>OX421968.1:24536376-26936376 GCA_949128115.1 Anaspis maculata | reverse complement strand
CGCAACCCTGGCCGCCGCTTGTATACAGGGTGATATAGAAAAAAAAAATTATATTCATATTTCATGAACCAAAAGATATGGAGCTGTGACAAATTGCAGCAAACCATTTTGGAATCCCTCGAAAAATTTCAAAAATATCTTGGAAACTAAATTCTGAGAATATTATGCTGCAGGTCCGAGCCTGAATTATTGGGTACTAATAATGAAGATGAGCGTAAGCTTTGATTTCATAGGCGTTGCTAGGGAAAGTCTGCTTAGCAACTGCTCAAAAATCTAAGCAAATGCCTATGCTTATTTTTTATTAATACTACCCATTATTCGATTGATTATTATCATATGAATCTTTTTTTTAATGCATAAGGAAAGTATCGCATTGTTTTGATCAAATACTAAGCGGATTCTTTCATGCCAAGATTTCATAATTTAGAGATTTCTTCGTAGATATCAAGATTTTATAATTTGAAATTCAGGCGCGAGTACGCGCGCCTTCATGTCCTAGTGACCATAAAAAGTTTAGTGGATGTGCTGAATTTAATCATTTTTCCTTGAACAGTTTTGGAAATAAATTTCTTAATTGGTTCGAATTCAGCAATTTTGGGGTGGTCTCAAAACTTTCAAACTCAAATATCTCGAAAATGGTACATCTTATTAAAAATGAACAAGAGTATCTTTTTTTCGTAGAAAGCTTCAATATTTCACAATTTCACATCGACATTGAAAAAAAAGCACAAAAAAAGTTAGGGTAATTTTTACCCCTAGCCCCCCCTTTATTTACTCTGGTGAAAATTTCAAAATGATTTAGAGCCTTTCTTATTAGGCATAAAAACATTAGTGAATATGGTAGATTTTGTTATCTTACTTCGAACAGTTTCGGAGATAATAAATGAAAACCTTCTTTAGAGTCTCAACTTTGAGAGGCTATATATAACTCAGCGGGTAAGCATTTTCGGACCCATGTTCATATAAACTTTTTTTTCTTAAAATAATCTCAGGAATCACCCCATGAAATCTTCCGCAGTATTTATGTTACACCCTGTACGTTATCTGTCAAAATTTACGAGCTGTCAACGCCTAAACTCTGACATTTGAGGACGGAGTTGAATTGGTAAAATGAACGTTACGGCATCAATCCCTTTGGTTTCATCCAATCTACCCAATCTACTTTGGTTTGAGCCTATTGGCATATCCAAAAATCAAATTAATTATTTTTTGATTTTGGAAATGCCGATAGGCTGAAACCAAAGTACATCCTTGTAGCTTTCGAAATAGACCTAAATGGTAAGATTCTGTCAAGGAATAAACCCACAGGGATTGATTCCGCAACGCTTATTTTCCCAATTCAACTCCGTCCTTGATGACTCGAGAAGTACCTAAGCACCATACCCAACGGATCTCAACCAAATTTGGTTTGCAGTATAAATAGATGCGATGCAATTGTGAGTTGGAGTAACAATTAATCAAATTTTCCGCCAAAAACCCGAATAAAGTTGGTGTCTCGAGTTGTCCTTTGGTGTTATTCGACTGGTAGCTAGCAGTCAAACGTACAGTTATTGTAGAACACACAATGAAAAAGAAATCAATCTTTGAGATCATTAACATTTCATAGCTTGAAATTTCTCCTTTCCAAAATCTGATAGAAGATTCGGAGGCCACCATAAAACATGCTATAAAATGCGATTCCTTAATTGTTTGGCACACTTTGGCTGATTCGAAGAAAAAAATATAAGTAACTGAAATGTTTCAGGAATATTTTCAAAAATTTCAATTCAGATAACCGAAACGCTATTCCAGATATTCACAAAGTCACTGTTGCAATTTTGGTGTTCTAATTGACCGTTCTAACACTCGATAACAACGTAATCTAATGAGATGCACCTAGGTACTCATTTTACTTTCGAAGTTCGATGAAGCCTGGAGCATAATAATAGGCAACACAACATACAACAGTAACCTTCGCTGAGCTGAAGAGTGAGACCGAGTGAGACGAATGATCGTACTCAATGCGAAAGAAAGAAAGGACCGACCGAACCTACTGCGCATTTTCCTAGTCAAATCTTGGTGGACATCTCTTTTCTATAAAGATTTTTTGAGATATAGGGGCCTCGCCCTTCTTTTTCCATTATCTGATGAGATTTCAATTGACTTTTCGAAGTAGACTAAACAGAAAACAATTGAACATTCCAGTGTGTCTTGAAATTGCATATACTATACAGGATGAGTCATGAATTGAATAATCCCAAAAAAATAATTGTTTTCTGAAAACAATTGCAAAAGATTCCAGACGTCCTCAATGCAATGCGCCTAAGCTAAGACAGGGAGTAAAATGATTCGTTTCGATAGAATTCTTTTGCGGGCGGTTTTTATGAAAACTGTATTCTCGGGGTTTTTGAGTCATCATTCTTATAATATTTGATGAGATTTTAGTTAACTTTCCAGAAAAGACTAAACAGAACAAAAAAATTCCCAGTGTGTGCAACATTGTCGTTTACTATACAGGGTAACCCAACAACCATGAAAATATAATTTTCATAAAAACTGACGAATCATTTAAGTTTATATCATACATCGTAGGGACGTCTGGAACTTTTGCAATTATTTTCAGAAAAAAACGTGGATCGCGTTTTTCTTTCAGTTTCTGTATACCTATATTCTGAGTACTGGAAAGTAATTTTTTCTGTTTAGTCTGTCCTCAAAAGTTTACTGAGAATCTCATCAGATAATATAAATAAAGAGGGCTAATTTCCACCCTTCGACCCCAATCTCCAGAATCTTTTTGGATAAAACTCGTAAAATCAATGTGATCAAGTTAGTGAAAACTACACTTGATCAATAACATCTAACACTTGATCTATATTTGCTTAATAAAACACTTCCCGCAGCTAAGGGTTCAGCAATCAATATGCGAAACAGTGGATTGTTTGTGTTGGAGGTCCAGCACCAGCCGTAACTAGCGTCCGCCAGAATTTAATTCTCTCCAATTATGAAAATGAGTCAGAAAAACGAATTAAATTATTACACCTGGACTGAACGATTTTCCCAATAATTATGCTGGAGAACAATTGCTGCTTTCTAAGGTTGTTACGTTAATTTACTCCACAATTATTTTATTAGCTGGCTACAGTCGTACATATGAATGAAATTTGATTTGGAAGATGCTATTGCTTGATAAACTGCTATTATGTTAAGTATTTTAATTAGCCACATCCCTTTCAAGTTTAAACATCATAACGCAATTTTTGCTGCTTAACTAGCGTAGTTTCCAAGTATATACATATACACTGCTTATAGTACCTATACCTAGAATACAATACTATGGACCATTCCACGCGCACACACGCGCAGCGCGCAACGCAAACACACGCGCAGCCACGCACGTGCGCGCACACATACACACGATATTTTTTGTCATCATCTACCCATACGCATAATCATTAAAAATGTGTAAGTAGATAACCAAATATACCACCACCTATACTTTTATTCAGCAGCCTTCACAGATTTTCGAAGGCTATCCGTTACGAGCAATAATTATTACAAGGAAATCATTCAATTAAATAATAATTTTTGATTGTTAAGCGAGCGGCTTCCGTTCGAAGCGATAATCTCCGTGCACTGATTGTGGAGTTGTCACTTTTCCCATATTTCAAGTGATGACTAAACATTATCGATGGCGCTTTAATATCCTTTGTTTTCATTTCAACTTCAACAATTTCCAGTTGCAAATAAACAATAAAGGCGCGCGCGCGACACAATCACACACACACGCAAATCATCCGCGATAGCGATCTCTCATCTCCACGGGATTTTAGGAAAAGTGGAAGAAATACAAAGCTCTTTGAACCCACATATCTGTCTACATGTTATTGATTTATTATTGTTGATGGAGTGTGAAGAATTTTTTTAAGGGATGAATGATGATTCCTAGCGTTGTTCCTAGCCTTATTCTACGACAGCGAGTGAAACTCGACTGGGTATACACTATACGGGGTGTTTCGGTGACCTTGCATATAAGTTCGGAAGCTGATTCCTCTCAAAAAAATAAGTCGAAAAGTAAGAGTGACATTTTTTCCTAAATTGCTTCCTAAGGGAGTTACAGCCTCTCAAAGGGGTACGAAGTGAAACAGAGTTTTCAATTATTTGCTGAAATGCAAGATTGTACAGGTGTCCAGTGTTTAATCGCGGAAACTTTGGCAAACCATAGAGCATCAAAAAATAGGCAGACTTTTCCCCAACCACTCCGTTGAAAAACAAACAATAACGGAGATACAGGTGTTTCAAAAATAAGTGTCATCCTTTCCACCCCAGATTCAGATTTTCAAGATATGGAGATTGTGCTATTTTTTATTTTTCAAAAGTGCCCTTGAGAAAAGTTACAGGCCTTCAAAGTTCAATTTTTAATTAGTTTTTCATTCATAACTTCAATACGGCTGGGCCGATTTTACCCAAATTTCAACCAGGGTGTGCTGAAATACGTCTCTATTGAACAATGGTGGCGTATTTGAACAAAAATGCCCAGTGGCGTAGATAGTGGGGGGTAGCCCCTTTCCCCTGCCCCCACTTTCTACGCCCCTGAAGATTTCCCAAAACTGATCACATTTCTAGATTCCTTGTTCAATTTGCAAAAAAAAGTTACTCGCACAAAATTTTGACTAGGGGCTTCATTTTCGAGATATTTGGGTTTGAAACTTTGAAAAACATCCCAAAATCGCCACTTTCCAGGGCCCAAATTGTTTTTTATAAAATTAAAAATTAAAATTCAAGTAAACTCATGACTCCTCAACTGAAATAAGTTTTCTAGGTGTTTCAAGTTGATGAACCCCCATTTTTGCTGAGAAACATGGAGTTTTTCAGGAAAAAACAATTTGGGCACTGGAAAGTGGCGATTCCGTTTCAAACCCAAATATCTCGAGAATAAAGCCTCTAATCAAAATTTTGCAAGAGTAACTTTTTTTTGCAAACTGAACATTTTATCTAGAAATGTAACCAGTTTTGGAAAATATTCAGGGTCGTAGAAAGTGGGGGAAAGAAAGGGCCACCCCCCACTATCGACGCCACTGGGCATTTTTGTTCAAATACGCCATCATTGTTCAATAGAGACGTATTTCAAGCACACCCTGGTTGAAATTTGGGCAAAATCGGCCCAACCATATGAAATTTATGAATTAAAAAATTGAACTTTGAAGGCCTGTAACTTTTTTCAGGAGCACTTTTGAAAAATAAAAAATAGCACAATCTTCAGATTTTGAAAATCTGAATCTGGTGTGGAAAGGATGGCACTTATTTTTGAAACACTCTGTACAGCCCTTCGAAGTTCAAAAAAATCGTTTTTCTCGCATAACTTATGAACTGTTCACCCAATTTTGTTCAAATTCAGACGATAGTTTACCAAAATGAATCTGTGTATTGAACAAAAACAATGCATTTTCTCAAACATTCTCAAGGGCGAAGATATTAGAGGGTACCTTCCCCCTTTTCCCCCATTTTTTACTCCCCTAATTATTTTTAGGAATCGTTTCCATTTTTGAATTCTACGTTCAATTTCGAAAAGAAAGATACACTTGCAAAATTTTGATTAGAGGCTTCGTTTTTGAGATATTTGAGTTTGAACCTCGGAAAACATCTCGAAATCTCCACTTACAATGAGCCCAAAAGTTTTTTCCCTGGAAACTTCTTGTTTCTCAGAAAAAATGGTGGTTCATCAACTAAGTAATTCTAGAAAACCTATTTCAGCTGAGAAATCAGAAGTTTTTTTTTTGGATTTTAATTTTTAGACTTTTGGAAGTGGTATTTTCGAGATGTTTTTCTTCAAACTCAAATATCTCGGGAACGAAGCCTCTAACCAAAATTTTGCGAGAGTAACTTTCTTTTCTAAATTGAACGTAGAATCAAAAAATTGGAACGATTCCCAAAAATGATCAGGGGAGTAAAAAAAAGGGGGGAAAAGGGGGAAGGTACCCTCCAATATCTTCGTCCCTAAAAATGTTTGAGAAAATGCATTATTTCTGTTCAATAGAGACTCATTTTAGTAAACTTTGGTCCAATTTTGGGAAAGTCTTCTTTTTTTTTATGCTCTATCGATTGCCAAAGTTTCCGCGATTAAACACCGGACACCTGTATAGAGCCTCGGTCTGCAGCTCCAACACCACACACCATGCTGCAGAGCTGTTGTTGATATATTGGTTTTGTTTTTTTTTTGTGACCCGAACTAATTCATTCATTTTCAATCGTTATGCAATCGCGCGCGAATCAAGATTTGTTGAGTCATTTAACAACATCATGTTCATGTTAAGGCTAAAGGGGACGATAAAATAATGTGTTTCTGAGACGCGAGATGGCGCGGAAACTAATAACATTCTCAAAATTAACTCAATGGACCGATTTTGAAAATTCAAACGTTATTATATTTAGATTATATAACTATTTGATGCTGTAGTCAAAAATAATTTTTTTTATATTTTTTGGAAAAATTTTTTTGATTTTTCCAAATTTTCAATTTTTTTTTGGAAAATTTAAGGTAGTCATTTTATCCTCTGATAAATATTGTATATTAATCTTTTTTCAAAATTCAAATATCATGAATAGTATCGACCGAAATCCATTTTGAATATTTCCCTTTGAAGTTCACCGCGTGCCGCCCGCCGCCACCTGCAAGCGGTTCCCGTCCTGTATCATCATACAATATTTATAGTCCGCGAAAAAAAAGAGCTCTGTCGTAATTGCAGAATTAATGCCTGGACTGTATGTCTCCAGTCCCGTAGAAAATCTCAACAGTGTAACAAGCAACTGGGCAATACCGAATCGGTTACTTTTTCAATTTTAATTATTAATATCTTCGTCACTCGATATAATTGAGATGTTCTCCAGAAATAAATAAGTAAGATGAGTGAAAAACTACTATAAAGAAAAGTACAGTAGGAGGCTTTATTTTGTTTTCTGTTTCATGCACAAAATGTTTATAACGAGAGATGGAAAACGCTATCCGTCAAGTTGGCCTGTGAATCAAAAAGTAACAGTCACAGAGATAGGAAACTGCAGCTCACAAAATGACCAAAACTAATTTTTGTTGAAATCAAATTCTTGAAACATTCGAAAATTCAAAAAAAAAGTTCACCCATATACCAACGGTGTCTGTCGCCCATTAGGAGCAGCCAATTTCATTCTTTGATTCTAATGAAAATTTAGAACAGGCATTGAACCCAGTAACTGGAAGCTATGGGAAGATACAGGTGGTCGATCCTAGCGTAATCATCTCATAGCGGCCTTACCGTTCAAGATAAAAAAAAAAACGAAATAGTGCTATTCTGTAAAAAATAACATTCCATAAACTCTCTGTTATGTAAAAATTCGTGTCGGCAATTGGCTGTTGCCTGGGTGATACAACGTAACAGAGCCTTTATGGAACGTAATTTTTTAGAAAATCGCACCATAAGAAAAAAGTTGTATGGTTTGATTAGAGCTGAACATAACGAAATAAAGTTAAATTATGAGGCCTGTTTGTGGACCCGACCCATGGATATCTTGCGGAATCGCCAGACGGGGCTCTTCCTCATCAGAATGGTACTATCATCAAGGTGAAATGTCCTAAGTCGGCAAAACAAAAGACCATACAGGAAACCATACAGACCAATCAACAATTTTGTTTGGAGAGAAATTCTCAGCTGAAACGGACACACATTCACTATTTCCAAGTACAAGGATATATTGGACTGACAAAATAAAAAAACAAAATTGATTGACTTCTATATCAAAATTTTACTGCCTGAGATCATCGATTTGCGGGCTTGTAGGAGCATGCCCATTCAAGAAAGTTGAAATGCCATGACTTTTTTCCCATCAACGGTTCTTAGGTACTGGCCACTTTTTGACAGTCAAATGCGTATCGTACTACGATACGTAATACGAATTTTATACGAAACAAGTGCATTCTAAAGTGAACGATTTCGGCAAAAATCAAATGAGCCGAGGTCATTCACAAAGATAACCACACAGACAGCCAGACACACAAACAAACAAACAAGAGAGATATCCACACAGGACTCAAACGGACGGACAGACAGACAAACAGACTTCAGACGGAGTAGGACTAGTAGTAGTAGTTCTTTGCGGTTTTGTTATTTACTTCCAGTGTATATAGTTTCAAATATATATACACATTTGTGCAGCCTATTGTTTTGCAATTGCAATTTGACTTTACAATGTTTGTCCCTTTAAAATCAGATATGAGTATGTTGGAGTATCAGTATATTGTAGATCTAGATAGTGTGATCACGTGAGAGGAATAATCAACTTGGACAAAAATTACAATTTCAAAAATCGTAGCAACGAAATATATCGGCGTAATACCACGATGTCACAAATCTTTACAACTGCTATTCACATCGCCTATTTCTCAGAAAACATCATAACACCATGTGTGCAGAAAGTGATCACTACCTATATCATGAATGACTCATCGCGGAGAACAGCTGCAGCGGGCGGCAAATAATAAAGTGAGATTTTCAAAATGTGTTTCGGAGGGCACCATTCATGCTACAGAAATTCTAAAAACAGATTAATGTTTGATATTTTCAGTATTTCAAAATGACTACCTGTGATTTTAGAAAAAATCAAAATTTTGTAAAATTGAAAAAGAAAATTGAAAAAAAAATTTGGATTTTTTTTTTGACTAGTGCATCAAATAGAATTGAAATCTGAGTATAACCCTTTTTTTAGATCCAAAATCGGACCGATAGTTTTCTCAAAAACATTTTATTACTTTTGATGTATTTTCTCTCTGTCGCACACTTGGTACTCAATTTCAGTCCCCTTTAGCCTTAAGGAACATTACATTTTTACAGGTGCACAAGCAAAATGCAAGTCCAACAATGTGAATAAAATGAACTGTTGAGCAGCCACTACAATCCGTCCAGTTTACGGGGACTGACTTCCTGGAAAAGCGCCTGGACGTAACACTCGGTGGCTCCCCCACTAAAAGCGCGGGAAAACCGCGGCAATTGTTATGTAGGTTAACAGCTTTACGCGCTGAAATGTGTGGTTGTGCGAGTTTTGAATTTAAAGAAGCCATCATTTGTAGGTCAAGGACGACAATTCGCACTTAGTACCTATTCATATAATCGCACAGATTCATTGAAAACCACAACCATAATAATTGGTGCCCATATCGCAGTTTCCCAGGATGAGACGTTATGCAACGATCGTTCGAAAAAACAGTGATCGAAGATTATCACGAGTGGGAATAATAAAATTATCACCACTTATGCGCAAGCTTCACGCTTTTTATTGTAGGTATCTCTACCTTTCGCGCGCTGAACTTTCAAATCGCCGATAATAAAATTTCAGCGTCCCGGCCATTGTAACTGGTTTTCAGAACTAGACTGACGTTGCGAAAACCCAATTCGAACACATGCGATATTTATTGCATCCCATATTTTAAACACGGCCGGTGTGCAAAACATGTACAGGTAATGTAATGTTTATTAGCAGCATTTTCATCCGTACGTAACACTACTTATTGTACAAACAGATTATTTAAGCAAGGTCAGTAGTGAGACGGGCTGTTATGGCATCTCCACCAGAACCACTTTTCACTGAGAAATTTCACTGACATGGATTATATTGTTTTCAGCCAATTCACCGACCAACGAACGTCCAAGTCGTTATAGAAGACCAAAATATTATTCATACCAAAGTTTTTGGTTGTCTAAAACTGAGGATTCAAATTTTTTCGGCCACAAAAAGACATAAATCGGTCCTCTGTAATAATTTTTGTGCATGCATCGAAATGTCATTGTAAACATGTTATTAATTTATTTTACTTTATTTCTTTTAATAATTCGCTGTGTCTAGGTACACGCTAACGTGTACGCAAAGTTGAAAATTAGGTGCACGCGAAACGTCATAGTGTGTATATGACGTCAGCTTTTAGCGTGCCCCAACATATATTTTTAAGGTACACGCGAAATTATTGTGATGGCGTTTTGCGGGCGGGCTGGTAGTAAATGCGGTAATCTCGATGATCGGTACCTGTGATGATGAAGTGTGGACAAACGTTCACGTCGTTTTCTAATTTTGAGCAGACAGCTTTTAAAAGCTATGAAATCGAAAATAACGAAAAGCTGGTTATACACGGAAGTAGTCCAGAAATTTCAGATGTTAAGATCGCAAATAGCGAAAAAAAAATTAAATCCTGTCGGATTTTTGTATAAGCTCAGTTAACCACGTAGTTTAATATGTGAGTTTAACATACTAAAAATCCTCAAGAATCAAGTGTGAGCTTCGGCCGTTGTGACCTCGATAAGAACTTGAGGATCAGTTTTTTCTTTTTTCGCGTTAATCTCGTGAACGATGGCACTTGGAAAGAAGTACCTACCTGCAGAGAAAGTGTTGCAAATTTTATTGTCTACAAGAAAGGCCCTTGCATACTTCATCGCCAGTTCACTCCTTCTCCGCCAAAACACAAGGAAAGTAGAATAGTCCAGATTATTTTTGAATTTTGGAAATGCCAATGGACTCAAACCAAAGTACATCCTTGTAGCTTTCGAAACAGACCAAAATGCTAAGAATCCGTGAAGGAATAAACCCACAGGGATTGATTTCGCAACGCTTATTTTACCAATTCAACACCGTCATTAAGAGCTGTCTCAAACTTGGAAAACGACGTGAACGTTTGTCCACACTTCATCATCCTAGGTACCGATCGTCGAGACTACCGCATCTACTACCCACTGGCTGTTGATATGACAGCCCGCCCGCAAAACGCCATCACAATAATTTCGCGTGTACCTTAAAAATATAAGTTGGGGCACGCTAAAAGCTGACGTCATATACACACTATGACGTTTCGCGTGCACCTAATTTTTATTTTTGCGTACACGTTAGCGTGTACCTAGACACAGCGTTAATAATTTCATTTAACGTCGACTTATTTCCGCATCGAGGCTCAACACCGACGCCGGTGAATGCTTTCCTCCACGATACCGGAAATTTTGCCGAACTCCTGTGTATTCCAACACAGGGTAGGGATTTTGAACGACCACCAACATGGCATGGGATCGGCACCATCGTTCGTATTTTACTTGCTATGCGACACACGTCCCGCATTTAGCAAGCATTCCAACTAAATCAATGAGCTTGTTTTCGAGGCAAAAATCCGAGCGCCCACAGTGGGACTTGAACCCACGACCTCTAGCGTGGTAGTCGAATGCGCTGACCACCACACCACAAGCTTCTTCTATTTATTTTACTTAGAAACAGTTCATCCTATCGATGTTCATTCAACAAGAGTACCTTTTTATTTCCATCGCAAATGGAGGTGAGGTAATCAGTCCAAAATTTGGTGGTTGTGTCATATACGCCAGCATCAACCGCACTTTTTTACAGTAACGAACTCACCACACACCATCTACGTTCCATTTCCTAGCTTTTTTGGTGCGGACGAATGTTTTTTTTTCCGATAGATTAAAAAATGTTTATTTATTCTGGACGAACTATTGCATGTCCACTAATACATTCGAAAGCTGTATTTCAAAATCTGGCTTTCTGTTCTAGGTCCTCAAATACAATAAATATACAGAAAAGGGCATCGGTAACAAAAAAAAAAGGCGCCAAAATTGACTAAACGCAAAACCTAATTAAAAGAGCAAATATGATGAATTTTTTTTGCAGCTTCAATCCTTTTATTGATACCTGGTGATAATTCCCACATTCATCAAAAATAACATGCCGAGAAAAAATCCCTTCCCTTACATTGCGTTAACGCGATATTGGCAAAAGATGGGTCAAGTTAGGACATGCGGACGAGTACCCGTTCTGCCGTTCTTATTAAATTACAATAATAAAGATAAAGATAATACCTGATACATAATCCGTAATACATATAGTTACAGAGTTATATACAGGGTGTTTCAGGGATGATAGCAAAAAATTTAACTGTGGGTAGATCTCGTCAAAATATAACGAAAACCTATGTACCATTTTGCAAGGTTCGGCCTAATGACGAAGATACAGCTCTCTAAAGTTCACTTTTTTCGGATTTCAAAAATTTTCAACTCAAGAACGTTCCGACAAATTTAGCTTTAATTTAGCATAAGCTGGTTTGTCATAGTTATCTATCAACCTGCCAAATTTGAAAAGAATCCAATCAGTGGCGTAGAAGTTATGAGAGGTCACCTTAAGTCAACTTTTCTTCGGATGCTTCTAAATTATTGACCCTCATAACTCCTGAACCACTGGTTGGATTGTTTCCAAATTTGGCGAGTTGATAGATAATTATGACAAACCAGCTTTTGCTGAATGAAAGCAAATTTTGTCAAAACGTTCCTGAGCTACAAATTTTTGAAATCCGAAAAAAGTGAACTTTGGAGGGCTGTATCTTCGTCATTAGACCGAACTTTGCAAGATGGTATATAGGTTTTCGTCATATTTTGACGAGATCTACCCACAGTTGAATTTTTTGCTATCATCCCTGAAACACCCTGTATAGAAGAGAATTTGAACTTTATTTGATCATCGGTACGACCCACGGGTCAATAGTTACGATTTTTTGTAACTTGAATGACCTTGAAGTTACGGCTTGGTGGCAAAAAATTATTCTTTGTTTGCTGGCACTTGGAATCTTTTTCTCCGAACGGGACGGAATCTTAGAGAAGAAAGAATTTTAACTCATATGGGTAACTCATGGTCTTGGTACACGAACCAAGAAAAAGCTTTCTGAAATAATGATAACTAATTACATCAATAACATTTCAGTGTGGAACGGCGTCGCGGATTAATTGTTGAATTTCACATTTGGATGTAAGAAATTAGAACATGCGGACAAGTACATCGTTCAAGTACAAGTTCTTATCAAAATACATTACCATATGTACGCTGTTATGTTCAGAAAATAATGAACTTTCTTTTAACACAAGCTCCACTTCCATACGACCCCCGGGTCAATAGTTACGAATTTTCTAAAACGACCGCAAAGCTACGGCTCGGTCCAAATTGAAAATCTTTACGGGCGTGTTTCCTTAGCGCATTTTTGTAAGAAAATGTCGCTTTTATGGCCGGTTTGTCTGTATGTCTGTCCGTGTGGAAATTAAAAAGTTGTACTTCTTCTCAGGGGTTGAAGCTAGAGCCTTGGAACTTTTTTCGATGTATAGCTTAGGTCCTCAAGGGTAGACAAATAGGGAGACTGAAAATGTATGGCAAAACTTAGTTTGCGGAGATAGATATATTTTTAAAAAAATGAGGAAGGAGTAATACAATCACGGGTTCAGGAGCAGGTTTTTTTTAGCTTTGAGAGCATCTTCCAGTTCATGTTTCTGTATTGGTATGTTTATTTCATGGTCGTTATTTGGGTCATAGGACGTTCAAGAGAGTTTTCTTTTTCATTTTTGATTTCAAGAAATTGCTCGGAATGCGATTGATCACTGGATTGCTTATGGAATTGTTTGGTGAATAAGTTTACTATTTTCATATTCGTTGTGACTGTATTGTCGCTCTCATCTTTCAAGCCTGTGATGATGGAGGGAGAATTTCCATTACCTTTATTTTGTTGATTTAGGACCAAACTTGTTTCAACGAAGTGGAGCTTGTGAAAGTTGGTAAGTACAGGATGATCCACTGAGAGTTCCCCACTGTTAAAATTTCTCCCGTTGGAATAAATTGGCAGAGAATAGCAATTTTCGTAACAATTTGTCCAGTAAAATTCTTCTACTGTAAAATCCGATTCTTGAGAATAGATTTTCAAGCAAAAGCAGGTCAATTTTTTTTTTAAAAAGGCATCTGAAACACGTATTGAAAAAAAAATTGGTGGCAAAAAAACTGAGGTGAAAAGTTTGAAAATGGACACCCTGTATATGATCATAATCACATATCAATTATATCATTCGGACTCAAAAAAAAAACCGCATCATTTGATCATTTCCAATATTTAAAAACAGGGTGTCAAAACAATTTGGAAGTTTTCTTGAAACACCCTGTATACTACAAGATATAGATAATTTTGATGTCCTTTGAATTCTACGGCAAAAATTGTTGCATTTAAAATAGAAAAGTTACATATCACACCCTGTATACGTACCAATTAGATTTCAAAGGACCGATTTAAGGTACCTGGGAAAAATCGTGTAGAAAAAGTTTTTAGTTCTTCAAAATATCTCAAATGGGAATCTCCTAGAGGGGGGTGAATTTTATCGTGAACACCCTGTACCTAATTATCGTGAAAGTCTTCATGTTGGTTCGACCCAAGAAATTTTAAAAAATAGCCTTTTTACCAATCTAACATGACTTGTAGCAGGTTGTCACAATTCAATTTTATTGCTGAAAATTATCATTATTATATGAGCCTCAATGCAATTATTATTGCATTATAGTTCTTCAATGTTGCGAAATAATACCAATATAATACGAAAGAACTTGACTTGCAAGTGGGTTTTGAAGAGTATTTTCATGGGAATGTAGAACATCGAAGTGTTTTCATTTTGGAGAACTATAGTAGTATTCAGTAGTATTCATAGTATTTCAATGAATCATTCGCACCATTAATTCATTATCTATCTTCATTCAGTATTCGATTATAGAAATGATTCAAATTGTCTCATCACTAGTTTATAACATCATAGAATTAAAAGCAAATTCATCGGGGACCTTTTTCCCATAAGGACCGAGGTTAACATAAGGAGGGAAAACAGGAACCGTGAAACCATGTTCATTTTCGATATCAGTGAAAATTTTTTGAAAAAAGTCGATCCTCGGGCAGAGCTGGGCAGTACTCGAATACAAGTACTCGAACACTGTACATTAAGTACATTTTGGGCAGGTACTCTGTACCCGGTGCTCGAGTACATTTTCAGGAAAGTAATCGTTACTCGTACCCGTCCCGTAACATATTTAGTTAAAGTACCCGGTACCCGTCCATGCAAGTACATTTTCCGAATAATTTACACAAGTCTGGATTTGTCTATGTATGTATGTGCGAGTGCATCAACGCATCCCTCAACAACAACCCTCAACAAACAACTTATAATCACGGCGACAAAAATTATTGATTTGGTAGTGCTTGTTTTTTTTTACAGGGTGTAATAGTGAAGGTAGAATGCAACAGAATAGCTAATCTTAGTTATAAAATATGAAATAATCAACTATTGAACTGCTCGTCAAAAGTTAAGCATAGACCAAAATTTGCTCCAATTTCAAGCAAGGATTTCTTCGGGGAAAGATTTCCGATTTGAAAAAAATGTATGGTGCCTGGTAGAGCTTTTTTCTTCAGCTACAAGACGCTATGTCGACTTACGTCACGATTGACTTTGTCCACGATATACAGGATGCCAAGGGAAAGAGTGTCAAATGTGTCAATTTTTGAAGTCGTGGAACTTTTTTAGAAAAAATTCCGGATTTTTTTCTCTTGAGTTTTAGAAATCGGATATCAATATCTCTAAACGGTTTTTGACTTTTGATCATATTTTGTTTCTTCTATTTCTATTTCTATTTTGTTCTTGATTTTTTTGTGAAATTTAGATTTTTTGATGCAGAATTTGCTAGAGCTGTTGCTTTTTCTTGAAAATTTACAGAAACATACACAATTGCTGGATGGATTATACCATGATAAAATTTGACTTCATGGGCTTGATGACAAGTACAAAAAAAAAAGTTCTGACATGACAAACGTCACAATTACCCCCCCCCCCCCCCCACTGAAAAAGTATAAACGTGAAAAATTTGCACATCATTCTTGAATAGCCAATAATGTGTCCGATTGAAATCAAAAAAAGAATTATGGCTTTATCTCTACTCGTCTAGGAGATATCACTTCTGGAAATTTCCAGTGACTTGGGCAGTAACAAAATCACCCATGATGGGACTAATTGGTTACCATGGTAATTCAATGCAACGTATGCAGGGCCGGCTTTAGGGTGTGGCAAGCGAGGCGACCGCCTCGGACGCCAAACTTTAGGGGGCGCCCGAGCGCCCTTTATCTCTCTATTATCTTGAAAAAATTTCGCCTGCGGCGCTTCTGTACTCACAATTTGTACAATTTTAAATTATTATCAACACAACTGTTATCATTTGAAAAAAGATCGCTTAAGATGCTATTTTTTTCATTCATAAAAGGGCGCATTACAGAACTTCGCCTTGGGCGCCAAAAGCTGTAAGACCGGCCCTGAACGTATGGTTACAAGTCTTGCATTTTTTTCACATTGCAGGTGTCAATGTGATGTCGCAGCATGCTTCATTGGGCATCTCCCCTGAAGAGGTCCAGAGGATAACCTCTTCTGGGGGCCCATGAGGTAAAATTTTCTCAATTTCCTCACTCCTTCCTTTTAGCCCAGGCTTTTTAGTCGAAAAAACGGCAAAACATGAAACAAACTAAAACACGGTCAATCTCTTAAGTTTTGGGTTCACTAGACTTTGCTGTATAACATACAAAAAGTCCCCAACTTTCCCCCGTGTGCGTCATTGTTTTTTTGACAGGCAAAGATGAAGACACCTCAAAATGCACTTCCCGATTAAAAATGCTCCTAGTTCTCAACCACCCAATCGATTTCTCTTATCTTGGTCTTGAATGAAAGATAATGAATAAATGTGAATGATATGGGATAGCTTTTGTTCAAAATTTGACACTAACAGTCTTAATTTCTTGATAATGACACTTTTTTCGTGTTTTTTTTCTCTTATGCTCCAGTTAACATTTTACTTTTGCATCGACCACTTAATATCACTTGGTATTATTATATGCAGTAGATTCCCTACAGTTTTAGCTTCAAAATGACGTATCTTTTAGCTCCATTGTGAATTGTCCAGCAATTCCAATAAGGATTCTATGAAGTTACGTCAAACGCATTATATGGGGAAAATCACTTCAACATTATTAACCTAGACTTTGATCTGTAATGATTGATTCTACGTTCAATATGCACAGCATCGTACTGTCTGAATCTGGTCTGGTAGTACTCGTATGAGTAGGTACTAGGTACAGTTTCTCAATTTTCCTCTTTGTGCATCATGTTTTTATAGTTTGTTCTTGTTATTGCCGTCTGCAGTGTCCGGCAATATCTCAGCTACTAAACTTCGGATTGCGCTTGGGTTGTTGCTAGATGATAGCTTAGGTACTCTAGATAGACAAACAACAAAGATATTTTATTTCATTATTCGTCCGTCCGTCCGTCTGTGTGTCTGTCATTTCACGCAATATCGCGGCTCCTAGACCTCGGATTAACCTCTGGCTTTCGCTAGATAATAATAGCTAAGGTACTCTAGGTGCAAACAAACAACACGGTGGGCTACGCGGGAGCACCCACGTGTAGTTGGTCCCCGTCAAGACGCATCTTCCTCCAGCTCCGGAGACTCTTTTGAAGATAGTGTCTGAAATGGGGATAATCCAACAGGTCCTATATTTTTCCTTTGAATCACTTCTGTTTGAAAAAACGCATGACTAATCTGTTTTCGCGATTTTGCCCTCCGAGTTAAGACTGGCATGTTCCTCCTTTGACTCAATACGAATAAAAATATATACTACAATGTTCCTGTAGTGATGAAGAATCATTAAAAAAGCTATCATAACCGTAGTAAATCTGTAAAATATCTAATAGGGACTGTTCCTTGTGTTTTTTTCTCAAAATTTGGTTAGTACGCCCATGCTATTTAAAAAAAAAGTGCTCATACATTGTTTTTGGACTTGCTTTATACAATTTATTGGTGAAAAAGTGGGGAGTGGGGGTGAGATATATGTACTCGGAAAAAGTACTCGTGAAATTCGAGTACTTGTACTCGGAGTACTGTACTCGACAGGATGTGCGATGAGTGAAGTACTCAGTACTTCTCTTCAGGTGCGTTCAATCAGCTTATTTAGCCGCAAGTTTTAATTTTAGTCGTAAGCGCTGTCTCGCTTATTGGCTGTTTTGAGGAGGCTGGTTTATAAGGGCCAATAGGCGTTGCTGCCCTTGCGACTGAAATTGAAACTTGCGGCTAAATAAGCTGACTGAACGCACCTTTCAATTATGACAAGTACCCGGTACCCGGTACTAGAGTAGGTACCCGGCCAGCTCTGCTTCGGGAGAAGAGGTCGGTCATTCAAGAGCCGAACACTTGTCGATCAGGTCAAAAGCCTGGTGAACGGCCGTCCCAAGTGGTATCGACCAGGAAAAAGTTTGGCAATTCGCAGCCCACGACCGGTAGGTAAATCTCTGGGGAACTCCAAATGCATATTGAATTTTATTCTTCCGTTGCATTGCGTCATGCGTATCTGGAAATCAGACGACGCCGACGCCTGTGCCTGTGGTGAATCCCGCTGCCCAAGACCCTCGAAGCAGCAGGCCAAGGCTCAGTAAGACCCAGTCTCACTCTGTTTTAGAATAAGGCTATTGGGACAACACTAAGATAATCCCTTAGAAAAATCATCATTTTTGTTACACCCTGTTAACGATAATATGTAGTTAGATAAAAATGTGGGTTGAAAGAGCTTTAGATTTCTTATTCCACTTTCCAAAAAATCTATTGGGAAGATCGCTATCGCAGCGAGCGCGCGTTAGTGTGTGCGTGCGTGCGTGTGTGCGTGTGCATTTTGAGTGTTTCCAACATCACAGCCTTTCTTTAATCCACTTCGCAATCTTGACGTTGATATTTAGGTAGGTATTCAATTAAAATGAAATCAGGTATTTCAACTCGTTATCAGTACCTAAATGTTCATTGTTTTAATCTGCGAAACCCTTGAGTATAGGAGTAAAAGTGACGTATAGATAGAGAAGACTATAGTTGTTTCTGATTTATGTTATCTAGGCGACACCATTACGGTCAAGTAACCTACGATTTTTGCGGACATCAAGCCTTGAGTCAATGAGAAATCAATTACCCAGTACCCACGAAAAAGTTGACTATGTTGACATCAGCATCGTTGTGGCTGTGCCGCTACCAGTTCAACACCAAGCGCAAAATCTTTCTCTCTGTATCTACTATCTACAGGTGAGGAATACCAAACGTATGTATAGGTACATTCCTAATACACAGTTGAGGAGGTTGTGGTGTGGTGGTCAGTGCATCCGATTGCCATGCCAGAGGTCGGGAGTTCGGTTCCCACCGGTGCGGTCGGATTTTCGTCTCTAAAACAAGCCTCTCGATTTACTTGGGAGTGTTGGAGTGCTTGTTGTGTGTGTGTGTGTGTGTCGCATAGTACGTGAAATGTGAAAGATGGTGCCGACTCCATGCGATGTTGGTGGTCCCTGTGGTTAAAAATCCCTACTCTGTGTTGGAACACAGAACACACAGAAGTTCGGCAAAATTTCCGGTATAGTGGAGGAAGCATTCACTGGCGTCGGTGTTAGGCCTTGTTGCGGAAATAAACCGACGTTGAATAAACGAAGAAAAAAACACAGTTTTAAAATATGGAGAATATTAATTGCCAATACTTATGAAAAGCATTTGTGAAGGCTGCATCGTAAAATTAACAGCACTGCTCGAAAATACAAATTTTGAATAAACGCAAGAGAAAAATGTATGTACCTACCTACCTAAAATAGGTATCGGTATGCTCTTAAATTGTATTGTGAGGCTGGTGACTTAACAAACAGATAAGATGGCTCATCAGGGTGTACACACCATGATGCAATTATTGAGACATGCCAGTCTTTATAGACAATAGACATGCAGATTAACGCCCTAATTGAAGTAGATATTTCGTCTCCTTTTCTTTACAATTAAGCTTCCGACGCCTTTCATATGTCACACAAATTATTAAGACATAAATCACTAATTTTACTACGGTCGATTTATCTAAATTAGAATTTCAAATACCTGTTGCACAAAATTACGTTTTTAGAACTATTAAGTTTTTCTCTAGTATTTTACCTCGATACATTTAATGCCCCGGTCGTAGATAAAACGAGTTTTTTCTTAACGGAAAATTCGAATCGCTTCGCAACAATGACATACCTATGAAATAAAAATGATACGGCAGAATTTAAAATCTCTGCATACTTATACAATAAGACGGCATTGTGGAAAAATCTTTACACAGGAGAAACCTCCAATTAAAAAGCGATGGAATTCCGCGAAAATCCGCGCGCCCACTTCATAAAACGATTCGCATATTATCATAATATCAAACACGACGTAGGGATTTCAACGTACCTGTCTCTATATCTCCGATTAAATCGATAATCAGGTTCGAATATTACCTACAGTATAAAAATAATGCGCTAAAAATACAAATGTTTCTCGGGCATTCATCAGGGAATGATCCAAGGATCGAAATTTGACACGAATCAGCGATCAGTTCCGGCAAAAAAAATGAAGGACACGTTTCCGGTGATTACACTCATAATTCCATGGATTCTGCTGGACACGTTCGATTTTGATTGATCCCTCGACTAATTCCAATACACCACAGCGCGACGTTTTTCTCACAGCAATGTTAATCAACGTTTAACACGTTTCGAGGACCATCGTTTGGAGTAAAAGCACACTTTTTTATTTGAACATCGCACGTCTAATTCCGATCGCAAACAAGAACAAAGGCAAAAAAGTCGTCTGGTGTGAAGTTGTCGAAATTCGCACATCCCTCCCGTTTGTGTTTGTGTTATAACAATTGGTTAGATAAACCGCGGCGGCGTCACCGAATGCGAAGAACATTTTGGCCGAAAATGCGGGCTCCGCGATTGCGATTTGCCAACTAAACAAGTTAAGTGGATAAACGATTCCAAGTCGTCGCTGCTGGGATTCTTAATTGATAATGTAGATTACAAACAATGTGCGCAAGGACGAGAAGATCTCTCGGTGAAATTGCTTCTAATATCAACGGAAATAACAACAATTATATTACATTCGATTTTTGTAAAAGAAACAACAAAACGTAATTATGCGGCTATGCATGGCATCAGCGAAAAACATGACCAATTTTCGGTTAGTGTGTGTGTATGTGTGGGAAAATAAAGCTGTCACAATATAGAGGCCTTAATATTTTCTATTATATGGATTTGTTTTGCGATTGCGACCTTTGGTACGCTTTACAACACCTGTTAGAAAAGCGCGCGCGCGAAAGCTGCACGTTTTCTATCGGGTAGGTAAAGGTAGGTTTACCTACCTTTCGAAAGTGTAAAACTATACCTTACATCTCCTGGTAATGATGTTATAAACCGGCATTTTCGGTTTCACTCAACTTCAGTCAACAGCACCCTGTCACAGTGGAAGTGCTCTCCCTCATAATAAAAATGTTGATGTTAAATTGCAATGTCGGTTCAACTTTCCCCGAAGACTGGTCCGCTAATGCGTTCGCGGGCTCTTGGAAGAAGTTTTTAGGCGGACCGCGGGCTCGGGCTAAATAACAATCTTGAAACACTCGCGACGCGTTGACAATTGGCAGATCGGGTGTACGGCAGAGCGCGAACTGTTTGGTTTGAACGAACTGTGCGATGTGCGATAACTACAACTACCATAAGTGAGATACAGAACAGATACCAGATATACTACTAAATCATTATGTCTAGCTTAGCAAATATGACGCGCGCACCACGTGGCGGCGGCTCTCCGAAGACCGGAGGCGGTGCAACGATAGCCCACCAGCACCAGCACCAGCACGCTGCCATGCCCGGCTGGCCCACATTATGCAACAACTCGACGGACTTGACACTTGACTACTTGAGAGTCTTGGAAATGTCATGCATCCGCTACACAGTCCACCTTCCACCATCACTCGCACCCAGGTGTGACTTATGCACTGCACAAGTGCACCATCCCAATGGAAATGAAGCTAATCTAGTGTTCATGATGTTCAGTCTCGTGTTCAGTGAATACCAAATATCAGCCTAAGCCTACCCCCGCTCTCCCCAGGGGTGGATTTGGCAATAGGCAAAGTAGGCACGTGCCTAGGGCGGCAGATCCAACGGGGCGGCATCGACATCGTCTTCTTGGAACAAAAAGTGTGGTTTTATCTTTATTCCACGAGAATCGCGTTCGCATAATTTTTTTCTGTTCAATTTTTGTTAATTTGTGTCAACAATTGATGAAAAACCACATATTGTCATTAACAGCAGTTAGTGCTCTAAGAATATAGACACAAACTAGTTCTCTGGAAGACACTTCTCTAAGGGGGAGGGGCGGCCAATTCAGTCATGCCTAGGGCGCCACGAAAGTCAAGTCCGCCCCTGGCTCTCCCCCCCCCCAGCGATGCCGGCGAGGCGATAATCGCTGGGATAATAGTTCAGTCCTGACTCAGGACTCCTGAGGATCCATTCCCAGTTTCCCGAAACCCTGTAGATAGAACATACAACACTATCGCTAACTTCACTTGAATTTGTGATCTGAATGAACTTCCAGGTCATAGGTATTTGATGATGCTTTTATCTGATGAAGTGGAGAACTTAAGTCTGGGACTAAATTTGGCTGCGAGGCAATAATACCTGAATAACACCTGAAAGATCAAAATGACAAATTTGCTTCGAGTTGGCAGCAGTCGTCCGAGTACGACTGACAAAAATGTCATTCTCAGTGTTCTCAAAAAACCAAGCAGTTATAAATAGTATATTATATACCAAGGTTGAGAAAGTATTATTATAGCTGAAGCGCCAGTTTAGATCCCGAAGCGCAGCTGAGGGATATAAGGCGCTGAAGCTATAATAATTTTCTCGACCGTGGTTTATATAGAATTTTTTTTACTACTTGAAAATCGCCATCCCAGTTGAGGAACAGGTTAATAATGATGTACTTCACGGCTAGTAGTGAAAAAAATAATATACTGTGCTGTGAGATCATAAATTATTTTCATCAAGGGTGCCTATGGATTTGAAAGCATCTGTCGGAACTAGAGTCGTGCATTCACGGTTATAGGCTATCATTTTTTAGTTGTCATATTTTGTCAAACTGTAGGCGTTTTCAAAACACTTTCATAATATAAACTACTCAACAATTGAAGTGACCCACCCAAAATTTTTAATGAAGTTCAAAGTGCCCTAGCTCCCGAAAAAATAGAACTAATTCCAATTTTTTTATTTTCTCACATACCTGCGCTCTTTGTTTTTCAGAAGATGGATACAGAATCAAGTTCAAATCTTCCGTGTTGGTTATACAGGACGTCGCGTAAAACCCTGCAAAAACTAAAAAGTTTGAGTAACTCCCAGTTTGAAAAAACAAGTTATTGAATATTTTTAACTGGTTCAGAGAGGTTGGTACATCCATATCTCGAAACGGTTCTTCAATTTTCCGATTATCTTTCCTCACTACAGGGTGATTTGGAAAAAACGACTTTTTGCTTTTTTGGTCATAGCTTTTTTCCTTATTGGCCGATTTTTATAATCTTAGCTCATGTTAAAGCTAAAGCTTCAGGGAACAAGAATATGTATTTGAAATTGATGCAAAAGAAAACTTGAGATCAAGACTCTGCATCAAAAATGACGCAGATCTGAATAACCCCCGAAATCGGATCTGGAGATGAAGATGGAGATCATTTTAAGATATACCTCTTCCTGTGTAAGAGAAGATTTCTTGACGAGGGAATTGAATTATGGCTGCATGTTTTCAGGAGAAAATCAGTGTCCCTCTTACCTGAAAACTAATGTTACCTACGTTACGAATATCAAAGCTGGTAATTATTATTGAACCGAGAAAAATCCAACAATGTTACTGAATTCAATTACCAGCTTTGTTGTTCGTAACGTAGGTTACATTAGTTTTCAGGAAACAGGGACACTCATTTTCTTCTGAAAACATGCGGCCATAATTTAATTCCCTCGTCAAGAAAAGAAATCTTCTTATATACAGCAAGAGGAAGAGGTATATTTCAAAATGATCATTTTGAATGGTCGACTCAAAAGCAAATTGATTTCGGGCGAGTTCCTTCTCCAGATCTGATTTTGGGGGTTATTCAGATCTGTGTCGTTTTTGATGCAGAGTCTCAATTTCAAGTTTTCTTCTGCATCAATTTCAAAGACTTATTCTTGTTCTCTGAAGCTTTAGCTTTAACATGAGCTACAGATTATAAAATCGGTCAATGAGGAAACAAGCGAATACGCCTCATGGGCATGAGGCTCAGTAGCGCACTTCCTTTTTGGAGGATTAGTGAACGCAAGATGTTAAGTGATTAGGGTTCTACCGTCTTGGGCAAAAAACTCCAATATGGCGGCCAAAATATCGACAGAATCATGAAATTCGGCTTGAAAATCAAAATGATCGTACTAGACAAGGTTAAGTTCCAAGTTTCATGAAAATTGTTCCACTAACAAGAGATTTCAATATGGCGGCAGAATTATGAAACTCAGCTTGAAAATAGGAATGATCGTACGAGACAAGCGTAACTCTCAAGTTTCATGAAAATCCTTCCACTTATAAGAGATTTCAATATGGCGGCCAAGATGGTGGGGCAATCATGAAATTTGGCTTGAAAATAAGAATGATCGTACTAGAAAAGGGTAAGTTTCAAGTTTCATGACAATCGTTCCACTAATAAGAAATTTCAATATGGCAGCCAACCTGCCTATTTGGTCCTTGAGGACCTAAGCTATCCACCGGATAAAGTTCAATCTTCAAGGGCTAAAGCTTTATTATTTCCCGAGGAGAAGTTCAACTTCATCGAAGTGCACAGGAGATCTATGTTTTTTGAGAATAATGATAACGATGTATGGATAACAAAAATAGTGCCCATTGGCCACCCTTGGGGACATCAGCTATTAATCGGAAAAAAGTTCCAAGACTCTTGTTTCAATTCTCGAGAAGGAGTACAGCGTCTTAATTTCTGCACGGACTCGGACAGACAGACAGACAGACAAACCGGCCACATAAGCGTCATTCTGTTACTTATATAAAAAAATGTTCTCCAACTGATTTCGACCTCCTGAACACGAATATCGGGTTCACTTTTGAATTGGAACATTTCTTTTTTATCGAAAAACCGAAAAAATGGTAGCCTGTCACATGATTTTTAGTGATACCTACCTACTTTTTTTTTTGTTATTGAGCGAACACGTTTCGTAATTTGAGTGCCATTATCCTTCAGGTACCTAGTATTGGCTATTTCAAAATGTTCAATTACTATTTCGGCACGTCTGATTTCAAATTTGTAGGGTCGTGTAATATGCGCCGAGCCGTGGCTTTGCGGTCGTTTTCAAAAATTGATAACAATTGACCCGACGGTCGGATCGAAGTGGGGTTTTTGTCAAAAGAAAGTTCAAATTGTTCTCTAAATATAATGCCGTACATGCAGTGATGTATTTCATCAAGAAATTGTAGTTGCCTGCATATCGCAACTTTCTACATCTTACCGCGAATGCCAGCACTTGATCGGCGAAGCCGCCCTACACCAAAATGCTATTTTTGTAATTGTTCATGATTATTTCGGCAAAATTTTTCTTGATTCGCGTACCAAGGCCATGAGCTACCCATTCGAGTTGAAATTCAAGCACCAGCAAGCAACGAATAAATCATTTGCGGCCGAACCGTAGTTTCGGAGTCATTTTCAAAAATTAATAACTATTGGCCTGCTCCTCGCACCGATGTGAAATTTTCATTAAAATGAAGTTCAAATCATCCTCTAAATATAACTCCGCATATGTATTATGGTAAAATGGTAAGATCGGGTACTTCCTCGCATGTGATAACTTTCGAGATCAGGCCGGCTTCTGAAATGCAGCATTCAACGGCGATGCCGCGTCACACTAAATTGTTATTATTGTCATTGTTTATTATTATTTCGTCAAGATTTTCCTTGGTTCGGGATACAAGGTCATGAGCTACCCAATGGAGTAAAAGTTTTTCGCAAAAACCTTTTCGTCTAGGACTAGATGCTGTGACGGACGGACGGACGGACGGACGGACGGACGGACGGACAAAGCGAGGACAAAAGCGCCTTCCCGTTTGGAGAAGTGCGCTAAAAAGCTATGACCAAAAAAGCAAAAGGTTGTTTTTTTCAAATCACCCTGTAGTGAGGGAAGATAATCGGAAAATTGAAAAACCATTCCGAGATATGGGTGTACCAACCTCCCTGAACCAGTTAAAAATATTCAATAACTTGTTTTTTTAAATTGGGAGTTACTCAAACTTTTTAGTTTTTGCAGGGTTTTACGCGACGCTCTGTATAACGAACACGAAAGATTTGTAGTTGATACTGTATCCATCCTCTGATACAAAGAGCGCAGGTATGTGAGAAAAGAAAAAATTTGGAACTAGTTCCATTTTTTCGGGAGCTAGGGCACTTTAAACTTCATTAAAAATTTTGGGTGGGCCACTTCAATTGTTGAGTCAAAAAGGTCTTGTTACAGGTCATAGGTCAACTCGTAGGCAAATAACTTGGGTTAACTTGAGCACGATCGACTCGAGGGTCGACTGCACTTACTACACCACTAAATTTTACGAAAACCAAAGTGCCCGGACGTTTTCACTGCACTGTATTTGCCATCTGCCATGCACCTTCCAGCCGCAGTCACTGGGCGACGGTGCCTGTTCAAAAATTCGCCAAAAATAAATAATTGCGGTTTAGGAATTATCAATTACAAACTATCAACAACTAAACGTTTGAAATGCAATTTTCTATGTATGAAAGTCGGACAGATTTTACTTTTGGACAAGTAAAAGACAAGACAATTCATTTCATTATCAAATCTGCTAAAAATTGGAGTAGAACAGATTCAACTGCTACAGTAAGTAATAAGACAAAAATTTCAAAACCAATCATCACCTGTCTGCTGCAACTCCGCACCTTTACATCTTTGGACAATTATTATAAACAAGTGAGTATGCCTTCACGTGCGTGAGTCTCAGTAGCGCATTTTCTCAAAGAGGCATATTATGAACGTAAAGAAATTTGGTTGAAGGAGAATAGTTATTTATGTACCATGGGCATAAAGTGCCACTTTTTTTCCCCGCTGTGCGAGATTGCGACCGAGGCCGTAGGCCGAGGGAAGCAAGCACAAGGGGAAAAAACGCACTTTAGGCCCAAGGTGCATACAATGTTTTTTGCACTGGGTAGTGCAAGACTGGAAATTTCGAGTTATTCAGTCGTTGAAAAATTGTCATGGCAGCGCTGATTACTTGGTTGTACGTCGCACGATCTACCATGCGATCAACAAACTTCGGAATTGGGGTAGGCTGTGCCCCAAGAAAGCAGCTTGACATCCTGAAATTTAACCAGGTCATAGCCTACCAGATCGCATGGACGAGTGGCAGGTTATTACTTATCACCTATCTTGAACACGTAGCTGCCGGGGCCCCATCGCTTACTAGCATAAAACAGGTATTTATTGGTTTTGGTATGTAAACGTGCTAATTTTGTTGTTCTTGTAGTCTTTCGTGTTCCCTACAAATTGAAGTCTATTTTGAATCGCATCAAGTAGTTACGTCAAAATTGAAGGTGACGTCTTTTCTGACGGATCAAGAGCGCTCGTTGCCATGACGACTTTTTTGCCCAAGGGCTAAAAAGAGTCACTTTAGGCCCTGTTTTGAGGTCGTGAAATAACGCATTTAATATAGGTAGTGCAAAAACACCATTCCTTGCCCACTTTCTTCATTCGAAACTCATTGTGATATTTTGTTATCAGAATGGGGTACTTGCCAATGAAATAGATTTGAATGATAATTCTTTCACTCATCAATATTTTTTTGTTTGAGGGCTGGATCTGGGAGCGGCGACTAATCAACAGTAGTCTATTCTTTCCCATTTTTAGTCGGCTATCCATATAGCGAAAGAATTAGATCGCTATGTCTTCGGGTTTATGTTTTCCATTTATCTCTTACTTTGAGGGCAGCGTGTGGGGGTGGCACTGGTGGCAGCATTCGGCAAAGTAACTGTTGCACAGTTTGAGTTGAGTTTCCAAATGTTTAAGGAAATATGACAATCAGTGAGAATTGTGAAAGTTGCATTTTTTGTTTAGGGGCGGGAGCTGGAGGCGGCGACTAATCAAAAGTGGCCTATCTCTTCCCATTTTTAGTCAGCTATCTATATAGCGGAACAATTAAATCGCTATGTCTTCAGGGTTATGTTATACATTTATCTCCTACTTTGGGGGCGGCGTGTTGGAGCAGCAGAGTTTGGCAAAGAAATTCTTCCACAGTTTGAGTTTGGTGTTTCTGAATGTTAGAGGTAACATTAAAATGTAAATCAGTGGAAATGATTGAAAGTTGCACTTTTTTTCTTTTGGGGGTGGAAGTTGGAGGCGGCGCCATATCAAAAGTAGCCTACTCTTTTCCATTTTTAGTTAGCTATCCATATAGCGAAAGAATTAGATCGTTATGTCTTTGGGTTCATGTTTTTCATTCATCTCTCACTTTGAGGGCAGCGTATGGGGGCGGCAGCATTCGGCAAAGTAACTGTTGCACAGTTTGAGTCGAGAGTTTCTAAATGTAAGGGAAATATGACAATCAGTGAAAATTGTGAAAGTTGCATTTTTTTTTGGTTTGGAGGCGGCAGCTGGAGGCGGCGGCTAATTAAAAGTGGCCTATCTTTTTCCAATTTTAGTCAGCTATCAATATAGTGAAAGAATTAGATCGCTATGTCTTCAGGTTCATGTTTTACATTTATCTCTCACTTTGGGGGCGGCGTGTGGGAGTGGCAGAGTTTGGCCAAGAAATTCTTGCACAGTTTGAGTCAAGAGTTTCTGAATGTTCGAGGTAACATTATCAGCTAAATCAGTGAAAATTGTTGAAAGTTGCACTTTTTTTCTTTTGGGGGCGGAAGCTGGAGGCGGCGCCATATCAAAAGTAGCCTATCCTTTTCCATTTTCAGTCAGCTATCCATATAGCGAAAAACTTAGATCGCTATGTCTTTGGGTTCATGTTTTTCATTTATCTCTTACTTTGGGGGCGGCGTGTGGGAGCGGCAGCGTGCGGCCGAGCAAATGTTGCACAATTTGAGTTGGCAGTTCCTAAATGTTGAGGGGACATCTCAATCAGTAACATTTATGAAAGGTGCACTTTTTATCGTTTGGGGGCGGAATCTGGGGGCGGCGACTAACCAAAAGTAGCCTATCCTTTCCCATTTTTAGTCAGCTATTTATATATTGAAAGAATCAGATCGCTATGGCTTCGGGTTTATGTTTTTCATTTTAAAGTGATTGGGGGCGGTTTTTAGCAGTTTTTTCATGTCGGCGGCGCATATTGAAGACGGAATGTTTCTTGGCTTACGTTTATAAGTGGCAACTATGTATTATTCAAAAAATGAGAACACCAGAGCATCAGGTCTGGTAGAAAGTGCAATATTATGTTATTTCAAGTTTATCGGGGGCGGTTTTCTCTATGTTGGCGGCGCAATGTGGACATCCAATATAGCCTAGCCCTCCTTTGGGAGTGGCAGCTATGTAACAGCGAAAAAATTAGAAAGCTAGGTCGTCTAGTTTGGGAGGAGTTCGAGGAACGGACGGACGGACGGACGGACGGACGGACGGACGGACGGACGGACGGACGGACAAAGCGGTTGCAATAGCGATTTTCATCAAGATGAAAAATGCGCTAAAAACAGTAGATACCTCTTGCACAATGATAGCGCCCGCCTTATTAAGTGACAATGGACAATTGGGCAATGATATTGAGCACTGGCGTAGCCAAATGAACATCATTGGCGGGAGACGGGGATATTACCACCAAGTCTAACATATCTAGTCATGTTCAGCAGAGTTCAAAATATAAGTAGTTAACATTCTGTAAGCTGTTGCATAATTTGATTCCCTTTTAAGTTGGACAACACGCATAATGAGTCGGAATGGTCAATCAGATGTCTTCGAAATTGGGCCCCTATCCTTCTACAACTCCGAAAGCAGAATTTTGAAAAAAATCAGACAAGTGTGATTCAGGAAAATCAATGTGTTTTTTGTACGTTCATTACTCTTCGCTAACTATAGGTACCTACGCCATCTTGAATGTGAGGCACAAGAAGTGGAATTTTCAACTAATAACAGACCTAGCATTGATCAGCAGAGTCCAGAACATAAGTAACTGCCTGGTAACTGATTGTTACGTGATTTTATCTTAAGCAGAAAGTAGAGAGAGACTTTTCTCCATCCACATTGTACCTGCATACCTATGATTGCTATTTTATGTAGAAAATCAGATTTTTTTTACTTTTTACCCTTGACACTTTCTTACATTTGCCTTTGTCCATTGCATGTGTGATAATACATGATTGGGTACCTACATAATTATATTCTATGCTTCAGTGGCGTAACTAGAGGGAGGGTTTCGGGGTCAAAAGCCTCCCCATTGGCCATCGAATCTCCTGAAAAAATTTCAAATGCGACGCTTTTTTATTCGTTTTGCTCGCATATTCGCAAATTTTTCAGTCGTGACCCCCCCCCCCCCCCCATTGGACACTTCTAGTTACGCCACTGCTATGCTTTGATACAAAAATGTACCAACATTCTAATTATCGTTTATTGCTAACTTTTCACTCTGATTTGCGCCTGAAATTTGGGCAACACAAATTTTAGGACGAATGACCGCCCACAGGTCTTCGAAATTATTATAATCATCTTCTACACCCTCAAAAAGATTAAAAAAGGAAGAATTTTGAGGATTATCGAGCTAGAAATGCGTTTTTGTGCGCTCGCCACTCTTCTCTGACTATACGCTATCTTGAATTTGAGACATAAAGAGTAAAACATTTCAACTGTTAACATACCTAGTTGTGATCAGCAGAGTTCAAAACATAACTAATCACCTGTTAACTGATTGTTACATGATTTTATCTTGAGTTATTCGTAAATTTGTTTCTGATTTGCTCCTGGAAGTTAGACAACACTAATTTCAGACCGAATGGCTTCCCAGAGGTATTTGAAATTGGCCTCATCACCTTCTACGACCCCGAAAACATAAGAAAAGAACCAATTTTGAGGAAAATCGGGCCAGAAATGAGCTTTTTATGCGCGCGACTTGTTTTTACCCTCAATTCTCCGTCATATTGGATTTAAGGGACAAGGGGTGAAATTTCGGAAAGATAACACCCCTAGTCGTGTTCAGCGGGGTCTAAATCCTAAGAAACCACCTGTTAATCAATTGTTACACGATTTGCTTCTAGGAGTGATTTCTAGGCCTCTTTTGAGATTTTCTGCCTAGTCTAAAAGACCAATGAAGAGGAGAACTCAACGCCCAGGTATCTGCGTACTGTGTGAACAATCACGAGTGCAACGTTGTCAAACATAAAAACTCTGATTCCGAACTCCGCGCCCCCCTCTGCAAAACAAACAACTTTTGTTTTGTCTGTGTTTACTTGCAGGCGATTATCTTACTAGGATGCGTATAGGTTACGGGAGAGGTCGATCGGGGAGTCTCCACGAAGGAGCAAGTCATCACCGCCGCCCTGAAGTATTTTTCTATATCGGATATGAATAAAGTGAAGAGAAGGGGAGACTCAACGGCTCTCCCTGGAGAACATCCTCATTTATATCGTACCTCTTTGAGAAACTACCCTGACTTTTGACAGACATGTTTGCTCCATCATAAATGCTTTTTATAATTCGTAGGATTTTCGTGCTGACTCCCAAAGAATGTAGCTTGGTCCAAAGAAGTGCCTGTGAGATGCTGTCAAAAGCACGCCTGAAATCCACAAATGCAGAGTAAATGCTCCTTCCCTTGAATCCAAAATTTATCTAGAGGACGGCATCCAGAACAAAAACGTTGTCGAGGCAACCCCTTCCCTCCCTGAATCCCGTCTGACATTCCGGGAGAATGCTTTCCTCATAAGCCAATACACACTGAGTCTATTCAGCAGAATTTGTGAGAAAATTTTTGGAATTACATTTACCAGAGCAATGCCTATAATAGCCAGGAACATACACTGCACCCTTTTTGTGAATCATAAAAAGGATAATCTCGCACCACGCTGGAGGAACGGAGCCCCCGTCAAAGACGTTGTTAAGCAGACTGCAAAGTTTTGTGTGAGATTCTTAACAAATTCGCAAGAAATACCGTCGCGACCCGGAGATTTTGAACTGATACTTTCCGAGATAATAATTATCAAAGATGGTAAATTTCTAGTTTTTTTATTGATGTTTTGACAAAATAAAAACGTTTTTATTGCAGAAATGTTCATAAAATCTCTCAAAATATTTCACTCCAAGCTCAAACTTTTCCAGTCGCCCTTTAGTCTCCCCTTTAGGTCACTATGCGCGACCTGTCCTTACTCTTTTGGACACCTGTTTTCCTGAAAGGTAGATTGGCAGACGAAGATCGATATAGTGGCCGGCGAGATCTGCGGATATCACCCCCTCGATTATTTCTTACGGGAATACTCAAATCAAAAGTCTAAATCAACAGACCACAAAATTTGGAATACCTACTTGAAATATCAAATTCGAGAGGAATGTCTTTTGATCAGTGTAGAAGTTATCTAAAATGTTATCCGAGAATTTTCGGACAGGCTTGCGTACTGCCAAGAGAGCAAGAGACTAACGGGCCTCCTGAGGTAATAAAAGGAAACCCAAATAAATTTTTAAGAAAATGAAGAATTAATTTTTCAGAAATAAAAATTTTTAAATCAAGAAATTTGAATAGAATAGAATAGAATAGATTTTTATTCATGATTTCTGTACCTACATGAAAAATTTATGTATGTAACACAAAAAAGAACATAGAGTAGGTACATTCACATGTCAATGGAAAGGTACATAAAATATATCTTCTGATGAAGTTCTCCATAATGTATGTGAAGTCTTTGTAAATTATTGTAGAAAGTTAAAAATGTCTCTTCACTTGTATAATATTTTATTTTGCTCTACGCGTTTCGAAACTCTTATTTATAGTCTCATTTTCAAGAGCAAGTAAATGGTGGATAGATATAAGATGTAAAAAGTCATGAGTAAATGTCAGAATTTGAAATATCTGACAAAATTATGATAACAATTAAATAACGATAGAGACAGGGCTGGTACTTTGTATAGGTATTTATTGTGGATAATTTCGATTACTTGACGGAAACAAAAAAGGGAGTAAAATCGATGAATTGACATGTATTTGTTCATTTAAACATAAATTTGGATTGCTCTCACTTAATTTTCTAATTTCTAACTCCTCAAGATAATTACATAACATTTTGTCTGATATGGTATGTAGAATAGATTTAAAATTTTGATTACTGAATGAATTGCAAAAAGAAATATGAGAAGCAAATGCAGATTGATCTAAATTTTGTGTATTGAGAGCTCGCATGTGTTCTTTGATTCTTACGTTGAAATTTCTGTATGTTCTGCCGATATAAGATTTACCACAGTCACATGTTAGTTTATAAACGCCACTTTGTTCGAAAATAGGAATAATAGATTTGTTTTTCACCAAGGAAGATTTTAAGGGATGGGGTACTGAAAAAGATATCGTCAAGTTTTGAGATTTGAAAATTTTTGATATTTTTTCTGATATTTTATTAAAATATGGTAACGATATGTAAGTTTTCTGAGAGTTATTATTTTGATTTGAATTTAGTGTAGTAACTTGTGAAAGATGAAATTTTGAAAGTTTTTTATGGTATAATGAATTTATTAATTTTATAGGAAATTGATTATTTACTGCTATTTGTTTTATTAGATTTAATTCATGGTTGAAGTCGGAACTATTTAAAGGGGTGATGAATAAACGATGAAAACTTGAATGAAAAAATGCAAGTTTGTGAGAAAATGGGTGTGCTGAATGGTATGGAATAATAGAATCGATGAAAGTTGGTTTGTGATATATAGAAAAAGAAAATTCATTATTTATTAAATTAATGTAATTGACTTTTTACATTTTATATCTATTCACCATTTACTTGCTCTTGAAAATGAGACTATAAATAAGAGTCTCGAAACGCGTAGAGCAAAATAAAATATTATACAAGTGAAGAGACATTTTTAACTTTCTACAATAAGGTACATAAAACATTACAGAAAAGAAGAGGCACCTTAATAAGATAATAAGGAGGTACCCATACTTAGAGAAATTTTACAAAACTTTCAAACACTTATCAACAAAACATTGTAGAACATTCCAGTACCTATGAAGTACCAATATTCACATCACAATATTAAAATTTGTGCTGGAGAAACTCTTCATGGGAATAAAAGGCATTCTCAAGTAAAAGATTTTTGACCTCAGCCTTAAACATCTTTGGTGGAAGCAACTTCAATCTTTCTCGTAGGACGTTGTAAAACCTTAACGCGAAACAAGAAGTAGACCTCTATGTTCTAAGTCAACCTAACAAAAAACGGATGCAGTTTGTGGCAGTTTCTAGTGTCGTGCTCATGCAGGTCGCCGTGACATTGAAACTCAGATAAATTGTTTCTAACATAGACCAAACACTCCAGAATAAACATGCAGGGAAATGTTAAAATGCCATTTCTTATGAAGGAGACTCTACAGTCGTCTCTATAGCCTTTTTTGTCCACTATTCTAACGGCTCTCCTATGTAGTCTGAAAACTCTATGCCACGATGCGGCGCCCCTCCTCCCAGACTATCAGTGCATAGGACATTATTGAGTGGCACAAAGCAAAGTAGGCTATTCTCTGAGTCATCTGAGACACATTTGAGCTCAGTAATCGCAGCAGGTAAATCTTACTATTCAATTTAGCAGACAATACATTGATGTGCTCGTCCCACTTCAGCACGGGGTCCAAATTGACTCCAAGAAATTTGACAAAATCAGGATTCTCATACCCCCCAACATTCCGCAATGAAAAGACAACAGTCGACGTTTTACCATGATTCAGGCTAAGCTGATGTGATGAGAACCACTGCTCAGCATTCAAGAGCGAAGTTCTCCCCAAATTCAATACTTGATCGATATGCTTTCCAGAGTTCAGCAGCGTGGTGTCATCCGCAAACATTATGAAATCGGAAGAGGCAACATTCAAGGGCAGATCGTTTACATAATTCAAAAAAAGCAATGGCCCCGGAACCGAACCCTGAAGAACACCCGCCGTCACAAACATTTCATCCGAGATATCACCGTTGCACCTTACCCTCTGTCTTCTATTGTTCAAATATGAAGCAATCAGATTGACACTCGGCCTATCAAAAGCGGCGCGTGCTGGACACAGTCAAATGCCTTGCTAAGGTCACAAAAAGTCGCAGCCATGTGTTCACCTATCTCAAAAGCCCCAACCACAACCACTCTCTCTACAAAGTCCAGAACAGCTCCTGTGGTATTCTTCCGGCGCCTGAAACCGTACTGTGAAGAAACAAACAAACCTTCACTCTCGAAATAGGCAGTGATTCTCTTGTTTAAAGCTTTTTCAAATACTTTGGAAAAGTATTTGACATTTAATATGCCCGAAACTATCAGCCCAAAAAGTATAATGTGCATATTGCTGAAATCAGAATTTCATAATCTATTTCGAATCTGCAAAAAAAGGAGAAGGGTTCAGTTTGAAAGAATGGCTAATGACGTCACAGCTTTTAAAAAAATTGCGGCAAATATGAAAATTTTACATCAAATGTGGCGAATTGGAAAACAAAATCGACCTGTTCGAGGAATTTTTTGAGAAAAGAAATGCGAATTTTTAATCAATTTGTTCCATACTTTTGCCCCTGACTGTATGGCTCAAAGCGGAGTAACACAAGCACAAAACTCGAATTTAGGACCTACATTGTTTTTAATTTTTTTTTTCACTAGGTACTAGCTGTGAAGTATGCCATTATTCACCTGCTTAGGGCCTTAGGGGTCGTGAAGTGACAATTCACAACCTGTTGCAGAATGAGATAGACCGTACATATTATTAACCGCTTCGTGTGATTGACGTTTGGTGACTTGGCGTTTGAATCCGAGTTTGAATCCCATCAAATTTTGGACAACGGCAGCTCACTTACATGAGAAGGTCGAGAAATTGTTTGACCGGGTCTTTTTCATGCAGAACTTGATGTGGTGAACGTTAATTTGGTTGGTTTTGTGAAAAAGCAGCTCAAGACCGAATGGTCAGTTGGTCAGTACAACATACAACCCCACATTCACATTATCTACTTTTTTGAAATTATTCTCTATTACCACCTGTGTTTACTTCTCGATTAGCACACATATCATTTACAATCTGTTATTGTTAGGCCCAACTGCACCGCTAACACTTAACCTTAAAGTAAAGCTTTACTGGTCCTTAATTTTTAAGGATGGAGTTCGATTGGTAAAACAGCCGTTGCGAAATCAATCCGTTCGTGGTCTGGGCTTATTCCTTGACGGATTTTCACCATTTTGGTCTCTTTCGAAAGCTACAAGGATGTACTTTGGTTTGAGCCCTTTGGCATTTCCAAAATCCAGAAATAATTTTTTTAAATGTCAAAATTGAAAAAAAAAATTGGATTTCGGAAATGCCAATGGGCTCAAACTAAAGTACATCCTTGTAGCTTTCAAAGGAGATCAAAATGGTAAGAATCCGTCAAGGAATAAACCCAGACGGATTGATTTCGCAACGCTTATTTCACCAATATGACTCCGTCCTTAAGTACACTGCACCGTCAACAAACTGTGGCTTAGGGATGCTTAAGCTTTGCCTAAAATAAGCCCAGGGTGTCGTACGGCTTAGCCACCACTTATCAACATTTGAGATCATATGCAGCTGTGCATGCAGTCAAAAAATGAACAATATCGTAAATAACAATATCCCAATGGAGAAGGAGTTGTTGGGTAATGATTTAGACGAATGGGCGAGAATGGGTTACTTGCCCAATTTTTTTATTGGCTTGATCGATAGTATGGTTAAAAAAAATAATGCACCCGTATTTTGTATTTTTCCCCTCGTTTTTCCCTAATTCCCAAAATTGCGGCCGTAATGGGTGTTTGAAAAATATTTTTGAGACGTCACACCTACCATAAACAGCACTGTTGGATTGAAAACTCAAAAAACTGTTAAGAGTGTCATCACTATTTTAAAAAGACAAATGAAAACTTCACTGAAGTTTCCCTGCTATTGACTATCAACTCTTTGGGGAAAAAATTGAAAAAATCTTTGTAACCAATGGATACCTATACAGGTGTCTAAAAAGTATCGCAGTCCGAGTCCAGAGCGATGGTGACATATGGAATCCACTCAAGAATACAAAAAGAATATTAAAAAAAATGTGACGTTTAATTTTGGAAATATGGGGGATCAAGGTGTAGAGGACTTCGCTCCCCTCTATTTTCGTAAGTCAAAATGATTTTGGGGAATTATTTGTGATATAATAATCAGTGAAAATTATCAACCATTGGATGTGCACTGAACTTCTATTTGATATAAGTACAGGGTGATTAATAAATGTCAAGAATTCATTTTCCTCCAAAAAAAGTCAATAAAATTTCATCTATGGCAACAAAAAGAGTCATATCTTATTCTCAATTATTTATGGAACCAATGGAATATTTTAGATATAATAATTGTAGAATACTGGATTTTTGTGATTCATGACTTACCCTGTATCGTGAAAAGGTGAACTGCATACCTACTGGTTGATAATTTCCACTGATAAGTCTATGACAAACAGTTCATCAAAACCACTTTACAAAAAAAACGTAACTAATTATTTTCAACATTTTCTTGTGTTCTAGGGTAGATTCTATACAGGTGTCCCACGAAGTAACCGACCTAGTTTAAGGGTAGATGTACTTTCTTGAGACAAATCAGAATCTGCCTTCGAAATTTTCCTGACGTCCCCCGTTTCCGATATACAGGGTGATTTATGTGTTCAACCGAAAAGTTTGATTGGCCATATCTCAGGAATACAATAATAGAATCTATTGAAATTTTGCAGGTATATTCTAGAACCAAAAGCCTTTGTAGCGCCTTATTCACTTATAAAATAAATACAGGACCGTACCCAAAATTTTGTTTTTCAAGTTTCTGTTGAAAAAGTCATCCTGTATAGATTTTTTCCAAAATCTTATGTCATATTCGGAAGCTACATAAAAAATGCTGCAATATGCGTTTCCTAAATTGTTTGGCATTAATTTAGCTGATTCGAAAAAAAAATTATTACCAGAGATTTTTCATGAATATTTTTGAAAATTTGATTCGAATCACTCAAACGCTATTCCAGGTGTCAAAATTTCAATTTTGATGTTCTACCAAACTGAGGATAATTTCAGGAGATTTTCTGGAAACGTGAATTTGGGTAGGAATCTGAGGTACCAAATTCATGTTTCCAGAAAATTCTTCTGAAATTATTTTTGGTTGGTTAGAGCACCACAATTGAAATGATGACTTTGTTTGACCATCTGGAATAGCGTTTCACTGATTTAAATTGAAATTTTTAAAAATATTCCTGGAAAATTTCTGGTATTAATTTTTTTCGGATCAGCTAAATTAGTGCCAAACAATTTAAGAATCGCATTTTGTAGCATTTGCATGTAGTTTCCGAATATGATATCAGATTTTAAGAAGAAATCTATACGAGATGACTTTTTCAACAGAAAATTGAAAAAAATATTTTTGGGTACGGTCCTGTATTATTTTTACAAGTGAGTAAAGCGCTACAGAGGCTCTTGGTTCTAGAATATACCTGTAAAATTTCAATAGATTCCATTGATGTATTCCTGAGATATGGCCAATCAAACTTTTCAGTTGAACACATAAATCACCCTGTATATCGGAAACGGGGGACGTCAAGAAAATTTCAAAGGCAGATTCTGATTTGCTTCTATTCGAGAAAGCACATCTACCCTTGAACTATGTCGGTTACTTCGTGGGACAGCCTGTATACTTACCGCTATGGACTCGGAATGCGATACTTTTGAGACATTCTGTATTTTCCGGAAATTTTCAGAAAATACTATTCATTACTCTTGTTGATGATTAAGAGTATTTTCAATTAAATCTATTTCATTGGCAAGTACTCTATTAGATATCGTAAATTTCGGTGTTCCGAGGCAAATTTGCAACAGATCGAATTACTTTGAAACTTTGGATGAAATGACAAAAAAAAACTAGATTCACCAAAGAGTTTATTGTTTTAGAGTTCCTTGAAGATGAACTTTTCAACAGGATATTTTCTGTAAGAAAATCTGAATAAATAAATAAATAAATGAACTTGAATATCCATCTAACATGTAAGTACTAGGCATATATTCCGCTTATTTCATAATATCAATGAGCATACCAAACCTACAATTGCGACACAAAACAGAAAACATCGGGAAAAAAGTTGATTTTACCCTGTACGTAGAATACAAGCAGTTGAAGAGAAGAACATTTTTCACATGTTCAAAGACCACAAGGCTGCTGAATAATTAAAGTCTGTTTTTCTCAAAAATTATTAAGGCAGAATAAAACAAGTGAGTATGCCTTCACGTGCGTGAGTCTCAGTAGCGCATTTTCTCAAAGAGGCATATTGTGAACGTAAAGAAATTTGGTTGAAGGAGAAACACCATTCCTTGCCCACTTTCTTCACTCGAAACTCATTGTGATATTGTGTTATCAGAATGGGGTACTTGCCAATGAAATAGATTTGAATGAAAATTCTTTTACTCATCAATATATTTTTTTGTTTGAGGGCGGGAGCTGGGAGCGGCGACTAATCAGCAGTAGTTTATTCTTTCCCATTTTCAGTCGGCTATCCATATAGCGAAAGAATTAGATCGCTATGTCTTCGGGTTCATGTTTTCCATTTATCTCTTACTTTGAGGGCAGCGTGTGGGGGTGGCAGCATTCTGCAGAGTAACTGTTGCACAGTTTGAGTTGAGAGTTTCTAAGTGTTTAAGGAAATATGACAATCAATGAAAATTGTAAAAGTTGCATTTTTTTGTTTAGGGGCGGGAGCTGGAGGCGGCGACTAATCAAAAGTGGCCTATCTCTCCCCATTTTTAGTCAGCTATCTATATAGCGGAACAATTTAATCGCTATGTCTTCAGGGTTATGTTTTACATTCATCTCTTTGGGGGCGGCGTGTGGGAGCGGCAGAGTTTGGCAAAAAAATTCTTCCATAGTTTGAGTTGGGAGTTTCTGGATGTTTGAGGTAACATTAAAATGTAATTCAGTGGGAATTATTGAAAGTTGCACTTTTTCTCTTTTGGGGGTGGATGTTGGAGGCGGCGCCATGTCAAAGGTAGCCTATTCTTTCCCATTTTTAGTTAGCTATCCATATAGCGAAAAAATTAGATCGTTATGTCTTCGGGTTTATGTTTTTCATTCATCTCTCACTTTGAGGGTAGCGTGTGGGGGCGGCAGCATTCGGCAAAGTAACTGTTGCACAGTTTGAGTTGGGTGTTTCTAAATGTGAGGGAAATATGACAATCAGTGAAAATTGTGCAAGTTGCATTTTTTGTTTGCTTGGAGGCGGCGGCTAATTAAAAGTGGCCTATATTTTTCCAATTTCAGTCAGCTATCAATATAGTGGAAGAATTAGATCGCTATGTCTTCAGGTTCATGTTTTACATTTATCTCTCACTTTGGGGGCGGCGTGTGGGAGCGGCAGAGTTTGGCAAAGAAATTCTTGCACAGTTTGACTCCAGAGTTTCTAAATGTTCGAAGTGACAGTATCAGCTAAATCAGTGAAAATTCTTCTTTTGGGGGCGGAAGCTGGAGGCGGCGCCATATCAAAAGTAGCCTATCCTTTTCCATTTTTAGTCAGCTATCCATATAGCGAAAAACTTGGATCACTTTGTCTTTGGGTTCATGTTTTTCATTTATCTCTTACTTTGGGGGCGGCGTGTGGGAGCGGCAGCGTTCGGCTGAGCAAATGTTGCACAATTTGAGTTGGCAGTTCCTAAATGTTCAAGGGAGCATCTCAATCAGTAACATTTGTGAAAGTTGCACTTTTTATCGTTTGGGGGCGGAATCTGGGGGCGGCGACTAACCAAAAGTAGCCTTTTTCTTTCCCATTTTTAGTCAGCTATTTATATACCGAAAGAATCAGATCGCTATGTCTTCGGGTTTATCTTTTTCATTTTATTGCACTTTTTATCGTTTGGGGGGCGGAATCTGGGGGCGGCGACTAACCAAAAGTAGCCCATCCTTTCCCATTTTTAGTCAGCTATTCATATACCGAAAGAATCAGATCGCTATGTCTTCGGGTTTATGTTTTTCATTTTAAAGTGATTGGGGGCGGTTTTTAGCAATTTTTTCATATCGGCGGCGCATATTGAAGGCGGAATGTTTCTGAGCTTACGTTCATAAGTGGCAACCATGTATTATTCATAAAATGAGAACACCAGAGCAGTAGGTCTGGTAGAAAGTGCAATATTATGTTATTTCAAGTTTATCGGGGGCGGTTTTCTCTATGTTGGCGGCGCAATATAGACATCCAATATAGTCTAGCCCTTCTTTGGGAGTGGCAGCTATGTAACAGCGAAAAAATTAGAAAGCTAGGTCGTCTAGTTTGGGAGGAGTTCGAGGAACGGACGGACGGACGGACGGACGGACGGACAAAGCGGTTGCAATAGCGATTTTCATCAAGATGGAAAATGCGCTAAAAAAGATTTATCATAGAGATGAGTCAACCATCTGGCAAAAAACCGTTTGAGAACTGTTTTTTCAAGCAAAAAATCTAATTCAAACTATTGGAGTTTCCCTGAAAACGAGAGCGGTCGAGCAGCTCTGGAAATTCGTCATTACACTTCCCTGCGCAAAATGCCAATAACCTCAAACTATTGACGGTTCACTCACACCCTCTGTGATCGGCACTGTTACCAATCTGTGTGAAAAAAAAGCGAGGGAAATTGAAGAACAACCAACTTTAATGGCCAAAAATTGAATATCCCCAAGGTTTGAAACTTAGCTAAAGCTTAACCATGGCTTAGTTAAGTTTTGCCTAAGCTAAATCGGTGCAGTGGACTCATGGCCCTTAGGTGAACCTTAACTTAAGCCGAGCTTACTAAAGTAGAGATTCAAGGGTGAGCGGTGCAGTTCTTGAAAGTTGCATACGTTTTCATGTGCTTACCTACCTAAATAGTTTTTGGTTTTTTATTTTGCTGACAGTACCTATGTCATTGGTGACCTTATCTGCTGCCTCACACAATTCGAAAGGTGTCTCGCAACCGTCAACCATTGTCATCACCCCGGCGAATAGTATTTGAAGTTGGAAACTTTACAATTGCTCGAAGAATCTACTTGGTAGTAATTGACATCTACAATAAATGCAGAGCTTTTTTTGTAAAATTTTTGAACTTCGCAAATCGGATCTGCTTTGCTAGTAGTGGAAAAAATCGTACATAAACCGCGCTTGAGAAGGTTATTATAGCTACTAACCCTAACCCTAACCTACTTTCTTTTGTGCCTCATATCAAGTCAATCAACTCCATATGCTCGCAGGGTACTAAGGCCCAACTGCACCGCTCACCCTTAAATCTCTACTTTAGTAAGCTCGGCTTAAGTGAGGGTTCACCTAAGGACCATGAGTTCACTGCACCGATTTAGCTTAATCAAAGCTTAGCTAAGCCAGGGTTAAGCTTTAGCAAAGTTCCAAACCTTGGGGATATTCAATTTTTCTCCATTAAAGTTGGTTGTTTTTAAATTTCACTCGCTTTTTGAACCGTCTATAGTTTGAATTTATTGGCATTTTGCACAAGTAAGTGTAATGGCGAATTCCCAGAGCTGCTCGAGCGCTCTCCGCTTTCGTTTTCAGGGAAACGCCAATAGTTTGAATTAGATTTTTTGCATGAAAATAAAAGTTCTCAAGCAGTTTTTTGCCAGATGGTTAGCTCATCCCCACCTGTTCAACAAGTCAAAAGCATATACATCCCTGCGACGCGTTATATTTAGTATACAGGTTGAAAATTGAAAGATAAATGTTTTTTTTATTCTGCTGAAATAATTTTTGAGAATAACAGACTTCAATTATTCAGCAACCTCATGATCTCCTGTTGAACATGTGAAAAATGTACTCCTCTTCAACTGCTGGTATTCTACGTACAGGGTGGTATATACAGGGTAAAATCAACTTTTTTTTCCGATGTTTTCTGTTTTGAGTCGCAGTTTTGGGTTTGGTATGTTCATTGATATTATGAAATAAGCGGAATATATCTGTTTCTTTGCCTCGGAACACCGAAATCCACGATATCCAATAGGGTACTTGCCAATGAAATAGATTTGATTGAAAATACTTTTAATCAACAAGAGTAATAATTAGTATTTTTTGAAAATTTCCGGAAAATACAGGGGTTCTCAAAAGTAATGCATTCCGAGTCCATAGCGGTATATAGAATCCACCCAAGAACCCAAGAAAAATGTTAAAAAAAATTAATAACGTTTTTTTTTTGAAGATATGGGGGAGGGGGAGGGGGCAAAAGTGTGGAACTTCTTCCCCCTTTATTTTCAACATTCAAAGTGGTTTTGATGAACTGTTTGTGATAGATTTATCAGTGGAGATTATCAACCCGTGGGTGTGCAGTGAATTTCTGTTCACGATACAGGGTGAGTCATGGATCACGAAAATCCAGTATTCTACAATTATATCTAAAATATTCCATTGGTTCCTCAAATAATTTAGAATAAGAAGATATGACTCTTTTTATTGCCATAAATGAAATTTTATTGACGTTTTTGGAGGAAAATGAATTCTTGACCTTCATGAATCACCTGTATATCAAATAGAAGTTCAGTGCACATCCAGTGGTTGATAATTTTTTAATTTTCACTGATTATTATATCACAAATAATTCTCCAAAATAATTTTGACTCACGAAAATAGAGGGGAGCGAAGTCCTCTACACCTTGATCCCCCATATTTCCAAAAATAAATGTTACAAATTTTTTATAATATTCTTCTCGTATTCTTGAGTGGATTCTATATTTCGCTCTGGACTCGGAATGCGATACTTTTGAGACACCTGTATAGGTATCCATCGGTTACAAAGATTTTTTTTCGATTTTTTCCCAAATACATAGTTGACAGTTAACAGCAGGGAAACTTCAGTGAAGTTTTCATGTCTGTTTTTTTCCAAATAGGTAGTGATGCCACTCTAACAGTTTTTTGAGTTTTCAATCTAGCAGTGCTGTTTTTAGTAGATTTGTGACGTCACAAAAATATTTTTCAAACATCCATTACGGCCGCAATTTTGGGAATTAGGGAAAAAGACAAAATACGGGGGCATTATTTTTAACCATACTATCGAATGGACCAATAAAAAAAAATTAGGGAAGTAACCCATTCTCGCCCATTCGTCTAAATCATTATCCAATAACTGCTTCTCCATTGGGGTATTGTTATTTACGATATTGTTCATTTTTTGACAGCACGCACAGCTGCATATGGTCTCAAAAGTTGATAAGTGGTGGCTAAGCCGTACCACACCCTGGGCTTATTTTAGGCAGTACTTTTAAGTTAAGGACCAGTAAAGCTTTACTTTAAGGTTAAGTGTGAGCGGTGCAGTTGGGCCTGAGATACTTGGGTTTATTATTCGTTATACAAGATCTTCCACTAGCATTGACTGTTTATTGAAACTATAGTATAACTATAGGTACTATTTATTCGTAGTAAATCAGACTATTGTGCTATCGTCTGGGATCCATTTTACGTAACTCACTACTCACTGGGTCATGAAGGCGCGCATACGCGCGCCCGAATTTAAAATAAAAGATCTTGGTATTCACGAAGGAGTATCTAAATTATAAAATCTTGGCATTAGAAATCATAAGTTCAAGTAAACTACGCAACGAAATTATTGTCGTATCCAAATTTCGTCCTTTTTCAAAACAGGAAAACTTCCGACTGGTTTAAACAATTTCAGTTCTGTTTGAAGCATTTGAGAGCTTGATTCTCTAGGTATAGAATCCTATCAATTCGAAGATTGATAGATGTCAACTTGAGTTTCTACAGGGTGTTGAAGAAAGTAGTGCAACTTTCATAAAGTTTGACATACTCCCATTTGTAATAAAACTGTTTCTTTTGAATTTCAACATCAATGATATGTAGCAAAAGTTCATATCTCGAAACGGTTTTTAGCGCACTTTCCCAAAAAATGGGAAAAAGGCGCTTTTAGCTTCACTTTGTCCGTCCGTCCGTATCCGGGGTAACTTCTCAGGGAAGAAAGATATCGATGTGGTGTAAACGCTGATCAATAGTACATATGTCCAGGATGTCAAGTTGACTTTTGGTTTTTTGTTATCTGCCGCCATTTTGAATTTCTCTAAAAGTTATCCGATTGAGATGAAATTTGCAGGCAATGTAAACCACATCAAGATCTATCCAATTTTCGACAATTGATGCCCCGATGCCATCTTGTATTCTCACTATTGAACATGTTTCGAAGTGATAGAACTAGGAGAATTATGCCTCAACGAAAAGAGATATCGATGTGGTAAAAACGCCAATCAAATGCGTACGTGACCACTATATAAAGTTGACCAATAATTTTTGTCACTTGGCCGCCATCTTTGATCCGCCATTTTGAATTTCTCTGAAAGTGGTCCGATTTGAGTGAAATTTGCAGGCGATGTGAACTTCAATTAGATACATCAAATTTTTGACAATTGATGCCCCGCCGCCATCTTGTATTCTCACTATTGAACATGTTTCGAAGTGATAGAACTAGGAGAATTATGCTTCAACGAAAAAAGATATCGATGTGGTGCGAATGCCAATCAAATGCGTACGTGTCCACCATATAAATTTGACCAATGATTTTTGTCATTTGGCCGCCATTTTGAATTTCTCTGAAAGTGGTCCGATTTGAGTGAAATTCACAGGCGATGTGGACTTCATCAAAATACATCCGATTTTGGACAAATGATGCTCTGCCGCCATCTTGGCCGCCATATTGAAATTTCTTATCACTTAACGATTTTCATGGAGCTTGGGACTTACCTTTGTTTTGTATGATCATTTTCATTCTCCAGCCGAATTCCAACATTCTGCCACCATCTTGGCCGCCATATTGAAATCTCTTATTGGTGGAACGATTTTGATGAAACTTGGAACTCACCCTTGTCTATAGTATGATCATTTTGATTTTTGAGCCAAATTTCATGATTTTGACGCTATTTTGGCCGCCATATTGAAATTTTTGCCCAAATAACGGTAGAACCCTAATTAACATCTTACGTTCACTAACCCTTCAAAAAGGAAGTGCGCTACTGAGCCTCATGCCCATGAGGCATATCCGCTTGTTGATTTATCTCTCCATCTCTTTTATTCACAGAGTGGTATCGAAAAATCGACTTTGTGGTCTTTTGGTGATAACATTTTCCTTCTTTACCAATTTTCTATACCAGGACTCATATTGAAGCTGAATCTTTAGGTAAGAAAACCCAATAAACATAATCGACTCAAGACCAACATTCAAAATATAGAGTGGCATCAAAAGTGACATATGAGAATCCGACCGGGTATAGACAATTAAATTAAAATAATCATTGTTTTCGGATGAGGCATTTATTCTGAACACTCTTTGATGTTTCATGATTGATGGTGGCAAGAACTTTGGATGGAGGGTTCAAATTGCAGTCGCATGTTTTCCAAGGAGAAGCAGCGCTATAACTCACCTGTCTGTTTTCGATTGTTTCGAATTTTGTATCATTGGTTACGAACATTTTAAGATCAGCGAGAAAGCTGATTCTTCCTCAGAAACACTTAATTCTAATTTGGTCCCTCTATCGATCATTCTGGTGACAATCAATCATGGAACATCAAAGAGTGTTCAGAATGAATGCCTCATCCGAAAACAATGTTGATTTTCGTTCAATTCTCCACCCGGTCGGATTCCTGGACAGATATATTTATATGTCACTTTTGATGCCACCCTATATTTTGAATGTTGGTCTTGAGTCGATTATGTTTATTGAGTTGTCTTACCTAAGCCTAAAGCTTCAATATGAGCCCTGGATTCAGAAAATTATTGGTAAAGAAGGGAACATATCATCACCAGAAGACCAAAAAGTCGTTTTTTTTGATACCACCCTGTAAATAAAAGAGATAGGATAGAGAGATAAATCAAAAACCGTTTCGAGATATGAACTTTAGCTACATGCCATTGATGTCGAAATTCAAAAGAAACAGTTTTATTTCAAATGGGAGTATGTCAAACTTTATAAATGTTGCACTACTTTCTTTAACACCCTGTAGAAACTCAAGTTGACATCTATCAATCTCTTGATCAAATTTTTACGCTTCTACATCGCTTCAAGACTCGACGTACCTATGTATTTTCCAGAAGTTCATTTGTAAATGTAGTGATCTGGTTGACGAGGACGAGACTGGTTTATTACATCCTCTTCTTCGTTGTTCCCTCGGTTGTTCCAAAAATTCAGGTTCAGGACGATGGTCAAGACATGCAGAGTTGAATGACATCCTCAGTCGTGTTCTCACTGTTTTCACTGTTGTCAAGAATCAAAGATCGCGTTGATCTGGGAGCCACCTGGCCTGTTCACGTTCCGATGGTGTGACCATTGGGTAGTATCAATAAAAAATAAGCATAAGCATTTGCTTAGATCTTTAAGAAGTTGCTGAGCAGACTTTCCCTGGCAACGCCTATGAAATCCAAGCAAATGCTTATGCTTATTTTTTAATTAATACTACCCATTGTCTCCTAGTCCAGACCCTCTGGTCCAGACGACAGCCACTGGTTCTGGTATGAGAGGCCACAAGTGTCAACATGGTGGTGCATTCCAACCTCCCATCAAGTTCCAGAAAAGCTGGCGGCGCAGCGGAATTGACTTCCAAACGAAAACATTCCAATTATTCAAAATTCAGATAGGTACTGAACTACTGAAAAATCGCATCATTTTGTGGCATTCGCTAGTCGCTACGGCGACGATGGGAGAGCATGGAGCATGGAAGCAGTGAGTTTCGTGAATTCCACTGGCTCAATACTTGATCCAGAATCCGGTGATCGCAGCTTCAAGGTTTTTTTTTTGCCCTGCATCAACTACTATAGCCCAGGAATTTTAGGGTTTGACCCTGAAATAAATATGTCCCTTTTGATATTTTGCGGCCTTTGACCAATGCTGAACAGCATACTTAAAGCTCCGGTCCAACAAGTGTGCGGAACATAGTTCTTTGGGGCAAGAAAAGAGTAAGTGCCGCCAAATCATATAAACTCTTGCTGTAATTCAGAAGAGGGTACTGTAAGTCTCAATGTTGACCAACGTGTCCCTCAAGCAATGCTGATTAATGTAATAAAAGCTCCAGGCCTTAAAATGTGAGCGTCATAGTTTTTGATGAGCAAGAAGGGACTAAAGGTGCGTTCAGTCAGCTTATTTAGCCGCAAGTTCCAATTTTAGCCGTAAGCGCTGCATCGCTTATTGGCTGTTCTGAGGAGGCTGGTTCATAAGAGCCAATGGGCGTCGCTGCGCTTGCGACTAAAATTAAAACTTGCGGCTAAATAAGCTGACTGAATGCACCTCAAGTTCCGCAACAGTGGCAACTCTCTCAAATTTGATTTCCTCAAAATTTTGAAGGACCCTGGTTGGTCTGAATGCCTTTCAATCAATGCTGATCCACATTTTAAAACAGAGTTCTTAGATTTTCCTCCTACTGACCCACCAACCAAAGAGAAGGGAAAGTACCTATTGTGAAGGCGCTAAAAAACATTTTTCGAGATGAACACGGAAATATACATTTTGAGCCTCCCAAAGTTTGTCTGTCTGTGTGTCTGACAGTTTTTGTGCCTGGCTGTGTGCGTGTCTGTCTATAAGATTTCACGATAACGACCAAATGGCTGATCTGATCGACTTGAAATTTGGTACGCGGACATAGTTTTGCTGTCGAATGAGCCCACTAATTTTTGACTGTCATCTGTCAAACAAAAAAGTCACTATCAAAAAATGACAGAAGCTATATCTCACGAAACTTGACATGCGATATGTCTTTCGAAAGCCTTTGCAAAACTGTATTCAGGACAATTAAAAGTACTTCTCTATCTAAAATTGATAAAGGGATCCAAAGTACTCAAAATGGAGTTGTATAATATAAAGTTGTAGTAAATCAGTCTTCTCCACTTGTTTTTTATATCATTTACTCGAGTTTCGGCTAATTAAATATATAAAGCCATTTTCAAAAATAATGTGACATAGCATAGAACTTTATGTCTAAGTAATGATGTAACAATTGTTCATCATGTTGTTGTTGAACAATTGTTACATCATTACTTAGACATAAAGTTCTATGCTATGTCACATTATTTTTGAAAATGGCTTTATATATTTAATTAGCCGAAACTCGAGTAAATGATATAAAAAACAAGTGGAGAAGACTGATTTACTACAACTTTATACTTCTCTATCTGTCATATGTCAAATATGAAAAAATGTCCAAATTCAAAACTTTGCCATTCAATTAACTGCGCACCAATTGAAATGGGCCACCCAAAAATTTCAGTCGAATTCAAAATGTCGTAGTTTCAAAGGAGGTTGACTAATTTCAAAACTTATTCATGGATAGCTCATGGAGGATTCTTTTCCTTGGATAGCTCATTTATTGTGCTATAAGATGCTTCATTCCACTTTTGGTACAATATGTCATTTATACAGGGTGTTACATTGAGGTACTGTAAAATTGTAAAAGTTTGGATCCCTCCCAATCGACGAAAATTTTTTTTAAATTTCTTCTAACCTGTTCTGGGGAGCTGGTATACCTTCCTTTGTCTCGGAACGGATTTTTAAGTTTACCTCCATCTCCTGTAATTACAGAGAAAACGGGAAAAAGTAGTGTTTCAGGCTTTCGGTGATAACTTTTCTCAATGTTGATCGATCTCCAACCATGGGGCTTGTGTTGAAGCCAAAACTTCAGGTCAGGACGATACAGGATGAAAATTTGTTCAAGATCGAAACTTAGAATAGGGGAGCTCTACCAAAAGTTACCCAAAAATAGCCAGTATTCTGAAATATGTTTGTGGGAATCAGCAATCTAGTTGACAGCTGTTTCTGAGAGAGCAACTCATTGTGACCGATTTGCAACGGCTTTCAGTCCATTTGGCTAAAAACTTTTGGCGTCAAAATCAATAGTCCCCCTGCATGTTTGAACGAGGAGAATCGCCCCCATTCACCTGAAAAATTATCGTCACTTAGGTTACGAAAAAATCCACTAGTAACAGCACGTGACAGTTTAAATGCCCTGTTTGTATTCATTATTGGATTCTTCCATAACCTAGGTGACGGTAACTTTCCAGGTGAATGGGGGAGATTTTCTCCGTTTAAGCATGCAGAGGAACTTTTGACTTTGATGCCAAAAGTTTTTAGCCAAGTAGACTGAAAACCATTGCAAATTGGTCGCAATGAGTTGCTCTCTCAAAAACAGCTGTCAACTTAATTGCTTGTTCCCACAAACAGATTTCATATACTGGCCATTTTTGGGTAACTTTTGGTAGAGCCCCCAATTTTAAGTTTTGTTCTTGAACAAATTTTTATCCTGTATCGTTCTGACTTGAAGTTTTGGCTTCAACACAAGCCCCATGCCATAGGTTGGAGATCGATCAACATTGAGAAAAGTTATCACCGAAACCCTGAAGCACTACTTTCTCCCGTTTTCTCTGTAATTAGAGGAGATGAGGGTAAACTTTAAAAACCGTTTCGAGAAACAGGTATACCAGTTCTCCAGAACAGGTTAGAAAAAATTTAAAAAAATGTTTTGTCGATTGGGAGGGATCCAAACTTTTACAATTTTGCAGTACCTCAGTGTAACATCCTGTATGAATGATAACAAAATCTCCTACCAAAAATGGAATAGAGCATCTTATAGCACAATAAATGAGCTAACCAAGGAATAAAAAAGTTTTGAAATTATCCAACCTCCTCTAAAGCTACGGTTAAGAAGCTAAAAGTGACCATTTAGGTCTCTTTCGAAAGCTATAAGGATGTACTTTCTACTTTGTACTTAATCCAAAAATAAAAAAAATCTCGATTTTGGAAATGCCAATGGGCTCAAACCGAAGCACATCCTTGTAGCTTTCGAAAGAAACCTAAATGGTGACATTCTGTCAAGGAATAAACCCACAGGGATTGATTCCGCAACGCTTATTTTACCAATTCAATTCCGTTCTTAATATGATAACTTATCGACAATAATCGTACCAATTGAGGCGTTCTTTGCGGAAAACCCACTTTGTCAATTTGAAAAATTTGTGGTTTTTCGGCAGAAGTGACATAATTTCAGATACACATTTTTTTGCACTGGTTTCACATAGATTTATTCAGTGGATTGCGTCTAGCATGGTCCCAAATATCCAAAATTAATGTCTACCAAAAAGTGACCAGTGGGTTTTTTTGCAAAAAACGCTTCAATTATTTATATTATTACTGACTATTCCCAACACCTTTGCGAAGTTACAAGGGAAATTTGATTAATAGGTACTACTGACTATGATATGTACGATTTTGAGCTTTTTTTTTCTGGGAGGGAGATATGGTTCAGGACAACGAATAACTTTTTGTAAACTTATTGAGACATCCTGGTACTTACGTAAACCTCTGAATCTATCTTTCTCCTGTGAATCATGAATCGACTGTGAGGCATGAACGTGTGTAGAGAAGTGTGATAGCATAATTTTTTTAGCGCATTTTCCATCCTGATGAAAATCGCTATTGCAATAACCGCTTTGTCCGTCCGTCCGTCCGTCCGTCCGTCCGTCTATTCCTCGAACTCCTCCCAAACTAGACGACCTAGCTTTCTAATTTTTCGCTGTTACATAGCTGCCACTCCCAAAGGAGGGCTAGGTTATATTGGATGTCGATATTGCGCCGCCAACATGGAGAAAACCGCCCTCGATAAACTTGAAATAACATAATATTGCACTTTCTACCAGATCTGATGTTCTCATTTTTTGAATAATACATAGTTGCCACTTATAAACGTAAGCCAAGAAACATTCCGTCATCAATATGCGCCGCCGACATGAAAAACCTGCTAAAAACCGCCCCTATCACTTTAAAATGAAAAACATAAACCCGAAGACATAGCGATCTGATTCTTTCGGTATATAAATAGCTGACTAAAAATGGGAAAAGATAGGCTACTTTTGGTTAGTCACCGCCCCCAGATTCCGCCCCCAAACGATAAAAAGTGCAACTTTCACAAATGTTACTGATTGAGATGTTCCCTTAAACATTTAGGAACTGCCAACTCAAATTGTGCAACATTTGCTCAGCCGAACGCTGCCGCTCCCACACGCCGCCCCCAAAGTAAGAGATAAATGAAAAACATGAACCCAAAGACATAGCGATCTAAGTTTTTCGCTAGATGGATAGCTGACTAAAAATGGGAAAGGATAGGCTACTTTTGATATGGCGCCGCCTCCAGCTTCCGCCCCCACAAGAAAAAAGTGCAACTTTCAACAATTTTCACTGATTTAGCTGATACTGTTACCTCGAACATTTAGAAACTCTTGACTAAAACTGTGCAAGAATTTCTTTGCCAAACTCTGCCGCTCCCACACGCCGCCCCCAAAGTGAGAGATAAATGTAAAACATGAACCTGAAGACATAGCGATCTAATTCTTCCACTATATTGATAGCTGACTGAAATTGGAAAAATATAGGCCACTTTATTAGCCGCCGCCTCCAGCTGCCGCCTCCAAACAAAAAAAATGCAACTTTCACAACTTTCACTGATTGTCATATTTCCCTCACATGTAGAAACTCCCAACTCAAACTGTGCATCAGTTACTTTGCCGAATGCTGCCGCCCCCACACGCTGCCCTCAAAGTGAGAGATGAATGAAAGACATAAACCCGAAGACATAACGATCTAATTATTTCGCTATATGGATAGCTAACTAAAAATGGGAAAGAATAGGCTACCTTTGGCATGGCGCCGCCTCCAACTTCCACCCCCAAAAGAAAAAAGTGCAACTTTCAATAATTTCCACTGAATTACATTTTTTAATGTTACCTCAAACATTCAGAAACTCCCAATTCAAACTGTGGAAGAATTTCTTTGCCAAACTCTGCCGCTCCCACACGCCGCCCCCAAAATAAGAGATGAATGTAAAACATAACCCTGAAGACATAGCGATCAAATTGTTCCGCTATATAGATAGCTGACTGAAAATGGGAAGAGATAGGCCACTTTTGATTAGTCGCCGCCTTCCAGCTCCCGCCCCCAAACAAAAAATGCAACTTTCACAGTTTTCACTGATTGTCATATTTCCTTAAAGATTTAGAAACTCTTAACTCAAACTGTGCAACAGTTACTTTGCCGAATGCTGCCACCCCCACACGCTGCCCTCAAAGTAAGAGATAAATGGAAAACATAAACCCGAAGACATAGCTATCTAATTCTTTCGCTATATGGATAGCCGACTAAAAATGGGAAAGAATAGACTACTGTTGATTAGTCGCCGCTCCCAGCTCCCGTCCTCAAACAAAAAAATATATCGATGAGTGAAAGAATTTTCATTCAAATCTATTTCATTGGCAAGTACCCCATTCTGATAACACAATATCACAATGAGTTTCGAATGAAGAAAGTGGGCAAGGAATGGTGTTTCTCCTTCAACCAAATTTCTTTACGTTCACAATATGCCTCTTTGAGAAAATGCGCTACTGAGACTCACGCACGTGGAGGCATACTCACTTGTTTCTAATCTCAAGGATGGAGTTGAATTGGTGAAACTTGAGGCGTTGCGGAATCAATCGCTATGGGGTTATTCCTTGATAGAAATTTACCATTCAGGTTTCTTTCATGGGATCTTGTGGTGTGGTGGTCAGCGCGTTCGACTGCCGCGGGTTCGATCTCCGCCAAGGACGGATTTTCGCCTCGAAAACAACCTTCTGGGGTTAGTTGGAATGCTTGCTAAGTGAGTGTGTCGCATAGCATGTAAAATACGAACGATGGTGCCGACCCAATGCGATATTGGTGGTCGTTAAAAATCCCTACCCCGTGTTGGAACACCCAGAGGTTCGGCAAAACTTCTGGTCTAGTGGAGGATGTCGATGTAAGGCCTCGTTGCGGGAATAGGCCGACGTTAAATAAAAGAAAGAAAAAAAGGTCTCTTTCGATACAAGGAGGTACTTTGATTGGAGCCTGTAGACATTTTCAAAATCCAAAAATATCAAATTTAAAAAAATCTTTTTTGAATTTTAAAGATGTCTATCGGCTCAAATCGAAGTACCTTCTTCATCTAGCTTTGGAAAGAGACTTGAATGGTAGATTTCTTTCAAGGAATAAGCTCACTGCGGTTGATTTCGCAACGCCTTATTTCACCAATTCAATTTAATGCTTATGCTTAATGAGCCGACGTCACGGCGCGACGTCACTTGGAATATTAATAAAAAAAAGCGTGCTAATTCATAAAGTACATTTTTTAAATCTCATTGTGCAAAGCAAATATTTATTACCTTCTTACAACTTTCAATGACTTGAAATAATATTTGAGCTTGGAATCCAAAATTTGGCTGTGCACTCTGCCAGCTAGCCTCCATAAGTAGGTATAGGATAGAATATAAAATATGCCCGCCGATATTACCTAGGTAGTAGGTACCTAGATATCAATATTGGAGCGGTGGTTGCCGAGTGGTATAGGTGATGGCAAGCCAAGGCATTCGCGCTGCCCTGTGTGAGTTCAAATCCCGCTCCATTCATGGATATTTTGTGCCGTCCCCGAGGTTGCATGGTGGAGCAGCTTATAATAGCTGAATGTCGCCTCGTGAAATAAAACAATTAAATAAATTAAATAAAAATATACTTTCGGCAATTCAATTTCGACGCTGTAACTAGTTTGAATCGACAGTATTTCAGCATTATTGTCTGTTGAAGAGACGACCGAAGCATGTGTGTCCTCTACAGTTAATTAAAGGATATAATTATATTGCGCAATCGCGCATTTCGTAGCTATGCACGAATATGCCAGGCTTGAACTTGATGATGTTATTGAAGTTGGCTACTTATTAGGTAGGTAAGTACTTACCTACCCAAGTACATACTGAAAAAAATCGCTTCATCACGGAAGAGCGTCAAGTTGACGTTGAGGCGCCGCGCCGCTTCAATACACAGTAAACGGAATTCAAGTTCAAGTACATTCGATTATCTAAAGACAAAGACGTAAATGTGTCGTTTTTATCAAGTATGTGCAGGTACTTTCGAAAATGATTGCATTTTTTGAACGCACGCTTATCCAGATTTGAACAGTTGATTTTGTGGAGCCCAACTTTTGAAGCATTAGAACACAAACGGACAAACCATGCCATGATTTTGATATATCCACTTCAGTTAATGTCGCCATAATGTAGGTAATGATAACCGATATCAGACAAAATATTAATAATGTCTTTTGTAATGTCATGATAAGCTATAAGAACCGCACTTGATTTGGTACTTCAAAGTAAAGAAACGCAGAATGAAATTGAAATATATGTTAAGAAGTTGTATGACGTCGATCTGAAAAGCCAAAATGTGAAAATGGAAAAATCAAAATGTGCATTTCCCTAACGCCATTTTAATATCGCGCATATAATACACGATCTAAGCGGAAATCATTACGGATCCTTTTTCATTTATACCGTAAGTATACCATAATAATTATTCAACTGCCTATTGTAAAAATTGACCTTTGTGTTGAGATATGGGAGAGTAATGATTAAACATTAAGGTGTAAGTATATAAATAAATAAATGCATATTATGAGCTTTTATATTGTGGACATTGACCTGGATTTCCAACGATGAAATGCATTTGGTAGGACAAAAAGATAGTCCAGGAATTATAGACAAAATAGCGAACAAAAATGAAACCCAGCCAGATTTTTGTATATAAGCTCAGTTAAGCGTGTAGTTTTACATACTATAAGTCCTCAAGAATTCGGTGTGAGCTTCGGCCGTGGTGGCCTCGCGAAGAACTTGAGGATCAGTTTTTCGCGTTTATCTCGTGAACAATGACACATGCGAAAAAAGTACCAGGAAGAAATTGTTGGAAATTTTATTGTCTACAAGAAAAATTCTTACACATTCCATCGTCAGTACACTCCTTCTTCGTCAAAATACAAGAAAATTGAAATAGTCCAGATGCTCCATGCTCAAGACTGTGTGGACCTTGAATTTTATGATGGCGGGGTGCCACTTGGTAGAGGTGATGTTTGATACATTATATTTTGATTGAAATTGGAAGCCATCAGTACCAACTATCCCGGCGGCATATACAGGGTGAAATAAAAATTAAAAGTTGAACATTTGTACCTCGATCAAGAACCAATAACCAAAATTGATGAAGACATGTAAATCGCCAAAAATATATCTAAGTTCATGGTCATGAAGTCGTCGTCGTAAACTTGGATCAAATATGCTGAGCCGTTTCTGAAATATCTTCAGAAGACTGAAGATGTTCCCAAAAAAAGTAGTTTTCCGTATATCAGTAATTCTTCAGATATTGAATCGAAACTTGGTGTTTTTATGATAAATTATGGATAAATTACATTTAAAATGAAATGACAGTAAAAAAACTATTTATGGAAAAAAAACACAGTCACTTTTTTTCTGATAAGTGGACGGATTTTTTTTTTTTTTCGGTAACAACTTCAGTCTTTTGAAGATATTTCAAGAACGTCTCAAGATATATTATTCAAGTTTACGACGACTTCATGACCATGAAATCAGGATTATTTATGGCGATTTACATGTCTTCATCAATTTTGGTTCTTGAGGTACAAATGTTCAACTTTTAATTTTTATTTCACCCTGTACCTATATGCCGCCGGGATGGTTGGTACTGATGGCTTCGAGTTTCAATCAAAAGAGAATGGATCAAACAACACCTCTACCAAGTGGCACCCCGCCATCATAAAATTCAAGGTGCACACAGTCTTGAGCATGGAGCATCTGGACTATTTTAATTTTCTTGTGTTTTGACGAAGAAGGAGTGTACTGACGATGGAATGTGTAAGGACCTTTCATGTGGACAATAAAATTTCTAACAATTTCTTTCTGGTACTTTTTTCGCAAGTGCCATTGTTCACGAGATAAACGCAAAAAACTGATCCTCAAGTTCTTCGCGAGGCCACCACGGCCGAAGCTCACACCGGATTCTTGAGGACTTCTAGTATGTTAAACTACATGCTTAACTGAGCTTATATACTGCCTTCCAAAAAAAGTGCAACACCTCGATGCCGTTGGCTGATTTTGATCAAATTTTCACAAAACAAGTATTTCATCTACACTAACAAATGATTAACATTCTGGATATCTAGGCGCTGTAGTTGTTTTGTTTTTCTCCTTGGTAACCGTAAAACACAAGAAATTGTTTTTCGTTTTTCCTGGTTGTTACAAACCACATTTTTTGCAATAAGTTTCAATAGTGAACCCCAAGAGTCCTGAAATGCCAAGAGCCCGTCAACCTCGGCAGTACCATCATTTAACCGAGTTCCAGAAGGGACAGATTATTGGCTTAAAAAATGAGGGGATTTCGTATCGAAGAATTGCGAGACTTGTTGGTTGCAATGCTTCGACTGTGATGAGATGGTGGCGGAGATGGAACGAGGAGGCCAATTATCGGCGACGGAATGGATCTGGTCGTCGTAGAGCCTCCACGGTACGTCAAGATCAACGTCTTCGAGTAGCGGCTGTAAGAGACCGATTTACGACAACCCGAGCAGTCGGAAACGAGTGGGTTGCAGCTATAGGACGCCCAATCTCAATGAGCACGGTCTATAGAAGAATTAGGTCTTTTGGGCTAAGTTCTTATCGTCCGCTGTTAACCCTTCCCCTCACTCCTGTTCACCGGGCCAGAAGATTGGAGTGGTGCAATGAGCGCAGAAACTGGGTCCAAGAATGGCATCGGGTGGTCTTCAGTGACGAGTCCCGCTTTTGTCTTTGGGCTCATGACGGCCGGGGGAGGGTGAGGCGCTTTCGTGGGGAACGGCATAATCCCGAATTTTTTGCCGAGCGACACACTGCCCGTACACCCGGACCCGGATTGATGGTTTGGGGAGCAATATGCCATGGAAGCAGGTCACCATTGGTGTTCATTGAGGGCACTATGACAGCTGCATCTTACATCGCGAGTGTGCTGGAACCCGTTTGCCTTCCATACCTTCAGGGGCTCAACAACCCTATTTTCCAGCAAGACAATGCACGTCCTCATACGGCAAGAGCTTCAATGCAGTTCCTGGAAGATGCACACGTTGACGTGCTTCCATGGCCTGCTTGCTCTCCTGATTTGTCGCCCATCGAACACGTGTGGGATATGATGGGAAGAAAGGTGGGGCAATTACGCCATCCTCCCAACAACTTGGAAGATCTCCGTATGGCCTTGCAAGAGGCATGGGATGGCTTGTCACAAGCGGCAATCGACCACTTGATTGAAAGCATGCCTCGTAGGGTTAATGAGTGTCGGGCAAATCGTGGAGGAGCGACACATTATTAATTTTTTCTGAAGTTCCTTGTATTACGATTTCCAGAATCTAATCGTTTGTTTCTATTGTTAAAACACATGTTTTGCGAAAATTTGAATAAAATTGATCCACGGCTTCATGGTGTTGCACTTTTTTTGGAAGGCAGTATATACAAAAATCCGGCTGGGTTTCATTTTTGTTTGCTATTTGCGATTTCAACAGCTAAAATTCCTGGACTAAGAAATCTTCTGAAAATTTGGATGAAGCGCATCATTTCTCCAGGTTTTAAGCAGGGTGCTGCGAAGCTACGGAGGATTTCTGGTTGTATCGGACGCCGTATCCACATATAAAAGCGAAGGACGTCCTTACGTATTAATGATACACTGAATGTGCCCATATTACCCGTATATTACGACTGAGATTGATTTAATTGATGTTTTGTAGTTTATTTCCGTAATATAATGGAATATATGGGGTAAAGCATCATCCTTCTATCAAAGTTATACGAGTGGGCCACAAAGTCCCCTTTAATTAGAATAAGCGCTCCCATTGTACTTCGTATCTGGCTTGTGGGTCGGTGCTGCGGGCCGATTTCTTTTGTACGCGGAGACCTACAAAACTCACCTACAAATTCTCAATCCAAAAATTAAGCACCTACAGTCTACACCCCAATCCATTTCAGTGTCATCAAGTATAAAATCATTTGGGTTTGTATTTTCAGGGCTCCCACTTGAGCTTTATTTCTTCGTTTATTTCCGAATTCAAAATTTTGTGGTTTTGAATGTTGAGATCTTGATTCTATTAGTATAGCCGCTTCGCGACAGAATAAAGTGATATACCTACTGCACTTTATGTTAGAGTTATAAAATTTGATAGACTTCTTCAGGGAACTATTTGCAACAATTCTGTCTGAGGTGCCTACAAAAATTATCGCTGCATCCAAAATGGCGGCCGTTTTCCAAAATAGTGACTTAAATATGTGAAAATGTCATATTCGCCTCATTCCCTCATTGGGCGCTTTCCATTTTCGTTTTCGTAGGGGGCGGCGTATGAGGGCGGCGTCTGTTGAAACCGTTTTTCCTGTAATGGCAAAGGGGCAGGAAACACGATTAGTTTTGTCCGGTGTCTGTAATTTCTGTGGTTCTGTTTTTTTGATCGGGGCGGCGTATGGGGGGCGGCGGCGGCTGTAACTATTTTTCCTGCGATGTCGAATGGACAGGAAACACGATAGTTTTTCTCCGGTGTCTGTAACCTTTGTGGTTCTGTTTTTTTTGTCGGGGGCGGCGTATGGGCGGCAGCGGCTGAAACTTTTTTCCTGCGATGTCGAATGGACAGGAAACTCGATAGTTTTTGTCCGGTGTCTGTAACTTTTGTGGTTCTGTTTTTTTCGTCGGGAGCGGCGTATGGGGGGCGGCGGCGGCTGAAACTATTTTTCCTGCTATGTCAAATGGACAGGAAACACGATAGTTTTTGTCCGGTGTCTGTAACTTGCTTGCTGCCCGTTTGGCGTCGAGGCGGCAGCGGATTTTTCAACGATAAATAATTAAACTGCTGGACAACGAAGTTGTCGGTATCGGAAAAATGGTCCGACTTTGAAGACCAATAACTTGCGATTGCCGGATACTCTATGAAAGTGAATGTTGAGAAACTTCATGTAAAATTTCTACAGGGTGATACGTGAAATGCTGCAAAATTGTACCGACTTCATCGTACCTCCATTTGTCGAAAAAATATTTTCTATGTATTCTAATACAAAAATCATGAAGTCTGGTGTCTTACCTCGAAACGGTTTCGGAATTATCCGGATTGAAAGTTTAACATCGAAGATATAAATTTTTATTTTCAATGTTACAGATTTGCCTTGTTGGCACGCGATATTAAGTCACTTCTGATGAATAGATGTTGACCTCGATGTTGACATTGAGCAAGATTGTTCGTACAACAGTCCAGAACAATTCAATTTTCAACACAACCCGAATATTTGTGTGGGGCCAAGCAGGGGGCACTTTTTCAAGTGGTTGTTCTTGCTCTGTTTTTCGTACGTTGGATTTCGCCAGAATTTCATCAGAACTATAGATACACTAGATTTAAGCCCCTGAACATGATAACGATGTGAAATTTCAGTGTCCGAGTGAAGTAAAGCCCCCCTGGACGTTATACTTTTTGTGCTTGTGCTATGCCTGAGTTTCGTAAATCTGCAACATTTAACATAAAAATTGATATCTTTAATGTTAGACTTCCAATCCGGGAAATTTCAAAACCGTTTCGAGATAAGACACCACACTTCATAATTTTTGTATTAGAATACATAAAAAAAAAATTGACAAATGGGGGTACGATGAAGTCGTTGCAATTTTGCACCATTTTACGTATCACCCTGTAGAAAACTTACATGAGGTTTCTCAACATTTACTATTGCAGGATGGATTACGGAAAGATTAAGCTAGTTAACGCAACAAACAAAATGAAAATCGCAATCGGCAATCGAGAGATATTGACCTCCAAAGTCGGACCATTTTTCCGATACCGGCAACTTCGTTGTCCAGCAGTTTAAGTGTTCTAGAGGCGTCAGAAAGAGCTATTCCAAAATCCAAACCGACCCAGCAGTGCAAGCAGACTGCAGAGAGAAATGCGAGTGCATCATTTGCCGGTGAGCACACATGCGTTGCCAAGGAGACCCGACTCCGACTCCCGGCGACACACACGAAAGCGTGACAACGATGGCGTTATCGATAGACAAACAGACAAATCAGACAAATGGTCACTTTATTACCAAAAAAAACCTCCAGTTTCGGTGCATTTCTTGAAAACAAAGCTTTCGAAATAGTTCGAAATTTTATCGATAAAAACTGTTAGTAGCTCTTGTAGTATTACCTACATACGAAAAAAAGATAGGTATATTAAAAATTGAACCTTGAGGGGTCGTAACTTTCTTAATCATTCAGATCGCAACCATTATATGTTTGAATGCTGAATCCGAGGATAGCTGGGTACCTAGTTACTTTTGAAACACCCTGTATATTATTAGGTTAGATCGTGAAAGAAGAGCTTGTGGTGTGGTGGTCAGCACGTTCGACTACCACTCCAGGGGTCGTGGGTTCGAGTCCCACTCTCCCACTGTGGGCGCTCGGATCCTCGTTCCCAAAACAAGCTCTTTGATTTAGTAATGCTTGTGCTGAATGCTGGAATGCTAAATGCAAGACGTGCCGTGTGTCGCATAGCACGTAAAATACGAACGATGGTGCCGGCCCCCATGCGATGTTGGTGGTCGTTACAAATCCCTACTCTGTGTTGGAACACACAGGGGCTCGGCAAAATTTCCAGTATAGTGGAGAAAAGCATTCACCGGGGTCGGTGTTGGGCCTCGTTGCGGAAATGGGCTGACGTTAAATAAAATAATAGAAAAAAATATCCTGAAAAAGCAACACCCGCTTCAAAAATGTGCAGGAACTAATGCCCTCGATGAGACGATGAGACGTGCCGCGGTCGAAATGACGGCGATTTTTTTTATATTCTTTCTCAACAAAAACAAAAATACTTACTAAGATTTTACATTCAATCAATTTAGTTAGGTACCACAGCTCGGCAAACCAGCTTAATAAAGCTTGCGTTATATAATATCGATGCACTGCGGTGCATGATTTGAATAAAACATGTCATAATCAGTAAGTAATCTCGAGGCTTTGATGGTCGTCAACCACAGAGCCAATGATTATCATTGTTAAACACTCAACACATAATGATAAGTAAATCGGCGTGCGTTCCTAATTTATTTACTAATAACTCCTAACTCATAGCCCGTAACCCCTTCCTCGATACATGTGTGTGTACAATATAAATTCTCACACACGATTTTTAACACCATGCGCTTGTCATTAGTATTTAGTTTGATTCAGTTATTCCCACGACGACGTTGACACGCAATGCGCTTCTCTTCTGTTCAGTGTTGACAAATTCACAATGGCATTTTGTCTAATAAATATGAATTACAAATTCGGCGTTAATTGCCCAATGAAAAGACCGATCCCCATCAAGAACCGTATCGTGTTTATACGCGCGTTTTAATTATTTCACGCACGCTCGCCATGCCATCGACAATAAGATACATTGGCGTTGGCGATATAAAACTTTCAAAACAATACTTGAAAAGTTCAGAAACTCGAACGTTCCGCATTTGAATTGAGTGGGTGGGAGCACTGGGAGCAAAGATGGAAGCTCGTTTTTACAGGTGGGTACACACCACGGATGTACACACGCAGCACGAGCGTATAGTGTATTCTTGGTTGCATATCCAACCGGTCTTTAAGGTCCTCCATTTTTTAGATTTTTATTTGAAATTGCGACTCTTATGTTCTAAAAATACTTGATATATGTACGACATAATGCAAAACACTCATCATTTCACAATTACAACACCTGCACCCTGCACCTGACCCTGATCAATGAATCAATGATCATTGACGACGCCCTAGCCGACGCCCTATCTTTCAGATCAGCAGCTAGCTGCGTTCTAACTTCTCTAGCTCTAGTAGAGTTCTAAGCAGAAGTCTGGGGGCTGCGGTCTGGGGATCTGGGGTCGTGCTGATCTTAGTTCGCCCCGCCCGGCGCCCATATCCCCCAATAAGTCCAGAAAAACGGGGATGGACTGCAATGGCAGAAGGGCGGATACCGCTTTTAGCTAAACAAGCATAAACTATTGGTGCGCAGCAAGGTGCCCGGCCAATTTTTCTCAAAGAAAAATTGAAAAAAAAACATAATTTTGGCCTCTATGTTACGCGATGCCAAAAGAACTAAGCAACAATAAAAAATGGCAGTGGATCGGGTCCCGGCAGCCGGGATTTTATACTAAACTACGCATAAGTCAATTCGTCGTTCCAAAAATTTTTGTCATTTTTCAATTTGATGTAACTTTGGATTGCTATAATAAATTTGTATTCCGTTTGAAGTGTTCGCTGACTTAATCCTTTGACTATCAGTCCGTGGTTTCGTAAGACACTAGGTACTTCACATGAAGTTTGTACAGGGTGTTAAACAAAACAGTGCAAAATCTGTAAACCGTCACGAAGCTCCCGTTGAAAAAAAAAATTCTTGAATTTTAACCACAAAGATGACGAAGTTAGATCTTAAGGTACACGGTGGTGTTTGAATTTTTCGCTTATCTCCTCGCTTATCTCTTTCATTCACAGGTGAACACAAAAAATCACCCGAGAAATCACCTTTTTGGTTTTGCAGTGATAATTTCTTTCTTCGTTGACCGATTTTGAAAATTTGCGGCTCAAATTAAAGCTGAAACTTTGAGTGATAAAACCTGAAGATCAAAATTAACTTAAAACAAACATTTCAGGTCAAGAGTTCCATCGAAGGTGACCCAAATCTAAAACGCTCCCGAAAAATCGTTTTGGAGATGAATTTAAAAAATCTGTTGTGGAGCGACACAAAACTTTCCCGGCGGTATCCAGAGACGTCAGTAATGATTTTGATCGAAGTGTCCTTTCGGGAGGGGGCGATTCGATTTGGAAATTGATGAAAAAATTCTATTTAGTCGAGCGTTTAGCGAGCATCCTGCATCCATTGTTGAGCGGACAGAAAAAATGACAGGTTAGGTCAGTTTTCCAAGGTGATGAAATGATCCAAAAGGTAGAACTAGGTAGCTAACTGTTGTGATATCTCAAAAATGCAATGCTGGTTCCTTATTGAAATTTTTGTTCCTACTTCAGATATGATGATGAAATTACAAAAACTTGATTGAAAACTTTCACTGCATCTGTGTGTCAAATTTCAACTCTATATTTTCAATTTAGAGCTTGGGCAGACAAACCCAGACCCAATTTGCCACCTGAGGGCTTCCGATCAAAATCATCCACCCAAAGTCTAATCAGAACATTCCAGGCTGAACTTAGGCCTCCGTACCTGATTTCGATTTGATCGGATCAATAATTCGGTAATTATCGTGACAGAACCGCTTAATTTGTACGATCGCATGAGTGGTTTTATATTTTCAGGAGGAAAATTTCCGGGAAATTGGAGAGAAATTATTGGAAAATGTTCAAGAACCAGTTATCTATTCTCTAAAAAAAAAACAATTCCAAGAAATCTGTTCACGGAATAAAAAGTTGGAAAATTTGCAGTTTTTCCAGAGAGGAAAACTCGGCAACTGTTGATCCGATTTCGAAAATTTTTCCTCCAAAAATTAGCTCAATCTTTTCTTCAACTTTTATTCACAGCCTGTCTGCACCTAAGATTAATATTTCGTGGGGCTTACCGCATGTAGAAGTTTGCATTGCGTTTTTCTCAAATTCACGGAATGTGCAAATTTCATTTTGAAAAAATTACAGTCGGAAAACCGAAACCGTGTCAACTCTGAAAATAGACCTGCACGACGCTCAATACAATCTACTTTCGATATCAGTTGAAATTTCCAAAAAAAAGTCGATCCCCGAGCAGGAATAAATTTTTGAGTGGAGTCCTGCTACAAAAGCGAGTCGTGCTGGTCGAAACACCGGCGAGAGCCCCTCCTGAGTGGCAACGGCCAGGAGAAATTTCGAAAATTCATTACGCTCAACTGGAGAATGGTAGAAAACTGCAACTGCGGCCTCAATTTGACTCTTTTGTTGTGTTGCTTCCTGCCAAATCTGGTTCCAATCCATCGGATAGATTTTAAATAATTAATTGGTAAAGTTTTGAACTTTAACATTTTTTATTATTTGACAGATGACAGATAGGGCAATGTTTCCAACTGTTCTGAATACAGTTTTTCAAGGGCTTTCAAATGACATATTGCAAGTTGAGTTCCGTGAGATATAGCTTCTGACATTTGATGATAGTGACAGTTGGGTTTGACAGATGACAGCCAAAAACTAATGGGCTCTTTTCAGGAAACAACCATGTTTGTATACCAAATATCAAGTCGATCCAGTCAACGTTACGGCAGTTATCGTGGAAGATCACAGACACAGACGCAGACGCAGACGCAGACGTAGACGCAGCCGCAGACGCAGACGCAGACGCAGACGCAGACGCAGACGCAGACGCAGACGCGCACGCGCACGCGCACGCGCACAAGAGGCTGTTTCTCCTTCTTGAACATGCATTTGTAATTGGATGCCATCACCTACAACTCTTGGCTAGGACAAGCAAGAACAAGCGAATATGCCTCATGGGCATGAGACTCAGTAGCGCACTTCCTTTTTGAAGGATTAGTGAACGCAAGATATTAATTAGGGTTCTACCGTTATTTAGGCAGAAATTTCAATATGGCGGCCAAAATAGCGTCAGAATCATGAAATTTGGCTCAAAAATCAAAATGATCGTACCTACTAGAGACAAGGGTAAATTCCAAGCTCCATGAAAATTGTCAAGTGATGAGAAATTACAATATGGCGGCAGAGCATTATTTGTCCAAAATCGGAGATATTTTGATAAAGTTCACATCGCCTGTGAATTGCACTCAAATCGGACCACTTTCAGAGAAATTCAAAAAATCATTTCAGTGCAGTAAAGATAGGTTTTGGGGTTGAAAAAATTAATTCATGAAATTTAAAGCTGTTATCGATTCAGAATTTCATCCTCTACCATGTACTTAAAATGCCCGAAAATCCCATTTGAGCATTTTTCTTGCGGCCGGCGCTGTCAAAGTATATCATGTTTGCTGCAACAAGTCCGAAAATTGTATCCTCGCTTTTGTCACATTAGAGCTATATTGTTAGCTCAGAGCTGTTGGTATATACTCCAGGGCATGACCAGAACGTCATCTGAACCGCTGAAATCCCATTTCCCGCAGAAGAAAACACGTAACTCGCTTTAATCTCCAATTACCAGTGGTAATCAAGTATAGTTCGAGGATTAGTGACCAAATTTAATAAAATCTGTTCTTTTTGTGATAAAGGCATGAAATTTGGTATGAGTGGTCTTCATGGTCCTCTTTTCAAATGTAGACATAGCGTTTCGCCATATTTTGGTTAGGGGGGCTTAGGGACCCCCTTGAAAATTGAAGTTGCAGAAACTCATGCAAACCACCATTAAAATAATTGTCACGCATCTCAAAAAGTAATCATTCGACTCTACGTTAAATCTCAACAAGAGACACACCAGTTGTCACCATGTACGCACTGTTCTTCCTTATGACAAAAAAATTCTTCGGAATGTCAAAAAAAATTGGGTTTTTATAATTTTTTCATGTACTAGAGGAATAAATTTATCTTCCGCATATCATTATCCGCTAATTCGTATCTGCCGAAGCCATTGATGAAGTCCATTTCTTCATATTGACATCTAGAAGCAACAATTCGAGATGAAACCAGCCAATTCAAGTGCTCAGTTCAGCAGCGTTTTTTTCAATGTTACCAATTGATATTAATGACAATTTATTATTGGGTGGATAGCTTCAACTGTTTTATAATTTTATTGAGTATAACTAGATGCGAGGAGTGATGCGCGAAAGCCCCGAAAGAAATTTTTTCAACCGTCACCTGTCACTGTTAGAATTGCACCAAATTTCATGCTACTTTGGCAAAACAACAGTAAATACAGACTAAAGAGTATAGACAAAAGTCAATATGATCTCAGTTGTCAAGTAGAAGGCACGAAGAATGAGGATTGAGGCGTGGAATACTTCAAAGCACTCAGTTCGAGTGGATACACGGTATAGAAATATTTTCAACACACCCTAGGGGCACAAATTTTATGATGGTGAGCGACGCGAAATAAGCAACTGTTTCAGCCTCAATAGTCGAAAATTCTTCTTCTCCTCTAGGCTTTAATCATCCACCCCTGCTTTCCTGCTTAATAGAATAGAGTATAATAGAATAAAATAGAATAGGTTTATTGCTTTCATGATACACAAAAGAATCCTAAGCAGTAGAGAAAAAAGTGTGATAGAAAAAGTGTAGTGTCTAAAAATTTAAAAAAGCGAGACAACGCCTCTACTTTCACACAGAGAACAATAACAATAACATATACAGAACGTTGTTTACGTGAGCTACATTAATAATATTTTCACATGACAACACATTAAAATCGGGTAAGTAAAAGAGCCACCCATACAAATCAGCCCACGCAACCCTTCGATATCGCATCGAGACGTATTCGACGTCTCCACCATGATCTGAGTCCGAGTCCGAAGAGCACGAGCTCGTCTGCCTGGCATTCTCTAGATCCCTGACACACCTTCGTCCCAGGCCGGACGGACCAGGCTGTTGGGAAAGCCCTCGCAAGCCGATCGGCACCGGATTGCTCGGTCCAACACTGGTCGCCTCACACACAGGGGTATTCTCAGCAACAGTCGCGTGTGACTCTTTAGGGGAGGGAGAGATTACTTGGGTCACGGGAGATGGAATCCCCGTAACCGACGCATCGGACTTCCGGCATGGGTCCCGCTTCGGGGCACTCAGAGCCGGCACCACACGGGTACGAAGAAGGCGACCGTGGCTCGAAGGGGCCAAAGGCTTGAAGGCCTTGGTGGGCTGTGGAACCCCACTTCCCTGTCTTGCCCTCGATAGGTATCCGGCATAGGATGGCTTGAGACGCCGATGGCGAATCTGATCCCTGGTCAAGCCGGTAGCCTGCATCGCCTCCTTATAAAAGTACCCGTTGGTACTACTCGCTTCCGCCTTAGCAATCCGCTCCAACATGATTGCATCGGATTCCGCTAAACTAGCTTCACCGGCATTGTTGAACTCAGCGGGGTGCCTTTGTCGCTCGTGTTGGCGGACCCCGGAGTAGGTGTTGAACCTTGCGGGACAATAGTCACACTGAGTGCGCGGCTTGCATTCCCCTCGGCGGTGTCTTCCCAGACCAGACGATGATTCGAATCTCTTACCGCAACCTTCGCCATCACAGACGTAAGGTGTGGTATGCCTGTTGGAAGAGGTGGGAGAAATAGTGACGGGAACAGGTGGTAACCGGGGATTTATTGTCTTCGGCCCGTCAGAGTTCTTGCGTTCAATCCTGCTCCCTGACGCCTTATTGGCGACGCCTCGCGGGAGAGTACTTCCCACGGTGTTGGTAGCCGTTCTTGTTCGCCCGGTTGATGTTTGGCTACCAGAGGGCGTGACGGTGGTTCGCTTCTTCATCGCAAGGACCTCACTTACTGAAACTACGTCCACACACGTCTTTTGCGCTTAGCCGTAAAATACTCGTCCACCAACTTTCAATTACGTTGCCCGGTCCTCACCACTTGGAGGTTGCACTGGAAGAGTAGACCAAAACTGAAATCTACTGACCCGTAAGGACCAGCTATCCAGCTACAGGTGCACAATGTGTAACCTTGACTCACATGAAACTCTTGGTCACATAATCTTTGACTGCCCACTATACAGAGAATTTAGGCTAGGACCAGTTCTAGGAAGCCAGGTCTTACCATTGGACCAACACGAGATTCTGATTAGTACCAACATAAAGATGATTTCAGCCCTATACAGGTTTTTGGTCGACGCCCTAACTTCAAGATCGTTCCTGCTTAATAGGTACATAGGTACCTGAACGTTGTGTCTACATTTGGGTGTGCGGAATATACCCAGGGCCGGGCCTGGCCTATTTGCCGCCTGCGTGCCACCGAAAGACTGCCGCCTCCCTCACCGGCAGTGGAGAGCCCCACCAAATGCGGGAGTGAAAAGAATCCTTTGAAATTCAACTTTATTATTATATTACCGCCCCTATAACTTGCCGCCTGCTATACCCGTCTGATGCGCGCCGAAACGCACTGCACGCCTGCTAGGCCCGGCCCTGAATATACCTCCCTATCCCTATAATAAATCACATCCGCTCGAATCTATTCAAGCCAAGTCGAGAACCATTCCTGTCGGGCCAACAGTACGACAACACGAAGAGCAGTCCAGTGTCGGCGGTTAGTAAAAAATAGAACTGAACGCGGCGAACGCCGCAACAGCTTATTCTTCAATTTTCTGGGACGACGCTGGTCACCCCAAGGTCAGACAAGACAACGTTACAGGCGTTCGTTACAACCACTAATGCTATGAACCAATTTCACATCCATGTGTGGTTCTGCGTTAGTTGTGTGTTGTGACCTAGGCGCGAGAATAGAAGTTTCACTTCAAAAAATGTTTTCCTTTGCTTTTGCGCTTGGTTTCGCGTGTAGTCATATAAAATTAGGTTACAGAACAGTTCCAGCTATCCATCCATTCATAAATTGTCGATCATATTGATTGGGAACAATTAAAAACCGCTGTTGAACTTCACACTTAAATTGGGTCATTTCTTCGGGAGCTGTCATCCCTAGAATGACAGTATCAAAAAACAGACTTTATGAATAGCTTCGGCAAATACAAATTAGTGAATAATGATACACAGCAGATCAACTCACCGTTTCTTAGATTAAAAAATCATTTAAAACTGTGGGTTTTTTTGACACTTCGAAGAAAAAAAAATTTCACACGAAAAACAATGCGTTCATGGCGACAACTGTTGTGTCTTTTGTCAAGGTTTGGTGTAGAGTCAAATGATTACTTTTTGAAATGTGTGACGATATTTACCGGTGATTTGTGAGAGTTACTGAGACTTCAAATTTTTAAGGGGGCCCTTAGGCCCCCCTAACCCAAATATGGCGAGTCGTCGTGTTTGCATTTGAAAAGAAGACCATGAAGACCACTCATACCAAATTTCATGCCTCCATCACAAATCAAACAGATTTTAATAAACTTGGTTACTAACCCTCGGATTATCTTTAATCAACACTGTTAATTGAGGATTAAAGCGACTTCCGTGTTTTTTTTCCGGAAAATACGAGTTAGAAGTTCAAACGAAGGTCTGGTCATGCCCTGCAATGTATACCAACAGCTCTGAGCCAACAGTGTAGCTCTAGTGTGACAAAAACGAGAATACAATTTTCGGACTAGTTGCAGCAAACACGATATACTTTGACAGCGCCGCAAGAAGAATGCTCAACTGGGATTTTCGGGGATTTTGAGTATGTGGTAGAGGGTGAAATTCTGAATCGATATCTGCTATAAAATTTCATGAATTAATTTTTTCACGGTTTGGGGTCTTTTTTGACTATCTTTACTGCACTATTTGTCAAATTTATATGGTGGACATGTACGCATTTGATTGGCATTTGCACCACATCGATATCTCTTTTTGTTGAGGCATAGTTCTCCTAGTTGTATCATTTTGAAACATGTTTAAAATAGAGAATACAAGATGACGGCGGGGCATCCATCGCCTGCAAATTTCACTCAAATTGGACTACTTTCAGAGAAATTCAAAATGGCGGATCAAAGATGACGGCCAAGTGACAAAAATAATTGGTCAACTTTATATGGTGGTCACGTACGCATTCGATTGGCGTTTGCATCACATCGATATCTCTTTATGTTGAGGCATTATTCTCCTAGTTCTATCACTCTGAAATGCGTTCAATATGGAGAATACAAGATGGCGGTGGGGCATCAATTGTCAAAAATTGGATGTATCCTAATGAAGTTCACATCGCCTGCAAATTTCACTCAAAACAGACCATTTTCAAAGAAATTCAAAATGGCGGATCAAAGATGGCAGCCAAATGACAACAATCATTGGTCAACTTTATATGGTGGACACGTATCTACGCATTTTATTGGCGTTTGCACCACACCGATATCTCTTTTCATTGAGGCATAATTCCCCTAGTTCTATCACTTTGAAACATGTTCAATATGGAAGATACAAGATGGCGGCGAGGCATCAATTGTCAAAAATTGGATATATCTTGATGTGGTTTACATTGCCTGCAAATTTCATTTCAATCGGATCACTTTTAGAGAAATTCAAAATGGCGGATTAAAGATGGCAGCCAAATGACAACAATCATTGGTCAACTTTATATGGTGGACACGTACGCATTTCATTGGCGTTTGCACCACATCGACGATATCTCTTTTCGTTGAGGAATAATTCTCCTAGTTCTATCACTTCGAAACATGTTCAATATGGAGAATACAAGATGGCGGCGGGGCATCAATTGTCAAAAATTGGATAGATCTTGATGTGGTTTACACTGCCTGCAAATTTTATTCCAATTTGATCACTTTTAGAGAAATTCAAAATGCGGATTAAATATGGCGGCAGAATAACAAAAAACCAAAAGTCAACTTGACATCCTGGACATATGTACTATTGATCAGCGTTTACACCACATCGATATCTCTCTTCTCTGAGGAGTTATCCCGGGTACGGACGGACGGACAGACGGACGGACGGACGAATAAAGTGAAGCTAAAAGCACCTTTTTCCCATTTTTCGGGGAAAGTGCGCTAAAAACCTTGACGTATTCAGAATAAATTATTCCCCCTAAAGAAACGTGACTTTTACTAAATCCTTCTCCGAAACGGTTTTTCGAACGCGTTTCAGATTTGGATCACCTTTGATGGAACTCTTGACCTAAAATGTTTTGTATAGTCAATTTTGATCTTCAGGCTTCACCACTCAAAGTTTCAGCTTTATTATGAGCCGCAAATTTTCAAAATCGGTCAACAAAGAAAGAAATTATCACTGCAAAACCAAAAAGGTGATTATTTGTGTTCACTCAGTAAATAAAGGAGATAAGCTGAAAATTCAAACACCATACTCTACCTTAAGATTAACCTTCGGCATCTTTGTGGTTAAAATTCAAGAAAAAAAATTATTTTTTGAACGGGAGCGTCTTATTGAACACCCTGTACAAACTTTATGTGAAGTACCTTTTTTTTTTGCTAAACAACGGACTGTTAGCCAAATGATTAAGTCAGCGAACACTTTAAACAGAATACAAATTTATTGCAGCAATCCAAAGTTACATCAAATTGAAAAAAGGCGAAATTCTTTGGAACGACGTATAGACGAATCTAGTTTACCTTTTCTCCTGACGCATGTGCGAAGTGTGGAGGGCTTGCTATTGGTACACTCCGGTCACGTGATAGAATTCGTGCAAATTCCGAAAATTAACACAGTAAAATTGAGTGAATACTAATTTTCGCTATAGATTCGTAAGTTTTAGTTCACTAAAAAGTATAATTGAACAATATGGTGTGTTTTTAGTGATCACAAGGGTTGGGGGGGTAGTTTAAATAAATTAGAAATATGTTTGGCGGAAAGAGAATTGGCGAGTAACATTACCGATGGTGGCGCTGCTGATGCGCTTCGCATGTAAACAAACATGTCGGATAGGGCACGGATTGTTGCCCGCGCGTTCAAAAATCTTATCAGTAGTAATCGGTTTTTAATGTCCTCCAGACGTGAAACGTGGTTAATTAGTACCTATTGCGGTGGAACTCGAAAATGGCAAAAGCGAATTGAGTGTTATGAAGGTTTTCAATCACTGGATGGCCTCAAGCCTCAACGGATTCTCGATCTATCGTGATGGGATACTGATGGGAGAGGAAATTCTGAAGTCACAATTTCTTGTGTTGTATGGTCGAAAGCGAACCGAATCAAGCTTCAGTTCAAACATAGTAGACATATTTGGATTGTGTTTACAAACAAGCGCATTGTATGAATCTCCTCACGAGGCAACTGAGATTGTAATTAAAAGAAATAGTAGTAGAAGTTCCTGCGAGAGTTCCTGTGAAATTGGAACGTTTAAATGCACTTGCAAAGCAGGCCAGTCCGGGACATTCAAACATATCGCAGCTGTGCTTCTTCGGTGCAGCCATTTAAAGTTCCTATTTTCAGCACACTTACCAGGCTTTTCTCGTAGTCATATTTTCCACAGTGCCAAGTTTGTTTGTCATCTTGACTACCCAACTTGCGTCTTTCGCTTTCGACGGGAAACGGTGAAAATGTAACTCTTTCTTTTTCCGGTTTCCACAGCGCGACTCGCACTCGGAAACGCAACAAATTCTCCGCCACTTTTTGTCACTATGACAAAATCACAAATCTTACCACCTCCCATTCTGATGCCACTTTTGCTTGCCAGTCGTCGTACACGTGCCACTCTTATTTAAAAATGCAATGCTTTTGCAACCGACGACACCTAGTATATTCAAGATAATGAAACGTGCGTGGCTCACGTACTTTGTTGGAAAAAATCAACGCCGCGTTAAGTCAGATGGAATCAATTAAAGTCACCAAACACCGCAACGCTCATAAGAGCCCACACAAATCTGCGGTTGATCCGTGCACAAACGTCGTTTACACGTTGGCCGTCAGATGGCGTATTCGATCTTGAAACTCGCCAATTGTATCACGTTTAATTCTATGTATCACAAGATACATAATGCCGAGCATAATGCTATTTGAAATTTTAAAGTATTATGGGGTGGGGGCGAAGGGGTTGAAAATAAAAATTTGGCAGTATATGTCCTAGATGTCCCCCTTGGAACAAAAATCGACCTGTTTCGGCGTTTTCCTGTGAAAAAATTTGGCGTCGAGGGGCAATTGGCAATCAGGGGTGACAACTCATCAAATGAACACCCTGTAAATTTTAAAGAGAATGAACTAATTGTATTTGTATTACTTGTATATAAATAGTTATTAGAAAGTCAAAACCAATTATGTATTATAAAGGAAAAGACCTTCTTTGTCAATTCAAGAGCACAACCGATCAAATCGGGTGATCTGCTGAGGAGCTATTTTATTGTCAGTTGAAGAGAAGCCTACTTTCGGTTTTTTTATTCTGACGAACAAACCGATTTTGAGAACATCTAGGTACATTATACCAGCTCTACTCCCAATTTTGTGATCCTCTCCTTCATTTTCTTTTGTTATTTCACCTGTTACGTCTATTCTTCATTGTTACATCATTACTTAGACATAAAGTTCTATCTCGAGTTCTATGCTATGTCACATCAGTTTTGAAAATGGCTTTATACAGGGTGTCCACGGTTTAAGTGCTCTAACTGTAGAGTTGTATTCTTTAGCCAAATGCAAGAAAATTTTTCCCATAATTTTCTTTTCTCGGGCTTCAGTTTTCAAGTTACAGGGTGTCAAAAAATTAGAAAAAAAATTGTTAACTTGTTTTTCAATAAATTATCTTGTAATTAGTGTGAGTAATACTGAACAAGAGCAATAATTTCTAATAAGTCTTATTTTCAGTTATTTTAATACTTTCAATAATACTGCAGCTTACAAAAGTCTCATCAGTCAATTTATTGTTATGATCGATTTGCATGTTTTCCAGCATAAAATGGGAGTACCTTTTTTGCCTAGAATTGTCCGGGGAATTAGAAAATGTTATCAAAGATTGATCGTATCTCAGTGGCGTGCAAATAACCGGGGTTAATTGGTGGGTAACCCTAATATCCACGCCACTGGTTTTTCAACAAAGTAATGGTAAACCCTGAATGAAAGTTGATTAATAGTCTATCAATCGTACCAAGTTTGGTTTTCGTGAAAATAGTAGTTACTAAGTTATAGCAAAAAAAAATTTATTTTCTAATTTTTTGACACCCTGTAACTTGGAAACTGAAGCCCGAAACGAAAAAATTTGTATGAAAAATTTTCTTCCATTTGGCCAAAGAATACAACCCTACAGTTAGAGCACTTAAACCGTGGACACCCTGTATATTTAACAAGCCGAAACTCGAGTAAACGATATGAAAAAACCAAGTCGAAAAGACTTATTTACTACAACTTTATACAGGGTTATTCAAAAGTCCGGAATAAAATTCATAATTTTTGACCAAATTTTTTTCGGGGAAAACGCTCAAACAGGTCGATTTCTGAAAAGGGCGAGCCGTTTTTCCATGACACATGTATTGATCCACCATCAACCCCTTGACCCCTAGCCACCCTTAGTATTTTTTTTTTAAATTACACCTCATGGCTTAGGGAGGCTGGTTGGAAAGCTTGTCAAAAACTGTATTCAGATCTACCATTGAAAATTTTATCGAACGCTTCACCATGAAGTTTTGAATAACCCTAGGGTTACTCAAAATTCCGGAACAAAATTCATAATTTTTTACCATATTTTTTTCAAAAAAAAAAACGCTCGAACAGGTCGATTTTGAAAAGCGGTAAGTCATTTTTCCATTATACGTGTCATGGTCTACCGTCAACCCTTTGACCCTTACGCCCTTGACCCTCAACCCCTTAAGCGTCCAACCATTTTTAAAGATAGATCTGAACACAGTTTTTGAGAAGCTTTCCAACGTACCCCCACAAAACCATGGGATGCAATTTAAAAAAATACTGAGGGTGGATGGGGGTTAGGGGGTTGACGGTAGATCATGACACGTATCATGGAGAAACGACTTACCGTTTTTAAAAATCGACCTGTTCGAGCGTTTTTTTTTTGTTGGAAAATATGGTAATGAATTATGAATTTTGTTCCGGACTTTTGAGTAACCCTGGGGTTCCTCAAAGCTTCATGGTGAAGTGTTCGATCTAACTTTCAATGGTAGATCTAAATACAGTTTTTGACAAGCTTTCCAACGAGCCCCAACAAGCCATAGGGTGCATTTAAAAAAAATACTAAGGGTGGCTAGGGGTCAAGGGGTTGACGGTAGATCAAGACACGTGTCATGAAAAAACGGCTTGTCTTTTCCAGAAATCGACCTATTCGTGCGTTTTTCCGGAAAAAATATGGTCAAAAATTATTAATTTTATTCCGGACTTTTGAACAACCCTGTATTATACAACTCCATTTTGAGCCCCATGGATCCTTTCATTAATTTTTTATTCCCGCATAACTGACACAGATTTAGGTATCCTGGTCGCAATACGCCATATATTCTCATTTCCCAACCGATATTTTCAAATTTGGTGTCAATGGCTAACCAACTGGACATCAGGCTACCACGAGGGCTACTATTTTCATATGAGGAAATGCTGAACATGTCAAAATTCAAAATGGCGGAAACAATTGAAAATAGGTGTTCATTGTTCTTGTTGATTTTTATTGAAAGTTGTCAGAAAGTCAAAATCAATAATGTATTATGAGAGAAAGGGACCTTCTTCGACAATTCAAGGCCACAACCAATCAAATCGGGTCATCTGCTGGGAAGCCATTGCGGGTTGAAGCGAAGCCTATTTCCCGTTTTTCCAATATCTGCACGATTTTGTTATTGATAGATCTCACTTCTATGGTCAGGCCTTTGTTCCGAATATATTCAGATAGCCCGGCTTATCCATTCGATGTGAAAGGTGCTACGAAGGCATGTGAAAGCTTCCCGTCAGACGCTCCCATTTTTTGATCTCGCAATCTGAATAACTTGAAAACGTCTTTCGTGATTAAAATTCTCTCAGCTAGTACTCCCAAGTCGCACGCTGTGCGATTTACTTAACAGAATATGTCACGCTGTGCGTAAGGACTCACTTACTTAGGTTCCTAGTTATGCGATATTCATCATTTACGGTAGCGGTCGTAGGTAATAGTAGTTTACGATACGAGCTGGCTGTTACATGAGTGGCAGAACGAAATTTGCAGAACGAGGGCGCAGCTCGAGTTCTGTAAGAAGCTGAGTGTCGGAAAGCATCTTGTGTAACCAGCCAGAGTGTTGTACACTATTTTACTTGTTTTTTCCATTGCAAATTGTGAAAATTATGTAATTTTTGAGGTTATTTTGACAAGTGTCAACTTGAATACAAAAACTGTAATATCCATATACAACTTATATAAAAGTCATTACATCCTATGTATTAACACAACAAGCATGTAAACTACTACTACTACTACTACTACTACTACAACTACTACTACAACTACATTAATTTTTTAACAGAATATGCAGGTAGTTTTTTATGTATCAGCAGATAACGGAACCAGATGTTTAGAAGCTCTGTTATTAAACTATACACTTACTTCTGACGTGCTCGTGGCTCCAGAACTGAGACCAGGAGACATGGCTGTGGCATCGGGACTGGAACACGGTACTTGGTAGGGGTGCGAGTGCGAGGTGATGATCGGCTGTGACGATCCCATCAAGGATCCTACCGAGTCAACGGTGCCCATACCCGGTGCACTGTGCGTTTGGTGCGGGACATTGTTCTGTTGGTGCAGATTATTCAGAAACGGGATATTGCCTGGAGTTTGGAATGATTCACTGAGATACTGGCGCACTTGACTTTTCTGTTTCTGTATCACATGGTACCGTGTCGGATTAGCGAGCTTTGTCTGGACCTGCAGGACCTGGGGCGGCACATCAACTGCCAGGCTGTGCAGAGGCACCTTCATAGCCAAAGCCGGCGGCCTCTGCTGCATCGCCTGATCGACCTGGTGACGCCTCTGCTGGGCCTGCCGCTCCTGTTCCATCATCGCCTGGTCCCTCATCAGTTGCAACTTCAGTTGGGTCCTCGACAGCGGTGTAGCGGTCTTCAAATTTGGCGGGCTAGAAACCAAAATTTCTTGTACTCCTTTACTTTTTACAACTCAAATATTTCGAAAGTCATTCAATAATGCATGATGTAAAATTGAGTGCTCAAGAAGCATCTCAAAAAACCATCCACTGTCAATCCAAACAGTTCGGGAGTCCGCCAATAAAGCTCAAACAGTCCCCTGACAGGCTGCAGATGGTTTTAAACTGTAAACACCGTCAACGATGCCAACCAAATTGACATTCCTCCTGAGCGGTCAATGTCACGTCAGTGCAGAATAATGTCAAGAAAAAAGTGATATTCCCGTAAATTCTTTCCTGTTGGAAAACGGACAGACAGACAGACAGGCAGACAGACAAACCAGCCATATAAGCGTCATTTTCTTAAGAAATTGCACTAAAAATGCACTAAAAATGCACTAAAAAAAAAGATACGAAAACTCATTCATGAAGTGTGGGCCTGCAGGGCCAAGACAAAAAATAATTTTTGTACTGATGTACTGTTGTAATTTGTGTACTGAAAAACATTTAGGTGCGTATTGCACGCCAATGATTAGATATGTCTCTCCAGCATGGGGATTTGCAACGCATTCAAGCGCTATGCGGAAATATACCAGGATAAAACGATGCGGCCAATACCTAACTTGTGGCGTGGAAGTAGAGTGACGGAAAAAAGAACGAAAAACAAAAGGTCGCATGCATGAGGTCGAAAAAGAAAAGGTCGAATTTACAATATATCGAAAGTGATAGGGATCGAAATACATATGGTCGAAATTACATAATAACGAATTACAGAATTTCGAAAAACAAACGATCGAAAAACAATAGGTCGAAAAACAAAACGTCGAAAAGCAATAGGTCGAAAAACAAAAGATCAAAAAGCAAAAGGTCGAGAAAGAAAACCCCAAAAAAACCGTTAAAATCAAAAAGCACTAGGTGTATGTACGATTGTTGTAAAGACAAATAATTTGAGAGTTTGGGACGAGAGAAAGAAGAACCTTGGGTTGGGGAAGGTCTTCAAAAAAAAACTACTACACCTGACGAGGTCCATGTGCACAGCTTTACGTTTCAGAGTGGATTTTGCGTCAAAGAACCAAATCAGGTCTGCAAAAAAATCACTGAACCTGACGAGGTCCATGTACACAGCTTTCTAAATGGAGTCTTGAAGAAAAAAAACTGACGAGGTCTATGTACACAGATCATTGTGTCCAAGTTAACTTTGCGTCAAAGACGCTGATCAGATTTTAAAAAAATATACGGTGTTTCAGTGACCTTGCATAATACTTCGGGAGGTGATTTCTCTCAGAAGAATCAGTCGAAAAGTGAGAGTAAATTTTTTTCTCAAGTGCTCTCTGAGGGAGTCACAGCCCCTCAATCGATCCGAATTGTAATCACATTTGAAACAGGTTTTCTAGTTCGACATTGTGTCATTCGACATTTTATTATTCGATGTTTTGCTTCTCGATGTTTTGTTTTTCGACCTTTTAGTTTTCGACCTTTTGCTTTTCGATATTTCACTTTTCGATCTTTTGGTTTTCGACCTTTTGGTTTTTCTATGTTAGGTTGGTCGCTCTATTGCATTTCGATCTTTCTTAGTTTCGACAATTTGATTTTCGACCTTTTGTACTTTCGATGTTTTGTGGTTCCGTTATTTTGTTTTTCGACTTTACGCATTCGATGTTTTGTTTTCGACCTTTTGTATTTCTATCTTTTTTCCGTCACCCGTGGAGAGTACTAGCGCTTCCATTCCATGGGTTGAGCTAAAAATCATTAAGGACGGTGTTGAATTGGTAAAATGAGCGTTGCGAAATCAATCCGTCTGGGTTTATTCCTTGACGGATTCTTACCATTTTGGTCTCTTTCGAAAGCTACAAGGATGTACTTTGGTTTGAGCCCATTGGGATTTCCAAAATCCAAAATAATTTTTTCAAATGTCAAAATTAAATATTTTTTTTGGATTTTAGAAATGCCAATGGGCTCAAACCAAAGTACATCCTTGTAGCTTTCGAAAGAGACCAAAATGCTAAGAATCCGTCAAGGAATAAACCCAGACGGATTGATTTCGCAACGCTTATTTCACCAATATGACTCCGTCCTTAAAGCCAAAACATTTGACGAAATAAGAGGCACGGAGCCGCGTCCCAAGAAAAGCCTTTCGATACGTCGCACAGTGGTCCATTCCACGAATATAACTGGACAAAAATAAAAAAAACTTTTTCTTTCAAATTGATCACGACCAATGTTTTTTGATAACCAATGAACCAAAATAACTTAATTGATTGAAAAGCTCCCTAAATACTTCGCCACCTACTTTTTGCGCGGGTTCTAAAATAAGATAAAACGAGGTACCTTAAGTAAAAAAAGTCCTATCTGTTGCGTTCTTTCTACTACCAAACTACGGTAGTGTTTGAGTACAGGCAAAGTTTCTGTTTTCAAGAATATCCAGACACAGGTAAATACTTTCAAATAATATACTTGTTTTCCATCCTAACCCACTTTACCCTATATTGGCAGCGATTTCTGTTTTACCCTGCAAGTTTTCGAATGGCTACATTTTTGCGTGGACGTACACTTCGATTGCTGTGGATTTCTGTGATGAGTTTTCATTTATTTTAAAGCTTGTTTCTTGCTCTGTCAAACTGCACAAAGTTTGGGTTCGTCGAGCTGCGTCTGAGTTTTGTATCTCAATTTTCAGACATGCATGTAATTTCTCGGCGTTACTTTTTCGAAGTGTGGTGAACGAAAAAAATTAAGAAGCGAAATATTTGTAAGTGTATCTAAATAAGCTTCAGTTTTTCGGACAAGATGATGTCGAAGAGGCTATTGAAGTGACTGTCATAAAAAGAATTGAAGATTTTGCTTCAAGATAAGACTTCTTGAAAATTTCATTTTGTCTCTGGAACATTAATTTGTTCCATTTTTCATTTCAGAAGATTTGCATGCAAAATCTTCAATTCGTTTTATACCAGCTACTTCAATAGCCACTCCGACACCATCTTGTTGAGAAAACTGAAAGTAGGTACATGTAAATACACCCGCAAATACTTTGCCCCTTTGTACTTTTCGTTCACCCACACTTCGAAAAGATAACGCCGAGAAATTACATGCATGTCTGAAAATTGAAATACGAAACTCGGACGCAGCTCGACGCACCCAAACGTCATGGTCATGCAGTTTGACAGAGCAAGAAACAAGCTTTCAAAAGAATACAAACTTATCACAGGAATCCACAGGAATCGAAGTGTACGTCCACGCAAAAATGTAGCTGTTCGAAAACTTGCAGGGTAAAACAGAAATCGCTGTCAGTATAGGGTAAAGTAGGTTAGGATGGAAAACAAGTATACTATTTGAAAGTACTTACCTGTGTCTGGATATTCTTGAGAACAGAAATTTTGCCAATACTCAAACACTGCCGTAGGTTGGTAGTGAAATGAAGTCAACTGATAAGACTTTTTTATTTACCTTGTTTTGTCTTGACTTCGAACCCGCGCAAAAAGTAAGTGGCGAAGTATCCAGGAAACTTTCCAATCGATTTAGTTGCTTTGGTTTATTGCTCATTGAAAAACATTGGTCGCGAACAATTTTGAATAAGTTTATTTTTCGATTTTTGTCCAGCTAGATCCGTGAAATGGACCACTGTGCGTCGATTAATAATAATCGAACCCGATTTCAATCGGCCCTCCGGTGAATTGGAACTAATTAATGAGAATGGTCAACGACATCAGCGCATTTTTTACAGAGCCTTCGTCCGTCAAAGTGCAAATTTCTTTGCGTCCGCTTTTGGGTAGGTACCTGTGCACCATTTTGCAATCCGCGCGTGCCCGCACAACATCAAAGGTAGGTTTTTGCAACAAGGAAAGGAACCCGATGCACATAGGGAAATATGATATACAAAAGAGCGGGCCAAAAATATTTTGATCACTGGATTTGACCGAAAGAGGCTAAGAATTTATGATTAGAGGTATTTCAGCATATTTTGACTGAAATTATCAATTTTTATTGTTATGTAAATCATGTGAAGATAGCACAGAGGAATTTCAGACGCCACCAACCGCAGCCTTCCAGCAGCCACGTGGGTAGCTACAAGAAAAATTAGAAATTTTGTTTCAGTTGCATCAGAAAACACAGGATTATGCCATGACGAGTGCTATTGTCATGGAAAACCCGCCATATGGAAAACTAAATGTGTTATTTTATAAACTGCTAATCCTCTTGTAGTCAACCCACAACATCAGAGGCAGACTTTGGATGTTTTCTATATTATTAATCTAAATACAGTTGGACCTTGAACTTCGCGTTTCCCCATTTCTCTAGTGCTCTGTCTAATCAGTAAATTGCTGAAAAAATGTGTACAAGAGAGGTAGGCTCCAAGTTTCCCTGCTGCCCCTTCAGTCTTTTTCCATAAGGCCTTCCGAGTTCCACGCAGTTCTCCCAGCGAGTGCCAATAGAAGAGCTCTCCTTGAGATTCTTCAACTTGTACGTGTTCACGATAAGATTGACTCCCCCACTAGCTGGCTTAAGCCTGGACCAATTTCAAAAATAAAAACTGATTCTTGAAGGATATTTGCTGAATTTTTCAAATTTGCCCATGAAATTTTTCTAGATCCATAATATACAGGGTGTTGCAAAAAAATTACCTTGTTTTATCACATTCACGTTGATTTGAATAATGCAATGGATGCAGACTTTTGCTCTCAATACAAATATATATGTAGGTATATAACACTTACGGGTTCATTAAAAAAAATGGGTTGTTGAAAAAAAAATCAAAATCGGTTTGATTGTGATTTTTCTATATTTTAAACTGTTATGTATATTTATAATATTTTGACAGTTTGTTTGTCAAATGAACCTGTAAATGCTATATTTCGTTGTAATAAGGATAAAAGACTGCATCAACAGCATGTGATTGGAAATTTTTTTTTGAAACACACCCTGTAAATTAATTGTTTAGAAATTTTTCATGAGCAAATTAAAATTTTTTAGCAAAACTCCTTCAAGATTCAGTTTTCCTTTTTGCAATTGTCCCAGGGATGAGGCAGCTAGTGGGGAAAGGGTCAATCTTGACGTGAACACCCTGTACAGAAGGGGTCCCTAGCAATTTACCATCGGATTTATCCCTCAACGAAGTCATGTCTGGAATGCCATATGTGCCATAGTCATAGCCACAGTAATATGGCTACAATCTATGCCTCATCTTCTGTTTCTATTAATTACATGAAGCGGTTCAGGCTGAGTCATTAAGCTAGGTTCAGTTCACAAGAAAAAGGAACGACCCTCACCTTTTTCGTTTTTCTTTGTGCATTCCAAGGCCTAATCGTGTTGAAAGCAAGGGTCCGTACTTCATAACTTTTCGCAGATTTCTGACCTGCAAAAGATCAGTAATGATTGTGCTATTATTTCAAACAATAGAGAGTTATTGCAATCTCCTCCGACTGATCCTTTAATTAAGTTTTCCCTTATTTTGACATATACGCATGCGCACTTTATGCGTCCTTTAAGTTTTGCCTTAAACAAAATACAGGCCTCCCGTATTTAATTTAAATACAGGCAAAGCAATAGAGAGTTATTGCAGATGAAATAAGGGCAAGCAGTATTAAAAGCGGCACTATTTTGGCACCTACGCTTGCGCAGATTAGTGCGACGTTGAATTTCCCTTAATAAGGATAGCGCTTGCCTTTATTTATGCACTCTTTAGGTCGACCTTATTCATACTTTATTTTGACAAGCCCCAAAAATGGCCCTGTACTTAGTGTATTGTTGGTTGCCTATATTCGTCCAATTTTGATTAAACTACCCTTACGTTATTAAATAGGGGGCTAATTTTTTGCAGATAGACTCTGCAGGCCTTGCAGTACACGTGTGCAAGAAATTAGGCCCGTCAGAGGGGTCCTTGTGTCCCGCATGCAATTTGCACTATAACTTTAAATTGAGACTAAAAATTTAGGTTAGGAATTGGGAATGACGGGGCAAGTAAGGGAATTTGCGATCTGCAATAACTCTTTTTCAACAACCAAAAATAAGGTGAGCAGTATTTTAATAACGCCTCCTTTAATAGTGCCGTGCAGTAAAATGGCGTTCTGCAATAAGGCAGCAGTCACACTGGAGCCATCACCACCCACTACCACCCACCACCACCCACTACCACCAAGCAAAATAATCCGCCATGGTCTCACTGGGTGCTTTCCACCTAGACGGTACAAATACCACCAGACGGCACATGTTCCATGGTGTGGTACAAAATTTTACGTCATCCAATGAACGGCGCAGAACCGAGTAGAAACACGTAGATGGAAAGCACCGTTTGGAACCCGCACATGCGTAAATGGCAGGTGTACCGAACTTGAGGCTAGGTGGAAAGCACGCACTGAGCCACCGTCCATCGTCCACCGTTAACCACCGTGTCCCCCTCCTGAATTTGACATAATCCTGTTTTATATAATCCGTACTACAATTCTGTAGCGAAAGTTGCCTAAAAACCACGATTTTAGGCAACAATCGCTACATCAGTGTACTGCGGAATGTATTTCATACCCCCAGGGACTTTTCTCACACGATTCAAGAATAGCGGCCCAGCTCAAGTTCTGTGATTGCAATGATTTCGTCTGATGACTCAGATACCGACGAAGTTGTAGCTTTATACTACATCTCGAAAAAAATCCGTAAAAAACGCCGGAACATGTGGGTGCGTCAAATGTTTCTCGATAGAGAACAACTGGGAGAATTTCATCAATTAGTGCCGCAGCTTGTTGATGATGAAGAACAATTTTACAGTTATTACCGTATGAGCAAGAAATGTTACAATTTGTTAGTGACAAAATTGAAACCTTTGTTCTCTTCGGGACAAAGGTAATTGTATGTTGTATGTATAAACAAAATGTTTGTTCTGCATGCTCATCAAGATGCGTATTGTTAACCACCGACCACTGACCACCACTTTGGAAATTTCAAACACATGGCCACCGGTGGTCACTGGGCGGTGGTAAGAGGTGGCTGCAGTGTGACCAGCATCATTACATTGCGTGCGTTTGATTTTTGGTTGATGGTAGTGGGTGGTGTTGGGTGGCTCAGTGTGACTGCTGCCTTAAACTCTCTAATTTTAATTTAAGGCACCCTTATTTTGACGTATGCGTCAATTTTCTGTCAATTGACCGTCAAAACTACAAACACTGCTACCACCATCATCACCATCACATCCCTACCGGTAACGATAGCCCCCCAGACAACACGTGGTAAATTTCGTCTAACCTGTAATTTGTGGATGTCGTTTGTTTATTGATTTTGGTTAGGTACCTGAACTTGTTGTGTCGACGCTCGTGATTATGGCACAGAGAGAGAAAAAAAGTCAACGTTTTATGCTGAATAAGTTTGATTGATGCTCTAATAGTGGAGGCATTACTTAAATTTGTCTTTAGTTTAAAGACAAAAAAAGTTTTATGTTGAGTTTATACACCAAGTTTAACGCTTAAGGATTAAGGAGTAAGCCTAAAAACTAGGCCAATTATCCTAGCAATCAGTTGCCACCTAGGCATTTATTAGGCGTTGTTCCTTACGTCTTGCGCCTGATTTTAGTGTATAAACCCAGAATTAAATTCGAGAATGATGTCCTTCTCAGAGAGGTGGTGACCCGAAACCTCTTCGAAAATGGTGCTGCAGTGTGAGAGGAAGTGAGAAATTATCTGCTGCAGTTGACCAGAAAAGACTTTTCAGTCAAAACAATTCGGCAGCACATCCAAATGCTACAGAACCAGTGGGAGAAGAAGGAGGCTGGAGGCTGTGAAAGTTGGAGCCGTGCCAGTATGTGGCCGTGCCCCGTGCATTTTGACATACTTCATACCTCGCTTCATACTTTTCAAAATAAAGTTAAAGTAGTGGCCGAATGGGTGCCGTTGCAATGGGTGCTTTCCACCTAGACGGTACAAATACCACCAGACGGCACATGTTCCATGGTGTGGCACAAAATTTTAGGTGATCCAATGAACGGCGCAGAACCGAGTAGGAACACGTAGATGGAAAGCACCGTTTGGCACCCGCACATGCGTAAATGGCAGGTGTACCGAACTTGGGGCTAGGTGGAAAGCACGCAATAACACTTCTTGAAACTGACGAAAATACTTTGACACAGGATACTTTATTTAAGGAATCCTTTAATAAAGTAGGCTTCTTATTGGTTTGCAATAAGTCTCTATTTCCTCGTCTTCAAGACCTCTTCAACCGTGGATGTTCCAACCGGCCAACGCATCAACGTTCAAACCAATCCAACGGCACGCCCCAACATACATAAAATAATGACTCGATCACCTCTCTTCAAGACTCCGGCAGATTGTCCAAGTGCATAGAAACCGTGGTCATGGATGAAAGAATTGTCCATTTACCTCAGCTATATTTAAAACAAGCGAACATGCCTCATGGGCATGAGGCTCAGTAGCGCACTTCGTTTTTGAAGGATTATTGGACGCAAGATGTTAATTAGGGTTCTATCGTTATTTGGAAAAAAATCCAATATGGCGACCAAACTAGCGGCAGAATCATTAAACTCGGCTTGAAAATCAGAATGATCGTACTAAACAAGGGTAAGTTCGAAGTTTCATGAGAATCGTTCCGGTAATAAGAGATTTCAATATGGCGGCGGAATGTTGAAATTTGGCTAGAAAATGAGAATCATCGAAGAAACGAGGGTAAGTTCCATGGAAATCGTTCCACTGATAAAAATCTTGATATGGCAGCCAAGATGGCGGCGGAATCATGAAACTCAGCTTGAAAATAAGAAGGTTCATATGAGACAAGATCAAGATCAAGTTCTAAGTTTCATGACAATTGTCCACTAATAAGAGATTTCAATATGGCAGCCAAGATGGCGGTGGAATCATGACATTTAGCATGAAAATAAGAATGATCCTACTGGACAAGAATAAGTCCCAAGTTTCGTGAAAATCGTGTCATTATTAAGAAATTTCAATATGGCAGCTAAGAAAATGAGAATGATCGTACTAGACAAGGATAAGTTTCAAGATTCATGACAATCGTTCAACTAGTAAGAGATTTCAATATAGCGGCCAAGATGGCGGCGGAATTATTAAGCCAATCTGCCTATTTGGTCCTTGAGGATCTAAGCTATCCATCGGATAAAGTTTAAGGGCTGTAGTGTAGCTTCATTCCCCGAGGAGAAGTTCAACTTCTTCTAAACGCACAGGATATATTTTTTTTTGCTGATAATAATGATAACTATGCATGCATAACAAAAACAGTGCCCATTGGCTACCCTTGAGCACATCAGCTACCCATCGAAAAAAGTTCCAAGACTCTTGCTTCGATCCCCTCCCTCGCTAACATCAAAGACATTATTCAAGCCCTTGTAATGTAATACGCAAAAAGTTAATGTTCCTAGAAATCAGTGCTCTTATTTCTGATCCTTATTTCATTAAAACAAACATTACAGTTCTGGCGGTGATGATCTAGCAATTGATCCGCCATAAAGAAAACATCAAAAATTAAAAGAAAGGAACCGGCCATAATCCATAATATAAGCGCCATTATCTTACTCTATGCGCTACCAAAACACACGCCCGTAGTGATTCGTACAGCTTCTAAAGAGCCGTAGCTCTGCGGTCGTTTTAAAAAATTATTAACTTATGATCCGGGGGTCATATCGAAGTGGAGTTTTTGTCAAAATAAAGTTCAAATTCTTTACTAAATATAACCCCCCCACATGTGGAGATGTATTTCCATAAAAATATGTACTTCTCCGCATGTCCCAATTTCTTACATTCAAATGTGAAATTCAGCAATTAATCCGCGACGCCGCCGTACACTCAAATGTTATTATTGTAATTGTTTATCGTTATTTCGGCAAGCTTTTTCTTGGTTCGTGTACCAAAACCATGAGTTACTTATATTTGTGTTGAAATTTTCTTGTCAAGCATTCCGTCCCGTTCAGAGAAGTAGATTCCAAGCGCCAGCAAACAACGAATAATCATTTACGGCCGAGTCGCAGCTTCGGAGTCATTTTCAAAAATTCATAAGTATTGACCGACCCGTACCTCGCACCGATGTGGAATTTTTGTTAAAATGAAGTTCAACTTCTCTAAATATAACTCCACATATTGTATTATTGTAAAATGATTAGAACAGGTACTTGTTCCCATGTGATAACTTTCGAGATCAGGTCGGCTTCTGAAATGGAGCATTTGACGGCGATGCCGCGCCACACTAAATTATTATTGTAATTGTTTATCATTATTTCGTCGAGATTTTTCTTGGTTCGGGATACAAGGTCATGAGCTACTGGAGCGAAAATTTTTCGCAAAAACCTTTCCGTCTAGGACTAGATGCTGTGACGGACGGACAGACGGACGGACGGACGGGCGGACGGACGGACAAAGCGAGGACAAAAGCGCCTTCCCGTTTGGAGAAGTGCGCTAAAAATGAGAACGGTACACGACCTGGTACAAAATTAAAAGTTGATGGGATGATTGGCATGTCAAAACAATGTTAGGGCAAAGTTGTAGTACATTCTTCAAACACTGTCGAAAGTAAATCAACATTATTTTCAGATACGATTGGTGTTTGAATATTTTCTAATCATGCTTCTGGATCAAGGACGGAGTTGAATTGGTAAAATAAGCGTTGCGAAATCAATCCCTGTGGGTTTATTCCTTCACGGATTCTTACCATTTTGGTCTCTTTCGAAAGCTACAAGGATGTACTTTGGTTTGAGCTCATTGGCATTTCCAAAATCCAAAAATTATTTTTTTGATTCCATTTCCGTCGCAATTGGGGGTCCCTGGCGGAGCAAAAGAAAGTCTTGTTCTTTGCCTCCATGGCATAGCTGTTCCTTCCGGGGAACTCTTTTTTTGTCCTCTATGTAGCCCTATAGCTAAACGACCTATTTCAATTTTGGGAAAGTATGAAAGCCGCGAACAGCGCCGTCGCCTTTGCCTCACGTGTCAGGTCCATCCCCAAGCTCGTGCTGCGCGCTTTTCAACCTGAACTGAGCTTCACCTTCACCCCCCACAGACGTCTGAGACAGTGACAGTGAGATACAGTTCAATTATTAAAAGATACACCTTACGTCATCGATCGTATGCGTATAAATTAAGGGGTTTCTGATGCGACTAAAAAAGTTGTTGACGGGAATTGGTTTTTATTTAATTTTTTTCGTCAAGTAGAAACTCCTCCAAGAAGAAAATGTACGGGCAATGCTATCAAATTTTAAAAATTTCTAAAAAATTTAGAAAATTTCTAAATTTTTTTGAAAATTTATGATTTTGAATTTTGAAAATTCAAAAACTAGATAGCATCGCCAATACATCTCTCCTCCAGGAAGTCACATGCCAAATTTAAACTTTCTATTTTCAAAAAAAAGGTACCAAAAATGATTTCTCGTAGACATAAAAAAGTGAATTAGAAGAAAATCATTTTTGGCACCTTTTTTTAAAAAATAAAGAGTTAAAATTTGGCATGCGATTTCCTCGAGGAAAGATGCATTGTCGATGCTATCTGGTTTTTGAATTTTCAAAATAGAAATAAAAAATTTTGAATTTTTTTTGGAAATTTTCAAAATTTGATAGCGATGCCCGTACTTTTTGGAGGAGCTTTTACTTGACGAAAAAAAAAAGAAACCGATTTCCGTCAACAACTTTTTTAGTCGCATCAGAAACCCCTCAAGACCGAGACGTAAGTCGCAGTTTTTTTTTATTTTTTTTATTCGTTTATTTAACGTCGGCTTATTTCCGCAACGAGGCCTAACACCGACGCCGGTGAATGCTTTACTCCACTATACCGGAAATTTTGCCGAACCCCTGTGTGTTCCACCACAGGGTAGGGATTTTTAACGACCACCAACATCGCATGGGGTCGGCACCATCGTTCGTATTTTACGTGCTATGCGACACACGGCGCGTCTTGCATTTAGCAAGCATTCCAACTAAACCAAGGAGCTTGTTTTCGAGGCCGAAAATCCGTCCCCGGCGGAGATCGAACCCGCGACCTCTGGAGTGGTAGTCGAACGCGCTAACTAAGTCGCAGTTTCTAGAGATGCTCTGGTACCGGCACCGACAGGGCAAGACAAGCGGTATGCGCTACGACTGGATTTATGCAGTTAGCTTCGTCATCATCGCGCTTTTACCAATAAAGCGTGTCAAAGACATGATAGTCCATGCTGTTTCTTTTCAACACGGTGATACATGACAATAAAGCGCGATTTATAGATTGACGCCCGCCCGTCTCACCGTTAAACGCTAGACGTAAGACACAAGACGTTCAAGATAAACTGCTGGTGACGTATGGTGCTGTTTATAGTTTGGCGCTCGCCCTGCAACGCGCTACCCGTAAGACGCCCGCCCGTGAAAAGATGACCATCTTTCATCTTTTACGTCTAGCGGCTAGCGGGCAGCCAATCAGAAAGCACCACCCCAACAGCAAGTCTGCTGATCATTGATTATTTCTGTTTTGTTAACACAAAATTATTGATTCAGAAAGTTCTATCTCGTCAAATTATTTTCAACTATAACATACAGGGTGTTCCATTTTTGCGCTATAACAAAAAAAGATATGTTTTTAAATAAAATGCCCCACTTTTGGCTTTATTTTCTTGTTCAGCTTTTCAAGTTCTATTATAAGTGTATTTTTGTTTTTTTAATTTTTGGCAGTGCTACCAACTAAGAAAAATTGAGTTTATCAATAATTTCAAGGTTTATTTTGAAAAATCGTAGAGGCCTCGTTATTTGGAATTGAGGGATGAAATTTGACATAGCAATAGTCGAATAGAAGATGAATAACTTCATGATAAAAAAAACTCGAGATTCAGTAATACATAGTGTGCAGAATTTTTTTTCGAACTTCGTCAATTTCAAAGTGCCATAAGTCATTCCATTCGAATAGAATGCCCCCTATTCAATATTTCAATCTCACCATTCGATAGCTTTTTTCTCCTCTCTCATTTTTACTATTAGTACCCTACCCTTAAATATCATAATTTCTGAAATAATTGATAGATTTGATTAAAATTGCAGTTCCACTTCAAAAAAATTACTTATGGCACTTTGAAATTGGCGAAGTTCGAAAAAAAATTGGGCACACCTGTGTCACTGAATCTCAAGTTTTTTGTCATAAAGTTATTCATCTTCTATTCGACTAGTGTTGGGTCAAGTTTCATATCTTAATTCCAAAAAACGAGGCCCTCACGATTTTTCAAAATGAACCTTGAAATTATAAAAAAAATCGATTTTTAATTTCTAGTTGGTAGCACTGTCACAAACTGGAAAAACAAAAAAAACTTCTAATAGAACTTGAAAAGCTGAGGAAGAAAATAAAACATCTGAAAAATATAATTTTTTTTTTATAGCACAAAAATGGACCACACTATAGTTGAAAATAATTTTGCGAGATGAAACTTTTTGAATCAAGTAGATTTATGTGTTACACCTTTTCCTCTATCTTGTAAGGGAACGGCGCTAGGGAAGCTTGACGTTCTGTTGAAGGACCCTGTATAAGTGTATAACCAAAAAATCCAGTTCCGACGCCGATCTACGATGGACTCCCTGGACATGCCATTATTTATCGAGTCAATCGTCAAATACTTGACTAATTTGCGCATGCTTATGGGTAACGTAACGACGTTCTATAAATTGGCCAAAATATTTACGGGCTATGGATTACGGTTAACGGGTAGCGGCTTACGGTGAGACGGGCGGGCGTCAATCTATAAATCGCGCTTAACGTTGCGCATAACTCGAAAGTAAATTCGTGACGCAAGTTGCATCTTTTAAGAATTGAACTGTATGCCAAACATTTAAAATTTGTAGTCGCAATCTGTTAGTGTAGAATCAAGTAGCGCCAGCCCGGGGCACGATGACGTCATCCCGCAGCTGACACATCGGTGCATGGAAGTTGCATGCCTAAAAGTTTTTGTGTTTCAAGTTTACAAAATGAAATAAGAAATAATAATCAAGATTTGCGAAAAACCGTTCAGCCTGTGGTGCTATTTGGCTACCAAAGCATCATTGGAGACAATGAAAAAAAATCGTGCAAGAACCCTATTGCTTAGCGGAAGCTTCTGGCAAAGTGATGATATTCTTACGTGAACACCTTCTATTTAGTCACATGAAATCAATGGTACTCTTCCAACACCATGCTCGCCCCTATGTCTCCATAAGATTTCGAAGTCTTGTCCAGGTTATCTCAGAAAATGCAGGATTTATCTGCATTACTGCAGGGAAGTGCAGCCGAACGTGGATGCCGGAATGAAGACAGATTTTTGGAGCCACTGTTACCTTTAAGGTGTCTGTGCGGTGCCCGGAAATCGCAATTTAAACTATGTTTGAGTCAGTATTTCATCAGGATCATGTATCACATGCCGAAAGAATCTTCAGTTTTTTGCACTTGCCTCCTGAGTTGATTTTTTTTCTCCGAAACTGATATCAAGTAGCAAGTACTTTTTCTAAAATTGATACAATTTTTTCTGAAATCCATTTTACTACTTCCGAAATTGGTTTCACTTATTCTGTTACTGAAATTTGACAAAAGCTAAAAATGAGCTTCATGACGAAATTGTTCGTTTTACGTGAGAACTCAATAAATAATGAAATATTTCTATATTCTTCACAGGTACTTAGAAAAGAAGTCGTCTCCTTCTGTTGCAAAAGCGATCTCTAATGTGTCCATTAGAACGACTGCATTGATCTGGAAATATGTGGAGGAAAATGGGGTCACTACTTTTCCACAGCTAGGGCGCTAAATGAAGATTCTCTTTGTTCAATACCATAGGATCGAGGACCGTACCTACAAATACACCTAGTGGCAAATCAATCGCAGCTGTTACAAGTTCAACAACTAATGAAATTTTGATCGAGCTCACCAAACCAATTTTTTTTTCTGATGAAATTATGAAAAGGAAGAACACACCAGCTTATCCAAGCGATCTTGTCATCAATCATTATTGATAAAAACGGATGTTTCGCCGACGATATACTAGACCTGCAACAGCAATCTTAAGACCTGACATCATACATACCAAGCAGCACACCTATACGTCAATACTATTTTCGATTGCCAGTTCTGATGCACATCTTCAATATTAATATGAAAAAAGAATGGACCAGTGGACCAGTTTGAAGTGTCCGATGCTCGCGTTGATATAAGGTAATTATTGTTTTGGTCCACCATGCTGCAGTTTTTTGAAGTGATTCCCTACCAGTACCTATATGACACCAGAGCAGGACTAAGAAAAAATGCAAGATTCTACCTCTACATGAGAGCAAAAGAAGATTTCTCTTGGTTATTTGCAAAAACCGTAAAAAAACTTGTACAATAAAAGATCCGTCATTGCCACGTTTGATAGACTAAATTTGTAATAATTCAATCAGGTACTGTGGTAATAAAAATATAGAATAAAAATACAATGATTTTGAATTATTTTTTAAGAAAAAAAAACGAGAAAAAAAGAGAAAAAAACTTGCAAATAAAGAATAGAACTCTCGGTGTGACGTCATCGTGGTCGTACAAGGTCATTGTAGAAGCGGCTGCGTTTTGGCGCCAAAAAAAGATCAAACTTTGATCTTCATTTCAAGGATGGACATTTTTTTTTTTGCGGAAATTATTGTGGATAACGTTTTAAATGATTTTATGAAGTAATCGTCTCAAAATAAAATTCATGCAAGGACCCTATATTATTTGGAAAGCCAAGAACCATCCCTGAACAATTTTTCCCGTAGAATTAAATATGTTGCGCATAACTATTTATCTGTCATCATTATACAGGGTGTCGCATTTTTTTTATCAATGTTTTAAAACATTGTTGTTTTGTTGTAGAATTCTTTTCACAAATAATGCAGATTTTGTTCTTGATTACAAACTTGTGACAGTGGATTGAAAAAAAACACGAAATTTACAAATTTTACCCAAATAATTGGAAAAAAAATCAACTCGTCGTCGATTTTCAACACAAATTAATTTAATTAATTTTGTCTCAAGCGATTAGTCACAACATTCTTTGACGTGCCTAGCCAAAGAGTTCTGCCCTGAACATTTCTCTGACATATTCCGCAAAATCTAGAAAAAAATCACAGAATATAAATTCTAACATTTTTGTCGATTCACACAATAAGTGCAGAGTGTTTACGCGAGACGGACACCCCATAAAAAAACTTTCCCTTCATGATGAAAAAAAACTCTCCTGGAACAATTTTTTCCGAAGTTTCAGAATATGTCAAGTATAATTTTCTATTTTGAGGGTGTCACAATTTTCAACAGTTGAAGACAAGTGGTGCAAACGAGTCTTCATAGTTTTGTCACCTTTCTCATGCTCCATAATTTTGGAGCAAGTGTGAGAATTTTAAGTTTTTGCGCTTTGGATGTTGACGGCGAAGAAAATTGTTCTTTCAGTTGCTGCAGAATTTCACAACTTGATTCCTTGTGCTTTTCCTCTTCCTCTTCCTCTTTTTCCTCCATTTCCATGCCATCCATTTGGTCAATTTTAGAGTCGAACATTCCGTTATCTTCTTTGGAATCCATTTCCTTAATTTCCATGGCATCTTCGTTCTTGATTGCTGTATTTTCAAATTTTCTTCGGCAGAACCTGCACAATTTTGCACCAAAGGGGCACGCAAGGTGAACTTATTGCGGTTACTTTACGCAAACCACTGGTTTTGAATTTTTTTTCAACTGAACACTGAACAGGTTGTAGCAACGATTGAACGGAATTGCCGATGCCCTAATTGATCTACTAGTAATCAGTAATCAGTATCACGACTTATACAGCAGGCTTTTTTCTGTAGGGTTTTTTAAGTAACGATAACAGTTCTGAAGGATCAATCTGTTCCTTTGTGGTGCAAGATGCAATTCAATCGTTTTACTGGAATAATAACCAAGCTATTAGGTATCCACCCAGTTGCCTATTATATCGAGAAAATTGCAATGCTGAGCACAAGAGCTTGGTGGTGATTTCGAATGTTTTTGCACACAACACGCGGTTATGGTTTCAATACCTAATTTAAACAAGTGAGTATGCCCTCACGTGCGTGAGTCTCAGTAGCGCATTTTCTCAAAGAGGCATATTATGAACGTAAAGAAAGGTTGAAGGAGGAACACCATTCCTTGCCCACTTTCTTCATTCGAAACTCATTGTGATATTTCGTTATCAGAATGGGGTACTTGCCAATGAAATAGATTTGAATGATAATTCTTTCACTCATCAATATTTTTTTGTTTGAGGGCGGGATCTGGGAGCGGCGACTAATCAACAGTAGTCTATTCTTTCCCATTTTTAGTCGGCTATCCATATAGCGAAAGAATTAGATCGCTATGTCTTCGGGTTTATGTTTTCCATTTATCTCTTACTTTGAGGGCAGCGTGTGGGGGTGGCACTGGTGGCAGCATTCGACAAAGTAACTGTTGCACAGTTTGAGTTAGAAGTTTCTAAATGTTTAAGGAAATATGACAATCAGTGAAAATTGTGAAAGTGGCATTTTTTGTTTGGGGGCGGGAGCTGGAGGCGGCGACTAATCAAAAGTGGCCTATCTCTTCCCATTTTTAGTCAGCTATCTATATAGCGGAACAATTAGATCGCTATGTCTTCAGGGTTATGTTATATATTTATCTCTTACTTTGGGGGCGGCGTGTTGGAAGCGGCAGAGTTTGGCAAAGAAATTCTTCCACAGTTTGAGATTGGTGTTTCTGAATGTTTGAGGTAACATTGAAATGTAAATCAGTGGAAATTATTGGAAGTTGCACTTTTTTCTTTTGGGGGTGGAAGTTGGAGGCGGCGCCATATCAAAAGTAGCCTGCTTTTTTCCTTTTTAGTTAGCTATCCATATAGCGAAAGAATTAGATCGTTATGTCTTCGGATTTATGTTTTTCATCCATCTCTCACTTTGAGGGCAGCGTGTGGGGGCGGCAGCATTCGGCAAAGTAACTGTTGCACAGTTTGAGTTGGGAGTTTCTAAATGTAATGGGAATATGACAATCAGTGAAAATTGTGAAAGTTGCATTTTTTTTTAGTTTGGAGGCGGCAGCTGGAGGTGGCGGCTAATTAAAAGTAGCCTATCTTTTTCCAATTTTAGTCAGCTATCAATATAGTGGAAGAATCAGATCGCTATGTCTTCAGGTTCATGTTTTACATTTATCTCTCACTTTGGGGGCGGCGTGTGGGAGCGGCAGAGTTTGGCAAAGAAATTCTTGCACAGTTTGAGTCAAGAGTTTCTGAATGTTCGAGGTAACATTATCAGCTAAATCAGTGAAAATTGTTGAAAGTTGCACTTTTTTTCTTTTGGGGGCGGAAGCTGGAGGCGGTGCCATATCAAAAGTAGCCTATCCTTTCCCATTTTTAGTCAGCTATCCATCTAGCGAAAAACTCAGATCGCTATGTCTTCGGGTTCATGTTTTTCATTTATCTCTTACTTTGGGGGCGGCGTGTGGGAGCGGCAGCGTTCGGCTGAGCAAATGTTGCACAATTTGAGTTGGCAGTTCCTAAATTTTAAGGGAACATCTCAATCAGTAACATTTATGAAAGTTGCACTTTTTATCGTTTGGGGGCGGAATCTGGGGGCGGCGACTAACCAAAAGTAGCCTATCCTTTCCTATTTTTAGTCAGCTATCTATATACCGAAAGAATCAGATCGCTATGTCTTCGGGTTTATGTTTTTCATTTTAAAGTGATTGGGGGCGGTTTTTAGCAGTTTTCCCATGTCGGCGGCGCATATTGAAGACGGAATGTTTCTTGGCTTACGTTTATAAGTGGCAACTATGTATTATTCAAAAAATGAGAACACCAGAGCATCAGGTCTGGTAGAAAGTGCAATATTATGTTATTTCAAGTTTATCGGGGGCGGTTTTCTCTATGTTGGCGGCGCAATGTAGACATCCAATATAGCCTAGCCCTCCTTTGGGAGTGGCAGCTATGTAACAGCGAAAAAATTAGAAAGCTAGGTCGTCTAGTTTGGGAGGAGTTCGAGGAACGGACGGACGGACGGACGGACGGACGGACGGACAAAGCGGTTGCAATAGCGATTTTCATCAAGATGGAAAATGCGCTAAAAACTATTACCTATTACATACAGGTTGGCCCAACGAAAACGAAACTGACAAATTTTCGGGCACTTGACCTAATTTGTTTGTATTCTGTAACATGTTTACTAGACGGATATAAGCCCCGTCATGGGTCCGGCAACTTCGAGCCAGCCTCCTAGAAGGGGCTGTAACCCTCCAAAAACACTGAAATTAGCATTATCTTAGAAAATTTGCATCGAATCGAAAAATTTATACCGCTATAAAGGCAATTGAACCAGCTTTGAAATGATATATCACTCAACCCCAATTGTCATTAAAATTTTTCGAAAGGGCTGCCACCCTGCTACGGGGGTGAAACTCCACGGTTAAATCAATAGCAGTTGAACGTCCCCCTTGAAAACAAAGTTGACCTGTCCGGGCTTATTTCGAAAAAATGAGGGCGAATGCCCGAAAATCTGTCTGTTTCGTTTTCAATGGGCCACCCTGTATATAAAAATATGTTGATTTTTTTATTTACATTGTCTAACTCTAGAGCATTAGTCTTATTTTTGAACTTTCAGGATATCATTTCAGTATTTTCAGTTATCATGGCCATGGCCAAGTAAAAAAATATCATCTCCAGCCATCATACAGGTGTGTTTCAGTGACTTTGCATAAAATTTTGAGAGATGATTCCTCTCAAAAAAATAAGTCGAAAAGAGCAACATTTTTACTCAATTGCTTCCTTCCTAAGAGGAGTTCCAGCCCCTTAAAGGTACAAAGTGAAACAGAGTTTTCTGTGTGTTGAGCCACGGTGGCTCCACCTGCAGACACAATATACAATGCAAAAATTGTATGTATATTGTTGCAAATTGTTGTAATTGTAAAAACACGGGGTGTTTAGAAATGCAAAAATTCCACCCCGTGAACCAAACAAGCTGGAGTTATGAAAATCACCAGGTAGATTCACAATGTCATGCTTGTTCAGATAAAACCTTTCTGAAAAATCGTGAAATTAGTGATCTGACAATTTTCAATAAATAAATGAATAAATAAATGAATTGTTTTCCTCCTTCTCAACTCTCCTTTGGTTATAGGAGTTTGTAACATTTTATTAGTTCGGTTTACCAATACATTATACTTTCGATGTCACAGTAAACGTTTGCTCAGAAAATGTGTTGCCGCCGCCGCCGGCCGGATTCGATCCTGCATGGGACATCCAGGTTGGTGTTGTGCTGCGTTAAGCTTCTGAGCCACCGGCCGGTCAGACAATTTTCAATAACTCAGTTCCTTTTCAATATATTAGGGTGACATTCTGGTATTACCATTAGGAGTAAAGTCAGGTTAGTCAGGAATAGAATTTATAATGGTTTTTTTTCAACTCATCATTGACTTTTAACTCGTGGGTCACACATTATCTTTACCTTTATCAGGTGCCTTGGCTTTGTTTTTGCCGTTGAATGCCGTGTGCTCCCACCGCACTCGCCTGCTATCTTCAAAAATACGACTGTCAACTGTTTTTCTCCTTATGGCCGTCATCTTGAATTCGTTCATTATTGAATAACTGGGAAATCAATCGGTACTAGTAATCACGGTCACAACCAATGATCTAAATGTAAAAAACAAACATACCCAGTACCCAGTGAGCAACTTCCTTTTAATTGACCAAAAAAGAGCTGTTTGACCGTTGGACCCGTTTTTACGAGTTTCACAGCACTCTGGCGCCCCCCATGGCCAAAATGACCATTGGAATAATAAAGAAGGGTGTTTAAAATCATCCTCTATGTTTTTTTAAGGTGGGATACAAAACCATTTTGATTCAAGTTCAGTCGTTCCTGAAATAGCCTGAAAATATTCTGAAAAAATTAGTAGGTAGTTCAAAATAAAATTTCATACTTTTAAATGGCCAGGATTATACTTAATAGAAAAGGATTTACTCGCTGGAAATGATTTAAGTGGAAGAATAATACAAAACACCTTGATATGCAGGTTCCTTCGATTCACAAATGTTGTCAATTACCCAAATGGTATTGCCAGTATTCTGAGACCACCAATTATTCTCACGACGATTAGGAAACCACACTGTCTTAAGAGACGCCAACGGAATAGTATAGATCTGAGATTTACAGTTGCCTTTGGATGTATCGTAAATGTGAATTTGAACAAAACATGGAGCTCTTGTAGTGGTCATCTCCAACTTCACACCCAAAAATTTAAAATCATGTTTGTCACTAACTACATCAGGCCTCTTGAAGGCTGTCACTGCACCAGCTCCTACTATGCCCTCTCCATCATCCTGGACCCCCCCCAGCAACACGCGGATCGAAATACGAGATCCTACGTTTAGTACCAAAGGACCCCGCACGATTCTTATGGAAAATGGCTCCCGGTTAAATTCTCTGAATTTTTGATATGTTGTAGCTCATGAGATACTTATCAAATACCGTGAAGCCCAAACTCAAATAATGGATAGTTTTTCACCCACAGGGGGTTGAAGTTGGAGGTTTTGACGGCTCAGAAATGATATTCTGACGTAAATAAAAGCTTTATATTTGGTTTCTCTTCAAGCGTGTTTCATGCTAAATGTATTTATTCGACAGATAAATATCAACCCCCTCCTCCACCCCCAACCCCTATCTACCATCATAAAATTCGATATTACTCCAAAAAGCCATGCGGATGGCTTCTGTGATTCAATTTATGAATTTTGACATAGAAATTATTTTCCACCCCTAATGTTGGGGTGCCGATTTTCCAATTTTCCTCGGTTAATTTAGCTGAATTTTTGGTATTGTGTACTCCTAATTCTGCTGAACCAAAAGTTCTCGTACCAAAACTTATTCCTATGAACGGTTTTTGTTCTACAGGGGACTGAAGTTCAATATTTATGCTCTCAAATCTTCAACTTCAGTCCCCTGTAGAACAAAAACTGTCCATAGGAATAAGTTTTGGCATTATAACTTTTTGTTCAGCAGAATTAGAAGTACACAATACCAAAAATTCAGCCAAATTAACCGAGGAAAATTGGAAAATCGGCACCCCAACATTAGGGGTGGAAAATAATTTTTATGTCAAAATTCATAATTTAAATCACAGAAGCCATCCGCATAGCTTTTGGGAGAAATCTCGAATATTATGATGGTAGATAGGGGTTGGGGGTGGAGGAGGGGGTTGATATTTTTCTGTCAAATAAATACATTTAGCATGAAACACAACATGAAGAGAAACCAAATAAAAAGCCTTTATTAACGTCATAATATCATTTTGAAGCCGTCAAAACCTCCAACTTCAACCCCCTGTGGGTGAAAAACTGTCCATTATTTGAGTTTGGGGTTCACGGTATTTGATTAGTATCTTATGAGCTACAACATATCAAAAATTCAGAGAATTTAACCGGGAGCCATTTTCCATAAGAATCGTGCGGGGTCCTTTAACGACCTTCTTACGACCACGATACATTGTGAACTGATAAAGCGCGCGAGTATTCAAACTGACTCCTAAACCGGATAGCGCAAGCGCAGTTCGACCGATAACGGACTTAGAAAAAAGAAAACCTACTTAGAGCGGACACGGCAGGAAGTCATGCTAGTCCCGCCGCTGATAAGCTCGCTAATGCTCGCAATTTATCGATTATGAGTAGGAGCTGGAAAACACAATATATTCTTAAAATCCTTTATTTATAGTAGGAGCTGGTGCAGTGACAGCCTTCAAAAAGCCTGATTGCCTGATGTAGTTAGTGACAAACATGATTTTAAATTTTTGGGTGTGAAGTTGGAGATGACCACTACAAGAGCTCCATGTTTTGTTCAAATTCGCATTTACGATGAGACTGATACATCCGAAGGCAACTGTAAATCTCAGATCTGTACTATTCCGTTGGCGTCTCTAAAAACAGTGTGGTTTCCTAATCGTCGTGAGAATAATTGGTGGTCTCAGAATACTGGCAATACCATTTGGGCAATTGACAACATTTGTGAATCGAAGGAACCTGCATATCAAGGTGTTTTGTATTTTTCTTACAAAGCCTATTATTTGGTTGGACATCATGAACGTGCTACAAGCTGTCCTGCAGTTACTTCTGCAATACCTGAGGTGGTGGTTGGGGTGGATGGTGGTACCAATTGCCCTTCCTCCGAATAATGATTATTTGAGCTCACAAAACCTCCGAAAACATCTTAGAGAAAGCGAGTTTCAAAAGTGGTGTAACCTTCCATGTAAACGTAGAGGAGTGAAGTTATTTGGGGAATATCTCGGGGAATACACTCCAGCTAATTCATGGATTACAACCAAAAAAGGACGAAAAATTCTGAATATACTGTGGTGATCGGCCTAGCCTAAAATTAAAATAGTTAACTTAAGCATAAGAGCGTAGCTGCAGCTGGTGAAATTCAGAAAGTAGGAGGGGAAAGATGCAGGGCTTGAGGAAGCCGAGAAAAGGACGCAAGGGATGGTTGGTGTGTGAATGCAACACCGATAAGACGCCTGCTTTGCGCTCCTGCTATGATTGTTATATTATTTGTTGATAAAGTTATTTGTGGTTTAATGATTGTGAGTTTTGATGGTGATCGATCGTTGAAGTTATAAAGGCAAGTATCACTGATTTGATTTATTTGACCCTAAATTGAGGTAACAGGTGTTCAGAAGTTTATTAGCACAGATCATTGTGAAATCAAAGTCGTACTTCAATTAACTGGTGTACAATATTTATTATGAATGTTCAGCTGTTGGAACCCAAGTACAGTCTTAATGTCAGATTTATTCAAATGTCAAGAAGCAAGTTACCTGGGCTTTACCACCTGTAAAGGTGCTTCAAGTTGACGTGGCTTTTCTTCTCTATGCGGTTAACCCTTTCAGATATAAGCTTTAGTCAGTGCGTTAAAATCCTAAGCTCAGAAGAATTAGAAGTGAGAGTTAGACGCGAATAAGAAAGGGTTAAAGTCAGGTGCGGCATTGCAGAACGAACCAGCAAACTCCAAGTGATGTCCGGAGCCTACTAAGCTGACGCTATCTTCACAAAGAACCGGGTGAGATGTCACCATGAACTGAGGCTAAACAAAAACAACAATTACCTGACACAAAGGGTTAATCAACGGGCAGTTAACGTCAGGACGGGCTTGACGGCGACCTGTCTGGAAAGATGTCGCTTGTCACAGAAAGTCCGGAAACCTGGCTGCCAACCATCGCGAAGCGGTAGAAAATAAGAGCGGAAAATTGCGGAAATTAGGAAATGCAAAGCGCGAGAAATTCCCCACACAAAATCTGAAAAGCCAAGTCATTTGAAGCTACCTGATACATGATCGGAAATAAAGTTCTCTCCGAAAAGTCTATTGAAAGGACTGTACCAAACAAAGACCCAAAGGGTTAATTCATGCCCATCATACCTGTAAATAAACCATCAACTAAAGTTCGAGTTGAAACGTATGGTATTAAACTGACGACATTATGACAATAATTGGGAACCGACAAAACTGGGAATTATTGCAGTTATAAACATTCCAATTTAACTCTTTCGGTTAATAACCCTCTAACAGGGGAACTCCACAAATAATGAATTTGCCATGCTGTTCGAAATGTGATTAAAATTGTGTAAACTATTGCTAAAGAAGGCAATGACGTATTCCAGGAATTAAATTGTATTGGTTACGAATCTAGTTTAATTAAGCAGTGAAATGAAGAATCAGACAATGAGATTCAGTAAAAGCAAAAGGCTTATGTTTGTTCAAATTTATTCAAATAAAATAAAGGAACGTGTGATTTGAATTGTGTGTTTCTATGTAGGAAATAGATTAATTTGGTCCTCTCGTAGGTAGAACCAATGTTTGTCAACAAAAGAAAGGGGTGAACTAATTCACGGGAAACAAAGGGTTAAAATACACAACGTAGATGGGTTAAAAGGGGGGGTGAGCGGTACAATACGGAAGCTTTAAAGATGATTGGGGATGTATCCGCATGCAGAGTACCGTCACTGCAGTACGAACAATGTTTTATAAGGTTGCTACAGGGTGATCAATGGAACAGTGTAAAATTGCCGAAAGTTCAGTACGAGCGCGATTTCCCAAGGAAGAAAATGCATGCATTTCAATAGCACAGTTATGAAGATCAGTGTTTCAGCTTCAGTGACGTTTTTGAATTTTAGAAATCGAAGGTGAATCACTTGAACCGGACATGAGTGTGTTCCAAGTTTCAATAAAATCGTATCACTTTTTTCTTTCTTGGAAGTTCAACACGGTTGCTTAAAATGATCAATATCTTTAGCAATATTGATCATTTTAAGCCGCCGTGTTGAACTTCCAAGAAAGAAAAAAGTGATACGATTTTATTGAAACTTGGAACACACTCATGTCCGGTTCAAGTGATTGGAATTTCAAGGTCAAATGTCACTTTCGATCACTTTCGAGCCGCTATATTGAACTTTTTACATAAATGATTCGATTTGAATGAAACTTTGAAACACACTAGAATCGAATCATTTACATAAAACTTCAATGTGGCGGCTGGAAAGTGACCGAAAAAGATATTTGACCTTGAAATTCCAATTACTTGAACCAGACCAGTGTGATCCGAGTTTTAATGAAATCGGATTACTTTCTTGGAAGTTCAACATGGCGGCACAAAATGATCAATATCTTTGGCAATTTACCTTCGATTTTCAAAATTCAAAAACGTTACTCAAGCTGAAGCACCAGTCTTTATAACTGTGCTATTGGAATGCATAAAAAATTTGTTTTAGGAAATCGCGCTCGTACTGAACTTTTGGCAATTTTACACTGTTCCATTGATCACCCTGTAGAATCTTTATGAAACATTGTTCGTATTCGACGTGATCAGAGCATGAAAACAAAGGATTGGGCTATCGAACACCGAAAGCCGATATGAAATCGCTGATGGCAATCAAAAGTTATGATGATTTTAGAAATCGTCTGAATTTGCTTGTCCCCTAGATTCTTTTGATGTGTGTATTTAACACTTAATTTTATGTACATCACTATTGACCTTGTATCCTTTGTCAGAAGGCAGCCTAAATAAAAAGTATATAAATAGTAGAGTTCAATTCCTCACTTATTTAATGATGGGCGACTTCAAGATAGCGGCCATAAGAAGAAAAACAGTTGACTGTCATATTTTCAAAGATAGTGGACAGGGACGATGGCAACACACGGACGGCATTTCATTCTTGACTTAATGGCACTACCGAATTTCAACAGAATATCTTGAGAAATCACTGATTCATTGAAAAATGTCAATTTTCATAGAACTGACCACTAATTTCGGGATTTCTCGAAAACGGCAAAGATATGGAGATGCGGTTTACTTTATTATCTTGACAAATATCAACTTGAAAATCTATCTCGCAATCTATATGATGATTTTCGTGACTCCAACTTTTTTGGTTCAGGAGATGGAATTTTTGCATTACTGAACAGCCTGTATATATACGGCGTCTGCAAGTGGACCCACCGTGGCACCACTTCTTGAAAGTTGCTCGGGGGTCTGATAAACATTCGTGAGAAGTCCCATCTCTTGATCATTTTTTGCAAGGTTGTAGCAATGTAGCCCTTAACGTCCGGACAATACCAAAATCATATTTGAATTTATTAGACGACTGCACCCAACAAAATTACCTTTCTCCTGGGGCAATCTCAAGAAAAAAAAAATGCAAATTATGGAATCCCATCACTTATATTTGTTGGAGCCATTTTCAAAAGATATCCGCTGCGGAACATTGCGGCAGACTAATTTTAGTCTCGTTTTTAGCTTTGTTCTGAAATATACCCCCGACTTCGTGTTTGCTTTGCATGAGTTGAGTGGGAACTAGTGAACCGACTGATGGATGGCAAGTTCTGGACAAGGGGAGGCGGTTATAACCTCTGGTTTTAAACCGTCTTGTTTAGAAGCTAGAGAAGCTTTATTTGTTCACAAATAATAAAAAAATCGAAACAAAGTAAAAAATGAATCACCACTTATGGTGCATTCGTTGCATATCATTCGCTGGTATGAGGTAATGCTCTAGAGTCTAGATGAACTCTACATAATATGCTGAGGGGGTATTCTTATTGGGTCAGAAACGAACTATTTTGACGCATCCTCAGTCTCTGTCAAAGGGATAGTTGCAGAAATCACTTCATAAACAACACGATTTTGACCTCAAATCGCCTTTCAATCTTGGAAGGTAGCCCTACCGCCGGCTACCTTCCAAGATTGAAAGATTCATTGAAAATTCCGTGATTTCTCAGCGGTTGGAGCGCTGGACTCCGAACCTAAAAGTAGTGAAGTCGATATGACGCGGCAGCAGTGATGAAAAATTTACTGCTGTCGTCAACCTTTCCGGCAAGCAACCAACCCAGTCTCTATAAATAATCAGGTACCTGCGTTCTACAATAATAATAATAATAATAAAAATAATACAAATAACACAGTTAAGTGTAGGTATTGTTACGAGCGGCGATCTCGTACATATAGGTAAACACTCGATGTTTCTGGATCTTTCCACCATTAGATCGCAGTGTAGAAGTCTGGAGCGATCTCGTGCATTCCAGAGCGTTCGTGTATGTGAAACCCAATGGAGACTCGAACGTTCGATCAAGGCACATCAGTCCACTTTGGCGGAGGCGCAGATTCCAGAACACATGGAAAGCATACGGGTAACGTGTGTGATTATTCAGGAATGGTCTAGAAACCGCATATGCCAGGCACTATGGAATTTGCTGGAAGTAGACAGAAAGCTCGAGAACGCTGCTCGGAGGTCTTATATAAGGCGTCAGCCAGGAGCTCGCGGCAGTATTGAATTGGAACGCGAAGTGTTATAGCGAGCGATAACAAGCGCAGTACCTGCGAAATAATTCCAAGTGGATAATTGTTGGCATTTATTGTAGTAGTACGCCGAAATAAACAGTGTGTGTTTAAAACGATCGTCTCAATTATATTCGAACCCGTACGCGAAATATCGTAACAGTATTGATGAAAATCAAAGCTCTTAACATTAGCGAGTACAGTAGAATATCTTAAACAATGAAATAATGAAAATAAAAACTTGATAAGTTCCCGTTATGATATCTCGTCTAAACTTCAGAGCCTTCGTCAAAAAACTATAAATATCATTGATATTTTCCTTTGTAAATGGACTGAAGACTGAAAAGAATCTAAATGTTATGGGGCTGTAACTTATGCAACGAATAGGAAGAGAGCCAAGGCCAAGAAATTCGAAAAGAAGAAAGAGCCGGGATTTTACACATTATATGGTAGATATCTTCTGTTGCGTTCAGGTTACAAGGGGTAGGTAATAAGGCGGTTGTCTAAGGCGTGATGCTTACCCCATCACCTCGGGCCTCCAGGGGCCCGCGACAACCGGGTAGTGAACACAAAGAACGGAAGCTCTAACCTTCCGCTTTGTAGGCCAAGTCTCTCAATGGGATGTATAGCCATACTATTATTATTATTTATAATCTTAGAAGGTATGTTTGCACTAAAAAATTATGAGCTACTGTCAGATAATGAAAACAATCATCATCAGCATCGGACAAGAAATGAACTCAATTTAAAGAATGACAAGTTCAAATACACATTTGAATACTGAGAAACCACTATATTTTTGGAGATGGAAGATATTTATTAGATAAATATCCTAGAACTTGAACCTACTACACAAAATTTTTAGAATCTTAGGCTGACTCCGAAGAAAGCCCATCTTCACATCATCACATCAGTTGACTTATGGCCCGGTACCAAGGCCGATGATCCACTTTTTTGAGGAAGGACTTCCCTAAGGTTCAATGCGAAGAGCTCCAGTCGAAATATCCTTCGCATTACTCTTCATTTAAACTGACAATGGATTTAAATAATCTTGATAACTAGGTATCAATCAGCAGATGGCCCGCTGGTTGTAGAGTTTCACGGTTTTTTCATCCTGGAGTGAGGAAGCAGCATCTGGGGTAACCCCTCGCGTTTCTCATTTAAATGTGAGAAGTTTGTGCAACAAAGCATTTGATCTTGAGATCCTTCTACACTCTCTGGAATTTCCAAACGTCATATGTGTGACTGAAACCTGGTGCAATCATCACGAGATTGACCAAATTCGCATAGACTCATACACACTTACCGATTCCTTCTCCAGAGCCAACTCAAGAGGCGGTGGAGTGGCTGTATTGGTGTGTGATGATGTTCTGTTTGAATCTGTTCCCAATGCCATCAGTGTTAGTGTTGGGAGTCTGGAATCCATTTTCGAGTGTGTTTTCTCCATAATCATGCTCAGGAAATCTTCAGTTCTTGTTGGCTGCTTCTACAGGAGCCCTTCATCTTGTGTGCGTGCTTTCGATGATCACTTGAGCGATCTTTTGCCTCGAGTGTTGAAAGCTGGTGAAGTGTCCGTGATGTGAGGCGATTTCAATGTTGATTTCTATAACTCCAATGATATCTATAGCTCACTTATATCAAATTATTTTTTTGCCGTGCGGCCTTACAGCTTTATTTCTGATTTCACTCGTATCAGTACAGGGTGATTCCAGGTCTTTTTAATGGATAATGTGTTTTGTAACACAAATGAATTCATACAGGGCAGTTCCTAACCAATCCTACATGATGACTTCTCTGATCATCTTATGCGGAGTATATACAGCTTGACTTGCCTGATGAAGTTCAAAAGGATCGAGGCTCAGGCGTCGGAACCTAGACGCAGTTTTAACCAGCGTTCTTCTAACATTGTTAATTTTATTGATAGTCTCTAAACTAGATTGATCCCTCCTTTCGTGCTTATCGGCCAAATTAAGTAGATGATAAGTTTGATTAATTTCATGAAATGTTCGTTGATTCTATGAATACTGGAAACTGTTTTCCACTTGTTTCTTGTCATAAACTTAACATGGTTGCAATCATAAACTATATAGATCACTAAATCCATCGATCACTGATCAAAGTAGTTTTATGAAACAATCGAGGCAACAATTATTCAAGGCTAGTCGAAATTCAGACGACGCCGACGCCTAGCTTCTTGATAAGTATACAATTTTGAAACACAATCATCGTGTGGCCTCAACGAGGAAAAGGTACTATGACAACAAATTTTTAAAGGAAGTGCCTCCGTAGCCGGCCCTGGCTACGTGTATTGTAGCCGGAGCCGGCTATTTGTGTGGTGACCGGCACTGCCGGCCTCCGTATTGTAGCCGACACGAAGTGAGTGAAAGTGCTTCCTGCCTGCTTTTTGTATCGCAAGCGACAGAGTTCCGCACCAGATCAGAAGGCTTCTTCCTGAGTTCCGAACGGACTTTATTCTGTGGAAAGGTGAGTGTATGCTACAATTATATTGGCTGATGCATGTATATGTAGTTATGTACTTCAATTATTGCAGTAAGACTATCAGTTTCAACTTGAGAATTTTGAAAAGGTAGAAAGTTGATACTATCTAACCTAGAAAAACAAACTTGTGTCCAGACACCTTATGGTGGTGTATTTCAATGTTTTCCCACATTATCGATCTATTGGGTTCAATACCACAATACCTCCCGATTTCACTAGAACAGCCCCAATTTGAGCACTTTGTTGCTTTAGTTATGTCGATTGTGTTGGATTTCGATAGTTGGTTGTTGATGGTGGTTGCTAATCATTACAGGCAGTGCCGGTGCCGTAACTAGGCTTGTTGGCGCCTGTGGCAATGTAGCAATTGTGCGCTCCAAAGATGTAAACATCCCAAGGGGGCCAGGCCCTGCTAAAGCGCCGTAGGCGACAATTTTCTCAGATAAACATAATAATGCTAATAATAATCTCAAATTTAAGCTGGGAGCTTCCATTTCCTCCCTCTTCGGATTCTTGGTCACAATGGGAACACAATTACCTATAAAAAAAATTCAAAATGGCCAATAAGATGATTATCATATTTTTAAAATCTTTCAGAATCAAAATGGAAAAAGATGCACGTTGCTACCCTATTCCAAATACTCAAGTAACTGAAAATAATTGTATGACAAAAAAAAATGGAAAATGGAAAAAATCTTGAAACTTCAACCACCAAGCTGAACTTCTCTAGATTTCGATTGAAAAAAGTATGTCTATAATTTCACAAAATTCAAAATTCGTAGCTGTTTTATCGATTGAAAGTATAGATATCTTTGTTATTCTTTCTTGGCCGACAGAAGAGCGCAAATACGACTTGACAGCTTCAGTTTACTGAACGAGAGATGAATACCCTACCCCTACCCTATTCCAAATACTCAAGTAACTGAAAATAATTGTATGACAAAAAAAATGGAAAAAATCTTGGAACTTCAACCACCAAGCTGAACTTCTCTAGATTTCGACTGAAAAAAATATGTCTGTAATTTCACAAAATTCAAAATTCGTAGCTGTTTTATCGATTGAAAGTATAGATATCTTTGTTATTCTTTCTTGGCCGACAGAAGACCGCAAATACGACTTGACAGCTTCAGTTTACTGAACGAGAGATGAAATTTTTTTGCAGAATATAGAGAGACCCCATCTCAGACTGATTCGACGCTCTTGTATTTATTTGGTGCAGAGTGTAAGTAAATACATGCAGTAATAGTTAGGCTGGAACTCGAAAAGCACCCAGACCGAACAGCGCTGGCGGACGGCGCTGAGCGCCGAGCGCGAGTGCTGCCTCACCTCAGCATGCTACTTCCTGCAGCTCCGTGCTCTTCAATTCATCCGTTTTATGGCTGTTTTGAATCATGTCATGAAAAAGTGGTAGGAAAAGCCGCTTTTGATTTTTTCGTTTATAAAGTTGGTGAAGTTGTAGAAAAAATGAAGGTACAAGTGAAAATTTGAAATGAAAATTGAAAAAAAAAAGTGATGGGTGTTAGCCAAGCTGAATTTTGCGCCCCTGAAATTTTTGCGCCTGGGGCAAATGCCACCTTCGCCACGCCCTAGTTACGGCACTGATTACAGGCATGTTCTCGACACCAAGTCATCTCCCGAGACCCGAATTCTACAACCTTAGGTTTAGTACATCCTGCGTTTATTTTGTATTTCAAAGGAGCAAAATCAAGTGAAACAGCCAAAAAGTATAATCAAATTGAAATTGTTGTATCTCCTGCAAGAAATCACAATGGGATTTCTTGCAATGTACATGATGGGAAGATTAACCCAATCCGGACAATAGGAACATCCGGACTAACGCAGGTACGGACTATCGCGACACCACTGTACAGAGGTTTGTTTGCTTGATAGACCCTCGAATGAGCCAATATAATTGTAGCATACACTCACCTTTCCACAGATTAAAGTCCGTCCGGAACTCAGGAAGGAGTCCTTCTGGTCTAGTGTCTAGTGCGGAATTCTGTCGCTTACGATACGGAAAGCAGACAGGAAGCTCTTTCACTCATTTGGTGCCGGCTATAATACGGAGGCCGGCAGTGCCGGTCACCATACAAATAGCCGGCTCCGGCTACAATACGCGTAGCTGGAGCCGCGGAGGCACTTTCTATTTAAACTGCTCGTCAAAAGTTAAGCATAGAGCAAAATTTGCTCTAATTTCAAGCAACGATATCTTGGGGGGAAAAATTTCGATTTTAAAAAAGCTTATGGTGCCTGGTAAAGCTTTGCTTCAGCTACAAGACGTCATGTCGACTTACGGCACCATTAACTTTGTACATGATACACAGGATGCCAAAGGAAGGAGTGTCAAAAGTGTTATTTTTGAAGTCGTGGAACTTTTTTAGGAAAAACCTCGGATTGGAACCCAATGAAGCATGCTGCGACATCACATTGACACTTATTGACTCCAGCATGAATAAAAATGCAAGACTTGTAACCTTACGTTGCATCAAAATTACCATGTGTAACGGGGGGGGGAATGTGAGGGGTTTATTCTCTTCTCTTTCAACTGGTCCTTGCTCGGGCGCCAGTTTCGTAACGGGGGAAATGAGAAGCGGCAGCTTTGTAACGACTAAAATGTGTCGCTCTTATCCTTCAAATCGGATAAACTCGCGGGTTCTTACTCTTCCCACATGAATCGATGCGTTTCTCTCTATTGGGTTTGCTCGGGCGCCACCTTACTTCACCGCAAGGAATTAAACAAGATTCGGGTCTTACTTTAGTATATTGAACACACAACAATATATCAAACAAGTATCAAAGACAACAATTACATTTACAATTTACAACATTACTTAGAGAGAAATGTGACCGCACCTATCCACCCTGTGGGAATCTACTACAACAACACGACTACCGTCAATTATCCAATCTCAGTGCAATGCGCTACTCGTTTGGTGTGAAGCACCGATAGGTTCCGACCCCGCAACAGTCTAGGGTACTCTTCGTATCCGCTCCACCCCGCAACAGTGTAAGGTGGAGTAAGCCTACTAGAGCAATCCACACCGCAGTCCCCTTCAGGTCAATCGACCGGTACCCAAGTCCAAGACAACCGCGTTATCCTCAGACAAGACACCGGAGAGTGCACCACGAAGATGACCCGCAGGACGCGGTATTAACACGGAGGGACATCCACACAGTCGCCCCCTTTCGGTTGATGTCGCAGTATCGAGGCTCAGGACAACGGTCAGGTTGTTGTCCACAGCTTTGACGCCGCTAGTCCCCCACAAAGGTGACCCGCAGGACACTATTGCATCTCAATGCAAAGTGGCGAAAAGTGCGATTCCGGCTCCACCCCGCAACAGTGTAAGGTGGAGCTACAAGAGAGCGATCCACACAGTGGTCCTCTTCAGGTCAGTCTACCAGCCTCCAAGTCTAAGACAACCGCGTTATCCGTAGACAGGACACCAGAGAGTGCACCACGAAGACGATCCGCAGGACGCGGTATTATCATGGAGGGGCATCCACACAACCGCCTCCTTTAGGTCAATGTAGCTTCGACACCGCTAATTACCCAGAAGGTGACCCGCACGACACTACTGCATCTCAATGCAAAGTGGCGAAATGTGCGATTCCGGCATCACCGCGTCAGTTGGCCGTCGTCGGCTTGGTTCGAACAAACTAGTTTGGTACTGGTGTACAACTTGGTCGGCCGCGGCCAGTTACCTCGTCAAGCACCGTTCATGTTCCCTCCCTAGATGTTGCCTTGCCGATTGCGACTGGCAGTACTGGCACAAACCGCGTGTCTTTTAATGACTGATGCATTCTCTGTACAACGTCTTCACAAAGACATGTATACATGCGATCAGAGACAAGCTGAGACGGGCAAGTTAGTGGTGACTTTCAATCCGCAATAACGAACTGGGCGACTACACTTGTCAACCGAAATGTAGGGGGCGTCGCGTTCGCGCTAAGAAAATGCAAAGTCGGAAAGGCGGCAAATTTGAAACCAGTGGATTTTAATGCTTCTAAATTGAGTCTCACAAAAATGGATGTTTTATTTATTGCATAGGTTGATCATCACTCGTGGCTCGCCGTAAACATACTTTCATAGTCTATGAGGCTTGCACTCTATGGATCAACCAATACAATAAATAAATAATCCATTTTTATGAAATTCAGTTAATTGTTTTGAAAACTATTACAATCACATGAAAAAAATCAAATCATATTGTTTTTGTCTTCAGTCATAAGTGGACGAGTTTATTACAGTCATTACAGATATAAATCAATAAAAAAATCAATTGTGAACATAAGAAAAAACTTAAAATTATTCATGAGCGAACTTGGGAACCTTCCTTCGCTTGGCCTCAAGTGTTTTGAAAACTACAATTATCAAAAAAAAATCAAATCATATTCGATTTTTGTCTTTAAGTCGTAAGTAGATGGAATTGTTACAATATAAATCAATTGAAAAAATCAATTGTAAACATAAGAAAAACAAAAAAAACATGAAAATTATTTATGAGCGAACTTGGGAGCCTTCCTTCGCTCGGCCTCAATTGTTTTGAAAACAATGAAAATTACAATTAAAAAAAATCAAATCATATTAGGTTTTCGTCTTTAGTCGTAAGTAGATGAAATAGGCGCGAATTTCATAGTTTCGTACACCGATATTAAAAACTAACACTAGAAAATCTTGTAGTGCATCTAAAATTCCACAAATAATTTGGGGTGTGTGAAAGTGATAGCCAGGAACCGGTAGCTGGTCAGGGGGGTAGATAGAGCTTGCTGCCATTCAACTGACAAGGACCTTCTTCTTTGGCAAGGACCATTTTCATCAATTTTTGTTTCCGAGGCGTGGCCTCCGTCTTCGACAGATTTTCAATTCCTCGGAAAATGGGTCTTGATCTCTGTGGTTTTGATGTTGGCGCACGAAACACCTCATCTGCAAAAATGATGGAATATTAGATTAAAATTTGAATAATTAGACAGAAGCAGAAGAACTACTAGCCTCCACCATTCCAGCAGAGGTATCAGCCATCACCGGTACACCAGACGAAACAGCCACCATTTCATCACACAAGTTTTGGTACTGCATTGCGGTTTAGAGTTTACGTCGATGGATTTATTTAGCTTTCCGGGGTGAAATGACGACTACAAATCCGATAATTGTGAAGAGATTCCCCAGCATATTTCACTCCCATATTTTGTTGCCATAACTTGAATCTGTAAGACAAATATTTTGTAAAATTTACTTTCATTTTTGGGACAGCGAATAAGTAGGTACTTACATCTCAAGGCTTTTGAAGTGGAACATCTTTGGAATAGGGATGTCCAACTTCGATTCAATTCATACCTGAATCGATTCAATGGAAACGATGCATCTGAAAAGTTGAATCGATTCATCTGTATACGATTATTTAGTGAATCGATTCAAACTAATGTGATTGTTGTTTCGATTAATACGCACGCGACAACACTCGTAAATGCCGAAAAGCCGTTCAGTTTTTTGGTCATTTGTGTCGACTATTGATGAAAAATCATTTATTATTGTCAACATTATTATTATTCTCAAAAAAATTTGCCAGGGGCATCATCTATCAAGACACCACAAGCCTTGATAAGTTGCCCTGCCGAACTGAATGCACTAAGATCGGTTCTTTTCGATGCATCGATTCATTTCATACGATTTTTTAATCGAATCAAACTATTGATCACGATTCGATTCGATTAGCACGAATCGATTCACCGACAACATTTGGACATCCCTATTGGAACCTCCGGAACAGCCACAAATGACACAGGGCCACACGCAGTGCCGTAACTAGGCTTGTTGGCGCCTGTGGCAATGTAGCAATTGTGCGCCCCAAGGAAGTAAACATCACAAGAGGGCCGGTCCTGCTGGAGCGCCGCAGGTGAAAATCTTCCCAAATAATAATAATAATAATAATAATGCTAATGATAATCTCAAATTTAACTGGGAGCTTCCATTTTCTCCCCCTCCGGATTTTTGGTGTCGCAATGGGAACACAACTATCTATAAAAAAATTCAAAATGGCCAATAAGATGATCATCACATTTTTTAAATCTTTCATGAAAAATAGGTGAAATCAATAATAAACTCATTCGGTTCCTAGAAAAAAATTTCAAACTCCCGGCCGTCCATCCCTTGCAGTTGAGCTTCCCAACCCAGAAGTGAAAGCACACAAGAAAAGACAAATATTTAGAATCAAAATGGAGAAAGGTGCACGTTGCTACCCTATTTCATATACCTAACTAACTTAAAATAACTTTTATGACAAAAAAAAAATGGAAAATGGAAAAAATCTTGGAACTTCAATCCCAACCTGAACTTTTCTAGATTTAGATTCGAAAAATATGTCTTTAATTTCACATAATTCAAGCTTCTGGTTAACGTAGCTGTTTTATCGATTCAAAGTATAGATATCTTTGTTAATCTTTCTTGGCCGCCAGAAGAGCGCAAATACGACTTGAGAAGCTTCAGTTTACTGAACGAAAAATGAAACAAATTTTGCAGGATATAGAGAGGCCCCATATCAGACTGATTCGGCGCTCTTGTATTCATTTGGTACAAAGTGTAAGTAAATACATACGGTAAAAGTCATGCTGGAACTCGAAAAACACCTAGACCGACCGGCGTGGCGGAGGGCGCCGACGCCGAGCGCGAGCGCTGCCTTATCCTCAGCATGCTACTTCTTGCAGCGCCGTATTCTTCAATTTTATCCGTTTTATAGCTGTTTTTAATCATGTCATGTTATTTATAAAGTTAGTGAAGTTGTAGGTAGAAGTAGAGGTTGAGGTATAAATTTAAAATAAAAAGAGAAAGAACTAAGTAATAGAAATTACCCAAGCTGAATTTGCGCCCCTTAAATTTTTGCGCCTGTGGCAAATGCCACCTTCGCCACGCCCTAGTTACGGCACTGGCCACACGGAGTGCCATTCCCTTGATAATTTGATAATTTACACAGTTCGCTACGCTTATAAAAGGCAAATATAAGAAATAACTTAGATAAACCACAACGGAAACTTTGAACAGAAACGGAAAAATCTGACGTTTCTGTCAATGTCAAATTGCAGGGTCAAATTCATTGCTGTCAATGTGGTGATTGAAGCGCCATCTGCGGAACGGTTTACAAGGTGTGTAAGAGAGATGGTTACATCACGCATTCATCGCGTGCAATAGAGATGCACAATAAGGTGGAAATCGGATGGATTGCTTGCCCGTCTCAGCGTGTCTCTGATGCGATCCAGTGGAATTGTATGATGTGGCCGTACGCCACAACTTTATTTACGTTGGGTCGTTGGACGCGGTGCGGTGGCTTGGCCGCACGGCGCCCTCTCTTGGTCACCGTTGGGACCTTCTATTTACTGCGGGACGAGTGCGCTTGCTACCTACTTATCTTGCGTTGCCTAGACGCTTTATCACACATGGTTACCAATTAGTCCCATCATGGGTGATTTTGTTACTGCCCAAGTCACTGGAAATTTCCAGAAGAGATATATCCTAGACGAGTAGAGATAGAACCGTAATTCTTTTCTTGATTCCAATCGGACACATTATTGGTCATTCGAGAATGATATGCAAATTTTTCACTTTTTTCTTTTTCAGTGGGGGGTAATTTTGACGTTCGTCATGTCAGAACTTTTTTTTTAACTTGTCATCATTGAAATGTCAACATGAATATACACACATGGCATTTATACAGGGATATTGATTTTTTCTCAGAATTCAACGAAATTTGCAGCCAAAAAGATTTCTCCAAGTACTTTTTCCATGATTAGTCAAATAGTAGGGATGATATATGTAATTTAGGTGGATGATGGTTGAAGTAAAGTCGAAAACAGCTCAAGACAAAAATTTAACATTCAACATTTTTTACTTTATTCAACTCAAATGGATGGTTCAATACAAGGTATGGCCCCCTCAACTAGTCACCAACGCTTTGCATCGATTTGGCATACTTAATGTCAAATGGTCGAGATCTTCTTGTGGGATCTTTTCTCAAGCTTGTCGTAAAGCCTCAAACAGTTGTTGATGGTCATGATATTCGGAATCACCCCGCAGAACCCTTCACTGGAGCATGTCTCATGCATGCGTAATGGGGTTTATGTCACGACTTTGCGCGGGCCATAGAAGAACGGTTTTTTCATGTTAATCGAGAAAATCCCTAACGACTCTCGCTGTATGAGACCGTGCCCTGTCTTCTTAGAGGACAAAATTTCCGCCAGCTTCTGCTGCAACCGGAAGGACAAAACCTTGTAAAATCTGGTCACGATACTGAATTCCCGTCATAATGTCCTCCACCAGTGGCGTATTTAGAGATTTGGGATGGGGGGGGGGGGGCAAGGTGATTTTTTTTTAAGTAAAGATACGTGAGAAGGTGTTTGCGGGGGGTAGGAAGGGGGTTTAAACAGAAGGCAGACAAAATGCCTCCATCCATCAATAAACAACAAAGATTTGGACTAATAGTAATTATTGTGTAGAAGAGTAGAACGTTATTACGTATTATACAACGAAATTGGGTATACATTTTTAAATTGTCAACATTATTGGAGCGCGCCTGTTCTTTTGCCGTATACCTTCTTATTATTATTATCATCACAGATCGATGGGGGGGGCACATACCCCCCATGCCACCCCCATAAATACGCCACTGTCCTCCACCAAAACCCGTGGGGTCTCCTTATGTCTAGCGCTATCCCGGCCCATATTATGGCGGTGCCACCCCGGAAACTGTGCACCTCCTGGACATTCCTCAACTGATTGATGTTGCCAAGTCGCCTCCACACACAAACTTGTCTGGAATCCGGACGAATCCCTAACCGAGATTCAGCTGTGAAGAGGACCTGACCCCATTCTTCATTCTGCCAATTTTTAGCGCATTTTCCATCTTGATGAAAATCGCTATTGCAACCGCTTTGTCCGTCCGTCCGTCCGTCCGTCCATTCCTCGAACTCCGTGCAAACTAGACGTCCTAGCTTTCTAATTTTTTCGCTGTTACATAGCTGCCACTCCCAAAGCTGGGCTAGGCTATATTGGATGTCTGTATTGCGCCGCCAACATAGAGAAAACCGCCCCCGATAAACTTGAAATAACATGATATTGCAATTTCTCCCAGACCGAATGCTCTGGTGTGTGTTCTCATTTTATGAATAATACATAGTTGCCATTCATAAACGTAAGCCCAGGAACATTCCGCCTTCAATATGCGCCGCCGACATGAAAAATTGCTAAAAACCGCCCCCAATCACTTTAAAATGAAAAACATGAACCCGAAAACATAGCGATCTAATTCTTTCGGTATATCAATAGCTTACTAAAAATGGGAAAGAATAGGCTACTTTTGGTTAGTCACCGCCCCCAGATTCCGCCCCCAAACGACAAAAAGTGCAACTTTCACAATTGTTATTCATTTAGATGTTGCCTCAAACATTTAGAAACTGCCAACTCAAACTGTGCAACATTTGCTTAGCCGAACGCTGCCGCTCCCACACGCCGCCCCCAAAGTAAGAGATAGATGAAAAACATGTCGAGCTCAAAGACAAAGCGATCTAAGTCTTTCGCTATATAGATAGCCGACTAAAAATAAGAAGATATAGGCCACTTTTGATTAGTCGCCGCCTCCAGCTCCCGCCCCCAAACAAAAAATGCAACTTTCACAATTTTCACTGATTGTCATATTTCCTCAAACATTTATAAACTCCCAACTCAAACTGTGCAACAGTTACTTTGCCGAATGCTGCCGCCCCCACACGCTGTCCTTAAGGTAAAAGATAAATGGAAAACATAAACCCGAAGACATAACGATCTCATTCTTTCGCTGTATGGATGGCCGACAAAAAATGGGAGCGAATAGGCTACTGTTGATTAGTCGCCGCTCCCAGCTCCCGCCCCCCAAACAAAAAAATATTGATGATTGAAAGAATTTTCATTGAACTCCATTTCATTGGCAAGTACCTCATTCCGATCACAAAATATCACAATGAGTTTCGATTGAAGATAGTGGGCAAAGAATGGTGTTTCTCCTTCAACCAAATTTCTTTACATTCACAATATGCCTCTTTAAGAAAATGCGCTACTGAGACTCACGCACGTGAAGGCATATTCACTTGTTTGATCTGCCCGCGCCCAGTCCAATCTGCTTGCGCGATTGCCTCGTGTTACGGGCTAACATCTTAGCGACCGTCGGGACCTCAATTGAACCTCGTGTAACCTGTTAACAATGGTTCGCCTTGAAACCATCACTCCATGCACCTGTGCCAGCCGACTTTACAGTTGTGATGCCGTTGAAGTAGTCGCTCTCCGGGCCGTCAATTGTATGTAGCGGTCTTGTACTGGAGTAGTTGAGCGTAGTCGTCATCCATGTCTCTCCCTTACATTTCCAGTGAGTCGAAAACGTGACCAGAGCCACGAGACCACGCTCTGGGTCCAGGGCCGATTCTGGCTTGTCGGCCGCCCTTGTGCAAAATATATTTGACCGCCCACCAGCTGTAACCTCGCAGCAATTGTCTGGCGGGGGCGTCCGGGTCCTTTAGAAATTGCGCCGCAGGCGGTTTTTTTCCACTTTGCGGGCCTAAAACCGCCAAAGCCCCCCCATTTTAAACAAAATTATGATCTATTTTGCTCTGAGGATCAAGGTGCGTCCATGGCCACCTCACTTCCCCTCAGCATACTCCTCGGCATAACCTATAGATTGGTTTTTAGGCAATTCATAGGTATATTGATTTTGTAGTTGAATGGAATCATAAAAAGCTGTTCAAAGAGGTGGTTTTTTATTGATAGGAAGGTAAAACCCAGCAAAATGTCAAATTATTGATAAAATACCTATAATCTTGAAAACACAACTATTTGCAAAATTCTGAGAACAAAAAAAACTTGACAAACCTAATACATATTTGGTATATGAAAGGTAAGTACTAGGTCTGTGAGTAGTAGGTACCAGGTATATTTATACTGAGGGTCGGTATTTCCGAGAGTATTTTCATTCCCTTAATAAATTTTGAATAGGCTCTTTGTCAAATAAACCCTGCGCAGAGCGTAGAGCGCAAAGTTCATCAGCCGAACAGACTATCCGAAATGTTACCAAGAGATGAAAAATCTTGCCCTTCCTCAGATACTTATCTGAGAAAGAAGTTTAATATCTATAATAGTTGGCACAGGGCGGCCGTCTCGCTTTCCCTCCATTCTTGACAACCTGTTGTATTTTTTCAGGGGTAAAAAATCGCAATTTACGCAGGGCGACCGCCTTTTGGTCTCGAACATCATAATATCAGTTCCTTTCTTTTTCGATACTCAATTTTTTGTTTAAAAAATTTTGGCGACTTTTTGCCGCTCTTGAATTTTGGCCGCCCTTGTGCAGGGGCACTCCCAGCACACCACTCAGAATCGGCCCTGTCTGGGTCGTTCTCAGAATCCTCGCTACTTCCGCCTGTCTTTGGCCAACCTACAGCATGTTAACAGCTAGTAGCATGTCTACTTGATTCAGTTATCGCCTTGGCATGGTTCTCAGATACCAACTGACCCAATTTGAGGCGACGCTTGAAAGAAAAATTAGTTCTTACCTGAATTCGAAACTTTGAAAATTGTTGAAAATTTTTAAAAAGTTGATCTGATTGTGGTTTCGAATTTATTTCCGTTGTCAAGGTCATTTTCAACTATTTTTAGGGAAGCGGGTCATTCCAGGAATGATACCATTCACTTTGGAGAAAATTGCCGTAAAAATTCTCTAAAATAGAAAGTCGAAAAAATATCCCTAGATAAATGCCATTTGTGTAATACACTCCTTTCACACAGTAGTGAGAACAAAAGACCAACAAAGAATTTCTCAGGAAACCTGGACTTTAAGGAAGAAAAACACAGAACGCAAACTTGAAATTTATCAGCTGAAAATGACAGTACACATTCATGTTAACATTTCAATGACGACAAGTACAACAAAAAAGTTCCGACATGACAAACGTCAAAATTACCCCCCACTACTGAAAAAGTATAAACGTGAAAAACTTGCACATCATGCTCGAATGGCCAATAATGTATCCGATTGTAATCAAAAAAAGAATTATGGCTCTGTCTCTACTCGTCTAGAAGATATCGCTTCTGGAAATTTCCAGTGACTTGGGCAGTAACAATATCACCCATGATGGGACTAATTAGTAACCATGGTAATTTTGATGCAACGTATGGTTACAAGTCTTGCGTTTTTATCCAGGCTGGAGTCAATAAGTGTCAATGTGATGTCGCAGCATGCTTCTTTGGGTATCTCCCCTGAAGAGGTCCAGAAGATAACCTTTTCTGGGGGCCCATGAGGTCAAATTTTCTCATGGTATAATTCATCCAGCAATTGTGTATGTTTATGTGAATTTTCAAGAAAAAAGCAACAGCTCTAGCAAATTGTGTATCAAAAAATCCAAATTTCACAAAAAAATCAAGAACTCTTTGAAGAAACAAAATACGATCAAAAGTCAAAAACCGTTTCGAGATATTGATATCCGGTTTCTGAAACTGAAGAGAAAAAAAATCCAAAATTTTTCCTAAAAAAGTTCTACGACTTCAAAAATTAACACTTTAGACACTCTTTCCTTTGGCATCCTGTATATCGTGGACAAAGTCGATGGTGACGTGGGTCACATAGCGTCTTGTAGCTGAAGAAAAGCTCTACTAGGCACTATCAATTTTTTTCAAATCGGATATCTTTCCCCGAAGAAATCCTTGCTTGAAATTGGAGCAAATTTTGGTCTATGCTTAACTTTTGACGAGCAGTTTATTATATCAAATCTTCAACTTCAGTCCCTTGTAGAATGAAAACTGTTCATAAGATCAAGTTTTGGCATGAAAACTTTTTGTTCAGCAGAGCTAGAAGTACACAATATCAAAAAATCAGAGAAATTAACCGAGGAAAATTGGAAAATCGCCACCCCAACATTGGGGGTGGAAAATAATTTGCATATCAAAATTCATAATTTAAATCACAGAAAGCCATCTGCATGGCTTTTGTGGATAATCTTGAATTATATGATGGTAGATGCGGGTTGGGGGTAAAGGAGGGGGTTGATATTTTTTTCTCGAATAAATACAATTGGCATGAAACTCAACTTGCGGAGAAACCAAACAAGAAACTTTTATTCACATCACAATAACGTTCTGAAGCCGTCAGAACCTCCAACTTCAACCCCATGTGGGTAAAAAGCTGTCCATTATTCAAATTTGGGGTTCACGGTATTTGATCAGTATCTCATGAGCTACAACATATACAAAATTCAGAGAATTTCACCGGGAGCCATTTTTCATAAGAATCGTGCGTCCTTTGGACATTCCGTGGATTTGAAAAAAACTGCAGTGCTAACTTCGACATGCGGTGAGCCCCATGAAAAAATATTCATTTCAGGTGCAGACATTCTGGGAATGAAAGTTGCGAGAAAAGATTCATTTGATTTTTGGAGGAAAAACTTTTGAAATTCCACCTCCACATCCACATCCACCTCCTTTCTGTAAAAACTCCAAATTTTCCAACTTTTCATCCCGTGAACAGATTCTCCCCATTTTTCTTAAACAAAAGGTAAAACTGGTTCTTGAACATCATCCAACGTTTTTTTTACAATTCCCAGAGAATTTTCCAGTTGAAAATGTAAAACCGGCCTGGGTTTTCGAGACCGTACTCCTGAATTATGGAGCTTAAAGTGTAGCCTCAATTGACGATTTTTACAATAAGATGATTTGGAATAAGATATGAGGTGTTCCCGAAGATTTAAATTCTCCTGAGAAAATTTTCAATTTCCTGCTAATTATTTTCAATCTTTCTCTTTAATTCCAACTTCTCAGGCGAAGGAATGTTTCGAACAAAATTTTACACAAGTTCCTGGATACTAGTCGGGAAAGTTTTGGGGTGACACAACCGATTTTTATTAATCTTATTTTGTCTTGTCACTCACTATGCATACTTAACAATAGATCAATCATTAAAATTATTATAACGAACGATTTGTTTATTTCTTGAGCATTACAGCGCGACACAGCCCGTGACGTCAATGATCATCATCTTACGAATCAGAGACCATGCAGGCAAAAGGCAAATTAACTTATCTTCCTCTTCTCTCTAGCAGCAGGTCAAGATTTATTTGCTCGGTTTCATTCCATTCAATTCACCCAAACGATTTCAAATTAGTGTCATCATAAGCTTTTGTTGCACAAGTTTATGTATATTTGATTGCATAAAGTGCTGTGTGTGTTAACAGTAGCATTAATACTTTAAATATGAAAAAAAGATAAATTGCGTGCGTGATAATGTGCGGCGCTTATGAATCATGTTGCAGGAAATTGGCAGATACCATTTGTATAAATTTTAAAATTCAAAATAATGGCTACAAAAGCTGCATTTTCATGCCGCGTTCTGAAATCTTTCGGAAGGTCAGCATCTCTAAACAATTATTATTATTATTATTATTATAAAAAAAAATGTAACGTTTATCAGGCGTTATCTTAAAAATACCTTGACGGAATCAGCGGAGTTTGCACTGAATACCTACTGAAAAGTTTTTTTCTCGTTGATCTGAAGACGTTTTCGGTTCAATTCCTTTCAATGAAACGTGTTATAGTTTTGTTATTCGACAGGCAGAAATTGAAATGTCTTGGCTGAAAGATTTCAAGCTACGGTAGTTCCGATCGATATAGGTATTTTTGATAAATTGGCAGCCTTAGTTGCCTCATTTGCCAAAAGCAATAAATAAGCATTAGTTTGGCAAATGCCGCAAATGTATAAGGTGGGCGAAAAATAGAACAGTCTTATCGCGCGCGGTAGTCCCGTACCTACCAATAATAATAGAGTTTAGTTCGGAAGAAAGGTAGGTGGGTATTTTTTATTTTTTTTTAGTTTCAAAATATTAAGTCTTAAGCTTGCGATTGAAGCCTTGCGAACGTAAATGATCTAGAAGTATTGAAACTGGTCGCGGCTATTAAATTTTATTAGTTAGGTGGCGCTAGGTATCTGTTAAAAAAGTTGTTTTTTTTATTGTTTTGTTTCTCGGTCATGTTCTGCGAATTTTAAAAACTGCTGTAGTACAATTCAGAAAAACCAAAAACGCGTAGTACTACACTACCACCTACTTTTGAGTTGTTTTTTTTTCGATGGGATTCCTAGGAAGGGCGGAGGGAAGAGAAGAGGCGATTATTCATAGATAAAATGAGTTTGCTTCTGGGCGGCATTAAACTTCGTGAAGGTCTTGCCGCTATTTTTGACCACGTGCAAATTATATTGGCGGGAGTTACTCCCAACTCCCAGAAATTTTTACAAAAAAAATCCAAAGAGTACCTAAGTATTTCGAAATTTGCATAGGTAATATCGAGGGTAAATCGAGGGGTAAATATTACAAATCGAACACCAAACCTGGCATTTTTCACACACCACTAAAACGATAATGAGAAAAATTGAAACTTTGGATAAATATCCATTTTTCATCTAATTGATTTCCAAACAGGCTTTGATTTTGTGCAAATTTGGGTCTTATACAGTTTGGTAAGCCGTCAAGAAGGGTATAGGTACCTAATAATGATATTAGCTACATTATTAGACGCCAAAAAGGCAAAAAGCCGCACATGGTTTTATTGTATAGGTATAGGTATAGTGTACCTCTGTGGTTTGAAATTATTAAAACCCTTTAAATGAGCACATGGTCGTCTTCGTGACGGTCTTCTCGTTTAAGATTTGCGATTCCCGCTTGATTTGGCTTTCACGTGAGAGAGAAGTCGTCTTTGTAGAAGACACTGACTAGGTGTACGTAGGTACCTACATACTAATTTTCAGGCTCACCTTTCTGTGACTGGCATTGTTTTCGATGTCAGCTCATAAAACTCCTGATTTTTAGGAGTTCCCAGAAGATCATCGAAATCGATGGCGTTTTCTATATCGAAATCGTCGGAAATCAGGGCTGACAGGTCGTAGCCCAGATCGATTCCGGACTCTGCCATGATCTCGGTGGTCACACAAAGTGCACAAGTTGATTTGTTTACGAAATTTTATGTTACTGTTGCGGTGTTGTTTTCAGATGTCATATCTACGGAATGACGTATGGCCCGATATACCAAGGGCCGCGCGCTCACAGCTGCGAACCAAACTCGCGACTAATTTTTCTAAGCAATGTCACGGACAAAGTCGAAATTGCGCACGCAAGCATGGCTCAAGTGGAGCGCGCGAAGCGCCAAATTTGTTTTACTCAGCAAAACTCAGAAATCCACCACAAAAGCATTAATCACCATCATCATCAACCAAATAGAAACCAGTGAAACACCATGTTCTCCGTCCGCAATTTGATCGTTTTCTCCCTATTTTTCTCGTGCATCAAACTTCAGCAGAATCAAAATCACCTGGACGAAATGTGGGAACAATACAAGGTATTCTAATTTTGTTTTAGACCTGAAAGTTAGTCGCTTCTAAAATTCATTTTACAGCAAAATTATAATAAAACTTACATCGGGTTCCACGACACCAAACGCAAACTAGCTTGGCAAGCAAATGTGGAAAGGATCAATCGTCATAACGAAGAAGCCGCTAAAGGTTTGCATTCCTTCGTTATCAAAGAAAATCATTTGACTGACATGGTAAGCAATTGATTACATGGACCGTAACTTGAATAAAAAATCGGTTGTGTCACCCCAGAACTTTCCCGACTAGTATCCAGAAACCTATGGAAATTTTTGTTCAAAACGTTCCTTCGGGGGGGAAGTTGGAATTAGAGAGAAAGATTGGAAATAACTTGCAAGGAGATTTTAATTTTTCGGGAAAACTTCATACTCTATTCCAATTCATCTTTTTGTAAAAATCGTCAATTAAGGCTTCACATCAAGCTTCATCATTCAAGTGTCCCGTCTCGAAAACCCAAGCTGGTTTTACATTCTCAACCGGAAAATTTCCGAAAAATTCGAAAAAAAAAGTTGGAAAATGTTCAAGAACCTTTTGTTGGAGAAAAAAATTGTGGGAATCTGTTCACGGGATGAAAAGTTGGAAAATTTGCAGTTTTTCCAGAGAGGAAATCTCGAAAACCGTGGGTCCAATTCAAAAGTTTTTTCTCCAAAAATCAATTCAATCTTTTATCCAACTTTCATTCTTAGCATGTCTCCATCTAAAATGAATATTTCGTGGGGCTCACCGCATGTCGAAGTTTGCACTGCAGTAGTTTCAAATTGATGGAATGTGCAAATTTCATTTTGAAAAAATCACCGTCGGAAAATCGGTACCGCGTCGATTTTGAAAATGGGTTTACACGACGCCCAATTGAATCTACTCTCGATATCAGTTGAAATTTTTCAAAAAAAGTCGATCCCCGAGCAGAAATGAATTTTTGAATGGAGTCCTGCTACAAAAGCGAGTCGTTCTGGTCAAAACACGGGCGAGAGGCCGTTTCGGGTGGCAACGGCCAGGAGAAATTTTGAAAATTCCTAACGCCCGACTGGAAAATGGTGGAAGACTGCGACTGCAGACTTAGATTAAATCTTTTGTTGTGTTGCTTCCTGTCAAATTTGGTTCCAATCCATCGGATAGATTTTGAATAATTAAATGCTAAAGTTTTGAAATTTGACATTTTTTGTAATTTGACAGATGACAGATAGGGCAATGCTTTTAACTATTCTGAATACAGTTTTTCAAGGGCTTTCAAATGACATATTGCAAGTAAAGTTCCGTGAGATATAGCTTATGACATTTGATGATAGTGACAGTTTAGTTTGACAGATTACAGCCAAAAACTGATGGGCACATTCCACGGACAAACCATGTCCGCATACCAAATTTCGAGTCGATCGGGTCAACGGCTCGGCAGTTATCGTGGAAGATCACACACAAACAAACACACACACGCACACATACACACACACACACACACGCACGCACGCACGCACGCACGCACGCACGCACGCACGCACGCACGCACGCACGCACGCACGCACGCACGCACGCACGCACGCACGCACGCACGCACGCACGCACGCACGCACGCACGCACGCACGCACGCACGCACGCACGCACGCACGCACGCGCACACACACACACACACACACACACACACACACACACACACGCACACGCGCACACACACACACACACACACACACACACACACACACACACACACACACACACACACGCGCGCGCACACACACACAGACAGACATCATTCTGAAAATGGTCTTAATCGTCTTGGGGGACCTCAAAACGGATATATCCGGTGAAATCTCAAAACTTTTTTTCTGCACGATTACAATACTTCCCCTTCCATGTTGGTAGGGGTCGGGAAAGTAAAAATATGGATGAGTGTTTACGGTCTAGGGGTAGAAAATTGAACGGGGTAGGCACTTTTCAAACTCCAGAATATCTAACCGACTTAGCATTTACTTTTAATAAGCTTTAGAAAAACTGCTGATAATAACTGAATAAGAATATTGGAATACCTACCAAAAAGGATAGGCAGGCATTATGAGAAACAAAAAGTATACATCAGAATGTGATTTTTATGCGAAATTAGAATCCATATGGATCCGAATTAGAATCCGTCGAATCCATATGGATTCTTTTCCAAACTGGGATTCGAATACCAATACTCTTTTCTCTGCTGTAGAATCCCAGGGATTCTTTTTATTATAGTATTCGAATATTCGGGTATTCGAATACTATGAATCGAGCTATGAATATTAGCATACCGCAGAATGGTAACTTGAATCCAGAATCCCGAATATCGTAAAAAAAAGTAGCTGCATGAATACGAATACAAAATCGATGATTGTATTGGAATACGAATATGTACCTACCGTAGAAAGTAACTTGAGTAGGATTCAAGTTACTGGGTATTCGAATACTAACTACCCAAGTCTGCCTCTAACAATATTTCAAGATTTTAAATGCGGAACCATACGTAAAAAAATTGTTTATCAAGAGCGGTAAGAAGGTTCTCAGCTCTCAGTTTTACCCATTTCGGGTAAAATGAAGCAAGTAGCGGTTCACGGCAAGCAGTGCTGAAATTATTTTGGACCGGCATCTTATTTTTCCACTTTACTTTAGACCCTTTCATGAGGTCATGGTCTTCAACTGTGACTGTTTAAACGGCACGTCCTGAGCAAAGTACCTACTTTTTGCAGTCCCTATTACGTACCTACTCGAACAGTGCTAGAAGCATTTTATCGCCCTCATTAAAAATTGCTCTACGGGATTTTTGCGTTCGGTTCCACATTTGAATCTCACTTTCCCGACCCACCACCCAACGAGGAAGGGAAGTACCTATAGGTCGCGGGAACAAAAATGGCGTGCTAAAGATGGGTATATGGTATAATGTTATTTTCACTAGTACTTGTGATGACCATTTTCTTTAGTTGTAATAAATTATATAAATGATTTATTAAACAATAGCCACTTTATCAAAAAAATAATTGTGCTAAACTCAAGATTTGTCTGAGTATTGTTAAATAAAAACAAACGAATCTCTACAGCGGTACCTTGGCACCCTGCCTGCGCTTGCGCGAGCGTTTTATTTCAATTCAACGTCGAAAAGGATGCGCATTGCGCAGTTGCCACGTCAAGCATACTTGCAACGTTGCCATAGCGGGTGCCAAGGTGACGGTTATGTTCCCGCGACCTCGGATATATCCGTTTTGAAGTCCCCCTATGACGATTAAGACCATTTCCAGAATGATCTCTGTCTGTGTGTATGTTTGTATGTCTGTAACCTTCCACGATAACAGCCGCAACGTCCATCCGATCAACTCGAAATTTGGTATATGGACATGGTTTCATCGTCGAATGAGCCCATTAGTTTTTGGCTGTCATCTGTCAAACGAAAGTGTCACTATCAAAAAATGACAGAAGCTATCTCACGGAACTCGACTTGCAATATGCCGTTTGGAAGCCCATAAGAAACTGTATTCAGAACAGTCGAAAGTATTGCCCTATCTGTCATCTGTCAAATAATAAAAAATGTTGAAGTTCAAAACTTCACCATTTAATTATTCAAAATCTATCCGATAAATTGGAATCATATTTGGCAGGAAGCAACAAAACAAAAGGGTCAAAATAAGTCTGCAGTTGCAATCCACCATTTTCCAGTCGAGCGGTATGAATTTTCAAAATTTCTCCTAGCCGTTGCCACCCGAGAGCGGGCCTCTCGCCCGAATTTTGACCAGAACGACTCGTAGGACTCCACTCAAAAATTCATTTTAGCTCGGCGATCGACTTTTTTCGAAAAAGTCAAAACTGATATCGAGAGTATATTGGATTGAGCGTCGTGTAGACCCATTTTCAAAATCGGCACGGTCCCGTTTTGCTGACGGTAATTTTTTAAAAATGAAATTTGTATATTCCGTGAACTTGAAAAAACTGCATTGCCAAATTTGACATGAGGTGATCCCCAGAAATATTCATTTTAGATGCAGACATGCTGAAAATGAAAGTTGGAGAAAGGATTAAGTCAATTTTTGGGACGAAATTTTCGAAATCGGACTCACGGTTTCCGAGTTTTTATCTCTAGAAAACCCACAAATTTTCCAACTTTTTATTCCGTGAACAGATTTTTACCGTTTTCTTTCAAACAAGAGGTTACTGGCTCTTGAATATTTTCCAATAATCTTCTTCTCAATTTTCCAAGAATTTCCTTGTTGAAAAATTGAAAATGTAAAACAGGCCTGGGTTATCGAAACCGGATTTGAATGATGGAGCTTGAAGTGCAGCCGTAATTGACGATCTTCATAATAAGATGATTTGGAAAAATATTAAGGGTTTTTCCAGAAAATTCAAATTTTCTAAATTTTCAATTTCCTGCAAATTATTTTCAATCTTTCTGTAGTGCCAGTTTCTGATCGTTCACCTCTATCCATGTACTAATGCTTCTAACTGCCTCACTCGCTTTTCTTTCTACATAATTTGGTTACTAATAAAAACCTGCTTTCTAACTTTTTAGCTTGTGAACAGATTTATTCTAACGTTCCTTGAACAAAGGGTAATTGAATCGTGAACATTTACAGGCAATTTCTCTTGAAATTCTTCAAGTTTTCCGCTTTAAAATCCACCGGCCTATCTTATCGAGACTAGACTCAAATGATGGAGCTCTTCTAAATCAATCCCTTATTAGAGAAAATATCTCAATTCTTCAATCTTTTTCTCTTACTTCCCACCCGAAGGGACATCATTTCATAATAAAATTTCTATCCGTTCCTTGCTACTCGTTGGGGAAGTTTTGGGGTGACATAACCGATTTTTTAAATATTGTGAGAAGACAGTCCAACCTATTTTTCCTTAGTAATGGTATCAGTAGTATCGATTGAAAATATTGAAAAAATGCTGTTAAACTGGGCAGTGAAACTTGCTCACTTCTTCGCTTTGGCATTCTTCCGAAAATAGGTCTCTCGCGATTTCCAACTTAATTCATGGAATAAGCTGATGAGGAAATGTGGGGAAAGACATCAAACGCGTCAATTTTGAAGCCTCGCCAGACGTAGTGGCGTAGGCTATTTGTGGCCGCTTTTTAGCGCATTTTCCATCTCGATGAAAATCGCTATTGCAACCGCTTTGTCCGTCCGTCCGTGCGTCCGTCCGTCCGTTCCTCGAACTCCTCCCAAACTAGACGACCTAGCTTTCTAATTTTTTCACTGTTACATAGCTGCCACTCCCAAAGGAGGGCTAGGCTATATTGGATGTCCATATTGCGCCGCCAACATAGAGAAAACCGCCCCCGATAAACTTGAAATAACATAATATTGCACTTTCTACCAGACCTGATGCTCTGGTGTTCTCATTTTTTGAATAATACATAGTTGCCACTTACAAAAGTAAGCCAAGAAACATTCCGTCTTCAATATGCGCCGCCGACATGGAAAAACTGCTAAAAACCGCCCCCAATCACTTGAAAATGAAAAACATAAACCCGAAGACATAGCGATCTGATTCTTTCGGTATATAAATAGCTGACTAAAAATGGGAAAGGATAGGCTACTTTTGGTTAGTCGCCGCCCCCAGATTCCGCCCCCAAACGATAAAAAGTGCAATTTTCACAAATGTTATTGATTGAGATGTTCCCTTAAATATTAGGAACTGCCAACTCAAATTATGCAACATTTGCTCAGCCGAACGCTGCCGCTTCCACACGCCGCCCCCAAAGTAAGAGATAGATGAAAAACATGAACCCGAAGACATAGCGATCTAAGTTTTTCGCTATATGGATAGCTAACTAAAAATGGAAAAGGATAGGCTACTTTTGATATGGCGCCGCCTCCAGGTTCTGCCCCCAAAAGAAAAAAAGTGCAACTTTCAACAATTTTCACTGATTTAGCTGATAATTTTACCTTGAACACTTAGAAACTCTTGACTCAAACTGTGCAAGAATTTCTTTGCCAAACTCTGCCGCTCCCACACGCCGCCCCCAAAGTGAAAGATGAATGTAAAACATGAACCTGAAGACATAGCGATCTAATTCTTTCACTATATTGATAGCTGACTGGAATTGGAAAAAAGATAGGCCACTTTTAATTAGCCGCCGCCTCCAGCTGCCGCCTCCAAACAAAAAAAATGCAACTTTCACAATTTTCACTGATTGTCATATTTCCCTTACATTTAGAAACTCTTAACTCAAACTGTGCAATAGTTACTTTGCCGAATGCTGCCGCCCCCACACGCTGCCCTCAAAGTGAAAGATGAATGAAAAACATTAACCCGAAGCCATAACGATCTAATTCTTTCGCTATATGGATAGCTAACTAAAAATGGGAAAGAATAGGCTACTTTTGATATGGCGCCGTCTCCAACTTCCACCCCCAAAAGAAAAAGTGCAACTTTTAATAATTTCCCCTGATTTACATTTTTATGTTACTTCAAACATTCAGAAACTCCAAACTCAAACTGTGGAAGAATTTCTTTGCCAAACTCTGCCGCTCCCACACGTCGCCCCCAAAGTAAGAGATAAATGTAACTGTAAAACATAACCCTGAAGACATAGCGATCTAATTGTTCCGCTATATAGATAGCTGACTAAAAATGGGAAGAGACACTTTTGATTAGTCGCCGCCTCCAGCTCCCGCCCCCAAACAAAAAAAAATGCAACTTTCACAATTTTCACTGATTGTCATATTTCCTTGAACATTTAGAAACTCCTAACTCAAACTGTGCAACAGTTACTTTGCCGAATGCTGCCACCCCCACACGCTGCCCTCAAAGTAAGAGATAAATGGAAAACATAAACCCGAAGACATAGCGATCTAATTCTTCCGCTATTTGGATAGCCGACTAAAAATGGGAAAGAATAGACTACTGTTGATTAGTCGCCGCTCCCAGCTCCCGCCCTCAAACAAAAAAATATTGATGAGTGAAAGAATTTTCATTCAAATCTATTTCATTGGCAAGTACCCCATTCTGATAACAAAATATCACAATGAGTTTCGAATGAAGAAAGTGGGCGAGGAATGGTGTTTCTCCTTCAACCAAATTTCTTTTTTTTTCCTCGTTTCTCGTTTCTTAACACAATTCACCTAAATTTTCCATATCTTTTGATCGGTTCAATATATCCAGTTCATTCTTTCGCTAATCGAATCTCAACTATTGCAGGTTGATACCGACGACGTTTAACGAGACGTTTAAAGATAATCGGTCAAATATAAACAATCTTTAACAACAATAAAGAATGCACAACTCGTGAAACTCATTTAAAATAGAGAAAACGCATGGATGTCAGCCATCATCATATCTTTGGATCTAATGAAGCTTTGTGCCTATTTTTTTTTTTAAATTGAAGTACACATCCAGACGTTTGTCACAGTGTGACAGCGATTGAGAAACAATGGTTTATTATTTTATTTATAAGGTATAAACATTTTCATCGGCTATGAATGCAGCATGATTTTCAGCGAGGAAAATTTTTATTTTCACAGTTTTCTATATACAACCAGCAAAGCGATTGGAGCCAAAGTATTGCAGAATTTTTTTAAAGAAAAAATTTTGATCTAGGACTTAGAGTTTTTCAGATATGATTTTTTTTCTGACGCAACCAACAACTGTGAAGAAGTGGTGCGCGCATGCCACTGATACATACTATGCAAAATGCTCTATATTACTACTGAGGTGGGCATTTTTCGTATAAAGCTGAGCTTTCACAGAAATATTCAGATATTTGCTTTTTACAAAAAAAAAGGCACCCGTTTAGGCTAGCCGAGTTATGGGACTAAGACTGCCCTCAACGGTACAATGGTATTAACGTAAAATAGGTATGATGGTGATGAAACTATCACCCCTAATTTCTATATCGAAAAGGTCATATTCCAAACAATTGCTCTGCTTGTGCCTTTCAAACTTTCAAACTAGTTGAATAATCTCCCATTTTTACCGCAAATCGCAGATGAGAGGTATTCTTACGTGTCACATACACAGTTTCTCTTTTTATTTCATTGCCTTTTTTTGCATTAATGACTACTTATCTTATCTCAGGTCACATTTGGCAAATATGTTTCGATATCACTTCATTGAAGTTTTAGAGTAGGTACCTACCATCATTATTAATTTTTTGCCAAGCAAGTTTTAAACAGTTTCCAAGCTAATAAAACAATAACGATACTCCTTATTGTATGTATGTGTGTACGTGTTTTATGTGTACCTACTTTTTGTAATAATGTACCAAAATGATTTATTGCTGCGAAGACCTTTTTTTTGGGCGAGGCTTCCTATTAGACACACCGCAAGGTGGGGAGATGGACTGGTTCATGTTGTTGTGGGTGAAAAAAAGGATGAAAACAATTTTTTCGCACTAGCCGAAGACTTCATTTTTTCAACAATAAATAATGATAGCGACATGGTGACTGATGATGTTAAGGTTTATGATAAAGTCATACGTTTCCTTTTCATTGGATGAAGCGATACTATTAAAAAGGGGTTTCGTAGGAGCTTCGGCACTTTCAAATTTCGAGGCCCCCCCACCCTGACTAAAATGGGAAAGGATAGGCTACTTTTGATATGGCGCCGCCTTCAGCTTTGACCAAACTTAAATGAGGTAGTCCGGCGGATTAGCTGATGAATCGTGCATTTCGAGTAAAAGCTGGGGTCAAGTTATTTTCCGTGTTCTACGATGAAAACGAAGATGAAAACTTTTTGAGGGTGGGAGGCGTTCTGGGATTTTACCCAGGGGGGGCTGAGTGAGAGTTTTCTGGGGCCCTCTGGATGATTCACTTGTTTTCCATGAGAGAAGCCAAATCCATTTTTTTTTCAAATTCTGTGATTTATTTCGAGATTTTTGGGACGTTTATTCACCCCCCATTTTCAACCGGGGGGTCTTGGAGGGACTATTTGGGGTTGTTTCCACGATTGTCATTTTCTGCTTAATTAAGACGTATATTGACGTGCTTGATATCGTTTCTCACTAAATTCCGCTTCTGAATACGAATCTGGCGTTGAAATTACAACACGAGCAGGTTTGAACCAGTTATGCAAGAATAAACAGTTTTTTTGGGCCCACTTTTTTGACATGCCTTAATTTGGGCCCAAGGCTTAAGCGATCAACATCCTCACGAGGCTCCTTAGTTTCAAGTATTTTGAACATGATAATCATGCAATGGATGCGCGTTTTGCTTTCAGAACCACACACAATTGATTTCTTGGAGAACGGTCCTCGGAACGGTTCAATCATTTTTGAGCTTAATAATTAATTTGCTTAAACAATTGTGCATTTCGTGTAAAAGGCAGACATCATCAATTTTCCTGATCTACGATTGAAATGAAAATTTTTGAAAGTGGGAGGCATTCTGGCTTTTCACTTAGGGGGGCTGAGGGGGATTTTTTTTGGGGCCCTTGGGGTAATTTACTTGTTCTTTATTAGAGAAGCCAAATTCATCATTTTTTAAATTCTGTGATTTGTTACAGAATTTTTTGAATGTTTACTTACCCCCATTTTCAACCAAGGGGCCCTGGGGGGACTTTTTGAGATTTCTATTTTTTGCTAATTTAGGATCTATATTGACGTGCTTAGTATCGTTTTCAAATCTAGTATTGGAAATACGATTTGAGCAGGTTTGAACTGGTTAGGCGAGAAAAACAGGTTTTTTGGGTCAATTTTTATGACATCCTTTAATTTGGGCCTAAGACTTCAGGATCAAAATCCTCAATTTTCATTTTCATCGTAGAATACGAAAATAACTTAACCCTGGCTTTTACTTGAAATGCACGATTCGGCATAAAAATTGCAATAAGCTGCCAGACTAAGGGGGCTTGAAGTGAAGCCTTAAATTGGCGATTTTTTTTAAATTTTACAACAAGATGATTTGGAAAAAGATTGAGGTTCTCCCTCAATCTTCAATTCCTGAAAAAAATTTCAATTTCCTGCAAAATATTTTCAACCTTTCTCTCTAGTTCCAACTTCCCACCCGAAGGGACGTTCCAACAACAACAATTCCATAGGTTCCTGGATACCAGTTGGGAAAGTTTTGGGGTGACACAACCGATTGGAAGGAAGGAAAGAATTTGATATATTTATGTAATGTACATTTTACTTGTGAATTTTCTCCTAGGAAAATTTTTGGTGTGAAATTTTGCGGAGCAGATGTCATATCACTCACTAGAAACACAACATTCCTTTAGTAAATTTCTTCCGTGACTTCATTTCCTGTATTTACCATTATCGGAAATGTATAAATTCTATATCTCGTGATGGTTTGCCGATACAAAATACTTTTAAATAACCATTTATAGCAAATTGATTTAGCTACAGATTAGCTTGGTGTATTTTTTTGATAAAGGGATAGATGCAAAAAACTGTTTTTCGCGACCTGTACGCAAAATTTATGCAACAAAATCCACAGGGAGATAGAAAATTGAAAAATAAGGCGACTTTCTTGGTAAAAATACCCTCGCAAACGTAATAACGGAGATACAGGCCTTCAAATTTGGTTTTAAAAAAAATGCATAATTTTTGAATTGTTGAACCGATTGGATTCAAATTCGAACCAAAGTTCACTGGAACAGGTCTCTATTAAACAATAATAACATATTTCATCAAACATTTTTGGGGCGAAGATAATAGGGGATACCCTTCCCCCTTTTTCTTAATTTTTTACCCCCCTGATTTTTTTGGAAATGGTTCCAATTTTTGAATTCCACGTTCAATTTAGAGAGAAAAAATACTTCTGCAAAATTTCGATAAGACGCTTCACTTTCGAGATTTTTTTTTTAATTGACTTATTTTACGAGGCGACATTCAGCTATTAGCTGCTCTACCATGCAACTTTGGGGACAGCACAAAATATCCATGGATGTAGCGGGATTCAAACCCACACAGAGCAGCGCGAGTGGATTGGCTTGCCATCACCTATTCCACTCGGCCACCACCATATTTGTCTTTGAAACTTCAGAAAACATCTCAAAATCGCCACTTTCCAGGGCCCAAATATTTTTTCCTGAAAAACTCCATGCTTCTCAGCAAAATTTATTTGAAAATAGTGATTTTTCAACTTAAATTACCCAGAAAACCCATTCCAATTGAGGAATCATGAGTTTCCTTGAATTTTAATTTTTGACCCTGGAAAGTGGCGATTTCGAGATGTTTTACCATGTTTCAAACCCAAATATCTCGAAAATGAAGCCTTTAATCAAAGAATACGGATTTTTCTCTAAGTCTTGCCACACTTGTTTTTGTATTATTTATTTGGTCGACGCGCGTTTCGGCATTGAGCCATTATCAAGACGTTCGTCGTATATAAAATCCAAAATGGTCGCAGCAGAAAGGGTTGTCAATTTGACGAATAAAAACTTTTTGAAACGCGCGTCGACCTAATAAATAATACAAAAACAAGTGTGGCAAGACTTGGAGAAAAATCCCTATCTTTAATATATTCGAAAGCCACTTTAAGAAAAAACACAACATCAATGCTGGAAACATACTTTAATACCTCTAATCAAAATTTTGCAAGAGTAACTTTTTTCTTTAAATTGAACGTAGAATTCTAAAATTGATACCGTTCCCAAAATTATTAGGGAAGGTCAAAAATAGGGGGAAAGGGTGCCCCCTATTATCTTTCGCCCCTGGAAATGCTTGATAAAATGCGTTATTATTGTTCAATAGAGACCTGTCTCAGTAAACTCTTGCCTAAATTTGAATAAATTCAAAAAACTGTTTTTCAAAAACAACTTTGAAGGCCTGTATCACCGTTATTATACGTTTGCGAGGGTATGTTTAGTATGAAAAGTCTCCTTATTTTCCGATTTTCTATCTCCCTGTGAGTTTTGTAACACTAATTCCGAGACACCCTGTACACATTGATTTTTACTTCCCCGACCCACCACCCAACAAGGAGGGGAAGTATTGTGAACGCGCTAAAAAATGTTTGCGAGATCTCGACGGATATATCTGTTTTGAGGTCTTCTATGACGATTAAGACCATTTTCCGAATGATCTGTCTGTATGTGTATATGTGTACCATGTACCGGGTGGTCAATAAAAAGGTATCCACTTGCAGTAACTCTCGACTCCTAGTGAATATTTCTTTGCGTAAAAACAGGTCGATTTTTGTACCAAGGGGGACATCTAAAACATACATTGGCGAATTTCTATTTTCAGCCCCCTCGCCCCCACTCACGTAAACTTTGAAATTTTAAACGACAACACCTACCTTGCTGCACATCAAATTAAAGAGAATTAAGTTCTCTTTCTGAAAGAATATTTTGAAAATTTTCAACCCCTACCTTCCTCCTCCCTAAAATTCTCTAAGTGTCTCATTTTATCTTATTTTATCTTCTAGACCCCTCAATTCTCTTCAGTTCAGTCAACGTCGTCCTAGGTAGCATCAAAGAAGAGAAGTTTCGGTGGAAAAAATGCTACCCAAATTCACCTGTTTGCTATCCCCCACCCCAACTTCAAAATTTGATAAGACACCACCTACTTTGTGATACATTAAACTAAAGGGAATTCAATTCTCTTTCTAAAGACAATTTTTCAAAATTTTCAATCCCTCCCTCATTAAATTAGATATTCGGAGTATTTCAGGAGGGAAAGGGGACTTTTGAGAATTTTGAAAATATTTTGTTCAGGAAGAGAATTCAATTCCTTTGAATTTGATGTATCACAAAGTAGATAATGTGATTTAGATTTTGAAGGTGGGATGGGGGGAGCAAAGGGGTGAATTTGGGTGGTACTTTTTCCACGGAAAATTTTCTCCCTCGATGCTGTGCATGACGACATTGATGCAATAAAGAAAATTGAGAGGTCAAGAATATAAAATTGGACACCGAATTTTAGGAAAATAGGAGGTGGGACTAAAAATTTTTCAAATGTTTTTTTCAGAAAGAGAATTTGATTCTCTTTAATTTGGTGAATAGCAAAGTAGATGGTGTCGTTTGGAATTTTAATATTGGGGTGAAGGGGCCAAAGATAGAAATTTGCCAATGTATGTTTCAGATGCCCCTCTCGATTTAAAATCGACCTGTCCGAGCTTATTTCAAAAAAGAAAGAGGTGAAATGCCAAAGATCCCTCTGTTGTGTTTTCGTTGGGCCACCCTGTATATTGTTTTGAATCCATTTACAATGGGAAATTTATCCTAAAACGAGTCCTAAAAGTGTGTGATAGTATTCCTGTTACATCTGTATACCTACCATTCAAATTTCTGCCCAAACTTCCAAGTCCGTATTAACTACGCATGACAAATTTCAGACGACCGAAAGTTATTTGCAAAAAATGGCCAAGCTGACAAGAAGCAGACATCGAAAAGTCGATCCGGAAACGGTGGGTGATTTTTTCGAAAAACTCCATCATTTACCCGAGCAAATCAATTGGATCGAAAAAGGTTTCCACACGCCCGCCTACAACCAGAAGGACTGCGGCTCGTGCTACGCTTTCAGCATTGCAAGTGTGATCCAGGCGCAAATTTTCAAGCAAACTGAAAAGCTTGTCCCTCTGAGGTAAATTCTACTCCTCTAATTCACAAAACATTAAAAGTAGTAGGTACAATGAGGACATTGCGTCGTCTATGGTCTACGTATTTCACACCCGGATCTTATTTCCGAATTCCTACTGGCCAATTTGAAATTTCCAGTCTATGAGCGGCATGGTGCCAAACACGCATACGGAATGTTATTCGGTGCAAAATTCAGGCATGGAATGTTATCATTGTCAAGTTGCTGTTATATGCCGACCGCTATGCAACACATGCGATCATTCTAATAATACGAATAATATTCAATATAGGTGCGAAATTAAAATAATATGGTATATGTTTTTGGATTTAAGAGAGTACTTTATTCTAATGCGGCAGGATAGTACGAAGGCGTATAGAGCGGCCACTCAGGACCGTCTTAAGCGGGCGTGCAACTCGTGCATGGCACAAGGGCGGCCAGATTGAGGGGGCGGCATTTCGGGTCAGAAATGCGTTTTTTTCATTTTTTTTTGCTTTTTACATTTTACCTCCGCGGCCGCCCCTGAAAATTTTGAAATGTTTGTTTGTTTTTCATATTTTACGCCTGCGGCCTGGCCACCCCTGAACATTTTTTTCAAACGGTATGATGGATACCTACCTTTAAAACACGTGAATATGAAATCAGATTTAGCAAGATCCTTGCTAAATTTTTGATTTCTACCAAAGGGCGGTGGAATCGTAATCAATTGGTGAGTACAGTACCTAGAAGCAGTTCGGTATTCAAGTGTAGCTATTGTTTATTCCTAATAGACACGAGAAGAGGTCAGGCGTCTTATTTTGACGATTTTTTTCCTTATTCACGAACCGTTCGGTAGGTAAGTTACTTTCGTTTATTTGTTTATTATAATATAGTTACTGACTGCCTCCTTGATAAAAAAAATTGTTCAAAATGCGAAAATTGCAATTCCAGTCGCTGTTTCGGTTATTTTCATAAAATAAAATTTAGATTAAAAAAAGCTATATACAAAATTTACATTTAAAAAAAAAATGGAGAAAGGGGCGGCCTAACAGTTTTTGCACGAGGGCGGCCAAATGTCTAGAGACGGCCCTGCGGCCACTGCAGTGTTTTTGAAGTGGAACTTCTATTCTCGCGCCTAAATCACAACACACAACTAACGCAGAACCACACATGAAAGTGAATTCACTTCATGGCATCAGTAGATGTAACGAAGGTGTGTAACGCGGAGGTGTAACGTTATAGTGTCAGGTCCTTGGGGTGACCAGTGTCGTCCTAGAAATGGTGGAGAGATGGGAGAGTAAGCTGTTGCGTCGTTCGGTTCTATTCTTTACAGTTAGTATTCTTTTGCCGCTTGCATTGTGTTTTAAGGACAACAGCTTCCATCATAAACTAAAATTTGATTTTATCGATGAATTCTAACTCAGCGGTAGTGTCATTTACAACCGAAAATGATTAATTTATTTTCGTATTGCGTGTCGCCGACACTGGACTCCTCTACTTGGTGTTGTGCAGGGAGCCTATTTCTAGGAAGGATGTGATCCGTTCCCATGTAAAGTTGATAGGCAACCAGGGCTGTGATTGGCTGAACTGTGATCGCCTGGTGATCGCTCCCCGCTAGAAATAAGGCCCCAGAGGTGTTGTGGTGCTGGGTGGCCCGACAGAAATGGTTTTCGACTTGGCTAGAAGTTATCATTGTATCCACTGTGAGACGCGAGGGGTGGATCACATATCCAATAACACATATCAATATAATATCCAATATAACAATATAATCGCAATAATGTATTCTTGAACACTGAAATATGAGAAATGCCCCTAAATGCGCATCGCTCTAATGGCGCTTTTAGCTTAAAAGCGAGGTATGAATACGGCCCCATAATACCAAAGCTTGTATTACCAGTATTGATTTGCACATAATACCGATAATACCGGAAATACTGAGTATAATATCAATAACCGATATAATTTCCAAAATATTACCTGATAATACCAATAATACTGGAAAGTGGAAATAATATCAGATAATTTATAATATCAATAATATCGCTATTGGAACCAAAAATCGTTTTCTTTCGATATTTTGTGAACCGTTCGACCGATTTAGCTCAAATTTTACACAGACAGTCTTAAATTATTAACTCATGAGTAGGGCTGGGCGATTATGAGATTTTATAACGGATAATCGATTATAAAATAACAATATATTACTTCGATTAATCGATTATTTCATTTATTTCAAAATCGATTAATCGATTATTTTGAAACCAATTAATCGATTTTATTCGATTATGCATAGTCGATTATGAAATATGCGATTATTCTATTCGAATCGTTCATTGAATAATCGATTAATCGATCAAAAAATCGAATAACTGATCAAAAAAATCGAATAATCCCTTAAATAATCGATTATTCACAATCGAATAATCGACTGATTGATCGTTTATTCATAATCGATTACCTAATTGAATAATCGATTAATCGGGATTTTCGATTAATCGGTGATTTTTTGCATGCTAAAATAATTGAATCATCAAATGTATTGCCCAGCGCTACTCATGAGCTGCTTATAACGTATTTCTTCAAGACACTCCAGTGTCCAATTTGAAAAAAAACTGCTTTAAGTCACGAGACATTCCGTGAAATTCGAACCACATCAGTCAAACGGTAATTTTTTGGTGAAGAGTTGATGGTTAGGGAGTTTTATAAGCAGGTAATATTTCAACCACCTTTTGAAGCGCCTATTTTGAAATCGCGCTGCCTGGCAATAGTCTAACCTCGAGCCAAACATGGCTTCACTCCAGTTGAGTGATAATTTGACTGCGACAACGCTTAGCGCGACCAAAATTTGAATGGGAGGCCGCCGATTGGTAGTGCCAGTGGGAGAGCCCCTAGCGAATCTCTTCGGATTGGCGGCCTTATTGTGAATGGAGAAGATAATATCGTAGGAACTCTAGAACCACGTAGTTACCGCAAATCACATTCACGAGGTACATACCTATCTAAATACCTATGTATTTTATATTTTTTTATTTTTCCATTTAAAATTGATACCGGAGTTTTCCAAACGACATTCTTATACTTTGTGGAGACTATTAGATTGCCATGCTGTGCCTACCAGACACAGTTTCCACCGTGCTGTAATATAACGGGGAAAATCGTACAGTAAGAAAATCTGTCACGATTTCACATTCGCATAATTATTATGTGTACCTTGGATAGACGGACCGCATCGGCTTACCGGCACCGCAGGAACATAAAATAAAATAATAATAAAAATTATTATTATATTATAGGTACTTTATGGAGAATATTATTGATAAAAATAGATAGATATTTATTGTATTAGGGGTATGAGTGAGACTTCATGTGACGAAGATGGAAGTTTAAGCGCCGAGCGCAGCGAGAAAGTAGCAAAAAAAGTCTAATCGTGAAAAAATCATGTCGAAAGTATTCTGCCCTTCAAGTGACCCATAATAATTATATTGATAATAAAAAAAACAAGATGCTACAAACCGTTAGGGAGCGAAGCGGGAGTACGAAAAGAACACCTCTTCGAACGTTGTTTGCTAATTGATTTATACCTATAGAAGTTCCACTTCTTCCGAGGGTGACTATGGTCACGCACCCACGTTTTTTTCTCCCCAATTTACGTTACACTTTATTCTGTAAATTAAGCGTTGTGATGCCGGATTGGTTCAAGTTCAAGTGGTCATCGCACCCTCACCACATTCTCACCCTTATCACCTATATCCATTGTTCCTACAAAAAATTATTAAAAATTAAAATTTCATCGAAGGGGGCTTTTTCTCTTTTTTTTTCACCCAAAGATACACAACCGACTAATCCGAGAAAATGCTAAAAATCAATCTCGCAAGTGTTATGCAGCCGGTGCATCAGCCGAAGAAGTGTTTTATCCCTGATTGTCTATTCTGTATGCGGGTCAATAATTTTTGAAGATATAACACCGCCTACAGATTTTCACAGGACCTCTTGACAGTCTGAAAAAATCAATCGGTTCTTTATAAACCAGTGCTCGTCTGATACTGCACAAAACCGGCAAAACAACATCAATTGTGGTACAAGCACTTCCACGGAGAATTGCACTGGGACCATCAATCCAAAGTCTTTGTTTTTGTATCCAGTGGATTGTCTTGAGCTGCAGCAGGTCATTAAAGCCCTGAAAAACACTGCTTCCGTGGGTGAGGATGGGGTTACTGTGCGCTTATTGAAATATTTATCCAATGAAATCGCGGGTCCGCTGAGTCACATAATAAATCTCTCTTTCATCACTGGAGTATTCCCGACCAAATTGAAAACAGCTGATATAAAACTTATACACAAAAAAGGTGATAAAACAGAAATAAACAACTATCGACCGATGGCGCTCTTATCGAACATAAGTAAAATAGTGGAAAGAATTATGTACAACAGGCTGATTGCTTTTTTGGAAAAATGTGATGTTTTATCAAGTTTCCAGAATGGCTTCAGGAAAGGCAAGTCTACGGTGAGGGCAGTGTATCAGGCAATTGTGGAGATAGTCGAGTCACAGAAGAAAAATCACACCACGCTAATGGCATGCCTAGATCTGTCGAAGGCTTTCGATAGCGTTCGTCACGATTTATTGCTAAAAAAGCTTGAGAGTGTTGGGGTGAGAGGCATAGCCCTTGAACTGCTCGGATCCTACCTGGAGGGCAGACCGCAATGTGTTTTGGATTTCGATAGGGATAAGGACATAAAATTAAGATCAAGAAAATTGTTTATAAAAAGAGGGGTTCCACAGGGGTCCATTCTGGGCCCACTCTTATACATAATCTATACCAATGAAATTTCCAATCTTATAGAAGAACCAGTGATTCAGTTTGCGGATGACACCTCACTGGTTGTTGGCGGTGTTGACCTTGAGGGCGCGGGTCTGGGAGTTGTCAACGCTCTTGACACGCTTTCGGGCTGGTTCGGGGCGAGTGGCGTGCAGCTAAATATGTCTAAGACAAATCTTATCAAGTTTAATTATAGTCAGGGCGACTCACTGTATACCCTTAGGTTTGAGGACACTGATGTGGAGTCGGTACCTAACGCTAAATTTCTAGGTGTCATAGTCGATCACAGATTGGATTGGAGGGCTCATGTGGAGTTTGCTGCTGGGGGCTTGGCGAAGTGTTGCTATGCATTGAGAACATTAGCTGCACTGGTTAGCACTGAGGCGGCACTAGCAGCTTACCATGCTTATATCCAATATCCAATCTAGAATCAGATACGGAATAATTTTTTGGGGAAATTCGGCTGATGCCATCAGAGTGTTCAGACTGCAAAAAAGAGCGCTAAGAAACGTTTTTCAAATCAAAGGTAGAGATACATGCAGGCCATATTTTATTGAGCACGGCGTTCTTACTTTGGCGTCTCTATATCTATGAGGTCACAATATTTGTCTTGAAGAACCAGGATTTGTTTGAGGGATGCAGATTGAATCATGCATATGCAACGCGAAACAAAGATCATCTCAAAATGAATAAGTTGCAATATACTTACCTTCAGAAAAATGTTCCATATTCGGCACTACAAGTTTTCAATCAGTTTCCTTCCGACTTCAAAAAGCTGCGCTTACCTCGGGTTCGGCATTTGCTCAGGGGGTTTCTAGCATGTAAAGCTTATTACTCGGTGCAGGAGTTCATTGATGATGCAGACGTCGATCAAGTCATGAATTTTAAAATGTTTTTATGATGATGTTTAATCTATATACCATGTGTGTTGTTTCCCATAAATTTCTATATTTTTGTATATATTTGTGTTGTTATCTATTTATATATTTATGTGGTTATTTATTTGAGATATTTATTTATATTACGCATTGCTGTACAATGTACATACTGTGACGGTTCCACACCTGATGGGGTAAACATGGAACGAAATAAAGATCTATCTATCTATCTATCTATCTTTATCGGGCTGCTGCACCTTGCAGTATAGAAAGACTACCCCTAAAACCACCTCTACTTGCGAGGGGTGTATGTTTGAAAAAATGTATGGGCTCCCCCCATCTTCTTTCATTGGCTGAAATTTTCTTTAATAATTCAGAAATGATACACATTTCCACCAAACCAATGTTCGACAGATTCATCTCTAGATGGTTCAGACATATGGATGATGTTTTTGTTGTCTTTAAAGGTCTGAAGCAGACACTTCTACTTTTCTAGATCTCCTCAACAACATACACCCCAACATCAAACTCACCAATGAACTCGGCAAAGACCAATGTCATCCCATTCTTAGATCTTCTCATAACACTCTCCCACAACACCATTGAGTTTGGTATTCACCACAAACCCATGTCCACCGATTGCATATCCCTTTTCACTCTTGACACCCTGCTTCACACAAATTTGCGTTGTTCCATTCAAGCTTCCATACCATAGACTTTTTGCATACCCTTGAAAACCGTAAAAACGGTTACCCCTATCTATCCAGAAACTGTATCACAAAAAACGCACAAAACTTGACCTTTCCAATTCTCTTCAATCGTCCACGTCAGCTTCACCTCTTGCGGTTGCGATGAAACATACATAGAACGCACTTTCAGAAGCTTCGACTCCAGGGCCGTATTCATACCTCGCTTTTAAGCTAAAAGCGCTATTAGAGCGATGCGCATTTAGGGGCATTTCTTATATTTCAGTGTTCAAAAATACAATACAATACAATACAATATGAATACGGCCCCAGATTTCTTGAATACACCATGTTCCTGACAAATAAACTTCTCAATCTTGATCTCTCTCTCTCTCTGTCTCTCTCTCTCTCTCAGTGTGGGGAAGAGAATTGGGATCGCTCATTGGCTGGATATTTCAAATTGGCCAATAGGAAAAGCCCGAGTATTACGCTCGCGAACGGCGTACACACTATGAAATCTTGTTAACAGTGTATCAGTTGCATTTGCATTACACGTTGCAGGGTATGTGGTTGCAGGTACAGCGTGCTGATGAGTACCCGGCTCAAGGTTATTAGCCCGAGAGACGACTGTGCGGGATATGGATATGACGCATTTCTTGAAGCTTCATTTTCCGGAGATAAATTGTGAAAAAGTCGAAACAAAGACCGCCGAATACCATGCGGCTTTCAAGATTACGGTGTATCTGAAAAGCAACACCAGAGCAATATGGATCCGGCACTTATTGGCCAGCAGGCACCCGAGTGACCCGGTTTTTTCAACCGAGACATCGCTCTCTCGAGACAGAATAACGATTTTTAGCGCACTTTCTCAAAAAATGGGAAAAAGGCGCTTTTAGCTTCACTTTGTCCATCCGTCCGTCCATACCCGGGATAACTCCTTAGGAAAAAGAGATATCGATATATGTAGTAATAGTACATTACGTAACAAGAGTAGTAAGTAGCATATTATGCACGCAGGGAAAAGTTGCAGTACTCCCTGAGTGCGTAATTGCTTTACTACTCGTGTCATGTACAGTACTTTACCTACGACCCCAATCCAAAGCAGTATCGTAACTTTGTGAGGGACCCAGATTAATTTTCAGAAATCCAAGGTAATAAAACAGTCCTACATCAACAATAACAGTGGATATTGACTTAGAAGCTATAAATAACGTGAAATGTAGCCAGTGGTATTGTAAACTGCAAAAATTATAGGTGAAAAAGCCACGTATTTATTGAAATACCTACGATTTAAGTTCTTCTCTGATTCAAAATTCAAATAAAATCCCGCCGTATGCAGATTGTCAGTGTGCCTTGACACTCTTGACAGGAGGAGCACACACCGCACAGCAGGTTCGGCTGTCGTCATCCGTGTTCATAATATTAATATCCGTGTTCATAGGATACTAGGTTTTGCTACATTTAGAGCGTTTAGCGAATAATTGCTTCAGTTGATTACTTTTATTGTATTTAAATAAGAATAATAGTATTATGTATCTCATATTATACACTTATGAAAACTAAAACTACAGTAAATCGGAGAAGGGGTAGGTACTTTAAGTGGTTTTACGGCCATCAGATTAATCCAATGTCAAAGACAAATAGCATTTTTCAAACTCTGGTGTCTGCTGGCTCGTAGCTAGTTGTCTGTTGTACAACGCTTTTCGTCGAGACCTGAAAGAAAAGCACCCACAAATCGATTCTTTAAAAATTGAGTGTTCACTTACTGTGCCTAAAGCATGGATGGCCTAAAGCGAGGCCTGAGGTGTATTTAGAAGCGTACCTACCTATAGCCATTCAATTATTCGTTCGGTGTGGTGATATAGTTGGATTGCACTACTGGGACATGAATACTGGACAGCAATAAATAGTATTATTTGAAAATTATCGAACTTAGGAAGGCAGGCAGCAGAGTACCTGTCATCAGACATTTGATGCTTGTTGTAACTGTCTATTTTTTACACCTACTTGATCCCAAGTTGTTGGTGACTGCGGGCACTCCTTGCATTGATATTTTGAATCTTTTTTAATAAATCTCGCAAAATTATTGTGATCAAATGAAAACTAAGCCCTACAAAAATGCAAGCTAAAATTTAATCAAAAAATTCTCAAATCCCTCACTTGGAAAAAAAATCTGGACGATTTTGTTGTTAATACATCTCACTTCTATGGCCATGCCTTCGCTACGAATATATACAGCTAGTCTCGCTAATGCTTCCGGTGTGAAAGGTGCCACTGGGGCACGCGTCAGGTTCCCGTGAAAGGCTCCCATTTTTGAATGTAAATTATTTGAAAATGTCTTTCGATTAAAATTCCCCCAACATCAGAAATATAAATTCCATAATTGTGCGATTTACTTACCATTACCGCACGCTGTGCGATTTACTTTACAGAATAAGTCACGATGTGCGTAAGGGCTCACTTACTTAGGTTCCGAGTTGTGCGGTATACGGCACTTACGGTAGTGGTCGTAGGTAAACACTGATAAATAGTAGTACATGTCCAGGATGTCAAGTTGACTTTTGTTTTTCTGTAACTTTGCCGCCATCTTTTATCCGCCATTTTGAATTTCTCTAAAAGTGATCTGATTGGAACGAAATTTGCAGGCAATGTTAACCACATCAAGATACATCCAATTTTCGGCAGATGATGCCGCCATTTTGTATTCTTAATATTGAACATGTTTTAAAGTGATAAAACTAGGAGAATTATGTCTCAACCAACGAACGCCAATCAAATGCGTACGTGTCCACCATATCAAGTTCAACAATGGTTTTTGTCACTTAGCCGCTATCCGCTATTTTGGATTTTTCTGAAAGTGGTCCGATTTGAGTGAAGGTGCGTTCAGTCAGCTTATTTAGTCGCAAGTTTCAATTTTAGCCGTGAGCACATTGGTTGTTCATGAGGAGGCTGGTTCATAAAAGCCAATGTATGTCGCTGCGCTTGCGACTAAAATTAAAACTTGCGGCTAAATAAGCTGACTGAACGCACGGAGGAACGCACCTTTAAATTTGCAGGCGATGTGAACTCCATTAAGGTACATCCAATTTTGAACAATAAATGATCTGCCGCCATCTTGTATCCTTCTATTTAACATGTTTTAAAGTGATAGAACTAGGAGAATTATGTCTCAACGAAAAAAAAAATCGATGTGGTTTAAACGACAATCGAATGCGTACCTACGTGTCCACCATATAAAGTTGACCAATGATTTTTGTCACTTTGCGGCAATCTTTGATCCGCCATTTTGAATTTCTTTGAATCTCCGAAAGTGGTCCGATTTAAGTGAAATTTGCAGGCGATGTGAACTTCATACATATCTGATTTGGGACAAATGATACTTTGCCGCCATCTTGGCCGCCATATTGGAATCTCTTATTATTGGAAGTGGAATTAACGATTCCCATGAAACTTGGAACTTACTCTTATCTAGTACGACCATTCTGATTTTCAAGTCGAATTTTATGATTCTGCTGCTATTTTGGCCAACTGTTTTTAAAGGCGGAGTTGAATTGGTAAAATAAGCGTTGGAAATCAATCCCTGTGGGTTTATTCCTGACCGATTCTTACCATTTTGGTCTCTTTCGAAAGCTACAAGGATGCACTTTAGTTTGAGCCCATTGGCATTTCCAAAATCCAAAAATCAAAATAATTATTTTTGGACAGGGATTGATTTCGCAACGCTTAGGTATTTTACCAATTCAACACCGTCCCTAAATTTTTAACATATCAGAATCGCACTCACACACAAATAAACTTGAGGAACTTCGAGAGAAACTTAAAACTTCCGAGTGAGCGGAGTGAGGCTTCCCCCTTAGACCTTGCATGGTCTAAGCTTACCCCTGACATTTCCCAGATTGCATTATTTTGTGAAATTGAACTTTATGATTGTGTCGAAATGAGAAATGAATTTATTTATTATTATTATTATTATTATTATTATCTGATATCAAAGTAGTGCCCCAAACGAGAGAAGTTCACCAGTTTTTTTTTTTTTTTTTTTTTTTAGTGAACAACAAATCGTTGATTGTAGCAGCTCTTTGGGAAACTACGGTTGCGGCGGTGGTTCCTTGCGTAACACTTTGAGATACCTAAGCAAAGCTGGTGGACTGATGGCTTACAACGATTATCCTTATTTAGCTAAAGTATGTACCTATAAACATGATTTTATTATACATAACATAATCCACATGTCAAAAAAGTTACAACTTTAGGGTTTGGAAAATCCATTATCTTCGATTTCCAAAATTCAAAAATGTGACTGAGGCTGAAACTGCACTCTTCATAACTGTGCTACTGGAATGCATGACATTTTTTCTGGGAAATCGCGCTCGTACTGAACTTTCGGCAATTTTACACTGTTCAATGGACCTTTTCAATAAAGGCGGTCTCTCTCGCACGATTTACGTCACAGCCCCCACATGTACTCAGTGTGATGCCGCGCACTTCACAACGAACAGTTTTCCTTGGAGATATTGCGTGCTTTCCACCTAGCCCCAAGTTCGGTACACCTGCCATTTACGCATGTGCAGGTGTCAAACGGTGCTTTCCATCTACGTATTCCTACTCGGTTCTGTGCCGTTCATTGGATCACCTAAAATTTTGTGCCACACTATGGAACATGTGCCGTCTGGTGGTATTTGTACCGTCTAGGTGGAAAGCACCCATTAGGCGCCGTTAAGCTAGCATCTGTCTCTCTCTTCTGAAAAGGTCCATTGATCACCATGTTGAAACTTGAAATATAAAACATTGTTCGTATTTGACGTAATCAAGGCATGAAAACGAAGGATTGAGCTATCGATAACTGACTGACTTTGGAGACTATTTAACCGATTTGGACTGCAGAAGAAAGAATCAGAATGCAGAATGTCAATTGAAAGTTTGTTTTTTTGTCTCTTCCAGCAACAAAGATGTCGTTTCGATAAGAACAGGGCGTTGGTCAATTTGACTTCATGGTCCATTTTACCAGCCAGAGATGAGAGAGCTTTAGAAATTGCCGTGGCCAAGATCGGTCCAGTGGCCGCGTCCATCAACGCAAGCCCGCACACGTTTCAACTGTACCAGTGAGTAACCTACCTACCCACCTATATACCGGGTGATCATTTGAAAACTATCCACCTACAATAACTCCCGATTTCTTGTGGAAATGTCTTCAAGCAAAAACAGGTCGATTTTTTTCTTGAGGGGGACATCCATAACGTACCTACATTGGCGAATTTCTATCTTTAGCTCCCTCGCCTCCACCCACCCTAACTTTGAAATCTCAAATGACACCATCTATTTTGCAACACATCAAATTCAACAGAATAAAATCTCTTCCTGAAAAAATATTTCTAAAATTTTCAACCCCACCCCTCTTCCCCCTTAAATTCTCTGAGCATCCAATTAATATCCTTGACCTCTCAATTCTTTTCAATGCAGTCAACGTCATCCTGCACAGCATCGAAAGAGAAAATTTTCTATGGAAAAAGTGCTACCCAAATTCACCTCTTCGCTCCCCCCACCTCACCTAAAAAATCTAAAATGACAATACCCACTTTGTGATACATCAAATTGAAGGGAATTGAATCCTCTCCCTGAGCACAATTTTTCGGAATTTTTAAAACCCCCCGTTTCCCTCCTAGAATACTCCAAATGTCCAATTGAATGGAGGAGAAGTTTAAAATTTCAAAAAAATTGTTTTTAGAAAAAGAATTCCATCTCCCTTAATTTGATGTATCACAAAGTGGGTGGTATTTTGTTAAATTTTCAAGTTGAGGTGAGGGAGAGCAATGGGGTGAATTTGGGTTGCAGTTTTTCCACCGAAAATTCTCTTCTTCGTTGCTATTTACGTGATGCCGACTAAACTAAAGAGAATTGAGGGGTCCAGAATATTGAATGGGACACTCAGAGAATTTTTAAGGAGAAGGAGGGGGGGGTTAAAAATTTAGATATTATTTTTTTTCAAAATGGGAACTTAATTCTCTTCAATTTGATGTATCGCAAGGTAGGTATAGTAGGTTCATTTGTACTGTGACTCTAGTTGGCTGGGCAAATTTTCTACTTTAGCATTGTAGGCTTGCCGCCTTTTTACCTGGTGTGAAACTGACTTCTCTGGAAGTAAAGTTATATTTCTTATCAAATTGATATTAAAATCTTGGAAAACTGACATTGTCATAAGTGGAAAGGCGACTAGAGGGGCGCAGAGCTGTATTACCGTCATTTAGACACCAGAACCCTACGGGGCCGCCTTCAATTCATCTTGATGACGACCATTCAAGGCCGACAAAAACTCGTTCCGCCAAGCTCCAAAACGGAAGCAAATTACAAACTGAAGGTACTCGCATGAATTTCGTTCCAATACGCAACTTTGAGCGGCTGGGTTTTTAGAAATTCGGTTTAATCAACTTTTTATACGTAAATCCTGCTGCAACTGCAGGCCTGCTAGGATGTTCCTTGTCTTGCCAATAGTGCTTCATGATTCGTCGTGCCTTTTCGACTGCAAGAGGTGAAAGGATTGATGATTCCATGGGACCCCTTTTTTTTGGACGAAGGCCTAGTACTTTTTTTAGTTTGAACCAACCTAAAGTTGAACCGGCTTCAAGAGGTTAGAAATATTTTTCACACCTGTCAAATGTCAGAGCTGCTTTGATTTATTTGTTCATTGGCGAAAAATAAAAACAGGTCGAAAAATTACTACAATTTCCAATATAATGGAAAAAAGCGTCAGACATCAAGTCCCGCAAAAATATTCCATCTATCTGCAGAGGATATGCGTAAAAAATACGTTCCAAAAGTGGTCCGAACGACGAACGCTAAATGAAGCCAGAGCAGCCAACCGCAAAGTTTTTAGTAGGTTTTTTTTATAGTATCCCGTGTGCAAGTTGAGACTAGAGTATAGTGGTTGGTGCCAAATTGTTCCTCAGATCATGCTGAACTAGGATCGCGATGGCGAACATCTGAGACCCGCGACTGGGCAGCGGGAGGGGGGGTAAAATGTGATGAAGACCTCAAAAATGGTTGATAATGAACCGAAAGAGGTACAGTTATTAACAATTAACAATTAAAAACAATTAACAATTAACAATTTATTGCCTCAACCTTTTACAGGTGTATAGGACAGGGCTTGGCCCTGTATAGAGTTGTCAATAAAGGTATGATTAGTATCTAATTGGGCAAAATGCAAAATATAATAATACAGAAAACAATAAATACAATTACAAGATCACACCTGCACTGGACTGCTTGAAAAAATCATAAAACTCGGTCAGAACCTCTTCATTCGAGATCTGAACCTAGGAGCCGACTCACTGGTCACCTCGCTCGGTAAAGTATTAAAGAGTTTGATGGACGTTACCAAGGGTCCCCTCTCGACCTGGGAGAGCCTGAAGGGCGGGACAAAGATTCTGTCAAAGTTACGGGTCTTGCACTCTCCATTGATGTCCCCAACCCTGGGCAGGTTCAGCTCCTTTACTCGACACAAGGCACACAAGATGTACAAGCAAGGAACGGTAAGCATCCCACTGCGGAGAAACAAAGGCCTACACGACTGGCGAAAAGATGCATGGAAGGTGTTGCGCAGAATGCGTTTCTGCATTTTAAAGACCCTGTGTACCTCAGTCGAGTTTCCCCAACATAATATACCGTAAGTGAGTATCGACTCGATGCAGGCATGATGATAGGTCATCAGAATAGAATAGAATAGAATAATTTATTTAAAGTGCCACTGAGACCTTACACAGGTATTTTACATCTAGACACTGAGAGATCTATTACAATAAAATCAATTACTCAATACAATAGACAATGACATGAGAACAATCACAATTTAAATCGTATAAAATATCACAGCTTAGTGCACGACTTCATGCTCGTCTCAAACTCTTCAATCGAGTAGAATACGTTTTCTTTCAAAAAAGACTTGACTGTATGTCTGAAAAGATTCGAAGTTAGTACTTTCCAAGACATAGGCAGCGAGTTGAACAACCTGTAGGGTATAAACTTGACAGAGAGATGGGTCTTCTGCAGTCTGAAACATGGGAGGGGTATGGCATTGTTTCTGGTCGCGTGGATTCTGGTCATATTCAACCAAAGACTCGACTTTCTGGCACGTACAAGAGACTCCCAAATAAACTGATTGACAGAGGTTAGTATGCCAAACTTCCTAAACAGCGGTCTGCAGGATTCCCTCGGATTAACACCAGCTATGACCCGTAGTGCTCGCTTCTGCAAAATCAAAATATCCCTTGCGTGCGGGGAAAGGACCCACAACAAAATACCGTATGACATCACTGAATGGAATAGTGAGTGATATGCCATCTTAACGCAATCCGTCGACACACTATTTTTTAAGTTTCTGAGGATAAATATGACCGTCGATAACCTCTTTGACAGACTCTCGACATGCGGCGCCCAAGACAACTTCGAATCCCAAACCAAACCCAGACATTTGACAGGATCTCTCCAATCGTCATGCCCAGGCTTCAGACTGAAAAACAAGTCCTGTGTCTTGTCCAAATTCAGCATCAGGCCCAAAGTACTGAAATACGACTTTGCCGCCAACCGCGCAGCCCCCGACACGTCCTCGAAAGCCTCGTCCGCGCCAAGCCTAGAGAAAAGGGTCGTGTCGTCAGCATAAACCAAACATTCGTCAACGCTTATGTGGCTATTGATGTCGTTAATGTATAAAAGAAAAAGAATTGGACCCAAAATGGATCCCTGTGGAACGCCGTACTCCAACTTGACGCGATCTGACATGCAACGTTCGAAAGAGACAATCTGGTATCAGACCCTGGAAGCCCACGGAGCCGCGCAGCTGGTTCACAATGAAGTTCTGGGTTGACAGCCGACGACGTAAACTATCGATGTGATACCCCCACGAAAGATTTCCATCCATGTAAACCCCCAAAAACTTCACCCGATCACCAACAGGCAGGCTCTCTCCTGAGTCCGAGGACAAAAGGGGCACCCAATCGCACGTGGTTCCAGTGGGTGAGAATGTCATAAATTCAGTTTTGTTAGTGTTGAGCACCATCCCGTTATTGCGGCACCATTCTCCCATCTCAGTAAGGCAAGCTGACACCCGAGCCGAGAGTTCCCCGGGTGTGGTGGAGCTGACTATGGCCGAGGTGTCATCGGCGAATAGAGTTAAGAAAGAGTTTTTGATGTTCATCGGTAAGTCATTTATATAAAGTAGGAATAAAATCGGCCCCAGGACACTACCCTGAGGAACCCCAGCACCGAGAGTCGCACTTTCTGAGAAAAACGTCGCACCTCCCCGCCCAACACGCACGACCTGGGATCTGCCCGCCAGATACGATCCAACCCAGTCCGCTGCGACGCCGCGTATTCCGTATCGGTGGAGTTTCTGCAGGAGTAAGGAATGATTTATAGTGTCGAAAGCCTTGGTCAGGTCAAAGAATAATCCCATTGGTTTTTGTTTGCTATTAAATTATTCAAGATTTCCTCGTAAAAAGAAAGAAGGGCCTGCTGTGTGGAGCGACTGTGTCGAAAACCAAACTGTCGTTCCGTTAGGATGTTATTCCTATGAAGATAAGATAAAAGACGGCTGAGGAAGACGCGCTCAAATATTTTTGAGAAAACAGACAGTAGTGCAATTGGTCTGTAATTTTCAAACTTCTCGCGACCGTTCTTCTTGTGAATAGGCACAACAACTGCGGTTTTTAATTGCGATGGGAAGCAGCCATGAAGCAAAGACTCATTTAGCAGATGCGTGAGAGGAAATATTATACTGTCCGAGACCTTACTGGGGAGATCACATGGAATCTCATCGAGTCCACATGATCTCTTCCCGGAGACAGAAATTAAATTTTTTTCGACTTCCCTAGTCGAAACCGGCTCGAAAAAAATGGTCGATCTGCTTGTACTTGTACTCGTATTTGAGAGATTTACGTGGTGTTTGGTGGTAAGATCGTTGATTGTATCCACAAAATAACGGTTAAACTCGTCGGCCAAGTTTTGACCACCATCCACGCCCACACCCTCATCGGTTAATATCCTATCAGGGATCACGCCTCTGTCACCCTCCAGCCTCCAGACAGCTTTGGATTTATTTACGGAATTTTTTATGAAATCATCGTTATAGGATTTTTTTGCCTTGATTATATTTCTGTCATACTGTTTCTCAAGTATTTTATACCTAGCTTTGAGGTTTCGATCATCACTCACTTTAGAGAGGGCATGAATTCTCCTGACAAGATTTCCTTCCCGGATCAGATCTGGGGTTATCCAGGACTTCGTGGAGGAATTTCTGTAATTTGATGATTCTTTCGTTTTCACTTTTGGAAAGCACTTGTCAAACACGCAGTAAAAGGTTTTGAAAAAATTCTTGAATTTCATTTCCACGTTATCCACCCTGTATACCTCATCCCAATTTTCCAGTGATAACAGATATCTAAAATTGTTTATGTTGTCTGTTGTAAATTTTCGCTTTAGCAAAGGGCAGTTAGTAGACTGCCTAGAATCTCTGTCGCGGATCGGAATCTTCAGAAGTTGTGCAGAATGATCGGATAGTAATGAATCCTCAGTAGTAACAAACCCCCGCTCCGTAACCTTGTCAACAAAAATAGCGTCAATCATGCTGGAGGAACACCCCTGTACTCGGGAAGGGTCACAGGAGACAAGCCCCAAACCATAACTGCCGAACAGGTTGACCAGTGTCTCAGTGTCACTAGACTCTTTCAGGAGGTCGACATTAAACCACAGGCTATCGTGGGACCCCTGACGCGCACCAAGTCTCGCAACAGCGGCTCACATGAAGTCACAAAATATTGAAAGTCGGCTCCCGGCGATCTGTAAAAGCAGCAAATATTAAAGACGCCCAGTACAGGAGATGTACAATGAAACACAAACAACCTCAAATACTTGGTCACATTTCGACAGCACATTAAAATTTTTATCTCTAATCAGTATACCGCTCTTTACGAGTATAATGATCCCCCCACCCCGCAGTGAAGAGCGACCATAAAAAGCGGCGACAGTGTAGCCTTCTATGTGAAGGACCCCCGCCTCATCCTCGGTCAGCCAAGTCTCCGTCAGGCAGACAACGCCAACGTCAGGACCAGACAGCGACGTCAGGAAGACCTCCAAAAAGTGGACCTTATTTTTCACACTGCGGATGCTGAGGTTCAGCAATTTAAAACTCAGGCTCGTAGGAAGCCTCCCAGCCGAGCCGATCCCACCTGACCGGGACGCAGCCGAGTCCGTCGTCACTTCTTCGGAGGTGTATCCCGGCTAGGGTTGCCAGATGCAAAACGCATATTTCCTGGAATAAAACGAACGTTTCCGGGATTTCCGGGACAATTTCCAAAAAAAATTCTTACACAATTTTGTCACCAATAAAATGAATAATTTCAATAAGCAAAACAAAAAACTTCTCCATTCTTTAACATAAAAAAAACCTGAATTTTAAATAAATCACTTGGGCCGCCTTGGCGTGATGCCAATTTTACAAGATTGAATATCATTTTTTCAGGGAATTTTGAATTCCGTTGAAATTATGCATTTCCGGGACGGAGACTTGAAATTACGGGACACGGGACGACCTAACAAATTCCGGGACAATCCCGGAAATCCCGGGCATGTGGCAACCCTAATCCCGGCGCCGGAGGAAAAACCGATTGAGATAAGCTCCGACCGGCCAGCGAGACGGATCCATTAGTGTGTGGCCGTAACGGCGCACCGACCATCGCCTTGTACCATAGCCTGGCACCATCGCCTCGCACACGCAAAAAATACATGCGTTGTTTTAAATGTACGTGGCCGAAGTGGAGCCTCGCACAGCGCACCGCACATAGCCTGGCACCCTAGCCTTGCCTCGAGAAATAGAGCATGGTATTGTTGAGACCATCGCCCATCGCACGCGATTTTTGCAGCAATATGTTGGGTTTTTCAATTTGATTTTAAAGTTCAGTAATAAAAGCAGCTCTTTTGACCATGTTTCCAGACATCGAAACTCAAATTCTCGAAAACGAAGCCTCCGAATAAAAAATATCAAGGACATTTTTCCCTTTCTAAATTCAATGTAGAATCTGAAGATGTGACTAGAATTCAAAAATATTCGTCGGGGCAGAAAGTAGAGGGGTAGAAAGTAATAAACGACGGTGACCGTGTCATGAAGGGAATCTCGATTTTGATCATCGCAAAAGTAGGAATGGACTACAAACAGTGACCAAGAAGCTTTTTCAAAGGAAATTTTGCTGGAGATCCACAAACTTTCGAGAGAAAAAAATCAGAAGTTTGGGAAGCTGCGCAGTGTATTTTTTTTGGCGCCAGGCGGATATGCAATCCCCCGAACGAGATGGAAATGAAACTAAAAGGAAGATAAAACACACCAGCGGAGCTGGGGAGCAAAAAAGGGGTGTTGGGAAGGGGGAGCTAAAAATAACGCGTCATAAATTGAAAAAAAAGGGCGAAATATCACAAGAAATAGTAAGAAAACCACCAAAAGACATTGGTTTGGTGGCAATATGCTACCAATAGACACCAACGGGACTGGGGAGCAAAATGGGGGTGTTGGGCGGGAAGAAAGCTAAGAAGAACGCGTCGTAAAACAAGGAACAGGGCTAAAAATCACAGAAATCGTTATTATAATCGTTATAATTGAAAAAAAATTAAAAGAAGGAATACATCACACATAAAGGGAAGAAATTTGCAAAAAAAGGGCAGTCGACGCGTGTGAGGAAAAAATGAAATTCAGGAAAAATAGCGGAAGAACGCAAAGAAAGGATAACAACGCATGGAAAGTATCGCGCAGAAATAGTTGAAGTGCGTTCAAAAAGAAGGAATAAAACACAGAAAACGGGAAGAAAGTCGCGAAATATAGGTAGTTACCTAGTTGAAACGTGTAATTTCTCTATTTGGTTTTTATTTCATATTGGTGTATTCTTTTTACTTCCCCGACCCACCACCCAACGAGGAGGGGAAGTATTGTGAACGCGCAAAAAAAATTTTTAGAGATGAAGACGGATATATCCATTTTGAGGTCCCCCAAGACGATTAAGAACATTTTTGGAGTGATGTCTGTCTGTATGTGTGTCTGTCTGTGTGTGTTGTCTGTAACCTCCTACGATTGCAGCCGCAGCGTTGATCCGATCGACTTAAAATTCGGCTTGCGGACATTGTTGGTCCCTGGAATGAGCCCATAATTTTTGGCTGTTATCTGTCAAACGGAAATGCCACTACCAAAAAATGACAGATGTTATACATCACGGAACTTGACTTGCAATATACCGTTTGAGAGTCCATAAAAAACCGTATTCAGAACAGTTAAAAGTTTTCCCCTCTCTGTCATCTGTCAAATAATAAAAAAAAGTCAAAGTTCAAAACTTCACCATTTAATTATTCAAAATCTATCAGATGGATTGGAACCAAATTTCGCAGGAAGCAATAAAACAAAAGAGTCAAATCAAGTCTGGAGTTGCAATCTTCCACCATTTTCCAGTCGAGCGGTATGAATTTTCAAAATTTTTCCTAGCCGTTGCCACCTGAGAGGGCCTCTCACCCGAATTTTGACGACTCGCCTTTGATGCAGGACTCAACTCAAAAATTAATTACTGCTCGGCGATCAACTTTTTTCGAAAAAGTCAAACTGATATCGAAAGTATATTGGATTGGGCGACGTGTAGACCCATTTTCAAAATTGGTACGGTTCCGGTTTTCTGACGGTAATTTTTTCAAAATGAAATTTGTATATTCCGTGAATTTGAAGAAACTACAATGCCCACTTTGACATGTGGTGAGCCCCACGAAATATCCATTTTAGGTGCAGACATGCTGCGAATGAAAGTTGGAGAAAGAATTAAATTAATTTTTGGAAAGAAAATTTTCAAAATCGGACTCACGGTTTCCGAGTTTTCATCTCTAGAAAAACCGCAAATTTTCCAACTTTTTATCTCGTGAACAGATTTTCACCATTTTTTTTTCAAACAAGGGGTTACTGGCTCTTGAACATTTTCCAATAGTTTTCTTCTCAATTCAATTCCCGGGAATTTCCCTGTTAAAAATGTAAAATAGGCCTGGGTTATCGAAACCGGATTTGAATGATGGAGCTTAAAGTGAAGCCGTAATTGACGATCTTCATAATAAGATGATTTGGAAAAAATTTTGAGGTTTTCCCGGAAAATTCAAGTTTTCAAAATTTTCAATTTCCTGCGAACTATTTTCACTCTTTCTGTGGTGCCAGTTTCGGATCGATCACCTCTATCCATGTACTAATGCGTCTGACTGCCTCACTCGCTTTTCTTTTACATAATTTGGTTCCTATAATGAAAACCTGCAAATTTGTAACTTTTTCGCTTGTGAACAGATTTATACTAACGCTCTTCAAACAAAAGGTAATTGATTCTTGAACATTTCCAGGCAATTTCTCTTGAAATTCTTCAAGTTTTCCGAGAGTTTTCCGCTTTAAAATCCACCGGCCTAGCTTATCAAGACGAGACTCAAGTGATGGAGCTCTAAATGAATCCCTAATTAGAGAAAATATCTCAATTCTTCAATCTTTTTCTCTAATTTGCCACCCGAAGAAACATCATTTCATAATAAAATTTCCATCCGTTCCTTGCTACTCGTCGGGGAAGTTTTGGGGTGACACAACCGATTTTTTTGGAGTCTGTGATTGCATGCATTCGCCAATTTCTTATGTTTGCGCTGCTAAGTGCAATATTTTCATCGTCCGAGGACGAGGATGACGACGAGGAGCGAGGAGGTAAAATCCATAACTGTGGTAGGTAGATATATTTGCGTATTTTCTTTCTAATAACAATCGCCAAATAATCAGAAAGTCAAGACTTCGGGCACTACCTATACGTATAATAACGTATAATAACAGTAGGTAGCTTTAGGACAAGGTGATGGTCTAGGCGAAGGTGCCAGCAGGCTATGGTCGAAGCGAGGGTACGAGGCTATGGGTGAGGCGATGGTACCAGGCGATGGTCGGTGCGCCGTTATGGCCACACACTAACGTCCGTAAAACTTGAAAGGTCCACCACAATTTTGAATGACGAATAGTGGCTCGGGAACCTCGAAGGCACGTTTTCGCAGAGTACCTCCGGAAAGTCAGACTTCAAAAACTTCACCTTAGTGGTAGGATGCAGACGAGAGATATAAACAAAGGCTTTTTTCGGGACCACCTTCAGTGATGTGGCGATGTGGCGTTCTCCATCTTCCCAATCACGCCTGTAGACTTCCGTTTGGATGTCCTGCGAGTCACCGCACTCCAGGCACGATCATCATCGGAGGTAGTGTGTTAGTGGAGTAACTTGAAACTTACCCTTGTCACGTATGATTATTCTTATTTTCAAGCTAAATTTCATGATTCCGCCGCCATCTTGGCCGCCATATTGAAATATCTTATTGGTGTAACGATTTTCATGAAACTTGGAAGGTTACCCTTGTCACGTATGATCATTTTTATTTTCAAGCTAAATTTCATGATTCCGCCGCCATCTTGGCCGCCATGTTGAAATCTGTTATCAGTGAAGGGATTGTCATAAAACTTGGAACTTACTCTTATCTTGTATAAACATTTTCACTTTCAAGGTGAATTTCATGATTCCGCTGCCATCTTGGTCGCCATATTGAAATCTCTCATTTGGAGGGATTGTCATGGAACTTGGAACTCACTCTTGTCTTGTATAAACATTCTTATTTTTAAGCTGAATTTCATGATTTGGCCGCCGTCTTGGCCGCCACCTCGCCCCATTTCTATTCTATATTATTGAAATATTTGTTTTCGTTATTTTTTCATCGAATAGAAATAGAAGACCTTTATTATTATTATTATTATTATTATTATTATCATTATATTGAAATTTCCCATTAGTGGAACGATTGTCATGAAACGTGAAACTTACTCTTTCATTTATGTACCTATGAAAGAACGAATGAACATGAACTGTATGAACATTTAATTTTCAAGACCTGGCACTAAGAAAATGCGCTATTGAGACTCACGCACGTGAGGGCATATTCACTTGTTATTCATGGTCGTGGCTGGCGCCTTTTTGTTGTCATTTGTACAAGCTTTCTTGTTGTCGTTTTTTTCTTTTTCTTTGGGTGTCTTATCACTTTTGGCGCGTGCCGCAGGCATGGCTTCCGGAGATACCCCCGAACCGTAGAGGTTATTTTCTTGGGCCTTTCACGATTTTTCCTGGGTTCGGTTCCGCCACCCGGCGGCTCCGCGGGTGCAGCCCCCTCGCCCCCAGCACAAGCACCGCCGGAGACCACTCGGGGGTCCCCAGAAGTTGGCGAAGTAGAATGTTTTTTTCCCTCAGCTCTCGTATCAGCTGATTCTTGGTTTTAATGATAACTTTGAGGTAAGCAACCTCTGCACTTGTCTTGTCACCATCTTCGATGGACACAAAAGTCTCATCCCCGTCATTGCTGGCATCGTCGCACTCATCAGCGTCGGGCCCACCGAGTTCCGGGCGGCAACAAATCACGCCAACATCCTGGGGGCGGTGGAGCACCCCTCTGGATTTCTGGTAGCAGCTCGGGTGGTAGAAAGTCTCGCACACCGTGCACTGGATTCTCTTTGAAGCGGCATTTTTGTTGCAAAGATGGAACATATTTGGAAAGATGGAACTCTAGATTTTGACAATTGGTGATGTAAGAAATATAGTCGTGATTGGCGAAAATTCTTCGGCCTACTATTTTGGGAAACAAAACCGTCAACTGTTTTCACCAGCTTGGCCGCCATCTTGGATTTTCTTCTGGTGCAGTAGTCACAAAAACGACAGGAAACTATGTGTATGGTGACATTAGTTCATTTTAATACAAAAAGTAACTTCCCAGAGAGGGTTAGTTGCTCGGTTAGTTGCTTCTTTGGCGAGGAAAATTGCTATTTCATTATCTCCGGCTCCTGCGCGAATCCAGTACAAATGATGATGGCTGATTTGAAGCTGGAAGTGGCACAATACGTTTTGTACCATAAAACTTGATAATTTTTGCACTACCTATATTAAATGCGTTATTTTACGACCTCAAAACAGGGCCTAAAGTGACTCTTTTCAGCCCTTGGGCAAAAAAGTCGTCATGGCAACGAGCGCTCTTGATCCGTCAGAGGAGACGTCACCTTCAATTTTGACGTAACTACTTGATGCGATGCAAAATGGACTTCAATTCGTACGGAACACGAAAAACTACAAGAACAACAAAATTAGCACGTTTACATACCAAAACCAATAAATACCTGTTTTATGCTAGTAAGCGATGGGGCCCCGGCAGCTACGTGTTCAAGATAGGTGATAAGTAATAACCTGCCACTCGTCCATGCGATCTGGTAGGCTATGACCTGGTTAAATTTCAGGATGTCAAGCTGCTTTCTTGGGGCACAGCCTACCCCAATTCCGAATTTTGTTGATCGCATGGTAGATCGTGCGACGTACAACCAAGTAATCAGCGCTGCCATGACAATTTTTCAACGACTCAATAACTCGAAATGTTCGGTCTTGCACTAGCCAGTGCAAAAAACATTGTATGCACCTTGGGCTAAAGTGCGTTTTTCCCCTTGTGCTTGCTTCCCTCGGCCTACGGCCTCGGTCGCAATCTCGCACAGCGGGGGAAAAAAGTGGCACTTTATGCCCATGGTACATAAATAACTATTTTGAAGTCAACCACCAAAATTTATGATCATGAATCAAATGGTTCATTGTTGGTGATTGGTTGGAGCAAAGTGTGCGCATTTTTGGCAGAAAACGCATACAAACTGTGTGCAGTATACTCAATTAATTAAGCGAGCTCTTTAAATGTACATCGTTTATTCTCAAGAGTCGGTGGTAAAGTGATAACTTTTTACATGATATAAAATATGGTAGAAACCTTATCACTGACTTCTTATACATACACAACACCTCCACACTTGAGCTTTTAAACACAGATATAAACAATAACAATAAACAATACAATTTTAAAATTCACAATTTTTAAAAATGTAAGTTTTCTCTTCTAGTGTGACAATTATACAACGCAACAATAACATACGTACATAAATGTATAAAGTATAAAAACCTATTCATCATGTATTACCTTTCACATCGGTAATCGTCTAAATACTTTGGTTTGGCTATCATTCTTTTCGGTCTTTGCCTTTGCGTTGCAATTTTTGTTTCCTGTGAAATTGGTGGAGGAACTGTCAAGGTTTCTTCATCTTGTGTGCCTCCCGGAACCGCAATCCTCTCATTACTGTGCCGGGATGGTCGCGTCATGTCTAAAACAATTTCATTAACAATGTCATCGCCGAGAAGCGGTCCCGTCACGTCTAACACATCAGCATTCCCATCAACATTACCGACTTTATCCGCGTCAACAGAATACGGTGCGATTTTCACCTTCTGCCTCGGCCCCTGGGTGTGGGTGGTCACTGAGCTCCGTCCTCCCGATAAGTTGGTTTACATGCCTTTTAATGTCACCATTTTTTGTCCTGCAAAGATAAACGCAGTTTCCCAATCTTGACGTGATCTCGGCTTCTATCCACTTCTTCTTGTTGACTGCTGTATAGTCTCTCGCCATCACCAAATCTCCCACCTTGAAGCTTCTCGGTATCTTCGGATTCTCTCGAGGATTTTCTACCGGTCTTCCACTTTCACTTCGCCCTCTTTCTCTTACCAAACTCAGAGTTGTGCGTATCTCTCTACCCAACATCCTCTTTGCTGGTGTTTCTTTCGTTGTTCTGTGAATCGTATTTCTGTAAGAGATAAGGTAACGAGACACTATAGTTGATGCTGGTCTTCCATCGTTCTCCTTGTCTAACATTTCGGCATAGATCTTCGATTTAAATGTCTTCACGCCATTTTCCGCCAATCCATTACTCTGTGGGTGAGCCACTGGTGATGTTTTATGAATCACTCCGTTTGCTTTCAAAAAAGTTTCTATCTGCTTTGAAACAAAGGAACTACCATTGTCTGTCACCACGATCTCAGGCAAACCAAACCTTGAAAACATTTCTCTCAGTCTTTCTTCAAGAGCGTCGGCATTCATGGATCTCATGGGGAAAATTTCGGGCCATTTACTATATGCGTCCACTGCTATCAGATACATGGTACCTTTGATTGGCCCTAAGTAATCTAGGTGTACTCTTTCCCATGGTCTCGTCGTTGTTTGCCACGGCACTGGCTCTGCCTTAGGAGGATCCTGTCTATTATGCAAACATGGGACACAGCTGCTCGTAATTTGTTCAATGTCTCTATTGATGTTCGGTCACCAAAACAAAGCTGAGGCCCTGCTCTTCATTCTGACTATTCCGAAATGGCCTGCGTGGAGCTCTTTCAGCAATTTTGTTCTCATTGAAGTTGGTATTATCATCCGATGACCCCACAGTAAAGTTCCCTGTTCGAACTTTAGCTCGTTGCGTTTTCCAAAATAAGATTTTATATTTTCTGGAGTCTTCTTCGGCCATCCCTTTCTAATGTACTTCTCAACCTTCATGAGAGTGGTGTCCTTTTCCGTTTCTTTCGCAATTTCATTTCCATCCAACGACCACTCTTCCTGAGAACTAGCAAAATTCACAAAATTGCCACGCTTGTCTTCAATCTCGGGTGAAATATATTTTATTTCGGCTGGAACCCTCGAGAATGCATCCGCTATGATGTTGTTCCTTCCTCTGATAAATTCGATTCTGTAATTAAATCCGGATAAAAACAAAGCCCATCTCTGAATTCTACTTGCGTGCATCTGTGGAATTCCTCGCTCTTCTCCAAATAGATGTATTAATGCTTTGTGATCTGTTTGGATGGTAAATTTTCGGCCAATTAAATAATGTTGAAATTTGTACACCCCGTAGTAGATTGATAAAGCCTCCCTGTGTATTGTGGAGTAATTTTTTTCTGCCGGCATTAGCGTCCTTGAAATGCACCCTATCATTCTTTGCTCTCCATTGGGCATCAGATGGCTCAACACAGCCGATATTCCCAACTGGGATGCGTCTGTCGTCAAAATCACAGGTCGATTTGGATCGTAATGCACAAGTATCGCATCCGATGACAAAATTTCCTTGATCCTTCCGAACGCTCTGGCACATTCTGCATTCCACTTGAAACTTACATCTTTTTTCAGTAACTGGTACAAAGGACTCAACTCTGCCGCAAGGTTTGGCACATACCTAGCGTAATAATTTACCATTCCACAAAAAGCGCGAATCTCAGTCACATTGCTTGGAGTTTTTGCAAGCTTGATTGCTCGAATTTTATCTTCCGACTTTTTTAGTCCATCCTTCGATATCACATGGCCTAAATACGTTACTTCCTTCTTAAATAATTCGCATTTTTCTCTGCTTACGGTCAATCCTGCATCGCTCAATCTTTTTAGTACCATTCTCAATACTTCCACATGTTCCTGCATGTCTCGTCCGGTAATCAAGATATCATCCTGAAAACACACCACTTTTGGCACTCCTTGGAACAATTGTTTGATATGCCTCTGAAAAACCGAGCTAGCCGGAGATATCCCATACATCATTCGATTTACTTGATACAGACCTCTATGTGTACTCCATGTTAGCAATTTTGAGGATTCTTCGTCCACTTCAAATTGCGTATAGGCCTGATTTAGATCGATTTTTGTAAACAGCTGCCCTCCATGCAGTTTTGCGAACAGTTCATCAATCCTTGGCAAAGGATAATTTATATCTACGAGATACTTGTTCAGCGTGCTTTTGTAATCGCCACATACTCTCAATCCGCCGTTGTTTTTCACTACAACTACCAAAGGTGTACCCCATTGACTTGTTTCAGTTGGTGTTATGACATTGAGTTTCTCGAGTCTTTCCATTTCTTGATCCAAATTTTCGCGATAGGCGAACGGAACCTGTCGAGGCCGACAGAACACGGGTCGGGCGTTCGGCTTCAATCGCAACGAAATTCTGGAATACCTAAAACATCCCAACGCATTAGAAAAAACAACCGGAAACTGACGGACCAACTCATCGACAATGCCATCGCCATTCCGAGCTACTACCGCGTTGACGGCTTCCAATTTCAATCTGAAGGTTTCAATCCAATCCCGGCCAAGCAACGGAGGACCACCCCCAGGAACCACATAGAATCTGCACACATTACAAACATTATTGAATTCTACATTCATATTAAAATATCCTTTTGGGATAACACATTCACCAACATAAGTCTTTAGAGTCATGTAATCCTTCCTCAACCTGTAATTCGCGAACTCTTGAGCGTACATTTTTTCGCTTACACAACTGACAGCGGCGCCAGTGTCAATTTGCATTGAGTACTTCTTTCCACCTACTCCTACAAGGATGGAAAAAGGATTATCTGACTTATTGCTAATTACAAATAAATCGTGATCATCTTGTATACAATCTTCTATTTCTGCTTTCGCTTCCACGTTGTTGACTTCTTTTCTTCTTCTCGGACATACACGAGATAAGTGACCTTGGATGCTGCAAGAATTGCATTTATACGCTTTGTATCGGCATCTTGCTTCGCCACCCGGATGGGCGTAACCACATCTGTTACAACTGCTGGTCTGGAACTCATCATCTAGCTGGCGGCCATTTTGTCGTTGCTGCGGCGGACCTTGCTGGAGTCGCCGATTTTGACCTTAATGACGTTGCGCCAGCGCTCGCTGCTGCGCTGCGCATCAACCATTTGTGCGCACGCCTTCTAGTTTGTTCACAACAACCTGCAAAGATGCTTCTTTTTGTAGCGCAATTTTCAGGAGTTTTTCTAGCGTTTCTTCTGCTTCTTCTTCACACAGCCTGTCCTGGACTTTTCCTTTTCGCATTGCTACTACAAATTTTTCTCTCAGCATGGAAGTTAAACGCGCGTCAAATTTGCAATTGACCGATCCCTGGCGTACCCTTGCGTACCATTCGCTTATGGTTTCGTTTGCTTCTTGGGTCAATTCATGGAATTTTATGCGTTCCCTCCATACTGATACTTGCGGTCCAAATTGCGTCATCAACAGCTTGCAAAGCTCTTCGTAGCTCTTCGTTTTAGGCAAGTCTGGAAAGCAAAGATTGCGCAATACCTGGTAGGCTTCACTGCCGGCTACCGTTATTAACGTGGCTACTCTTCGTTCGTCTCTGGTTATGCCATTTGCTTCGAAATACTGGTCTAGACGTTCCATGTAGATAACCCAGTCGTCCTCTTTATGGTTGAACTCGCTTATATGGCCAATAGTTCCCACAGCCACGACTGTTCTTTCCTCAACGACTTCGACTTCGACTCCGGTAGACATTGTGGTAGGTACTTGCTTTACTTCGTCGCCAAATTGCAGTATACTCAATTAATTAAGCGAGCTCTTTAAATGTACATCGTTTATTCTCAAGAGTCGGTGGTAAAGTGATAACTTTTTACATGATATAAAATATGGTAGAAACCTTATCACTGACTTCTTATACATACACAACACTGTGTTTTAAGTGGACATTACAAAGCTCTGGAGGAAGACCTGCGGCCAAGATTGGCGGCGAAAGTCATGTAACTACTTAAAGTGAGTATGCTCTATAACAAGTAGCTGTCATGAATGGTGTAGGTTTCTTGAAGATCTCTAGGGAGGTCGCCAAAGATGTTTTTTCATGATCATATTTTCAAGTACAGTCCCTTCCAAAAGTTTCTCTCTTCTCTAGGGACCAACTCTTTCGACCACGGAACATTTGCAAGACTCGAACAATTCATTTGTTCGGTTTATTTAAAATCACCGCAGTTCACGGAGCTGAAAGATTTGTGGTGGTGATTTTTCACAAACTTACAGACTTTTGGGGGGGGACTATACTTGGGAATATTATCATGAAAAAACATCTTTGTCGACTTCCCTAGAGGTCTTCAAGCGACCTACACGATTCATTATAGCTACTTGTTGTAGAGCGTACTCACTTCAACTAGTTACATGACTTTCGCCACCAATCTTGGCCGCAGGTCTCCCTCCAGAGCTTTGTAATGTCCACTAAAGACTCAGATTTTATGCATTTTCTGTCAAAAATGAGCACATTTTGCTTCAACCAATCACCAACAATAAACCATTTGATTCATGATCATAAATTTTGGTGGTTGACTCCACAAACTATCAAGTTTTATGGTGCAAAACGTATTGTGCCGCTTCCATCTCCAAATCAGCCATCATTGGCACTGAATTCGGCAGGAGCCGAAGATAAGAAAATAGCAATTTTCTTCGACAAAGAAGTAACTTACCCTCTCTGGGGAGTTACTTTTCATATTAAAATGATCTAAGGCTACCCATATCCACAGTCCCCTGTCGTTTTTGCGACTACTGTAGCGGCAGACAAAAATAGCCGTAATTAATAATGTAAATCATTGAGAAAAATACTTACCCAATATTTAAGAAAAATACTTACCCAATATTTAAGAAAAATACTTACCCAATACATATGTCAAGTTTTGAGCTGATCAATAATTAGGTACTTACCTAAAACGATGGTTTTAATAAGCCAATCAATATTCAATCCATAATGACAGGATGGACTACGAAGCCAGAAATATTCAGAAGTAGAAAAAACCAGTAGGTACTTGATACAAACGAGACATCACAAGGGAAATAAACTGTTTGCATCAATCGTCATATTTTATTGAAAAAAAAAAGAAAAAACTATGTCACAATAAGTAAATTGGCGTTCCAAAAGTAGGTACATGAGGTGAAGCGGCCCGATAGGGGACGGGGCCACCCCTAAGAGTTCTCCCACTCCTGGCAGCGCCTCCCCCATGAGGCCGTCCACCCCTAGTAAGATCGCTACAAGTGGATTCCGATTGTGTACTGTCGGCCAGAAAGTCACTAGATAGTCATGGACGGCTTGTCTTAACATTTGCTCACTTAAAAAGAAAATAATAAATAGTAACAATAATGAGACTAACTTGAAAGAAAAACTTACGCCATCTCGAAAAAAATTCAGAAGAACGTTTGATTGGTTTCTCTAGGCACAGTGGTTCTTATTTGAATGATACATCAGCCAAAACCCAACAAAGGGTTTGCCATCGTCATGCTCCATAAGGAATTAAAAGTTGCGAAAATTATCATGATCTGTTTCATGTTTAGAAAAATATTATGTTCCACTTAATAAGCAGAAAATCAATACAGAGGAGAACGCAAAAATAAAATAAGAAATCCGATGCCTACCCAAATCGTATTAATTGCTTTTAAGTATATTGTCGTAAAACAACACGGCGAAAATTTATGAGCATATAAACCATCTATCTCTGACAAATTGCACCGGGAGAGCAAGATCAAAGAAACGGACCCTTCTTATTTCTAAGAAGTCATCAAATCCACTCCCCTATTCTTGGAATGTATAAGTTGACCTTTTGTTTTTCCCAGAATTATTATTTTTCTCCCCTGTTCGGAGAACCCGTTTAGTGGCGAATTTTATCCAAAAATAGCTCGCCAAAAACATATATAAACTGTAATGTAACCCCCTTTTTTGATGTTATTGCTGTAGTGTATCCTGGTCATGACATCATTTTGTAGTGTAACAAGGTCTCGATGTTCGGCTGCGATCGTCGTTGTTTCTTCCCTTACCCACGTCGTTTACATTTTACCTACGTTGTGTGGTTGGGTTCTTACTCGAGATGAGAATGTGTCGTGGGGGATGAGGTTTGATTCTTGAATGAAACGCGAAGGAAATGCAAGCAAAATGAATGTTTATTGGAAATCAGTTGCAAAGTTTTAGATGAATTTGTTTCTTTTCTCAAAACACCTACTGACAGTGATAAAATGACACAACATGAATGAAGAGCAACAAAATACAAACAAGAAAAATCATTACAAATTATTTAGACAATGCAGGAATTTACAACAATGAAATGAACACAAAATCAGATTTACAAAACAAAACAAGAAATCATGAAACATGGCAAACTGTCAATTTGATCGCAAAAGAAAAGTGACGTATTCGCTGACAGGCACACCTGGGAAGAACACGTCAAAGAAACCCCTGCGTATAGCCTGGTTGATTGCTGAAAAATCCCTTCCCAAATGATCTGAATAAAAGTCTGAGTGTGAATGAATCATGATGAAATGACAGAGCGTCACTCCAGTTGCAGTGATCAAGTCAGCGTGAATCGGTGCTTGAACCTCTTTGAAAGATTGTTTCGTTTACAAGCTATTTACGTAACAACAAAAGGAAACTTTACGCTAAGCAATTAATTTTACTTTTTTCAAACAAAAGAAGTCAAATTGATAGATAAATAAACAATAAAAAAACGATCGGTGAACAAGTACATGAATCAGCAAGAAATAAATGATAGGTAAACGAGTGAATAAATAAGCAAGAAACAAATGATAAGTAATGGTGTAGGTAAATAAACAAGAAACAAATAAGAGATAAACAGGTAGATAAATCAACAAGAAACAAATGCGGGATAAATAGGTGGATAAATAAAAACAAGAGACAGGTGAAAGATAAATAAGTAGAGAACTTAAAGTTGGTCAGACTTTTTGAAAGCAAATGGAAGAAAGAAGTATCTGTAACGCATTCGCCCGAAATTCCCCAGAAGTTACCCATCGCAAATCCCACAGAAACATACATACAAAACAGAAGAATGGTTAGTAAACAGTACAGGCAAGGGTGCGACGACTCGAGCCAACCTGTGGCCCTCTCTTCGTCGCCGACTTAATTGGAATTGAAACCCCAACGTGAATCGAAGAGGTAAATTTGGAGTCAGATGTACTTTAATGATATCCTGATGGGATGGACAAGGAATTCTCATGAAGCCTATTTTCGATGGAGTACACACGTGGGATCAACCCACTCAGTTGCCTGCCGGTGAGAGGGCCGGACAGTCCGTCCAAGGTACTGATCAGAGCGGGGTAAAGCAAAAAGAAGTGAAAGCACTCCTTCAAAATTTAGTGTGTTTACATTCGTTACCGAAGGTGGACACTTATTTTCGTTAAATGCAAGATAAGTGACATTTACAGTTGAGCTTGTGAATTGACATTGTCGGTATTATCGAGGAATGCGAATTGCAACCACAATCATTGAACACTTTCATACTTCATTCGAGTTCCAACATTCAGCGTACACATTCCTGGTGAGGAGATTCCGTGATACTACCGAATATGTTCATGAATAAATATGCCTGTCGAATCAGGGCAGTAAAAAGAAACAAACCCGAGTCTGAAGCAGCGGCAAAAGGATGGGAAACTAGTGTGGCGATTCCCAACAAAAATAACATTCCACAAATGCTCCGTTACACTAGGCAAACCAATAGCCGACAGGATTTCTTTTAAATAACAGCGTATCTACAGAATGCCATCCTTTACAGAATCGCATCATAAGTAGGAACAACAAAGGATCACGTTAAACATTTTGCAAAAGAGATTACATAATTCCCCCCAAATAATAAAATGTTAGTAGACTCAACAAGGCAGATTCACACAAGTAGGTGGACTCCCCCCCCCCAGGCCACGGAGAAGCGTGCAAGTCTTCTTTCCTCCGTTTGCTTTCAGGTATCACCCGGCAATGAACAATGAAATGAAAATGAATCATCAAAAGTAAATGAATCATAAAAAGTACTGTTCTCTACTTAGCGGCTGATTTTTGGCGTGGTGGAGTTTCTTTTTGTCGTCTTACTGTTTGTGACGTAACTTGTGGGAAAAAAACCAATTAATGAAACCTCGAATTACGCGCGATAGCGCGGCCTTGAGGTCACGAGTACGCAAAAAGCACACGCACTAGATTTACGGCTGTTGCCGTCCACAATCAGATCATTTGGGAGTAGATAAATTACACAAAATTCAAAGCTGTGCGAAGCACCTTGATTTCAAAGGGGAAAAACTGCGGGTTATGCAAGCCCGTTGAGAACAAAGAGAATAAAGCATTTCGGGTTATGTACAATAATTTCGCGGACAAAATAGGTATCGAAATGCATGATTTGGTGAGTGAGTGGAAGTCAAAATTACGATACAATAATTAAAGAAAGACAGACCTTAAATTAGGAGAAACCGACGCACAGTTGCACTGAAAAATCACGTGTTCCTCACACCAGCTGATTCTCTTCTCCGTCTGCCCGGTCTCCCCGGCTTGCCTAGCGCCATCCCCTCTCCCATCGGCAAACGCTACGAACGTCAACGACAGTACCTACTTCAGGTACCAACGTACTAACAAGACAAAGGGGGAACACCACATTTACGCCCCTTTGAAGAAGCGACGGAAAAGGATAGAAGACGATGACGGAGATTCTTCAGCAAACCCAAGACAGTTCATGTGATGAAATTCTTTCTTCTTGTTCTTCGTGTTCTTCTTATCTTCTTTCCATTTTTCTTGTTCTTCCAAGATGACTCCAAGAGGAACCAGACGAAACTTGACAAAGTGTACAGGACAGTGGTTCAGAGGCAGGAGCAACGCCCCCTAGTTGACAAAAGTGGAGTAAGGGTCTTAACGCTGGTGAATCGATTTTTGGTTGTAGGCCAGCTACTTCTTTGGAACCAGATCAGAGGTGGACGCCCCTTGATTAGACTTGGTGGCCAAGAGGTTGAATATCCTGTTGACGACTGGGACTCATGTAGACGACTATTGATTTCAGGTGCGAACTAGACGCTTCAGTGGAACCAGGTGGTGATGGAGTCGAAAATTTGGTGACTGATAAGCTTGACTTCAAACAAAACGCTTCGTTGTGAAACAAGATGACACGGACGTTTCTTGCAGCTTTTCGGTGCCAAAATTGTTTGAGTATCAGGTAGCAGGATGACGGTGATGGTTTAGTGTTCTCCGCATCTCGAAAGATTTTTCTTGGTTCAATGGCGAGACGGCAGTGTTGAACATGATGGCGACGATCCCGGGCAAGATGGTCGTGGTGATGTTTTGCACGCTGATGTGACTGGTTCAATGCCAAGGCTTGTCGGATCCTTGATGCTGTGTGGCTGCGACGCGTCCGGTAATACTTGAAGCATGTTTCGTGCAGCAAGAAACGATTATGATGAAGCAAAGCTTGCTGGTTGGGCAGACGTCATCCATTTGAACAAGTAGACTTTCCCTCCGTCGTGATGGAAATCCACTCTCACACGAATCATTTCAATCTCGGATACAACCGTCCACGCGATTGAAGTTGTCATTCATGAAACAAAACGAAAACCAGCAGAAAAAAAGGCTACACAAAACAAACAACTTAGCCCATCTCACAGCACCCCCCTTGAACGCTCTTGAAAAAAAAAACTGGTTCCCGACAGAGTTTCACCCCGTTTCACAATGTTCCGTTACGGTACAATTTCTGCAATATACCCAGCTCTTACCTTTTCATTATTTCTTAAAAAATCACGTCAGTTATAATCTCCGGTGATAGTCCAGAGGTCCCAAACATTCAGTGCGGATCGGAAGTGGGACCCACGTTTTTCTTTTGTTCATGTTCTTTTATTCAGTTCTTCGGTGACAGTGCTTCGAGAGTGGGTGGCAAGCTGGGAATCCAATGATGTCGGGTAGAACATCTCAAGCAGTAGGTACTTTGTGTTGGCCCCTTGGTGGATCAGTCGTCGATTTGTTTTCTTTCCAAAGTGATCGGCAGTTCAACAGTGTCGATTAGACGATGGTTTCAAGTAGACTCCTGTTGGTTCAGCGATGTTGAATGGGGAAGAGCAGACTGTTGATTCAGCGATGGTGAATGTGGAAAAGAAGACTGTTGGTTCAGTGACGTTGAATGTGGAAGAGCAGACTGTTGGTTCAGTGATGTTGAATGTGGAAGAGCAGACTGTTGGTTCAGCGATGTTCAATGCGGAAAAGCAGACTGTTGGTTCAGCGATGTTGAATGTGCAAGGGCAGACTGTTGATTCAGCAATAGTGAATGTGGACAAGCAGACTGTTGGTTCAGCGATGTTGATGTGGAGAAGCAGACTGTTGCGATTCAGCGAAGTTGAATCTCGCTGTTGAACGTGGTAACCTTCGTGTCTTGAGAATGACACGGACTCGTTTGAGTCGTCAGCACTCTCCAATTCAGCCTCAGCCTCAGCAGCTCTCCAATTTGAGTTGTCGCTCATAAAAACAAAACATTCATCAGGAGTATCGTGTGACAAAAAAAAAACAAACATGAGATCAACATCATCCCACAACATTCTCATCTTTGAGTATCCTGGTCACGCGCACCATTCTGTAATGTAACCCCGTTTTCGATGTTATTGCTATAGTGTATCCTGGTCACGGCACCATTCTGTAATGTAACCCCCTTTTTTGATGTTATTGCTGTAGTGTATCCTGGTCATGACATCATTTTGTAGTGTAACAAGGTCTCGATGTTCGGCTGCGATCGTCGTTGTTTCTTCCCTTACCCACGTCGTTTACATTTTACCTACGTTGTGTGGTTGGGTTCTTACTCGAGATGAGAATGTGTCGTGGGGGATGAGGTTTGATTCTTGAATGAAACGCGAAGGAAATGCAAGCAAAATGAATGTTTATTGGAAATCAGTTGCAAAGTTTTAGATGAATTTGTTTCTTTTCTCAAAACACCTACTGACAGTGATAAAATGACACAACATGAATGAAGAGCAACAAAATACAAACAAGAAAAATCATTACAAATTATTTAGACAATGCAGGAATTTACAACAATGAAATGAACACAAAATCAGATTTACAAAACAAAACAAGAAATCATGAAACATGGCAAACTGTCAATTTGATCGCAAAAGAAAAGTGACGTATTCGCTGACAGGCACACCTGGGAAGAACACGTCAAAGAAACCCCTGCGTATAGCCTGGTTGATTGCTGAAAAATCCCTTCCCAAATGATCTGAATAAAAGTCTGAGTGTGAATGAATCATGATGAAATGACAGAGCGTCACTCCAGTTGCAGTGATCAAGTCAGCGTGAATCGGTGCTTGAACCTCTTTGAAAGATTGTTTCGTTTACAAGCTATTTACGTAACAACAAAAGGAAACTTTACGCTAAGCAATTAATTTTACTTTTTTCAAACAAAAGAAGTCAAATTGATAGATAAATAAACAATAAAAAAACGATCGGTGAACAAGTACATGAATCAGCAAGAAATAAATGATAGGTAAACGAGTGAATAAATAAGCAAGAAACAAATGATAAGTAATGGTGTAGGTAAATAAACAAGAAACAAATAAGAGATAAACAGGTAGATAAATCAACAAGAAACAAATGCGGGATAAATAGGTGGATAAATAAAAACAAGAGACAGGTGAAAGATAAATAAGTAGAGAACTTAAAGTTGGTCAGACTTTTTGAAAGCAAATGGAAGAAAGAAGTATCTGTAACGCATTCGCCCGAAATTCCCCAGAAGTTACCCATCGCAAATCCCACAGAAACATACATACAAAACAGAAGAATGGTTAGTAAACAGTACAGGCAAGGGTGCGACGACTCGAGCCAACCTGTGGCCCTCTCTTCGTCGCCGACTTAATTGGAATTGAAACCCCAACGTGAATCGAAGAGGTAAATTTGGAGTCAGATGTACTTTAATGATATCCTGATGGGATGGACAAGGAATTCTCATGAAGCCTATTTTCGATGGAGTACACACGTGGGATCAACCCACTCAGTTGCCTGCCGGTGAGAGGGCCGGACAGTCCGTCCAAGGTACTGATCAGAGCGGGGTAAAGCAAAAAGAAGTGAAAGCACTCCTTCAAAATTTAGTGTGTTTACATTCGTTACCGAAGGTGGACACTTATTTTCGTTAAATGCAAGATAAGTGACATTTACAGTTGAGCTTGTGAATTGACATTGTCGGTATTATCGAGGAATGCGAATTGCAACCACAATCATTGAACACTTTCATACTTCATTCGAGTTCCAACATTCAGCGTACACATTCCTGGTGAGGAGATTCCGTGATACTACCGAATATGTTCATGAATAAATATGCCTGTCGAATCAGGGCAGTAAAAAGAAACAAACCCGAGTCTGAAGCAGCGGCAAAAGGATGGGAAACTAGTGTGGCGATTCCCAACAAAAATAACATTCCACAAATGCTCCGTTACACTAGGCAAACCAATAGCCGACAGGATTTCTTTTAAATAACAGCGTATCTACAGAATGCCATCCTTTACAGAATCGCATCATAAGTAGGAACAACAAAGGATCACGTTAAACATTTTGCAAAAGAGATTACATAATTCCCCCCAAATAATAAAATGTTAGTAGACTCAACAAGGCAGATTCACACAAGTAGGTGGACTCCCCCCCCCCCCAGGCCACGGAGAAGCGTGCAAGTCTTCTTTCCTCCGTTTGCTTTCAGGTATCACCCGGCAATGAACAATGAAATGAAAATGAATCATCAAAAGTAAATGAATCATAAAAAGTACTGTTCTCTACTTAGCGGCTGATTTTTGGCGTGGTGGAGTTTCTTTTTGTCGTCTTACTGTTTGTGACGTAACTTGTGGGAAAAAAACCAATTAATGAAACCTCGAATTACGCGCGATAGCGCGGCCTTGAGGTCACGAGTACGCAAAAAGCACACGCACTAGATTTACGGCTGTTGCCGTCCACAATCAGATCATTTGGGAGTAGATAAATTACACAAAATTCAAAGCTGTGCGAAGCACCTTGATTTCAAAGGGGAAAAACTGCGGGTTATGCAAGCCCGTTGAGAACAAAGAGAATAAAGCATTTCGGGTTATGTACAATAATTTCGCGGACAAAATAGGTATCGAAATGCATGATTTGGTGAGTGAGTGGAAGTCAAAATTACGATACAATAATTAAAGAAAGACAGACCTTAAATTAGGAGAAACCGACGCACAGTTGCACTGAAAAATCACGTGTTCCTCACACCAGCTGATTCTCTTCTCCGTCTGCCCGGTCTCCCCGGCTTGCCTAGCGCCATCCCCTCTCCCATCGGCAAACGCTACGAACGTCAACGACAGTACCTACTTCAGGTACCAACGTACTAACAAGACAAAGGGGGAACACCACAAAACCCACCCCGTAAAAGGGGAGAATAGAGAGTTAAATTCAAGCCGTTGAGCAGCAGGTTACACCAGTGCCACATTAATTATTTTCTTCGTACAAAGTTAAACAATTTTAAATTTCTCCAAGTTAAAAAATCAGACTAAGAAAAAAATCCGTTTTAAACCGAATATTTCCTCCATATTTCCAATTTCCTCTAGGTGAAAATTACAAAAATGCTAAGCGAGCTCGTATACTTCGGTATCAAGTAGGTATCTAAATACGAGGCCGAAAGCGATGTTATACATATGTGGAGAAGAAGCCGATCCCGATAAGGTGCTCAAACAAGCAAAAAAGTCCAGAAGGCAAAAATATTACTCAGTTAAGATAAAGAACTGAACAAAATGTCAACCTCGTCAAACAAGTTGCACTAGAGCGAATGGATGAGTTAAGCAGCAGAGTCCTAGTCCGCCTAGGGGATAACTCGACTTCGCCTGCTACTGATGGACGATGTACGCTGTCACAAAGAATGCCTTGATTTTGTTCACCATCAACCATAATTGTTCGCGACAAAGGCAAACCAGCTGATCTGGTGAAGCAAGAAGCTTTTCTGCCGGTTTGTAATTTCATGGAAGAGAGGGAGGCATGAAATGAGAAAATCAGGTTTATCGATACTACACTACTGCGACAATACTGTTACGAGCGGCGATTCTGGATAACACGCGATCTTTCTAGACCCTTCCCGTTAAATCGCAGTGTACAAGTGCGAAGCATTCTGGTGTGTTCCAGTGCGTGCGTGTAGGCTTTTTCCCGTACAACTGTATGGAGACTTCAGCAGTGGGTCAAGCTACATATGTCCATTTTGGCGGCAGTGCCACATACCAGAACACACGAGAAGCACGCGAAAGGTGTGTGATTATTCGGGAATCGCCTAGAAAACCATATTCCGGGCCACTATGGAAATTGCTGTAATATGTAACGCAAAAAAATTAAATTTCAATAATTTTCGAGTGTAGAAAAATTAATTAATTGTACATGTTATACTCTCCTTCCTCTGAATACAACTGTGGCACATATTCATGGCAATTTGTCCATTAAGTCTGTAATGTTAAGCTGACAGTTATGCTAGATAGAAGAATCCTCATAATTTATGCATTTTTTTTATAATGTCAGATAATATGGTGAAAGCCGAGAAAAAGTAAGTATGTCGACAAAAAGTAACCTATATCTCCGAGACCGCAAGAGGTAGTTGGATAAATTTTTCAGAATATACCGGGTGTTTATAAACGTTTGTTATCATATCGCCTTTGGAATCTCCTATCACTCTTTCAAATCGTGCCTTTCACTGCGACTTTTGGCCTGACCAAAGCCTGCCGCGATCACAGACGTTTATAAACACCCGGTATTTAGGGCATGCCATAAAGTGACACTGAGTAAAAAAATCTTCATGATTCTTGCATTTTTCGGGTCAGAGTTGGAAAAAATCATAAAAACAGTGTGGTGCGCCCTCTTTCGCCAATATCTTGTAACGCAGATGGGTTACAGTGCGGGATTTTCCATGGCATGTTCAGGACATATCACAGAATGATATAAAACACAAAAATTTCGGTTCGGATTTTGTTCCGGGTCAATGTCTATTATTCCTGGGCTATTAGTTCAGCATTTGAAAGCGTTTAATTATTATTTACCCTATTTGCAAGGATATAAAAAAGATTAAAACATCTGTGAAGATGTGCCCATGCCCAAACGGTAGTCTGTGCCCAAACCAACAAGGAACGCTTTGTTCCGGCTTTATCGCGGGTTCGTATCTCGTTTAAAGCCATCCTGACCTGACGTACCTATGCCTAAGTAAGGTAAGTGCTGAAAGACGAAAATATTGGATGAAGGCAAAAAGCCCGACAACGCTAAAATAATAAAACGACCGCGATACTACTGCACTAAAAGGAAATCCAAGATGGCGGCCAAGCTGGTAAAAACAGTTGACAGTCTTGTTTCCTAAAATAGTAGGCCGAGGAATTTTCGCCAATTACGACTATATTTCTAACATCCCTAATAGTGAAAATGTTAATTTTCATCTTTCCATCTTCAAATTTCTTCGATTTTTTTAACAATAAAATGTCTACAAAAAGAATTATATTCTTGAAAATATCTCTGGAAACGATTGATATTTTTGAATTCGGTTTGCTGAACCTTCATTGGCGTAAAATGGCGAATACGTACGGTAACTTTCATCACTGTACCTCTTTCGGTTCATGATTTAACAATTTTTATGTCTTCATTTCATTTTACCCCCCCTCCTGCTGCCCAGTCGCAGGTCTCAGATGTTCGCCATCGCGATCCTAGTTCAGCATGATCTAAGGAACAATTTGGCACCAACCACTATACTCTAGTCTCAACGTGCACACGGGCCTCAAAAAATGAACATAAGAAAACCCACTATTTGGGGATTTTCTATATATCAGATTTGGAAACTTAAAAACAAAATCTCACAGCCGACTAGAATCACGGTACAGGTGAACCTACTTTAGTGTAGTTTGAAATTTCATTTTTGGAATGGGTGGGGGCTGAAGATAGAAATTTGCCAATGTATGTTTTAGATGTCCCCCTCGATATAAAAATCGACCTGTTTGCTCGAAAAAATATTGACTGGGAATCGGGAGTTATTGCAGGTGGATAGTTTTCAAATGATCACCCCCGGTATATGTATATCCTGTACACTTTTTATTTTCAGTAGAATGACTTTTTAAAGCAAAAATAAAGTGACAAGCTGGAGCGCTAGGAGACGGCTGATGGCCGCTGATAGTTTCGCTCCAAAACTTTGCGAGTGCCATCAGCCGTAGCCACAGCCCCCAGCTTGTCACTTTATTTTTGCTTCAAAAAGTCATTCTACTGAATTTAAAACGTAAACGGCATATACCTACCTACTTGCTGAGAGTTTTCTCTGTATCGTGTGATCCACAAAATTGATTATTAAGGGTGGCTTTGAACCCTAAAAATTCGGCCATTTAGCCAATACCAATACAGTCAACGATAATCGATGAATATTAGGTATGTTTCCAGAGCCAACCCCAATTCCGAATTTTGTGGATCACATGGTATCATTTCTATACATATTGGCTTCTATTCAGATTATATTCTATAGATATACAGGGTGTCTCAGCGATGATAGCAAAAAAAAATCAACTGTGGGTAAATCTCGTGAAAGTATGACGAAAACCTATACCTATACCATTTTACAAAGTTCGGCCTAATGATGAAGATGCAGCGCTTCAAAATTCTCTTTTTTTCGGATTTCGAAAATTTGTAACTCTGGAACGTTTTGACGAAATCAACCTAAATCAGCATTTCTCGACTAGTTTGTGGAAACTATCTACCGACCTGCCAAATTTTGAAAGAATCCAACCAGTGGCGTTGGAGTTATGAGGGTAATTAATTTAGCAGCATCCAAGGAAAGTTGACTTGAGGTGATCCCCCTATAGCTTCTACGCCACTGGTTGGATTCTTGTAAAATTTGGCAGGTTGATAGATAACTTCGACAAACCAGCTCTTGCTAAATTTAAGCTAATTTCGTCAAAAAGTTCCAAAGTTACAAATTTTTAAAATCCAAAAAAGTGAACTTTGAAGGGCTGTAATTTCGTTATTAGACCAAACTTTGGAAAATGATCTATGAGTTTTCAACATATTTTGACGAGATATACTTATAGTTGAATTTTTTGCTATCATCGGTGAAGCATCCTGTATTCAGAAGCTATACTATTATACAGGGTGGTCCACTTTTTGACACAATAATTTTGAGAGATGATAGATAACCAAACATGAACGGGGACTTTTTAAACTTTCCCGAAAAAAAAATGTTTAGAAGTGCCTAATACAAAGATATAAATAGCCCTTCAGTTGGAAATGAAAAATCTTTTTTTTAGCAAAGCTATTGAACCGTTCAACCGACTCTGTTCAAATTTAACTAAAGTTTACTTTAGCGAGTCTCTATCGAACGACTATAACACGTTTTATCAAATTATCCAAGGGCGTAGATAATAGGGGGCACCCTTCTTTTTGTCCCTGATTTTTTACTTTCTTGAAAAATTTTAAATATGGTTCATATCGAGGTTTATATTTTAAGCGCACTTTCCCAAAAAATGGGGAAAAGGCGCTTTTAGCTTCACTTTGTCCGTCCGTCCGTCCATCCGTACCCGGGATCACTCCTCAGGTAAGAAAGATATCGATGTGGTGTAAACGCTGATCGAATGCATACGTGTCCACAATATGAAATTGATCAATTATTTTTGTCACTTGGCCGCCATCTTTGATCCGCCATTTTGAATTTCTCTGAAAGTAGTCCAATTTGAGTGAAATTCACAGGCGATGTGAACTTCATCGAAATACATCCGATTTTGGACAAATGATGCTCTGCCGCCATCTTTGCCGCCATATTGAAATTTGTTATCACTTAACAAATATCATGGAGCTTGGGACTTACCTTTGTTTCGTATGATCATTCTTATTCACAAGCCAAATTCCAACATTCTGCCGCCATCCTGGCCGCCATATTAAAATCTCTTAAAAAGGTGCGTTCAGTCAGCTTATTTAGCCGCAAGTTTTAATTTTAGTCTTAAGCGCTGCATCGCTTATTGGCTGTTCTGAGGAGGCTGGTTCATAAGAGCCTATGGGCGTCGCTGCGCTTGCGACTAAAATTAAAACTTGCGGCTAAATAAGCTGACTGAACGCACCTTTAGTGAAACGATTTTCATGGAACTTGGAACTTACCCTTATCTACGGGATGAAGGTACGAGGGTACAGTAGGTACGATCATTTTGATTTTTAAGCCAAATTCCATGATTCTGACGCTATTTTGGTCGCCATATCGAAATTTCTGCCCAAATAACGGTAGAACCCTAATTAACATCTTGCGTTCACTAATCCTTCAAAAAGGAAGTGCGCTACTTAACTGAGCCTCATGCCCATGAGACATATTCGCTTGTTGAGTTCTACGTTCAATTTAAAAGAAAAAGTTACTCTGCAGAATTTTGATAGAGGCTTCGTTTTCCAGATATCTGGGTTTGAAAAACATCTCGAAATCCTCATTTTCAAGAGCCTAAAAACTTTGTTCCCTGAAAACTTCTTGTTTGTCAGCAAAAATGGTGATTTATCAACTCAAAACACCTAGAGAACTTATTTCAGTTGAGAAATCATGAGTTTTCTTAGATTTTAATTTTTAGGCACTTGAAGTGGTGTTTCCGAGATGTTTTCCGAAATTTCAAACTCAAATATCTCGAAAACAAAGCCTCTAATCAAAATTTTGCAAAGGTAACTTCTTTTTCTAAATCAAACATAGAACTCAAAAATATGAACAATTTTAAAATTTTTTCAAGGGGTTGGAAAATAAGAGGGCAAAAATAGAGGTGCTTTCTAATCTCTACGCCCCTGGATAATTTTAATAAAACGCGTTACTATTTCGATAGAGACTTACTTAAGTGAACTTTGGTTAAAAATTTGAACAACAACAAACAACAGATTTGAACATAATCGGTTGAACGGTTTAAAAGTTATGCTAAAAAACCGATTTTGTATTTCTAACTTTGAAGGGCTATGTCTCTTTTATGACTTCTGAAATATTTTTTCCAAGAAAGTCCCCTTCTTTCTTGATTCTCTATTATCTCTTAAAATTAATGTATCAAAAACTAAACCACCCTGTATACATTATCATCATTATTGAAAAAAAAGCAGTCACCAGTGGGCAGGCTATCATTCATACAATTTCACAGTTTTTTGCATTTTTATGAAAAAAAAAAAACACTTGGAAAAACAAGTTACCAATATGAAGGTACATAATTCAATTTTCCTCGGGGTTAGTAAGGAGAATTGTATTTTTTTTTTCAAAATGTGTGTAAAAATAAAGAACAAGAAACTTTTTGTAGATATGATATTTTAGTTCGTCAAATCCTATTATCACTTCTCTGTGACGTTGTTTGAATTTATTTTGCATTAAGTCACAATTGAACAAATAACGTGCATTTTTTATAAGGTGGACAAAGTTTTGCTAAAATAAACTATCTACCTCGCCAACCTACGAAAAAATCAATTTGTATCTTGCTTTACCACATAAATTTTTCCACAAACTGCGAAATTGAATAATTGGTGATTCCTTCCAATTCCGAATTTAGTTCAGGAGTTTACGACGACCTGGCCTGCAGTTCTAACATGGTAAACCATGCGATGCTGATTGTGGGATACACAAAGGACGCCTGGATTTTGAAAAACTGGTGGGGCAGTCATTGGGGAGAAAAAGGATACATGAAGTTGCGAAGACACAAAAATAGATGCGGAATTGCAAATTATGCAGCATATGCTTTAGTTTAACTGCAAGATCTGAATAAATCATACAATGAATTCATGTTAACCCTTTTTTTTGGCGTTGCACACACATCCTGATGCTTTTCACATTGGTATGAATGGTATGATTATTGTTACGAGTTGCGAGGCACTCGAGCAATCGCACTACATTCGAGAATGAACACGGAGGCGTATACTGTAGATTATAGATTAGAGGTGGTCGTTTGGTCTTGTTGGATCCTTTCTGCACTGCGACCTATAAGATCTTTTGTGGATAACCGCATGCTTCTATTTAAGGACGGAGTTGGATTGGTTGAAGAAGCGTTGCGGAATCAATCCCTGTGGGTTTATTCCTTGACAGAATCTCACCATTTAGGTCTGTTTCGAAAGCTATACAAAGATGTACTTTGGTTTGAACCCATTGGCATTTCCAAAATCCAAAAAATCATTATTCGATTTTGGAAATGCCAATGGGCTTAAACCAAAGTACATCCTTGTAGCTTTCGAAAGAGACCTAAATGGTAAGATTCTGTCGAGGAATAAACCCACAGGGATTGATTCCGCAACGCTTATTTTACCAATATAACTTCGTCCTTAATAGAGAGTTGTTGCAGAATGCCATTTTACTGCACGGCACTATTAAAGGAGGCGTTATTAAAATACTGCTTACCTTATTTTTGGTTGTTGAATAAGAGTTATTGCAGATCGCAAATTTCCTTACTTCCCCCGTCATTCCCAATTCCTAACCTAAATTTTTAGTCTCAATTTAAAGTTAGGGTGCAAATTGCATGCGGGACACAAGGATCCCTCTGACGGGCCTGATTTCTTGCACACGTGTACTGCAAGGCCTGCAGAGTCTATCTGCAAAAAATTAGCCCCCTATTTAATAACGTAAGGGAAGTTAGCTCAAAATTGGACGAATATAGAGGCAACCAACAATACACTAAGTAGAGGGCCACCGGGGGATCGACATAGAGAGAGAGGCAAAGTGACATGGCGGGATTATAGATAGATGAGGAGCGGCGTTTTTCAAGGCAAATCAGGATCTGCAAATGAATTTTTTTCCGGTTTTCGGTTTTGAGGTTACCAGGTGTAGCAATTTCATTTATGTGTGGATTTCCATAATGTGAATACATTTAAATTAAGCGCAAACCACTATACCTATAGCCATTCTCATTCATCTAAGATACTCGGGGCGCTGAGCAACTCGTATACCCCAGCTTTGCGCTGATGGGTTCATATGAGAAGTGCTTCGGGTGGATAAACCAATCGAATTGCTTAAAATTCAAATTTGTCGAATTCGATTGGCTGCTGCAAACCTCATTGCCCATCCACGTTTCACGGACGCCTCTGGGCTCTGGGTATTCTCGGTCTGAAACAGAAGGCACTCTACGTATTTATGATCATCTCCGATATCTGTCAGGCTTATTCGGTAACACTACCCGCAATCACCACCTTCACCGCTTTACAAGGATTTTATCGGAATACATTTTTACGGAAACACAAATGGCTATCCCCAATTTGAAGTTCCTCCATGTTAATCATCTAAACCGAAGCAGAACACCCTACGATGCCCTCTGGGACACCGCCTTGGCCCTTGGCCTTGGAGACGCGCGGATATACTACTGGTTAGCGAACCAAACAGAAACCTGATAAACAAAGACGCAAGGTGGCAGAAAGATGATAAAAGCGATGCCGCTATTAGAGTGCTAAATAGAGTTCCCCTAAATAAAGTCGGGAAAGGTCCAGGATTTGTTTGGCTTAGCTTATACAACTAGAAGGTTGATGATCATCAGTGGTTACCTGTCGCCGAACAATACGATGACGAACTTTACAAACTCACTTGATGAAATTGCTACAGTGGTGAGATCGCACAGAGGGCAGACCATTATTGTCGCGGGAGATTTCAACGCAAAGTCAAAGGGATGGGGCGCCACAATGAACGACGAAAGAGGCAACGTGTTAGCAGACTGGATGTTCGAACTTGATGTTGTTACGTGGAGCACGGGAGCGGATACATTCGAGCGGGATAGGTGCCGTCCATCTGTGCTAGATCTCACGCTAACACATCGAACAGGAATTGTCATCAAAAACTGGAAAGTTGTAGACAAAGAAACTTTAAGTGACCATCGGTACGTTGCATTCGAACTTCGAAATGGAACCGACCACATGAACATAATTCCTCCCAGGGGATGGACTCTGAAAATAGACAGGCTGGGACCTGCTATCCAAAGAAATAGCGAAAGAGTTCGAGACAGCTGAAGTAAGTCCCGATGGCCTTGCCAAAACTTTGAAAAGAGCTTGCGACAAAATGCCTCAAAGGAAATCAGCGAGACCAAGAGGAAAACTGCGTAGGTACTGGTGAACCCAAGAAATTTCGGACCAGAGAAAGAAATGCGTCAAAATCAGACGCCAATACCTGAGGGCCCGAAAAGCGACAGGAAGCGCTAGCATGGAAGAATTGAGAATCAAACTGGGTGAAGCCAGGGCAAATTTGAGGCAGTCGATAACAAAATCGAAAGAAGAGAAATGGAAGGAGCTATGCGAAGAGGTAGAATCAGACGTTTGGGGAAAGGGTACAACCTGGTCGTTAAGTGAACACAAATGAGAGAAAAACTGATTGTACCAAAGAGCTGCGTAGAGCTGATTTTCCACGAACTCTTTCCTGTCCACGGAGCAAGCACGGAGCTAGACTTTTGATGTCAGGTGGGCCAGGTCTGGGCCCAATAAATATATATGATGGGCACAACAGGATGATTGCGCCGCAGGTGAAAATTTTTCAGATTAATAATAATAATGCTAATAATAATATCAAGAACATGAAACTCAATTGGTTTTACTTATTTTGATTTTTCAATTTTTTTGCAAAAATTATGTACCGAGCGAGTATTATGACACAAGCGAAATTGTTTGTGTTAAATTTTTCAGGTGAGTATTTTTCGAGGTATTTTCAAGTGGGTAGGGGAAGGTACCGGTAATTATTTTTATTTTTGTTACCAATAATAGTAGGTACCTACTTATTTATCTATCTATCCATCTATCTATCTAAGGTATTATTTTCTCCAGAAATCTGATCTATACAAATAGTTTTTGTTCTTTTCGACTAAAGTCAAATGGGCTGTATCAAATTTGAATTGCCACCGATAATTGTGTCTGGGATTTGATTGTTGAAAAGTTGATCTACTTTTCACATGACAATTTTATGTTTTCCAAATTTTCGGTTATGGTAGAACGTGAACGTGACGTCGAAGGTTGTGCAATATTTGTTTCTTGAACATCATCATTTATTTCACCAACTTTTTTCTTTTTAAATTTACCAAAATAATCGCGTGATGTTTTTTTTTTGAGCCACTTTTACATTTCTATTCTCGAATATTAAAAAATACCCAGGCAAATAGGCTAGTGGACATGGTTTTTTTTATTTCTTTTTATGAGAGATCCTCCCAAAATTGTTGCATTGGCAAGATGATTTTGTTGAAAAAAGTTTTTGTACATATAAAAAAAAACATGAAAAAGATTTGTCTGTTTGAATGGCGCGGCAAGTGCGTGACGTCACATTTTGAAGAGCCAATAGAAACTCTAGTTGGTCATTCAATGACTGAAGAACACCTTCTCGTTTTGAACTGATTTATACCAAAAAAATATAATGAAATGCTGGAGTGCTATGGTTTGACCTCACCTTTTGGTCGATTCTTCCTTAAAATTCACTTATTTTTGCTCGTGCAGGCTTCGGATTAATGCCACAACAGTGTTATCAGTGCCATATGAGTGGCAGTACTGCAAGTGTCGCATGCCATATGTCAACCCCACGTCAAATAATCTAGTTTTTTTTTAATACAATTTCGCTTCATAATACATAATAACTCCATGCAATGGCAACAAAAATAAGTTCCTTGTGTTAAAGTTGTGCTTGCACGTGAAAATACACCACTACGTCATAGATCCAGAACGAATGCTTCGGTCGAATGTCAAAGGCGTTCCCCTCTCCTTCCTCCCTCCCACCTCTTAGCCCACTTTCAAGCTGTGACGTAGCATATTATTCCTGATTTGAATAAGTCCACTTTCAAATTGATTTTTTACTGAAATGAAATCATATTTCGAAAAACTTTTCCAACTACAAATTCGTCATTCAGATATTTATCAGGTTTATGATACTTTTATACTGAAATGCGATTGATGTCCAGTAGCCTATTACCCTTTTCGAACGAATAATAGTGGTTGAAAAATGGAAACAAATATTTGAATGGTTTAAATTATAGCAACTTTTTTGCTAACTAGGTACCCATTTATTTTTAGAAGGTTTTTCCTCGGAACTCCGGCGTTTGTTAACATTTTTGACTTTTTTTTTGCGAGTCCAGTAGTCAAACTCCACTTGATCGCAACTGGTTGTTACCTCCTTCTACCTGTACCTACAAAATAATAAATAATAAATAACTTTACTGCCACAAAAATACATAGGTACATGATAATATGTGTGTAAATACACAATCATGGATACAACTTGGCGGTTTGGCGCTCGGAAATTGGTTTCTTCAGCTTATTCCTTCATTTTATTTTTTGTGATATTGTCGTCGGCATAAATATGTTAGAATGCTCTGAGTGGGCACAAAAAATTTCAGGTGGGCATGGCCCACCCAGCCCCCCCTTAGCTCCGTGCCTGCCACGGAGAGGTCGAGTGGACGGTGCTTCATGTAAAGGGGGTTACGCCCTTCACAGAGGAAGAAATTACTGAGCTGCAAGCAGACTCGGACTCGGGGATGGAAAGGCCCCAGGACCTGATTCATGTGTCGGAACTCGGAAGTCATCAAGCTGGCAGTACTAAAGTCCAAGTACATTCTGGAAATCATGAACCAGGCGCTTAGTGCTGGTCATTTCCCAGAGAGATGGAAGAGAGCGAACCTCATTCTCCTTAGAAAAGGAGACAGACCGATGGAAGAGCCATCCAGATAGGTACAGGCCGATTTGTCTGTTGGACTCGGCAGAAGAATTAGGCATTTCCATTGACGTCACAGCAGTGTTGCCAACTGTCCAGAATTGCCCGCCAAATTTGAACCAAATAATGTTCGGAAACAACCCAACTACAGGGCGCTTATGGAGTTCCAGTTTCTGCATTTTTTTCCTCGGCTACCTTTTTGAGTTTGAGTTTGAAACTTTTGTATCAAGTTCAAAGCAATGTCCTTAATGCGCCTGCAAAATAAGTTCTCGTGGAAAAGTGTGTTTTTTTGTGAAAAAGCAAGCCAAACATGTTAGGTTAACTGCACAGGGTAGTGGTGAAAATTCATATTTTCCGACAAAATTGGACATGAGCTTTGCCACCAAACCTCACCTGAATGTTGGGGGGTTTACGTTCCCGGCATTGCTGGAGTGATATGCCTTGTGTGGGGCTAGGTATGTTACCTCTTCGGTTTGTGCTTTCCAATCACCCAAATACTTGAGGCCCAGCTTTTACTGCTGGATTAAAGAAACAAACAATAGTTTTTGTTTATATTTTAAAAGTGCAGGAATGTCTTCACTTCGGTTGTAGAATATGGACAGAGGCAAAACATGGAAGTTTAACTCGAACAGCTGTTCGGCCACCGAAGATGTATTTGGTCACCGGAGCCCTCCTTGACAGAAATTTTACACCTGATTTGACGATATTGAATTTTCAACTACAACCCGATTGTGTTATGACACATTTCTTAAAAATACAAATATTTATTGTTCTATTGAGGATTCTAGGCTCCAAATTGTGGTCGACGTAGCAATTCCTCAGTCCGTAGATTTTCCCATTTTTAGATTGCTGAAGGCCACAATTCTTGACACAGGTACTTCCTGAAACTAGATAGGCTTAGCAACAGATAATTTTGTGCAAACATCATAACTGTATTACAGCAATTTAGTTACCCATCCTAATTGTTATCGGTACAACCTCCGTATATTTTTTCAAGTGTATTCCTTCCTTCCTTCCTCCTTTCCATTTCTTGGCGCTTTGGGATACATTCTGTGATGCCTCGTACTTCCACGAGCCCCAGCGTTTCGAGAAAACCATGAATTTCTCATTTTTTCTTAAAAAAAAAGTTTCAACCACTCCAAACTCCAACCCAACGTTCACGTTCATTGAGCCCTCTACATCTCTAGTCATGCTTTCTCCATTGCTTTCACAAGCCTAGATGTTTGAATTGACAATAGTTTCCATTTTCTACTTCACTATAGTAGTAATATTTGCTGTAATATAAGCACATGTGAACCACATGGGATCGGCTCCGAGTATCTTCATCTTCTGTTGACCAAATCGTACACCTGACTTGACAATCTTGAATTTTCAGTTGATGGCTTCATCGCGGCAAGACACATTGCTTAAAAAATCCTGAAATTTCTTCTTGTAAGCAGGATTTGAGGTAACATTGTGGTCAACTTAGAAATTCCTTGGTCGCTGGATTTTCCCATTTCACGATCGCCACAGGTCACAGTTTTTGCCACAGCCATACTTTCTGAAATCAGAAGGGCGCTTAGTAATGGATAATTTGTAAAATCATCTCACATTTATTCTGTATTCTAACAATTTAGTCAGCTTTTTACCTTATCGGCAGGATAATAAACTGGCATATTTTCTCCTTCCCAGATGTCTTTGAGTCGCATTTCTTGGCACTTTGAGATACTTCCTGAGATGCTCTTTTCTTCCAGGAATCTAGTTTTCCGAAAAAGCCACGGATTCCTTTTTTTTTTCGACGAAAATGATTGAAGCACTGCACCAAACTTTCTTGTTTATTGAGCTATTTGGAGCAGCACATCTCCAACTATCAGTATTGATCGAAGCGCCAGAGTTTCGTGAACAATAATCACGCACAAACTTGCTTCCTACTGTATCCAAAATCTCAAAAAAGTACTTTTTTTACAATCATAACAACGCGGGTTGTTCCCTAACACTTTTTTGACGTTATAAATTCAACTAAGTTGGCAACACTGACGAGCTCGTGACGTCATGTGGAAATGCCTAATTAGGCATTCATTTCCATTGACGTCACAGCAGTGTTGCCAACTGTCCAGAATTGCCCGCCAAATTTGAACCAAATAATGTTCGGGAACAACCCAACTACAGGGCGCTTATGGAGTTCCAGTTTCTGCATTTTTTTCCTCGGCTACCTTTTTGAGTTTGAGTTTGAAACTTTTGTATAAAGTTCAAAGCAATGTCCTTAATGCGCCTGCAAAATAAGTTCTCGTGGAAAAGTGTCGTTTTTGTGAAAAAGCAAGCCAAACATGTTAGGTTACCTGCAGAGGGTAGTGGTGAAAATCCATATTTTCCGACGAAATTGGGCATAAACTTTACCTGAATGTTGGGGGTTTACATTCCCGGCATTGCTGGAGTGATGTGCCTTGTGTGGGGCTAGGTATGTACCTCTTTGGTTTGTGCTTCCCAATCACCCAAATACTTGAGGCCCAGCTTTTACTGCTGGATTAAAGAAACAAACAATAGTTTTTGTTTATATCTTATATTTTTAAAGTGCAGGAATGTCTTCAGTTCGGTTGTAGAATATGGACAAAGGCAAAACATGGAAGTTTAACTCGAACAGCTGTTCGGCCACCGAAGATGTATCCGGTCACCAGAGCCCTACTTGACAGAAATTTTACACCTGATTTAACGATATTGAATTTTCAACTACAACTTGATTGTGTCAAGATACATTTCTTGAAAATACAAATATTTATTGTTCTATTGAGGATTCTAGGCTCCAAATTGTGGTCGACGTAGCAATTCCTCAGTCCGTAGATCTTCCCATTTTTAGATTGCCGAAGGCCACAATTTTTGACACAGGTACTTCCTGAAACTAGATAGGCGTAGCAACAGATAATTTTGCGCAAACATCATAACTGTATTACAGCAATTTAGTTACCCATCCTAATCGTTATCGGTACAACCTCCGTATATTTTTTCAAGTGTATTCCTTCCTTCCTTCCTCCTTTCCATTTCTTGGCGCCTTGGGATACATTCTGTGATGCCTCTCACTTCCACGAGCCCAGCGTTTCGAGAAAACCATGAATTTCTCATTTTTTCCTCAAAAAAAAGATTCAACCACTCCAAACTCCAACCCAACTTTCAAGTTCATTGAGCCCTCTCCATTGCTTTCACAAGCCTAGATGTTTGAATTGACAATAGTTTCCATTTTCTACTTCACTGTAGTTGTAATATTCGCTGTGATATAAGCACATGTGAACCAGATGGATCGGCTCCGAGTATATTGATCTTCTGAAGACCAAATCGTACACCTGACTTGACAATCTTGAATTTTCAGTTGATGACTTCATCGCGTCAAGACACATTGCTCAATAAATCCTGAAATTTCTTCTTATAAGCAGGATTTGAGGTAAAATTGTGGTCAACTTGGGAATTCCTTGGTCGCTGGATTTTCCCATTTCGAGATCGCCACAGGTCACAGTTTTTGCCACAGCTATACTTTCTGAAATCAGAAGGGCGCTTAGTAATGGATAATTTGTAAAATCATCTCACATTTATTCTGTATTCCAACAATTTAGTCAGCTTTTTACCTTATCGGCAGGATAATAAACTGGCATATTTTCTCCTTCCCAGATGTCTTTGAGTCGCATTTCTTGGCACTTTGAGATACTTCCTGAGATGCTCTTTTCTTCCAGGAATCTAGTTTTCCGAAAAAGCCACGGATTTCTTTTTTTTTTCGACGAAAATGATTTAAGCACTTCACCAAACTTTCTTGTTTATTGAGCTATTTGGGGCAGCACATCTCCAACTATCAGTATTGATCGAAGCGCCAGAGTTTTGTGAACAATTATCACGCACAAACTTGCCTCCTACTGTATCCAAAATCTCAAAAACGTACTCTTTTTCCAATCATAACAACGCGGGTTGTTCCCGAACACTTTTTTTGAGGTTATAAATTCAACTAGGTTGGCAACAGTGACGAGTTTTGCCGCCATGCTGCTCAAGAAGTTCACGTCTAATCAACTTCAACAATCCAATCAGAATTCTGCTGCAAAGAAAGCTGCAGCATTTGCTGCTCAATGTAAGGCCAGCATTAGAGAGGGGAAAGTCTACGATGCACGCGGTGCGACATGTGCCGTCAGTGCCGTCACTTGCAGACTATCATAGCACTTTGGTTTGTTTCTCTGCTATATGTTACAACCAGAAATTTCCTTTCAGAGACGCTTCGGACAAAAACTTTCCTACGTCTTTGGATACTTCCCGCGCAAGTACCTAGGTAGTAGGTAACAGCAGTTTTTTTTTTTTGTCAAGGATCAAGTGATCTGGGCAGGAAGCATAGACACTGGAAGTACTCAGCTGAATAGGTACATCAGCCCCATTTCCTTCAATTTTCCGAATATTCGGTGATTCCAGCATAAGGCTGAAAAACAACGAAGGCAGGCTGCTGCCTGTCGACGCTGACAATCGCGCGGTGGTTCTGGTCCAGGCAGGTCAAGGACGGGCTCAGGGCTCGGGCGCTCGCCCAGTTTACTTCACCTATGAGGATTGTCGGCGCCGATATCGTTAATCAACCGCTAACCTGCTTTCCTTGTGTTATCGCAGATCTCATCTTTGAAAATGTTCAATCACTTGCCGATTAGAAACGCAAAAACCTTCGCTATCTTCAGCTTTAGCAGTAAAGTCAAACACCACTAGTGATGGGCTGCTAAATAGCAGTCTGCTATTTTGTAGCAGCTATTTGACTAGTAGCAGTTATAGCAGTTACGCTCTTTGAAAAATAGCTGCTATTAATATAGCAGTTTGGACTACTATAGCTGCTCGAGCGCAAGCACTCCTCGTACGTTACTTTAGCTATTTAGCACTATAAACAGCAGTAGCAGTAGCAGCAGCGAACTGCGACTTGACTATGTATAACAGTTCGTAGGCACCGGTCGCGTCGCCGCGTCTTCCCAGTTATAGAGCGCTTCGAGAAATAACATTTCTCTGCTATTTGTGTAGCAGTAGCAGTTTGGTTGGCCGCCGGCCCGTAAAAACGATTTCAACATTTTCAACAACAATTAGACAATCGAGCGCAAGCACTCTCGTACGTTACCTACTTCAGTGCCTGTTCTCTGACTTCAGTTATTAGCACTATAAGCAGCAGTAGTAAGTAGTAGGTACCTACATTACCTAATTGCTCGAATTAACCGAACCGAGCGTTATCTACAACGATTTATTTCTTTACTGCTTTCGCTTTTGTATTATGCTAACTGCTAATGCTTAAAATGTTAGACCGCGCACCGCGCTGCTAATGCTACTCCTGTAGCTATTTCGCATTTTTCATGTACAGGTTCTTATGAAAGTAGCTGCTACAAAAATAGCAGCTATTTTTAGCTGCTATGAAAAAGTAGCATAGCAGTTCGTAGCTGCTACTCAAAAATAGCAGTTTTGCCCATCACTAAACACCACTTGCAGTCTAATGGGTTCTATACACTTCACAAGAGTATTTTCAAACGGCTCGGTGAGGTTCGCAGGCTTAAGGTGGGTTCAGTCAGCTTGGTTTTAGTTTTAGTCGTAGTCGTAAATTTGAAAGTAGAAAGCACGGGTCATATGCGCGGCGTTCATGCAGAGTTTTGATTTTAGTCGTAAGAATGAACCTTTTCAGAAGAGAGAGACAGATGCCTGCGCGCTCGTACCGCGCAGCCGGTGGTGTCTAGCTATAACGGCGCCTATCCTCATCCTGTGGCTGTGTATCGTATTTGTTTATTTATTTGTCACATTGTTGACAATTATTTGTCATTTTGTGACATATTTGTCACATTGTGACATTTGTCACAATTATTACTGTTGACACAATGAAGAAAATTATCCAAGAAGCAGTCCTAGTCGTGGTGACGCAGTTGTCCTCGACGATGATTGATTTAGACTAGCAAGAAAAACCTTCAAGAACGCTGTGCGATAACGACGACCCAAGAAAAACGGCAAGTAGCAACTCCAGCTGATAATATATCACCGGCTGCACAAACAAACAAAAATGTAAACAATGGTGGCATTCGTTCTACAAAGGCAAAGCGCATCACGACACGTAAATCTTCAGTCGTGATCGGGACCGCTGAAGTCAAGCTTCCAACTTCGGATGGAATCAACACTTTTGCTGGTGCGACGAGGCGTGTTTGGTTACACGTGACGGTATACTAGTATACTACCACGGGGAGCGGGGAGGCAGCTCACCCGAAAAACGAATCCAATCAGAGTGGGCGGTGCTTTTTAACTAGGGTTGCCAAATTCAGAGGGCGCTTCATGTTGAATTCGGAACAGGCAAGGAAACAGGTTCCTGCTTACCGGCATAATTCAAAAATCGTGCTCGAATCGAAAATTCCATGACGGACAGTAGAGTAGGCCTTTCCTTTCCAGGTAACGCGGAATGCAAACGTCAAACGCAAATGTGTTGTTTATTTCGAGTTTTCGTAACGAATTTCGTCAAACGGGGATTTATTTTCAAAAGAAAATGCTCTTTACCTAATGTTTTGTATGTGGACCTCATCGTAAGGACATAATATAATATTCACCATATTCCAAGAAATGAGTCCAGGTAAGTGATTCAAATTTGTGTGATTCATAGATTCTGGTCGCGTGCTAGCGACGCGACGGCCGCATTTTTTCATATTTTAAAAAAGAAATCTCTTATTTCAGCATTCTGCCGTACTGGCTGGTGACTAAAATGGATATCCAGGATATCTCTCTTGGTCTATCACCTATCAGCAGTCCCAACTGGCAGCCGTCGCCTACCCGGGAGGAAGAAAAGAGATCGAACGACTGAACACTCCATGCGGACTGAACACAAAGATGGGGAGAGGAAAGCGATACGTAATGCAGAGCAAAAGTGATATCAACAGCTGGAAGGAAAGATTTGCGAGATGAAAAGAAGTAAAGAACAGTAAACCAATGACCGAAATATTGTGTGCAGAGGGCCTCTACCATGGGAGTTAGGCCAATATTTGTCTCCCGAGTTTGTAGTGCTTTGGATTTAATAATATTAGGTAAGTACCTACTTAAGTATGACATAGAGGCACATGGAACTCTACATTGTATTTAAATAGGTAGGTACCTCCTCGGGTACGTCATAATCTTCTTTCTCCTGGTTGCACAAAAAAATTTAACCATGAATAGCGATGTTAATTCTATCTTGAAAACTTAATTTTGATAAAAGGCAAGTACTGCAAGTGCTGATAAGTTTAAAGCATCACAGCATTTCTATTTGACCTTTGAAAAAAATGCAGAAAAGTGATGAGTTATTGTAGCCTGATGTGGCTTGTATTTATTTTAGATTCCAAAATTCACATTATGCCTTTAAACCAATATTATGCCCTCGCGTATGTCGTACAATACAGTGTCCCAAATTGGTGGTTCCTGTTGAAAATGAATACAAGAAAGTCGGAAACCATGCAATACATACCACGAAATGTATTTTTCGAGGGGCAAACTGCTGGGGAAGTCTGGTGTACATGCCGGAGGAAGTCCGGGGGAAATCCTTACGAGGGGGAAGTCTGGTGTACAGAATTTGACCAGCGGTTTGCCCCTCGGTATTTTTCGTAAAACAACATTTTCAAAATTATTGGAATCAAGTGGCGAAATTTCCATACCTAATGTAATTTGTAATTATTCCAATGGATGCTCATGAAATGCATGAGAGAGGGCTTGGAAGTTGTATGATACCTATCTTGTGAAAATTTCCATAATGATTTTTTCAATGAATTCATGTGAAGCCTCTTATGGGACAGTTTATAAATCGATGGATCAAGTGAGAATTCCCAAGTGAGTCTATTTTTTCACCAGTGAAGTCTCTTTTTCAACTGATCGTGCGAACTTGAGAGATGAAGTAGTATTTGATTGGGTCAGGTTCCTCCAACACATCTTTTACTGGGCTTTCAGAAAAAATACCTATTCAATATCCACTAAAATTTATGTATTTATAAAATATTCACTTATCATTATGATATAGAGTTGACGGCACACCAGAGGCACCTGTGGACGGGGCTGAACAGAAAAACCAAAATTGTTTCGGACGAGTCCAATGTATTGTAAAAAGCAACACCGTCAGCTGGAGTCTGGAGTGCTGGACCAATACCAGGCTAGAGGCGAGCCCACTGCAAATCTAGGTGCGCCACTGGATAAACTCAGTTCGCGCAGTTATAGGCCCCGCCCACAGGTCCCTCTGGTATTCCGAGTACTCTACCTATTATACCTATGTAATACATTGGTTCCTACTTTTCAGAGAAACGTCTGGCAGCATCTTTGTGCTTATCAAGATGGAGGAAAGAAGAGATGGACGATGCAGACATCGGCAAGTGACATCATAAGCTAAAAGGATTAGTTCGAGTTGGAAAGAAGAACAGAGCAAACCAAGCAGCTGGTTTGCAAGCAGCAGGCAGCAGGCAAGCAGCAGGAGGAATGCTGTCCATGAGCCTACTAAGCCAGTACCTTTGTCTTTGAGCTGCATTTCTGGATTTACCTAGGTAACTCCAACTCTTACATTATGTTGTAAATTTTGGTCAACGCTGGATCATCAGTGACCTCGCATAAAACTCCGGGAAGTGATTCCTGTCAAAAAAAAATTGTCGAAAAGAGCAACATTTTTTTAGAGTGCTTCCAAAGGGAGTTACAGACCCTTAAAGGTACAAAATTAAGCAAAGTACGTATTTGATTTTTCGCCCAAGAACTAGGTATTATTAAAGGTAGATTCTTAAATTTTTATTTTATTTATTTATTTATTTATTTAATTGTCTTATTTTACGAGGCGGCATTCAGCTATAAGCTGCTCTACCATGCAACCTCGGGGACAGCACAAAATATCCATGGATGAAGTAGGATTCGAACCCACACAGGGCAGCGCGAATGGTTTGGCTTACCATCACCTGTACCACTCGGCCACCACCGCTCCAATTTTTTGCGCAAATTTGGTGCAGGGAACTTTTTTCACAGTGCAAATTCAAGTGCATAATATTCCAACAAATCTGACCAGTCTAGGCGTAGTTGAAAGGAGTTTGGTGAGGCTGAACTGCTAAGAGAAAATTACTTTATGACACGTCCATGGTTTTTCACTCTCACTCGCGAACGGTGCATGCTAGGAAAAAAATGCAGGAGGCATAAAAGTTCAAGCTTGAAATGTATAATGGAAATGTACTTTTAAAAATACGACCCGACCACCGATGATTTTATCTGAACTCCCCTCAACTTCCTTTAACTCCGCCAGCACTGGTCAGATTTGTCTAAAATCTTGTCCGTACGTTTGCACTATGAAAACACTTACTTGTATCAAGAAATGTGAAGTTCCTACCTTTGATAGTTCTTGAGCAAATAATTGAAAACTCTGTCTCACTTTTTACTTTTATGGGTACGTAACTATCCCTTAGGGAGAACTGTAGGAAGAAATCTTAATCTTACTTTTCGCCTTATTTTTCCGGAAGGAATCGCCAGCCGGAGTTTTTTATGCAAGGTCACCGAAACCCTCTGCATGTGGGGTGATTCCGAGAGTGATTCATAATTCGCGCATACGGGCTCCAGTGCGTTGTGAAGGGGTCACCAGGGAGTTACAAGAAACTAGTAAAATCTCAAATTTGCCCCTAAATTTAATTTAGTCATATGTACTTGTAGTCCAGGAATTTTAGCTGTTTAAATCGCAAATAGCGAACAAAAATTAAAACTAGCCGGATTTTTGTATATAAGCTCAGTTGAGCATGTAGTTCAACATATCAAAAGTCCTCAAGAATCCGGTGTGAGCTTCGGCCGTTGTGGCCTCGAGAAGAACTTGAGGGTCAGTTTTTCGCGTATATCTCGTGAACAATAGCACTTGGAGAAAAAGTTCCCAAAATTTTATTGTCTACAAGAAAGGTCCCTACACATTTCATCGTCAGTCATCTCCTTCTTCGTGAAAAGACAAGAAAATAAAAGTAGTCCAGATGCTCGATGCTGAAGATTGGTATGGACCTTGAGTTTTATGATGGCGGAGTGTCACTTCGTAGAGGTGTTGTTTGATCCACTCTCTTTTTGTTGAAACTTGGAGCCATCAAGACGAACTATGCCGGCGGCATATACAGGGTGAAATAAAAATAAAAAGTTGAACATTTGTACCTCGAGAACCAAAATGGGTGAAGACATGTAAATCGCCATAAATAATTCTGATTTCATGGTCATGAAGTCGTCGTGAACTTGAATTGAATATCTTGAGCCGTTCTTGAAATATCTTCAAAAGACTGAAGTTGCTACCAAACAAAAAATTATTTTCGTCTACTTATCAGAAAAAAAGTTGACTGTGTTTTTGATAAAATTAGTGGCCTAGAGAGAGCTTTTTACTGTTATTTCATTTTAAATGTAATTTATCATTGTTTCGATTCAAAACACCAAGTTTCGATTCAATATCTGAAGAATATGCGATATTCAGCGGCACGAGTTGCGCTGTAGGTTCGCAAAGCTAGGGGATGGAACTCATGCGTCTGCGCGAGCTAGGAAAAGTCAAAACCTGCAGATTTTCAGCCATCGATTTAACAAAGGAAAATAGATGACAAGAAACTCCTGACTTCCATGCTAGGTTATGTGGAATGATGTTGTCCATGTGCATTGCGGTCGAAAAAATGAATTCCGCGCGTAGTGTTCCGAAAAGAACGACAAAGCCGTTTTCAGTGTATAACTGGTTGCCTAGAAGGTGATGTTTTTTGGGAACACACATGAAATGGAACTGTAATGTTCTTTTCGTACGGTTTTTGCAGCCAGGCACTCAACAAACTGCCCGTCATTTTTGAAAGAAAAAACCTCTGATATATTATACATATAACCCGATAAAATTTTAGTTACCATTTGTTTACATGCAGTTTCATGCCACTGACAGACAGGATGGCAACCGTGAGGCAGAGAAGAATACCAGAAGTAGGGCGGTATTTTCAAAAACACACCAACTGATAAACACGTTACCATATTTTCGCTCATTGTGTATCTAGAACTGATCCATCATTGCTGGTCTTGAACACAATGAAAGATCAAGAAACGCTCTTTTTGCCTCTGCTTTTTGCCAAAGCTTATTTGAAAGTTTCATTTCCAGCCGTTTCAATAATAGACAATGTTGAAATTACGCTTTTTACATGTGTTAGCATACGGCACTATTCTCAAATCCCCTAGCATGGTTGCGCCAGCGCAGAAATGGCACTGAATCTCGCCTATTACCTACTGATATACGGAAAACTATTTTTTTTTTCGTAACGACTTCAGTCTTCTGAAGATATTTCAGAAACGGCTCAACATATTTGATTCAAGTTTACGACGACTTCATGGTCATGGAATTAGAAATATTTTTGGCGATTTACATGTCTTAACCTATTTTGGTTCTCGAGGTACATTTGCTTAACTTTTTATTTTTAAGTCACCCTGTATATGCCGCCGGCATAGTTAGTATTGATGGCATTAAGTTTCAATCAAAAGAGAATGGATCGAACAACACCTCTACCAAATGGCACCCTGCCATCATAAAACTCAAGGTCCGTACAGTCTTTGGCATCGAGCATCTGGACTATTTAGCTTTTCTTGTGTTTTGACAAAGAAGGAGTGGACTGATGATGGAATATGTAAGGACCTTTCTTGTAGACAACACAATTCCCAACAATTTTGCTCCCAGTGCTTTCCCTCCAATTGCCATCGTTTACGAGATAAACACGAAAAACTGATCCTCAAGTTCTTCTCGAGGCCACAACGGCCGAAGCTCACACCGGATTCTTGAGGACTTTTACTATGTTGAACTACATGCTTAACTGAGCTTATATACAAAAATCCGGCTAGTTTTCATTTTTGTTCGCTATTTTTTCTATAATTCCTGGACTATTGTTGTTTATCTCAATATTGAAGCACGGAACACATAATAATAGGTAATGAATGGTGATAATCTCGTTTTCTGACTCCCCGTGACTCCTTTACAACGTGCTGGAACCCATGTGCGCGAATTACGAATCACCCTGTGAGTAGGTATAATAAAATAATTCAGTATATCTCGTTCACTTTGTATTTTCAGAGAATGAATTTTTGGAGCAAAAATGAAGTGACAAAGCTGGGGGGCTATACGACTACAGCTGATGGCACCTGCAGTTTTGGAACTACTATCAGCGGCCATCAGCCGTATGTGCTCCAACTTGACACTTCATTTCTGCTCCAAAAAGTGATTCAACTGAAAATAAAAAGTGAACGGGATCATAGAGTCCCCTTCTTTTTTTTTTTTTTTCGTGCGAACACCTGATAAAAATACGTGTTATTAGTGGCAATTCTGTGAAATTTAAAGGCCCCTTGAAATTTTAAAAGGCGCTGGGTCACCTAGGAACATATACCTATTCTAGGAACGATCAGAAATCGGCTTTACGATTGGCTGAATTCTTTTAAGGGCCTTCAAATTTTAACGGGTTTGATACAGAATCGCCAAAATGTTTTGCCAATCGTGAAGCCGATTTCTGATCGTTCCTATGTGACCAGCGCCTTTTGAAATTTTAAGGGGTCTTTAAATTTTACAGAATTGCCACTAATCACCTTTTACAAGGCCTAAGTACCCAACTAATGAATTGTTTTTCACTATCCAGAGAACGCCACTGCCAGATCCTTGTGATTTTCAAAATGGAGGGAGGAAACGAACTCTAGAACTTGAGAGATCTAGATCGAGATTGAAAAAAATGGCGAACCAGTTGCAAACAAGTCGAATATATAATTGTGTAGCCGAGGGCCTAACTTGGTAATGTATTTGTCTCTCAGCTGTACCTCCTGCTGGATTGTAATGTATACCTAGTCGATATGTATGAATATTACATAGATCAATGCATCATGGATTGATACATATGGTTTGCGCAATGCAATTTTCTTTTATGTTAAACAATTTTCGGCATAGATTTGGTCTTTTGAAATGTACCCACAATAACAGACGACAAACGGATGGGTTATTTTGAACATAGGGCTGCAGTTATTAAGGAATATGTATTTATAACCTATATGATAATTTATCACCGCTTCAAAACGACAAATTTTATGATAGAAATAAGGAGAGGATTATAAGCATATAAGTCAAATGAAAATTGCATCGCGTAAATTCTCTAGTACCTACGTCTTATTCTACCTAACGTTATTGTACAATTTTTGGCCGACAATTATATCTAAGTATAATTAAAAATTACCTCCTATCGCCAACCTAATATATTGTTTGTTTATTTTTTAGAGAATGCCTCTGCCACGACATTTACCTATGCTTCTCATGCTCAGAGAATTTCATGTCTTCATGCTGCTGGAAGTTCATTCCTGTATCTGGAATTGCCTGCAACAGTTCCTTTGTTTGTGAACTGACCACATAAACTTGTGTGGAGTTGAAAAACGAAGATCAGGACCAGATTCAAACATGAAATGACCTTTACGATATGTGTGTAATATGTACCCTCAGCTCCTGAGAAGCTTAATCAACTTTAGAATTACACATACACGTGGCTGATTTTTCAACTACGCTAGCTTTACTTGAAAATTTATCAGTCAACAGCGCTGTAGAAATTTATACTTGAATTGAAACTTTTAGAAAATGCTGAGGCTCCAATTTTTGATTCATCAACTTTATAATGATAATTATGATGTTCAATATATGTATTAGTACCTACAGTAATTTTACTAAATTATTAATAATAATAATTAACTTAAAACTTACATAGTTAATTTTTCAACCACGCTCACTCTACTCGAAAATTTATTAATTTATTGAAATAGCCCTGTTGAAATTTATACTTTAAATTGAACCTTTTTGGAAATGCTGAGACTTCAATTTTCGATAATATCTCGAATAATATGATGTTCAATAATATAAGTACCTAAAATAATTTCACTGTCAAGGATGTTGTGAAGTGAATTCTGAAAATTTGGGCTTCGTGTCTGAAAACCACTTTATGTAACGGCCAACTCGTATCGTAATCTACTATCACAATATGTGTGACATAGTAATATGCACCTACCATCAGTGCCTGAAAATACTATTACTATTATTTTGATTCAATAGTATCTAGAATAATGTATGCATGATGTTCGATATATTAGTACCTAAAATGATTTTACTGTCGAGGATGTTGTGAAGTGAATTCCGAAAAATGTATTGTACTCACTTTTGAACAGCAGTGGTTTATTCCTCACCTCATAATATGCTGGGGATTTTAATTGTTTTAAAAATATGAGAATAAATGAAATGAACAACGTAGGTACTTTAATCTGTTTTGATTGCACGAGTAGCACAATGCTCAATCTAAGTCTTATTTACATTGTTAAAATAGGTATACAAAAATGTTTTCAGAAAAATCTCTCGATTTTTCGTTGAAAACGTTTTTGTAGACTGATTTTAAGTGTAAAAAATTTGAAAATAAACAAGCCAGCATGGACCCCGCGCTTTCGGGACTCTGTGCACGACTGCACGTGACTATAGAGTGCGTCCTGGAACTACCCCAGATCATGTCAAAGAGTATTTGCTTGCCAGGAAACCTGACCACTCCTTTATTATAGAGACTCTTAGCGGTTCCAGCGACGGCTCTCAAATAAACACCTCCTTTAAAATTGGCGCCGATTTCGAATTGTTACACGAACTTTATTCGCAGGATTTCTGGCCGTCCGGAGTGCGAGTGAAGCGCTTTCACTTCCCTCCGGGGGGAGGTGTCAGATCCTAGACCCCCGACACCTACCGTCTCGACACCGAGCCCGTTCCTGAACCTCGGGAATGTGACTCATGCAGGACAGAACGAAGTTCCAGGTGTTGCTGCTGGTGCCGGATCTCGTGTTACGTGCTTTTACCAAAATGTAAGGGGCTTGAGATCCAAGACAGATGCATTCGTCAATTCGGTCTGCTGCGTTGATTACGATCTGCTTGCTTTGACAGAGACTTGGTTGACTGGTGCCATTTCCAGCAGCGAGCTGTTTCCGGACAGCTTTAATGTTTATCGTCATGACAGGGATCTCGAGGCCAGTGGGGTATCCAGAAGGGGCGGTGCTCTCCTGGCTGTCAGGAGCTCGATCGAGTCAACGCTGATCAACACTGATTCTATCTCTTGCAGGGCACCCTTTCTCGACCTTGTCGCTTGCAGGGTGTCACTGGCCAGCTCTTTTTTGTATGTGTTTGTTGTCTACATTCCTCCGAATGTCTCCATTGCCGATTATGAACATTGTATCGACCTCCTTTATGAATTAGATGTAAATTTAAATGGTTAATTGGTCCTGTTAGGTGACTTTAATGTTCCTCATTTTTTAGATGAACCAAGGGACCACAGAGCGGCTTTGTTCAATGGTCTAATGAATTTCCACGACCTCCGTCAGTTTAACAAGATTGGGAACTCTGGTGGTAGAGTGTTGGATTTAATATTTGCCAACATATCGGTCGCTTCGGTAGAGAGAGCAGATCCCCTAGTTGATGAGGATGCACATCACCCATCCTTAGGTTTCACACTTGAGTGCGGGCTTGCCAGGCATGTCCAATTTGACATTAACAAAAACACGCGTGAATTCAACTTAAAAAAGGCCAACTTCGCTGAGTTGTACGGTTTGTTCCTGACCCTTGACTGGTCTGCCATATACGGTTTCTCGGATGTCAATGACGCTGTTGCCAAGTTTTATGATATATTGTATTCCGCCTTAGCTGCTTGTGTGCCCCTAAAAAGACACAACCCTCGTCGGGGTGGTAAGTAACCCCTTCGTGGTTCACAGGTAAAATAATTTCCTTGTTGAATAGGAAAAAGCGCTTACATAAAAAAACTCAAAAAACATCGTTCTGTTTATAGCTGTCAGCGTTATGCCGCCGTCAGGGCCGAAATCAAGATAGGCTGGTCAGTGTAGGGTCCAGGGCATATAAGTTAGACATAGAGTGGAAACTTCAGAGAGAGCCGAAAAAGCTTTGGGAGTTTGTCAATAGCCGTAGGGGACAATCCAGAATTCCTGGCTTGATGCTCGATGGGGACCGAACGCTTGGCACACCGCGGGAGATTGTGAGCGCCTTCGCTTCCTACTTTGGTAGCGTATACCAGTCTTCTTTGCATTGCGAAAGTGATGATTTTGCTAATTACACCGAGACACTCATCATTCCCTGTGTTTCGGAGACCGAGATCTTAGCCGCTATCGGGAGAACGAAGGACACGTCTACCGCCGGTGCAGATGGGATCCCCAATGTCTTGATTAAGGACTGCAGATTCTCTCTTGCCACTCCACTGCACTTTATTTTCAATTTAATTCTTAAAACATCCTCATTCCCGACCATCTGGAAGAAGGCCAGAGTCTGTCCGGTCTTCAAAAAGGGTGATAGGTCACGGATCCAAAACTACAGGCCTATATCCATCTTGTGTAACTTTTCTAAGATCTTCGAGGTTATCATTTATAACCATCTGTTTCGCCACGTAGAAAATTCCATATCTCCTTACCAACACGGTTTCATGCCGGGTAGGTCAACAGTTACCAACTTGGCTATATTTTCACGTTTCACTGTGGGAGTCTTGGATAGTACCTACTGGGCAGGTCGACGTCCTGTACACTGACTTCCAGAAGGCTTTCGACCAGTTGGATCTCGGTATTTTGTTGCGTAAGTTGAGGGACTATGGTCTCTCTGAACCTCTCATGGGCCTCTTCCGTTCTTACCTGTTTGGCAGGGAGCATTTCTTGGAGTATATGGGTCACATCTCAGAGTCCTTTGTTCCCACCTCGGGTGTCCCTCAGGGGGCCAACATGGGCACATTATTGTTTCTCATATTTATCAATGACATCGTCAAGAAAATCAAAAACTGTCATTACTTACTGTTTGCTGATGACCTCAAGGTGTTTAATTCCATTGAATCCATCTCCGATTGTAACCGCCTACAATGCGATATCGATCGAATCTACGAGTGGTGCAACGAAAACAGACTCTTGTCTGTTTTCGTTGCATGTCAGAATGACTGACATTCATTTTGATTCCCTTGGTACTATACTAACCTCTTTGTAATAATTGTTATTTGTGAGTTTGCTTGTTTCTATCTGTTTGCTTGTGATGTTTTTTCCTAAATGCAAACATTTTCTGTATTGGTTCTACACCTGTTTGGAAAATAAACATTTATTTATTTATTATTATAAAATTTCATTTATCTGTGTTTCTTTGTACAAGTATGCCCATACATACAATTTTGACAATTTCCAAACCAAAGGGAAAATATTTATTCACTTATCTATTTCTAACGTTCATATTTTTTGTCACTACTTGCCAGTTTGTCCCTGATGCAGTTTTTGGTGAATTCAAAAGCAAGAATTGGGTATTTGAAGTCTTTTATTACCTACTGGAGATGACATTCAACAGTATATGAAACATCTTTTTACAAATTTAAAAAATATATTTAAAAACGTTATTAAAATTTCAAATATCAAATATTTATAACCTAATTTTAATAATTATTATTTTTACATGAAACTTTGACAGTTATACACACTTAAAAAGTAATAAAGCTCCAAACAAGTGCTCAGTATGGAATGAACATGAAAATGTTTTAAAACTGTTGACATATATCATCATTTGTATGCAAGAATGTAGTAAAAACTTTGAATGTCCATCGAATTCTCCATAGCTAGAATATATATATATATATATATATATATATATATATATATATATATATATATATATAGATATCTATCACATCAATTGGCTTCAGGACTTGATCATCAGCTTATGTATCTTTTGGCTTCGCGGCCAAATCTGGAACTGACACCATTCAAAATGCACCTTAAGTATATCTGGTTGCCGACATTCTGGCGCATATTTTGGGGATAAATATTATTTCCCATTTTTATTATCACAACTTGACGAGGTGAGATTATTGGAGGGTGGAGGAGAATGAGTTGCTGGTCCGACAACATAATTTGAGTGCCAAAAAGGCACAGGGCTCTCATAAAACGCAAGAAAATGGAAAATAAAGGAAAAATGACATCAGGAGAGCAAGAGGTGTTAGGAGTACAATGAGCCCGATTGATTGGTTACACTCTTACCGGTGAGGCCAAATGGATCGCTGCATGTGTACAATGAAATTGGCTGTTACTAACAAGAAAAATCTGTTTTCATTCCTTTTTTGTCAGTTCTCAATCGTGGCACCGCGACCCCTGATATGCTTTTCCTTCAATTCATTCCCCAGCAACTCAAAAATTGTCAAGAAAAATATCACAAATATGACAACTTGTTTCGAAAATGAGGCCGATGGATTGTCTAGGTGTGTATTATGAGCCCAAAATATCGTGAACACTCTTACTGGTGAGGCTGAATGGATGGATGCATGTGTATATAACAAAGTTGGCGGTTTTCAATTGAAAAATATCAGTTTTTTTTTGTGGATTTTGCCTTACTTCAACTGTGCCACCGCCTCTGATTGATTCTTGAGAAAAAATTGATTTAAACAAAAAGAGACTGCAAGTTTTGATGAAAAAAATGCAGTGAACATACTGCAAGGCTGAAGAGCGATATATTCGGATTAGGTAATGCTTTTTCTTTGATTTATTTAGTAAGGGTGATTGAGACTATGTCTAGAAGCAACCTCTTGCTTTTCCACTTCCAGCAGCAAAAGTTGTTTCCGATAAACTCCCACAAATACGGCAACTTGTTTTGAAAATGAGGCCGATGGATTGTTTGAGTGTGTATTATGAGCCCGAAAGATTACATTCTTAACGAAGACGATGTCTACGCCGTTTACATTCTTAACGGTGAGGCCGAGTGGATCACTGCATGTATACAACAAAGTTGGCCGCTTTTCATTAAAAAATTATTTTCTATGCCGTTTTAGCCATAGGTTACCCGTGGTGCCGCCTCTGATTGCATGTTGAAAAAAAAAAAAAACGATTTTGAACGAAAAATGTTGCTATTTCTGGTCAAAAAAAATGCAGTCAGCCTACCGACAGGCTGAAAGACTATGTCTCCGTGCTTGGAGATGTTTTTTTCCAATTCATTCCGCTAAACTGATTGAAATTATGTCTTCAAGCCTCCTCGTACTCTTCCACTTCAAGCAACTCGAAAATTTCCATCAAATTTCCACAAATACAAGAACTTGTTCCAAAAATGAGGCCAATAGATTGTTTAGATGTGTATTATGAGCCGGAAAGATCGTTTACACTCTTACCGGTGAGGCCGCATTTATCTCTGCATGTGTACAACAAAGTTGGCTGTTTTTCATAAAAAAAATCATTCTATATGCCGTTTTAGCCATAGATTCACCGTGGTGCCGTCTCTGATTGCATGTTGAGAAAAAAATGATTTTATACGAAAAAAGTTGCTATTTCTGAAAAAAAAATGCAGTGAGCCTACCGACAGGCTAAAAGACGATGTCTCCGTGCTTGGAGATGTTTTTTCCACAATTCATTCCGCTAAAGTGATTGGAATTATGTCTTCAAGCCTCTTCGTGCTCTTCCACTTCAAGCAACTCGAAAATTTCCATCAAATTTCCACAAATACAAGAACTTGTTCCGAAAATGAGGCCGATAGATTGTTTAGATGTGTATTATGAGCCCGGAAGATCATTTACACTCTTACCGGTGAGGCAAAATAGATCGCTGCATGTGTACGATGGAGTTGGCCGTTACCCAAAAAAAAATCAGTTTAATTTTTTTTTCAGTTTTAAACCGAGGCACCTGATTGATAAAAAAATCGATTCTAAACCTGAAACGCTGGTATAATTCGCCAAAAAAAAAATTGGAGAGCCCACCGACAACCTTAAGGAAGATAAATACGTACTAAACTTTTTTTTCTAAATCCCATATTGGGAGATGAAAATGGTCTGAGATTATGTCTAGAAGCCTCCCCGCGTTCTCTCACTTGCACTGCGACAACTTGAAAGATACGACTCCTCGAAAATGGAAAAGAAACGGTATCAGGAGTGCAGAAGGTGTTAGGAGCACAACGAGCCCAATTGATTGGTTATACTCTTACCAATGAGTCCAAACGATCTGCTGCAAGTGTACAGCCAAGTCGGTCGCCTTTTGCGGAGCAATACAGTTGCAATCAAATCTTATGTTATATACATATTAACTGTGCGCCTAGTTTTTTCACGATTTTGGAAAAACAATATGATTGTGAACCCCAAAGTCTGCAACTGGGTGTGTATATAAGCCCAAAAGATCGTTTACACTCTTACCGGTGAGGCCAAATGGGTCGCTGCATGTGTACAACAGAGTTGGCCGTTTTTTATGAAAAAAAATTATTTTCTATGCCGTTTTAGTCATAAGTTAACCGTGGTGCCGCCTTTGATTGCATGTTGAGGGGGGAAAACGATTTTGAACGAAAAATGTTGCTATTTCTGGCCAAACAAATGCAGTGAGCCTACCGACAGGCTAAAAGACGATGTCTATGTGCTTGGAGATGTTTTTTTTTCTCAATTCATTCCGCTAAAGTAATTGAAATTATGTCTTCAAGCCTCGTCGTGCTCTTCCACTTCAAGCAATTCAAAAATTTCCATCCAATTTCCATCAAATTTCCACAAATACAAGAACTTGTTCCAAAAATGAGGCCGATAGATTGTTCAGATGTATATTATGAGCCCGGAAGATCGTTTACACTCTTACCGGGGAGGCCGGATGGATCTCTGCATGTATACAACAAAGTTGACCGTTTTTCATAAAAAAATCATTTTCTATGCCGTTTTAGCCATAGGTTAACCGTGGTGCCGCCTTTGATTGCATGTTGTGAAGAAAAAAACGATTTTGAACGAAAAATGTTGCTATTTCTGGTCAAAAAAATGCAGTCAGCCTACCGACAAGCTGAAAGACGATGTCTCCGTGCTTGTTGATGTTTTTTTCCAATTCATTCCGCTAAACTGATTGAAATTATGTCTTCAAGCCTCCTCGTGCTCTTCCACTTCAAGCAACTCGAAAATTTCCATCAAATTTCCACAAATACAAGAACTTGTTCCAAAAATGAGGCCGATAGATTGTTTAGATGTGTATTATGAGCCGGAAAGATTGTTTACACTCTTACCGGTGAGGCCGCATGGATCTCTGCATGTGTACAACAAAGTTGGCCGTTTTTCATAAAAAAACAAATTCTATATGCCGTTTTAGCCACAGGTTAACCGTGGTGACGTCTCTGATTGCATGTTGAGAAAAAAAACGATTTTCAACGAAAAATGTTGCTATTTCTGACAAAAAAAATGCAGTGAGCCTACCGACAGGCTAAAAGACGATGTCTCCGTGCTTGGAGATGTTTTTTCCACAATTCATTCCGCTAAAGTGATTGGAATTATGTCTTCAAGCCTCTTCGTGCTCTTCCACTTCAAGCAACTTGAAAATTTCCATCAAATTTCCACAAATACAAAAACTTGTTCCGGAAATGAGGCCGATAGATCTTTAAGATGTGTATTATGAGCCCGAAAGATCGTTTGAACTCTTACCGGTGAGGCAAAATGGATCGCTGCATGTGTACGACGAAGTTGGCCGTTACCCACAAGGAAAATCAGTTTTCATTTCTTCTTTGTCAGTTTTGGACAGAGGCACCGCGGCCTCTGATTGATAAAAAAAATCGATTCTAAACCTGAAACGCGGGTATTATTTGACAAAAAAAAATGGAGAGCCCACCGACAATCTAAAGAGTGATATATACGTATTGAACTTTTTTTTTTCTAAATCCCATTTTGGAAGATGAAGATGGTCTGAGATCATGTCTAGAAGCCTCCCCTCGTTCTTCCACCTGCACTGCAACAACTTGAAAAATACGACTCCTCGAAAATAAAGAAGAAACGGTATCAGGAGTGCAGGAGGTGCTAGGAACACAACGAGCCCGATTGATTCGTTACGCTCTTACCAATGAGTCCAAACGATCTGCTACATGTGTACAGCCAAGTTGGTCGCCGTTTGCGGTGCAATACAGGTTCTATCAAATTTTATGCTGTATACATTTTAGCTGTGCGCCTAGTTTTTTCACGATTTTGGAAAAACAATTTGATCGTGAACCTCAAATTCTGCACCTGGGTCTGTATATAAGCCCAAAAGATTGTTTACACTGTTATCGGTGAGGCCGAATGGGTCGCTGCCTGTGTACAACAAAGTTGGCCGTTTTTTATAAAAAAAAATCATTTTCTATGCCGTTTTAGCCAAAGGTTAGCCGTTGTGCCGCCTCTGATTGCATGTTGAGAAAAAACCGAATTTGAGTGACAAATGTTGCTATTTCTGACCAAAAAAATACAGTGAGCCTACCGACAGGCTAAAAGGCGATGTCTCCGTGCTTGGAGATGTTGTTTCCCAATTCATTCCGCTAAAGTGATTGAAATTATGTCTTCAAGCCTCCTCGTGCTCTTCCACTTCAAGCAACTCGAAAATTTCCATCAAATTTCCACAAATACAAGAACTTGTTCCGAAAATGAGAACAATAGATTGTTTAGATGTGTATTATGAGCCCGAAAGATCGTTTACAATCTCACCGGTGAGGCTGGATAGATCTCTGCATGTGTACAACAAAATTGGCCGTTTTTCATAAAAAAGTCATTTTCTACGCTGTTTTAGCAATAGGCTAACCGTGGTGCCCCTTCTGGTTGCATGTTGAGAAAAAAAAACGATTTTGAACGAAAAATGTTGCTATTTCTGACCAAAAAAATGCAGTGAGCCTACCGATAGGCTGAAAGACGATGTCTCCGTGTTTGAAGATGTTTTTTCTCAATTCATTCCGCTAAAGTGATTGGAATTATGTCTCCAAGCCTCCTCGTGCTCTTCCACTTCAAACAATTCGAAGATTTCCATAAAATTTCCAAAAATACAAGAACTTGTTCCGAAAATGAAGCCAATAGATTGTTTAGATGTGTATTATGAGTCCGAAAGATCGTTTACACTCTTATCGGTGAGGCCGGATGGATCTTTGCATGTGTACAACAAAGTTGGCCGTTTTTCGTGAAAAAATCATTTTCCGCGCCGTTTTAGCAATAGTCTAACCGTGGTGCCGCTTCTGTACAACAAAGTTGGCCGTTTTTTATAAAAAAAAAATTCCCTATGCCGTTTTAGCCATAGGTTAACCGTGGTGCCGCCTTTAATTGCTCGTTGAGAAAAAAAAACAATTTTGAACGAAAAATGTTGCTATTTCTGACCAAAAAAATGCAGTGAGCCTACCGACAGGCTAAAAGACGATGTCCCCGTGCTTGGAGATGTTTCTTCCCAATTCAGTCCGCTAAAGTGATTGAAATTATGTCTTCAAGCCTCCTCGTGCTCTTCCACTTCAAGCAACTCGAAAATTTCCATCAAATTTCCACAAATACAAGAACTTTCTCCGAAAATTAGGCCAATAGATTGTTTAGATGTGTATTATGAGCCCGAAAGATCGTTTACACTCTCTCCGGTGAGGCCGGATGGGTCGCTACATGTGTTCAAAAGAGTTGGCCGTTTTTTATGAAAAAAGTCATTTTCTCTGCCGCTTTAGTCATAGGTTAAACGTGGTGCCGCCTCTGATTGCATTTTGAGAAAAAAAAACGATTTTGAAAGAAAAATGTTGCTATTTCTGACCAAAAAAATGCAGTGAGCCAACCGACAGGCTTGAAGACGATGTCTCCGTGCTTGGAGATGTTTCTCCCCAATTCAATCCGCTTAAGTGATTGAAATTATGTCTTGAAGCCTCCTCGTGTTCTTCCACTTCAAGCAACTCGAAAATTTCCATCAAATTTCCACAAATACAAGAACTTGTTCCGAAAATGAGGCCGATAGATTGTTCAGATGTGTATTATGAGCCCGAAAGATCGTTTACACTCTTACTGGTGAGGCCGGATGGATCTCTGCATGTGTTCAACAAAGTTGGCCGTTTTTTATGAAGAAATAATTTTCTATGCCGTTTTAGCCATAGGTTAATTGTGGAGAAGCCTCTGATTGCATGTTGAGAAATAAAAACGATTTTGAACGAAAAATGTTGCTATTTCTGACCAAAAAAAAATACAGTGAACCTACCGACAGGCTGAAAGACGATGTCTCCGTGCTTGAAGATGTTTTTTCCCTATTCATTCCGCTAACGTGATTGAAATTATGTCTTCAAGCCTCCTCGTGCTCTTCCACTTCAAGCAACTCGAAAATTCACATCAAATTTCCACAAATACATGAACTTTTTCCGAAAACGAGGACAATAGATTGTTTAGATGTGTATTATGAGCCCGAAAGATCGTTTACAATCTTACCGGTGAGGCCGGATGGATCTCTGCATGTGTACAACAAAGTTGGCGGTTTTGCATGAAAAAATCATTTTCTACGATGTTTTAGCAATAGGCTAACCGTGGTGCCCCTTCTGATTGCATGTTGAGAGAGAAAAAACGATTTTGAACGAAAAATGTTGCTATGTCTGACCAAAAAAATGCAGTGAGCCTACCGACAGGCTGAAAGACGATGTCTTCGTGCTTGAAGATGTTTTTCCCCAATTGATTCCGCTAAAGTGATTGGAATTATGTCTTCAAGCCTCCTCGTGCTCTTCCACTTCAAGCAACTCGAAAATTTACATCATATTTCCACAAATACAAGACTTTGTTCCAAAAATGGGGCCGATAGATTGTTTAGGTGTGTTTTATGAGCTCGAAAGATCGTTTACACTCTTACCGGTGAGGCCGGATGGATCTCTGCATGTGTACAAAGAAGTTGACTCACAAAAAACATCAGTTTTAATATTTTTTTGCCATATTTCAACCATTACACTGCGGTCTATGATTATGTCGAGAAGCCTCCCACATGCAACGACTCGACAATTAGCGAATACTTGGAAATAAAGAAGAAACGATATCAGGTGAGCAGGGGGTGTTAGGAGCGAAACGAGGCCGATTAATCAGTTATGCTGTCACCAATGGGGCTTAATTACCCGCTACATGTCTATAACCAAGTTGGATGCCTCGAGGGATGCCTTTTGCAAAGCAATACAGTCCATATATATATTTTTAAGCTCTACATCAACTTTGCGCGTGGTTTTCAATAATTTTGGAAAAACAATTGGATTTTGATCCTGAATGTCTGCGCCTGACTGCGTATAATGAGCCCGAAAGATCGTTAACACTCTTACTGGTGAGGCCGAATGGTTCGCTAAATGTGTACAACAAAGTTTGCCGTTTTTCATGAACAAATCATTTTCTATGCCGTTTTAGCCATAGGTTTACCGTGGTGCCGCCTCTGATTGCATGTTAAGAAAAAAAAAAAAGATTTTGAACAAAAAATGTTGCTATTTCTGACCAAAAAAATGCGGTGAGCCTACCGACAGGCTAAAGGAAGATATCTTCGTGCTTGGATGTTTTTTCCCGATTCATTCCGCTAAAGTGATTGAAATTATGTCTTCAAGCCTTCTTGTGCTCTTCCACTTCAAGCAACTTGAAAATTTCCATCAAATTTCCACAAATACAAGAACTTGTTCCGAAAATGAGGCCGATAGATTGTTTAGATGTATATTATGAGACCGAAAGATCATTTACACTCTTACCGGTGAGGCCGGATGGATCTCTGCATGTGTACAAAGAAGTTGACTAACAATAAACATCGGTTTTGATGTGACAATATATTTCGAGAGAGGCCGATGGACAGTTTTCGTGTGTATTCTGAGCCCGATGATCATTTACACTCTAACCAGTGAGGTCGAACGATCAACTGCATGTGTACAACCAATTTGGATCAGTGACAATCACTGAACTGCACAAACACTCAATTTTGCAATTGATGCAATAGAAATTAGGTAGGTGTATATTCAAAAATGCATTTCAGGCATTTTTCAACCCTCTTGTTCCCCAAGCTAAGTAGGTAGATTGGAAAAAATTTTCAGCACCACGGGTCATGTTCACTGATTTCCAGGATTAGGCTCATGAATATCTAGCAATAAAATTCCGAAATAGAACATTTGTATCCGACTCGGAACTAAACGTCCTAGGTTGAAACACGGCAATTTATTTTTCACTCGCACTCTCCCCACCTGCTAAGCGCAAACACAAAACCATAACTCAGGTATCCAGCAAAACATTTATTCCTAATGCAGGACTGAGCGCTGGAACAAGGCTCACACACACCGAGGTGGTAACCGTGCGTTGCAAATAATATCATTGCATGGTTTAACTGCCATCGCACCCCCAACAATCACACTACGATCACCACCACAGTGTGTGCCGGCCGACAAGCAGCCGCATCCCTGCTCTGTTGTTGCTCGACTGACGAAATGTCCATCTGGGCCCATCCACTCCAATCCCCCACTCAAACGCCTAAAAATGGTCAAGTGGCGCTGCAATCGCCAATGAAGCCAATGGAGGTTTTGGATGTGTCGTTGTAATCCAACCTTTTAGCCTCTTGAGGCCAAAAGGTTGAAAATGAGGTTATAGGGTAAGTTGGATGTGTACAAAAGAGGCCAAAGGATATCTTACACATCTATATATATATATATATATATATATATATATATATATATAATATATATTATACATAAAAAGGCAAAAATTATAACATTTTCCACCTGGTAAAATCAAAAGCAGGAACAATCGCAATTCTTGAGCTCATCTTTTTACAGTTAATATCAAGAATAAAAATGAGAATCAAATTTTTCTTGATGATTAATTTAAAGAACAGCAACTGTTGAACATTTTAATTTGCTGAGGTGGATCTCTACATACTGTTTTGTAACTATTACTATGTTTCCATGAAGGATCCAAACTGTTTGAAAACGTTTACAAACATCTGTCAATTTTGAGGTAAGCGTAACCAAACTTATGAAAGAAATTGCAAAGCAGATCAAATCGAAATGAATGCCATCACAACAGCTATGTGATTCATAGTGATTTATCAATTTCGTTTTTCTATATAGTACCTGGAACCCGCAGAAAAAGGTGTTGAATGCCTCTGCCTTTCCATCAGCACTAAATAGGATCAGATCCCTTATAGATCCCATAATTTGCCGAATCGACCTTGAGACTCAAATCGATTTACATACCGTTTTGCAAGCTTTTAAATATAGTTTTCATCAATCCCATACCGTTTTCAAACTGATTTCAATTCTCCATGGAACCGTAGACCGTAGCATATGTTTATAGCTCCAAATAGACAACAAAACTCAGCGCTGAACTCATACCTATTCAAAGTTTGAGAAGAGACACACCATGTTGAAATAAGTTCTTCAAACTTCAAAGTACTTATGGCGACTCATTTTGCAGGTATGTAAGGAATATCCCAGACAAAATAAAATAAGCACAATATAAAAATAATAAAATACTTTTTCTGCGTCACGGGTTACCACTCAGTCCGCTTGGCAGCTACTAATAGACAACCTTTTGTACTTTTCAAAATTTGAAGTAAATATTTGAACAATGCAATAACAACAATAATCGAATTTTAATTTGAAAAACATTCTAGATATTTTAGTAATAATACTTTTTTTCAGTTGACAGACTTTGACAAGATAAAAGAAAATTCACTGGAAATCATCATGGGCAGGTTTGTGATAACTACATAAACATTGTAGAAGAATCATTTGAACAAAAATGGTATAGTATTTTGAAAATCTTTCAAAGTTCGATAAAACAAATGTAAAAATAACACTTGTACTCTTCCAAATAACTATATTCTAAAACAAATAAATACTAAAAGTGTTATAAAGATAAAATTTAAATACATAACACTTCACAGACATTGCACAACTGATATATTTAATATGTATAAATGTTTCATTAGTTACCTACATGAAGATCACATTGAATGTTATGAATCTAGAATGCTTTCTTCTCTCACTGGATAGTAAAATCAAGTGGGGGATAGACAGGTATATAACACAAATATGACAAATAGATAACAAATATTTGTGCAGCAGCGCAGCATCTAAAAATACTGACAAAAAAAAAACGTGCAAACTAAAGCCAGTAGTATTTGTTCGCCGTTTTGTTTAATATCAAAAAACATCAATCACCATTTCGAGGTGTGATACGGCTGAAAGTCACTGGACTAGGCTCAATCTGAAAACTGCGCTTCTGCTATTTCATAGACTTTTATGTACACAATTGAAATGTTTCAATATAATAATATATAAAACAGGGCCCGGGATATTTATCAAATAAAGCAACTCTTCTCTTGCAAATAACCAGGCCGTTTTTCGATAATCACACACTTCACACACACTGAATGTGCTCCTTTCTCGGATTTTATATATTATATATATGATGATATATAATATAAATCTAAGAACTTCTTTAGTACACTATCACAGTCAATTTAACCTGGTGATTAAGCAAAACATACTTGAATTGTAAAACTGTCACTTTGTAAATGTAACATTTTTCATAATATGATACATAGTTAATTCTTTTTGTTTCCATTTCTTTTCCTCTCTTCTTTAAATATAAATTTGTTATAGTTTTTGGAAATTATCACCGTCGTAAAATTTAATTAATATTATGGAAATAGAAAACGTCACAGCAGCTTTGAATTATCACATCACTCTGAAATTAAGAATTGTAGGGTGTGCTTGATAATTGTACGTATCGGTCTTCCGCGATGTAGCCACTACCCCGCGCCAAGATTGGATGAGCCAATACAGTGTTGAGGGAGTCATTGTGGATCTCGAGCGAATTGGTGGCGTAGTGGAGCACGAGATCCTTCAGGGTGGGATATATGTTGTAAGGTTCAGTAAAACCTAAACCTTTCTTGGTCTCGTTGATGATGCAGTGATTGGGCACGCCGTTGCACACAATGGACAGTGCATACTTGTACGTGCTCGACTTCCGGATGAGGAACGTCCCGTCTGGTTTGCCAGACAACAGCCGTTCCGCCTCCTGCCGGGAGCAGTTCAGCATAAGCCATGTGTGTTCGTCGTTATGTACCAAAGTGTCGACGTCGCACTCCTCCCCGACGTCCGTGCTGTACTCTTCGTCCTCGCTGCTCCGGTTCAGCACCTGGTTGATCTTCGTTGGACTTACTCCGCGATCCTGCAGCCACCTAGCATAAACACAAAAAAAAACTCGCATTAAAACTCCTCTCAAAATCACAACCTCATTATCCCACAGACCACTTGGACAGGGAGCTGCTGGTGCCTCAAAACTTACGTCATAAGGTACATGATTTTAACCCTGTAGGTCTAATGTGCGTTGATAAGGTTGTTAAAAATTGCTTTGTCTTACATGTCAGACCGGGGGCTCTAGGCTGGTATGAGCTTGTCAATTTTCGAAAAAATGGCCAAAAATTTACGTCATAAGGTACATGAATGAAACTAACTGGATTTTGTGTGGGAACATCCCCTTAATTGGAAATCTGGTCGTAAGACAAAGTTTTTGGGGGACTTCTGTCCATAACATAAGTTTGAAATTTTCAGAAAAAGATAAAAATTTATCAATTTTTTCACAGGCGTATTGTTGACTAACCCACTAAGTGTGAAATATATATTTGTAAACAGGATGAAAGACGGAATCGATTCCCATGTTAAAATACAGGGTGTACGATTTGAGAAAAATTTTTCGAGGTTGCACCCTGTGAGCGATGTATTATTTAAAATTTTCGTGGACAGATTAGAAACCTGCGTAAAAAATCATGTAAAAATCGTTTATCCAGTCTTCAGGAGGAGGTAAATTTTGGCCCTTATTGAAGATTTCAAACTTGTCTTATGGACCGAGAGCCCCCAAAAATGTTGTCTTATGACTCGATTTTTGATCAAGGGGATGTTCCCACACAAAAGCCCGTTGGTTTCATTCATGTACCTTATGACGTAAGTTTTTGACATTTTTTGAAAATTGACAAGCCTATACTAGCCTAAAGCCCCCGATCTGACATGTAAGACAAAGCAATTTTCAACAACCTTATCAACGCACATGAGATCTACAGGGTTAAAATCATGTACCTTATGACGTAAGTTTTGAGGCACCCTGTCCAACTCTTGGTGTCCCGCACGCACGTGCACCATCGAGTAGGTATAATAAATTAAAGGAATAATAAAAAAAAGAAACCCAAATGAAGTGCAGAATGGATTTTTTTTTAGTCTTGTGGTTTTTATGATCAGTGTATCCATCATTTTTGTAGGTACTTGATAAAATTATCAAGGCGTTAGTATGAAGGACCCACTTATTTGGTGCTTCAAACATGATATGCATGCTGACAACAGAGTTTTATTGCGTAACAAACTAGTGAGTTTACTAAATGATGCGCTGCTGCGTGCCAAAACGCTAGTACATAAAAACTGAAAATAATGAAAAGCTGAGAAAGACTAAAAGAAAGACGAAAAACACGCGATAAAAACCGAAAAAACGGCGACGTTTTGTTAGCAACCGACCAACACAATGAATTTTACTGGACCGACGAAGCAAGCCAAAATGAGACGAACGATATCTCAAGAGAGAACTTCCCAGTTTCTACAAACCTTATATATTTGTCGCGCTCCTTTCGAAGACTGTGTATTAATGGCTTCAGGGAAGTGAGTTCACGTTCCAGCACCCTATTGTAGGCCTCTTTCTGCTGCAGGTTCTCGTCCAGCTGCTCAGAGCTCTCCTCCATCATTTTCAGTCGTTGCCTGAGCAGGTTGGCATTATCGAGTAGACGCCAGACTTCGTGCGGTTGAGCCTCCTTTTCAACCTGGTCCTGCGTTGAGGTCTGCTCCTTGAACACCTTCACCAGCTCCTTGAGCGCGTCCAGCGCCTGCCGCTTGCTGAGCACCTCCTGCGTCGTCTTGTTGAAATCTTCCGACAGACTATCCAGCATCTTGTTTTTGTCCATCAAACGCTTCTTGACGTCCCGCAGGTAATCCCAAAGCTTTTCGACGTCCTCGGCCTTGGCCGCCTCCTCTTCGTAGTTGTATTTCGAGACGGGATAGAGGAGCTTGATGTCGAGCGATGTGTTGTACTGCGAAAGCGAATCGTTACGGAAATGGTTGATCAGTTCCATGACCGAACTGAACGTGTACGGCTCGCTGAAGCCGTACATACCGTTCCTATGGCAAATCTTGATCAGCTTGTTGGTACCGCCCTTGCGCAGCGTCAGCGTGTACTCGCCGCACTTGCTGGAAGCGTCGCGGACCAGAAACGTGCCATCCGGCGTTTCGTTCAGTTTTTCGTTGACCTCTTCGCGCTTGATGTCGCCCCAGTACCATTCGGCGTCCTGCAGCGACACGGCGTTCGACTTTTCCTTGTCGACGGTCACGTTGTCGCTCGCATATCGGTTGCTGTTATCCGCCGCCGAGTACGCACCAATGCGCGACATTTTTCGAGGAGGTATCACAGGAGCGGCGGCGAACTCGGGCAGGCTTATGTCCCAGTTGCATTTCAGAAGAAGGACTTCCAATATCCTATTGTGAGCCTGAGTATTGTACACCACTTGACTGAAAAATGCAAAGAAACTGGGTATAGAGATATGCGTAATGGATTGGGCGAGTAGTCGAGTAGGCAGGTACTAATCGATCTATGATGGTAGTATCGTTCACATTCAATTAACGTAACATAGAGAACTTGGTTTACATGCATGACTTGAAAACCACACAAAACTGTGTTGCTTGCAATCGATAAAAGTTCCACTCAGATTTGGGCCGAATCCCGAAAAAAAGTATTCGAATACAAATTCGAATCTCAATTAAAAAAATTCGGAAGTATTCGAATACGAACTATACAATCCATAAATACAAAGTATTCGAATTCATGTATTCGTAATTATCATTATCATTATAGTACTACTACTACTACTACTACTACTACTACTACTACTACTGCTACTACTACTACTACTACATCCAACAGGCAAAAGAGCCCAGTTAAAGAGTGAGGGATATCAGAGCTAAATCCAAGGTGAGGTACCTATATAAATACTTGGGTAAGAACCTTCCGTCATTATGTTGAATAGAGAACAGTGAAAGATATCTTAACTCGCTCTGACAAGTAGAGTAATTAACAATCATCTGATAAAGACGCGATACGACTAAGATTTTGGTTCTAGCTGTGGGAAGGTGTAAAAAGAAGTGTGACCAGATGAAATCCGAGGAACATTGAGACCCACAACGCTAAAAAGATGTGGTCCTGGCAATCCAACCCGTTGCTAAACAGTCCAAAGAAAAAATGAATTGAGTGGAACACTCTTCGAGATTTTATGACAAGTTGAAGCGCTAAAAAAATGAATAGAGTGGAACACTCCTCGAGATTTTATGAGAAGTTGAAGCGCTCCAAAATTATATCTTGGGGAAAACCACGCAGAGGGTATTGATTGCCCAGTATAAAATAGCCGCCTTTAAAATTCTTCTCTGAACTCTCTCCAAAACATTGATAGAGGAGTCATAACAATGTAATTGTAATCGTAACAACGAATACCATTTTTGAATACACAAAAATTATCTCATCTAATAAAATATGAATGAAAACCATATCAAGAACTTAAGAACTAAAATAACATGAAACTTGATGCCATTAACTTTCAAAATGACAAAAGTTTGGGAAATACTTTTGCTCAAATGTTGCCTTTTGAGCGAATTAATCATTCCAGCCAAAGTAAAATAGTCGTTTCCCTGGCGCGAATGAAAATATAACGATGGCGAAAAACAGCAACATTCTATGTCACCATTTGCAGAAAATCGACAACTTCCTACGTCAATTTCAGCAGTTTTGAAAATAATGAATCAAACAATCGACACTCCAGCCTTTAATCGACTGACAAAACCTCCGATTCCAATCAAGACTAATTTGTATGTCAAGAGCAAAATATCAACCTTCTGTGTTGAAAGAAAGACAAAGAAGGTTTTTGCAGAAAATACGATGACAAGGCAGATGATAATAACCTTCTATGTCAAAGATGGAAGATTGTGGCACAAAATTTCAACGACAAGATGGAGAACAACCTTCTATGTCAGACAAAAAAGCTGCTATAAAGCTTCTATTCTGCAAAAATTTTCAATTTATTGCTGACAAAACCGTGTATGTCACGTTTTATAGCCAAATCTAGTGAATAATATCAAAATTTATTCACCTAAATTTATAGTGAATATTATTTCAACCTAAAATGGAAGAAAATATAGTAAGTACATCACGTTCAAAGTACAATTTTGTTCCTCCTGAAAAGTACCCCTTTTTGACATAGGAGCTTGCTGAATTTCTGTAAACGGTGACATAGAAGGTTGCTGTGCTTCGCCATCGATAACATGGTGTTGCAACTCTAACCGCATCAAACAAGACTGCGGAAGATGAAGTTGAACTCGCTGAGCAATCTTTTCCTCCAAATCTTTGGTAGATAGCTAGGTACCCATTGGCAGTGTTTCAAAAGCAAAGTCCCTCAAGCTGCGTATTTCTCATAAATTTTTATTAAGCTTCTTGTATTCCAAGTCTCTTTTCGCAATTATTAGAATCCATGGATTCGAAACTGGAATACTTCGAATCCATGGATTCCTTTCAAAACCGCGATTCGAATACCAGAACTCTTCTCTCTGCTGTAGAATCCAAAGACTCCATATTGCACTCAAATATTCGAATAGGTACCAAAAATACTAGAATATAACCGTTGAACGGTAACTTAGAATACAATTTATTTCATTTTTCGAATAAATATATCACAGGTAATAATAACAAAAATTCTTAAATCCAGAATGCAGATAATCGGCAAATACTACAAATTCGGATACTACCCAAGTCTGGTTCCACTCTTGAACCATGCAAGCTCAGCGCTGCTCGCGCTTATGGACAAGTAATACCAGGCCGAAAAACGCACGGGAACCTAAAAAAGAAAACATATCGTCCTCTTCGTCACGAGAAGAAGTTGAAATAAGCTACTTCGTTTGGGCAGGTGCGCATGTGTAAAAGCGCCAGATTTTGAAAACTTTCGTACACCTGTCAGTGTGAATATGGAAACTTGGGAACGCTGCATGCTCTGCCTAGCCCCTGACCAGCTACTACTGATCCTGGCTGTCATACATCCTTTTCGTATAAGGGCCATCTTAGCGCAAGCGTCAGCAGGGTGGTACAAATTTTGACAGACGACAGTTAACGGCGAAACAACAGAAATTTTAGCTGTGTTTTGACACATATTTTTAAGGTTATGTCATTTCAGAACGTGATTTGCTTAGAAAAGCAGCTTCCTTATTAATCCTGCACTGCAGAAGGACCTTATATGGTAATTCCATGCTCTAATCGTCCTAACAAGCCCAACTGGAAAACAAACTGTCAACGCATCTACTGTTCCAAATGTTCGTATCAATATTTAGGAAGGAGTCAAACAGTAATCAAAGTTGGAGCTCGTAATATAAAATATTGGCAATATTTTGTACTTTTTAGGAGCGGCACATATTGGCGTTTTGCTAGGTAATTGGCAGTTACCGCTAGAGACAACCAGATGTACCCAGGGTAGTGCAATCCTTCCATTTACATTTCAAGAGTGTTGTAAGTGTTCATATCATATCGCAGAGAAAGTCATTTGCAAAATCATCGCTTATGTTTTTACGTTTTGAAATTATATCGAATGTAAATAGTAATATAATGGTGGGCTAATGGGTGGGTGAATCTATCAAATACATGAAAAAGTTTTGTACCTAACATCGTTATCAATCACTTTTGCGTATGTTCTAGTCGAATTTGTACCAATCTGTTCGAATATTCAATTACGCGCCGGGAATCTTACTCATTTGACAACCGAACGCAAGCGCACTGTAGTAGGAAAATAGTGTATTGTCGAATGTTAAATTGCCATGGGCATTTATTTCATATTCAATGGTTTTTGCGATCACGACTTCACGTATCTCGGTGTCTTAGCTGCTTTCTTGGTGTTTTCCACTGCTATTTTCTCTAAACGTGGGTAACAACGTGGAGGTTGAGTTAGATCGAAACGAGAAGTGCAAGTGAGCAGTGTCATGATTGTCACAAGTGACAGTTGGCGCCGATCTCTTGTTGTTTCGAGCGCTGTTGCCATTTTCGTTGATCCTGTACTTTCACAAATCATTATTGTACTCAGTTCCTAAAAAACATTCATTTTCGATACCAAAATGGTATCTAACATTAAACCTTTTTGTGGAATTTTGGGCGCACCACAATATTTTCTAGTGCTAATTTTTAATACTGGTGTACGAAACTATGAAATTCGCGCCAGGCATGCGCACTCAAAAAAAAAAACCCGAAACGAAGGAGCTATAGACGAATCTAGTTTACCTTTTCTCCTGACGCATGTGCGAAGTGTGAAGGGCTTGCCATTGGTACACTCCGGTCACGTGATAGAATTCGTGCAAATTCCGAAAATTAACACAGTAAAATTGAGTGAATACTAATTTTCGCTATAGATTCGTGGGTTTTAGTTCACTAAAAAGTATAATTGAAAAATAGGATGTGTTTTTAGTGATTACTGTACAATGGAAATCGGCGAAAATAGTAGTGGATCCAATAAACATTGCTGTTATTGGAACTGCAGAAGTGATAACCGCTACAATGAGCAAAACTTGTTTAATTTTGAAAGATTTCCAAAAACATGCCTTAAATACCGTGAAGGTGATATCCCCAAACGTCAATTTCGAGGTCATTTAAAGAACTGTGTGCGATGCAACAAGTCAGAAAAATGGATTAGGTTATGTAAACCTTTTGGTGGTGACACTGGTCGACTACAAAGTATCGCAGACATTACAAAAGACACATATTTATGTTCCCTGCCCTTTATTCACTCCAGTGGTGGGCCCTTACAAGAGTTTCCGGACCCAGTACAAGCCACTGTTGATACTGATGGTAGCACCGCTGTTGCGCTGTTGTCACGTGATAGCCGCTCGCCCGCTTCATCGATGTTGTTTTCGGTGTTTTCACACTTTTAATTTCTAAAATACTGACTTTTAGAGGAAAAAAATCGTTTCATATTATATAACGTTAGTATTTGAAAATTTTATTTAATTTCATGCTCCATAAATTTAGTACACGTAGAACAATTTCTTGTATGAAAAAACTACCGATTTGGCCAATATCCCATGTAAAAATAAAAACTTGCACGAATCGTTTGAATTGCCGCCTTTTCAGCAAACTTGCTGCTGCGCACTTTCGACCACTCCATATACTAGATTCCCCTATTACGCAAGCTAGTCAGAGGCGCTTTCGTTTTGCCAGTGGTGCTACTCGGGATAGATCACTAAACAGAGAAGTTGATATATGTTCATTAATGGCCTTGTTTACGCGAGGTTTAAAACTGGTGTTAAGGTCCGTAACATCAATGTTATCGTCCGCATAAACACCTCTAAACGCAAGTTTCGCAACAGCTGTTATGGTGAATCCACCATTAAGCTTAGCTAAATGTGATTTTAAATTGCATTTAGTAAGCAAACAAGTGTTGGCAATTGCACGAAAACGCCCATGCCCATCCGCAGTACACTGATGTAGCGAATGTTGCCTAAAATCGTGGTTTTTAGGCAACTTTCCCTACAGAAGTGTACTGCGGAATGTATTTTACTGCCAGGGACTTTTCTCACACGATCCAAGAATAGCGGCCTAGGTTAAGGGGCTGTCGGCTGTCATTTTGGTCGGCGCGCGTAAACACTCCTAATTAACCACTGTTTAATGGTGGATTCATGCATAGAAATTTAAGATTTAAAATTTAACATTTAATTTTATTTCCATAAGAAACCAATGGGTGAACACTTGAATGTTAAATCTTAAATTTTAAATTTCCATGCATGAATCCACCAAAAATCTCTGCTAAGCCTCGCGTAAACAAGCTCAATCACATCTCAGTTGGATCTAATGTTTTTGTCTAGTGCACTAGTGCACACCCGAGCCTGCAAAACAAAAGAGGCTACCTGTTTGCAAAACAAAAGCGGTACGGTTCCCTCTGACAGATATTTCCAACGTTGCCACTTCTTCCATAAATCCTCAGTGATCATGAGTAGGTCAATTTACTTCACTTGAATTATGAAAACGGTATAATATCCACACAGCTTGTAGAGACAAAAAAAAAACTGATCCTCGAATAAATTTTGGCTATACACTAAAAAGTCATGGAGCATTTTTATACAAAATTGTTGATGAAATTTGCTTCAAACAGTTGTTCGGTAAGGAAATTTAGGTGCTACGGCAACGCCGCCTTACCCATGCAATATAAGTTTGGCACGTCTAATGGACACATTTCCGTTCCTTTGAGAGCGAAAAGATATTGCCCTCTCGTTTTAACGTTGGTGTGTTTTTCGCACAATGGAAGCATAGAGATTTACTTGTCCATTAGCGAGAAGCGCTCAGTATGCATGGTCTAAGGTTCCACTCCGCATAGCATAGTATAAATTGGCGCTTTCCATTTATCAACACAAGTCGACTTGTGTCGGCGTTCCATTTGATTTGTGTTGCTGTGTGTATGCTGTATGTCATCGACACAAGCTAACACAAGATGACACAAAGTGTTTTAAATGGAAAGGAATAGGTGTTTTCATGAGGATTTTGTTTCAGTGGGCATGCGCAAGATTTGACAGTTCGGGTCGGCTAGCACCAGAGGTGAAGAGTGGGGAGAATGATCACAGAGTTGCACGAGTCTGACAAGCACGCGAAGGTCGAATTTTTGCCGACCGGCACCAAGCATGCGCTCTACACCTCATGAAGACCTATTGATGAAATACTGAAGGGACAGTAAAGCTGTCATTTTTTGACGCGTTTTGAACCATGCTGCTGTCTCTCATAAATTCTAACACGATCGAACGTGCGACGATAAAAACACGCTTGACTGAAGCCGAATTTCGATCGGATCCAAATAGATCGAAACGCAGTCTATGATAACATTTTCCAGTAGTCAACGCCATACACCTCAAGAATCACCTTCGATGTCTAATGCATTGGGGGGGGGGGGGGGGGGGTCATTGAGTGGAGATTCAGCACAATCATTTAAAAATATTTTTCCAATAGTTAACACATTATTCACATAGTCACATAGTAACATCTTCATTCAAATTATACGTACAATAATTTTTCATCTTTTCTTACATTCACTTTTTGATACGTACTGTTATATTGTTCTCTCGTTTCATTGTTATATTTTTATTCTATTTCTTATATAGACTCTGACGAAGAGGGACAAGAGGCCTTCGAAACCGTCCAGAAAAAGAAATAAACATCTTGACAAAACTTATGGGAAGACTCTTGAGAAAACCAAAAAATTACATAATTATACAAGCCCACTGAGATGGGGGAAAAATTCCTAAAAATTAAATTGACAGGGTTCATGACATCTTCATTCATTGTGTTAGCTGTAAACACGTTAGATACGTAAAAATATCGGCAATCTACACCCTGTCTTCACAATCCACAATCATGTCTTAGGTAGGTACATGGGTAGGTATACAAACAATAACAAAAACACATGTCCGAAACAACCGTTGTCCGAAGGATACCAACCGTCCTTTACCTATTATTGAAAATTTGTTACTAAAAGAGCGTGAGGCTAGCCCGCGGGTCCATCTAATTGAATGTTAAATACTGTTATTTACCTATCAAAAAGATATATTGGAATGTTGACGTTGACTCTGAACCCTAATGTGTACGAAACTCTTCAAATATTTGCGCCATTACGCATGCGCACAGACCAATGAAAAACCGCCTGTTGGATTTGTACTATATACCTCAACTTGATGATCGCAGAACGCAAGCTATGCCATATGCTAGCCAACATATAGAGTACCCCATTGTGACTTACTGGTGTCTGATTGGTCGTTAACATCTTGCGCTCTGCGACCATTGCAGGTGGACCATGAAAATCACGCGCTTACATGATGCGTTCCCACGGTGGCCTTAGGAAAATGTGACACAAAGCTTGGATGAGAACGGTCGGAGGACTGTGGTTGCCCCGTGAGTATTCCATCAGGCACATGCGGCACAAGTGGCGCATCACATACTTCAGCGTTGATCTGTGGTGGGGCGGTAAATTTTCGACGTTGTTGGTCAAAGCTACGGCGCAAGCCTCGTCATTTTTCGCTTCTGCAAAAAACAAAGAATATTGACGCAACGAATTGCGGAAAGAGAAGCGAACGCAAGACCAAGGGGTAAAAAGTGAAACTTCTCGGGCATCACCGCATGACAAACGTTTTTCAAGAATGTACAATGGAATTTGAACAAACAAGACTGAATATTGAATAACTTGATTGTGTAGTTTCCAGATTGGCAATTCACAAAGGAAGCATGCTGTTAACACGTTCAAAGGTTTTCTAAGGTTAGGATTAGGAAAGTTGTACAACCAGCGTCTGCATTTCGCGACTTCAGCTTCCGCTGCGCTTGCGCTCTTGCCTTAGCAAATTCACCCGAGAAGTTCTCGCTTTCGCGGTTTGCCGCGAACTTACTTGACGCTGTCAAAAAGACGTCGTACCACTCGACTGGTATCAGGGGATCGGGCAGTTCCCTCAGGAACTTCTTAATGACGCCGGCCAAACTGACGGCACTGAATTCCGAAAAGTCAACGTTGGTGTTGAGTTCGTTAATTTTCTCGAGCAATTTCGTCATTTGATCCGGCGGCGGCGTCGCACTGTAAATATTGTACAATTCTAAACTATCGTCCCGTTGCGCCTTGTCTTCGAGAGCGCCGATGCACTTTTTCAGAAAAACCGGCGCGTCCGATTCTTCGATGTAAAACTGCAAACACAGGCCCCGTCCGAAAGGCGAATCGATCTGGCCGCCGCCGCCACAATTCGAACGTTCTTCCATGGGCGGCGGTACGCAAACCGGCAGTCCGGTGGCGGCACATGTCCTGTGCGCCACGAATCCGCAATCCTGGCACACGAATCCCTGATGCAGAAGGCCCCGCAAGTATTTGTTGCATTTCCCGCAACGCTCTAGGCTGCTGAAACTGTGCTGTGTCAGGTTATGCGTCGCCTGGATGTTCGTGTCCTGCTCCTGTGACGTTTCGTTGGTCGTCTTGTTGTCCGGCGATTTCTTGAGAAGCTCGTCAATGCAGGACAATATGGCAGCTTGGTGGAATTCATCTTTGATTCCCATATTCTGCGGGCGAATAAAAAAAAACTACAGGGTCCGCAATATGTACTGACGGCCAGAAATAAAGGGACTTTTTTGGAGGTTCCCAAAAATAGGAAACCACTCGGCAGATTTCTTCCAAATTTTTCATGAGGAAAGCTGTATTCTACAAGTCCTCAAACTCATGGGTTTGTGGACCTCAACATTACAGGGTGACCTGACTGAGATTGTAGCAATGTGCCAAAATCGTTTCTGCAAATATTTCAATTGAATTCATGAGATTGTTGTATAGCCACGGGAAGTTGAATTACACCCCAACAGGTTTGAATCAACTGCATGCATTCAACGAAGTCCTCTTACATATAAATTTTGCTAATCTTCTCTCTTACTGTCAGGATACAGTTCGGATTACTAAAAACCTTCCCAAGTCTTCTGCAACCTCCTGGCCTGGTTGGGCATTGTCTTTACCACTGCAATTGCCACCATTTGGCGTTATCCAAAAACATTTTTTTATTGATAGTGGGGATTCGTTTGTACCTTTGGTAACCATTAGATTCATATTTTAAGCTTCAAGTCCCCAGCGAGCCCCCCTATAGCCCACTTTTGTTACCTCATAGATAAGCGGTAACGAGACAAGTTTTTTCGTAATCCGAGTGGCATACGTTACTGACGATCTTAAAACGCTGTCACATTGTCAAAAACAGGTCATCTTCTTGTACTCGAAACGCCCATTTTTGCAAATTTCGAGTATCAATTTCACCTCACGTGAAAAGTTCAATTGTTGTAGAATTTTCTTTATTTCAAGTTTCAGTGTGAGTCATTGCTTCTACGTGCAAACTTAACCGCTTGAGTGCATACAAAATCTCTCTTTTTCGTGTTATCCACCCTCATGTTTGGACTGGCAATGCACTTCCTCAGGTATCCATGGCCGGCCGCCCGATATGACCGGTTGTTAAGGTATTGTAGGCAATACCCAACCAGATCAGAAGGTTGCAGAGGACTTAGTAATCCATGTCAGCGACTTTTTTCGTGATGAGAAAAATTCATTTGTAGCAGGCCCGTACCATCTTTGACTGTCATAGAGCTGTATTCTCATTATTCAGAACAAAGAACTGTATCCTGAGATTATTTAAGTAAGATTGGCAAAATTTCTACCTACATAATGTAAGAGGACTTCGTTAAGTGCGAGCAGTTGATTCAAACCTGTTGGGGTGTAATTCAACTTCCCGTGGCCAGACAACAATCTCATGAAGTGAACTGAAACTTTTGCAGAAACAATTTCGGGACATTGCTACAATCTTAGTCAGGTCACCCTGTAATGTTGAGGTCCACAAATCCGTGAGTTCGAGAACTTTAGAATACCTTTCGAGCTTTCCTCATAAGTTATTTGGAAGAAATCTAACGAGTGGTTTTTCTGTAGGGGAAACTCCAAAAAAGTGTCCCTTCAACTTTGGCCATCAGCATTTATAGTAACCAGATTTCGTAATGGGTTTCCTTTCAAAGTACTTGAATTATGTCATTAGTTCCTAGCGAAAATTGAAACTTGAAGGTTCAAGTTTTGTGCTATGAACAGGTGGAGCTTGCTGGCTGGAGAGCTGTGCTTCAAAAAGGCCTCGTCATTTTTGTTTATTTGAATTTGGAGAGAATTCAAAATCATTTCGGTTCATGAGTTGACATTTTTATCTCTTTAGCACATTATACCCCCTCCCGATGCCCCTTCGCGCGTCTGTCTCATGTCCACCATCGCAATCCTTGTTGGTCAAGATCTAAGGACCTGAGTTGACCTATCCTCAAGTTGTATACGGAATACCGAATACCATAAGCAAACCCACAATCAATAAAGGGCACGCACGTTTACTATGAAAAAATATATTGGGCGAATTGGCTGAATTACTTCTCCGAGTCACCACTAATGAACGGGAGAGTATAGTGATCGTCCAAGAAAGATATGTAGGTAACGACGGATCTATCCGTTTTGAGGTCCCCCGAGACGATTTAGACCATTTTGATAGTGATGTCAGTCTGTACGTGTCTGTGTATGTAATCTGACGGCTAACTGCCAAGCCGCTGATTAGGCATACAATCAAAATCGTGCAAAAGTTTTTTTTTTTTTAAATTAAGTAAGAAATCTAAAAATGCATTCTACTTTGAAATATTTTCAGTGGCGTGCATGTAAGATGGGAGTCAAAAAGGAGAGCTCCCCTCCTCAACTCACGCAACTGGGCAATTTTGACCGAATATGTCAGCTTGTCCAATAGAGACATATTTAAAGAATTAATTATGAAATTTTGAGAGCTCAGTCAAGCGGTTCAAAAGTTTACATAAAAAAAGTAAAAAAACGATTTTATTATATAAACTGTATCTCATTCTGAACAATGTTTTCTTCAGAAAGTCTCCTTCTTTTTTGATTGAATATCGACCTTGAAAATGTTTGGGATTAATACCGAAAATTCTGAATAAGGCAGACTGAGTTTAGCTAACTGAGCCAACTCCATTGAGCCGGGGCTCATAGTCATATTTTCACTATGCGGTGACGGTGAACCCAGTTAATTTTGGCTGTCATCTGTCAAGACAGAAGTGTCACTGTCAAGAAATGACAGAAATTATATCTCACGGAACTGTGGAAAAATCGGTTGTGTCACCCCAAAACTTTCCCGACTAGTATCCAGGAACCTATGGAAATTTTTGTTCGAAACGTCCCTTCGGGTGGGAAAGGAATTGAAATTGAATTGTTCTTTCCTGCTCGGGGATCGACACTTTTCGAAAAAATTCCAACTGATATCGAAAGTAGATTGCACTGGGCGTCATGTCTCATTTTCAAATGCGACACGGTTTCGGTTTTCTGGTGGTGTTTTTTTTTCAAAATCAAACTTGCATATTCTGTAAATTAAAAAAAAAACTCTATCGAGAGGTGAGCCAAACCGTCCCAGTTAAATCGTTTCAACCCGAAAACAACTGTCATTAACGAGGGAAAAGTAGACCCAATATTATCTGACCAAAATCCCGAGACGTAGTCGATTCATAATCAGCTGAAATCGGGGCGTTTCAGGCTCGATTTAGTTCCAGGACACAAAAAATATCCCAGTCCGGCGTTGTACTAATACTAGTGCGATTTTATCACCTCCTAGTGCGATTTTTTCACTTTTTAATCGACAGCTTAAAGCGAGTAGCCTAGACCCATTTTAGATGCCCTGATTGGTTGAAACTAATATGTATGTAATAATCAATTAAAAAAATCGTTGGAGCTCCGAGGAAGATGCACTTTAGCATCGAAACATCAGCAGAAAATCGCCCGTTAAATCTCGTCCAGTTTTCCATTAATTCTGATGAAATGAATTGTACGATGGACATTAACTCAATAAATGAAGCAAATAAAATCAATCTAAATAATGAACTATTGAGTTTTTTATTTCTCGTCCACCCTTTACCCACCCACCATGATATTATTACGGAGTACACTTTTTGCCAGTACCTATTATACCAAGAACGGTATCATACTACTGGTCGGTATTACAGGTATTATGTGGGAATTGATACTGGTAATATACAGGGTGGCCCAAGGGAAAGGTCCTACCCTTAATAATTTCCGATTTTTTGCGAATATTTGTTTGAGCAGAAACAGGTGATTTAGATTTTAAGGAGGACATCTAACACATGTATTGACATTTTTTCATTTTCAACCCCCTTCGCGCCCACTCACCCCAGCTTTGAAATTTCAAATGGCACCACCTACCTTGCGATACATCAAATTGGAGGAACAAAGGGAGTAAAATTCTCTTTCCGAAAATAATGACACCAACTTTCTAAAGCAACCCCCAACCGCTCCAAAAACTCTTAATATCAGCTGGACAGTTCTCAACTCTCCAATATATTTCAATGCCAGCTAACGGCATATTACAGAATTCCAAAAAACAGAATTTAGAGCAGAAAAAGTGTCAAAGTGTCACTAAAACTCATTCGTTCACCCCTAAACATTCCAAAGAATTGCATCACCCGCCCTTGTGATACATCCAATTTATCAGAAACGAATTATCTTTCCGAGAAAAATACTGATGAAACTTCAACTACCCCCGAAGCAAGAAAATTTTGGAAGGGGGTGGGGGATGGGGGTTGATTAGAAATTGTATCAATATTTTTCTCGGGAAGAACATTTAATTCTACTTAATTTGATATATCAAAGAGTGTGGGTGGTGCCATCAGCAATAGGTCCCTTCGTTTCGGTTTTTTTGAGTGCGCATGTCTGGCGCGAATTTCATAGTTTCGTACACCGATATTGAAGATTAACACTGAAAAATATTGTAGTGCACCTAAAATTCCACAAATAATTTGGTTGAATGTTAGATACCATGTTCTATATTCAAAGGAAATGTTTCATTGAAATTCAGTTCAATGATCATTTGTGGAAGTTCAGGAACAACGAAAATGGCAACAGCGCTCGAGACAACAAGACATTGGCGCCAACTGTCACTTGTGACAATTATGATCACACTTCTCGTTTCTACCCGACCTACATTTCATTTGCTCATGTTTTGACGAAAGGACACAACTTGTTGAAAATGACTGTACCGAGAAGAAAATTCAAAGAAGCTACGAAGAGATGCATTTACGGTATGTGTAAAACTGACAGGCAGGAATCAGTAGTTGGTCTGGCGGCTAGACAAAGCATGCAGCGTTGCCATTCAACTGACAGGTGTACGAAAGTTTTCAAAATTTGGAGCCTTCAAGCATGCGCACTTGCCCAAACGAAGTAGCCTATTGTGAGTCTTTTTTTCAAGTTTATTTGACGCTTCGATTACAAGATTATTGGCGATAATAAGTACATTTTAGCACTAAAAGTGCGTATTTACAAGTAATTTAACATGTGCTACTTATTTTTTATCGGTAAACTTTTGATGATTAAATTTTACTCCCCTCCCCCCCACGAGCACGGAGGGAAAATATTGAAATCGTGCAGAAAAAAAGTGAGATTTCGTCAGATATATCCACGATAATTGCCGAACCGTTTGTCCGATCGACTTGAAATTTGGTGTGCAGACATGGTTTTTCTGTGAAATGAACGGATTATTTTTTGGGTGTCGTCTGTCAAACAGAGGTGTCACTATCGTGGCTTCTTGGCCTGCTAGTTCGTTTCCCTCGAATCTGATATGGGATGATGGGCACCATATGAACTCGAACTGATTTTTCATGGTATTTTATTTGGCGTAGTTCTCGTAGATGTTTCTGATGATATTGTTGTTTCTGTAGAGTTGCTGAATGCCTTTGATGGAGCTGAGTGAGTCCGTGATGGCATACAGTTCTTCTTGGGATACTACTTATCTGAGGGCAAGGAGGATGCTGTATAGCTCTGCTATGCTGTGTAGATGCTGGAAGACGGGGGAGGTTTTTCCGAATTCATATTTTTTTGTGAGGAATGCGAAGCCAACTAAATAATCGATTTTGGATGCGTCGGTGTAATTTGTTGGTAATGCGGGTATTGCGACATAATGTGTCGGAGGTCTTGTTGGAATATCATGGGGTGTGTGTCTTCTTTTCTATGTCTAGTGAGATCATGATTTGTTTGAGGTAGGGTCTTCCAGGGAGGGGTTGGAAAATTTGGCTTGGTTGTGTTAGGGATTTCTAGATGGAGTTCGTTAAGGATGGCTTGTAACTGATGACTTATTGAGTTGAGAGTGGACAATTTTATACCTATTTGAGAGGCGATTGTGAAACGAGCGAAAAAGCAATTAAAGAATGGGTGGTCTCCATCTCCGGATAATTTCGTGGCGTACGTTACCAGTGATTTCTTTCTTACTAGGTCCAAGAGAGGAACGTTTGCTAAGCTTAGGAGCTTGTTGATCGGGCTTGTTCTTAGTGCTCCTGTTGCGAGCCTAATAGCTGTGTTCTGAAGTGGGTTCAGTAATTCTGAAATTCTTGTTTCTGCTGATCCGTAGATGACGCTGCCAGAGTTGATTTTGGATAGTATTAAGGATTTATAGATGATGATTAGTGTTTTTCTGTCACTTCCCCAGTCCAAGTTCGAGAGTGACTTCAAGATATTCAGCCTATTTGAGCATTCATTCTTCAGATGAAAAATATGGATTTCCATGTCATTCTTTTGTCAAAAGTCATCCCCAAGAACTTGACTTCTCAATATTATATGATCATGGGAGCATGGAACGTGAGAACAATGATGCAAGCGGGAAAAATGCAAGAGATTGTCAACGAGATTAAAAAGTATGATATGGACGTGGTGGCCTTGCAAGAGATAAGATGGAAAGCGAAAAGGAATGGTAAAGAAGGACTACTCTATTTTATACAGCGGTAGGGAAGATGGAAGAGGAATGTATGGCACAAGATTTTACGTAAGAAGCAATGTGAGACAGGCAATTTTGGTATTTGAACCGGTGAATGAAAGATTATGTAAATTAAGAATAAAAAGAAAATTCAACAACTTAACGATTGTCTCGGCATATGCGCCTACCGAAGAAAGTGGAGAGGCTGAGAAAGACACATTCTATGACCAAGGGGAGAGTCTATGTGCTAACGCTAAACACATTCTATGACCAAGTGGAGAGTCTATGTGCTAACGCTATCAAACATGATACTTTTGTGTTGATGGGAGATTTTAATGATGAGATCGTAACTGAACTATTCATAAGAGATATAGCAGGGAGGAATTCATTACATAAAGTTACTAGCATGAATGGTCCAAGACTTGCTCGACTAGACGATATTAACAATACGTATAAAAGAAGTACTTACTTTCCGAGGAAAAATATACATAAAGAGACATAGAGGACGCCTGATAGAAATACCGTTAACCAAATCGATCATGTACTGATAGACAGGAGGCACGCATTATCTATAACCAACGTGAGAACATGTAGGGGAGAAGACAGTGACTCAGATCATTATTTGGTTAGAGTAGATCTGCTACAAAGAGTGGCTAACTATAAGAAAGATAGACAAGAAGAGTGAGATTCAATGTGGAAAAGCTACCAGATGAAAGATGCATCAAAGAACATCAGAGAGCAATACAGGACAAGGTGAACAGGGACGCAATAAAAGGAAACGAGAGTGTGAATGAAACATGGAAATGTTTAAAAGAAGTATGTCATAGGAACAGCGCAGCGCTAAGAACATTACTGGATTTAAAAAAGGAGGAATGCACCCGAATGGTAGGAACAAGAGTGTGAGAATGCGGTGAAGGAGAGAAACAGAGTAAGGATCAAACAACAATGACAATTCAGAATCTACCTTGAATGACTATACTGAGAAAAGATAGTGAAGAAGATATGCAGAATGAAGAAAAGAGAACTGATGCAAAGTAAAATAGCTAATATCCAGGAAAGCCACAACCGCCAAGATGTGAGAACTTTCTATAGTTCCATCAAACAAAGTAATGGATACCAAAGCAGAATTGATGCATGCAAAGAAAAACCGGTGTATTATTAAGTGGAAGAGAGAAGACTGAAAACAGATGGAGAGAGTATGTCTGTGAACCGCTGAACAAGAATGAGATAGAAAGATAGATTAACAGTACCCAATGCAAGACATAAGTGAAGAAGCAGAATAGTATATTGGAAATACAATATCTGCTGGAATTAATTCAAACAAAAACGATTTTTTTACCATTAGTACAAGAAAGATAGATTTCAACCTCAGAAAAAATATGGACGCCCTGAAAATTTGATATTTCGTTCAGAATTAAGTGCTCTTCAACATATCCAAAATCGCCAAAAATCGCACCCGGGGGTTTTGAGTTATTGGAGGGGGGGTAAAAAATTGCTGGTAAAAATGGAGGGGATGGAACCCGTCAACCCATTGGATGCGAATACATTATAGTTCGACGTATCATATCCGAATGTTACCATTTTCGCACAAAAAGTGTTCATCATTGTTGAAGGGGAGTAGTGGGGAAGCGAAGCTCTGCTAGGTGGTCCATTTTGTTTTTATGGCCATGTAGAACCGATCACGACAAGTTTGGTATCTTTTCCGACTAAATTCAATCTCCTGAACTCGTATCCGATGTGTAAATTCGGATGAAAACAAGTTAACTTGAGAAAACTTGTTTTTTCTTTGACAATTTTGACGAATTTTTTTTATACTGTTGGAGGTGTTCATTTTTAGAAAATTTTCAGGGACTATTGAAATGAAGTGTATTCTCCACAAAAACCATCCACTCGATGTATAAATTTGTTTCTCGAGTTTAAAAAATCGATTTGAACTTGAGCCGGCGCGGCGCGTCGTCTACTACTGACCAGAACACTACAGCATGCACCTTTCAATGAAAACACTTCAAACTATTGGAGAAATAACAACTCATCTTTAAAAATTGGATGATCTGTGAGGAGTTGAATTCCCTATAACATAAACAAAATCGCCATGAATCGCACTGCAGAGTTTCGAGTTATTCAAGGGGAGAGGTAACAGTTCATAGAGTATGAATCCTGTCAAAGTGTTATCCTCCTCCTCGAAAAACTCAAAATCCTGCATTGCGATTCATGGCGATTTTGTTCATGGTATAGGGAATTCAGTTCGGCACAAATCCTCCAATTTTCGAAGATGAGTTGTTATTTCTCCAATAGTTTGAGATGTTTTCATTTGAAGGTGCATGCTGTAGTGTTTTGGTCAGTAGTAGACGACGCGCCGCGCCGGCTCAAGTTCAAATCGATTTTTTTAACTCGAGAAACAAAATTATACATCGAGTGGATGTTTTTTGTGGAGAATACACTTCAATTTAATGATCCCTGAATTTTTTTTTTAAAAGAACACCTCCAACAGTATAAAAAAAAATCGTCAAAATTGTCAAAGAAAAAACAAGTTTTCTCAAGTTAACTTGTTCAAACTTGTTTTCATTCGAATTTACAAATCGGATACGAATTCAGGAGATTGAATTTAGTCGGAAAAGATACCAAACTTGTCGTGATCGGTTCTACATGGCCATAAAAACAAAATGGACCACCTAGCAGAGCTTCGCCCCCCCACTACTCCCCTTCAACAATGATGAACACTTTTTGTGCGAAAATGGTAACATTCGGATATGATACGTCGAACTATAATGTATTCGCATCCAATGGGTTGACGGGTTCCATCCCCTCCATTTTTACCAGCAATTTTTTACCCCCCCAATTTCCCTGTTCAATTTACAGGGTGGAAAGTCATTTTCACGTTTCAATTTTTTTCTTGGTTAAATTGGCTCACACAACAATGGCGACTGATTCTTCTGTAAACTCGAAGTTTCTAGTCAAAGATATCAAAATAATACATTTCTGCTACAGCTACGGGTTTTTTTTTACAAATTGGACCCCGCACGATTCTTATGGAAAATGGGTCTCGGTCAAATTTCCTAATTTTTTTATATGTTGTAGCCCAATTTGACACGAGCCAAAAAACATCGTCTGTTACCCAAAAAAATGGACAGTTTTTTTTCTATAAGGGGTTGAAGATGGGTTATTTCAAGGTAAAGATATGTGCCAACGTAAGTGAGAATATTTCAACGTCCTTTCTAACATATATGGCTCATGACAATTCCCTTTTTCTTTTGTGAAAAAATCAACCCCCTCCCTCACCCCCAACCCCTACTTGTGAGTATTAAATTCGAAATTACGTTTGAAAGTTATGCAGGTGGTTCTATTTTGTCGAATTATGAATTTTGGCGCAAATTGTTTTTTCAACCCCCTAATAGGGGGTGGGGTTGAAAAAAAAACCATCGGTCAATTCGGCTGAACTTCTGATATTGTGCTTCACCAGTTACGCTAAACAGGATTACCAAGGGGAAACTCATTCGTATGACCAGTTTCCACCCCACAGGGGGTTGAAGTTGACCATAATGAAACATAAAACCATATAAAACATTCTTCCATGTCATAAACCAAATGAATGAAAATAGTGGAGTTCCATATCACCTTGTTTTGTAAAAATGTCTATTCTTCAAAAATACTTTCAACTCCGTTCTTCATCCCCTATCCCTGTTTCTGAACATCATATTCGAAATAAATCTTGAAAATTATACTAACTTTTATTTCATCCTTCAAATGGTCGCAATAGCTGGAATAAGAGTGTGACATCATATTTTGCCTTTATTGAGCAGCTTTCGCTTCAAATGAGATTAAATTCTCCAATCTGAACTATATATAGAGGTGTATCCGTACAAAAAAAAAAGTTAGGAATTATGTGCAGGTAAACATAATTAACCTGATGCTGTGAAGTTGAAACTTGATAGGAACACCAATATTTTTAATAATAATCAAGGCAAAAAATCAATCAAAAAAATGTATATCCCACTCTGCTGTAAGGGTGCTAGCATAAGCATAATAGTGAAAGTGAATTTTGAGAGGGGATTCACAATCAGATGCAGAGAATCCGACCGTAGACCTTCTCCTACATTTTCAAGATTTATTTCGAATATGATGTTTAGAAACAAGGATAGGGGATGAGAAACGGGATTGGAATAATTTTCGAAGAATAGACATTTTTACAAAACAAAATGATATGAAAGTCCACTATCTTCATTCATTTGGTTTATGACATCGAAGAATATTTTATGCTTTATTATAGTCAACTTCAATCCTCTGTGGGGGTGGAAACTGGTCATACGAATGAGTTTTCCCTTGGTCATCTTGTTCAGCGTAACCGATAAAGCACAATATCAGAAATTCTGCCGAATTGACCGATGGTTTTTTTTTCAACCCCATCCCCTATTTGGGGGTTGGAAAAACAATTTGTGCCAAAATTCATAATTCGACAAAATAGAACCATCTGCATGACTTTCAAACGTAATTTCGAATTTGATACTCGCAAGTAGGGGTTGGGGGTGAGGGAGGGGGTTGATTTTTTCACAAAAGAAAAAGGGAATTGTCATGAGCCATATATGTTAGAAAGGACGTTGAAATGTTCTTACTCACGTTGGAACATATTTCTTTACCTTGAAATAACCCATCTTCAACCCCTCATAGAAAAAAAACTGTCCATTTTTTTGGGTAACGAACGATGGATTTTGGCTCGTGTCAAATTGGACTACAACATATAAAAAAATTAGGGAATTTGACCGAGACCCACTTTCCATAGGAATCGTGCGGGGTCCTTTAAATGTTTAATTTTGGAATATTGAATTTGTATTAAATTTGTAATATATGTACTATATTCGAGTATATTGCATTAAAAATTCAAACAAGTGAGTATGCCTTCACGTGCGTGAGTCTCAGTAGCGCATTTTCTCAAAGAGGCATATTGTGAACGTAAAGAAATTTGGTTGAAGGAGAAACACCATTCCTTGCCCACTGTCTTCATTTGAAACTCATTGTGATATTTTGTTATCAGAATGGGGTACTTGCCAACTAAATAGATTTGAATGAAAATTCTTTCACTCATCAATATTTTTTTGTTTGAGGGCGGGAGCTGGGAGCGGCGACTAATCAAAAGTGGCCTATCTCTTCCCATTTTTAGTCAGCTATCTATATAGCGGAACAATTAGATCGCCATGTCTTCAAGGTTATGTTTTACATTTATCTCTTACTTTGGGGGCGGCGTGTGGGAGCGGCAGAGTTTGGCAAAAAAAATTTTCCACAGTTTGAGTTGGGAGTTTCTGAATGTTTGAGGTAACATTAAAATGTAAATCAGTGGAAATTATTGGAAGTTGCACTTTTTTTCTTTTGGGGGTGGAAGTTGGAGGCGGCGTCATATCAAAAGTAGCCTATTCTTTCCCATTTTTAGTGAGCTATCTATATAGCGAAAGAATTAGATCGTTATGTCTTCGGGTTTATGTTTTTCATTCATCTCTCACTTTGATGGCAGCGTATGGGGGCGGCAGCATTCGGCAAAGTAACTGTTGCACAGTTTGAGTTGGAAGTTACTGAATGTAAGGGAAATATGACAATTAGTGAAAATTGTGAAAGTTGCATTTTTTGCTTGGAGGCGGCAGCTGGAGGCGGCGGCTAATTAAAGTGGCCTATCTTTTTCCAATTTCAGTCAGCTATCAATATAGTGAAAGAATTGGATCGCTATGTCTTCAGGTTCATGTTTTTCATTTATCTCTTACTTTGGGGGCGGCGTGTGGGAGCGGCAGCGTTCGGCTGAGCAAATGTTGCACAATTTGAGTTGGCAGTTCCTAAATGTTGAAGGGAACATCTTGATCAGTAACATTTGTGAAAGTTGCACTTTTTATCGTTTGGGGGCGGAATCTGGGGGCGGCGACTAACCAAAAGTAGCCTATCCTTTCCCATTTTTAGTCAGCTATTTATATACCGATAGAATCAGATCGCTATGTCTTCGGGTTTATGTTTTTCATCCATCTCTCACTTTGATGGCAGCGTATGGGGGCGGCAGCATTCGGCAAAGTAACTGTTGCACAGTTTGAGTTGGAAGTTACTAAATGTAAGGGAAATATGACAATCAGTGAAAATTGTGAAAGTTGCATTTTTTTACTTGGAGGCGGCAGCTGGAGGTGGCAGCTGGAGGCGGCAGCTGGAGGCGGCGGCTAATTAAAAGTGGCCTATCTTTTTCCAATTTCAGTCAGCTATTAATATAGTGAAAGAATCAGATCGTTATGTCTTTAGGTTCATGTTTTTCATTTATCTTTTACTTTGGGGGCGGCGTGTGGGAGCGGCAGCGTTCGGCTGAGCAAATGTTGCACAATTTGAGTTGGCAGTTCCTAAATGTTGAAGGGAACATCTCAATCAGTAACATTTGTGAAAGTTGCACTTTTTATCGTTTGGGGGCGGAATCTGGGGGCGGCGACTAACCAAAAGTAGCCTATCCTTTCCCATTTTTAGTCAGCTATTTATATACCGAAAGAATCAGATCGCTATGTCTTCGGGTTCATGTTTTTCATTTTAAAGTGCTTGGGGGCGGTTTTTAGCAGTTTTTTCATGTTGGCGGCGCATATTGAAGACGGAATGTTTGTTGGCTTACGTTTATAAGTGGCAACTATGTATTATTCAAAAAATGAGAACACTAGAGCATCAGGTCTGGTAGAAAGTGCAATATTATGTTATTTCAAGTTTATCGGGGGCGGTTTTCTCTATGTTGGCGGCGCAATATGGACATCCAATATAGCCTAGCCCTCCTTTGGGAGTGGCAGCTATGTAACAGCGAAAAAATTAGAAAGCTAGGTCGTCTAGTTTGGGAGGAGTTCAATGAACGGACGGACGGACGGACGGACGGACGGACGGACGGACGGACGGACGGACGGACGGACGGACGGACAAAGCGGTTGCAATAGCGATTTTCATCAAGATGGAAAATGCGCTAAAAATCATGGAACGCAACCAAACATTTCAATTTGTAAATAAAAACGTAGCTGTAGCAGAAACCTATTATTTTGATATGTTTGACTAGAAACCTCAAGTTTATAGAAAAACCAGTCGCAATTGTTGTGTGAGCCGATTTTATCAAGAAAAAAACTGAAACGTGAAAACGACTTTTCACCCTGTAAATTGAAAAGCAGCAGTTGCAGAGATGTATCCTCTCCATATGTTCAATATGACATTATAACCTTGCAAAAGAACTGAAACCGGCTTCAAGACCAGACCAGACCACCAAGAAAAAAAAATTGAAGATGAAAAACAGTTTTCACCCTGTAACTTGATACGCAGCAGTTGATGGGTGGTATATTTTTTCTAATGTTTATTGGAAGACTATGGCCTATCAAACTACCCTAAAACCGTTTTTTCGGTTATCAGTTTCTCAAAAAAAAAAATAGAGTAAAGAAAAACAATAAACTTTCACCCTGTATACTGATTTGTAGCAGTCTCAGAGTTGAAGACTTTTGATATGTTGAAGAAGGGACTGTAAGCTTGCCATGGTGAAAGAGTCAATTTTGTTTGAATTAATTCCAGCAAAGCACCTATTTTTTTTTTTATTTCCAATATACTAGAAGAAGCAGACGCGACGAGGACACGCCATCTGACTCGACGAACTATACCTCAAATACTGAATGACATAAGAACACCACCGAAAAAACTGATGAATATGATCAAGATGTTGCTGGATGACACTAGGACGAAGGTACTTTTGCGCGGGAGTGTAGCAGAAGAGTTCCAGATAAGATCGGGAGTGAGACAAGGAGATGCACTGTCGGCCCAGCTACTCAACATAGTTTTAAATCAAGCTGCAAAAGAAGTGAATAACGGTGGATGCATCGTAACAAAATCCTATCAAATATGTGGAATTGCAAAAAGTATGGATTAAATAATAAATGAAAGGAATACAAAGTACGCATGTGGATCTATCCAGAAGTAACCATAAGATCCCGAATATTTTAAAGTGCAAAGTTATGAATTTGATGGTGTAAAGGAATTTATTTATTTGGGAGTACTGATTAATAGTAACAATGACATGGCGAAGGACATAGAGCAAAAGATACGAAGTGCAAATAAATGTTACTATGCACACAGGGGAATCTTTGCGTCGAGACTACTGAGTGTAAAGGTGAAGGTGGAAATGTACAAAGTTTTAATCAGGACAGTCTTGACGTATGGATGTGAAACCTGGACAATAAAATCTATGGGCCTGTTATGGATGAAGGGCAAATGAGAACAGGAATGAATCATGAAATCGAAAGCTTCATGAATGGTGAAAACGTGGTGAGATATGTCAAAGCGCAAAGACTGAGATGGGTTGGACACATTGTGAGGATGGAAAGAGAACGCATGCAGAAGATGATAGTTGAGGGGCGCGTAGAAGGAGTAAGAAGCAGAGGACGACCTAGAAAACGATGGCGGGATGGAGTGGAGGAAGATCTGCATCGGATGGAGATAAAGAACTGGAAGTCGATCGCTGTGAGAAGGGACGGATGGAGGAGAATTGTGGAGGAAGCCTAGGGCCGCAGGGCTGTAGAGCCAGTACATGATGATGATGATGATGATGATGATGATGATGATGATGATGATGATAATGTGTTAGGGATTTCTAGATGGAGTTCGTTGAGGATGGCTTGTAACTGATGGTCTATCGAGAGTGGGCAATTTTATATTTGAGAGGTGATTGTGAGACGAGAGAAAAAGCAATTGGAGAATGGGTGATCTTCATCTTCGGATAATTTTGTGGCGTACGTTAGCAGTGATTTCTTTTTTACTAGGTCCAAGAGAGGAAGTTTGCTAAGCTTAGAAGCAAGAAATAAGCCCACAGCCACAGCCACAGCGATTGATTTCGCTACGCCTTATTTCACCAATTTAACTCAATCTTCAAATAAGAAAAGTAAAGGGCTCATCCACCTATCGCTCAATATCGGCAATGAAGTAAATGAAGAAATGATAGCTGACTTGGAGGAAATAGTAAATGTGATCGGAAAAACATTCGAGATCACTTTGTTTTTGAAATTTCAAACTCAAATTATTTCCGAAAACACTGATTTGATGAAAATTCAGCAAATAAGTTTCTGCTTCTTAATTCAATGAGGCTATCAAAAATCTGATGACTTTCCAACAAAGCCCAGTGGCGTCGAAAATATGTGGGTAAAAAGGAGCAACCCCCCAAAATCTACGCCACTGAGCCTTTTGTGGGGGATTGTTATTAGGTGATCAACGGACACCTATCCAAGATTTACCTACACAAAATTTGAGCATAATCGGTCCTATAGTTTAGAAGTTATAAAAAAAGTTTTCGAACTTCAACTTTGTCGGGCTATACCGTCCGTTTTTTTTCTAGGCCCCAGCTTATAGCGCCTTTATTATGGGTTTTACACCAAACATATTATATATTTTTGAAATCAGAAGAGCAAAATCTCTCGATTGATGATATGTCAAACAATTTTTGACAGATGTCATTTTCTGACAATTGACAGAATAGTACTTGTGACACACCATTTTAAAGCCCATAAAATTCTTAGGAGAACTGTGTTTTCATTTCTAGAATAGGATGTCTTTAACAGCTTCTGGAGGTCTTTGAATAGGAAAAATTGTTGAAATTCAGAAATACCTACTCAATAATTAAAAGGTATTTTTAATATCAACTGATGATAATATTCTGATTTAAAATCGTCCAAATTAGCGGGGGACTCTATAAACACCTCATCTTTCAAATAGGCTCATAAAAAAAATCGAGGGGGCCATACCTGGCCACCTCGGATACTATCGCGTTGGGCTGGCAGTTGCAATTCACCGGTCGTTGAATCTCTCATTAAAGGAACAAAGAGACGGTCATTTCGAGTAACTTCTTCAGGACATTTTTCGTTTCATTGTGATTATTTATTGATTATTATCATTCGTTATTATTAAAAATACCTGTTTTGCCTATACTTACGTACTTATTGAGTATTTCTGAATTTCAACAATTTTCCCTATTTGAAGACCTCTAGAAGCTGTGAAAGACATCCTATTCCAAAAATGAAGAGACAGTTTTCCTCAGAATTCAATGGGCTTCAAAATGATGTATCACAAGTACTATTCTGTCAATTGTCAAAAAATGACATCTGTCAAAAATAATTTGACATACCATCAGTCGCAAGATTTTGTTCTTCTGATTTCAAAAATATATAATATGTTGGGTGTGGAACCCATACTAAAGGCGCTACGCGCTGGGGCCTAGAAAAAAAAACGGACGGTATTTCCGTTAACATGCATTTTTGACACACTGTTTTTGGGTTTGTTCTTATTATTTTTTCATACTCTTTTGATCATTGAAATTTTTCAGATTGTATAGCTAAACGAAGTGTATTGCGAAAACCGAGTGAGCAGGTACTTAGGGTAATGTCACACTTATCGCGACCCAATCCTTTTGAAAGGAGCCAATTAACGCAGCCTTTGCTCAGCAGCTTTCAAGGAAATCGCGTCTGCGAGATCCTTTGACGAAACGGCGAGGTCGTAAATCCTTACACTTGGAATATGAACACTAGCCAATGTTATTGTCGCAAAGTATGTGTAGCCTGTGGAATATGAACACTAGCCAATGTTATTGTCGCAAAGTATGTGTAGCCTGTTTAATTTTCAATGTGATATTTATTATAGTTGATATAGAAATTATTTAGACCTTTGAACATTTTCCATCTGAGTTGTACGCACCCCCAGGTAAAGTAAGGGCCTCACCCTCACCCTTAACCGCGACGTGTGGAAGCCAGGAAGCGAGTGAGATGCATCTATGACTCTATGACTTACAATATAATTTTTTCAAATTTCTACATTTCTGTCCGCTTTTTCATGACCCGCCTATGATTTTCCTTCCCCTTCCCACGCTACTCGCCGCAATGCTCCAAATGCTCAAGTACGAGTCACTCTCAACTATTGTGAACTCCGACTATAGAATCTTTTCAAGTTTGATTGGTTGAAAGTGGGACACCCTGTATATTTCTAAAGTCAAGATCTACAACAAATAAGAAATTCAGCCAGAATGCACAGAAACCACTTACTCTTTCTTAACAAACGTGCAAGGTCCTTTTGTCATTTGATATTCAGTCTATATTTGTTTCTATATGAAGAACGTAAGTCCAAGTAAAGGTGGGTTCAGTCAAGGTGCGTTCAGCCAGCTCATTTAGCAGCAAGTTTCAATTTTAGCCGTAAGCGCTGCATCTGCATCGATTATTGGCTGTTTTGACGAGGCTGGTTCATGAGAGCCAATGGGTGCCGCTGCACTTGCGACTAAAATTAAAACTTGCGGCTAAATAAACTGACTAAACCCACCCTAAGACCAGAGATTTGAGTGCTATTCGCAGACAAAATTATCTAGTCTCAAACTCACGTTCTTCACATAAACTGCTCGTCAAAAGTTAAGCATAGAGCAAATTTTGCTCCAATTTCAATCAATGATTTCTTCGGGGAAAGATATCCGATTTGGAAGAAATTTATGATACCTGGTAGAGCTTTTCTTCAGCTGCAACGGCTCGATACCAAGTTGGGGCTTAGACCGCCGTAAGTGCGGTTACCATAGCAATGGCGGATATCAACCAATCAGACCGCTGTATTTGGCGAGTTACGCCGTCCTAAACTTTGCGCCTGCAACTTGGTATCGAGCCCTCTATGTCGACTTACGGCACCATTGACTTTGTCCATGATACACAGGATGCAAAAGGAAGGAGTGTCAAAAGTGTTAATTTTTGAAGTCGTGGAACTTTTTTAGCAAAAATCTCGGATTTTTTTTCTCTTCAGTTTTAGAAAGCGGATATCAATATCTCGAAACGGTTTTTGACTTTTGATCGTATTTTGTTTCTTCAAAGAGTTCTTGATTTTTTTATGGAATTTGGATTTTTTGATACAGAATTTGCTAGAGCTGTTGCCTTTTCTTGAAAATTCACAGCAGCGTACACAATTGCTGGATGAATTATATAATAAAAAAATTTGACCTCATGGGCCCCCAGAAGAGGTTATCATCTGGACCTCTCTACTGTTAAAAGGATTACAGAAAAGAACTTGAATGTCACTGAGCAAACTCTTGAGGTAGGTAAGGGAGATACCCAATGAAGCATGCTGTGACGTCACATTGACACTTATTGTCTCCAGAATGAATAAAAATGCAAGACTTGTAACCATACGTTGCATCAAAATTACCATGGTTACCAATTAGTCCCATCATGGATGATTTTGTTACTGCCCAAGTCACTGGAAATTTCCAGAAGTGATATCTCCTAGACGAATAGAGATAGAGCCGTAATTCTTTTTTGATTCCAATCGGACACATTATTGGTCATTCGAGAATGATGTGCAAATTTTTCACTTCCTACTTTTTCAGTGATGGGGGGTAATTTTGACGTTTGTCATGTCAGAACTTTTTTTTGTACTTGTCATCATTGAAATGTCAACATGAATGTAATCTACCACTTCCACATCAGTAGTGAAAACAAAAGACCAACAAGGTTTTTCTCAGGAAACCTGGACTTTGAGGAAGAAAAACACCGAACGCAAACTTGAAATTAATCAGCTGAAAATGACAGTATACATTCATGTGGACATTTCAATGATGACAAGTACAACAAAAAAGTTCCGACATGACAAACGTCAAAATTACCCCCCACCAGTGAAAAAGTATAAACGTGAAAAATTTGCACATCATGCTCGAATGGCCAATAATGTGTCCGATTGGAATCAAAAAAAGAATTATGGCTCTATCTCTACTCGTCTAGGAGATATCATTTCTGGAAATTTCCAGTGACTTGGGCAGTAACAAAATCACTCATGATGAGACTAATTGGTGACCATGGTAATTTTGATGACAGTATGGTTACAAGTCTTGCCTTTTTATTCATGCTGGAGTCAATAAGTGTCAAAGTGATGTCGCAGCATGCTTCTTTAGGTATCTCCCCTGAAGAGGCCTAGAAGATAACCTCTTCTGGGGGTCCATGAGATCAAATTTTTTCATGGTATAATTCATCCAGCAATTGTGTACGTTTCTGTGAATTTTCAAGAAAAAGCAACAGTTCTAGCAAGTTCTGTATCAAAAAATCCAGATTCCACAGAAAAATCAAGAACTCTGTGAAGAAACAAAATATGATCAAAAGTCAAAAACCGTTTCGAGATATTGATATCCGCTTTCTAAAACTGAAGAAAAAAATCCGAAATTTTTCCTAAAAAAGTTTCACGACTTCAAAATATAACACTTTTGACACTCTTTCCTTTGGCATCCTGTATATCGTGGACAAAGTCGATCGTGACGTAAGTCACATAGCGTCTTGTAGCTGAAGAAAACCTCTACCAGGCACCATCAATTTTTTTCAAACCGGATATCTTTCCTCGAAGAAATCCTTGCTTGAAATTGGAGCAAATTTTGGTCTATGCTCAACTTTTGACGAGCAGTTTAAATTTTCATTATTTATTCACGATTTATTATTATTATTAAATAGTAAATGTAGACTAGAGATCAAATGACAAATTAAGGTGTAAAGTTAGCAACAGTGATAATATTCTCGAAGGCTCGAGCTTCAAGTAACAAAACCCGCAACCTAATTAGTAAATTCTGATATCATCCTGCCAGTGAAATGATGAAAAAAAAAACTATACATTTCAAAATTATCGTCGTCTAGTAGGTATAGAAGAATAGGTCAGTGATAACGCTATTTTCTATTTAATCTCGATTTAATTGTAAATGCGATGTCGCAAAAAGAACTCACGACTAGCTTCTCCTTATCCAAATTGACTAAATCTGAGCCCTTGATATCCTTGCATCGAAAGAATTCGGAGCACGGATAGAGGTTTGTCGCCGCCATCCATTCCAGTACTTGAGCCGATGTCCACTCGGAAATTGGCTAGAACAAACATTTTGGTTAAAACTTGATTTTTTTTTTCGGTCAGTGCTTGTACAAAACAGAAGAAAATTGAAAAAGGCTTAAAACGGGGAATGGGATTGCGGAGTACAAATCATCGATAAAGTGGCGAATAAGTTTGGTCAAGCTTTCCAAAAGTCAATAGGTCAAAAATCTCAGCACCGAATCGCTTGACAATAATAATTTAATCGAACGATGGTTGAAGTCAAGTATTCAAGTTTTTCATACCTACTTACTATGTATGGCGCATCGATGTGTTGCATTCAAACCGATTAAAATATTCGCGATTCATAGAAAACGAACGCGGCTCTAGAAAAATCGGCGGATTTTCTTTTGGTCGGGTCTTGCATCGCCGAGCGACCAGCAACATTGAAAGGTTATCGGGTCTCGTGGCTCAGAATTCAATCGTCAGAAACGAATATGAAAATCTTAGCTCAGCGTTCAATTATATACACATATGGTATAAGGCGTTGGAGAGGAGCGGCGCGGCGCTCGCATAGGTATCCAATGAACGTACCTATTTAGCGTTTATGAAGTTTTCCGTTGTCGATCAGGGTGAAAAGCGACAGCAAGGAGGACGACACCCCCGTGCCCCATAAGTTTGGGGTTATAGCGAGAGAGAGCGCTGACAAAACCAGCGCAGCGACAAGACGAGCGCATAGCAACGCGTCGCGTTTTCTATTGGTGGAATGTGCAACCTATCCAGCCCGACTATCAACTACACAATCGAGAGTAGCAAGCCAGCGCGAATAGAAGTAGATACATTGTAGAAATCTTACGTTATTGTAGGATCGCAAACAGCAATGAATGCGTTGCCACTCTCATATACGTATTATTATATATTTATATCTCCGCGAGTTTTCACCGCTTCCAACTTTGAATCCATTCTGTATTCGTCATCGTCCGAAAGCCACCGAGAACCAAGACACGGTCGCGCGTCCATCAGTTCAGTTTCAGTACTTTCCTTTCAGTCATCCGTCGTCCAACGCGGACGAGGATGTGTGTCCTAGAGACTAGAGAGCAATCAGCAGTCCTTCACGAACCACGAAATCGGTCGTACCTACCCAGGACCCATACGGCCTCCTCAATACCTCAACCTATAGGATCGGAATCGGATCGATAGTTCGAAACTACCGTGCCGGCGGTGGATACACCGGGAGCCGGTAAACGTGCACCTACCCATCTCCATTGGATTTCGATGACTCCCCCCCCATATAATATTCGGTTTATTAATCGTCCACACAACAACGACCTTGGTTTAAATTTACACCAGATTTACAGCGATTTAGGCTCCGGCATGGTGTGCTAGATGACCAAATTGTACACAAGCCCGAGTCGAGCCCGGCCTGCCTCCGCTCTGCCTGCGCCTATCCCTATCCCAGTCCAATATACCTACCCATTTTCCAAACATCCGACTTATCTCGGCGTCAACAAATACCGGTAGCTTCTATTATTTATTCACCGTCGCATCAGGACCCATCGCGGCGTAAGTAATCGTCCACAAATCGCCGTGTATGTATAATGTTATCGCGTGACCCGCGATAATAAGGTTAAATAAAACAAATCGACCAGCCTCTTGGCTATGTATATAAATGACGTTACACAAAGCCCAACGCTAATTCGTTTCGTCCATTTCCGAATTTTCATTCAAATTACCGCTAAATTAAAATAAACAACCAACCGGCCAGCTCGGCGCTACACCGCTACCTTACACTGTTGTCAACATGCCAACGCCACTCTTTCGGTTTGGAAAATACAACATGCCTATTCCCGTTTTAATCAATTTGAAAAGGCAAATGCCTTAGATGAACAAGGGAATGATTGATGTGCTCGCCAGGACAACGATCAGCGAACCAACCACCAAACCATCAGCCTTCCACCAAGAGCCCAGCAATGCGGCAATCATGAATCGCGAACGAAAGGCACCACCTTCCTCCCTGGTCGGACTGTCCCTTCGTGGCAATAATTCCGTTATCATCACCCAGCGACTAATCCGTCGCGTATGATTGATTATTGGGGTAGGTAGGGCGAAGATACGTGCAGTGAATGGAGACGAAACCTGACATAAAAGCCAAAGACGGCACAACCTGCTTGAAATGCTGGTCTAATCCCATCAGTCAATGCCTCTTGAAATAATACCATGTATTCAATAATTCTCATCGACACGGTGGCTTATGGTCATCTTTGATTTTTACACACTTCTCCAAACGGCAAGGCGCTTATGCCCTTGCTTGGTCCGTCTGTGTGTCCGTCACAGCATCTAGCCGAACCGAAACGAAAGGGTTCTGCGAAAAGTTCGTACTCCGATCGGTCAATCATAGCCTTAGGACCCGAACCAAAAACAATTGGAACCCTATGCAACATCCCACTGCGTATTCATCCTATCACTGAAACATCCTACTTGACAACATTCCACCGGTCAATTTCCACGAACTCTGCAAACGCGCAAATGCCCACTGCTAAAACATTCCACCGCTCAATGACCCACGGAGAGCGCTACCGTGCATTCATCCTACTGCTAAAACATCCCACCGCTCAATGACCCACGAATTATGCGCCAAGCAGCCCACGATCGGGAATTGTGACGCGTAATTTGTGGCACATTGAGCGGTGGGATGTTTTCCGGGTGGGATGTTTTCCGGGTGGGATGTTTTCCGGGTGGGATGGTTTAGCAGTGGGCATTTGCGCGTCTGCAGAAATCGTGGAACATTGGGAGGGTTCCATCGCGTAGGATCGAAAGTCGTAGGATCGAACGTCGTACAATCGAAAATGCCGCGTTTTATCGTGAGGTCATCATGCCAGTGGCCGCCAACAAGTTTACAGTATGTGGCTAGGCACCCGATACAGCCTGTGACACAAGCCAAAATTCATCAGATCAATACACTCAGCGCGAAACACTGCCCTTCTTTATTTCGCGGACGATGGTTCATTATTCTCGTTTTTCAGGAAATGCAAGCAGGCCTTCATGCAAGAGGAATAGAATATTGTTAGAAAAAATTTTCGATTGAAATAGAAACTACATTGAAAAATAATCTGTTTCTTTTATTTATTGCGGCCAAACGATACGATTTTGCCTAAATAAAAAAATACTGGTCAGTATATTTTCAATATATAGCTTTCCAATTCCATAGGAGAAAAAATATTATTTCAAAAATATTCACATTACTCTATTGTTCACAAAGACTTGAAGAGCAAGAATATTTCCCTAGAGAATGGGAAGGTTCTGATAACTGACTTCCCACACAACATTGAACATCTTCGCTAAATAAACTGCTTGTCAAAAGTTAAGCATAGACCAAAATTTGCTCCAATTTCAAGTAAGGATTTCTTAGGGAGAAGATATCCGATTTGAAAGAAATGTATGGTGCCTGGTAGAGATTTTCTTCAGCTACAATAATGCTATGTCGACCACGTCACCATTGACTTTGTCCACGATATACAGGATGCCAAGGGAAAGAGTGTCAAAAGTGTTAATTTTTGAAGTCGTGGAACTTGTTTAGAAAAAATTCCCGATTTTTTTTCTCTTGAGTTTTAAAAAGCGGATATCAATATCTCGAAACGGTTTTTGACTTTTGGTCGTATTTTGTTTCTTCAAAAAGTTCTTGATTTTTTTGTGAAACTTAATTTTTTGATGCAGAATTTGCTAGGGCTGTTGCTTTTTCTTGAAAATCCACAGAAACGTACACAATTGCTGGATGGATTATACCATAATAAAATTTGACCTCATGGGCTTCCAGAAGAGGTTATCCTCTGGACCTCTTCAGGGGAGATGCCCAATGAAGCATGCTGCGACATCACTTTGACACTTATTGAACCCAGCATGAATAAAAAAGGAAGACTTGTAACCGTTCGTTGCATCAAAATTACCATGATTATCAATGAGTCCCATCATGGGTGATTTTGTTACTGCCCAAGTCACTGGAAATTTCCAGAAGTGATATCTCCTAGACGAGTAGAGATAGAGCCATAATTCTTTTTAGCGCATTTTCCATCTTAACGAAAATCGCTATTGCAACCGCTTTGTCCGTCCGTCCGTCCGTCCGTTCCTCGAACTCCTCCCAAACTAGACGCCCTAGCTTTCTAATTTTTTCGCTGTTACATAGCTGCCATTCCCAAAGGAGGGCTAGGCTATATTGAATGTCTATATTGCGCCGCCAACATAGAGAAAACCGCCCCCGATAAACTTGAAATAACATGATATTGCAATTTCTCCCAGACCTACTGCTCTTGTGATCTCATTTTATGAATAATACATAGTTGCCACTTATAAACGTAAGCCCAGAAACATTCCGCCTTCAATATGCGCCGCCGATATTAAAACAAGTGAGTATGCCTTCACGTGCGTGAGTCTCAGTAGCGCATTTTCTCAAAGAAAACGTAAAGAAATTTGGTTGAAGGAGAAACACCATTCCTTGCCCACTTTCTTCAAAAGTGGCCTATCTCTTCCCATTTTTAGTCAGATATCTATATAGCGGAACAATTTAATCGCTATGTCTTCAGGGTTATGTTTTACATTCATCTCTTACTTTGGGGGCGGCGTGTGGGAGCGGCAGAGTTTGGCAAAGAAATTCTTCCACAGTTTGAGTTGGGAGTTTCTGAATGTTTGAGGTAACATTAAAATGTAATTCAGTGGAAATTATTGGAAGTTTCACTTTTTCTCTTTTGGGGGTGGAAGTTGGAGGCGGCGCCATGTCAAAGGTAGCCTATTCTTTCCCATTTTTAGTTAGCTATCCATATAGCGAAAGAATTAGATCGTTATGTCTTCGGGTTTATGTTTTTCATTCATCTCTCACTTTGAGGGCAGCGTGTGGGGGCGGCAGCATTCGGCAAAGTAACTGCTGCACAGTTTGAGTTGGGAGTTTCCAAATGTGAGGAAAATATGAGAATCAGTGAAAATTGTGAAAGTTGCATTTTTCGTTTGTTTGGAGGCGGCAGCTGGAGGCGGCGGCTAATTAAAAGTGGCCTATATTTTTCCAATTTCAGTCAGCTATCAATATAGTGAAAGAATTAGATCGCTATGTCTTCAGGTTCATGTTTTACATTCATCTCTCACTTTGGGGGCGGCGTGTGGGAGCGGCAGAGTTTGGCAAAGAAATTCTTGCACAGTTTGAGTCAAGAGTTTCTGAATGTTCGAGGTAACAGTATCAGCTAAATCAGTGAAAATTGTTGAAAGTTGCACTTTTTTTCTTTTGGGGGCGGAATCTGGGGGCGGCGACTAACCAAAAGTAGCCTATCCTTTCCCATTTTCAGTCAGCTATTTATATACCGAAAGAATCAGATCGCTATGTCTTCGGGTTTATGTTTTTCATTTTATTGCACTTTTTATCGTTTGGGGGGCGGAATCTGGGGGCGGCAACTAACCAAGAGTAGCCTATCCTTTCCTATTTTTAGTCAGCTATTTAATACCGAAAGAATCAGATCGCTATGTCTTCGGGTTTATGTTTTTCATTTTAAAGTGATTGGGGGCGGTTTTTAGCAGTTTTTTCATGTCGGCGGCGCATATTAATGACGGAATGTTTCTTGGCTTACGTTTATAAGTGGCAACTATGTATTATTCAAAAAATGAGAACACCAGAGCATCAGGTCTGGTAGAAAGTGCAATATTATGTTATTTCAAGTTTATCGGGGGCGGTTTTCTCTATGTTGGCGGCGCAATATAGACATCCAATATAGCCTAGCCCTTCTTTGGGAGTGGCAGCTATGTAACAGCGAAAAAATTAGAAAGCTAGGTCGTCTAGTTTGGGAAAAGTTCGAGGAACGGACGGACGGACGGACAAAGCGGTTGCAATAGCGATTTTCATCAAGATGGAAAATGCGCTAAAAATTGCTAAAAGCCGCCCCCAATCACTTTAAAATGAAAAACATGAACCCGAAGACATAGCGATCTAATTCTTTCGGTATATGAACAGCTGACTAAATATGATTGATAGATAGATAGATAGATAGATAGATAGATAGATAGATAGATAGATAGATAGATAGATAGATAGATAGATAGATTTATTAAGTGTTCTTGTGCATAAACGCACTACACGAGTCAAGCAAAACAATAAGGTAAACATTTAAATTAAAATTAAAATTAAAAGGATAGGCTACTTTTGGTTAGTCGCCGCCCCAGATTCCGCCCCCAAATGACAAATAGTGCAACTTTCACAATTGAGATTGAGATGTTCTCTCAAACATTTAGAAACTGCCAACTCAAATTGTGCAACATTTGCTTAGCCGAACGCTGCCGCTCCCACACGCCGCCCCCAAAGTAAGAGATACATGAAAAACATGAACCTGAAGACATAGCGATCTAAGTCTTTCACCCTAAAATCACCCATGATGGGACTAATTGGTTACCATGGTAATTTTGATGCAGCGAGGATAACCTCTTCTGGGGGCCCATGAGGTCAAATTTTGTCATGGTATAATTCATCGAGCAATTGTGTACGTTTCTGTGAATTTTCAAGGAAAAGCAACAGCTCTAGCATATTCTGCATACAAAAATCTAAATTTCACAAAAAAATCAAGAACTCTTTAAAAAAATAATATACGATCAAAACTTGAAAACCGCTTCGAGATATTGATATCCGCTTTCTGAAACTCAAGAGACAAAAAATCCGAAAAGTTCCACGACTTCAAAAATTAACACTCTTGACACTCCTTCCTTTGACATTCTGTATATCATGGACAAAGTCAATGGTGCCGTAAGTCGACAGAGCGTCTTGCAGCTGAAGAAAAGCTCTACCAGCCACCATAAACTTCTTTCAAATCGGATATTTTTTCCCCAAGATATCCATGCTTGAAATGGGAGCAAATTTTGCTCTATGCTCAACTTTTGACGAGCAGTTTAGTCGCTCAGTGGTCAAGCAGTATGTAGAGATGATCGGCAATCGGCAAATTGTTGTAATGAGTTCGAGGTAGTTTTTAAACAGAAAGAACGTGAAGAAACTTGTGATGTGAAACGCCATTTTCGGCTGTACAGGTTTCAAGCCCTTATCAAGACGAATCCATAGATATGAATAATAATTGAATAAGTGAAAATCGACCTTATTTGACATAAAATTATGGCCGAACGTGGCATTTCGAAACAACACTCAAAATTGATGGCAAAAAGTGGAACGACAACCAGTCATACAACTCTGTTCGGTTAATAACATAGGTTAATACATTTTCTTGGGTTCCACTTCGATGGTTTGGGACTACTGTAAAGCTGGTAAAAAGCGCATGCGGGATTTTCGATCCTACGACTTTCGACTGTACGACGTTCGATCCTACGGATGGCAGCGATTGGGGCTGTGGGTTGAGTCCGGGTAGGATGTCTTAGCAGAAAAATGAATGCGCGTCAGCGCTCTCCGTGAGTCATTGAGGGGTGGGATGTTTTCCGGATCGGATGTTTTTTTAGCAGTGGGCATTTGCGCGTTCGCAGAATTTGTGGAACATTGAGCGGTGGGATGCTGTCAAGTAGAATGTTTCAGTAGTAGAATGAATACGCGGTAGGCTGTTGAGTGGGCTCCCAAAAAATTCTTGCCCGATCACCAATTAATTACAATAATAAAATGGTAAAAGTCCAATTCTTCAAGTGGCAAGAGAAATTCGATGATTATTGAATTACAATAATGACAATTTAGTGTGGCAAGGCGTCGCCGATTACGTGCTGAACTGCACAAATGGACTTAAAAGTTATGGCATGCGGGCAAATATCTGTTCTCAATGAAAGACATGGACAGATCAGGGGTTATATTTAGAACAGAATTTGAACTTTTTCACAAAAACTCCACTTCAATACGACCCACTGGTCAATAGTTTTTGAAAAAACCGTAAAGCTACAGATGGCATGACTTTGATTTGATTTTTAGCCATTTACTCCTGAACGATGAAGTTTAACCTGATATGTTCAAAATGAAAGGTTCTTCAGAATGACATGAATTTTGTCCAAAAACCATTAGACAAACGAAAATTGTAGTACATTTTCAAGAGAAAAATACGTAAAATCTCTTCTTAACGTTCCCCCACTGGTTCAATTTTATTGAAACTTCGTCATTCGTCAATATATAATATGACGTATGCAGTGTTGAATGGCAAACTAAGTTTGAACAAGCTAGCTCAAATACTTCTTGAAATACTAATTCAAAACTGTTCCGGCTAGTCAATTTTGAAGGGCTATATCTCCGTAACGGTACGAGTCAGGTGGGGGAAAAATGAAAATTAGCGTCAACCTCATCATCTCACATGATGAAGGTGCGTTCAGTCAGCTTATTTAGCCGCAAGTTTTAATTTTAGTCGCAAGCGTAGCAACGCCCATTGGCTCTTATGAACCAACCTCCTAAGAACAGCCAATAAGCGATGCAGCGCTTCCGACTAAAACTAAAACTTGCGACTAAATAAGCTGACTGAACGCACCTTGGAACCTAGATGAATTTGTCTTGTGTTGTGGAAAAAAGACCACTTATTATTATTATTGTTTAAGTCGAGGAATCTAGAGTTTTCGTTTGGCAGAGTGTTCCTGAATCACCTTGTATACATACCCATTCAACAGAGAAACGACACGTTTAGATCAAATCCAATTTTTTCTTTAGATTACTTAGAATCACTTCCTGGTTTTAACTAGGTCATGTCATAACTAGACATACTAAACTATAGGGAATTGGAAACACTGATTGTGAGTATGTATTTCGCCTCCTGCATTCCAGCATCCTGTTAATGGCTAGCTCATAACCCGAACTAGGCAGAATCGTGTCTAAATAACGCTAGGGCACTGATTACATATTGAGCCTCACGCCCGTGGGCCGTGAGAGCTATTCACTTTTCACCCCTACTGGGTTAAGACTTTGGGCGAGCTGGAGCTGCCAAGTGCTGACTGCTGACTGCTCAGAGCCAATGGAATAGCTGGTAACCGTTACGTTTTGCGTTACAGTGTTGACATTTTCCATCTATTTATTTTCTAGTGCCGGGTCATTATCAATAAGAGCTAAACGCGGCTTCATTAATGAAACGATGAGCTTGTTTACGCGAGGCTTAGCAGAGATTTTAACAGTGGTTAGTTAGGAGTGTTTACGCGCGCCGACCAAAATGACAGCCGACAGCCCCTTAACCTAGGCCGCTATTCTTGAATCGTGTGAGAAAAGTCCCTGGCAGTAGAATACATTCCGCAGTACACTTCTGTAGTGAAAGTTGCCTAAAAACCACGATTTTAGGCAACATTCGCTTCATCAGTGTACTGCGGATGGGCATGGGCGTTTTCGTGCGATTGCCAACACTTGTTTGCTTACTAAATGCAATTTAAAATCACATTTAGCTAAGCTTAACAGCTGTTGCGAAACATGCGTTTAGAGGTGTTTATGCGGACGATAACATTGATGTTACGGACCTTAACACCAGTTTTAAACCTCGCGTAAACAAGGCCAATGGTGCGATATTAAAATTGTCGACGGCTGAGTCGGTCGAAAAGAGATGCGAAAGTAACCAACCTTCGGTACGCGTCCCAATACGCTATTGTTTGTTACCTGTAGCTGATGGCCGGTAGCAGCGCGAGCGATGAGGTTGAGAGCGGGCGAGAGCGGGCAAGGGTGGGTCAGGCTCGACTCGGAGGTCTCGAGAACACGTGTGTGTATTGTATGAATTGCCGTGATATCGGCAACGCAGCGAAGAGCTGGCAATCTTGACGGCCCGTCGTCAACTCAAATAGGTCATGCCAAGTGTAGCCTAACGGCCTGCCAGGCCGTGGCCGGTCTGGTTGACCCAACATTCGCAATTTCAAAAAGACACCTCGTTTCGTTTATTCAGTCGCCCCGTGCGCCCCTCAAGGTAGCCAGAAAAAATGCGTATTTGAACAAAAGTTCCCAGTGGCGTAGATAGTGGGGGGTAGCTCCCTTTTTTCTCCCCCACTTTCTACGCCCCTGAGGATTTTCCAAAACTGATTACATTTTTAGATTCCTTGTTCAATTTGCAAAAAAAAGCTACTCTTGCAAAATTTTGATTAGAGGCTTCATTCTCGAGATATTTGGATTTGAAACTTTGAAAAACATCTCGGAATCGCCACTTTTCAGGGTGCAAATTGTTTTTTCCTGAAAAACTCCATGTCTCACAGCAAAAATGGTGGTTTATCAACTTGAAACACCTTAAAAACTCATTTCAGTTGAGAAAACATGAGTTTTCTTGAATTTCATTTTTAATTGAAAAAAAAAATTGGACCTTGGAAGTGGCGATTCCGAGATGTTTTTCAAAGTTTCAAACCCAAATATCTCAAAAATGAAGCCTCTAATCAAAATTTTGCAAAAGTAACTTTTTTTGCAAATTGAACAAGGCATCTAAAAATGTAATCAGTTTTGGAAAATCCTCAGGGGCGTAGGAAGTCGGGGAAAAAAAAGGGAGCTACCCCCCACTATCTACGCCACTGGGAACTTTTGTTTAAATACGCCATCATTGTTCAATTGAGACGTATTTCAGGACACCCTGGTTGAAATTTGGACAAAATCGGCCTAGCCGTATCGAAGTTATGGATGAAAAACGAATAAAAAAATTGAACTTTGAAGGCCTGTAACTTTTTTCATGGGCACTTTTGAAAAATAAAAAATAGCACAATCTTCATATCTTGAAAATCTGAATCTAGGGTGGAAAGGATGGCACTTATTTTTGAAACACCCTGTATTTATTGTTGTTGGTTTACATTTGACCGACCGTTCTCAAATGTCGTCGATATCGAGCCTAAACAGGTAAGATTTGATCAACGAAAGAAAGAACTCGATACGTTAATCGTTCGGAAAATATGGAAGATTTAGGAAGTTTTGCTAGGAAACGAGGAAAATAAATAAAAACACGAAAAAAAAGCGGCCACAAATAGTCACTGCCACTACGGCTAGCGGGGCTTGAAAATCGTTTTCATATGTATTGCACCCGATGGTACTTGCAGCAATCAGAATATCGTGAAGGATATGAACGGTCGGTGTGAAGAACCGGGTCGTAAACGTCACGGCAGAAATGGCACGGTTTTTATTTTGGAAAAAAGTGAAACGTGATTTTAAAATCAATATGCACGCCTCACTTCCACAGTGTACAAGTACTGACACATACAGTGAATATAATTCTGAACAAAATGAACCCAGTGTTTATAACTAGGTACATTTATTTACATTATACAATGATGTCATATGCAAAAAAAAGCTCACTCCTTACGTGTCTAAAATATTGAAAAGGAACAGTCAGGACACTGACTCCCCGTTATGTGGTGCGTCCGAACGCGTCACGTTATAATTCAAATTATAAGATCAAATGAACGTATCTAAGTGATGTTCGTCCTTGATTATATGAGGCCTTCTCGAATAAATTATTGATGTAGTATCTCCGTTTATGCTACAAGCTTCACACTTTTAGGGTAAAAAACCTCCGCAAGGACTCCTTTATCACACCACCCGCTGTTATCGTAACCGTACCTGCCAACTCATTCTTATTAGCCTTCCCTTAAGCTAGGTACTGACTATGCGTGATTCGTGATACGCCAGTTCGTACTAATTCGTCAATGTAACGCACGAACTGTCCACACTATGCGACGATTTGCCATTTGCGGCGAGGCGGATGCTTGCCAGTAGCAGTGGGTCGAAGCAGTCGTGGATCGACAGTTCTAAGACGTTACACGTGTTGGAAATGCAAATATTTTCGACAAATTTTTATCAAACATCTTTGTTCCACTCCACTGTTACCAGTGGCGGCTGGTGAGGGAGGGCTCAAGGGCGGCGCCCTCCCAACGCTAAAGGCGGTAAGAGATTTTTATCGGTAGGAAGACATGGAATGCATTTTATTAATTATACTTATTTCAAAGATTTGGTTTAGTGCAAAAACGTTCAGTCATTGGTCAATTAATATTTTAACAAAATAATTCTAAGCGATCGCACGGTCGAAGAAGTTCGTCTTGGGCTCCGCATTCGGCGCCCACCGCCGATGCGGTGATGCCGGGGTGCACCCGCGCAAAACATGTGCCGTAACCATGGCAACGCGAGACGCGGCTCCCGCTCTATACTGCAGATGTGGGCTCCGTTTCTCGAGCCCCCAGCCGATTGAAATAATCGATATAATTATTTATGTACTCTTAGATTAGTCAACAGTTTGCAAACATGAAGATAGCTGGCCTAAAAAAGTTACATTTAGGCCATCAAGCCTACAAGAAGAAATAAATGCAAAAAAACAACGGACGTCCGATTACAGCATGGATTTACTGAATATAAAGCAAATCGAACCCGCAAGAATAAATTCGTAGTGCATTAACTGACACGTAATTTTGACAAAACAGTAAATGCTAAAACTCCATATGGTTGTGATGTGGATACGACAAAAAAGTTTTTGTCTCGAGTTTCGTCATTTCGCGAACTGAGAACTGTTCTATATGCACTCTTTGTAGAAAATGTTTTTCGAACTTCAAACCAACAAGACATGGACGAAATGTTTCATGATTTAAACAATTAGATCAGAAACGGGAAAGGAATAAAAGCCTCTTTCTTTAGTTTCTGATCTATATTGTTTATATCAGGAAACATTTTGTCCATGTTTTGCTGGTTCGAAGTTCGAAAAACATTTTCTACAAGAAGTGCAGATAGAACAATATAGTTCTCAGCTCGCGAATTTGTTATTAACTTGAGCCCTCCTTGCAAAAAACTCACGAGCCGCCACTGACTGTTACGTCCATTGGTGTTTAAAATCGAGTGAAGACCCCAAGGCTTTAAGCTGCGGGGTTTTTCATGGACGGATGAATCCATCTTTACTAGAGATGGTGTGCTAAATTACCATAGTGTTCACATCTGGACCCATGGAAATCCCTGTAGTATATTGGAAATAGAAAAAAATAGGTGCTTTGCTGGAATTAATTCAAACAAAAACAAATTTTTTTTACCATGGCAAGCTTACAGTCCTTTCTTCAACATATCAAAAGTACTCAACTCTGGGACTGCTACAAATCAGTATACAGGGTGGTGAAAGTTTATTATTTTTCTTTACTTTCTATTTTTCTTGAAAAAGTAATGACCGAAAAAAACGGTTTCAGGCTAGTTTGATAGGCCATAGTCTTCCAATAAGCATATAAAAAATATACCACCCAGCAACTACTGCGTATCAAGTTACTGTGAAAACTATTTTTCAACTTCAATTTTTTATCTTGGTGGAACTGATCTAGATTGAAGCCGGTTCCAGTTCTTTTGCAAGCTGATAATGTCATGATGAACATATGAGAAGGACACATCTCTGCATCTGCTGATTTTCAATTTACAGGGTGAAAAGTCATTTTCACGTTTCAATTTTTTTCTTGATGAAATCGGCTCACACAACAATTGCGACTGGTTTTTCTGTAAATTTGAGGTTTCTAGTCAAACATATCAAAAAAATACATTTCTGCTACAGCTACGTTTTTTTTTTATGAATTTAAATGTTTGGATATATTCGGGTATATTGCATCAAAAATTCAAAAAATCTTGAAACGCAACCAAACATTAAAAGGACCCGCACGATTCTTATGGAAAATGAGTCTCGGTCAAATTCTCTAATTTTTTTATATGTTGTAGCCCAGTTCGACACGAGCCAAAAACCATCGCCCGTTACCCAAAAAAATGGACAGTTTTTTGTGTATAAGGGGTTGAAGATGGGTTATTTCAAGGTAAAAAAATATGTTCCAACGTGAGTGAGAACATTTCAACGTCCTTTCTAACACATATGGCTCATGACAATTCCCTTTTTTTTGTGAAAAAATCAACCCAATCCCTCACCCCCAACCCCTACTTGTGAGTATCAAATTCGAAATTACGTTTGAAAGTCATGCAGATGGTTCTATTTTGTCGAATTATGAATTTTGGCACAAATTATTGTTCCAACCCCCAAATAGGGGGTGGGATTGAAAAAAAACCATCGGTCAATTCGGCTGAATTTCTGATATTGTGCTTTACCAGTTACGCTAAACAAGATTACCAAGGGAAAACTCATTCGTATGACCAGTTTCCACCCCACAGAGGGTTGAAGTTGACTACAATGAAGCATAAGATATTCTTCCATGTCATAAACCAAATGAATGGAAATTGTGGTTCTTGGGATCCCCAGCTCCCAAGAACCACCCCAGTTTGTTGATCAGGATTTTTCAAAATTATTCTCTCATTACTCCTTTGCTCGGCTTTTATAAGAGTCGGATGTTCCGGAAATTTACATTATTTTCTCGTTTTCGACCCCCTAGTCCTCTCAATAACTACCCCAATTTACAACTTGGATTTTTTAAATTATTTTTTCCATGATCACGAATTCGATTTGAAATAGTTTCATGAATTTCAAAATTTTGAGACTATTCATAATTTTGACCATATTAGAGGTGCAGGGGAAAAACGGTTCATAGGAAGGGTCCAATTTTTCAGGAATATATTTCTTAAAACAAGATCTCCAACATATAAAAAATTCAGCCAAATCCATTGAAACCACTTTTTCATAGTAAACGTGCGGGGTCCTTTGCGTTTGTCGCCTAAATCCCACGGTAGAACGCTTGGCGTCCCACCCCGCACCGTTGTATAATAAAAAGAACAAATATTTCATTTCTTCAACGGCATCACATTATATTTCAATATAATTAAATTGCGTTTGAAGGAAACCTAGGCTGCGGAAACCTCATATCAGTCCCCTTTGTGCTGTACATACATTGAAGTATTCAATTTCAAAATTAGCTTTTTCATCATCATGTCGAGGAAGACACGCCCTGTGACGTCGAAACCGTGATAGGTACCCTGCAGGGTGAAAAAGAAAAATGAAAATTCGAAACATCAACCCAAATATAATATGTACCTATAGTTACGGATTTTCCGTTTCATTCCGCCGCGCTCTCGGAATTAAACAAGTAGTTTACCTACACGAGCGCGGACCAGAAATCATATTAATATAAACACTCATCAATTAGTTTTACTTAAACGTTACCTCATTCAACTGACACGTTCAACAAAATTTCAAACTGCAACGTAATTACTCATCTTCGAAAATTATTATGGTAAAACCAGGTGCTTGTGGAGCTAATTGGATCAACAATTTAGAAAGGACGCAACACGTGGAAAAGATACCTACCTACCTATTTACCAGTCGTGTACGAGTTCAGTACGAATAATTCAAATGGGAAAAAAAATTACGATTACGAAATATTCCGGACAACTGTAGAAACAGTTGCCTGTTTATTTATTTATATTACTATTTATATGCCCAGCGCGCTAGATGCAAATTTGTCCATCAACGTTCCGGATGTTTCGGACACGATGACAACCGGCGCTGGTGACAGCAGTTGTGATGGAAAACCGCCGCGTGGTCAAAGGAAACGTCTTCTCTATCCGCGAACTTTAAAATGTCAATGTCGGCTTTTCTGGAACACTCTGTATATTGATAGTATAGCATTTCAGGAAGGACACCGCCTGGTGTAACCCATATTTCCTCTGTTCAGGTGTTCAGGATAAAGTTCACACTTACCCTCCCCACTAGAAAATTTCCCTTCGACATATTAAAAAAAAAACAGATTTTTTTTCATAGCAATTTTTCCCAGCGACTTGAATCGGCCCCCTATTTTTTTTTTAATTGATGCCGTAGACAGGGTGTGGCTGCATGAAGACTTCACTGGAGTAATTTTTTGAGTTTTCAAGATATTAATTTCCAATCTGACACAATTGATCAGCAACGCGGGGGACGTAAGTAAGCGTATATCTGACTGGATCACTTCCAGCACCCATGCTCCCAGCTACCCCAAATCTCCTACTTAAATTACACCCCTATTTCTTTCTCAACTTGAATTTCATTTCTGAATATAAACTGCGGAACAATGAAAGTGTTACGAGGCAAAAATTTACCCTATTTTGAACCAGTGTAACTTTTGAATGCCACAAACGATTTTCATTCTGTTCCAACAGCTAGATTGTTCAACGATTTTCATTCTGTTTCAACAGCTAGAATGTTCAATCTTCTGGCTATCTTAGTTGTTGATTTAAAAAAATCCATGAAGTGTTTCTTAAATTTTCTACAGGATGGTGAACAGAGCAGTGCAAAATTAAGGAAAGTTCAACATACCCAAGCTTTTGGAAAACAGACTTTTCGTTAGTACCAACACCAAACTTATGATGCGTTCCCTCGAAACGGTTCTCGTCGGGGGGACTCCAATCGAAATAGCCAAAATGTGATTTTTCAATTCTGAATACTGTATTTCATTCCTGTAGCAACGCAAAAATTTTGTTTCGATTTTTTTGCATAATTTCGGGAAAGGGTCCGTTCCCCTGGTCAAGGTATCAGGCTAATATTTGGTAAGACGTATTCTAGTACAAAGGGGGAACGTGTGGTGTGAATTTCAGTCAAATCCGAGGGGGGGCACTTTTTAGTCCCTTATCCTGCTATGGCCTTTGTTCAATTTTTTTTTTGTGATAGGTGTTCGATCGAAAGATAAAGATGTGTGTACCTCAGACCTCTGTACCACAGAATGTGTGTACAAATTCTTTGGTTTTACTGTTTCCATTAACTTCACTTTTTGTCAAATAATCTTCAGGTTATACAGGGTGTTTCAGTGACCTTGCATAAAATTTCGGGAGGTGATTCCTCTCAAAAAAATAAGTCGAAAACTGAGAGTAACATTTTTTCCTAAATTGCTTCATAAGGCAGTTACAGCCCCTCAAAGGTACGAAGTGAAACAGAGTTTTTAATTATTTGCTCAAGAACCGTCAAGAGGAACAACTTCAAATTTGGTGTAGGAAGGTTCCTTAATAATGCAAATGTACATGCAAAATTTTAAACAAATCTGGCCAGTGGCGGCGAAGCTAAAGGGGGTTGGGGTAGGTTGAACTGCCAGAACAAAAATGTCCGCAATCCGTTTGAATTTTTGTTTGTACATTTGGATAGACTTGTTCTTGTTCAAGACTAAACTTTTATGCCCCTTGCATTTTTTCTGTAGAACGCACCGTTCATGAGTAAAAGTTGAAAAACCAGGAACGTGTCGAATAATTCTCTTCTGGTGGTTAACCGACCCCAACCCCCAACTCCACTGATGATGGTTGAATTTATTCTAAATCTCACACGTGTTTTATTTGCACTGTGACGAAATCTCCCTGTGCCAAAAAAAAAGAAACAAAAACCAAACAAATCTGACCAGTGGGGTCGAAATAAGGGCTAAGTTGAATTGTTAGAAAAAAGTCGACGTTCCGGTCGTACTTTTGTTTGCACAATTAAATAATCTCTTACTTTCATTTACACGTTAGATGGGTACCTACTTATAACTTTCTGACAAAAAAAGAAAAAATTAAAAACCGCATGTCAAGTCGCACGTTCCTGGTGATCCGTATACTGACCTCCTGTACTTACACTCGTAATTTATATTATAGTGATGGGATGTGCTATATACCAGATAGTTACATATCCATCTCTACGATTGGAAGTTGGGAAGCGGTTGTACCAAGTTTACTTTTAGCTTTTACAACCGTTCGAAACCACCAACCAACGCAAAATAAACTAATTTTACATAGTAAAGTACATAAATACGAAAAATTCTCGGTTCACGTTAGTTTCGAAGGATTTCAATTTGATACGGCGTCTTCGCTATACAGTTACAAATCGAGCCGGCAAGATGCCGTAAATGCCGTAATTACACAACGTAGTCTATGGGAAAATATGTTTTCATCTTGTTGGCCTACAATAGAATAGCAGATTTTTTTTAATTGCCACGCGTCGCAAGATCGATAGGGCATCATGGAAATAAATTCGAAACCATACGTTTCCATATAACGGAGCCGGAGACCGAGCGTGCAATAGATAAGATGATTGTAATCAAAACGATATTGTGTGTAACTTCAATCCAATCTGATGTGTAATTTTGAAAGAAGCTATTGATGCTATACTGAGCACTATACATATTAACGAGATATATACAGGGTCCCGGAATAAGTGTTACAAAACTCACAGGGAGATAGAAAATTGAAAAATGAGGGGACTTTTCCTAATAACCATACCCTCGCAAATGTATAATAACGGAGATATATACAGGGTGTTTCAGTTTGAACCGATCAAACTTTGGGATGAAATTCTTCTCATCCATTTGATTCAGAAAAATATAATATATGTGCCTCTCACTCGCTTCCTAAGAAAGATACAGGGTGTCAAAATTGACTTCTTTCGATATTTAAAAATTTATAACTCGAGAACTATCCAACCAAATTAGCTTAAATCTAGCATAGACTGGTTTGTTGGAATCATCTACCCATCTGCCAAATTTCGAACGAATCCAACCAGTGGCGTAGAAGCTATGGGAGGTCATTATTTTGGAAGCATCTGTAGAACCTTGATAAATAATGACCCTCCATAACTCCTACGCCACTGATTGGATTCTTTCAAAATTTGGCAGATAGGTAGACGGTTTCGACAAACCAGCCTATGCTAAATTTCAGCTACTATGGTTGAACGGTTCCCAAGTTACAAAATTTTGAAAACCGAAAAAAATTAACTTTGACACCCTGTATCTTTCTTAGGAAACGAGTGAAAGGCATGTATGTTATATTTTTCTGAATCAGGAGGATGAGAAGTATAACATATATATATATATATATATATATATATATATATATATATATATATATATATATACTGTATATACCGGGTGGGCCATAAAAAACCGTACTGTTTTATTTTCCTCGCCGATTTTTTGTTTCTTGACCGATTTTGACAAGCTTGGTATCATTGTGTAGCTAATTGAAGAGGCTACCAGAGCCATGAGCAAATGATTCTCAAGTGTCAAAATTCAAAATGGCGGAAACAACTGAAAATAGGCTTGCTTTTGCAGTCGTTTTTTTAAATTAAAATTTGACAGAATAACCGAACTAAAGACGTTTTCTGAAAGAATGAACTATTTTCTACATTTTGAGACCTTAACTAGCTCAATTGGTTAATTTGTTGGGGAGATGTGGCAAATTGAAAAAAAGATTATTTTCCATTGTTTCAATCCAAAATGAATGATAAAAAATATTGTTTCCCCTGCCAAATTTTTGTTTCTGAAGCGATTTTGACAGGTTTAGTACCATTATGTGAGAAATTAAATAGGCTTCACATACGTCACATACGAATATGATTGAAATGTCAAAATTCAAAATGGCGGACACAACTGAAAATGAGCTTTCTCTCGCAGTCGTTTTTTCAAATTTAAATTTGACAGAATGACAGAGCTAGAAGCGTTTTTTGAAAGAACGAACTTTTTTTCACATTTTGACACCACAACTAGCTCAATCGGTTTATTCGTTGAGAAGATGTGGCAAATTGAAAAAAAGCTTATCCGCCATTGTTTCAATCCAAAACGAATAATAAAAAATATCACTTATTTTGTCTGTGAAATATTCAAGGGGTGGGTGCCTGAGATATGATCACCACTTTTCAAAATATAATTGAAAATTATTCCACAGGGTGTTCACTAGGTATGTTCCTATCTATGGACGCAGACTCTCTGAATGCAAACATTTGAGGACTATCCTATTTTTTGTATTTGTATTGGTCAAAGTTGTTGTTGGTTACCTGAATCCATTGTTAGCCTTAAAATAGACATGTAAGATAGGTTTAAATTTTATTGATGGTAGAAAAATAATCTAATAGTTTTTTCCACACATTTGCACATGATTTTTTCAAAAAGCCCCTTCAATTCTGTAATTCTGTCAAATTTAAATGAAAAAAAAAACTGCAAAAGGAGGGTTGTTTTCAGTTGTGTCCGCTTTTTTGAATTTTGACATTTCAATCATATTTGTATATGACTCTTGTAGCCTACTGAATTGGCTACACAATGACATCAAACCTATCATAATGGCTTCAGAAACAAAAATTTTACAGACAAAACAATATTTTTTAATTATTCATTTTGGATTGAAACAATGGCAAATAAGCTTTTTTCCAATTTGCCATATCTCCTCAACGGATGAACCAATTAAGCTAGTTGTGGTGTCAAAATGTAAAAAAACAGTTCGTTCTTTCAAAAAACGCTTCTAGTTCTGTCATTCCGTCAAATTTCAATTCAAAAAAACGACTGCGAAAGAAGGCTAATTTTCAGTTGTGTCCGCCATTTTGAATTTTGACATTTCGATCATATTAGTGGATGACATTTGAAGCCTATTTAATTATTTGCACAATGATGCTAAATCTGTCAAAATCGTCCCAGAAATAAAAATTTGACAGGCAAAACAATATTTTCTATCATTCATTTTGGATTAAAACAATGGCAAATAAGCTTTTTTTCAATTTGCCACATCTCCCCAACGAATGAACCAGTTGAGCTAATTATGGTCTCAAAATGTAGAAAATAGTTCATTCTTTCAGAAATCGTCTTAAGTTTGGTTATTCTGTCAAATTTTATATAAAAAAAACAACTGCGAAAGAAGGTCTATTTTCAGTCGTTTCCGCCATTTTGAATTTTGACATTCAGGAATCTTTTGTATATGGTCCTGGTAGCCTTTTCAATTAGCTACACAATGATACTGAGCTTGTCAAAATCGGTCAAGAAACAAAAAATCGGCAAGGAAAATAAAACAGTACGGTTTTTTATGGCCCACCCGGTATATACAGGGTGTTTCAGGGATGATAGCAAAAAACTTAATGTAAGTAGATCTCGTCAAAATATGACGAAAACCTATATACCATTTTGCAAAGTTCGGTCTAATGACGAAGATACAGCCCTCCTGAGTTCACTTTTTTCGGATTTCAAAAATTCATAACTCAGGAACGTTTCGACAAATTCAGCTTCCATTCAGCATAAGCTGGTTTGTCATAATTATCTATCAACCTGCCAAATTTGGGAAGAATCCAATCAGTGGCGTATAAATTATGAGGGGTCACCTTAAGTCAACTTTTCTTCGGATGCTTCTAAATTATTGACCCTTATAACTTCTACACCACTGGTTGGATTCTCTCCAAATTTGGCAGGTTGATAGATAATCATGACAAACCAGCTTTTGCTAAATAAAAGCTAGATTTGTCGATACGTTCCTGAGTTACAAATTTTTGAAATCCGAAAGAAGTGAATTTTGGAGGGCTGTATCTTCGTCATTAGGCCGAACTTTGCAAAATGGTATGTAGGTTTTCTTAATATTTTGACGAGATCTACCCACAAATAAATTTTTTGCTATCATCCCTGAAACAGCCCTGTATAGTCGTTGTCGTTATTCTACATAAATAATAAAATATACCTGTATTCTTAGATACCACCAACGGCATCGCCAGCAATGTACTTCTTTTTGCTGGTTATCTGAATAAATCACACATAGCGAGGTGTAGACTAATGTCAAGTAAAAAGGTGGCTTCTTCGCAAATGAAAAACAGTAAATAATGGTAAAATTGCCTATTCACCCAAGTTTCGACCATGCTAATGTCTGGTAGTGGTCATTTTCAAGAAGGTTATCTACAAACGAATACAGTAACAACAAAACAAAATACAAAGAACATCAATAATTTTCACCAGAAGAGGTGCTGGTAAAATAATGGAAAGAATAATGCAGGAAAATTTCAATTTCAAAAAACAAATACCCAAAAAGTGAGGGAAAGCGTATTGATTCAAGAAAAGCATCAAACAGCTTAAAAGAGTTATATCAACAACATCCAGGCGGGGATCAAAATAGATCTTGGCTAGCAGCTTTTGGAGGTTTGCATGGGCTAGAAAGGGTCGATCTAAGATCCCTGAAGCTGTTCAGCGTGAGAATGTTTGGCGCGAGGGAGCTGATGCTCTTGTGAAGGCATTTACTTGCTATTTCAAAGGTTCATACTCTACATCTAGCCAAACAGCGACGACCTCTAAGGAGGACTTTCTAATGTCATCAGAGTCCGGAACATGAAGTCGTCATGGATCAGTAAGTTGTCCTTCATTAGATACGGCACATTCTCCAGCTTATCAAAGAATCGATGGAGTATGAGGGTGACAGCTATTCCTCTCCCATGTTGAAATCTACAAGCCAAAAGCTCAACTTACCTCCGGTTGCAAGAAAGTCAAATTTGCTCCGGGGCAAATTAGCTTCGGTACCAAACTCGGTATCAAATGGTAATCTATTTGAAGGCGTAAACAGAGGCGTAAACTGAGGTGTCTAGAGTGACGACTGACATGTGTCGAACAAAAAATAAATAAAATTTGGAAATGGAAAGCTGAGTTGAATTGTACGTGGGAAAAGATGCACGGAGCAAGGTGAAAGAGCACTGCTATGCCTAATTTCAAAGCGAGTATACGTTTGGGTTTCAATTTAGGCTCAGAAGTTGAGAGTTTTGACTAGTGGGTGTAAGCAACCAAGTTAACAGGCTAAGAGACTGAAACATGTTTTCAAGTAGGATTAGGATTTGAAATGCGACAGGAGAAGAAAGACAGTCATCTTCAGTGTGTGACATTTATTATTGTACCAATGAAGAACCTCGACAAATCCGGCTTTCAGTTTTCTTCCTTCCTCCCAATTTATTTCGCTGTCGCCCATGCCGACGACTCCTGCAATATTTTCTACCGTCAGAAGCTGTTCGACCGCCTGTCGAAAAGTTATAGCACAGTCTCACTGAATCAGAACAGGATATTACCTTGACACATGCTTGATACAAAGTCACTAGCGGCCGAGGATTGTACAATTTTCTTCACACGATCACCTTCCCAGTACTCCCAATTGTCCCACAACACATTGTTGTCAGCGAAGCACTCGGTTGCTCTCGCGAGGGTTCTGCATTGCCTTTATACGTTGGCCGAGCAATACTTTGCAATAAGAGGCTCCGCGTTGTTAGTGTAAACAACAGCTTTGTTTAGGCCGTACAGGGCTCGTGGAGGCACCAGCAAGTGTTCGCAATTTCAGTGGGTAACTCACATCGCCTGGACCTGGGATTGTTGTTTGACACAATAGCATATACGGAGGCGGTTTGTCATATTAACCTGATCGAGAGCCTGTGCATGGATTTATGCTTCAATCCAGTGCAATGATGCCATGCTATAGACCTTCTCATATAGGCGGTTCCCTTTACTCGCAGCTCGTGCGCAGGTCTTCCCATAGACTTAACTCACTGGTTCAATTGACTGTTTAACCGGGAGCGCTCATCGATCGGGCTGGCTAAGATTAGGGTTGGCGACGGCGCCAATATAGGTGAACCTGCGCCCCGAGGACCCCAGGTAAATGAGAATGGCTATAGGTCACGGTTTCGATCTGCGCCGGGGACGGATTTTCGCCTAGAAAACAAGCTTCTTGGTTTAGTTGGAATGCTTGCTAAATGCAAGACGCGCGCCGTGTGTTGCATAACACGTAAAATTAAAATACGAACGACGGTGCCGACCCCATGCGATGTTGGTGGTCGTTAAAAATCTCTACCCTGTGTTGGAACACACAGTTGTTCGCTCGGTTGTTCGGTAAAATTTCCGGTATAGTGGAGGAAAGCATTCACCGGCGTCGGTGTTAGGCCTCGCTGCGGAAATAGGGTAACGTTAAATAAAAGAAAAAAAAATCAAAAGTAGGGCAAGAACACATCAATTGGAAATATCTTTGTTTCTCTTTAAAGCGTAGAAATGGGTATACATATACCTATATTTATATATTTAGTTGAAAATAACTTACAAACTGCATTATGGCCTTTTGTATACAAAGTTGACTTTTGGTTCTTTTCGGTATCATCAACGGCGTAGGTGCAATCGAGCTTTCCCATATCAATGACTCACCCTGTACGTATCTTGGGTATAAACTTTTTTACAACATAAATTGGATCATTACAATTATTTTATCTTATCTCCGGGTGATAATGTGCTTCATTTAGCATTGCTTGCGCCACAAAGTCTATTGTGCTGTGCGGTACCTTCACTCCTCATCAGCACACCATCACGCATATAATAAGGGCATTCAATGCATGAATTATGATTCCGATTGCTCGATTCCGATTCGTTTAGAATCGATTCGTTGCTGTTGAACAGATGATATTATACGTCAAATATTCGAATTTGGCGCGATTTGGTGATTGGCCAAAAAATCATTGGTCGCGTTCAGCAGAATCAAACATTCAATGTTTCGTTTGCGTTGACAGCTCAAACTGTTTGGGGCGTTATGTCAATCTGCTGACCGGTGATGTGTCGGAAGTTGGTCACGTGGTTCAGTTTGTGCTATTTTGTGTTGACGCTGACACATGCCACTTACCGCGCCCGCATTCTTCGTTAAATTGAAACGAAAACGGAAATTGCTCACATTATTGAAGAAGAAATCATTGGAGTTGATCCTGGTGGAGTTGATGATATTAAGGACGGAGTCACATTGGTAAAATAAACGTTGCGAAATCAATCCGTCTGGGTTTATTCCTTGACAGATTCTTACCATTTTGGTCTCTTACGAAGGATGTACTTTGGTTTGAGCCCATTAGCATTTCCGAAATAAAAAAAAAATAAAAGATTATTTTGACTTTTCAAAAAAATAATTTTTGAATTTGGAAATGCCAATGGGCTCAAACCAAAGTACATCCTTGTAGCTTTCGAAAGAGACCAAAATGGTAAGAATCCGTCAAGGAATAAATCCAGACGGATTGATTTCGCAACGCTTATTTTTATTTTACCAATTCAACACCGTCCTTAACGTCTGCGGTAATGGGTCGTCTGCGTTTCCACTATACAGGGAGATACACTTGTTTGTCAATACTTTAGGAGATAGTAGAACATCAAAAAATTAGTTCGCAAAAAAAAACGAAAAATTTAAAATTAAAAAAATTATTAAAAAATAAATAAGTATTTTTTTACAAATGTGACAAAAATCAATGCGACTAACTTGTAGGTGTGCATCAACTTAGTTTGTGTCCCAGATTTGGTCAAAATCCAGTTAATTAATTTGGAATTATAACACAAAAACCATTTTTAAAACTCAACTTTTGAACGCCTCCATCTCCGTTATAATGCGTTTCCGAAAATCAGATATATTTTTTTTCGGGAAAGTCTACTTTATGCTCACAATCTCCTAAAATAATGACAAAAAAAGTGTAACACCCTGTTTTAAAGAAATTCCCCTCATAGGCATAGCGAATCCCAAATTTCACTCCTGGGGTTTAAATAAATAAACTACGCAACGAAATTATTGTCGTAATCCAAATTTCACCCTTTTCCAAAACAAGAAAACTTCCGACTGATTTAAACAATTCCAATTCTGTTTGAAGCATTTGAGAGCTTGATTCTCTAGGTATAGAATCGTATCAATTCGAAGATTGATAGATGTCAACTTGAGTTTCTACAGGGTGTTCAGAATGAATGCCTCATCCGAAAACAATGTTGATTTTCGTTAATTTCTCCACTCGGTCGGATTCCTGGACACATATATTCATATGTCACTTTTGATGCCACCCTATATTTTGAATGTTGGTCTTGAGTCGATTATGTTTATTGGGTTGAAGGCTTCAACTTCAATATGAGCCCTGGATTCAGGAAATTGATGAAGAAGGGAAAATGTTATCACCAGAAGACAAAAAAGTCGTCTTTTCGATACCACCCTGTAAATAAGAGAGATCGAGAGATAAGTCAAAAACCGTTTCGAGATATGAACTTTACCTACATGCCATTGATGTTGAAATTCAAAAGAAATAGTTTTATTTCAAATGGGAGAATGCCAAACTTTATAAATGTTGCACTACTTTGTTTAACACCCTGTAGAAACTCAAGTTGACATCTATCAATCTTCGAATTATTACAATTCTATACCTAGAGAACCAAGCTTTCAAATGCTTCGAGCAGAATTTAAATTGTTGAAACCAGTCGGGAGTTCTCTTGTTTTGAAAAAGGGTGAAATTTGGAGTACGACAATAATTTCGTTGCGTAGTTTAGTTTGAATTGGTCGTAATCCCGCCATCATCACAGGTATGTCAAATCACTGTTTAACAACGTAAACGGAAAAAAAGTACGCTTGGAAAAATGGCGGCCGTTCGCAAACTTCTTTGTTGACAGCGCCTCTTAAAATGCAGCGTTCAGCAGAACAATCATAAACAGTTTGTCAACTTTGGGTTGTGCTAAACGCAACCATTGATCATTTCACCACCATTAAGCATTAAGGCTGTATTCGCAGGGTATTGATATATTTCTCCCTCAAAAATAAAGATAAAGAGATATAGAGATTTTGATGGGATTCCATCAAATGTTTGTTTACCTTGTTTCCGTTTGGATTATCCCACATATACAGTTTTTATTAAACTTCTCGCCGAATTCTTAAAAAAATGAGAAGGTAATCACGAAAAAAAAAATTAAATTTTTTATTCGTTTTTCGAACTCCCCGTATGCTGAAACGTCGAGATCTATAGAAAAAAAAATCCGTGTCGGTGGGTCAGTTTGTTAGTCGGTATATCAAACCATGCCATGCAAACCAATGCCAATGGGCTCAAACCAAAGCCTTTGTAGCTTTCGAAAGAGACCTGAATGGTAAATTTCTGTCAAGGAATAAGCCCACAGCGATTGATTCCGCCCCGCGCCTTATTTTGCCAATTCAACTCAGTCCTTAAATCGGCCAATTAATGGTGCAGAAGTGTATAAAACAACAGCTTACTTAACCTCACAAACAGCACTTCCACCTTCTGTCAAATCTTCCCAGACTTGCGCGGTAGTAACATTATCAGTATCACGATTCCTCCGATTGTAATCGGTCAAATTCCATGATTTTCCAATATTGTTAACCTCCCTCAGTTGGACAATTGACCATATTAATTATTCAAAGCGCAGTCGCAGATCGGGGAGAGAGACAACCACATGTGCTGGGTTGAAACTCCCATAAGAATATGCATGTTGAATGACTTTGTAAAATGATCAATTCAAGGTGCAAATTGACAATTTCAACGAATGTATAACATAGCAAGTGTGTAAAAAGAAATACCTGATCTACTTTTCACCATAATGAAATGGAAAATCTTGCTGTGAAGTTGATGCGAAGCATTTTAAAATGGGGTTTTTTTGAATCCAAAACAATTTCAAATTACCCGCCATATTTTATTGCTAAACTTCCGCTAACGAGAATTTTGACAGCGCTTGAAAGCGAACCGAGCGTCAGCCGTCACGTAAAAGTATGGTTAAAAAGGTTAAAACGTCCCAAGAATAAAGAAAACACCTTGAAATCGAAAATTCTGACAGCGACAGCAAAGTTCCGTTTTCTATGCATGCTGTGGCGCGCGAGATCTTCTACTGCAGTGCGCATGGTCACAGGCACATACCTAACTTACAAATGACTAGTGGAAGGGGAAAGTGAGAATAATTAATATGGTCTATACCAATGGTATATTTAAAGTGCGCACCAATTGAAGAAGTGGGCCACACAAAAATTTCAGTCGCATTCAAAGTGGCATAACTGTTAAGTGAGTAAACTATGTGTTTTGAATAATTTTTGTCTTCTAATTAGCTCACGTATTCAACTTGAACATGTCATGGGTCATTTTGGTACAGGTGTTTTGTATTAATATAGGGCGGTCAATCAGGTACCTACTCAAAAAATCGAAAAGTTTGAACAGTTCCCATTCATTTCACAAAAAAATGTTTTTGGTTTTTTCCAAGTGTTTCAGAGGAGATGTTGTTCCCATACCTAGATGCTGTTTTTCAAATTTTGGTTCTATCTCCTTCAATTACAGGGTGATCTCAAAAATGCAACATTCTGGTCTTGCATTTATATATTTTTTTAAGTTGTTGGCCAATTTTGGAAAATTAGGGCTCTTGTTGAAGCTAAAGACTAAGAAGATGAGAAGGCTTGAGGACCGAAACTGACTTCAGACAAAAATATAGGTGAAGCGAAGGAATCGAAAGTGACCTAAATATGAAGGTCACTAAAAAAATCAGGTTCAGGGAAAGAACTGAACACAAATCAACTTATACTGAAACGGGCTATCCTTTCTGAACATTTTGAGGTATTTTTCGATTCTATGACATGAAAATTGTCGGTGCGGGAGTCAATTTACAAATTCACTTTTCAAAAGATTATACTAGACCTTCCTTGACTGAAAATGCACGTAACCTAGGTTACGTTCTTGTTGTCGAGTGTTTCCTCCACACTCAAAAAGATAGGTACCAGTTAGTTCTGATCTCCGTAACCTAGGCTACGTCCATTTTTAGGAGAATAACGTCCAGTATCCGTCTTTGAAAGCATCCATTTGTGATTTGGGTCCCTTCCCGATTATTTTTGCCCCATACAAATGAGAAATACCTTGAAATGCTCAAAAAGAATGGTCTGTTTGAAGACAAGTTGATTTTGGTTTAATACCCTTCCTAAACCGGATCTTTAGGAAGTTTCACATTTGAGTCACTTTCGATGAAATCCTTTTTCCAGAATTTTGTATCTGAAGTCAATTTCGATCCTTGGACCTTCTGACCTGAGCCTTCAGCTTCAGCACGAGCCCTCATTTTCTAAAATCGGTCAATAACGAATAAAGTTATTACTGCAAAACGAAAAAGTTACATTTTTGAGATCACCCTGTAATTGAAGCAGCTAGACAAAACTTTCAAAAACCGTCTCGAGTTATGATTACAACGTCTCCCCTGGAACACTTGGATACAACCAAAAATCATTTTTTGCGGAATGGGAGCTGTTCAAACTTTTTCATTTTTGCAGTACCTGATTGAGCGCTCTGTATAATTAGTATGAAGCACCCGAACCAAAAATGGCTCATGACATGTTATAGTCCAACACGTGAGCTGATTAGAAAATCAAAAATTATTCAGAATAGTTCACTCATTCTGTTATGTCACTTTGAATGCGAATGAAATTTTCGGGTGGCCCCACGAACCTGTAGTATAGCTGGACAGATGATAACAGAGGGGGAAATGACGCCAGGCGGGCGCTGCCATGAGATTATATGGACGTTGGGTTTTTGTTTTCAACGGTTGGCATCACCTGCCACGGCAACGGTCTGATTCTATGAGTTTACCTAGGTATATCCCGTTCACTTTTTATTTTCAGAAAAATGACTTTTTGAAGCAAAAATAAAGTGACAAGCTGGAGCGCTGGGAGGATACGGCTGACGGCCGCTGATAGTTTCGATCCAAAAGATCCAAAACTTTGCAGGTGCCATCAGCCGTAGCCTAACTCCCCAGCTTGTCACTTTATTTTCAATTCAAGAAGTCATTCTACTGAAAATAAAAAGTGAACGGGATATAGGTACAAGTCGCAGAAATCAAAACCAGAAATCAATATATTATCCCAGACAGCGCCAGATCTAGGGGGGTGCAAACCGGGCCATATGCACTGGGCGGCAAAATGAAGGGGCGGCAAAAAGAGGTCCAATTTCATACGATTACAAAAAATTGATGGAAGCATTATTTTGCTATTCATCTTTTTGTGTAAGTATTCAAATAGAATTCCCAAAAACGATAATACATCTCAAACCAGATTCGCGCAACAGCGCGCATGGGTGACAGGCAGTCAGTCGACCCAGCAATTTGTATGTTTTCACACTAGAAAAAATTTATGGGGGGTGGGGGGAGGGTATTTTGCTCAAATAGTCCCTCTATAATCCAAACAGTTTTCATCTGCGACACTACTCTAGGCCTCCCCGGCCCCAGGCCGCCCTTCGCTTCTCGCATATCGATAGGGGGCGGCAAAATTGGATTTTGCACCCCCTGAAGAAAAGCCTAGATCCGGCACTGATCCCAGATCAAGATAGCGCGGCACTGACAGCCAAGCACCGACTGTTACCGAGCGAAAATTATTCCAGTGAACCTCAAACGTTCCATGTAATAACGGTAAACTCTTGCAAATCTTCATAGATCGGTAACAAACTTAGCTAAAAATTGTATTAATATACACTAAAATCATATATTTATAAAATAGAGTTTATAGTCATAGTCATCAACACATAAAACTGCTCCGTTGAATATTGAAAGCCACTCTCGAGGCCGCTACCAAACATTTTGGGTACCGGTGCATAATAAGATGGCGACTTCCAGAGGAGGGGTCATAATTTGTTGGGGGAATCTGAGGAATTAGTAGTCCAGATATACTACAGGTTCGTGGGTGGCCCACTTCAACAGTTTATATGACCTATGTTACAGCGAACTGTTAACACATTTATATTTTGTCCTGTGTGTAACGACTCAGGGGTTCTATCACGATGAGTAGAATTCTATGCTTGTGACGTCACGTTGCCTAGCAGCAGCCTATCACAGAGGCGGTTGCTATGTAACGTGATGTCACTAACATAATATTCTGCTGATCGTTCCCAAGCTATGTTATTTCCAGATTTGTTATGTCGACTACTTTTATTTCCGGCTGTTTTTCTTGGCTTTGCTTATTCCGGGTAGACTTTTTTTTCTGGCTATGTTATGTTGTCTATGTTATTTCCGAATACCAGTAAAGGTGCGTTCAGTCAGCTTATTTAGCCGCAATTTTAATTTTAGCCGTAAGCGCTGCATGGCTTATTGGCTGTTCCGAGGAGGCTGGCTTATAAGAGCCAATGGGCGTCGCTGCGCTTGCGACTAAAATTAAGACTTGCGGCTAAATAAGCTGACTGAACGCACCTTAAGGAATTATGTATTGTACAAAGTGACTGATCTGTAAAAGAGGCATTCCAAAACAAAAATAAAGGATGCGTACAGGCAATACCTAGAGAATCCCATCCAATCCAAAGACATAATCGAAATCCCGGGATTTCGGGATTGGAAATTTCGAATCCCGGGATCCCGGGATTTTCGGGATTTCTCAAATGATGCAACTTTTCACCTCAGCTAAGTGAAAAATAAAGTCAATGCAAGAAACACCAGGTTATATTCAAGTAAGTACATCATAATTTGACCCATATGACACCAATTTTAGTATTTTTTTGTATTTATTTTGCATAAATAAAATATTGCAGTTGCATTGCAAAAAAGCAAAGATTACTTGCTGAGTAAATAATTATTTGTTTTTTTAAATTTAGTACAGTTTTGTTTTATTCAATGAGTTTGGAGTTTGACATGTTTTTAGCGCATTTTCCATCTTGATGAAAATCGCTATTGCAACCGCTTTGTCCGTCCGTCCGTCCGTCCGTTCCTCGAACTCCTCCCAAACTAGACGACCTAGCTTTCTAATTTTTTCGCTGTTACATAGCTGCCACTCCCAAAGGAGGGCTAGGCTATATTGGATGTCTATATTGCGCCGCCAACATAGAGAAAACCGCCCCCGATAAACTTGAAATAATATTGCACTTTCTACCAGACCTGATGCTCTGGTGTTCTCATTTTTTGAATAATACATAGTTGCCACTTATAAACGTAAGCCAAGAAACATTCCGTCATCAATATGCGCCGCCGACATGAAAAAACTGCTAAAAACCGCCCCCAATCACTTTAAAATGAAAAACATAAACCCGAAGACATAGCGATCTGATTCTTTCGGTATATAAATAGCTGACTAAAAATGGGAAAGGATAGGCTACTTTTGGTTAGTCCCCCAGATTCCGCCCCCAAACGATAAAAAGTGCAATAAAATGAAAAACATAAACCCGAAGACATAGCGATCTGATTCTTTCGGTATATAAATAGCCGACTAAAAATGGGAAAGGATAGGCTACTTTTGGTTAGTCGCCGCCCCCAGATACCCCCCCCCCCAACGATAAAAAGTGCAACTTTCACAAATGTTACTGATTGAGATGTTCCCTTGAACATTTAGGAACTGCCAACTCAAATTGTGCAACATTTGCTCAGCCGAACGCTGCCGCTCCCACACGCCGCTTCCAAAGTAAGAGATAAATGAAAAACATGAACCCAAAGACAAAGCGATCCAAGTTTTTCGCTATATGGATAGCTGACTAAAAATGGAAAAGGATAGGCTACTTTTGATATGGCGCCGCCTCCAGCTTCCGCCCCCAAAAGAAAAAAAGTGCAACATTCAACAATTTTCACTGATTCAGCTGATACTGTTACCTCGAACATTTAGAAACTCTTGACTCAAACTGTGCAAGAATTTCTTTGCCAAACTCTGCCGCTCCCACACGCCGCCCCTAAAGTGAGAAATAAATGTAAAACATGAACCTGAAGACATAGCGATCTAATTCTTTCACTATATTGATAGCTGACTGGAATTGGAAAAAATATAGGCCACTTTTAATTAGCCGCCGCCTCCAAACAAACACAAAATGCAACTTTCACAATTTTCACTGATTGTCATATTTCCCTCACATTTAGAACTCTCAACTCAAACTGTGCAACAGTTACTTTGCCGAATGCTGCCGCCCCCACACGCTGCCCTCAAAGTGAGAGATGAATGAAAAACATAAACCCGAAGACATAACGGTCTAATTCTTTCGCTATATGGATAGCTAACTAAAAATGGGAAAGAATAGGCTACCTTTGACATGGCGCCGCCTCCAACTTCCACCCCCAAAAGAGAAAAAGTGCAACTTTCAATAATTTCCACTGAATTACATTTTAATGTTACCTCAAACATTCAGAAACTCCCAACTCAAACTGTGGAAGAATTTCTTTGCCAAACTCTGCCGCTCCCACACGCCGCCCCCAAAGTAAGAGATGAATGTAAAACATAACCCTGAAGACATAGCGATTAAATTGTTCCGCTATATAGATAGCTGACTAAAAATGGGAAGAGATAGGCCACTTTTGATTAGTCGCCGCCTCCAGCTCCCGCCCCCAAACAAAAAAAAGCAACTTTTACAATTTTCATTGATTGTCATATTTCCTTGAACATTTAGAAACTTCCAACTCAAACTGTGCAACAGTTACTTTGCAGAATGCTGCCACCCCCACACGCTGCCCTCAAAGTAAGAGATAAATGGAAAACATGAACCCGAAGACATAGCGATCTAATTCTTTCGCTATATGGATATAGCCGACTAAAAATGGGAAAGAATAGACTACTGTTGATTAGTCGCCGCTCCCAGCTCCCGCCCTCAAACAAAAAAATATATTGATGAGTAAAAGAATTTTCATTCAAATCTTTTTCATTGGCAAGTACCCCATTCTGATAACACAATATCACAATGAGTTTCGAGTGAAAAAAGTGGGCAAGGAATGGTGTTTCTCCTTCAACCAAATTTCTTTACGTTCACAATATGCCTCTTTGAGAAAATGCGCTACTGAGACTCACGCACGTGAAGGCATACTCACTTGTTTAGTTTTCAAGGGCTGGAATTTTCATTTCCATATAACTTTGCCTGGAAGTTGAATACCACAGATATCCATGGTGTTTTGTGGTATGGTAACCGGAAGGTATCTCGTGTCAAAATATTGGCCCCAAGTGTAATGTACCTCACCTAATAATTCTAGTATTAGTATGGATCAATACTATCAATTACCACCAATTACATATTATACAACAAATGAGGATTAGGTTCTACTTAGTTTTTTCAGCAAAATGAATATGTATTTGTATTGCTTGTACAATTATTACTAATAATGGTGTCAAAAATATGACGTGCTTGCTTGAATAATCTGTGTTTCTTGCATTGACTCTATTTTTCATCAAACTGAGGTAAAAAGATGCATCACTTGAAAAATCCCGAAAATCTCGGGATCTCGGTGGAAAAATCCCAGGATTTTCGGGATTGGAATCCTAACGGGATCCCGGGATTGGATGCCCTACTAGAGATGCAGAATGCCTCAGAATGACAACAGAGATGTAAGAAATCATCGCCCCATTGCCCTCATATGCGAATTTGAGAAGGTCTTTGAGACTTGCATACATGGTCGAATTTACTATCATGTGAGAAATACTATCACTACTAGACAGCATGGCTTTTTCCACAGGCGATCCACGACAACTAATCTAGCGTACATCACACATTGCATTAGCCGGAAGCTCGATTGTGGTGGACAAATTGATGCAGTTTATACGGATTTCGCCAAGGCTTTCGACAGAGTAGACCACCACGTCCTTCTTGCAAAACTTCCAAGCTTTGGCTTCCATCCAAATTTGATCGCATTCATTAGGAGCTATCTGTCTGGAAGATCCCAGTATGTTGAGTATATGGATCATAGATCTTTCACTTACACCGCCACCTCTGGGGTTCCACAGGGTACCAACTTAGCCCCTGAACTATTCAAACTGTTCATCAATGACATCGTCGATGATCTGAAGAGCAAGGTTCTAACATTTGCTGATGACATCAAAATATTCCGGAAAATTGAGTCTAGCGAAGACTGTGATCTACTTCAGGCTGACCTCGATACAGTAATGAAATGGTGTACTACAAATAATCTCTACATGAATATTTCAAAATGTAGTGTTGTAACATATACGAGAGTGAAAAACCCCATCCACCACAACTATAGTTTGGAAGGTAAACGTCGCGTCGCACCGAGGTCAGAGATCTTGGCGTACAATTTAACTCTGCATCGACATTTGCAAGCCACGTCGACAGTCGACACCATATCCGTCTTTGCATCCAGGGCATTGGGGTTCATATGCCGAAATTGCAGCGATTTTCCTGGTACATTGGCGCTGTCTGTGTTGTACCAGTCAATTGTGCGGCCGAAGCTTGAGTATTGCTTTCTTATTTGGTCTCCATACTATGATAGATACATCCAGCAAACTGAGTCCGCCCAGAGAAGATATCTCAAGTTCCTGCACTACCATGAGATTGGAAAGTGTCCTGAAAGAGGTTTCCCTCAGAGTCAGCTCCTAGAAATTAATCATTGTGTCCCTTTGTCACAGCGGCGAGAGTATTTCGATGTTGTTTCTTTATAGTTTGTGCAATAATCTTTTAGTTGCTCCCACTCCTATGAGATGCCTTATGTTTCAAGTACCACGTCTGGAAACGAGACATCAAACCCTGTTCCACATTCCCACAGCCAAAACAAATGTATTAGATCTATCGCCAATTTACCGAGGCTGCCACACCATAAATAGGCTACTGGCGAGGATGATCCTTCCGAATTTCAGCGAAAATAGGACAACCTTTAGTAAATGTCTCAATGTTTTAAATTGATTGTTAGTGTCTTGTTTCAATGTTTGTAGTATCATTGTTATATATACTCATACATGTCTGCCTTTTTTTCCGCGAGACACATCAATATTGAAACACCGGTGTCCGTAGATTGGGTTCATCTTTTTCATTAGCAAATTATGTACTGGAATGCGTAATTTTCACTAAAACATCTGATATCCTGAATATAGCGTTAAACGACCAGCTGATGTTTATGAATTTTTCTTTCAATACTCTCGGGTGGTCTCATTTGATTTCTGTTGAAAAGTAAGTTCGAAGCGGAGGTACGGTCATCAATGCTGCAAATTTTATAACCCCCTGCCTGCTTGCTTTCTACGCCACTGTTTCAAATAATTCCCAATGTTGTCATTCAATGTGAGTTGTGTACCAAATTTGAAAAAATATCAGACGGTTCCTAGAAATATTCATTTGAATTAATTGAAAAAATTCTTCTATCCTTCTCAAAGTGGTGAATGAATGTTGAATGTTGAATATCGAACGGTATGAAGTCGAGCAAAATTGACATGAATCATTATTCCTGCCTGCAGGCATCATTATCTGAGGTTTTCGCTTGGCACCCTGATGATGGTGCTGAAGCATCCTGTATTTCTTTCAAAGAGAACACAGCAACTTCATTCGATAAGTAAATACGCTGCTCCGCGTATTTTATTGTTTATTATGCTTTAAAATTTGGCTCATTCGCTATTTTCCAATTATTGGGTACTTGAATTATATATATGTATATATATATATATATATATATGTATAACAATATACAAACATAACAAAAGTGCTGTCATGTCTTCTCAAATAGGATATTTAACCTTTCCTTTGCAATGTTCAATATATTGCATAAACAATTATTATTACCTTAACATATCCACCTAGCAAATAACATGAATTATTTACTTTCTGACATTTCTTCTTAAGCTGCCGATATTGCTTTTTATAATGAAATTTAGTACCTTATCGATTTTATTTGAATAAAAATATTTTGAAAGAATACTCCGAAACTGATCCACATGATTTCTTATGAGCTTCAGCATCAATAATGAACCACTTCAGCGCCATTTCTGCGATAAAACTTTTCATTTAGTGAAAACATTGACCAACGACCCCATCTATTTTTCCACATTGGAAAATTAATATCGCCCAAAAAAAGTTGATGACGTCCTGCTTGAAAACAGGAAGGGGTAGAAAAATGAAAATTATCGGAGAATGTTTCTTATTAAATAAATCAATCTGACCTAGCAAACTGTTTTTCTAAAATCCCTACAGGGGAAAATGAATCCAGGTTTCAAAACTTTATATTTTGTATCAAGGTAGACCAAAGTGACGTATTTGTGCATCCAAAATTCGTAAATTGTCTATTTTATAACGAAGCTGTTAAAATTAAACTACCAAGTATTTTCGAGTATTTGAATTGAATTTTTCGTTTATTGATTTGTATAATAATTATAATGTTCGCATCAATAATGTAATGTTCGAATAAATCTCTGAATTCAAAAAAAAAAACAAAAAACTACAGAGTCCTTTACTTCTGGAAAACAGTACGAAATTCAGAAACTTGTTTCTTACTAATAAAGGGGAAATTGGAAAAAAACAAGTTGCTTTCGTATCATTGGCGCTATACTTGGATCATGTCAAATCATTGGCCGTGGGCCATATGCCTGACGAATCGACAAAGGATGTTTATGTGATGTACGGCAGAAATTTCAGATGGAAAAGCAAATATCAGGTGCAACGTTTCTGATCGTTCGAACTACTGTAAGTAGTAAGTTCTAGAAATAACTCAAATTACATTAGCGCGGCATCTTTAAGAGAGATACGAAGTTTTTTCTCACCAACTGCTTATATTCAATTATTCCATTCATTGTAGCAATATGCATCCTAGAATTTAGAGAATTATGAATTCACACGAATGCTGCAAAAAAGGTTTGCTTCAATATAATAGTGGCGTTTTACAGAGTCTTTTTGGATTTATTTCATTAAATATCTCACTCCAAACTATTCTACACTTGAGTCATTCCATGCCAAAACGATCACTTTCTGCACTCATGGTGACCGATTTTCATAAATTTTGGATATGTTGTAGAGACATGGAAATAAGTCAACCCGTATTCGCCAGTTTTTTTTTATAATTTTTTTTTTCGGAATTACAATTTTTTCAAATTTTCCACTTTTGCCTTGCATCCTACTCTGAGAAAAATCATAGCTCTTCAGTCCAATGTCCGATCTTGAATATTTTTAATTTGATTTAACCACAAAAAATAAGGAATTTTGGACATTGCACTCTTTTTTTGACAGATGTTGAAGAAAAGTATGGAAAGTCGCTTTTCCGAGAAGAAAACGGTATACTGAAAAATGGTACATCTTCGATTTTCCCAATTTTTTGATATATTGTTCTGTGAACCTTTCTGAATCGATAAGTAATGGTCGCCAGAATGGACATCGCCCAAAAACCCACGAAATGAATTTTTTTAGCGAGCCGCGCAAGCTGATTCGGCGCTCAGGAGTCCAGTAAAATGAGGCGATTTTTATGCTGAAGTTGGAACTAACTGAGGGCTCGATGAAAAAAATATGGCAATGTAGAGAATGAAAAACTGAATTAGAAAAACCAAAGTTTCATTTCCAACCACCCCGGGAACCATGGAAAAAAAATGGCGAAGATTAAAAAACATGCGCCGCGATCTTTCTTCTAAACGGTGAGAGAACGGTGAGAGATATCCGAGAACTGTAGGGGACAAAGTTGTAGGGAATTCAATAATCTACAGAAAAGTCCCTTAGGGCATATGTCTAACTTCTTCAGTTTAACCGTTAATCCCGGTCAAAGTTGCGCGCCGGTCCAGTGAAGTGCGCGTGACATTACTCCTTGAATGCTGCGAGAATGGCTAGAGATCCCAAAATTGTAAGCGACGAAGTTGTAGAGAAATGAAAGTTACTCTAGCAGTTTCTTAAGGTCAATTATTAGCTCTTCTAGTTTAGTCGTGAGCCACGTTCGAAGTTGCGCGACAATCTTGTTAATGAAGTGGTTCTTTTGGAAAACTTACGACTAAACCAGAAAAGCTAATAACTGGCCTTGAAGATTTTCTAGTGGAACATTCAATTCTCTGCAACTTTGTCGCTTGCAATTCTCGGATATCTTTAGCAATTCTCGCAGAATTCAAGAAGGAATGTCACGCGGACAGTTTTTCCACTTCACTAGACCGGCGCGCAACTTTGGCCGCGATTAATGGTTAAACTGGAGATGTTGGACATATGCCCCCGGGGACTTTTCTGTAGATTATTGAATTCTCTACAACTTTGTCCCTTACAGTTTTCACAAATCTCTCACTGTTCTCTCACCGTTTCAGAAGAAAAATCGCGGCGCATGTTTTTCAATCTTCGCCATTTTTTTTACATGGTTCCCGGGGTGGTTGGAAATGAAACTTTGGTTTTTCTAATTCAGTTTTTCATTCTCTACATAGCCATATTTTTTTCATCGAGCCCTCAGTTAGTTCCAACTTCAGCATAAAAATCGTCTCATTTTACTGGACTCCTGAGTGCCGAATCAGCTTGCGCGGCTCGCTTAAAAAATTCATTCCGTGGGTTTTTGGGCGATGTCCATTCTGGCGACTATTACTTCTCGATTCAGAAAAGTTCACAGAACAATAAACTGCTCACAAATTGAAGTGGATATTTTTAAAAAAAGGTTTTTCTAAAATCGCCAGAAAATTCTTGAAAATCATTCGATTGCAAAACCGTTTGCAGTGTTTTAAAGAAAAATATCAATATTTTCAAGAACTACTGAAGTTCTCCACAAAAATTACATGGATATGTCTAATACAGGGTGATGAAAAAAGTCGTTCAGTTTTGTTCTTTTTTAATTTCATGCAGGAAATTGTTTATCCACCCTGTACACCTATACTTGTTTGGATCTTATAGTCTGTAGCTTATGTAACTCGTTAGTTTTTATTTTTCCGCTTTCTGTTGCGTACTTACCGAAATATAGCCTTTTTACTTTCCAAAGTCATTTTGTTAATGAATAAATCCGGGGGCTACTGGATTTTTTGGTACTTACAAAACAATGCCACTTGGTACTTTTAAAACGATTTTTTGAGCAGATTTCAAATGGAAGACTACACAAAAATATACAGGGTGTCGCATGAACGAAGAAATTTGTTTCTGACACCTTATTACAGGTTGTAGAAAATTTCACTTTTCAATTTTACAATTTTATGTCTAACAAGAAGAGATCGTCCATTACTGGAATTATTCTCGGGCGACCTTCTCCATGTGTGATTCGGGCACTGCCAGTGGCCAGGAGTCGTCTCTCTGCCCACCGATGACACTTTGTGATACGATCACCAAATTGACAATTTCTCTTTGCCTTGTACCATTCCGCAAGATATTTGCCACGATATCTAACTTACCTGGAGTTGATCTTTGCAACGGCATTTTGCTACTGATTATTTCGAAATAAAATAAATCTTATAAATGATTTTTTTTTGCGACACCCTGTATACATCAGATGGTTGAGACGCCATACCTTCGTTAATTTTGAAATCTGCGCAAAAAATCGTTCTAAAAGTACAAGTGGCATTGCTTAGTACAAAAAAAAATCCAGTAGCGCCCGGATTTAGTAGATTCATCGATAAAACGACTTTGGAAAGTGAAAAGGCTATATTTCGGTAAGTACGCAACGGAAAGCGAAAAACTAAAAACTGACGAGTTACATAAGCTGCAGACTATAAGATCAAAGTAAATATAGGTGTACAGGGTGGATGAACAATCTCCTGCACAAGAGCAAAAAAGAACAAAACTGAACGACTTTTTTCATCACCCTGTATTAGACATATCCATGTGATTTTTGTGGAGGACTTCAGTAGTTCTTGAAAACATTGACATTTTTCTTCAAAACAGTGTAAGCGGTTTCACAATCGAGTGATTTTCAAGAATTTTGTGGCGATTTTAAAAAAACCTGTTTTTAAAAATATCCACTTCAATTTGTGAGCAGTTTATATCAAAAAATTGGGAAAATCGAAGATGTGCCATTTTTCAGTATACCGTTTTCTTTTCGGGAAAAGTGACTTTCCATACTTTTTCCAACATCTGTCAAAAAAAAAGTGAAATGTCCAAAATTCCTCATCTTTTGTGGTTCGATCAAAACAAAAATATTCAAGATCGGACATTGGACTAAAGAGCTATGATTTTACTCAGAGTAGGATGCAAGGCAAAAGTGGAAAATTTGAAAAAATTGTAATTCCGAAAAAAAAAATTATAAATAAAAACCGGCGAATACGGGTCGACTTATTTTCATGTCTCTACAACATATCCAAAATTTATGAAAATCGGTCACCATGAGTGCAGAAAGTGATCGTTTTGGCATGGAATGACTCACTTCTTTTTAACCAGCCATGAATAGTTAGAAACAACGCAGTCTTAAGAGCGGTGTTATCAATCCAGGAAAGCTTCAGATGTGTGCTATTTTGAAACGTCGGCGTCGTCTCCCTCCCTCTTAGAACGCGATTTTACTAATTCACATCAGGCTAGAACTACCAAAGCGAGTTGGCGATGATGATGGATAAACCATAAACCATCGCCACAATTATTCAGTACAACTCAACATTATTTTCAATTCGAATAATCTTGCGGACGGAAAACGTCTTTATCGTGATCTGGATCATGTTCATCACCCGTCTTGCAACAAATTACGGGGATCGATATCGTGTGTCCGTGGAAAACCAATCATTGAAGAGTAAGTTACCTATCTTATTATACGACATAGAAGTCTTGCTCTCTAGTGGAGGCCTTTTCAGTCTTTTCACGCATACACAAAACAAATATTTATCCCCTGATATTTTAAATAGACCGCTGATTAAATAAAAACAACCGATCAGACCGCTGCAATCATCCGATTCTTACGTAAAGGCTTCAAAACGAAATTACACATAATATAAGTATGTAAGTGTACCAAAAAAACAATGCGGAACTCTACCTGCACGTGTGTAATTGATGATTAAACGAACTTACCTGAAGTGAAGTTCGATCGCAATTATATTTGACCGCCTGGCGCCTTTTTACGGGATTATTACGTGTTATGTAGTTAGTACCTTATTCCATTCTATACTCCAGTGTAGCACCATTTTTATAGACCAGGAAACTTTGTTATATCTGTGCTGCGGTACTAGATGACGCGCGTGTACGAACATCAACTTTCACGACTTCACGAGGGCTGTAATTATCTTCAAAGCTGGTCAAAATCTCACATCGTTTGAGAATGGAGGGGTAAACCTTATATACCTAGATATTTATTTATCCAAAACAAAAAGTTGGAACTGATCACTACGTAAAAAGGCGGTGGTGCTAACTTAAAATAGGTATGATCGAGGTGAAACTATTGCCCGCTGGTTTCTTTACCGAAATATTTCCGACACTTGCTTTGGTCGCAGCTTTCAAACTGACCGATTATAATACGCCACCTGCGCGAAACCCCACGGACGCGAACATACGTGCGGTCACACAGACGCGAAAGTGGTTTTAGGGACACGGGAGCGAAGACCCTGATACAAGGATCACGCCGCCATCCTTTCTGTGCTCATCATCATTCAAGCGAAAGCACTAATAGGGACACGGACGCGAACGGGGCTTGAGTGGCACTGATGCGAACGTACCTGAGGGGACACAGACTCAAAAGCATTCGGTTGGGAGCTAGCGATTATAGCGGGTACACCCCTAATAAAAACAGAACGCTGTTGGTGAATTCAGCCTCGATAATAATTATTTTAAAAAATAAATGAAACTTTTGAAACTTGAACTGATGGCATCATCTATCCGGAAGTAGATAAACCGCTACGAATTCTGAACCCTTCCAGCGGAGCTCCCACCCAAATGCGTTCGCGTCTGTGTCCCCGCAGATGCGTTCGCGTCAGTGTCCCTTATAATAGTGCTTTCACTTAAATGGGACTATGATGAGCACAGAAAGGATGGCGGCGTTGCTACATTGCACCACAGAATCCTTGTATCAGAGTTTTCGCTCCAGTGTTCCTAGAACCACTTTCGCGTCTGTGTCAATCACGTCCGTAGGGTTTCGCGCCACTGTCGCCACACCCACTAGAGGCGAGGGAGGTACCTATTGGATCGCGTGGAAAAAAATGTAGACAACGACGGATATATCCGTTTTGAGGTCCCCCAAGACGATCAAGATCAATTTGACAGTGACGTCTATATGTAGATATGTGCATGTAATGTGACGGCGCAACTGCCGGCCTATGGACTATGACAAATCAAGCATGGTGTGACGTTGCATTATAGGTACATGTTAAGTAGCTCAGGGTGGTTCAAAATGCAACACTGGTAAGTTTCCGTTGCATTAAGATTGCTATAGCCACTAGTTTGTCCCATCATGGGTGCTAGTTTCACTGCTCAAATCAAATCCATGAATCAGAAAACAAACAGTAACTCTTTGGAAAAACAAAATACGATTAGAGGCCCAAAACCGTTTCGAGATATATACGCTTCCCAAGAATGTGACCTACAAAATTCGGCGACTTGTTTTTTTTTTCTTTATTTGATGTCGACCTATTTCCGCAACGAGGTCTAACACCGATGGCGGTGAATGCTTTCCTCCACTATACCGGAAATTTTGCCGAATCCCTGTGTGTTCCAACACAGGGTAGGGATTTTCAACGACCACCAACATCGCATAGGGTCGGCACCATTGTTCGTATTTTACGTGCTATGCAACACACGCCTTGCATTCCAACTAAATCGAGAAGCTTGCTTTCAAGGCGAAAATCCGACCGTCCCCGGCGAAGAGTTCAATTGTTACACAGGGTATTATACAGGGTCATTTTTTGAAATGACCCACCCAGGTTTCTCGCGGCCAAAATTTTTCCAGGGAAACGCCGAAACAGGTCGATTCTTATTTTGAGGGGAGCATCTAGGACACACATTGTCAAATTTTCATCTTCAACCCCTTTGCCCCCACTCTACCCTATTTTAGAATCTCAAATAGCACTACTTATGTTGTGATACATCAAATTGAAGGTAATAAAATCAACTTTCTGTTAAACATATTTTAATTTTCCCACAAGAAATGTGGAAAAACCCAAGCCAAATTAGTGGGTATAAGTTCAAAGAGCTTCGTTCACTATGAAACTTGACAACAGCGCGCAGCTGGGGTGGGCTATGAAAGGAGAGTGGAGAAAGGGGATTCGAAAAGATAACCCACAAAACTACGGAAGACGAGACGAATGAAAATTGAAATGAGTAGGTTAAGTACCTATATGAAATAAGAAAAAGGGAGTTTCGTGCCGCGATGAAACAATAATTTCGATCATATCGTACTTTTCTTGGGGCAAAGTCCGCTTGTACGAGTCCCTGTACCTTCCGTTTTTTCTTTCATAAATTTACTGCAAGTGCCATCTTGCACTCTGTTCTTACGTTTTCTGTGCCTGTGCAACGTTGCCAGATTGTGCAGTGAGCACGGAGCGCTTCAAATAGATCTTCTTCTTTTCAAGTGAACTAATGGGTTTTTCGACTTCAAGTGAAATACGTGTAGCCTTATTTCAAATAAATTTTTATTGTATGTATGTAGTTGGATATGCCAGTTTCCAACTTGAAAGAATGCCCCATTTGATATTTATTGAGAACATCTTTATTATTCACTTCAACTATTGATGTAACAAAAATAATATTAGGTACATGTGGCTTATCACAATACATATAATATAATAATGTAGCCATCAACGAACAAATATAATGAACAATATAAGGAATTTTGAAATAAGTAAATTATGATAATAGCTTTCCATCGAATTGCTTCGGTATCAACACCTGCCTGCTGGGCGCAAGATGTACTAGCGAACCAGGTTGAATGGATCTCAAACTTTCCGATATCAATTTCACTTTCATTGCGCATGTCTTTGGTCCGTCGACTAAGCGTTTGGCTAGTGCCGGTCCATTTTTGTAAGTTAGAAATAAACTCGGAAATAAACTATCATAACGTCTGATGGACTGACTCAGTTTTGACAATACTTACATTGTTCTTGCGACGTAATCATTCGGTTTTTGGTTGAAGTACGGAAGTCTGAGTATTGGTTAAAGTTTATCTGGATAAAACACGTTTTGACTTCTTATCAGCTCTTGTACAGACTTGGGTAATACAGCCCTTCAAGTGAAATTTTGGGAAAATGTTTTTCCATAATGTGTGCGACCATGACAATACGGAATTTGAGTTTTGGCCACAGGTGACCAGTGGCGTAGATAATGGAATAATCGCTATATTTTCCCCCATTTTTTTTACGCCACTGGAATTTTGAAAAAAATTTAAACCATAGTTACATCACAAGTTTCATTTGAGGGAACAACCAGCTCCAGACCCTGGGAGGGGGGGGTCGGGCTCTTATAGCTTTCGAACAGCAGAAATAACAAACTCATGCAGTTTTCAGGCAACACGCTTTTTTCAGAATTATCGGTAATTTTCATTGCACTCGTGGTATTATACCCAAAAATTTTGATTTTTATTTGAAAAAAACCTCTTACTCTCTTGTCAGTCTTGGAGTGTGTATATAATTTTTTCAATTTTTTTCGGCAGACAGGTTTAGCCGAGGGTCTCGACACAAAAGGCAATCGCTGCCTCTTTCGCACTGCCGATGCCGGTAGTCCGCACTCTGTCCTTGTTGATGGAAATGACAGCCTTGAACGTTGTCAATTTTACTCTGACTCACCCTGTACATACATGTTATGGTAATACGCACTAGTCCAGATGATCTAACATAATGGAACTGAAATACCTTCAACAGATTTATAATTCAAGAAAGTCTTGTCGTTCCACAGAGTACTCAACTTTACACGCAGACTATAGTAAAGCAGGAGTCGAGAATCGATTGGATATATTAAACAGTCGCCGAGTGGAAAAGCATTTCAGCATGAAGTCGAATAGAAGTGAAGGGTCATTAATATGCAAATTTACTGTGTCATTTACTCATTCATGATGAAATTACTTCATAAACACTATAATAATCGAAAAAAAGACGCCGCCTCGTAAAGCTGAGCGTCCAATAGGTCGGCAGGTCGAAGCGGGTCGGGGTGGATCTCAACCACTCTCTGGACTTTTTGAGGGCGATCCGCGAAATCCTAATACTTATAAGCTAGAAGAGGCTTGGACTACTGCACATCCGTTTTCGACCGTACTAACTGGTGGTGGCGGCTATTTTGACCTTAGAAACTCATGACCAGCATGATCAGAACCGCGTCATTCTAATGTCACTTGTTCGGTGCTTGTTCGTCAGTTGTTTGTTACTTTGTTTTTGGTGTTCGCTAAGATGCTTTTCCTGCTTATGTTTGCTAATTTCTATATTTCCATGATCATTACCATGTTTCCATGATCAAACTTGGTATGTCCAGCCAAAACTTTGTCGGTTCATCATTATTTCTTCATAAAACATTCAAGCCTGAGTCTGGTCATTTGAACAGCGGTGATCTCATGAATTCTGAACACTAGACCCTACTTCTATGGTAAGTGCATTTTTTGTGCCCTGTAAATCAAAACTGTTATATTTTTAATGATAATTCGCCAGCATAAATTCGACATAAGGTATTTAGTTTTCTGATTTCATAAATTCGACATAGTGTATCTACTTTTTCTGATTTCGGAAAACTTGCTGATCGTTAATATTGGATACTATTCATTACTGTTACTCGTTCTGAAGTTTTAATTTTATTGTATGAGCGTGAATTTTTTCCTGTATCTCAATCATCGAGATTTAGCAGACACGTGGTTCGAACTGTGTGGATCTCATCAGTGCTATAAGCATTCGAGGCTGGAGCTAGGCGATAGAAATATCGATTAACCTATATGTACACTTCATACAACAGTACACTCAGAGGCGCTTTCGTTGTGCCGGCAGGAGATGCTCAGGGTAGATCACTAGACAACAAAAAGTAGATCCAGCTGGGTCGTGATTGGCGTATGTATCTACTTTCTCTATCTAGTGATCTACCCGGAGCAGCTCCTGGCGCAAAACGAAAGTGGCTCAGAGGTACTCATAAGTGAGACATCCGTGCGGCGCCATCTATTATGATACACAGGTGTCCCCCGAAATAACCGACATGACTTAAAGGTAGATGTACTTTTTGAGGCAAATCAGAACCTGCCCTCGAAATTTTCCTGATGTCCTCCGTTTCCGATATACAGGGTGATTTATGTGTTCAACCGGAAGGAAATGCCTTTAGGCCCAATTTGATATTCCACCACCTCAGCAACACGGATGGATTATAGAAACTACTAAAGGAAAAACGATTCTCAAAGTGCGTTGTTCGCCTGCTCCTGAAGCCGTTCTCGAATTCATGTCTTGTTCCAGCTCCAGACCAGAACGTGTGTTATGTCTTCATGTCAGTACATGTCAACTGTGCCAACTACGAGGAAGTTGAGACTGAAAACGATCATTCAGCTGATTGCGACTCTGTGATCAAGACATAAAAGAAGAATCAACATCTTCATAAAGGAAACAGTTCCATTCTTCCAATTTTTTTGTTACACCTACTTTATAAAAAATTTCTTCCTAAATTATTGTTTCACAGAACTTGAGCTCCCACTTGTTGGGTATGATTATGATTTTTGATTATGATGGATGGGGGCCGGCCGGTAGCTCAGAAAATTCAGCGGCAATGCTCCTAACATCAGCCCACTAGCGTGTAGGTTTGAATCCGGCCCGCGGGAGAACTTTTTTCTGTGCGAAACTGTGACATACTTATAATTATGTAGCTGTAGATATACAGGGTCCTGCAACAGTGCGTCGGGCTTTCCTAGCGCCCTTCTGTTACGGGATAGAGACAAAGGTGTATGTAATACATAAAATTATTGATTTGAAAAGTTCTAACCAGTGAAATTATTTTCAACTATACAAGGTGTTCCATTTTTGCGCTATAACAAAAACAAAGATTTTTTTGAATGAAATGCCCCACTTTTGATTTAACTTCCTTGTTAAGCTTTTCAAGCTCTATTATAAGCGTATTTTTGTTTTTCCAGTTTGTGGCAGTGCTACCAGCTAAAAATGAAAAATTAAATTTTTTGTAATTTCAAGATTTGTTTTGAAAAATTGTAGGAGCCTCGTTTTTTGCAATCGAGAAATGAAATTTGGCACAACAATAGTCGAACAGGAGATGAATAATTTCATGACAAAAAACTTCAGATTCAATGATCAGGTCAGGTCAGGTGCTCAGAATTTTTTTTCGAACTTCGCAAATTTCAAAATGCCATAAGTCATTTTTTTTAAATGGAATGCCCCCTATTTAATTTCACCATTCGATAGCTTTCTTTCTCCTCTTTAATTTTTACCCTGGTACCTTCGGGGGTACCCTACCTCTAAATTTGATAATTTTCGAGATAATCGATAATTTTGATTAAAATTGCTATTTATTAAAATTTCCCACCCCGGGCAGGCCATGGTGATCATTAACAAATGTCTGATTGACACATTTTGCTTGGTTTGATGCTAAGAACAAGTTTTTTTATTGAATAGCTGCGCTGAATTCCAATCTGAGGAAAATGCTTCAAAAAAAATTTCGTTGCGCGATGGAACAGAGAAAATTCAAATTTAGCTTAGTAAAGCGGTTTTCTCGACTTCAAAGACCTTGAAAACTGTCAAATCGAGAGGTGTTTTCATTTTGACATATGATTTTCTGTATCAGGACCTACTAAGAACATAAAAAAATCCAAATAAACGACAATGTTTACCAAAATTATCGATTATCTCTGAAATTATGGAATTTTGGGGTAGGGTATCCCTAGTAAAAATGAAAGAGGAAGAAAAAGCTATCGAATGGTGGGATAAAATAAGGGGCATTCCATTTGGAAAAAATGAGTTATGGCATTTTGGAAAAAAATTTGCGCACCCTGTATAATTGAACTTCCGAGTTCTTTTGTCATGAAATTATTCAGCTTCTATTAGACTACCGTTATGCCAAATTTCACTTCCTAATCTCAAAACGAGGCCTCAAAGATTTTTCAAAGTGAACATTGAAATTACAAAAAATTTCGATTTTTTATTTTCAGTTGGTAGCACTGCCACAAATTGGAAAAACAAAATTACACTTGTAATAGAGCTTGAAAATCTGAACAAAAAAAAGAAATCAAAATTGGGGCATTTCATTTAAAAAAATCTTTGTTTTTGTTATAGCGCAAAAATTGAACATCCTGTATAGTTGAAAATAATGTCACGAGCTCGGTCACGAGGTAGAACTTTTCAAATCAATAGACGAATCTAGTTTACCTTTTCTCCTGACGCATGTGCGAAGTGTGAACGGCTTGCCATTGGTACACTCCGGTCACGTGATAAAATTCGTGCAAATTCCGAAAACTAACACAGTAAAATTGAGTGAATACTGATTTTTGCGATAGAATCGTAAGTTTTAGCCCACTAAAAAGTATAATTGAATAATAGGGTGTGTTTTTAGTGGTTACTGCTAATGTAAATCGGCGAAAATAGTAGCGGATCCAATAAACATTGCTGTTATTGGAACTGCAGAAGTGATAGCCGCTAACCTTGCCGCTAACAATGAGCAAAACTTGTTTTATTTTGAAAGATTCCCAAAAAAACGTGCTTAAAATACCGTGGAGGTGATATCCCCAAACGTCAATTTCGAGGTCAATTGAAGAACTGTGCGCGATGCAACAAGTCAGAAAAATGGATTAGGTTATGTAAACCTTTTGGTTGTGACACTGGTCGACTCCAAAGTATCGCAGTCGCTGACATTACAAAAGACACATATCACATATTTATGTTCCCTGCTCCAGTTCACTCCAGTGGGCCCTTACAAGAGATTCCGGACCCAGTACAAGCCACTGTTGGTAGCACCGCTGTTGTCACGTGATAGCCGCTCGCCCGCTCGATCGTGTTGTTTTCGGTGTTTTCACACTTTCCATTTGTAAAATACTGACTTTTAGAAAAAAAATCGTTTTGTTTATAGCGTTACTATCTAAAAATTGTATTAAATTTCATGCTCTATAAATTTAGTACACGTGAAACAATTTCTTGTATGAAAAAACTAACGATTTCGCCAATATCCCATGTAAAAATAAAAACTTGCACGAGTCGTTTGAATACAGGTTTCCTGAAAAGAGAGATGGAGAATCCGCGATTCCGCTCAGCTGTTTTCGGCACGTTCTGCGCACAGTGTGCCACGAGTGAACGCGCCATTTGTATTTACATTGCTCCGCCGTGTTAATAGTGCGTTTTATTTTTTGAATTAGCCAACCATGCTGGGAAAGTCGCTAAAAAATATAACGAACTTTTCAATGAATATTGCAAATGAATATTTCGCAGAGAAGAATTTGCCAGAGAGGCATTTGATGCGCGTATACAACTATTTTTGCAATGGATATATCAACGGTATATGGACGTGTGCAGAAAGCACGGGGCCGCTATTCTTGAATCGTGTAAGAAAAATCCCTGGGGGCCAATTTTTGAAAATATACGTAAAGTTACGTATGCGCAAATTTGCGTACGAAGATTTACGTATACGTTTCCGTTTGCCAATTTTTGAGCAGCGTTCGCAAAACGAAAAACGTTCGAATTGGGTCTTCGTAAATAAACGCATGGTAGACGCGACAACGTTGCAAATATCGGTGCATTTTATCTACTCAAGCCACGCCAAGCCTACCAAAGCTTTCAAACGTCAGTTTCTGATGTTCGTGTTTTCATTCAGATTAATAAATTTTCATAACCTCCATATTTAACAACAAAGAATACGTCTGGAGACTTCCCCTTGAACATAATTCAGGAAATGAAAAACGATTACAACATAATTTTTTCCGTAGGCTTTGAATCTGTCGACGAAAAATGTCTGTGGATATCACTTACAGGGTGCAACATAGAAAATTTTTCTTACATTCGACGCCCTATTCTGATATGGTAATCGATTCCGATTTTTATCCTGATTATAAATATGCATCACACTTGATAGGTTAATCAACAAAACACAAATGCATGTGAAAAAAGTGATGAAGTTTTAAAATGATCGAAAAGTTATTTTTTGTTTTAAAGTAACTCAGTAAATTTTCTATCATTTTTAGGTACTTAAATTGATTTCACTATAATTTGAAACTTTTACTGAACCTAACTTGGCTTTACAAAATCAAACTTTTGTAAAAGAAATACAGGGTGTCCGTTTTTCGAGGCTAAGCATGGGTATCTCGCTTATCTTGAGAGATACGAGTCGGTTGAATTAGGAAAAAGTTGCGCATTTTTATGACGATCAATACTCCAAAAAGAAATTTGACGTATCGATTTTAGTTTTTGAGATATCGTAAAAAAACATGAATTTGAATTTTTGTTTTCAATTTTTTATTCAAAAAACGGTTGAAGGTGGCTTTTTCTAATCTAGACATTGTCAGGGCACTTTTTCAAGGGGAATTCAAAGCTGCCAAAATCTTTATCCTAGCTTTCAAAGCAACCGAGGTACGGCATTCAACTTTTTTCTCGAATGGGCGCCATATTGGATTTTGATATTTTTGAATACGGTATTCTTTTCTGGTTATAACGATGAGCCACATGTCACTGTTGAATAAATGTTCAACATTTACTTTTTTTTATTGTCGGTGCTGATTTTGTTTTCAAAGCACTCTTAATCAAAAAAATTTTTTACTCAAAAGCATGAATTCAACAGTGGCATGTGACACATCGTTGTAACCAGAGGAAAATATTGTATTCAAAAATGTCAAAATCCAATATGGCGCCTATGAGAGAAAAAAAAGTTGAAAGTCATATCTCGGTTGTTTTGAAAGCTAGAATGAAGATTTTGGCAACATTGAATTCCCCCTGGAAAAGTGCCTCCACAATGTCTTAGTTAGAGAAGGCTATCTTCAACCGTTTTTCAAATAAAAAACTAAAACAAAAATTACAAATTTCAGTTTTTTCTCGATATCTCGAAAACTAAAACTGACAAGTCAAATATCTTTTTAGATCATTGATTGTCATGAAAATTCGCAACTTTTTTCTAATTCAACTGACTCTGTATCTCTAAAGATAAGCGAGATACCCATGCTTAGCCTCGAAAAACGGACACCCTGTATTGCTTGGTAGTTTTCCTAACTAACCTATCGAGTGGGATATACGATATACGTATATTTATAATCAGGATGGAAAGCTGAATCAATTCCTATAATTACATACACGTGTCTAATTTGAGAAAAATTCTCAATGACTTGCGATAGACGACAGAAAATTTTAGTGCCTTCGAAACCTGCGGAAAAAAAAGTGGTCTTAAATTTTTGAAACTATGTTTGAGCGGAAGCCTCCAATTTATACGTGAACACCCTGTACCATCATAAAAATTGGAAAAGTAGCCAATAAAACCAGTCAACGCTAAATTTAGGCTAATTTTGTCGAAATGTTCCTAAGTTACAAATTTTTGAAATCAAAAAAAAATTAACTATAAAGGGCTCTATCTTTGACAATAGGCCGAACTCTACAAAGCGGTTCATGAGTTTTCGTAATATTTTGGCAAGATCTATCTACTCACAGTTGAATTTGTTGTTCAGTTGAAGACAACTGAACATTATTACCTATTTCCAAAAACCTGGATCTCGTTAGTGGGGAGCAAATGCAAAGCTTCACTGCAGACTGCAGACGATGAAAAGAAAAAAATTAAACATCATCGTGACAAGTTTTAAACAGTGTCCCTGAAGCTGATGATTGAAAAAAATGACAGAAGAGTGAGTAATTCTTTATTTAGGGCGCATTCGTGAAGTTATTCCGTGCTGTATCTCATTAGCCACCTGACTCGGCACCATGATCGCCACATACCTTCAGCAATGCTGTTTGTTTCATTGATAACAATGAAAACATTACTACCTAACCTCACTTCATCATGAAAGCGTATACGCAAAGTGACTTGCGCCAGTCCAGGTCCGCTCGCAGCAAACCGTATGAAAACGTGCGCATCGATGCGCATACGTAAAGAAACGATGGCTCAAAAATTGGAATTTACAGAAATCGCAAACTTGCGAACGTTTTTTAAAGTTGCGAAGAGTAGAAAATTGGCCTCCTGGGGGCCAATTTTTGAGAATATACGTAAAGTTGCGTATGCGCAAATTTGCGTTCGAAGATTTACGTATACGTTTCCGTGTGCCAATTTTTGAGCAGTGTTCGCAAAACGAAAAACGTTCGAATTGGGTCTTCGTAAATAAACGCATGGTAGACGCGACAACGTTGCAAATATCGGTGCATTTCATCTACTCAAGCCACGCCAAGCCTACCAAAGCTTTGAAACGTCAGTTTCTGATGTTCGTGTTTTCATTCAGATTAATAAATTTTCATAACCTCCATATTTAACAACAAAGAATACGTCTGGAGACATCCCCTTGAACATAATTCAGGAAATGAAAAACGATTACAACATAATTTTTTCCGTAGGCTTTGAATCTGTCGACGAAAAATGTCTGTGGATATCACTTACAGGGTGCAACATAGAAAATTTTTCTTACATTCGACGCCCTATTCTGATATGGTAATCGATTCCGATTTTTATCCTGATTGATTATAAATATGCATCACGCTTGATAGGTTAATCAACAAAACACAAATGCATGTGAAAAAAGTGATGAAGTTTCAAAATGATCGAAAAGTTATTTTTTGTTTTAAAGTAACTCAGTAAATTTTTCTATCATTTTAATAGGTACTTGAATGGATTTCATTATAGTTTGAAACTTTTACTGAACCTAACTTAACTTTACAAAGTCAAACTTTTGAAAAAGAAATATTGCTTATTGGTAGTTTTCTTAACTAACCTATCGAGTGGGATATACATATATTCATAATCAGGATGAAAAGCTGAACCAATTCCTATAATAACATACACGTGTCTTATTTGAGAAAAACTCTCGATGACTCGGCGAGAGACGACAGAAAATTTTAGTGCCTTCGAACCTGCGAAAAAAAAGTGGTCTCTAATTTTTGAAACTATGTTTGAGCGGAAGCCTCCAATTTATACGTGAACACCCTGTACCATTATAACAATTAAAAAAGTAGCCGATAAAACCAGTCAACGATAAATTTAGGCTAATTTTGTCGAAATGTTCCTGAGTTAACAATTTTTGAAATCTAAAAAAATCAACTATATAGAGTGCGTTCCACTAAACGATCGCAACGACCGCAACGCCCGTCTACCCGTTCCACTTATAGCCGCGGTCGTGTGTTGCGGTCGTTGCTACGTCACGAATGACGTCATACATCGCGACCACTCCAAGCCCACAACGATCGCGCTGAAAAGGTGAGGCGTTGCGGTCGTCTTCTGGTCGTTAGCGGCAATGTTGCCAGCTCTAGCAATTTATATTGGAAATTGCGACTTACTTTTTTGATTTGGCAATGGCGACCTAAAGTGACGACTTTAAAGTTCAATCAGTTCTATAACGATTTTTTTTTTAATTTTGCCTCCTTCCACATGATTTTACGCAACTTCATTTAAAAGATAGAGACCATTGGCAGGGCACTGCGATTTCGCGCAACACTAGTTTGGCTACGCATCAGCGGCGTAAAACCGGCAACACTGTCGCTGCAATTTTCTCTACAAACGTCAAACCCATGCGTCAAACAAAAAAGTTGTGCCGGTATCCCATCCATAATTCCCATACGGTATCCTTATGGCGAACTCAAAAAAAATGAAATTAACACGAAAAGACGTGACTCGAGTGACTCGACACACCACGACGACCGCACGCCCGTTCCACTTGAGTTTCCGCTCACAACGACCGCGGGCGTTTGCAAGCTAGTGGAACGGGAAAATCTGCGGTCGTGGGCGTGAGCGTTGCGATCGTTTAGTGGAACGCACTCGAAGAGCTGTTATCTTTGACAATAGGCCGAGCTCTACAAAGTGGTTTATGATTTTTCGTAATATTTTGATAAGATCTATCTACTCACAGTTGAATTTGTTGTTCAGTTGAAGACAACTGAACATTATTACCTATTTATTCCAAAAACCTGGAACTCGTTACTCGTTAGTGGGAAGCAAATGCAAAGCTTTACTGCAGACGATGAAAAAAACTGAAACATTATCGTGACAGGTTCTAAACAGTGTCCCTGGAGCTGACAAAGATTGAAAAGAATGACAGAATAGTGAGTACTTAATTCTTTATTTACGTGACGCATTTGTGAAGTTATTCCGTGCTGTACCTCATTACCCACCTGACTCGGCACCATGATCGCCACATACCTTCAGCAATGCTGTTTGTTTTATTGATAACAATGAAAACATTGATACCTAACCTCACTTCATCATAAAAGCGTATACGCAAAGTGACTTGCGCCGGTTCAGGTCCGCTCGCAGCGAAACGTATGAAAACGTGCGCATCGATGCGCATACGTAAAGAAACGATGGCTCAAAAATTGGAATTTACAGAAATCGCAAACTTGCGAACGTTTCTTGAAGTTGCGAAGAGTAAAAAATTGGCCCCCTGGGAGTTTGAAGGTGCGTTCAGTCAGCTTATTTAGCCGCAAGTTTTAATTTTAGTCGTAAGCGCTGCATCGCTCATTGGCTGTTCTGAGGAGGCTCGTTCATAAGAGCCAATGGGCGTCTCTGCGCTTGCGACTAAAATTGAAACTTGCGGCTAAATAAGCTCACTGAACGCACCTTTATATAATCCGTACTACACTTCTGTAACGAAAGTTGCCTAAAAATCACGATTTTAGGCAACATTCGCTACATCAGTGTACTGCGGAATATATTTCACTCCCAGGGACTTCTCTCACATGATTCAAAAATAGCGGCCCAGGTAAATGCGTGTCCCATGTCCCACTTTTAATATTTTTTATGGTGTATTATGGCCATCACTATAAATTTGAAGTGTTCGATGCAAAAATGCGGCCAAGTGTACCCTTGAATTATTGATACTAGATGAACTAAGCAGGAATAAGCTCCCTACAATTATAACACTGAAGGGCTTGTGGTTCTTTTTGCTTCTTCGAGTGTCACGTCGTATTTAATGGATTCATGCTTAGGGTCACATTCGCTGTATAACTTGTGGACTTGCATAGTGGCCCACAACATTTATTTTCCATAACTACTTGTGAAAACTGTACTCCACTCTCCTACCTACCACTCCAGAGGTCGCGGGTTCTATCTCCGCCGGGGACGGATTTTCGGCCTCGAAAACAAGCTCCTTGGTTTAGTTGGAATGCTTGCTAAATGCAAGACGTGTGTCGCATAGCACGTAAAATACGAACGATGGTGCCGACCCCATGCGATGTTGGTGGTCGTTAAAAATCCCTACCCTGTGTTGGAACACACAGGGGTTCGGCAAAATTTCCCCATAGTGGAGGAAAGCATTCACCGGCGTCGGTGTTAGGCCTCGTTGCGGAAATAGGCCGACGTTAAATAAACGAATAAAAAAAAAAAAAACACCATCGAAACACATGTTCGGCTTATGGCATCGGGGCAATGTTGGCACACTAGGACTGCGACAATTTACTGTGCAATCGAACGTGACGTCACGGGCCAGAAAGAGACGCTCAATTTAGGAAACCTGTATTGCCGCCTCTTCAGCAAACTTGCTGCTGCGCACTTTCGACCACTCCATATACTAGAATCCCCTATTATTTTATGTATTACACCTTTTTCTTTATTTTGCAAGGTAAGGGCGCTAGGAAAGCCCGCCGCACTGTTGCAGGACCCTGTATAGTATGTAAATATAAATAATGCATAATAAGGTACGAAAACCTACTATGACAATAAAGACGTCGAGAAGGAGTAAAAAAAATGTATTATTATTGTTTATTATGATGAATGGATGGGGATCCAGTCGAAATGACATGCCAAACACTCAAACAACCAGTTCTGACTTTCTGTAACTTTGAGTTACTGGAATTCGCAAGTAAGCCCAGAAATTGATTTTTTTCCCGAAAACATGATAATGACTTTTGGATTCAATAGCGATAATCCTTGACTCATCGAAGTACAGAAGCATCGTAAAATGTTCAGATTGGATAGGTCTTTTCAAGAGACTTATGGATTCATACCAGTTTTTCCTCGAACTAAAATTTCAAAGTTGACTCGCATTTGAGTCATGTTTGTTGCGCCTTCTCTCTTTCAAATTCAATGATGGGTCAATTTTGATCCCTTAACATTCTTGCCTGAAGTAAGCGCTCGATTATGAGTCTTATTTTCTCGATATCCGTCAGCAATAGAAAAAGTTGGGACATGGGAAGCTCATAGTTTTGGGACTCGAACTAGGCAAAGTCGTGCCCAAATAACGGTAAAACCCTAATTAACATCTTGCGTTCACTTCTCCTTCAAAAAAGAAGTGCGCTACTGAGCCTCACGCCCGTGAGGCACATTCGCTTGTTTTCATGGTTCTCCATGGTTGTTGTTGTTAATCATGGTTCTGGAGATCGCAAATTTGGATTCTCCGTACGGATTTCCAAATGTATTTACAATAAAAAAACAAGTGAGTATGCCTTCACGTGCGTGAGTCTCAGTAGTAGCGCATTTTCTTGAAGAGGCATATTATGAATGTAGAGAAATTTGGTTGAAGGAGAAACATCATTCTTTGCCTACTCTCTTCAGTCGAAACTCATTGTGATTTTTTGTTATCAGAATGGGGTACTTGTCAATGAAACAGATTTGAATAAAAATTCTTTCAATCATCAATATTTTTTTGTTTGGAGGCGGAAGCTGGGAGCAGCCACTAATCAACAGTAGCCTATTCTTTCCCATTTTTAGTCGGCTATCCATATAGCGAAAGAATTAGATCGTTATGTCTTCGGGTTCATGTTTTTCATTCATCTCTTACTTTGAGAGCAGCGTGTGGGGGCGGCAGCATTCGGGAAAGTAACTGTTGCACAGTTTGAGTTGAGGATTCCCAAATGTGTGAGGAATTATGACAAATCAGTGAAAATTATGAAAAATGCATTTTTTTTGTTTGGGGGGCGGGAGCTGGAGGCGGTGACTAATCAAAAGTGACCTATCTCTTCCCGTTTTTAGTCATCTATACATATAGCGAAAGAATTAGATCGTTAATCTTCAAGTTTATGTTTTACATTTATCTCTTACTTTGGGGGCGGCGTGTGGGAGCGACAGAGTTTGGCAAAGAAATTCTTGCACAGTTTGAGCTGGGAGTTTATCTATGTTTGAGGTAACATTTACATTCAAATCAGTGAAAATTGTTGGGAGTTGCACTTTTTTCTTTTGAGGGCGGGAGCTGGAGGCGGCGCCATATCAAAAGTAGCCTGTACTTTCCCATTTTTAGTCAGCTATCCATATAGCGGAAGAATTAGATCGTTATGTCTTTGGGTTTGTGTTATTCATTTATCTCTTACTTCTAGGGCAGCGTTTGGGGGCGGCAGCATTTGGCAAAGTGACTGTTGCACAGTTTGAGTTGGGAGTTTCTAAATGTTTAAGGAAATATGACAATCGGTGAAAATTGTGAAAGTTGGTTTTTTTTTGTTAGGGGAGCGGGAGCTGGAGGCGGCGGTTAATCAAAAGTGGCCTATCTTTCCCCATTTTCAGTAAGCTATCTATATCGCGAAAGAATTAGATCGCTATGTCTTCAGGTTTATGTTTTACATTTATCTCTTGCTTTGGGGGCGGCGTGTGGGAGCGGCAGAGTTTGGCAAAGAAATTCTTGCACAGTTTGAGTTGACAGTTTCTGAATGTTTGAGGTAACATCAACATCTAAATCAGTCTAAATTGTTGAAAGTTGCACTTTTTTCTTTTGGGGGCGGCGGAAGCTGGAGGCGGCGCCATATCACAAGTAACCTATCCTCTCCCATTTTTAGTCAGCTATCTATATAGCGGGAGACTTAGATCTTTATGTCTTCGGGTTCATGTTTTTCATTTATCTCTTACTTTGGGGGCGGCGTGTGGGAGCGGCAGCGTTCGGCTAAGCAAATGTTGCAAAAGGCCATAGCAGGATAAGGGGCCGAAAAGTGCCCCCGCTCGGATTCAACTGAAATTCACATCACACGTTTTACTTGATACTAGAATACATCATACCAAATATTAGCCCCCTAGCTCCACCAGGGGGACCCCTCCCGGGAGTACGCGAAAATTCGAAAAAAATTATTTTCTCAAAAATTAGGAGAAGGAAAAATTTGAAACAAGTGAGTATGCCTTCACGTGCGTGAGTCTCAGTAGCGCATTTTCTGAAAGAGGCATATTATGAATGTAAAGAGATTTGGTTGAAGGAGAAACATCATTCTTTGCCCACTCTCTTCAGTCGAAACTCATTGTGATTTTTTGTTATCAGAATGGGGTACTTGTCAATGAAACAGATTTGAATGAAAATTCTTTCAATCATCAATATTTATTTGTTTGGAGGCGGGAGCTGGGAGCAGCCACTAGTCAACAGTAGCCTATTCTTCCCCATTTTTAGTCGGCTATCCATATAGCGAAAGAATTAGATCGTTATGTCTTCGGGTTCATGTTTTTCATTCATCTCTTACTTTTAGGGCAGCGTGTGGGGGCGGCAGCATTCGGGGAAGTAACTGTTGCACAGTTTGAGTTGAATGTTTCCAAATGTGTAAGGAAATATGACAAATCAGTGAAAATTATGAAAGTTGCATTTTTTTGTTTGTTTGGGGGCGGGAGCTGGAGGCGGCGACTAATCAAAAGTGACCTATATCTTCCCGTTTTCAGTCATCTATACATATAGCGAAAGATTAGATCGGTAATCTTCAGGTTTATGTTTTACATTTATCTCTTACTTTGGGGGCGGCGTGTGGGAGCGGCAGAGTTTGGCAAAGAAATTCTTGCACAGTTTGAGCTGGGAGTTTATCTATGTTTGAGGTAACATTTACATCCAAATTGGTGAAAATTGTTGGAAGTTGCACTTTTGAGGGGGGGGGGGGCGGAAGCTGGAGGCGGCGCCATATCAAAAGTAGCCTATACTTTCCCATTTTCAGTCAGCTATCCATATAGCGAAAGAATTAGATCGTTATGTCTTTGGGTTTGTGTTTTTCATTTATCTCTTACTTTGGGGGCGGCGTGTGGGAGCGGCAGCGTTCGGCTAAGCAAATGTTGCACAATTTGAGTTGGCAGTTTCTAAATGTTTGAGAGAACATCTCAGACAGTAAAATTGTGAAAGTTGCACTATTTGTCGTTTGGGGGCGGAATCTGGGGGCGGCGACTAACCAAAAGTAGCCTATCCTTTTCCATTTCCAGTCAGCTGTTCATATACCGAAAGAATTAGATCGCTATGTCTTCGGGTTTATGTTTTTCATTTTAAAGTGATTGGGGGCGGTTTTTAGCAATTTTTTCATATCGGCGGCGCATATTGGAGGCGGAATGTTTCTGGGCTTACGTTTATAAGTGGCAACTATGTATTATTCATAAAATGAGAACACCAGAACAGTAGGTCTGGGAGAAATTGTAATATCATGTTATTTCAAGTTTATCGGGGGCGGTTTTCTCTATGTTGGCGGCGCAATATAGACATTAAATATAGCCTAGCCCTCCTTTGGGAGTGGCAGCTATGTAACAGCGAAAAAATTAGAAAGCTAGGTCGTCTAGTTTGGGAGGAGTTCGAGGAACGGACGGACGGACGGACGGACGGACGGACGGACGGACGGACGGACGGACAAAGCGGTTGCAATAGCGATTTTCATCAAGATGGAAAATGCGCTAAAAAACATACAGTATACATATTGACAGTGGGCTTCTAAAACACATCAAAACATCAAGATTGCTAGTCAAAAAATATATGAATTTCTATTTTTTTTTCCCCCTGAAGGAATTTTTTGACCAAGATTGTACATATCCTCCAACATTACTACTCATCTGATGTATATAAGAAAAAAATGACAAGTTGCAAGTCCATGCGGAAGACAGTCAAATTTTGAAAAAACTCATTTTTTCCGCGTTAATTCAGGCGACGAAAATTGATAAATGTCAGGATGAGTTGATGGCGCTGAAATGATCATATCACCTTCATATTATCTTATGCAAAAGTGAAATGTGCCATCAATGTCAAACAAAAATCAAAAGTGCTCAAAACCGTAAAAAGCGAGAAAATTAAAAATATTCATTTTTATGAAAAAAAAAGATACATGCAGGAAGGAATAACTGTGTATCATTGCATACTGATGATAAGGAAACATCATACAAAACACAAACAAATCACGTTTTAATCAGAAAAGAAGAAATTTCCGCAAAATAGAGAAAAAATATTGAGAGAAAACATAGGTGAGGAAAATTGATAAATGTGAGAATGAGTTGAAGGCACTTGAACTACTATCTTGATATTATGATATCATGAAAAGTGAGATGTGTCATCAATGCCAAATTTAATAGTAATCGAAAAAGGTCAAAACCGCAAAAAAATGAACGAAATAAATATTTTATCCGATCCTATTGAATAATGCACGCATTATCACGCGCATACATGCCTGCATTTTTCAATAAGACTGGATAAAGCATAGTATTGTACTCGCGGGTAATGGCTATTACTCATTCGGATGCTTTACGACACTCGTCAAGGCTCGTGTTGGCAAACTGCATCCTCATGAGTAAGAAGCAATCATTACCTGCTTGTTGAATAATATACCATTATTTTCAGGGAAAAAAATTGCAGGAAAGAATGACAATTTTAAAACACACACTCTTAATTACTGCGTACTACAATAAATACACGCCAACAATTATCTACTTGGAGATATATCGCAGATACTTCGTTTTTATCCGCTCGCTACCACTTCGCATTCCAATTCAATACTGCCCATGAGCTGACGGTTGATGCCTTATATAGGCCTCCGAATAGTGTTCCCGAACTTTCCATCATCCTCCAGCAATTTCCATAGTGGCCCGGCATACGATTTGCTAGGCGACTCCCGAATAATCACACACCTTCCGCGTGCTTCCCGTGTGCTCCGGAATGTCTGCACCTCCGTCAAAATGGACAGATGTGTCTCGATCGAGCGTTAAATGTTCTCAATGCCAAGCCATCGTGTATACTTCTAGAAACATCCAGAGCACCGCTCTTGTATCTACACCGCTACATGATGGATGGAAGAATCCAGAAAGATCGCGTGTTTACCCGAATGCACGGGATTGCCACTCGTAACAATAACATCAAAAACAATGGATTACATATTTTGAACGCGCAGTAAACAATCTACAGGACATAATTTTGTAGACTCACTTACGAAGAATTCTTTTCAAAGCGGAGACTTCAAGCGACCGACGCCGACGTCGAGAATAAATGTAGTTACCGTTTCTGGAGGGAAAAAGATAGTTTGATTCAAAGACTACTCGATCGAAGTGAAAGAAACTGGTGCTGGTATTATAATATCTGGTAAATTAAAAAAAAAGCTGTAATATGTCGAGACACCGACAGCTTAGCTGTGCTGATAGTAAAAACACCGTGTTTTTTTTTTCTACTTTTGATCGAGTAGTTTTTAAATTGAGCCTTAAGTCATTCCGTCCTGCAATTTTTTTTCCTGAAAATAATTTTTTTAATTCGTTCGCTATTTGCGGTTTTGAGCTTTTTTTATTACTATTTGGCATTGATGGCACATTTCACTCTTCATGGGATCATAATATGAAGGTAATAGTTCAAGTGCCTTCAACCTTCAACTCATCCTCACATTTATCAATTTTCATCACCTGTGTTTTCTCTCAATATTTTTCCTCTCAATATTTTTTCTCTATTTTGTGGAAATTTCTTCTTTTCTGACTAAAACGTGATTTGTTTGTATTTTGTATGATGTATCCTTATTATCAGTATGCATTGCTGCATACTTATATGCACTGTTACTGCACAGTTATTCCTTCCTGCATGTATCTTTTTTTTTCATAAAAATAAATATTTTTAATTTTCTCGCTTTTTACGGTTTTGAGCACTTTTGATTTTTGTTTGACATTGATGGCACATTTCACTTTTGCATAAGATAATATGAAGGTGATATGATCATTTCAGCGCCATTAACTCATCCTGACATTTATCAATTTTCGTCGCCTGAATTAACGCGAAAAAAATGAGTTTTTTCAAAATTTGACTGTCTTCCGCATAGACTTGCAACTTGTCATTTTTTTCTTATATACATCAGATGAGTAGTAATGTTGGAGGGTATGTACAATCTTGGTCAAAAAATTCCTTCATGGGGAAAAAAAATTAAAAAACTAAAAAATTTAAATTCATATATTTTTTGACTAGCAATCTTGATGTTTTGATGTGTTTTAGAAGCCCACTGTCAATATGTATACTGTATGTTTTTTTCAAATTTTTCCTTCTCCTAATTTTTGAGAAAATAATTTTTTTCGAATTTTTGCATACTCCCGGGAGGGGGTCCCCTGGTGGAGCTAGGGGGCTAATATTTGGTATGATGTATTCTAGTATCAAGTAAAACGTGTGATGTGAATTTCAGTTGAATCCGAGCGGGGGCACTTTTCGGCCCCTTATCCTGCTATGGCCTTTGAGTTGGCAGTTTCTAAATGTTTAAGAGAACATCTCAATCAGTAAAATTGTGAAAGTTGCACTATTTGTCGTTTGGGGGCGGAACCTGGGGGCGGCGATTAACCAAAAGTAGCCTATCCTTTTCCATTTTGAGTCAGCTGTTCATATACCGAAAGAATTAGATCGCTATGTCTTCGGGTCCATGTTTTTCATTTTTAAGTGATTGGGGGCGGTTTTTAGCAATTTTTTCATATCGGCGGCGCATATTGAAGGCGGAATGTTTCTGGGCTCACGTTTATAAGTGGCAACTATGTATTATTTATGAAACGAGAACACCAGAGCAGTAGGTCTGGGAGAAATTGCAATATCATGTTATTTTAAGTTTATCGGGGGCGGTTTTCTCTATGTTGGCGGCGCAATATAGACATTCAATATAGCCTAGCCCTCCTTTGGGAGTGGCAGCTATGTAACAGCGAAAAAATTAGAAAGCTAGGGCGTCTAGTTTGGGAGGAGTTCGAGGAACGGACGGACGGACGGACGCACAAAGCGGTTGCAATAGCGATTCTCATCAAGATGGAAAATGCGCTAAAAATCTTTGGGACATTTTGCAAACATATGTCTCTTTTCAATCTTTCGCTAATGGCCTAATTTGTAATGGCGAAATCGACTTCTTTTTCATATCATAAATATACGAAATAACATAGTAACATGAAGAGAAACTCGCTTTGAAAAGTCGGACGGAGTGGCGTCGAGAAAATAGCCAGGTACGCTCGCAGGTACAGATACATACATATTTTCGTTAACTTCATCAACTAATCAATCCAAGAACTATATCCCACACCTCTCGATCGCGTTCAAAGCTTTGCCTACTCTTCGCCCGATCTGATGCGATTCTATAAGCTCTGCAACTTTCTGAATTATCCATCGAATACGTATGCAATTAAGGATGATTAATAGAGAAAATGGCAGCACATTGGGAAAGAATCTCTCTCAAGGGTCAGGACGCCAAGATCGCGCTCTCTGGATGCCGATAATATTTTAATGTCAGACGCATTGCATCACTCTAATTAACTTATTAATTAATTAGATAACAGTATCAAATTTTCGACCTAATCGGAACTCGCCTGTCCAAATTAGACAACACAACGACGCCGCTATATACAGGGTAAGGCATAAAAAACCGCAATGTTTTTATTTCCTTCATCATTTTTTACTTCTCTAACCCACCACCACCACCACCCAACGAGAAGGGGAAGTATTGTGAACGCGCTAGAAAAAAATTCGAGATTTCGACGGATATATCCGAGTCGGGATATCCGACTCCCGAGTGAGATTCGTTCCCAATGTGCTGCCATTTTCTCCATTAATCATCCCTAATTGCATACGTATTCGATGGATAATTCAGAAAGTTGCAGAGCTTATGGAAGCTAACGAAAATATATATCTGTACCTGCGAGCGTACCTGGCTATTTTATCGACGCCCCTCCGTTCGACTTTTCAAAGCGAGTTTCTCTTCATGTTATTATGTTACTTCGTATATTCATGATAATATAAGAAGTTGGTTCGCCATTACAAATTAGGCAGGCCATTAGCGGGAGATGGAAAAGAGACATATGTTTGCAAAAGGTCCCAGAGATTTTTTTTTATTAAAAATACATTTGGGGATCTCGGATATATTCGCTTTGAGGTCCCCTGTGACGATTAAGACCATTTCCAGAATGATCTCTGTATACCGGGTGATCATTTGAAAACTATCCACCTGCAATAACTCCCGATTCCTAGTCAATATTTCTTCGAGCAAAAACAGGTCGATTTTTATCTCGAGAGGGACATCTAAAACATACATTGGCAAATTTCTATCTTCAGCTCCCTCGCCCCACCCAAAAATAAAATTTCAAATGACACTACCTACCTTGCGATACATCAAATTGAAGAAAATTAAATTTTCTTTTTGAAAAAGATATTTTCAAAAATTTTAATTCTACCCCCCTTCTTCCCAAAAATTATCTGAGTGTCCCTTTCAATATTCTGGACCCCTCAATTCTCTTTAGTTTAGTCAGTATCATCCTGAATAGCTCCAAAGACGAGAATTTTCGGTGGAAAAAGTGCCACCCAAATTGACCCCATTGCTCTCCCCCACCTCAACTTTAAAATTTAACAAAATACCACCCACTTTGCGATACATCAAATTGAAGGAAATTAAATTCTCTGTCTAAAAACAGTTTTTTTTGGAATTTTCAGCCCCTCCCCCATTCAACTGGACATTTGGATTACTTGAGTAGGAAAACGGGGCTTTTAAAAATTTCAAAAAAAATGTGTTCAGGGAGAGAATTCAATTCCCTTCAATTTGATATATCACAAAGTGGGTAATGTCATTTTAGATTTTCAAGGTGAGGAGCGGGGAGCGAAGGGGTGAATTTGGGTGGCACTTTTTCCATAGAAAATTTTCTATTTCGATGCTGTGCAGGATGACGTTGACTGCATTCATAGAAAATTTTCTATTTCGATGCTGTGCAGGATGACGTTGACTGCATTGAAGAGAATTGAGAGGTCAAGAATATTTAATTGGACACTCAGAGAATTTAGGGAGGAAGAGGGCTGGGGTTAAAAATTTTAGACATATTTTTTCAGAAACGGAATTCAATTCTGTTGAATTTAGTGTATCGCAAAATAGGTAGTGTCATTTGGAATTTCAAAGTTGGGGTAGGTGGGGGCGAGGGGGCTAAAGATAAAAAATCGCTAATGTATGTTTTAGATGTCCCCCTTGAAATAAAAATCGATCTGTTTTTGCTCGAAGACATTTTCACTAGGAATCGGGAGTAATTGCAGGTGGATAGTTTTCAAATGATCACCCGGTATATGGCTGTGTGTGCGTGTGTGTGTCTGTAACCTTTCACGATAACAACTGTTGCGGTTGTTCTATCCGTCTTGTGTCTATCCGATCGACTTGAAATTTGGTACACAGACATGGTTTCACCGTCGTATGAGCCCATTAGTTTTTGGCTGTCATCTGTCAAACGGAAGTGTCACTATCAAAAAATGACAGAGGCTATATTTCACAGAACTCGAACTTGACAAAGCAAATGCCGGATTTCGAAGAATTGTACTCGGGATTTGGAAATTTTAGAAGAATCTCTGGTTAAGTTTTCTTTGATTTTCTAATCAAAATTCAGAAAAAGTCATGAACGAAAAAACGGAGCCAGATTCATCCACCGTCCCTCTTTTGTTGGACATCCCTGATGAAATGTGGAAATCTTTGTCGTAGCATACCTCAGGCTTAAGTATAACATGTAGTGGTCAAACAAACTTTGTCGTTTTGTCTTGGCAAGTTTCGAATAAATTTGCAAAAAAAACATCATTAGGTTTCCCCCGAGGGGTTGATTTCCCGAGAAAAAAGTGTACACAAGAATTCTGACTTCCGGAATTCCGAGGATTTCCGGTGATTTCCAAAAGAATTCCGATGACTTCCGAAAGATTTCTGGAAATCCCGGTGATTTCCGAAAGAATTCTGGGAATTCCGGTGATTTCCAAAAGATTTCCGGGAAATCCGGTGATTTCCGAAAGAAACCCGGGGATTCCGATGACTTCCGAAAAATTTCCGGAAATTCCGGTGATTTCCGAAAGACTTCCGGGAATTCCGGTGCTGTGATTTCCGAAAGAATTCCGGGAATTCCGGTGCTGTGATTTCCGAAAGAATTCCGGGAATTCCGGTGACTTCTGAACGGCTTCCGGGATTTCCGGTGATTCCCGGGGGAGCTCCGGGATTTCCGGTGATTCCCGGGGGAGCTTCGGGATTTCCGGTGATTTCCGAGAGAATTCCGGGAATTCCGAAATGAAAGGTACACTGAATTCCGGGGAAATCAACCCCTCGGTTTCCCTCTTTGAGGGGCTCTAGCTCCCTTAGGGGGCATTATTCGACCTGTGTTTATTTTAACTTTTCTTCTCATTTTTTTATGCAGAATGAGATCGTCAAATATTGCCGTTCAATTTTGGGACACCCTCCATTAGTTTGCGCACAATCGCCAAATGTCGGCGTACAACGCGAGAGGAAATGTTAGTGCGCTAATAAATGTGCTCGCTCGCGAGATATCGCTGCACGCATGCCTCAGGGCAACAGCCAACCCCGGAATGAGGAGCGAAATTTCAAAACTTTCAACTATTTATTTTAGATATTTATTTATATTTGAATGCGACTTTAAATAATTTATATTACGCATTGCTGTACAATGTACATACTGTGACGGTTCCACACCAGGGGCCCTATTCTTGAAACGGGGAACAGAGTTCACGTGTGTAGTTGCTAGGCAAGGGCCAATCATAGCTGTCCTTGCATAGCAACACCGCATGAGAACTTTGTTCCCTGTTTCAAGAATAAGGCCCCTGATTGGGTAAACATGGAATGAAATAAAGATCTATCTATGAAACGTTCGCCATTTTTCATCATTTTTATTCAGCTTTTTTTTTTCATGGTAATGGTCTCTGTCTTTATGGTTAGGAATACTTTATTTTTCTTTTTTATTTAAAGGAAGATCACTCTGGGAGGATGCTTTCACTGGTTGACGATTGTAGTGATATGCGTACACCTTTACAGCCCATTGTTTATTTTGATGGTGAGGGCGAACAGTCCTCGGAACAGTCACTACAATACGGGAAAAGAAATTTTGACCCTACCATACCCTTGACGGAAATTGAAGAAAAAAAGTGACTTGACGTACAGGTGTTCACACGAGACGACGGATACACCCCCCCCCCATAGAAACTTCCCCTTCAAGATAAATTAAAAAAAAACTTTTTCCCCGTAGTTTCTGAATATGTTAGGTATAATTTTCTATTTCGTGCCATATACATTTATACAGGGTGTCGTATTTTTTTTGCATTTTTACGAGAAACATTCTGTATTATTTCATCACCAAAATCGATGCAAATTGTTATGCTAATTACAAATATGCATTAAACTTTTGAATTTTATTATAAAAAAAAAAATTACAATGCCATCTCCAAAAACCTCGCCCAAAAACATTAATTTTGTTGAGAATGATGAGACTCATTTTAGAATTCAAATATGTCCAGGATATTTTGTTTCACTTTTAAATGATATGGAATGACATAATAAAATGATTGAACAAATATTCGGGACATATTTGATCCCTGAAATGAACCGATCATTCTAAAAAAAAGTTTTTCGAGATGCCAGCGTAGATTTTTCTTTTTTTTTCAGGAAAAAATTTAGAAGTGTCATGCATATTTGTGATCAGGATAATACAGTAGGTCGATTGTGCTGATGAAATACAGGGTGTTTCGAAAAAATTGAAAACAAAAGCAACACCTGTATATGGCGCACGGAATAGAAAATAATACTTCACATATTCAGAAACTACGGAAAAAATTGTTCCAGGGAAGTTTTTTCTTTTTTGAATTATCTTGAGGGGAAGTTTTTTATAGGGGGGGGAAGGGTATCCGTCTCGCGTGAACACCCTGTACAACCATCCTTAGGGCAAATTCTCAAGAGCCCCTCGTGAATTACTTTTTATGGTGTTTAAACCTATTATGCAAAGTGTTGTTTATTGTTATGCCTACATCAAACTCAAGTTGGACAAATCAAAAGGGGTGCGACACGCAAACGGGGTCGTCGTTTGGAACAGTTATGTTTCAAACACATTGCCGGTCGGGGTTATACCATGTGAAATTACCAGCTCTCTGCACTGTAGAGCATTTTATTTTACGATAAGTAAACGGATAATGGTCAGGGTATACGCTATACGCCTGCATTATGCAGTTGCACAGCGCGTATTTTTCATGAAACATAAAACACAATACGTCGTATATGAAGGCACGCGAATTTGATATGGTACGCTAATAATTGTTTTGAAATCTTTTAATAAATTGTTTCCTCACCATCATCCATTCAAACTAACTAAACGAGTATAGAGGATACGTTCTGGTACTTCTGGTGCTGATTATGCGATGGGAGGTAGTTTAATTCTCACCCGCGTATTATATAATGTGTATTTACCGTAGTTCCACTACTTCCACTCGTATACTTCCATTAATTTATTATGACAAGTTCAGTTTTAAGTAGGAGTTCCCTCCGATGGTTTAAATAGGACCCGTTTCGTTTATGAGCCGTTTTTCAAACCCCATCAGCGCGTGTATGTACATAATAAGAGCCTTGCCTATTGAAAACAATAGGAAACGGGAGCATGCACGTCGAGAGGAGCAACACACACCGTGATTGACGAGCAACATTTGAACGTTCATCGACTCGACTTGTCAAAGGACATGAAGAATAAAGGATGTCCTATGAAGGAAAATAACTTTCTGTTAAAAATAAGGGAATATGAGAACGCCTTTACTGACCATTTCTCTCATTGAGCAATTCGGTACTTTAGCTTGCTCACGGCCAGTTATTATTAACAAAATAAAATGTGCCTTTAAAAGTTTATCCAAGGTTTTCATGTTCGATATTCAAAACAAAAATATACCGGATGGATGAGATTAGAGACAGTAACCTGGTAATTTTTTTTGTCAAATTTTGAATATGAAATGTGGAAATTTGGACTACGTAGGTGAATCTTTAAGGTCCTTCAACTTCAAACTAATGATGCATTTATATTGGTGGATAATACCGGGGGTTAGTATGCTCGTATTTTCGGCACGGAAGAACAAGAGAAGAGTAATTCGAGCGTCGGACAGTGGCTTTCGTGCCCGTCAGCGAGATTAGTTGTGTGTATGAACGTGTTTGTGTGTCCTTGGATGTTGCGTGTTCGAGGTCTTTCTTAATTAATTCCTGATTTGATAGCGAATGGTATAAAGCCCATGATGGGAGGCAAGCAGTAGTTCAAGCCGTTTTGCGGTAGTTCAGATTGCGTAAAGTGAAATGGTAATAAAACCGGAGAAAAGTAAGAAATGTCTCAACGTACATGAACAAAAGGAAATAAAACGACGAAATCAGTCAGTCTTTCTTAAATTAAAACGCAAAACCCAACACGTAAGGATAGAATATGCAAAGCGGACTGGTTCATTTACATGTGGCAACGGTGCTGATCTTGGTTCTTGTTCGGAATGATATTGATAATGATGATGATGGAATGGGGGACCGAGGACAGGAGATACACGGGTGTAGGAAGGACATTCTTTAGAGGTCCGGACGATGGGGCACGGGTCCGGCTCTGACGGAGCCGGTGTGCCGGTGAAGCAAGTGATTTCAACGGCCGCGAAGGAGCAATCCCGTGCACGCTTATCGATTTTATGGATGACAATTCGCCTTTGTTCCGACCGGCAAGGTTCGTCCTCAGCTGGTCGACGGAATTGAAAGTGAGATTTGGAAGAGTTAGGAGCAGAAGTTCTTTTTAGATTTTTTGTGGGCTTACCTTGTCGTGATCCAGCGTGACCGACGTGAGGTTGTCTTCGATTTTACGGCAAACGTAGTTGGACATGAAGCGTGTGCAGATCTGGTGGAAACAGGCCTCGCAATCTAAGGAGCAGAATGAACTACACATGCAACAGCAGGACATCTCACAAGAGCACATTAGGGGGTGGAACGAGACGATGCGGGCGCAAAAGCCGGTGCCACCGACGTCGGCGGCGTCTAGATGGGATCCTGGCATAGCGGCCAGCGTACTTAGCGAGCTGTTGATTTCGCACACCATGAAGCTGTCGAGATCAACTTCGGAGGTTCCAGGTCGGCTGACCCCTCGCAACATGTAGTTCTCTTTGTCGATGTTGACCAAGGGTAACAATGCTGAATGTTTGCAGTCCGGCACCACGAGGCGCCGGTACATCTTGCTGCTCCCGGAGTCGCCGGCTACAATGGCCTCCTGCGGGTCACGTTCGGAAACGCTCATCTTGTCATGTTTAACCAACTCTTGCGATCCAAATCGCAAATGAAACTACTCAACAACCTGAGCCTTCCGACGAACTGAAACGACCGACCTCTACTACATCAGACTCAGAGTCGGACCACATCCGCGCAGCGCAAGCGTCACCGTCATTCGCCGCTCACGCTTGCGCTGACACCGGTAGCCCCCATGACCCGCGCCTCTCTCTCACCCACCGCCACCGCCACCGGCCCGGCCAAGCGGCTAGCAGCTAGAGCTAGTTAAGTTACCAAAGCCGGCTCTTCACTCCACCAGCTGCTACTCCGCTCTCGAAAGAGACCGGGGTCGGAGGGATCGGGACTGGGAATGGGCGGGGTGCGAAAAGGCCGGGAGACCGAATCCCGCAAACGCCAAATCAATCACCATCCCCGAGAACAACAACCCATCCATCCATCAAACCCACCTGATCCAAACCGGGATCTCCGATCCCACCGGTAAATTATTATGAAACATAAACGACAGGGAAGGCATGCACGCAGAAAACGCAGCTCTGATACTCGTACAAACACGTCATTCAAGCCTGTCTATCTATACCTACCGTTGCCGTTGCTGTGACGACGATGTCTTCCTGTCTTAGCAACCGAACCCACCCCACAGCTCAATCACAGAGAGAAGAAAAAGAAAAAGGCAACGACGGGGGGGGGGGGGGGAGCCTCCCCCCCGTGCTTAATAAACACTCGGCAACAACGCATCGCGCATTCTTCCGCATCGACTCTTTCCACACTGCGCGAAATTTAAAACTTTAATCCAGCATATTACAGGTGTCCCACATAACTTGCTCACATCCTAAGAACTTCATCATGGTACAAAAGATTATCTTACATACCGAACATGCACAAAACCAAACTACGGTCTCGCTCGCCCTTTGTTCGTGCGAATTACTTATCTAGGACACCCGTACATTATTTATATATCAAATGCATAATTTGTGTACTCACCATTGCATTTTCCACCAATGCGACCTTGTCCCCAAATGTAGTCTTTGCCTGTAACAAATTGATCGCACTCAATCCCTAAAACATCTACCCGTAATCCTCACGCTAAACCACAAATATTTCACATTAAGTGTGACCTCTATAAATATGCTAATCCGGGTATAAAGTGATGAGAAGTATTCTTGAACTTACCTTGAAATTTCAAGTCTAGTATAATTTCAAAAACTACCACAACGCGCATAAAAAAAATCAGACATGAAATTCAAATTGTACGGTGTAAGACTGAAAAAATGCCGCCCCTCCGCCACCTTGATCAATGTTAATGGTAACAGTATACAAAACTATAGACGGATTTGTTTCTGTTCTGATTTGAATTTTGGAAAAAATATTTTCCAAAATTTTGCCGTACTTGGGCTGCGTTTACACATAACTATGACCGGGAGCCGGCACGAATAATTATGCGGAATGAACTATGATTAAAAAAAACAAAACTAATAAATGAATTGCTCGCCCAACGAGGAAAGTCAAATGTCAAGTGGCATTATATACATTTTATAACTATAAATTTCGACTGTTTGGGAATATTATCAAGGTAATAGATACTTTCTGAGTACAAAATGAAATTAATATGGAAAATGATACAACTGACTGAAGCTCACGCATCAGCGCAACGTTTTCAAAATTGCGTGGAAACAAGTCTTATTGACATTCAATAGCAACCCAGAACTTGCAATTTCTTCAGAAATCTCAAGTTATTGATCTGTAATGAACTTAATGATGTGGTTAATTCTATTGTTGTGACACTCAACTGACATACCGTCCAGCTTCGACACCCCCCCCTCACTCATTTGAAAAAGAAATTAAGAAAAAACAACCGCAAGATTATCAGTATGTCCCAGACGCATTATGATTATGAACTTGCAATTATAACGGCGGATATGGCAACCGCAAGAATCAATCTTATACATACCAGATTGGAATACTAAAGGCGGGTTCAGTCAGCTTATCTAGCAGTGGTTTTAATTTTAGCCGTGAGCGCAGCGTCTTTCATTGGTTCTTGTGGCACAACGCATGGCATGAAAGCCAATGAGCAATGCTGCGCTTACGGCTAAAATTAAAACCATACGGCTAAATAAGCTGACAAACTTACCCTAACAGGTGAAGAAATTAGCACGTAACAAAATGACTGTGATCATCGGCTATCATCACTTTCACTGTTACAGCATGAACATTTTCGGTAGGACAGTAGCTGTATATAAGGTAAGTCGGGGTAACTGAGCCACCTTATTTCACGTTGCTATTATCATTTGACTTTCGAATCACTACAAGCACAATAGGGTATGTGACGGTTTTTCAATTTTGGTCTAAATAATTTCTAATTGCTTGGTTTTCACTGAAAGTAGTATTTATTTGGATCAAAGCATGTTTATTTTACGTAAAAAAAATCTTTTTTATTTCGCTAAAATATTTGGCGCCCAAACGCTTTATGAAAGTCAACGGCGATTGTGACGTCACAGTTCATAAACTGTCAAGTGTCATTCGCGAATGTAAACAAACCATCACATGTTCGCAAAGACGCTGTTCTATTTGGAGAACAATGAGTGGAAAATCATATCACTGCCTCTTTGCAAAAACACGGGAAGAAGTTCCCCACATTAACTTTTCATTGTGGTACCCAAAAAAGAACACATGAGAAGGAAGTGGCTGGAACTTGCAAGAAGGGATCCAAATGGATTATCTTCGGAGTCGTCCATCTATTTTTGTGAAAACCATTTTTATGTAGGTATATGAGCTTGGTAGGTACCTTTAATCTTTAATTATATTAAGTATCATATGTGTTATATAATCGATAAATGATATTAAAACACAATTTGAGATTTGAGGTTATGTTATTAAAAGTGAAGTTGGTAGTCAGACTTTAGACTACCGTATTTTAGTGAATGTGCCTACAGTTTTATTATGACGTGAAAAAAAACTGCCCAACCATTACAGCGTCCATTTGAGGCAGCGTACTGCTATTCGCTCTCGAGAAACCTGGATCACATTTTATTTTCAGGTGGAATTGAAAACACCGACACGCTCCGGGCTACGTGACATCTCTGGTGACAGATGAGAAATGACAGATACGAAGATTGACGTCACACCCAATCGTGGCGCGTTTTAGGTCACGTGACATTGATTTAAAATAATTTAATTTTTAATTTCACTTTTCTCATCAATTAATCAATGTATCTTCGAGAAATGTTGCACAAGCTACATTTCAATTTTCACTTGCTCATAACAAAGACATAAAACCATTAAAATCTGACACAGTCACAGACCCTATTGTTCTTGGACGCAACGTATAGTCCAGGTAAAATATGGAATGAATTTCAGGCAAGCGAAATTATTGGACACCAGCTCAGAATTTCATGAGGACAACCTACGAGAAGTCCCCATGTTTCTAAGTTGTGGCTCTAGTTTTCTAGCTAAGGTCAAAGATACAAGAACCTACCATTTTTAAAAGTTGTTGTAATTGAAAAGCTCTTCAACTGGTTATTACGTAGTTGAGGTCAAGCAACATGATGCGATATGTCCCAGAGGCGTGCGTTGTACCAGTCGTGGGAATGAAGTCTGGGAAGAGGTGAGGATCTTTTGGTCTGGAATTCCACGCCACTGGAACCTATCGCATCGTGTTCCTTCACCTCAAAAATATAAGAAGCAGTGTAAGAACTTCGGGAATTCTATAACTTCGAAAAATGATAGATACTTGTATCTTTGACCTCCTCCAGGAAAAGAGCTGAAACCTTGGAACCAGAAAATGAGCCAAAACTCGGAAATATGGAGACATTTTAGCGCAATTTCCCAAAAAATTGAAAAAGGTGCTTTCAGCTTCAATTTTCCGTTCGTCCGTCCGTACCCGGGATAACTCCGCTCTAATAATGCAGGTACGTAAAATAGTAATAGAGATGCGGGCTCTGGTTATGTTAACTCCATCTTTTTCTAGACTTTTGTTGGTAACGAAACACATCACATTTACTTCTACACACATTTTTTAATTCCATGAGGGTGAGGACGAATGCTGGAATTCGTCCGGATTCCAGAATATCAATTTTATTGCGTCGCACTATTTCTTGCCGCATACGTCACACAATAGGTCGCGGGAACATAACCGTCACCTTGGCACCCGCTATGGCAAAGGTTGCAAGTATGCCTGACGTGGCAACTCCGCTCTTCCTAGCCGCTTTCGTTCTGCACCAGGAGCTGCTTCGGGTAGATCACTAGATAGAGAAAGTAGATACATACGCCAATCACGGCCCAGCTGGATCTACTTTCTTTATCTAGTGATCTACCCTAAGCAGCTCCTGCCAGCACAACGAAAGCGCCTCTTGCCAACTTCTTGCCCGCGCTTGCGCATGATGGGTGCCAAGGTACCGCTGTAGAGATTCGCTTGTTTTTGACATGACTCAGTCAAACCTTGAGTTTAGCACATCAATTTTTTTGATAAAGCGACAATTGTTCAATAAATATACAGGTAATATAAATATGTATTATGTATTGTCGAACAAAGAAAAATGACTTTAATTCAGACTAACTAACTGACAACTGTGTACCATTTGGCTTGTCTGTCATTCATCACGGCCAACTTAATTTTTGAAAAAAAACCAAAAAAATAGCAAATTTTGTGAAAATTTCAGATTATTTCAAAAAAATGGAGGTTAAAGGTGAGGTACCCCTAGTAAAAATGAAAGAGGATAAAAAAAGCTATCAGATGACGTTTTGAAATTAGGGGCATGCCATTTGAAAAACAAAATAGTTATGATACTTTGAAAATTATGAAGTTCGATTTTTTTTTGGGAACGCCCTGTATCACAAAATCGCAATTTTTTGACATTGAGATATTGGCCTTTCACTTGACTATCACTATGTCAAGTTTTATTTCTTAGTTTTGAAAAGCGAGGTCGCTACGATTTTTTTAAAAAAACTGTGAAAATGCGATTTTTTTCAGTTTTTTATTTTTAGTTGGTAGCACTGCCACACAATTGAAAAACAAAAACACAGGCCTAAAACAGTTGAAGAAGCTGAACAGGAAAATGCAAAAACATATAGGTGTTCCAATTAAAAAAATTGACGTTTCGTTAATCCCGTCAAAATGGGATACCCTGTATAGCTGAAAATAATTTTAGGTTATAAAGGTGGGTTCAGTCAGCTTGGTTTTAGTTTTAGTCGTAGTCGTTGTCATAAATTTGAAAGTAGGAAGCACGCGTCATATGCGCGGCGTTCATACAGAGTTTTAGTTTTAATTTTAGTCGTAAGAATTCCGAACTTTGTCGTAAGATACCGACTTGCAGGTTGCGTAATTACCGGCATAAGGTATGAGCATGGATGGTGATGGTAATGGGTTGTATGTATTGATAAAAAAATAGCATAAGCATTTGCTTCGATTTCAGAGGAGTTGTACTCCTCATAAATGTAAGCAAATACTTATTTATGCTTTTTTTTACGAGTTGTTACATTAATAGGTACTACCCATTATGAACACGGACCGTATGAAGACGAAGGTTCGCGCAGTATCATTCGAGCTCCTATTGGTCAATTCTTACGACTAAATCTTGCTGTATGAACGCTCTTCTCTGTTACGACAACGACTAAAACTAAAACAGCGACTAAATAAGCTGACTGAACGCACCTTAAGTCTCATCAAACCATATAACTTTTCTCTTACGTCTTTTTCTCTATCTTGAACGGTAAGGTCACTATGGGATAATTACGCTAGGATGGGCCATCCTGCATTTATTACAACTTTACAACTAAAGAAAATTGTATTAACAAGTAGGTACTAGTGAAATTACCATTATACCATATATCCATCTTTAGGACGCCATTTTTGTTCCCGCGACCACGCATCAAGTGGCTCGTGGTCCCTTCCCTTTTCCCCCTTTCTCTAGTTGCCCCCTTCGCTCTCTGCCCCCTTCCCCTCAGACGGCTTATTTTACTATTACTATCACAGTAAATCCGGGAGAACAAGAAACTGCATGGATGGTCCGCAATTTTTATTTCAGATCTTTTTTCTAGACACCATTCTGAGTGGTTTCCCACTTTATTCGACTAATTTTGAGAGATGGAGTTAATGTAACCGGACCCGAGATGCGCTCTAATAGTAGCGCATTTCTCCTTGAAGGATCAGTAAACGCCAATATGTTGATTAGGGTTCTACCGTTACTTAGACACGATTTTGCGTATAGTTCGGTTCTCAAAACTATGAGCTATCCATCAAGAGTATGCTGGAATGTAGGGCATGAAACACAAGCTCATAATAAATGCTTCCAATTCCGTACAAAAAACAAATGTACCTATTTTTTTATTTTTTTCGCCATTACTTTTTCATTTTTTGAAGAATTCTATGAGAAGCAAAAATTAATAAGGGAGGGTGGTGCTAACTGAAAAAAAATTAGGGTTGCTAGGGGCGAAACGAGTTGGTCCGTTTCGTTCTTACTTGTGCCTACCAATGTCCATCGCGTTACCAATTGATACTGTGAAATTTGAAATCTGTGCCTTGAAAATTGCGGAAATTATCGCAACTTAAGATTCCGCGCGGACACCCGGTATACAGGTGTGCCGAAATTAATGCAACAAAATATAGAGGGATATAGAAAATTGAAAAATAAGGGGACATTCTTGAAATAACTTTTGAACCGTTTAACCGATTTTATTCAAATTCGAACCAAAGTTTACTAAAAAAAGGTCTCTATTAAACAGTGATAACGCATTTTATCAAACATTCTTAGGGGCAAAGTTAATAGGAGGTCGGTACCCTTCCCCTTTTCCCCCTATTTTTTGGTTGGTTTCTTTTTGAATTTAGTCAGGGGTTATCGGGTATTCCGTGGGCTCCTTCGTGAAGGGAGCAAGAGACCTTTAATTTCTCATAGTCCTATATGTGGAGATACCGAAATGTTTTGGTGCCACTTTCAAAATGGCGTCATTTCAAAATGGCGGCCGTTTGTTTCCGGTGACATTTATTCGACCTAACTTGCTTCATCCTCACCCGATTTAATTTTTATTTTTTTTAGAAATACGTGAATCCATATTCTCTGTCCGCTGCTACCATCGGTTATCATTTATATCAATCTGTTTGATCGCAATTAGAAAAAAACTAAAAATTATGATGACTTTTAGTCCTATAGGTTTCTCGACTGTTTCTCAACCTAATTCAAGTTGTATTGATCCTAACAGCATCTACAATGAATGAAGTTAACTAAAAACTCAGCTTGCTGGAACAATAATGGCCACAAGTGATACAGTAGGTGAAAAAAGAGCGATATTCACGAAAAATGGTGAAATTAAGAAGGAAAGTGCCGTGTGTTTTTTCAGGAAGTAGGTATACGTGTTATTTTTTAGTTACTACTTCTCTGGCCTCTGAAGACACCGAAATGCTCTGGTACCAATTTCAAAATGGCGTCGTTCCAAAATGGCGACCATTTGATTTTGGTAACATGGATTCACACTCAACTTACGCCTATTTTCGCTCGACTCAAACGGATTTCAATGATTTTTCTTTTGATCAGGTATAGTATATTGATGTTCTCTATATGCTCAGAAATTTATCCGCCATGGCTCACAGTGCGCAGAGAATGTAAAAATATATAAATAAGAGGCGGTCTTCCCACAAAACGTTTATAAAATATTCCTAACTGCAGTTTCGGGAGCCTCTAGTCTCCCGTCGTCAGAGGTAAAAGACTAAAATACAATAATTAAATTAACATAAAATAGGTAAGTATATAACATACGTAAAAAGCTTGTAAAATATTCTTCAAGAGAATTGGAGTAAATATGTGACGTAAATTGTCAAATTTTCAAGGTATCTTGATGCTATCGTCCGAAATTTGCACTTGTGCCAAATAGTTTTTCCAAAAAAAGAAAAAAAAAACTAGAAAATCAGTGATTTACGATTCCTATTGCCTCAGGTGCTGTGTGCTTCCCCGTGAGAGGCATGCCTGGCAAATATTTTTGTATTATTCTCATATGTATGAAGTTACCGAAATGCTTTGGTGCCACTTTCAAAATGGCAGCGTACCGATTTGGCGGCCACCTGGATTTTGGTAAGGTGTTCAATAATGCAAAAATTTCAACTCAGTAACCAAAAGAGTTATGGTGATGAAAGTCACAAGGTAGATTTACAATTCAATGCTTGTCAAGATAAAACAAATCGCATCTCCATATCTTGAGCCGTTCCTGAAAAATTCAGATATTAGTGGTCAGTTGCATAAAAATTGAAATGTTTAATAAATCAGTGGATTTTCCACGACTCAAGAAACGGAGATGCGGTTCGTTTTATCTTAACAAGCATTGAATTGTTAATCTACCTTGTGACTTTCAACACTATAACTCTTTTGATTACCGAGTTGGAATTTTTACATTATTAAAATCCAGGTGGCCGCCAAATCGGTACGCTGCCATTTTGAAAGTGGCACCAAAGCATTTCGGTAACTTCATACATTATGAGAATGATGAAAAAATATTTGCCAGGCATGCCTCTCACGGGGAAGCACACAGCACCTGAGGCAATAGGGATCGTAAAAATCACAGATTTTCTAGTTTTTTTTCAATTTTTGGAAAAACTACTTGGCACACATGCAAATTTCGGACAATAGCAAATAGAGAACATCAATCCATACCTGATCAAAAGAAAAATCATAAATCGGTTTGAGTCGGGCGAAAATAGGCGTAAGTTGAGTGTGAATCCATGTTGCCAAAATCAAATGGTCGCAATTTTGGAACGACGCCATTTTGAAATTGGTACCAGAGCATTTCGGTGTCTACAGAGGCCATAGAAGTAGTAGCTAAAGAATCACAGTATACAGTATACCTACTCCCTAAAAAAACACACGGCACTTTCCTTCTTAATTTTACCATTTTTCGTGAATATCGCTCTTTTTTCCCCTACTGTATCACTTGTGGCAATTATTTTTCCAGCAAGCTGAGTTTTTAGTGAACTTCATTTTATTGTAGATGCTGTTAGAATCAATACAACTTGAATTAGGTTGAGAAACAGTCGAAAAACCTATAGGACTAAAAGTCATCAGATTTTCAGTTTTTTTCTAATTCCGGTCAAACAGATTGATATAAATGACAACCGATGACAGCAGCGGATAGAGAATATGAATTCAGGTATTTAAAAAAAAAAAAAATTCAAATCGGGTGAGAATGAAGCAAGTTAGGTCCGGATAAATGTCACCGGAAACAAATGGCCGTCATTTTGAAATGACGCCATTTTGAAAGTGGCACCTAAACATTTTGGTATCTCCACATATAGGACTATAAGAAATAAAAGGTCTCTTGCCCCCTTCATGAAGGAGCTCACGGGATCAGTTTTTTGAACCTATGGTACCAGACTAATCCAGAGCCCAATTTTTTTTTCTGAAAAACTCCATGTTCCTCAGTGAAAATGATGGTTTATCAACTTAAAACACCCAGAAAACTCATTCTAGTTGACGAATCATAAGTTTTCTTGAATTTTAATTTTCAAGGCCTTTGAAAGTGGTGTTTTTGAGATGTTTCCTGAAGTTTCAAACACAAATATCTCGAAAATAAAGCCTCTAATCAAAATTTTGCAGGAAAAGCTTTTTTCTCTAAATTGAACGTAGAATTGGAACAATTTCTAAAAATGTTGAAGGGGATGAGAAATAGGGGGGAAGGGGGAGGATGCCCCCTATTATCTATAAGCGTGGCGCGGAGCGTCGGATGTCGGGAGAGCGATATCCGAAGCTAAGCAACGTCAGGCGCAGTCAGATTTCTGGATGGGTGACCTACCAGAAATTTAACTATCAGCTCGCTTATACCGTGCCTCGGAGAGCACGTTAAGCTGTCGGTCCACAGTTAAGTAGAGTAGCCATTGGCTAGACTTCGTCGTAACGAAGACAAAATTATAATTATTATTATTATTATCTTCGCCCCTAAGAATGTTTGGTGGAATGCGTTATTATTGTTCAATAGAAACCTGTTTTAGTAATCAGACGTTGCCCACCACCGGCAAAAATATGTGAAAATTCCACAACCTTTCATCATAACTAAAGATGGCCTTACGGCAAGGCCGAAATGCATTTTGAATAAAAAATAATTGTGAAGAGATTAAGAACCGTATTCATACCTCGCTTTTAAGATAAAAGCGCTTTTAGTGCGATGCGCATTTAGGGGCATTTCTCATATTTCAGTGTTCAAAAATACAAATTAACTCGCAAATTAATTGCAATTAAGTACATACAATCGCTCCCAATCGCAATAATGTATTTTTGAACACTGAAATATTAGAAATGCCCCTAAATGCGCATCGCACTAAAAGCGCTTTTCGCTTAAAAGCGAGGTATGAATACGGCCCTAAGAGTACCTTTCTATTTTGTAAAATGGCAACTTCACTAAGAGAAAGCAGCAACCACTACGAATTTGTTTTAGCAAACTTTGGTTCGATTTTGAACAAAATCGGCTAAACGGTTCAAAAGTTATGCAAAAAAAACTGTTTAAAAAAAACAACTTTGAAAGCCTGTATCATTGTATAACTATTACTAGTAGGTCAGCCTCGAATTTGGGATTTTGTCGCTAGATGTCGCCAGAGCAATTAGCTCGCAAGAAGTTATCAGCGCATATGAGAAAAATTAAAATTTCTGTACCAAACCATCAACATCTATCAGTAAGTTGGGCGCCACGTTGAAATTTGAAGACAGCGTGATTTATAACTAATTTAAGCGACCAAACGACAAATGCTGAACACGCCACCTGCCCGTGCTTTCCGGAAATTGCACAATTTGAACGGCGGCTGGCCTACTAGGAGTAGTTATACAATGCCTGTATCTTCTATATTATACGTTTGCGAGGGTATGTTTATTGGGAAAGTCCCCTTACTTTTCAATTTTCTATCTCCTTGTGAATTTTGTTGCATTAATTTCGGGACACCTGTATACTTCGTATAGCTCAAGAGCAAAGATGGTATACAGCAATTGAAAGGAAAGAAGAATATCAAATTTCAACATCAAGTGCCGCTATCCAGTTAATGGCGTCCCCACAGGTTTGATATATTTCCATTGTTGTTCCCGTAAAACGTCTAATTTGACAATCTGACACGATATGGTCCATAGTTTGGATTAGGTGTCCGCAGTAAAATTAAATATAAAATTTGTAAATACATGGCTCAAACATTTGACAGTGTGAAAAACCTATAAAAAAGCCGGACACCCCACACCTATAATAATAACCCACTCGCCCCATTCACAGTTATTTTTCAGGGCGACTGGACCACCCTCTTTTCAATATCGCACTAGCATATGAACAACCCTGCACTCATCAATTTGTGAAATCATATACAAATTTCCTCAGAAACACAAAATATGTGAAATGCCCCTCGCCTGTTCTTTATCACGGCGATTAATGGTCGATTAGGTATTGCGTTGTTTCCATATAAAAAAGGGAGAAGTTTGAGTTATAGTCAAAACTTGACCTGAACGACCGATGATTACTAATGACAGCACCACCAGCCACCACTACCAATAATTGAAAAAAGTTGAAAAATTCAAACGGTATAGCGGTTAACTACCTATGGCCCAGTTACCTCGGGGGTTCTGTTACCCCGACTTACCTTATCTAATTTAATACAACGTGTTATGAAATTTTGACACGGTCCAAGAACTCAACAGAACATTCAAAAGTGTCGTTGGCGCTGGTTTGTAACTGATAAACCTGCTAGCCTGAATTAGTAGTTAGGAAAGAACAAGAGAAAGAGAATAGTGTATTAGCAGCGTGTAGAGAGGTACTTACAGTGGTTGCACAAAACTGGCTTCAGAAAGAATACATTGGCCAAGTAATGTTCGGTTTCCGTTTTGCCCTTGGTATCTGCGAACGAAACAAAATCTTTACACATAAAAACAATGCCCGTATTACTGAAAGACCCTCCCGTTTATCAAATTATCTCTATCCTAATGATACAATTAGGTAAATGGGGAAGAGGTCGGTCACAGATCCGGGTAATTTGCCTATAAATGGTTCAAGGTGCTAAGCAGAATATTATGATGACAACTAAACTTGAATAAGGTTAAGCTTTGAATTAAATAAGAGACACTCTGACTCCTGACTACGGTGGAAGATACACCGGGTGTCCATTTGAAAACTTGAAAACTCCTTGATTTTCCTCCAAAAAGTATTCCCCCTCCAAAAGTGGGTGCGTGACCATGGTCATTCCGGAAGAAGGAAACTTCTATATAGGTATGAAATCAGTTAGCAAACAACGTTAGAACATGTGTTCTTTTCGTTTTTGTGTTATTGTTTCACAATAGATTTATAAAATTTTACATTATGCAAATGTGTAGATACTTATGTAAGTACACAGGGTGTACCACTTTTTTTGGCAACATTTCAGGAGAGCATCAAAAAATAAGTATGTACTTTCACAAAAAATGAAAAAACTTTTTTTTTTAAATAATAGGTAAAAAAAATGAAAATTGAAAAAATGTGACAAAAGTCAACATAACCAGCTTGTAGGTATGCATCAACTTACTTTGTGCACCAAATTTGGTCAAAATCCAGTGGTTAAATATGGAGTTATAACAAAACAAGCGAATAATATGTCTCATGGGCATGAGGTTCAATAGTGCACCTTCTTTTTGAAAGATTAGTGAACGCAAGATGTTTATTAGGGTTCTACCATTATTTGGGCAGAAATTTCAATATGGCGGCCAACATAGTGGCAGAATCATGAAATTTGGCTTGAAAATCAGAATGATCGTACTAGACAAGGGAAAGTTCCAAGTTTTATGAAAATCGTTCCACTAATAACAGATTTTGATATGGCGGCCAAGAAGGCGGCAGAGCATCATTTGTCCAAAATTGGATAGATTTTGATGAAATTCACATCGCCTGCGAATTTCACTCAAATCGGACCACTTTCCATAGAAATTCAAAATGGCGGACAAGTGACAAAAATCATTGATCAACTTGGTGGACACGTACGCATTCGATTGGTGTTTGCACCACATCGATATCTATTTTCGTTGAGGCATAATTCTCCTAGTTCTATCACTTTGAAACATGTTCAATATGGAGAATACAAGATGGCGGCGGGGCATCAATTGTCAAAAATGGGATGGATCTTGATGTGATTTACATTGCCTGCAAATTTCATTCTAATCGATCACTTTTAGAGCAATTCAAAATGGCGGATCAGATGGCGGCAAAGTAACAAAAAACCAAAAGTCAACTTGACGTCCTGGACATATGTATTTACTATTGATCAGCGTTTTTACATCACATCGATATCTCTTTTTCCTGAGGGAGTTGATATCCCGGGTACAGACAGACAGACGGACGGACGGATGGACGGGCAAAGTGAAGCTAAAAGCGCTTTTTCCCTATTTTTTGAGAAAGTCATTTTCAAAACTCAACTTTGGAAGCCTCTATCTCCGTTATAAAGCGTTTCCGATATTATTTTTTCTAGATATACAGGGTGTTTCAGGGATGATAGCAAAAAATCCAACTGTGGGTAGATCTCGTCAAAATATGACGAAAACCTTTATACCATTTTGCAAAGTTCGGCCTAATGACGAAGATACAGCCCCCCAAAGTTCACTTTTTCCGGATTTCAAAAATTTGTAACTCAGGAATGTTTCAACAAATTAAGCTTTAATTCAGCATAAGCTGGTTTGTCATTATTATTCATCAACCTGCCAAATTTGAAAAGAATCCAGTCAGTGGCGTAGAAGTTATGAGGGGTCACCTTCAGTCAACTTTTCTTCGGTTGCTTCTACATTATTGACCCTCATAACTCCTACACCACTGGTTGGATTCTTTCCAAATTTGGCAGATTGATAGATAATTATGACAAACCAGCTTTCATTGAATTAAAGCTGAATTTGTCGAAACGTTCCTGAGTTACAAATTTTTGAAATTCGAAAAAAGTGAACTTTGGAGAGCTGTATCTTCGTCATTAGGCCGAACTTTGTGAAATGGTATATAGATTTTCGTCATATTTTGACGAGATCTACCCACAGTTGAATTTTTTGCTATCATCCCTGAAACACCCTGTATAGTACACTTATTTTTTGATGCTCTACGACCTTCTGAAATATTGACAAAAAAAGTGTAACAACCTGTATATACTTATACCAGTATACTATACTTACAGGTATTCCTGAATTAAGTGGCCAAATGTCTATAAAATCGGATAGCCCCTACCTATTTGGCAAAGCAACTCGCTAATCGCTCCGCTTGCTAACTTGATTGGTTTGTCAAGTCTGGATGAAATCCATCGTTTGTATATTTTTGCTCAAAAGTTTTTTTCGAGGCTTTTTTAGAGCTTTCACATTGATTTAGTACAATTATTATTCACCTACAATCGGTTCTCGATTCATCTCATACGATTTTTTTCATCGAATCAAACTCAAGAAAATAAATTAATCATTTTCTGATTGCAAATGAAACACTTTCGTAAGTTAGAATTCATCGATCAGATCAAATTTTTATTTATGATGAAATCTGAAGTACTTAAAACACGATGCAAGCGGTAAAAGAATACTAACATGACAGTTAAAAGCGAGCCTCACAACACATTCCCGTCTTCCATTCTCTGGGACGCCACTGGTCACCCAGTAAAACGTTACACCAAGAGCGTTACACATCATCCTCGCATCAACTGAATTCACCCTCATCCACAGAGTCCCTCATCTGTGGTTGTTGTGATCTAAGCGAGCGATAAGAAGTTTTACTTAAAAAAAAACGAGATAGGTGGACCTCAAATTCGAGGGAAACATAATGATAAGAATGAATTCTATGCTCCTGCTTCATCCTCTAAGGCAAGGAGGCAAGGTGGCCACCCTTTCGAAAATTTCAAGGGAAAACAATAGGGATCGATAATACAACATTTTGGAGGTCTATCAATTCTCTTTATTCAAGTGCAACAAGAAATAAAATTGAGCCATCCGTTTTCAAGATCCCCTAAGGCCATTCTTGATTATTACATACAACTCCCTTGATTATTAGACCTACAAGGATAATATTCACTTATCGAAATCCCACTGTCATGACAACGGAATAAAATTGATGTAAACAACAAAATCTGACAGTTGTCACTTCGGACTTCTTTTTGTAATAATCATCAAAATATCACTCGTGTCCGAGATTTTCCCAGATAATTTTGGCCAAGCGTTTCCCTCGGGCTAGTTGTCCAACATGTTGGAGTTGTTCACAACATCCAAATTAGCACTTCACGCCGCACTTGTAATTCGTACACAACGCCGGACCTTGCAATGTCCAAGCTTTTGGGTTAATTTGAGCCACTAATTTCAGAAATGCACAAACAGCGCAGACTCGCCAATCGGCATTTTCAAATAATATGACATCTCAACACAATTTGTTTTTGGACAGTTCTAAGTTCTAACCCACGTTATCATTATAACCATTTTATAACCAAAGTTTGTGCTTTGTACCGTTTGTAATGGAAATACAGAGGAATCGGCGACGAAGGAGATTGTTTTACAGGTATCTATATCGACTCACAAGCTTTTCCGCTAGATGGGGCGGCAAATTTCGACCCATTAATTTGGACGTTGTGAATGGTGGGTCACACTAAAGTGCGATTTATAACTCGATTTTAATTTTAGTCGCAATTTTAATCGCAATTTTAGTCGGATCGATTGTAAGCATATTCCTCTTGTCAATTTATAACTCGATCGTAACGATCGCATCGGTCGGAAGCAAGGCGTGATGGAGGGAGAAAACCTGGGTGCAGTGCAGTGGCGTAACTAGCCCATTTGGACAGGCAGGTACACCTTCAGACCAAGAAGGCGCCGCAAGTGAACATTTTTCGGGAAAATCAGCATAATCAATGTGTGTTCGTGTGAATTGTAAACGTTAAAAAGGCGCCGTTGCGGTCAAATATTTGTACAGGTGGGTGCGGGTACCCGGCTGACTTCCCCCTAGCTGCGCCACTGAACCTCTGCACAAAGTCCCCAGAAAATCCCCTAACCTAACGTTGCTAATCAAGAAGACTACTGTGTTCATTTTCGCTAATCTTGATATTATCTTGATTTTTATTGGTCGATCGTAAGGATCGGATCGCAAGAGTTGGATGTTGGCCAACTTCTTAAAATCCTTAAAATCGTTACGATTGTGTCTTGCGATCAAAATCGGGTTATAAAAGGTATAGAGGAAATCGTATCTTTGAACTTCGTTAAAATTGCGATCAAAATTGCGACTAAAATTAAAATCGAGTTATAAATCGCACTTAAGTACGAGTATAATTGTTCGTATTAAGTGCAAGTGTTGAGTATCCTACTAATTTGGAGGTTGTGAATGAACCTTTACTGTTGATTATAATTAAATGAGAACAGGGGTCAAGTAACACATCAGTTTGAAGGCGTTTGAAGTCTCTGTATTTTGGTGTAAAAATAATAATCGGATGGTTCGATTTTATTTCTTTTTGTACCATAAATAATAAGTTGAAAGGCATTCAAAACAATGTATTACTCGACCCCTATAGGAATAGTAAGGAGTTTAGTAGTCTAGAGAATAGTAAGTAAGGAATTTGACATTTTTGAAAAGGTAGCCTAGTCACCCTGTCTCAGGGGATGAAGCAGGAAGATTAAAATAATAATATAATAATAAAGCGACTTTATTCGGCGAAGTTTCGCTCAAAGCTACTCTAACACTTAACCGAGATGTGTAAAATGTGTCCCCCTCGAATATAAAATCGACCTGTTTCGGAATTTCTCGAGGATTTTTTTTTTATTTTTTCATTTGTTTATTGACCGTCGGCCTATTTCCGCAACGAGGCTTAACACCGACGCCGGTGAATGTTTTCCGCCACTATACCGGAAATTTTGCCGAACATGTTCCAACCACTGGGTTGAGTTTTGTATTTATAATATGGACTGCGAAAATGAGGCTAACGAACACCGCAAACCGAATCAAAATATTTGGAGTGAATCAAGTTACATCGTTTTGAAAAATGGCAAAATTTTCGGTCGCGACACATTGAGTGGTGCGCAGTTTATAACAAAGAAAAAATCGGTTGTGTCACTCTTTTCCAGGGTTGGCAATAAACATGTTTTCTTTTTAGGAACAAAACAAAGTGTTTTTTTTGTTTTAAGGACGGAGTTGAATTGGTAAAATGAGCGTTGCGAAATCAATCCCTGTGGGTTTATTCCTTGACGGATTCTTACCATTTTGGTCTCTTTCGAAAGCTACAAGGATGTACTTTGGTTTGAGCCCATTGGCATTTCCAAAATCCAAAAATAATATTTTGATTCAATAAACAAGAAATATTAGCTCTACTTTCTTCGGGACAAACGCAAATTCTTGACAACTCGTGCGAAATTTGGAAAGAAAAAGATTACTATCACTGGTTACTATGTACTTACTAAGTAAATAAGGGGGGTCTTCAATTGTGTATAAGATGAAATAACTTTTATCTCAGCGTACCTATGCAATTTAACGAGTGCAGAACTTCCAATGGTATTTTAAACACCTAGTATTATCTCTAGAGTTCACTTGAGATTCATGACAACTGCAAAAATTACAACAATAATAGGTAGTTAAAAGAAAACCTAGATTCCTTGATACACCTATGTCGATTTTCAAATTCAAAATGCCACATTTTGATACCAATAACGTGACTTTGACATTCCAGGGGCGGCGCAAGGAACAGGATCCCAATTTTATTTTAATACAATGGGGGGGTCAAAAAAATCACATTTTTATCTTCGTTTGATTCTCTATCTAACCTAGAAAAACAAATGGATTGGAATCCTGCCTCACAAAAAAAAATGGCGGCGTTCAAAAGATCAGTGTTCCTATCAAAAAGGTGGCATTTTCTTGAAATCAGAAGCAAGTACCACCTGTTGAGACACTTTCAACACACTGATAACGTGACCTATTGACCTTGACAATACCAATGGCGGCGAAACGGGAAGAAAATACCACCCTTTTGATAGGAACCGTGATACTGACTTTGGCACGCCGCTATTTTTTTTGTGGGGCAGGCTCTCAATTATTGTTTTTATAGGTTAGATAGAGAATTAAACAAAGATAAAAATGGCATTTTTTTGACTTCCCATTATACCCAAAATCGGTTGTGTCACCCCAAAACTTTCCCGACTAGTATCCAGGAACCTATGTAAATTTTTGTTCGAAACGTCCCTTCGGGTGGTAAGTCGGAATTGCAGAAAAAGATTGAAAATAATTTACATGAAATTTAAAGTTTTGTCATAAGAATTTGAATTTTCCGTGAATACCTCCAATCTTATTCCAAATCATCTTATTGTAAAAATCGTCAATTAAGGCTTCCCTTTGAACTCCATCATTCAGTCCGGTCTCGGAAACCCAGGCCGGTTTTACATTTTTAACTGGAAAATTCCCAGGAAATTGGAAAAAAAAGTTGGATAATGTTCAAGAACCAGTTACCTCTTATTTAAAAAAAATCGGTTGTGTCACCTCAAAACTTCCCCGACTAGTATCCAGGAACCTATGGAAATTTTAGTTCGAAACGTCCCTTCGGGTGGGAACGAGGGTGGGAAGTTGGAATTACAGAAAAAGATTGAAAATAATTTGGAGAAAAAAATTTTCTGCCGGAAAATTCCCGGGAAATTTGAAAAAGTTGTTGAAAAATGTTCAAGAACCAGTTACCTCTTGTTTAGAGGAAAATGGTTAAAATCGGTCCACGGAATAAAAAGTTGGAAAATTTGCAGTTTTTCCAGAGAGGAAAACTCGGCAACTGTTGATCCGATTTCGAAAATTTTTCCTTCAAAAATTAGCGCAATCTTTTCTCCAACTTTTATTCACAGCATGTCTGCACCTAAAATTGATATTTCGTGGGGCCTACCGCATGTAGAAGTTTGCATTGCGTTTTTCTCAAATTCACGGAATGTGCAAATTTCATTTTGAAAAAATTACAGTCGGAAAACCGGAACCGTGTCGACTTTGAAAATAGACCTGCACGACGCTCAATCCAATCTACTTTCGATATCAGTTGAAATTTTCCAAAAAAAGTCGATCCCCGAGCAGGAATGAATTCTTGAGTGGAGTCCTGCTACAAAAGCGAGTCGTTCTGGTCGAAACACCGGCGAGAGCCCCTCTTGAGCGGCATCGGCCAGGAGAAATTTTCAAAATTCATTACGCCCAACTGGAAAATGGTGGAAAACTGCAACTGCGGCCTCAATTGGACTCTTTTGTTGTGTTGCTTCCTGCCAAATATGGTTCCAATCCATCGGATATATTTTGAATAATTAACTGGTAAAGTTTTGAACTTTAACAATTTTTATTTTTTGACAGATGACAGATAGGGCAATGTTTTCAACTGTTCTGAATACAGTTTTCCAATGGCTTTCAAATGACATATTGCTTGACAGATGTCAGCCAAAAACTAATGGGCTCTCTTCAGAAAACAACCATGTTTGTATACCAAATTTCAAGTCGATCCAGTCAACGTTACGGCAGTTATCGTAGAAGATCACAGACAGACACATACACACACACGCGCGCGCGCGCGCACACACACACACACACACACACACACACACACACACACACACACACACACACACACACACACACAGACAGACATCATTCTGAAAATGGTCTTAATCGTCTTGGGGGACCTCAAAACGGATATATCCGGTGAAATCTCAAAACTTTTTTTCTGCACGATTACAATACTTCCCCTTACATGTTGCTGGGGGGTCGGGGAAGTGAAAATGGTAAAAATCTGTTCACGGGATAAAAAGTTGAAAAATTTGCGGTTTTCCCAGAGAGGAAAACTCGAAAACCGTGGGTCAAATTTGAAAACTTTTTTCTCCAAAAATTAATTCAATCTTTTCTCAAACGTTCATTCCCAGCATGCCTGCACCTAAAATGAATATTTCGTAGGGCTCACCGCATGTCGAAGTTTGCACTGCATTTTTTCAAATTCACGGAATATGCAATTTTCACAAAAAAAAATACCGTCGGAAAACCAGAACCGTGTCGATTTTGAAAATAGGGCTACACGCCGCCCAATTCAATCTTCTTTCGATATCAGTTGGAATTTCCCAAAAAAAGTCGATCCCCGAGTAGGAATGAATTACTTTCCCGGCCCCCCACCAAAATGGAAGGGGAAGTATTGTAATCGTGCAGAAAAGAAGTTTTGAGATTTCACCGGATATATCCGTTTTGAGGTCCCCCAAGACGATTAAGACCATTTTCAGAATGATGTCTGTCTGTCCCTGTGTGTGTCTGTCTGTGATCTTCCACGATAACTGCCGTAACGTTGACTGGATCGACTTGAAATTTGGTATACGGACATGGTTGTTTTCTGAAAAGAGCCCATTAGTTTTTGGCTGTCATCTGTCAAACGGAAGTGTCACTGTCAACAAATGTCAGAAGCTATATCTCACAGAACTTGACTTGCAGTATGCCATTTGAAAGTTCTTGAGAAACTGTGCTCAGAACAGTTACAAGTATCGCCCTATCTGTCATCTGTCAAATAATAAAAAATGTTAAAAGTTCAAAACTTCACCATTCAATCATTCAAAATCTATCCCACGGATTGAAACCAAAATTTGCAGGAAGCAACACAACAAAAGAGTGAAGGTGCGTTCAGTCAGCTTATTTAGCCGCAAGTTTTAATTTTAGTCGTAAGCGCAGCATCGCTTATTGGCTGATCTGAGGAGGCCGGTTCATGACAGCCAATGAGCATCGCTGCGCTTACGACTAAAACTAAAACTTGCGGCTAAATAAGCTGACTGAACGCACCTTCAATCTGCAGTTGCAGTTTTCCACCATTCTCCAGTGGGGGCGTTATGAATTTTTTAAATTTCTCCTGGCCGTTGCCACCCGAGACAGCCTCTCGCCCTGGTTTTGACCAGAACGACTCGCTTTTGTAGTAGGACTCCACTCAAAAATTCATTCCTGATCGAGGATCGACTTTTTTTTGAAAAATTCTAACTGATATCAAAAGTGGATATTGGAAATTGGATTTGGCGTCGTGTAGGCCTATTTTCAAAATCGACAACGGTTCCGGTTTTCCGACGGTGATTTTTTCAAAATGAAACTTGCACATTCTGTAAATTTGAAAAAAATGCACTGCAAACTTCGACATGCAGTGAGCCCCAAGAAATATTCATTTTAGGTGCAGACATGCTGGGAATGAAAGTTGAAAAAAAGATTGAATTAATTTTTGGAGGAAAAACTTTTAATAATAATAATAATAAATGGTCTTTTATTGCGGAAAAAAATCCAAATACATAATTAGAACAAAATCATAGGCGGAGTCTAGCTTAGAGCTATTCTACTCAACCCGAAATCGGACTCACGGTTTTCGAGTTTTCCTCTCTGGAAAAACTGCAAATTTTCCTACTTTTATCCCGTGAACAGATTTTCACCATTTCCAACCTTCTTTTTCCAATTTCCCGGTGAGTCTCGAGACCGGACTTGGATTATGGAGTTAAAAGTGAAGCCTTAGTTGACGATTTTTACAATAAGATGATTTTGAATAAGATTTGAGATTTTCCTGAGAAATTCAACTTTCCCTGACAAAATTTTCAATTTTCTGGAAATTATTTTCAATCTCTTTCTCTAATTCTAATTTCTCACCCGAAGGGACGCTTCGAACAAAAATTTACATAGGTTCCTGGATACTAGTCGGGAAAGTTTTGGGGTGACACAACCGATTTTTTTTAATGGAGTCCTGCTACAAAAGCGAGTCGTTCTGGTCAAAACACGGGCGAGAGGCCGTTTCGGGTGGCAACGGCCAGGAGAAATTTTGAAAATTCATAAAGCCCGACTGGAAAATGGTGGAAGACTGCAACTGCAGACTTGATTTGACTATTTTGTGGTGTTGCTTCCTGCCAAATTTGGTTCCGATCCATCGGATAGATTTTGAATAATTAAATGATGAAGTTTTGAATTTTGACATTTTTCACTATTTGACAGATGACAGATAGAACAATACTTTTAACTGATCTGGATACAGTTTTTCAAGGGTTTTTTAATGACATATTGCAAGTTAAGTTCCGTGAGATATAGCTTCTGACATTTGATGATAGTGACAGTTCAGTTTGACAGATGACAGCCAAAAACTAATGGGCACATTCCACGAAAAAACCATGTCCGCATACCAAATTTCAAGTCGATCGGGTCAACGGCTCGGCAGTTATCGTGGAAGATCACACACACACACACACACACACACACACACACACACACACACACACACACACACACACATACGTCGTAATTCAAGGCATTATATCCTGTTGATAGGTACCAGTTTGGCACAAAATATCGGTCATTGTTGAAAAGGGGTCGTAGGGGGGCGGGCGGGGGCAAAGCTCGGCTAGTGGTTCTTTTTGTTCTCCTGGCCATAAAGTTAGGTTAGGACCGATCATAAGTTTGGTATCTTTTCTGATTGAATTTACTCTTCTGAACTTGAATCAGATGTATCAATTTGAATGAAATGAAGTTCGAACAAGTTAACTTGAAAAAACTTGTTTTTCCTATAAAAATTTTGATAAATGTTTTTTTTACTTTCAAAGGTGTTTAGCTTTGAAAATATTTCAAGATATTTCGGGGGTCATCAGGTTGAAGTGTATTCTTTACGAAAATCATCCACTCGATCTATAATTTTGTTTGTCGAGATTAAAAAACTGATTCTTTGAAACAGCACATCTTTGGAAGTTCGAAGATTTGTAGAATTGAATTCCCTATAACATAAACAAAATTGTTTTGAGTTATTTGATGACGAGGGGTAACAACAGTTCCCACTTGAAATGTAGAGTATGAATCCATCCAAAATAATATTCCCCTTCTCAAATAACTCAAAACCCTGCAGTGCGATTCATGGTGATCGCTATAGGGAACTCAATTCTGCACAGATCCTCGAACTTTCAAAACCTGTTGATTGTATCTCAGGTTTCTCGTGGAGAAAATCAATGTACTGAAGAAGCTCTATTGAAAAGCACATTTCAAGTTTAATGCCTCATATTTGTAATTATTTTTCCCATTACCTTCATTCCTTCATTTTAGTAGCCACCCTACCTTAGTTATTCAAGAATAATAACAATGATTTGGTATGAAGAACCTGCTACAAAAAAAAATTGGTATCGCACTTGATACAGCATTACTGGATTTCAACATTCATTTCACAAAATTTGAAATCTCTTGTGGCAGGGTGAAAAATCAACTGATGGAGCTGAATTTTTGCATGAAAACTTCTTTCTGAAAACGGAAACGAATGACAAAACTTCGGAGTGAGTTGTGAGAAAAATCGAAAATTTGCCAATATAAGGGACACCCTACCCAATGGGGCCTAAATGCCTCCTAACTCCTTTACCTGTCTTGAGGTCGTAAGTGTCAGAAATGGCAACTCCAGAAGCAGAAGGATGATGTACTGTGTTGTTGACTTCAGAGCCTAGGAGTTTCACACATTCAACTGCAAATTAAGTCAAACAAAATTATCAGTAATAATTACGTTAGTGTCGTTGAGGCTGTATTCGAAGGGTATCAATATTTTTCCCTCAAAAAAAGAAAAAGAGATAGAGAGATTTTGATGAGATTCCATTAAATGTTTGTTCACCTCGCTTCCTCAATATTTTTGAGGGTGAAATATTAAAGATACTTTTACTGTGCTGCAAATACAGCCTTAAATCAATTCATGTGAATTACATCCAACATGCATATTGCAGAGCTTGTAATGTGTGATCAAAAAATTTTAATTTGAAGTGGTGTCGAAATAGTCATTGGGCCTTATGAATTAAGATTAAGTAATTGCTTTTGCTTGATTTCTGTTCCTAGAAAATTCTCAAAAAACTCAGAAGCTTCAAGGAACTCATTAATTTAGGTTTCACTGAGCATTTGAGTAACTGACTGGAATAATAACATTGGTTTGAAGTCTCATTTCCTGATGTTTCTCCGTTTTTTGCTGGTAGATTTTAAGCAAAAGCAATTGCTTAATCTTTATTCATAAGGCCCATTGGGCTAACCAATCACTTAGAATGATAAAAAAAAAACAGTGCTACAAAGGGCTAGACACCAAGGGTATCTAGAGCGGGCAGTAAGTAACTTTGACTTCTAGTCAAGCTTGAAATATGAATTTTTTCTGCTTGACTTTTTCATAATGGCAATGCATGTCATATTGTCTGCCTTATTAAGCATATGGAAAATATCCGCGCGTCGTGTACACTTTCTTATTTTCATCAAGTGAATTGGTGAAATTGACAATAGTGTATTGTAAAACTAGTGTTACAATGGCGATATTTGTAATAAGACTAAGTTTGTATGTAGTGCAATGTAAAAGTATTACAAAAATGAATTGTAACACCTTTTTTATACTACTTGTCTATTTCCCCTTAATTCACTTGATAAATATAAAAAATGTACAAACTGACCTCAGAATTGTGCTTATGTCATTAATGACAGCCAAAACAATGACACAGTGCTCTATTTCCAGTTGCACAAAGTAGAATTTTGGGACAAGTGCTACAAAGTATTCATAGTATAATCGTAATAGACAAAGTAGTATATAAAACACATCTTGAAGCTTCTTCTTGTAATACTCGTACATTGCTTACTCGTATCACAATAGTCGTCATAGTAACACTACTTAGTTTTACACTATACTTTTGTTTCTAAAGCCATCTCTGAATAGAAATTTTGTTGGTCACACAATATGTATTGCCGAATGAACTAGGAATTTGTGCGAGTCGCCTCGGTTTCTACCTGGAACATATCCTTCAGCTCCAGTACGTCGGTTGTAAGCAAAAAGCCATCCAGGTTTCTGATATTCGCTTGTGGCGAACGGACTTTGCACTGATATTTCGAACACATCATCTTTTTGGAACTCTAAGCTGGTCTCATCAGCAGAAGAAGGAGTGAACGACTGTATAGCCTTGTACAATGCATATTCCCCCATCTCAAGCTACCACCATCAAATGCCCCGGGTGAAAAACATGACACATGCATAACTAGGTCTCCAGCTGAGGGTTCACAAGCATCCCATTGGAAAAATGGCTGGCTGCACATGGCTAGCCTGCTGCTCGGACCAGGGCGAAATGATGTTCCTGCCGTAACCTCCTGCACTTCATAGTTCCGTTCGTATGCCGTGACGGACTGACGGACCCCTTGGGACTCTTCAGGGTGTCTTCTGAGCCCTGACTGTGACAAACTTGTGCAACAGGCCCCGCATCACCAGCTGCCCCCCGTGTCTCCACAACCAGCTTCGCCGACTTCACCCGGTTTAACTCATCAACTTCGAAAAAATCGCATTCGATTTCAAACAAAAACAATCCAGCCAAGGGGCGCAACAATGGCGTCACAGATTAGACACATTAGACAGATTCAGATTATCACGAATTCAGGAAACCGAAACGTCAAAAAGCACCAGCCGGCAACCGCAGAGAACAAGAAGCAAGAAGCATCATAAGAAATGAAAACTCCCTATGAATTAGTGAGGAGAGAACACGGATGGAGAGAAACACAAGTGACAGCTGATCTTCGCGCCCCCTGAGCATTGAATGGCCCAAACTGGAATAAAAATATTGGCGCGCGATTCAAACGTGACTTTGGTAATTGTTCCGTATGCGGTGAAACGCCAAAAATTCATTTTTTTTTCGGGGAAAGAGACTCTAACAGATAGATTTCACTCCAAAGAACACGATTCCGCTGTCGGAGCCGGGTTTTTTCAACTATTTTTTTTTATTTTTTAACCTCAAAAGTTTCACCGCATACGGAACAATTACCGCGGGGATATTATTCCGTATACGGTGAAACGCCAAAAATGCATCAATTTTTGTAGGAAACGACACTCATTTGTAGATTTTACTTAAAAAAACACAGTTCTGGGGTGGGACTCTGTGTTAGTGTCGCTAGCTACTTATCGCCACGAAGCGATAGTTTCGTACTACGCGCAGTAGTAAGCGACCTCCCACCACACCTCATCATCGCTAAGAAAGTCGCCAGAAAGCGACACCTCGAGACGTGTAGAGAACGGTGTTTACGGTCGCTTGTGGGGTTGTTTTGTCTTGTTGTTGTTGTTTTACATCATCAATTTTGTCATCACAAGTCGACAAACACCACTACCACTATCCAGCTAGCATTATTGTTATTATAATTATCATATATGTATAGGTATTGTTGTAAAAATTAGCCCAGATCAACGTTTAAAAGCTATATTTTGTTTTTGTGTTGAATAATGAATAATCTTCTCAGATTTACATTTATTTATTTGTTTATACGGATTTTCATTTTTGATGTCGTTTTCAATAATAACAAATTTGATTATTTATAAGTTTCATGCAATTAGCTATGCTTATATATTTGGCGTTGGTTTGTTACATTATCATTAAGGTATCATTATATTTGAACGAAGATACATACTAAATTTTCTCTAGCCAACCTTAAACCACGCTAAACAATTTTAAAGGATTTATAAACACTTTATGCACCATCTTGGTTGAAAGTTGAAACTCTAAAAATGAAAAAATTTTGTTTGTTATGCCCACCGTGCCCACCCAAGTTTCAAAATATGACGTTTCAACCAGAACTGCCAACATTAGGCCAACAACTTCTCTACAAAGTTACTGTGATAAATGCCTACTTTCGCAGAATGGCTAATACAAAGCCGAACTGTTCCGAAGCGTACGCGATAGGTGCACAGAGTGCAAGTTCTAGCGACTATTGCTATCGCCTATGGTTATCGACTATCGCTTCGAAGCGACTGTCGCCGGAACAACACAGAGTCCGACCCCTGTTGTCGGAGCGGCACTTCTCATTCGCTTTCCATAGAATTTCATTTTATAAGTCATGAAATCTGTTAAATACGGCCTATAGTGCGCCACTGTTTTACGCGAGGCCATACGTCAAAGTCTGACAGATGATAGTTGACAGAACGGCTGAAATTAAAAAAATTTCGTGAATTAGGTGATAAATGGTCTCTTATTGTTTATATTAAACAAGAATTCATTATTTTTGTTGAACTCTCCCCGTCGTCTCAAGTATGCTCCTTCTTTTTAGACCTGCGCCAGTGGGTAGGGAGTTGGAGTTGCTTTGATTCTGCTTTTGTTTTGTTGACATATGACACATATTCAGTGGCGACGGGTAATTATTATGAATCCACGTTTCCCGAAAGGTTTCTGCGCATACCTGTGAAAGTAGGACGTTGCCATATCTATATCACGACAACAAGTTGACAACACTGTAACACGGTGTGCGTGTGTAACGTCACGCAAATTTCAGCTGACAGCGCTTGACGTCGATTTGACGTTTCGACAGATCTAGCTAAATAACGTTCTTGTTTCGTCGATCGCCTTGCAGCTCGTTGTGTTTCGTATCACCTGAATCTTTTTTGCGTCTTTCTGCCATACGGCACGTCGTAACATTTCATTCTGAACAATATTAAACGTTGAATGGTTAGGAGGTTATGTTTGTTGTTTGTTTACATTTCGATTATTGATTGACAGTTGCCATTGACAGTGACACTTCGTGCGTCAAAATTGAAATTACCGCGCTCTGCAGGTATGCGTTCTCATGTATGCGCTGAAGTGATGTACGTGATGGTAAACGTGGATTGTAAAAAGTGAACGTTTGAACTAAAAAAAGAAAACTCTTGCATCTTTCCGACATTGGAATCACGTTCTTCAAAGTGAAATCTAACTATGAGTGTCATTTCCCACCAAAATTGATGCCTTTTTGGCGTTTCACCGTATACGCAATAATATCCCCGCGGTAATTGTTCCGTATGCGGTGAAACTTTTGAGGTTAGAAAATCAGAAGAAATAGTTGAAAAAACCCGGCTCCGACAGCGGAATCGTCTTCTTTGGAGTGAAATCCATCTGTTAGAGTCTTTTTTCTCGAAAAAAAACGAATTTTTGGCGTTTCACCGCCTACGGAACTGTTACCGTGACTTTTCCCAGTTTTACATTTTTGATTTATTATTTCAACGACCGATTTCATAATCGACTTTGAAGTTGACGTCACTTCAAGTGCGTTTAGGTTATCAAGAGTCAAAAATGTCAAAAATTACGAGAGCAAATTTTCAACAAATTGCGCCGCGCCATTCATTCGAAAAATACGAGATGTAAAAATGATATTTCTGTGTTTCTTACTTTAGACTCAAAAAAAAAGTTGAAATCGGTCACATTTTTGTTCCTTGAGATTTATAACTTTCTCCCACTTGAAGTAAGGCAAATTGGGAGGGGGTCAGGTTGGGACGTGGGGCACACCTCCGACCTCCGGACATTTCATATTTACCGTCTTCCAAGAAACCTAGAAATCTACTGTTATAAGTCGCGGGAACTTAACCGTCACCTTGGCACCCGCTATGGCAACGTTGCAAGCACGCCGGCACAATGGGGAACTATGTACATAACCTCCCTCAAAGAAATGTACGGAAAGGGGAAAAGTGCTAATGCTCAAAAAAGAGTCGAGGCGAAGAGGTGCCCCACTGAGAGGAAAAAAAGAGCTGGTGCAAAGGTGCAGCTTGGTACATAACACGGCACTACCTTTTTTTTTCACCGCTATTTTTCGCTTGTCGACTTTTCTCTGCTTTTTAACTCACGAAGTGACGCAAACCGCTGGTTATATGCTGAGTGCCGACAAATGAAAGTGAAATTACACTTCCAAAGTTGAGGTTATGTACGCTTAAAATGACAGTTATGATAGCTAGGGTGCATGGAACACGAGCGCCATTACTTCGGGCGTTTGCCACTATAGTTCCTCATTGTTAACGGAGGGCCTCTTGCCAGCTTCTTGCCTACGCTTGCACCTGATGGGGTGCCAAAGTACCGCTGTAGAGATTCGCTTGTTTTTGACATTACTCAGTTAAATCTTGAGTTTAGCACATTAATTTTTATGATAAAGCGACAATCCACGTTTCCCATGAAAACATCACGCATACCTGTGAGGATACAACTGGCGGTCTGTAGTAGCCGAATGAACTAGCGGGAATCTGCGCTCACAGGTATGCGTGCAAGTAATTTCTCGCATGGGAAAGGTGGATTGTTCAATAAATTATCTATACAGGGTGTGTCCCGAAATTAATGCAACAAAATTTACAGGGAGGTAAAAATAAGGGTACTTCCTTAATAACACACAGCCCTTCTTATAAGGGGTGGGTTGCTCGGTTTGCTCAGGGTTTGTGGGAGTGAGTTCTGATACTTACTTCACCTGAAATCTTGATGTTTACGGCGCCACTGATTTTTTTTCTGCCCCTCGGATATAGCGTGAAATCAGAAAGCTAATTGAGATTGAATAGATTTTATTTTGGAATCAAAAACTGAAGTTAGAGAAATGTTGCTTATTAAATTGAATGATTGAATAATAAAGATGATCACATAAATATTGAAAGGTTGGGAAATAACTATCACTGGGTTTTCTGCTTTAGCGCGACATGCCAGCAAATAAGTAATTCTTCTTAGGGCGACAAATTTGCGCGGGAAGATTTGTCGCCATAAGGAAGGATCTTAGCGCGACACAATGTCGGTAACATAAGTGCAGATGTCTGTAAAGAAAGGTTTGACTCATGATCGCATCTCCAGCCATATTTCAACCAATCTGTGTCGTGGTATGATGGTCAACATGTGTCGTTAAGATACTTCAACACGACACGTAGTACATCCCATTTGCCACTGGTGGCGCTACTCTCAATCAGGAAATAACGTCGGGCTAAGAAGCCGTATATGGCGACATGACCGCGACATAGAGAAATTACCCTGTCTAACATCCCGAAATTTAGCGCAACCCTCCCTCGACTTTTGTTTGGGGATAATGCACCCGAAATATCCAAACGAAACAATAGGAAAACGGACGTAAAAGGGGATGAGGTACCAGGAGCACATAAGACGTGAAGCAGTATATACGTTCGATGTAGCGCTAAGAACCATTTCAGTACATTCAAAAAGCGACACGGCGTGACAAGATTAAAATTTTAAATTTAAACAAAGAAAACTGGAATAGGTAGGGTATGCAATTTTTTTTAAATTATATGATCAATTTTCTCATTCCTGGGCCTACATCTGACTGAAAAATACTCCTATTATGAAAAAAACAAATATCCGCATATTCTACATTTCGAAAGCCTACGACCAAGCAGATTAATTTTTGGCAATGATCAACTCTGCCAAAAGTCACTCCATGGCGTAAATTCCCCTTTTCGGTTAACAACAAGAAATGTGAAGTTATCGAAGCGTCTTTGAGATCCTACTTTTTTTGCGTCCCACTAAAAACCCATCATAACGCGACACTCCTGTTCCATGTCGCGCTAAGAACCATTTCTGTCCACTCAAAGCACGACATGGGTCGACAAGAGCGAAATTTTGAATTTGAAGAAAGCAAATTAAAATTTCAATTTTTTCTTTTTGGGAATATCAAAAAAACAATGCTCTATCGATTCTCTCACTTCTGAGTGTACAGGGTGGTCCATCCTAGCGTAATTATCCCATAGCGGTCTTACCGTTCAAGATAGAGAAAAAGATGTGAGGGAAGAATTATATGGTTTGATGAGACCTATAACGTAAAATTATTTTTAGCTATACAGGATGTCCCATTTTGACGAGATTAACAAAACGTCACTTTTTTAAATAGAACACCCTATATTTTTTTTGCTTTTTCATGTTCAACTTTTTCAACTGTCTCATGTCTGTACTTTTGTTTTTCAATTGTGTGGCAGTGCTACCAACTAAAAATTAAAAACTAAAAAAAATCGCATTTTCAGTTTTCTTAGAAAAATCGTAGCGGCCTTGCTTTTCAAAACGTAGATATGAAACTTGACATGGTGGTAGTCAACTCAAAGACCAATATCCTAATGTCAAAAAATTGGGATTTCTTGATACAAGGCGTTCACAAGAAAACATCAAACTTCATAATTTTCAAAGTATCATAACTCATTTTTTTCAAATAACATGTCCCTAATTTTATAACGTTATCTGATAGCTTTTTTTATCCTCTTTCATTTTTACCATTAATCTCCATTTTTTCCGAGACAATCGGAAATTTTCACAAAATTTGCTATTTTTCTTGGTTTTTTCAAAAAATTTAGTTAGCCGTGATGAATGACAGACGAGCCAAATAGTATGCAGCTGTCAGTTAGTCGGTGTGAATACTGTCGAACAAAAAAATGGCTCCAACGCAAAAAGTAAACAGAGTGGGATCCTGGATATCTGGGTTATTACCAGAATATCATATAAATTATTTCCTCTCGCGTAAAAACATTTTTCTCTGTTCGCCAATATTCAGACTGACCAACTAAGAGTTGCGTATTATTTGGCTAGTCTGTCATTCATCATGGCCAACTTAATTTTTGAAAAAAAAAACAAGAAAAATAGCAAATTTTGTGAAAATTCCCGATTACCTCGAAAAAAAATGGAGTTTAAGGGCAGAGTACCCCTGGTAAAAATGGAAAAAAATAAAAAAAGTTATCAGATAACGTTATAAAATTAGGGGCATGCCATTTGAAGAAAATGAGTTATGATACTTTGAAAATTATGAAGTTTGATGTTTTTTTGTGAACGCCCTGTATCAAGAAATCCCCGTTTTTTGACATTGGGATATTGGTCTTTGACTTGACTATCACCATGTCAAGTTTCATTTCTTAGTTTTGAAAAGCAAGGCCGTTACGATTTTTCTAAGAAAACTGTAAAAATGCAATTTTTTTTAGTTTTCAATTTTTAGTTGGTAGCACTGCCACACAATTGAAAAACAAAAATACAGGCATGAGACGGTTGAAAAAGTTGAACATAAAAATGCAAGAAAATATAGGGTGTTCTATTCAAAAAAATTGACGTTTCGTTGATCCCGTCAAAATGGGACGCCCTGTATAGCCGAAAATAATTTAAGGTTATAGGTCTCATCAAACCATATAACTTTTTCATTACATCTTTTTCTCTATCTTGAACGGTAAGACCGCTATGGGATAATTACGCTAGGATGGACCACCCTGTATATTGAACCTAGAAATTTTCAAAATCTGATGGAAAAGACATTTTTACTTATTCGTCATTTGCGAAATGAAATCTATAGTATACTACCTAATCGTCGAAAGACTTGGACGTTCAAGATGACATTCAAGTAAATATCAAATCATATCGACAAAAGTCGTTACAATGGCGACCGTATCGTCAGTAGATTCCACTGAGAAATGCCATGTTGCCAAAGTGTGATATTGAGAAAGTTCAATTCCCTTCATGTGTCCCACTAAAAGCCTATCATAGCGCGACACTCCTGTTCCATGTCGCGGTAAGAACCATTTCTGTCCACTCAAAGCACGACATGGCTCGACAAGAGCGACATTTTGAATTTGAACGAAGGAAACTGAAATTATCATTTTTTCTCTTTGGAGATATCAAAAAACAATACCCTATCGATTATTTCATTTCTGAGTCTATATTGAACCTATAAACTTCCAAAATCTGATAGAAAAGACATTTTTACTTATTGTTCATTTGCGAAAATAATTCCATAGATACTACCTGATCGTCGAAAGACTTGGATGTTCAACATGACATCTAAGTAAATATCAAATCATATTGCCAAACGTCGTTACAATGGCGACCGTATCGTCAGTAAATTTCACTGAGAAATGCCATGTTGCCAAAGTGTGATATTGCGAAAGTTTACTTCCTTTCATGTGTCCCACTAAAAGCCCATCATAGCGCGACACTCCTGTTCCATGTCGCGGTAAGAACCATTTCTGTCCACTCGAAGCACGACATGGCTCGACAAGAGCGACATTTTGAATTTGAAGAAAGGAAACTGAAATTCTCATTTTTCGCTTTTTGGAAATATCAAAAAACAATACTCTATCGATTCTCTCATTTCTGAGTCTATATTGAACCTAGAAATTTTCAAAATTTGATGGAAAAGACATTTTTACTAATTCTTCATTTGTGAAATGAAATCCATAGATACTACCTGATCGTCGAAAGACTTGGATGTTCAACATGACATTTAAGTAAATATCAAATCATATTGCCAAACGTCGTTACAATGGCGACCGTATCGTCAGTAAATTTCACTGAGAAATGCCATGTTGCCAAAGTGTGATATTGCGAAAGTTTACTTCCTTTCATGTGTCCCACTAAAAGCCCATCATAGCGCGACACTCCTGTTCCATGTCGCGGTAAGAACCATTTCTGTCCACTCGAAGCACGACATGGCTCGACAAGAGCGAAATTTTGAATTTGAACAAAGGAAATTGAAATTCTCATTTTTTCTTTTTGGAAATATCAAAAAACAATGCTCTATCGATTCTTTCATTTCTGAGTGTATACTGAACCTAGCAATTTCCAAAATCTGATGGAAAAGACATTTTTACTTATTCTTCATTTTGGAAATAAAATCCATAGATACAACCTGATCGTCAGAAGACTTGGACGTTCAAGATGACATTTAAGTAAATATCAAATCATTTTGCCAAAAGTCGTTGCCATGGCGACCGTATTGTCAGTAGATATCACTGAGAAATGCCATGTTGCCATATTGTGATATTGAGAAAGTTGATTTCCTTTCATGTGTCCCGCTAAAAGCGCATCATAGCGCGACACTCCTGTTCCATGTCGCGCTAAGAACCATTTCTGTCCACTCAGAGCACGACATGGCTCGACAAGAGCGACATTTTGAATTTGAAGAAAGGAAACTGAAATTCTCATTTTTCGCTTTTTGGAAATATCAAAAAACAATACTCTATCGATTCTCTCATTTCTGAGTCTATATTGAACCTAGAAATTTTCAAAATTTGATGGAAAAGACATTTTTACTAATTCTTCATTTGTGAAATGAAATCCATAGATACTACCTGATCGTCGAAAGACTTGGATGTTCAACATGACATTTAAGTAAATATCAAATCATATTGCCAAACGTCGTTACAATAGCGACCGTATCGTCAGTAGATTTCACTGAGAAATGCCATGTTGCCAAAGTGTGATATTGCGAAAGTTTATTTCCTTTCATGTGTCCCACTAAAAGCCCATCATAGCGCGACACTCCTGTTCCATGTCGCGGTAAGAACCATTTCTGTCCACTCAAAGCACGACATGGCTCGACAAGAGCGAAATTTTGAATTTGAACGAAGGAAATTGAAATTTTCATTTTTTCTTTTTGGAAATATCAAAAAACAATGCTCTATCGATTCTTTTATTTCTGAGTCTATATTGAACCTAGAAACTTCCAAAATCTGATGGAAAAGACATTTTTACTTATTCTTCATTTGCGAAAATAATTCCATAGATACAACCTGATCGTCAGAAGACTTGGACGTTCAAGATGACATTTAAGTAAATATCAAATCATTTTGCCAAAAGTCGTTACCATGGCGACCGTATTGTCAGTGGATATCACTGAGAAATGCCATGTCGCCATATTGTGATATTGAGAAAGTTCATTACCTTTCATGGTGTCCCGCTAAAAGCGCATCATAGCGCTACACTCCTGTTCCATGTCGCGCTAAGAACCATTTCTGTCCACTCAAAGCACGACATGGCTCGACAAGAGCGAAATTTTGAATTTGAACGAAGGAAATTGAAATTTTCATTTTTTCTTTTTGGAAATATCAAAAAACAATGCTCTATCGATTCTTTTATTTCTGAGTCTATATTGAACCTAGAAACTTCCAAAATCTGATGGAAAAGACATTTTTACTTATTCTTCATTTGCGAAAATAATTCCATAGATACAACCTGATCGTCAGAAGACTTGGACGCTCAAGATGACATTTAAGTAAACATCAAATCATATTGCCAAAAGTCGTTATCATGGCGACCGTATTGTCAGTAGATATCACTGAGAAATTCCATGTTGCCATATTGTGATATCAAGAAAGTTTATTTCCATTCATGTGTCCCGCTAAAAGCGCATCATAGCGCGACACTTCTGTTCCATGTCGCGCTAAGAACCATTTCTGTCCACTCAAAGCACGACATGGCTCGACAAGAGCGAAATTTTGAATTTGAACGAAGGAAATTGAAATTTTTCTTTTTTCTCTTTGGAAATATCAAAAAACAATGCTCTATCACTTCTTTTATTTCTGAGTCTATATTGAACCTAGAAACTTCCAAAATCTGATAGAAAAGACATTTTTACTTATTCTTCATTTGCAAAAAAAAATTCCATAGATACAACCTGATCGTCAGAAGACTTGGACGTTCGAGATGACATGCAAGTAAACATCAAATCATATTGCCTAAAGTTGTTATCATGGCGACCGTATTGTCAGTAGATATCACTGAGAAATTCCATGTTGTCATATTGTGATATTGAGAAAGTTTATTTCCATTCATGTGTCCCGCTAAAGGCGCATCATAGCGCGACATTCCTGTTCCATGTCGCGCTAAGAACCATTTCTGTCCACTCAAAGCACGACATGGCTCGACAAGAGCGAAATTTTGAATTTGAACGAAGGAAATTGAAATTTTAATTTTTTCTTCTTGGAAATATCAAAAAACAATGCTCTATCGATTCTTTTATTTCTGAGTCTATATTGAACCTAGAAACTTCCAAAATCTGATAAAAAAGACATTTTTACTTATTCTTCATTTGCGAAATTAATTCCATAGATACAACCTGATCGTCAGAAGACTTGGACGTTCAAGATGACATTTAAGTAAACATCAAATCATATTGCCAAAAGTCGTTATCATGGCGACCGTATTGTCAGTAGATATCACTGAGAAATTCCATGTTGCCATATTGTGATATTGAGAAAGTTTATTTCCATTCATGTGTCCCGCTAAAAGCGCATCATAGCGCGACACTCCTGCTCCATATCGCGCTAAGAACCATTTCTGTCCACTCAAAGCACGACATGGCTCGACAAGAGCGAAATTTTGAATTTGAACGAAGGAAATTGAAATTTTGATTTTTCTTTCTTGGAAATATCAAAAAACAATGCTCTATCGATTCTTTCATTTCTGAGTGTATATTGAACCTAGAAATTTCCAAAATCTGATGGAAAAGACATTTTTACTTATTCTCCATTTGCGAAAATAATTCCATAGATACAACCTGATCGTCGAAAGACTTGGACGTTCAAGATGACATTTAAGTAAATATCAAATCATATCGGCAAATGTCGTTACAATGGCAACCGTATCGTCAGTAGATTTCACTGAGGAATGCCATGTTGCCAAAGTGTGATATTGCGAAAGTTTATTTCCATTCATGTGTCCCACTAAATGCCCATCATAGCGCGACACTCCTGTTCCATGTCGCGGTAAGAACCATTTCTGTCCACTCAAAGCACGACATGGCTCGACAAGAGCGAAATTTTGAATTTGAACAAAGGAAATTGAAATTTCCATTTTTTTTTCTTGGAAATATCAAAAAACAATGCTCTATCAATTCTTTTATTTCTGAGTCTATATTGAACCTAGAAACTTCCAAAATCTGATAGAAAAGACATTTTTACTTATTCTTCATTTGCGAAAATAATTCCATAGATACAACCTGATCGTCAGAAGACTTGGACGTTCAAGATGACATTTAAGTAAATATCGAATCATTTTGCCAAAAGTCGTTACCATGGCGACCGTATTGTCAGTGGATATCACTGAGAAATGCCATGTTGCCATATTGTGATATTGAGAAAGTTTATTACCTTTCATGTGTCCCGCTAAAAGCGCATCATAGCGCTACACTCCTGTTCCATGTCGCGCTAAGAACCATTTCTGTCCACTCAAAGCACGACATGGCTCGACAAGAGCGAAATTTTGAATTTGAACGAAGGAAATTGAAATTTTAATTTTTTCTTTTTGGAAATATCAAAAAACAATGCTCTATCGATTCTTTTATTTCTGAGTCTATATTGAACCTTGAAATTTCCAAAATCTGATGGAAAAGACATTTTTACTTATTCTTCATTTGCGAAAATAATTCCATAGATACAACCTGATCGTCGAAAGACTTGGACGTTCAAGATGACATTTAAGTAAATATCAAATCATATCGGCAAAAGTCGTTACAATGGCGACCGTATCGTCAGTAGATTTCACTGAGAAATGCCATGTTGCCAAAGTGTGATATTGCGAAAGTTTATTTTTTTTCATGTGTCCCACTAAAAGCCCATCATAGCGCGACACTCCTGTTCCATGTCGCGGTAAGAACCATTTCTGTCCACTCAAAGCACGGCATGGCTCGACAAGAGCGAAATTTTGAATTTGAACAAAGGAAATTGAAATTTTTCTTTTTTCTTTTTGGGAATGTCAAAAAACAATGCTCTATCGATTCTTCCATTTTTGAGTCTAGATTGAACCTAGAAACTTCCAAAATCTGATAGAAAAGACATTTTTACTTATTCTTCATTTGCGAAAATAATTCCATAGATACAACCTGATCGTCAGAAGACTTGGACGTTCAAGATGACATTCAAGTGAACATCAAATCATATTGCCAAAAGTCGTTATCATGGCGACCGTATTGTCAGTAGATATCACTGAGAAATTCCATGTTGCCATATTGTGATATTAAGAAAGTTTATTTCCATTCATGTGTCCCGCTAAAAGCGCATCATAGCGCGACACTCCTGTTCCATGTCGCGCTAAGAACCATTTCTGTCCACTCAAAGCACGACATGGCTCGACAAGAGCGGAATTTTGAATTTGAACGAAGAAAATTGAAATTTCCATTTTTTTTTCTTGGAAATATCAAAAAACAATGCTCTATCGATTCTTCCATTTTTGAGTCTATATTGAACCTAGAAACTTCCAAAATCTGATAGAAAAGACATTTTTACTTATTCTTCATTTGCGAAAATAATTCCATAGATACAACCTGATCGTCAGAAGACTTGGACGTTCAAGATGACATTTAAGTAAATATCAAATCATTTTGCCAAAAGTCGTTACCATGGCGACCGTATTGTCAGTGGATATCACTGAGAAATGCCATGTTGCCATATTGTGATATTGAGAAAGTTCATTACCTTTCATGTGTCCCGCTAAAAGCGCATCATAGCGCTACACTCCTGTTCCATGTCGCGCTAAGAACCATTTCTGTCCACTCAAAGCACGACATGGCTCGACAAGAGCGAAATTTTGAATTTGAACGAAGGAAATTGAAATTTTCATTTTTTCTTTTTGGAAATATCAAAAATCAATGCTCTATCGATTTTTTTATTTCTGAGTCTATATTGAACCTAGAAACTTCCAAAATCTGATGGAAAAGACATTTTTACTTATTCTTCATTTGCGAAAATAATTCCATAGATACAACCTGATCGTCAGAAGACTTGGACGCTCAAGATGACATTTAAGTAAACATCAAATCATATTGCCAAAAGTCGTTATCATGGCGACCGTATTGTCAGTAGATATCACTGAGAAATTCCATGTTGCCATATTGTGATATTAAGAAAGTTTATTTCCATTCATGTGTCCCGCTAAAAGCGCATCATAGCGCGACACTTCTGTTCCATGTCGCGCTAAGAACCATTTCTGTCCACTCAAAGCACGACATGGCTCGACAAGAGCGAAATTTTGAATTTGAACGAAGGAAATTGAAATTTTTCTTTTTTCTCTTTGGAAATATCAAAAAACAATGCTCTATCGATTTTTTTATTTCTGAGTCTATATTGAACCTAGAAACTTCCAAAATCTGATGGAAAAGACATTTTTACTTATTCTTCATTTGCGAAAATAATTCCATAGATACAACCTGATCGTCAGAAGACTTGGACGCTCAAGATGACATTTAAGTAAACATCAAATCATATTGCCAAAAGTCGTTACCATGGCGACCGTATTGTCAGTGGATATCACTGAGAAATGCCATGTTGCCATATTGTGATATTGAGAAAGTTCATTACCTTTCATGTGTCCCGCTAAAGCGCATCATAGCGCTACACTCCTGTTCCATGTCGCGCTAAGAACCATTTCTGTCCACTCAAAGCACGACATGGCTCGACAAGAGCGAAATTTTGAATTTGAACGAAGGAAATTGAAATTTTAATTTTTTCTTCTTGGAAATATCAAAAAACAATGCTCTATCGATTCTTTTATTTCTGAGTCTATATTGAACCTAGAAACTTCCAAAATCTGATAGAAAAGACATTTTTACTTATTCTCCATTTGCGAAAATAATTCCATAGATACAACCTGATCGTCGAAAGACTTGGACGTTCAAGATGACATTTAAGTAAATATCAAATCATATCGGCAAATGTCGTTACAATGGCAACCGTATCGTCAGTAGATTTCACTGAGGAATGCCATGTTGCCAAAGTGTGATATTGCGAAAGTTTATTTCCATTCATGTGTCCCACTAAAAGCCCATCATAGCGCGACACTCCTGTTCCATGTCGCGGTAAGAACCATTTCTGTCCACTCAAAGCACGACATGGCTCGACAAGAGCGAAATTTTGAATTTGAACAAAGGAAATTGAAATTTCCATTTTTTTTCTTGGAAATATCAAAAAACAATGCTCTATCAATTCTTTTATTTCTGAGTCTATATTGAACCTAGAAACTTCCAAAATCTGATAGAAAAGACATTTTTACTTATTCTTCATTTGCGAAAATAATTCCATAGATACAACCTGATCGTCAGAAAACTTGGACGTTCAAGATGACATTCAAGAATATATCAAATCATTTTGCCAAAAGTCGTTACCATGGCGACCGTGTTGTCAGTGGATATCACTGAGAAATGCCATGTTGCCATATTGTGATATTGAGAAAGTTTATTACCTTTCATGTGTCCCGCTAAAAGCGCATCATAGCGCTACACTCCTGTTCCATGTCGCGCTAAGAACCATTTCTGTCCACTCAAAGCACGACATGGCTCGACAAGAGCGAAATTTTGAATTTGAACGAAGGAAATTGAAATTTTCATTTCTTCTTTTTGGAAATATCAAAAAACAATGCTCTATCGATTCTTTTATTTCTGAGTCTATATTGAACCTAGAAATTTCCAAAATCTGATGGAAAAGACATTTTTACTTATTCTTCATTTGCGAAAATAATTCCATAGATACAACCTGATCGTCAGAAGACTTGGACGTTTAAGATGACATTTAAGTAAACATCAAATCATATTGCCAAAAGTCGTTATCATGGCCACCGTATTGTCAGTAGATATCACTGAGAAATTCCATGTTGCCATATTGTGATATTAAGAAAGTTTATTTCCATTCATGTGTCCCGCTAAAAGCGCATCATAGCGCGACACTCCTGTTCCATGTCGCGCTAAGAACCATTTCTGTCCACTCAAAGCACGACATGGCTCGACAAGAGCGAAATTTTGAATTTGAACGAAGGAAATTGAAATTTTTCTTTTTTCTCTTTGGAAATATCAAAAAACAATGCTCTATCACTTCTTTTATTTCTGAGTCTATATTGAACCTAGAAACTTCCAAAATCTGATAGAAAAGACATTTTTACTTATTCTTCATTTGCAAAAATAATTCCATAGATACAACCTGATCGTCAGAAGACTTGGACGTTCGAGATGACATGCAAGTAAACATCAAATCATATTGCCTAAAGTTGTTATCATGGCGACCGTATTGTCAGTAGATATCACTGAGAAATTCCATGTTGTCATATTGTGATATTGAGAAAGTTTATTTCCATTCATGTGTCCCGCTAAAGGCGCATCATAGCGCGACATTCCTGTTCCATGTCGCGCTAAGAACCATTTCTGTCCACTCAAAGCACGACATGGCTCGACAAGAGCGAAATTTTGAATTTGAACGAAGGAAATTGAAATTTTAGTTTTTTCTTCTTGGAAATATCAAAAAACAATGCTCTATCGATTCTTTTATTTCTGAGTCTTTATTGAACCTAGAAACTTCCAAAATCTGATAGAAAAGACATTTTTACTTATTCTTCATTTGCGAAATTAATTCCATAGATACAACCTGATCGTCAGAAGACTTGGACGTTCAAGATGACATTTAAGTAAACATCAAATCATATTGCCAAAAGTCGTTATCATGGCGACCGTATTGTCAGTAGATACCACTGAGAAATTCCATGTTGCCATATTGTGATATTGAGAAAGTTTATTTCCATTCATGTGTCCCGCTAAAAGCGCATCATAGCGCGACACTCCTGATCCATGTCGCGCTAAGAACCATTTCTGTCCACTCAAAGCACGACATGGCTCGACAAGAGCGAAATTTTGAATTTGAACGAAGGAAATTGAAATTTTTCTTTTTTCTCTTTGGAAATATCAAAAAACAATGCTCTATCACTTCTTTTAATTCTGAGTCTATATTGAACCTAGAAACTTCCAAAATCTGATAGAAAAGACATTTTTACTTATTCTTCATTTGCGAAAATAATTCCATAGATACAACCTGATCGTCAGAAGACTTGGACGTTCAAGATGACATTTAAGTAAATATCAAATCATTTTGCCAAAAGTCGTTACCTAGGCGACCGTATTGTCAGTGGATATCACTGAGAAATGCCATGTTGCCATATTGTGATATTGAGAAAGTTTATTACCTTTCATGTGTCCCGCTAAAAGCGCATCATAGCGCTACACTCCTGTTCCATGTCGCGCTAAGAACCATTTCTGTCCACTCAAAGCACGACATGGCTCGACAAGAGCGAAATTTTGAATTTGAACGAAGGAAATTGAAATTTTATTTTTTTCTTTTTGGAAATATCAAAAAACAATGCTCTATCGATTCTTTTATTTCTGAGTCTATATTGAACCTAGAAATTTCCAAAATCTGATGGAAAAGACATTTTTACTTATTCTTCATTTGCGAAAATAATTCCATAGATACAACCTGATCGTCGAAAGACTTGGACGTTCAAGATGACATTTAAGTAAATATCAAATCATATCGGCAAAAGTCGTTACAATGGCGACCGTATCGTCAGTAGATTTCACTGAGAAATGCCATGTTGCCAAAGTGTGATATTGCGAAAGTTTATTTCCTTTCATGTGTCCCACTAAAAGCCCATCATAGCGCGACACTCCTGTTCCATGTCGCGGTAAGAACCATTTCTGTCTACTCAAAGCACGGCATGGCTCGACAAGAGCGAAATTTTGAATTTGAACAAAGGAAATTGAAATTTTTCTTTTTTCTTTTTGGGAATATCAAAAAACAATGCTCTATCGATTCTTCCATTTTTGAGTCTATATTGAACCTAGAAACTTCCAAAATCTGATAGAAAAGACATTTTTACTTATTCTTCATTTGCGAAAATAATTCCATAGATACAACCTGATCGTCAGAAGACTTGGACGTTCAAGATGACATTCAAGTGAACATCAAATCATATTGCCAAAAGTCGTTATCATGGCGACCGTATTGTCAGTAGATATCACTGAGAAATTCCATGTTGCCATATTGTGATATTAAGAAAGTTTATTTCCATTCATGTGTCCCGCTAAAAGCGCATCATAGCGCGACACTCCTGTTCCATGTCGCGCTAAGAACCATTTCTGTCCACTCAAAGCACGACATGGCTCGACAAGAGCGGAATTTTGAATTTGAACGAAGAAAATTGAAATTACCATTTTTTTTTCTTGGAAATATCAAAAAACAATGCTCTATCGATTCTTCCATTTTTGAGTCTATATTGAACCTAGAAACTTCCAAAATCTGATAGAAAAGACATTTTTACTTATTCTTCATTTGCGAAAATAATTCCATAGATACAACCTGATCGTCAGAAGACTTGGACGTTCAAGATGACAATCAAGTAAACATCAAATCATATTGCCAAAAGTCGTTATCATGGCGACCGTATTGTCAGTAGATATCACTGAGAAATTCCATGTTGCCATATTGTGATATTAAGAAAGTTTATTTCCATTCATGTGTCCCGCTAAAAGCGCATCATAGCGCGACACTCCTGTTCCATGTCGCGCTAAGAACCATTTCTGTCCACTCAAAGCACGACATGGCTCGACAAGAGCGAAATTTTGAATTTGAACGAAGGAAATTGAAATTTTTCTTTTTTCTCTTTGGAAATATCAAAAAACAATGCTCTATCACTTCTTCTATTTCTGAGTCTATATTGAACCTAGAAACTTCCAAAATCTGATAGAAAAGACATTTTTACTCAATCTTCATTTGCAAAAATAATTCCATAGATACAACCTGATCGTCAGAAGACTTGGACGTTCAAGATGACATGCAAGTAAACATCAAATCATATTGCCAAAAGTCGTTATCATGGCGACCGTATTGTCAGTAGATATCACTGAGAAATTCCATGTTGCCATATTGTGATATTGAGAAAGTTTATTTCCATTCATGTGTCCCGCTAAAGGCGCATCATAGCGCGACATTCCTGTTCCATGTCGCGCTAAGAACCATTTCTGTCCACTCAAAGCACGACATGGCTCGACAAGAGCGAAATTTTGAATTTGAACGAAGGAAATTGAAATTTTCATTTTTTCTTCTTGGGAATATCAAAAAACAATGCTCTATCGATTCTTTTATTTCTGAGTCTATATTGAACTTAGAAACTTCCAAAATCTGACAGAAAAGACATTTTTACTTATTCTTCATTTGCGGAATTAATTCCATAGATACAACCTGATCGTCAGAAGACTTGGACGTTCAAGATGACATTTAAGTAAACATCAAATCATATTGCCAAAAGTCGTTATCATGGCGACCGTATTGTCAGTAGATACCACTGAGAAATTCCATGTTGCCATATTGTGATATTGAGAAAGTTTATTTCCATTCATGTGTCCCGCTAAAAGCGCATCATAGCGCGACACTCCTGTTCCATGTCGCGCTAAGAACCATTTCTGTCCACTCAAAGTACGACATGGCTCGACAAGAGCAAAATTTTGAATTTGAACGAAGGAAATTGAAATTTTCATTTTTTCTTTTTGGAAATATCAAAAAACAATGCTCTATTGATTCTTGTATTTCTGAGTCTATATTGAACCTAGAAATTTCCAAAATCTGATGGAAAAGACATTTTTACTCATTCTTCATTTGCGAAAATAATTCCATAGATACAACCTGATCGTCGAAAGACTTGGACGTTCAAGATGACATTTAAGTAAATATCAAATCATATCGACAAAAGTCGTTACCATGGCGACCGTATTGTCAGTAGATATCACTGAGAAATGCGATGTTGCCATATTGTGATATTGAGAAAGTTTATTTCCTTCCATGTGTCCCGCTAAAAGCGCATCATAGCGCGACGCTCCTGTTCCATGTCGCGGTAAGAACCATTCCTGTTCACTCAAAGCACGACATGGCTCGACAAGAGCGACATTTTGACTTTGAACAAAGGAAACTGAAATTCTCATTTCTCGCTTTTTGAAATTATCAAAAACCAATACTCTATCGATTCTCTCATTTCTGATTCTATATTGAACCTAGAAATTTCCAAAATCAGATGGAAAAGGCATTTTTACTTATTCTTCATTTGCAAAATAAAATCCATAGATACTACCTGATCGTGAAAAGACTAGGACGTTTAAGATGTTATTCAAGTAAACATCAAATCATATTGCAAAAAGTCGTTACCATAGCGACCGTATTGTCAATAGATATCACTGAGAAATGCCATGTTGCCAAATTGTGATATTGAGAAAGTTCATTTCCTTCCATGTGTCCTGCTAGAAGCCCATCATAACGCGACACTCCCGTTCCATGTCGCGTTAAGACCCATTTCTGTACACTCAAAGGGCGACCTGGCTCCAAACTGCCAGAGAGCCAGCGAAACTGTAAATTTGAACAAAGGAAACTGAATTTCCCATTTTTTCTTCTTGGAAATATGGATTTTGGTCCCCATCATCGAAGCCATCACACCTCTTCACGGTTAAAAATGCGACGCCCCTAAAATGAAATTTCGAATTCGAATTTTTTTCTTATGTTGCGTAAAAATTAGTCCTCAAGGATGTATTGTCATCCCGTGTAGCGCTAGGAACCATTTATGTCCACTCAAAGCGCGACACGGCGTGTCTGCTCCGCTTCCAATTTCTGCTCTCCTGATACTTGCGTTCCCTTTTCGCTCTGATTTTCTTGACTTGTAAAACTTTCAATTGGTAAATCTGTTCTCGGATCGTAATTCGAACTCGAAACGTCCCTCTCCCCAAAATTACAACACTCCCCTCACACTTTGCCCACTATAGAGCAATTTGTTGTCTTCCTCTTCTGTAACATACGTATTTGGGCCAAGTTGAACATCAATTGTGCTCGAGAGCGACATTACCTTGTCACGGGAAAATTGTTAACCATTTCCGCGTTCTGCTTGATCAGTGAGCGACATCTACTGAGCAATATTCTCCGAGGCAGTTTCCGTGTCGCAATGAAGGCTTTTAGCCTCACATGTCGCGATATGTGGATGCTCATACTGAGACGCGACACACGGCCGAATGGCGCGCTATGAGAGCGAAATGTCGCGCAAAAGTAGGGCTAAAGCAGATTTTACGATAATATTAAATCTTATTTCTGAAGGAAATAAGCAGGAAACTATTTATCAAAATCAAACCCTAACATCCAAGATTAGGTATTAATAAACTAGTGAACAGGTAAATATTAAAATAACTTAATGAATGGTAATATATTATGAAGTCTCGTAGAACAAAAAGGTAAAAAGAAATAAACTACCGAGTAGACCAAATTTACAGGTTGAGAGAAGTTAGAGAGTACAGGTACAGCTAGGCAAAATTAATTGGTCCACGAGAAAAACCTCAAATAGGTTTGGTTCGCAACTGAACCTCTGTATCAATGCCGAATAATTATTATTGCTTTAATTATCACCGTCTTATTCTAGAGCGAGTTATTTCACTGCTGAAAGCTATAAAAACTACATGAAGGGACCTGATAACACTACAAAAATATATCTACAGTTCTTTCCTATTTATGTTTTTGCGTCGAGGTGAACTTCAAAATCGAATATTCGTGCACGAATCGTCGTTACAAAAAAAATGAAGAAATAACAGAATAAACGGAGAATACGGAGTAGCGCTATGCCTTTATTTTAAAATTTGAGGAGGGTGGATAGTACCTACTTAACTCGATTCTTCAAATCAGACGGCGTGGCCGAATTAACATTCCTCACAGGAATAACGCTGACGTACTTCCAGTTTTGAGATGCTTCCCATGGTTCCAAAAGGTATCCTTTCCTTGCAAGAACTTGACCAACGTCCGGGACTAACTGGATTTCCGCTTGGCATAGACAGGACTAAACAAATTGTCTATGTTTCGAAATGGGAACAATTCGACCAAAATTCCAAAAGGAAAACCCTGGAAGTCATGAGCTTATTGGAGAGACTCACTAAAATGAATTTTACGCACACCTACCTCTAGTGTTCGAGGGTTTTACGCTTGTATGTTTCTGTTAAACTTTCAAAGATCCATAAATCCGCATCAAGCGCGAGGAAATAATGGGCATAACACACCACACAATAGCGAAGTTCACAAAATGGCACTAGCTAAAATTCAATAGGTACCTACGTTAGGGAATTAAAGTAATATCAACGCCATGAAACTGACCTGACCACGTGAATCGCAGCTATCCAAGAATTTGTACAAAATACGGCCTTCAACCAACACTTCTTCTCAAAATTTGATCGAGCTGACAAATCCGTCCAAGACGAGAGGATTAATTTTCTTCTATAAATCCTTGCCAGGCTGATCTTTTCAAAACAGGTGAGAATGAGAATAAGACGCCGAATTATTATTTGTCCAAGGAAAAACTCATAGATAAGGCCGCGCACACAAAAACGTAGGTAGTCGGACCGAACCGATAACAGCTATTATTATTGGCATGGCTCGTAAAAATCAAAAAGGCGTAAGTATTGTAACGGAAAAATAGATCGTTACAAACTGCCCTCACAAACGTTATAGTGGAGATACAGGACTTCAAAGTTGGTTTTTAAAATCAGTTTTTTTTGCATAACTTTTAACCGTTGAACCGATTTCATTCAAATTTGAACCAACGTTTACTGAAATAGGTCTCTATTGAAGAATAATAACGCATTTCATCAAACATTTTCAGGAGCAAAGATAATAGGGGGTAGGTACCTTCCCCCTTTTTCCCCTATTTTTCACCCCCCTGAATTATTTTGGAAAAGGTTTCAGAATAAGAATAGAATAAGAATAGTATTTATTGAACCTTGTTGCATTTGTTGAAAAAATGGTCAAGTCAGTGGTATGGTAGTTAGGTACAGGGGGCCAATTTTCTACTCTTCGCAGATTCAAGAAACGTTCGCAAGTTTGCGATTTCTGTAAATTCCAATTTTTGAGCCATCGTTTCTTTACGTATGCGCATCGATGCGCACGTTTTCATACGTTTTGCTGCGAGCGGACCTGGACTGGCGCAAGTCACTTTGCGTATACACTTTCATGATGAAGTGAGGTTAGGTAGTAATGTTTTCATTGTTATCAATAAAACAAACAGCATTGCTGAAGGTATGTGGCGATCATGGTGTCGAGTCAGGTGGCTAATGAGATACAGCACGGAATAACTTCACGAATGCGTCCTAAATAAAGAATTACTCACTCTTCTGTCATTCTTTTCAATCATCAGCTTCAGGGACACTGTTTAAAACTTGTCACGATGATGTTCAATTTTTTTCTTTTCATCGTCTGCAGTCTGCAGTGAAGCTTTGCATTTGCTCCTCACTAACGAGATCCAGGTTTTTGGAAATAGGTAATAATGTTCAGTTGTCTTCAACTGAACAACAAATTCAACTGTGAGTAGATAGATCTTGTCAAAATATTACGAAAACTCATAAACCGCTTTGTAGAGTTCGGCCCATTGTCAAAGATACAGCCCTTTATAGTTAATTTTTTTTGGATTTCAAAAATTTGTAACTCAGGAACATTTCGACAAAATTAGCCTAAATTTAGCGTTGACTGGTTATTGGATACTTTTCCAATTTTTATGATGGTACAGGGTGTTCACGTATAAATTGGAGGCTTCCGCTCGAACATAGTTTCAAAAATTTAAGACCACTTTTTTTCGCAGGTTTCGAAGGCACTAAAATTTTCTGTCGTCTATCGCGAGTCATTGAGAATTTTTCTCAAATTAGACACGTGTATGTAATTATATATAGGAATTAATTCAGCTTTCCATCCTGATTATAAATATATACGTATATCATATATCCCACTCGATAGGTTAGTTAGGAAAACTACCAAGCAATACAGGTGTCCGTTTTTCGAGGCTAAGCATGGGTATCTCGCTTATCTTTAGAGATACAGAGTCGGTTGAATCAGAAAAAAGTTGCGAATTTTCATGACAATCAATGATCTAAAAATATATTTGACTTGTCAGTTTTAGTTTTCGAGATATCGAGAAAAAACTGAAATTTGTAATTTTTCTTTTTTTTTTTTATTTGAAAAACGGTTGAAGATAGCCTTTTCTAACTAAGACATTGTGGAGGCACTTTTCCAGGGGGAATTCAATGTTGCCAAAATCTTCATTCTAGCTTTCAAAACAACCGAGATATGGCGCCATATTGGATTTTGACATTTTTAAATACAATATTTTTCTCTGGTTTTAACGATGTGTCACATGCCACTGTTGAATTCATGCTTTTGAGCAAAAAAATTTTTTGATTAAGAGTGCTTTGAAAACAAAATCAGCACCGACAATAAAAAAAAGTAATGTTGAACATTTATTCAACAGTGACATGTGGCACATCGTTGTAACCAGAAAAGAATACCGTATTAAAAAATATCAAAATCCAATATGGCGCTCATTAGAGAAAAAAGTTGAATGTCGTATCTCGGTTGCTTTGAAAGCTAGGATAAAGATTTTGGCAGCTTTGAATTCCCCTTGAAAAAGTGCCCTGACAATGTCTAGATTAGAAAAAGCCACCTTCAACCGTTTTTTGAATAAAAAATGAAAACCAAAATTCAAATTCCTGGTTTTTTACGATATCTCAAAAACTAAAATCGATACGTCAAATTTGTTTTTGGAGCATTGATCGTCATGAAAATGCGCAACTTTTTCCTAATTCAACCGACTCTGTATCTCTCAAGATAAGCGAGATACCCATGCTTAGCCTCGAAAAACGGACACCTGTATTTCATTTACAAAAGTTTGATTTTGTAAAGTCAAGTTAGGTTCAGTAAAAGAACAATGGTAAAAGTTTCAAACTATAGTGAAATCAATTTCAGTACCGACTAAAATGATAGAAAATTTACTGAGTTACTTTAAAACAAAAAATAACTTTTCGATCATTTTAAAACTTCATCACTTTTTTCACATGCATTTGTGTTTTGTTGATTAACCTATCAAGTGTGATGCATATTTATAATCAGGATAAAAATCGGAATCAATTACCATATCAGAATAGGGCGTCGAATGTAAGAAAAAATTTCTATGTTGCACCCTGTAAGTGATATCCACAGACATTTTTCGTCGACAGATTCAAAGCCTACGGAAAAAATTATGTTGTAATCGTTTTTCATTTCCTGAATTATGTTCAAGGGGAAGTCTCCAGACGTATTCTTTGTTGTTAAATATGGAGGTTATGAAAATTTATTAATCTGAATGAAAACACGAACATCAGAAACTGACGTTTGAAAGCTTTGGTAGGCTTGGCGTGGCTTGAGTAGATAAAATGCACCGATATTTGCAACGTTGTCGCGTCTACCATGCGTTTATTTACGAAGACCCAATTCGAACGTTTTTCGTTTTGCGAACACTGCTCAAAAATTGGCAAACGGAAACGTATACGTAAATCTTCGTACGCAAATTTGCGCATACGTAACTTTACGTATATTCTCAAAAATTGGCCCCCTGGGGCTTTTTGTTTTGCTGCGAGCGGACCTGGACCGGCGCAAGTCACTTTGCGTATACGCTTTTATGATGAAGTGAGGTTAGATATCAATGTTTTCATTGTTATCAATAAAACACACCGCATTGCTGGCGGTATGTGGCGATCATGGTGCCGAGTCAGGCGGGTAATAGTCGGTGTGGTACGCGACATAAAATGGCAAAATACCGCAAATGAATTAGACGGGATGCCCTTTGGTATGATGACTACTTATAACAAGGTGATTAATTTTCGCCAAGGATGCGTCAACATTTCCCACTCAGAAAAAAAGATGGCGACGATTTTTGACAGGACCTGAATTTTTGTAAAACATAGGCATGTGGGATATGTTTTCTTACTAATTTTGACCTCCTAAAAACGAATATCGAGTTTATTTTCACATTAAAAATCAAATCGACCTCTTATTCCACTTCTGAAATCCGCAAAAATAGCAGACTCTCGCTTATTTTCGAATTGAAAATTTTGTGTGCCATTTACAGCGATTTCCAGCCTTGAGCTCGTTAAATAGATCTCATGGAACAAGTTAACAGTGTAGGTTCTGCAAAATAATCCTTCAAACATGGCCAGGGTGCGCCTCAAATCATACCAAAAATGGGCGCTGGGAGAACATTTTGCTGCGGCTGGTTGGGGAATGTAAGTGTGAAAGGAAAAATGTTTTGCAATATGTTTTACTGTTTAATATAATAAGCTAACACATACCAAGCATTTATCAACATACCATGGCAATTTAGAACAAAATATAAAAAACAAATTTTCATGATTTATTGTTCATAACTTTTTTATAACAGGTGACAGGTAGGTACAATTGATACCAAAAAACGTAGCTTTGATTTTGATGATGTTTTTTATCAAGATAAATACATAAAGAGACCTTTGTCACCTGGAACAACCACCCTAGCTCAAAGTTTCATATAATATAAAACATTTTCGTCAGATCCGCGATTGTCAAACATCAGAAAAGCGTCTTTTAATAATTTCAAAGTCCTTCTTTGAACTTGTTCTGGAATGCAATATACGGCTGATGGTTAAGCTTTAGCTCAAAGTTTTCTGTCTCGCCCTTGAACTCATTTAGGTGTCTAGAAACTTCTGGACTGGATAATATGCACCAACCGAGGCAACAACGGCAAAGGTCAGTAGGATCTTCAGTGTTATTCGTATTCCTCTGCCACCAACTTAAAATTTGTTGTCTTGTGTGTGACAGAAGTTTGCCAGAATGGAAGTAATATGAGCTATCAATGGAGGCTCAAAAGCGTCTAGAACGTGGACAAGCCACAGAGCATGAAAACATGCACCATGTACCTATTATTGGTTCTATAGTTGCAAAATAAGAGTTGAAATGTTGAAAAGGTCTTGGTGCCTAGCTGATCACTTTTTCATATGTTTTCCACGTCCGTTTTCTATGTCAGTTCACGTCCTGTGTTTTTGCACCTTCATTGGAAACACTATACTTCCATTCTCGCAAATTCCAACACACACAAGACAACAAATTTCAAATTGGTGCCATAGTAATAACACTAAAGATCCTACTGCCCTTTGCCGTTGGTGCATATCCAGTCTGAAAATTTCCAGACACCTGAATGAGTTCATGGGAGAGATAGAAATACTCATAGAAAACTTTGAACTGAAGATTCACCATCAGCCGTATGTTGCATTCCAGAACAAGTTTAAAGACAAAATTTTGAAATCGAAAGACGCTTTTCTGATGTTTGGCAACCGCAAAGTTTCAACGAAACTGTTTTAATTATGAGTCGCTATACCGGAACTTTAAGCTAAGGTGCTTGTTTCAGGTGAGAAAGGTCTCTTGATGTATTAACCTTGATGAAAAACATCATCAAAATCAAAGCTACGTTTTTTTGGTATAATTGAAAAAAAAGTTATCAACAAATCATGAAAATTTATTTTTTTGGTTTTTTATTTGAAATTGCCATTGTATGTTGATAAATGGTTAGTATATGTAAGTTTACTATATAAAACAGTGAAATATATTGCAAAACATTTTCCATTTCACAATTACATTCCTCAATCAGCCGCAGAAAAATGTGCTCCCAGAGCCCATATTTTGTATGTTTTGGGGCGCACCCTGGCGATGTTTGTAGAGTTATTTTGCAGAACTTACACTGTTAACTTGTTCCGTGGGATCTATTTAACAAGCTCAAGGCTGGAAATCGCTGTAAATGGCACACAAAATTTTCAATTCGAAAATAAGCGAGAGTCTGCTATTTTTGCGGTTTTCAGATGTGGAATAAGAGGTCGATTTGATTTCTAATGTAAAAATGAACTCAATATTCGTTTTTAGGAGGTCAAAATTAGTAAGAAAACATATCCCACATGCCTATGTTTTACAAAAATTCAGGTCCTGTCAAAAATCGTCGCCATCTTTTTTTCTGAGTGGGAAATGTTGACGCATCCTTGGCGAAAATTAATCACCTTGGTATGAGTAGTTATCATGCCAAAGGGCATCCCGTCTAATTCATTTGCGGTATTCAAAATCGTAGCACCCCGACTATAATGAGGTACAGCACGGAATAACTTTATGAATGCGTCACGTAAATAAAGAATTACTCACTATTCTGTCATTCTTTTCAATCTTTGTCAGCTCCAGTGTGGTATTCCCCCTTTGTTTTGTTTATACGTTGGTACCTGAAGTAGGTACGGTCGTTGACGTTCGTAGCGTTTGCCGCGAGGAGAGGGAGATGGCGCTGCGCTAGGCGAGTGACAGCCGCAGACGGAGAGAGGAGAATCAGCGGTGGTAAAGAACACGTGATTTTAAGTGGTCCGGTGTGTGTCGTTTTCACGTATTTAAGGTCAGTTTTGCTTTGATTATTGTACCGTAATTTTGACTTCCACCCACTCACCAAATCATGCATTTCGATACCTATTTTGTCCGCGAAATTATTGTAAATAACACGACATCCTTTGTTCTCTTTGTTATCAACGGGCTTGCATAACCCGCAGTTTTTCCCCTTTGAAATCAAGGTGCTTCGCACTGCTTTGAATTTTGTGTAATTTATCTACTCTCAAGTGATCTGATTATTGACGGCAACAGCCGTAAATCTAGTGCGTGTGCACTTGGCGCACTCATGACGTGACAAGGCCTGCGAACTGCGCTGCGCGCGTATTTCGAGGTTTCATTAATTGTTTCTTTCCACAAGTTACGTCACAAACAGTAAGATGACAAAAAGAAACTCTGCTACGCCCCAAATCAGCCGTTAAGTAGAGAACAGTAATTTTGATGATTCATTCACATTTCATTGTTCATTGTCGGGTGATGCCTGAGAGTAAACGAAGGAAAGAAGGCTTGCACGCTTCTCCGTGTCCTGGGGGGGGGGGGGTTCCACCTGCTCGTATGAATCTGCCTTGTTGAGTCTACTAACATTTTATTATTTGGGGGGGGGAATTATGTGAGTTTTAACGTGATCCTTTGTTGTTCCTACTTATGATGCAATTCTGTAAAGGATAGCATTCTGTAGATACTCTGTTATTTAAAAGAAATCCTGTCGGCTATTGGTTTGCCTTGTGTAACGGAGCGTTTGTGGAGTGTTGTTTTGGGGAATCGCTACATTAGTTTCCCATCCTTTCGCCGCTGCTTCAGACTTCGGGTTTGTTTCTTTTTACTGCCCTGTTTTGACGGGCATACTTATTAATAAACATATTCGGTAGTATCACGGAACCTATTCACCAAGAATGCGTACGTTGAATGTTGGAGCTCAAATGAAGTATGGAGGTGGTGTGAGTGCTCAATGATTGTGGTTGCAACTATCGTTTCTCGATAATACCGACAATGTCCATTCACAAGCTCAACTGTAAATGTCACTTATCTCGCATTTAACGAAAATAAGTGTTTACCTTCGGGAACGAATGTGGACACAGTCAATTTTGCAGGAGTGTTTCCACTTCTTTTGCTTTTACCCGCTCTGATCACTACCTTGGGCGGCCTTGTCGGCACTCTCACCGGCAAGCACCTGAGTGGGTTGATCTCACGTGGGGCCTCATCGAACATAGGCTTCTTGAGAGGTCCTTGTCCATCCCATCAGGATATCACTAAAGTACATCTGACTCCAAATTTACCTCTACGATTCACGTTGGGGTTTCCATTCCAACTTAAACGACGAAGAGTGGGCCACAGGTTGGCTCGAGTCGATTCTCTTGCATGGTTATTGTTTACTAATTCTTCTTCTGTTTTGTATGTATGTATGTATCTGTGGGGTTTTTGATGGGTAACTTCTGGGGAATTTCGGGCGAATGCGTTATGGATACTTCTTTCTTCCATTTGCTTACAAAAGAGTATGACCAACTTCAACTTCTCTACTTATTCATCTATCACCTGTTTCTTGTTTATTTATCTACCTATTTATCCCGCATTTGTTTCTTGTTGATTTATCTACCTGTTCATCTCTTATTTGTTTCTTGTTTATTTACCTACACCTTTACTTATCGTTTGTTTCTTGTTCGTTTATCTACACCATTACTAATCATTTGTTTCTGGCTGATTTATCAACTTGTTTACCGATCGTTTTTAATTGTGTACTTATCTATAAATTTGACCTCTTTTGTTTGTAAAGTGTAACATTAATTGCTTAGCGTAAAGTTTCCTTTTGTTGTTAAGTAAATAACTTGTAAACGAAACAAACATTCAAAGAGGTTCAAGCACCGATTCACGCTGACTTGATCAATGCAAACTGGAGTGACTTCTCTGTCATTTCATCATGACTCATTCAAACTTGACTTTTGTTCAGATCATTTGAGAAGGGATTTTTCAGCAACCAACCAGGCTATACGCAGGGGTTTCTTTGACGTGTTCTTCCCCATGTGTGCCTGTCAGCGAATACGTCACTTTTCCTTTGCGATCAACTTGACAGTTTAACATGTTTCATGATTTCTTGTTTTGTTTTGTCAATCTGATTTTGTGTTCATTTCACTGTTGTAAATTCCTGCATTGTCTAAATAATTTGTAATGATTTCTCTTGTTTCATTTGTTTGTGTTTTTCTGTTCTTCATTCTTGTTGTGTCATTTTATCACTGTCAATAGGTGTTTTGAGAAAAGAAACAAATCCATTCAAAAACTTTGCCATTGATTTTCAATAAACATTCATTTTGCCTGCATTTCATTCGCGTTTCATTCAAGAATCAAACCTCATCCCCCACGACACATTCTCATCATGAGTAAGAACTTAACGCAACGTAGGTAAATTGTAAACGACGTGGGGAAGGAAAGAAACAACGACGATCACAGCCGAACATCGCAACGAGGATACATTACAGGAGTGGTGCCATCAATCAGGATAAACTACGATACACATCAGAAATGGTCCCATGAGCAGGATACACTACAGCAATAACATCGAAAACGGGGTTACATTACACCAGGGACACTGTTTAAAGCTTGTCACGATGTTGTTTCATTTTTTCTTTTCATCGTCTGCAGTCTGCAGTAAAGCTTTGCATTTGCTTCCCACTAATAGTACAGGAAAAATAGTAAAAAAAAACAGCCAAACCTCGGAATAAATATGGACGTCCTGAAAATTTGATATTCTGTTCAGAATTGAATGCTCTACTACATATCCAAAATCGCCAAAAATCGCACCTGGGGGTTTTGAGTTTTGGAGGGGGGGGGTAAAAAATTGCAATCTTAAATGGAGGGGATGAAACCTGTCAATCTACATGCAAATATATCGTAATTCAACGAATTATATCCCGTTTACATCATTTCGGTGCAAAAAGTGTCGATCATTGTTGAAGGGGGCTCGTGGGGACGCGAAGCTCGGCTAGGGGGTTCTTTTTTCTTCCTGCGCCATATTGAACCGATCACGACAAGTTTGGCATCTTTTCCGACTAAACTCAATATCCTAAACTCGAATCCGTTGTGTAAATTTGGATGAAAACAAGTTTGAACAAGTTAACTTGGAAAAACTTGTTTTTTCTTTGACAATTTTGGCGAATTTTTTTTCACTGTTTAAGATGTTCATCTTTGGAAAAATTTCAGAGGCCATCGAATTGAAGTGTATTCTTCAGGAAAATCGTCAAAAATCGCTCAAATTATTGAAAAAATAACAACTGATCTTTGATAATTCGAGGATCTGTGCACAATTGAATTCCCTGTATTATAAACAAAATCGCGATGAATCGCACTGCAGGGTTTTGAGCAGTGGCGGCTCGTGGATTTTTTGCAAGGAGGGCAAGCCAATAACAAATTCGCGAGCTGAGAACTATGATGTTCTATCTGCACTTCTTGTAGAAAATGTTTTTCGAACTTCGAACCAGCAAAACATGGACAAATGTTTCCTGATATAAACAATTAGATCAGAAACTAGAGAAAGAGGCTTTTATTCCCTTCCCATTTCTGATCTAATTGTTCAAATCATGAAACATTTCGTCCATGTTTTGTTGGTTCGAAGTTCGAAAAACATTTTCTACAAAGAGTGCAGATAGAACAGTTCTCAGTTCGCGAAATGACGAAACTCGAGACAAAAACTTTTTTGTCGTATCCGCATCACATCACAACCATATGGAGTTTTAGCATTTACTGTTAACAAAATTACGTGTGAGTTATGCACCACGAATTTATTCTTGCGGGTTCGATTTGCTTTATATTCAGTAAAACAATGCTGTATTCGGACGTCCGTTGTTTTCTTGCATTTATTTCTTCTTGTAGGCTTGATGACCTAAATGTACCTTTTTTAGGTCAGCTATCTTCATGTTTGCAAACTGTTGACTAATCGAAGAGTACATGAATAATTGTATCGATTATTTCAATCAGCTGGGGGCTCGAGAAACGGAGCCCATATCTGCAGTATAGAGCGGGAGCCGCGTCCCGCGTTGCCATGGTTACGGCACATGTTTTGCGCGGGTGCACCCCGGCATCACCGCATCGGCGGTGGGCGCCGAATGCGGAGCCCAAGACAAACTTCTTTGACCGTGCGATCGCTTAGAATTATTTTGTTAAAATATTAATCGACTAATGACTGAACGTTTTTGCACCAAACCAAATCTTTGGAATAAGTATGATTAATAAAATGCATTTCATGTCTTCCTACCGATAAAAATCTCTTGCCGCCTTTAGCGTTGGGGGGGCGCCGCCCTTGAGCCCTCCCTCACCAGCCGCCACTGGTTTTGAGTTATTTGAGGGGAGAGGCAACAGTTCATAGAGTATGAATCTTTCCAAAATGTTATCCTCCTCCTCGAATAACTCAAAATCCTGCAGTGCGATTCATGGCGCTTTTGTTTATGCTATAGGGAATTCAGTTCTGCACAAATCCTCGAATTAACAAACATTTGTTAATGTTTTTTCAATAGTTTCAGCTACTTTCATTTAAAGGTGCATGTTGTAGTGTTCTGGTCAGTAGTAAACGACGCGCCGCGCCGCGCCGGCTCGGGTTCAAATCGATTTTTTCAACTCGAGAAACAAAATCATACATCGAGTGGATGATTTTCCTGAAGAATACACTTCAATTTGATGGCCTCTCAGAATGTTTCAAAGATGAACACCTCTAACAGTAAAAAAAATTCGTCAAAATTGTCAAAGAAAAAACAAGTTTTCTTAAGTTCACTTGTTCAAACTTGTTTTCATCCAAATTTACATAACGGATTCGAGTTCAGGAGATTGAGTTTAGTCGGAAAAGATACTAAACTTGTCACGATCGGTTCTACACGACCAAAAAACCAAAATGGACCACCTAGCAGAGCTGCGCCCCTCCACGACCCCCCTTCAACAATGATCAACACTTTTTGTGCCAAAATGGTATCAACGGGATATTATGCGTCAAATTATAACGTATTTGCTTCCAATGGATTGACGGGTTTCATCCCCTCCTTTTCAAGTTGCAATTTTTTACCCCTCCCTTTCAATAACACAAAACCCCTGGGTGCGATTTTTGGCGATTTTGGATATGTTGTAGAGCACTCAATTCTGAACAGAATATCAAATTTTCAGGACATCCATATTTTTTCCGAGGTTGAAATCTATCTTTCTTGTACTATACTGTACTGTACTGTACTTCTTGTACTGGTTTGAGACCGCGGGAGTCATGCGCTCCGATATTTTGGTCAAAAAGACTATTAACTGTGCATGCCATCTACGTTTACAGATGCTCACTTTTTGTCTACAAGAACCAGCATCTTTTTCTGACGAATGCTGACTTCACACCCTACTCGACCAGAAACTCCGCAAACCTGAGCATACCACCGCACACTACCACCAAATTCAAGAAGTCACCCTATTACAACTGCGTCAAGATTTACAATTCGCTGCCGGCATCTCTCAGAACAGTTCAACTGATCACAACGTTCAAGCGCGAGTTAAGGGAACTGCTTGTTGACAGGCCTCTATATAGTGTGAATGAGTTTATCGAACATAGTTGACGGCACCTACCTAATCTTGTAGTTGAAAAAGTGCCAATGGTGATATTTATTGTGTTTGTTTATCCGTTATGTGATGTCAATATTTTATACATGCAAGACATGCCATGTTTGTTGTAAAGCAACTTTATGATGGCCAATAAATTGTTTGAGTTTGAGTTTGAGTTTGAGTATAACGAGTTCTAGGTTTTTGGAAATGGGTAATAATGTTCAGCTGTCTTCAACTGAACAACAAATTCAACTGTGAGTGGATAGATCTTGTCAAAATATTACGAAAACTTATAAACTACTTTATAGAGTTCGGCCTATTGTCAAAGATACAGCCCTTTATAGTTATTTTTTTTTTGGATTTCAAAAATTTCTAACTCAGGAACATTTCGACAAAATTAGCCTAAATTTAGCGTTGACTGGTTTTATCGGCTACTTACTTACTCAATTTTTATAATGGTATTTTTGGAAAATTTACTGAGGTACTTTAAAACAAAAAACAACTTTTCGATTATTTTAAAACTTCATCACTTTTTCCTTTTATCACATGCATTTATGTTTTGTTGATTCCTGTCAAGTGTGATGCATATTTATAATCAGGATAAAAATCGGAATCGATTACCATATCAGAATAGGGTGTCGAATGTAAGAAAAATTTTCTATGTTGGACTCTGTAAGTGATATCCACAGACATTTTTCGTCGACAGATTCAAAGCCTGCGGAAAAAATTATATTGTAATCGTTTTTCATTTCCTGAATTATGTTCAAGGGGAAGTCTCCAGACGTATTCTTTGTTGTCAAATATGGAGGTTATGAAAATTTATTAATCTGAATGACTATACGAACATCAGAAACTGACGTTTGAAAGCTTTGGTAGGCTTGGCGTGGCTTGAGTAGATAAAATGCACCGATATTTGCAACGTTGTCGCGTCTACCATGCGTTTATTTACGAAGACCCAATTCGAACGTTTTTCGCTTTGCGAACACTGCCCAAAAATTGGCAAACGAAAACGTATACGTAAATCTTGATACGCAAATTTGCGCATACGCAACTTTACGTATATTCTCAAAAATGGCCCCCAGGCAATTATCACAGATAAGTAAGTTCCTAATTAATAGAAACAAATATAATATTATTTAATGTGGAACATGAAATTTTGAATGTTCGTACATTTCACAGTTGAAACAATCACACAAATCGATCAGAATTGATATATAACAAAATAATAACATTTACAGTTTAGTAGAAAAACAAGTGTCAGTCAATCAGAGACTTTGGTAGATCTCAGGTATTTGGTCTTTCATTTAAGAACCTTTCAAATTCGACAACCGTGTAGAAACAGTGCTCTGCGAGAAGCAATTTTAGTTTTTTCCTGAAAGCCCTTGGAGAAAGCTGCCTAAACGCGCCAGGGGGCCAATTTTTGAGAATATACGTAAAGTTGCGTATGCGCAAATTTGCGTACTAAGATTTACGTATACGTTTCCGTTTGCCAATTTTTGAGCAGTGTTCGCAAAGCGAAAAACGTTCGAATTGGGTCTTCGTAAATAAACGCATAGTAGACGCGACAACGTTGCAAATATCGGTGCATTTTATCTACTCAAGCCACGCCAAGCCTACCAAAGCTTTCAAACGTCAGTTTCTGATGTTCGTGTTTTCATTCAGAATAATAAATTTTCATAACCTCCATATTTGACAACAAAGAATACGTCTGGAGACTTCCCCTTGAACATAATTCAGGAAATGAAAAACGATTACAATATAATTTTTTCCGCAGGCTTTGAATCTGTTGACGAAAAATGTCTGTGGATATCACTTACAGAGTTCAACATAGAAAAATGTTCTTACATTCGACGCCCTATTCTGATATGGTAATCGATTCCGATTTTTATCCTGATTATAAATATGCATCACACTTGACAGGAATCAACAAAACATGAATGCATGTGAAAAAAGAAAAAAGTGATGAAGTTTTAAAATAATCGAAAAGTTGTTTTTTGTTTTAAAGTAAATTTTCCAAAAATACCATTTTAAAAATTGAGTAAGTAGGTAGCTGATAAAACCAGTCAACGCTAAATTTAGGCTAATTTTGTCGAAATGTTCCTGAGTTGAAAATTTTTGAAATCCGAAAAAAATTAACTATGAAGGGCTGTATCTTTGACAATAGGCCGAACTCTATAAAGTAGTTTATGAGTTTTCGTAATATTTTGGAAAGATCTATCTACTCACAGTTGAATTTGTTGTTCAGTTGGAGACAACTGAACATTATTACCTATTTCCAAAAACCTGGAACTCGTTATAGTACAAGAAAGATAGATTTCAACCTCGGAAAAAATATGGACGTCCTGAAAATTTGATATTCTGTTCAGAATTGAGTGCTCTACAACATATCCAAAATCGCCAAAAATCGCACCCGGGGGTTTTGTGTTATTGAAGGGGAGGGGTAAAAAATTGCAACTTGAAAAGGAGGGGATGAAACCCGTCAATCCATTGGGAGCAAATACGTTATAATTTGACGCATAATATCCCGTTGATACCATTTTGGCACAAAAAGTGTCGATCATTGTTGAAGGGGGGTCGTGGGGGGGCGCAGCTCTGCTAGGTGGTCCATTTTGTTTTTTTTTTGGTCGTGTAGAACCGATCGCGACAAGTTTAGTATCTTTTCCGACTAAACTCAATCTCCTGATGAATTCGAATCCGTTATGTGAATTTAGATGAAAACAAGTTTGAACAAGTTAACTTAAGAAAACTTGTTTTTTCTTTGACAATTTTGACGATTTTTTTCACTGTTAGAGGTGTTCATCTTTGAAACATTTTGAGAGGCCATCAAATTGAAGTGTATTCTTCAGGAAAATCATCTACTCAATGTATGATTTTGTTTCTCGAATTAAAAAAATCGATTTGAACCTGAGCCGGCGCGGCGCGTCGTCTACTACTGGTGTGCACAGATCCTCGAATTATCAAAGATCAGTTGTTATTTTTTCAATAATTTGAGCTATTTTCATTTGAAGGTGCATGCTGTAGTGTTCTGGTCAGTAGTAGATGACGCGCCGCGCCGGCTTAGGTTCAAATCGATTTTTTTCAACTCGAGAAACAAAATCATACATCGAGTGGACGATTTTCCTGAAGAATACACTTCAATTCAATGGCCTCTGAAATTTTTCCAAAGATGAACATCTTAAACAGTGAAAAAAAATTCGCCAAAATTGTCAAAGAAAAAACAAGTTTTCCCAAGTTAACTTGTTCAAACTTGTTTTCATCCAAATTTACCCAACGGATTCGAGTTTGGGAGATTGAGTTTAGTCGGAAAAGATGCCAAACTTGTCGTGATCGGTTCAATATGGCGCAGGAAGAAAAAAGAGCCCCCTAGCCGAGCTTCGCGTCCCCACAAGCCCCCTTCAACAATGATTGACACTTTTTGCACCGAAATGATGTAAACGGGATATAATTCGTTGAATAACGATATATTTGCATCCAGTGGATTGACAGGTTTCATCCCCTCCATTTAAGATTGCAATTTTTCACCCCCTCCCTCCAATTACTCAAAACCCCCAGGTGCGATTTTTGACGATTTTGGATATGTAGTAGAGGATTCAATTCTGAACAGAATATCAAATTTTCAGGACGTCCATATTTATTCCGAGGTTTGGCTGTTTTTTTTTACTATTTTTCCTGTACTATTAGTGGGAAGCAAATGCAAAGCTTTACTGCAGACGATGAAAAGAAAAAATGAAACATCATCGTGACAAGTTTTAAACAGTGTCCCTGGAGCTGACAAAGATTGAAAAGAATGACAGAATTGTGAGTAATTCTTTATTTACGTGACGCATTCGTGAAGTTATTCCGTGCTGTACCTCATTACCCGCCTGACTCGGCACCATGATCGCCACATACCTTCAGCAATGCTGTTTGTTTTATTGATAACAATGAAAACATTGATATCTAACCATACTTCATCATAAAAGCGTATACGCAAAGTGACTTGCGCCGGTCCAGGTCCGCTCGCAGCAAAACTTATGAAAACGTGCGCATCGATGCGCATACGTAAAGAAACGATGGCTCAAAAATTGGAATTTACAGAAATCGCAAACTTGCGAACGTTTCTTAAAGTTGCGAAGAGTAGAAAATTGGCCCCCAGGTAGCATGTTATTCGTTTCGTGACCTGTTCAATACATTCGCGTGGTAAAACCCTTTATTCACAATGAGTTAGCAATCAATACATTCCTAACTTGTGAAAAGTTGGAAAGTGAATGATTCCTTACAGGTTGGGAAATAATAATTGTCACTTTCGGACCACGGGCCGAAAGTGACACCAACCTATAGCCGGCACAATATCACAAATCTTCCCGTGAGAGCGAAGGCAGCGAGCGAGAGCGTGCCATCTCAAATCAAATCAACAGACCATCGAGATAATGGATATTTGATAACACAGGTCAACAAGTGAAAAAAAATTCTTGTGCCTGATGGGTTTATTTTATGATTTTATTAAATGTCATGAGTCAAAATAATGGAAAAATACACACATTTTCATTAAAGTTTGCTTTGGTAATATTGGTAAGTACTAATGAAACAGATTTCATATCATGAATAAAAACAGAAAATCAGTTTATAGGGAGACGGAGGAAGATTCTGACGTTCATGTGTCATCTACATTAGAGTGTAGAGTGCTCTGGGGTCGCAAAAATGATAATCAAGTGTTTTATTTGACGTTTGTAAGAAATTAAACATGCCGAAAAACAATGAAAAAATGTTGAAGTTCTCATGATCATAATAGGAAGAGTCAAGGACTTCCTTTGTGATTTTTGTTTTATCATTTTGTATAAATTTTGTGTTGAAGTTGATAAAAAGAAGAAAAAAAAAAATCCAATTTTTTTTTAACAAGTGATTGATTAACAACAACACATTTTTAAATACAAAAGCAAAAGCTACGGAAGCGTAGAAGGGCCATGTGTTTTTTTTTTTCGTATTAATGTCGTCATTTATTGAATGCCGACTTTTATTCTCAGCAAATAGTGAATGCCAACTTTCAAACCCAGCATTTAATAAATGCCGACTTCTGAACTCAGCATTTATTAAATGCCGATTTCCTAAACTCAGCATTTATTAGATGCCGATTTCTAAACTCAGCATTTATTAAATGCCGACTTATAAACTCAGCATTTATTAGATGCCGACTTCTAAACACAGCATTTATTAGATGCCGACTTCTAAACTCAGCATTTATTAAATGCCGAATTCTCAACTCAGCATTTATTAGATGCCGACTTTCAAACTCAGCATTTGATAAATGCCGACTTTTAATCTCAGCAAATAGTGAATGCCGACTTTCAAACCCAGCATTTATTAAATGCCGACTTCTAAACTCAGCATTTATTGAATTCCGACTCTTAATCTCAGCATTTTTTAGATTGCAAAATGGTTGGAGTAACGAGATTTGCAGATTGCAGGAAACTTCGACGCAAGAATAAGACACACACCTGCATAACTGGCGGAGGAGTCGTACATCGAGATTGCTTTTCTTGTACCGGACTGATTGTAATACTGTATTGGTTTCCGTATCGACGAGTAGGTACATAAGTACCTACCTGTTAGCTATATGGTGACGACATCAGGTAGTTACTTGAGCATAAAGTTGATGAAATAAAAACAAAAGAATTTGATCAATCTCAGCTGAATTACAGTTGAACTGAGTCATTCAAAAATTTCGCTTCTCTTCTAATAAGAGTATCTCGGAGAAAATTAGCCCGTCTTGAAAAAGACATTACATATTACTTCAAAGAAGTAATCCAAAGGAAACGGGCCGACCGAGCAACAACCATCGAAATCCAACAGACACGTGCTTCGGATCTACTTGGGTCCTCATCAGTGCCGGAGCATTTGAACGGAGCTGTGCTCGGCGATCTGAATATCGATATTATCTACAGGTTGTTTCAGCGATGATAGCAAAAAATTTAACTGTGGATGGATCCCGTCAAAATATGACGAAAACCTATACATGGTGTTCCAGCTAAAACAATCCAGCGCGATTTCCTCAGAAAATATCAAGGCAACAAAAAAAAATTCGATTGGGGGAAAGTCTGACCTTTAAGCTTTTAAAGGCTTTCAAGGGGGCGTCGATGCTTGTAGGTGCTTTAGTTTCCAAGAAAATGCAATTTTAATCGGGCGAGTCACAATAATTCAAAAATTCATGCCCGACAGAACAAAATACTTCAAATGAACAAAAATCCTCTTTCTTTGGGCTTTTATTGATGTGTCGCTGATGTCTGTACCTGATCCAGTAAGTCAGATATTTTGTCTCACAGTCCAGCAACCACAATAATCGGAGCTCATGACGTGACCGATCACACACTTGTGGATTTTAACATCAGCCAGTATTCATTGCTATGGTGAGTCCAGGCATGGTGAGTGAAAAAGTCCTAGGAACGGCCAGTCTTCAAATCAACAAGTGTGTGATCGGTGACGTCATGAACTCCGATTATTATAGTTGCTGGACTGTAAGACAGAATATCTGGCGTTCTGAACCAGGTACAGACATCAGCGACACATCAATGGAAAGCGCAAAGAAAGAGAATTTGTCTTCATCTGAAGTATGTACTTTGTTTTGTCGGTCATCAATTTTCGAATTCTTGTGACTCGTCCGATTGAAATTGCATTTTATTGGAAAGTAAAGCACCTACAAGCATCGGCCTCCCCTCAAAAGAAAGCTAAAACTTCAGGCTTCCCCCCAATTGAAATTGTTTGTTTTTGTTGCCTTGATATTTTTTGAGCAAATCACGCTGGATTGCTTCAGCTGGTACACCCTGTATACCATTTTGCAAAGTTCGGCCTAATAACAAAGATACAGCCCTCCAAACTTGACTTTTTCCGAATAAGAAAAATGTGTAACTCACTGACGTTTTGATCAAAATAACTTAAATTAGGAATAGAGTGATTTGTCAAAACTATCTACCGACCTGCAAAATTTTGAAAGAATACAACCAATAGTGTAGGGATTATTAGGGTCAATAATTCAGAAGCATCTGAAGAAAAGTTGACTCAAGGTGACCCCTTATAACTTCTACGCCACTGATTGGATTCTTTCAAAATTTGACAGGTTGATAGACAATAACCACAAACCAGTGTATGCTGAACTAAAGCTAAATTTGTCGGAACGTTCCTGACAAATGTTTAAAATCTGAAGAAAGTGAACTTTGAAGGGTTCAAGGGTTGTATCTTATTTGTTATTAGGCCGAACTTTGCAAAATAGTTCATAGGTTTTCTGATGCATCTGCTTCACTGATGGACTGTGCTCCTGAATATCGCAGCTCACAGCATACCAACATGGCACATGATGAAAAAGTCGGCATTTATCAAATGCTGAGTTTGAAAGTCGGCATTTATCAAATGCTGAGTTTGAAAGTCGGCATTTAATAAATGCTGAGTTTAGATGTCGGCATCTAATGAATGCTGAGTTTAGAAGTCAGCATTTTATAAATGCTGAGTTTAGAAGTCGGCATCTAATGAATGCTGAGTTTAGAAGTCGGCATCTAATGAATGCTGAGTTTAGAAGTCGGCATTTAATAAATGCTGGGTTTGAAAGTTGGCATTCATTATTTGCTGAGATTAAAAGTCGGCATTTAATAAATGATGACATTAATACGAAAAAAAAAAACACATGGCCCTTCTACGCTTCCGTAAAAAGCAAACTTTTTCATGGGATTTTTTTTTCAGGTTAATTTGACTCAAGCTACAGAAATTTGATGTATTTATCCCAGGCACGACAAAATTGGTGTTGACCTGTGTAATTATTGTTCAATTTTAAAACAAAAATTGCAACCAAATTCAAAGCTTCACAAGTTTATCTGGATTATTTAGTAAGAGATTAACTGCAATTTTTTCTGCTTCATCTGAATTTGGTTTTGAAATGACCGTGCCATTCGCATTTTTGGGGCATTTCTTTGTTGAAAATAATCGCCGTCGAACGGCAATAATTTTCTTCACCGACAATCACTTAAGTAATACCTACGCCTTTATGGCTAGTTTATGCACATCTAACATCTAACATGTAACATTTATGATTTAAAATTTATCAAGTTAAAAGTGAGGTTAAACCATTTAAATCCATTATGTCAGTTTATGCACCATCTAAGATTTAATATTTAAAATGTAACATCTAACATGTAAAACTTATGACGTTAAAAGATGGCCATATTGTATCTTTATTAAATCTTACATGTTAAATGGCATATTTAGCAAGCGTGAATACAGGGAGCATTGTCATTTCGACGATTGAGCGCCTCTAAAGGTGCGTTCAGTCAGCTTATTCAGCCGCAAGTTTTAATTTTAGTCGTAAGCGCTGCATCGCTTATTGGCTGTTCTGAGGAGGCTGGTCCATGAGAGCCAATGGGCGTCGCTGCGCTTGCGACTAAAATTAAAACTTGCGGCTAAATAAGCTGACTGAACGCACCTTTTTATATGAAGGATGTTGATCAGTTCGCGTCAAGGGATAAACCACCTTGGAAATTTGGTGTACACTTCCATGGAAATCATTGGAAATCATTTGGAAATCGTTGGAAATAATTTAAAAATCATTGGAAATCATTGGGAATCTTAGGAAATCATTTCAAAAATCATTGGAAATCGGTGTACAAAAATTCCGTCAGTGGTTTACCCCTCGGTTCGCGTACTATCATTAAATATTGCATAAACTGCAGTTCAGTGTTTTAAATGTTGAATTTTAAATCATAAATGTTACATGTTAGATGTTAGATGTGCATAAACTAGCCATATACCGGGTGATCATTTGAAACCTTAAAAATCTAAAATGACAATATCTACTTTGTGATACATCAAATTAAAGGAAATTAAATTCTCTCCCTGAACACAATTTTTTCGAAATTTTTAAAACCCCCGTTTTCCTACTAAAAGACTCCAAATGTCCAGTTAAATTGGGGGAGGGGTTGAAAATTTCGAAAAAATTGTTTTTAGGAAGAGAACTCAATTTCCTTTAATTTGATGTATCACAAAGTAGATATTGTCATTTTAGATTTTCAAGGTGGGGAGGGGGGAGCGAAGGGGTGAATTTGGGTGGCACTTTTTCCATAAAAAAATTTCTCTCTTGATGCTGTGCAGGATGACGTTGACTGCATTGAAGAGAATTTAGAGGTCAAGAATATTCAATTGGACACTCAGAGAATTTAGGGGGGAAGGGGGGTGGGGTTAAAACTTTTAGAAAAAATTTTTCAGAAAGAGAATTTAATTCTGTTGAATTTGATGTATCGCAAAATAGGTAGTGTCATTTGAAATTTCAAAGTTGGGGTAGGTGGGGGCGAGGGGGCTTAAGATAGAAAGTCGCTAATGTATGTTTTAGATGTCCCCCTCGATATAAAAATCGACCTGTTTTTGCTCGAAGACTTCTTCACTAGGAATCGGGAGCTATTGCAGGTGGATAGTTTTCAAATGATCACCCGGTATATAAACAAGGCAGTAATGAATGCGTTCCACGTCTAGGATAGAGAAACCTAACCTTCTTTGATTCTTGTGCCTTTGACGTGTCGCACACATTTAAGGTCGTACCATTGTACGTTCCGATATTCGTTCTGGTTAAGGTTTAAGTTCAACCCTCTATTTTTAGAAATTCTCGTTCAAAAATGCTGAAATTAATATATATTGCGTACGAAGTGATTTCCCACAATATATATTTTTTTCATAAAATTGTACGAAGTATTTTCTCAGTAACATTGAAAAAATCGAAAAAACACAAGTTTTCTGTAGGTTTTCCTGTCTATTTTAACGTGGAATATTTTATTTTTTTTTTTCCTCTGGAAAAGTGTGCTTTTTTATGTAAAAACAAATTTTTTTGTTAATTTTGAACGAATAGTTTTTTTGTAACAACGCAAAAAAGGTAAAATATGCTTGTAACTTTGATATACTATCGAGTTTCATCAAAGCCAATGAAGAGGAATGTAGCCCTTGATCAATACTACCGTATTGTACACAGAAAATAAAGAAGTTTTGTGTTTTTTCAACAATAGAAACAATGAACGAAACCACAATTTCGAAATTCATACGCGATTATTATGCGCTGCATGGTGGTGCCACCTCGGCAGGGTGGTATTTCACGGAAGCTTCAGCTTCACAGACACCACAGCAATCTAGTGACCGATAGGTGGCGTTGCGGTAGACTGGAGTAATCTTCTCACCGATAGTTTTGTTGAGCAATGAGGATTCATCGATTTAGGTGACAGAAACACAGACAGCTTGCACCCATAATCTATGGCTTGCACCATTCGCCAAAATTTTCCTCTTCTTGTTGTGCGATATACGTGCACTAGCGTAGCCCTTGCTCTGCACTTGATTTTACAAAGTCGGCTTTGCAAAAGAGGTAGTTGTGATATAATTTATTGGCATGGCTGCAACTATCAAACAGACGAGTTTTGGACATTTCAGGGCGCTTTCATGTCTCGATGACTTGATATCGCCGATTTGATAATTGCAGCTGTGCCAATAAATTATATCACAGCTCAACCTAGGTACCTACAAGCGCAATGTGCTACTAGCGTGTCAAAGTTTGACTTTTTGATTAATTTTTCATAAATGTTTCTAGTTACTTGGTAGGTAGGTACCTACAAGTTTCAGACAATAATTTCAACGTTCGTTCAACAACCTCCATTTGAAAACCTCGCTTTCGGAAATTTTGCTCGTAGGTAATATTTTATGGCATTACCTGTTCGGAGAGGGTCTTTCACGGTTCAAAACTTGAATGATGTACCCACTGTGCGTTCGAATTGCAAAGGGAAGCCGAAATGGCCCATATTGAGCATCTTGTGAATCTCATCAGTTTAGGTATAAAAAACTTTTCTACTTATTGCGGTAGGCTGTGGCCTGGTCATTGGCAAGTGAACGAGGCTGATTTTGGTCAGGCCACAGCCTACCACAAGTAGAAAAGTTTTTGATCATACGGTACTCAGTATGAAGGTATGCAGCGTACTGCGTATTTTATTCCACATTTATATGGGAAGTTGGTAGGTAGGTAGGTAGGTAGGTACCTAAACTGATGATAATCACAAAATGCCAAATAGGACCTTGCGGACTGCTTTGATGATGGATATTTCGAACGCACAATACCTGGATATATTTTGTCATTGTCTTGTCCGGAAAGAACCCCGGACCCCCCTCTGAGTAGGTCAGGTACGCTTGGATAACCATGAACACTAATTCCTCATCGCGCAAATAATTCTGAATATTCAAAGCTATGCAATGGGTTAATCGTATGGGCAGCTGCGCATGCGTGAGGGCGCCAAATAAAAAGCCATACACCTGTCAGTTTGGATAGCAACTTAGCAACAACCATAGATTAGCAACTGGCAACGTTGTTGTACTCCTACAAATAGTGTGCATGCACTTCTTCGTAGTCCCTTAGAATTTTCTTCCGATATCCGATTGATTATCTCGGAAACTATAAAGTTCAGTGGTTTAGGGAGATGAGATACCCCTCAGCAAAAATGAAAGAAGAAGAGAAAATCTATCAAAGTATCAAGCTCACAGAAAGCAATATGTATTTTCAGCTCAAATTTCACATTACGCGGCCACCTAGATGTACATGAGAAAATTCCCCCCCTTCATACTGGAGGTTTCCCCTTTGAGAAAGTTATTCCTGAACCATTTTTCCCGTAGATTTTAAAATTGGAAACTATAATATTGTGCACCCTATGATATAACGGGTGTCGCGAAAAACTTTTTTGTTCTTGCGACACCCTGTAAATTCGAATTGCAATCGATGTATTTCTTTATTCTGAATGCTAATATACATACCGGGTGATAATTTGAAAACTATCCACCTGCAATCACTTTATTAATAATAACAATAACCGATTCCTAGTGAAAATGTCTTCGAGCAAAAACAGGTCGATTTCTATATTGAGGGGGACATCTAAAACATACATTGGCGAGTTTCTATATTCAGTCTCCTCGCCTCCACCCACCCCAACTTTGAAATTTCAAATGACACCACCTATTCCACGATACGTCAAATTCAACAAAATTGAATTCTCTTTCTGAACAAATATTTTTTAGATCTTTAACCCTACCACCCCCTTCTCTCTTAAATTCTCTTGAGTGTCCAATTCAATATTCTTGACCTCTCAATTCTCTTCAATGCAGTCAACGTTTTCCTGCACAGCATCAAAAGTGAAAATATTCTATGGAAAAAGTGCCACCCCAATTCACTCCTTCGCTCCCCCCACCTCATCTAAAAATCTAAAATGACAAACCTATTTTGTAATACATCAAATTGAAGGAAATTAAATTCTCTCCCTGAATACAATTTTTTCGAAATTTTCAAAACCCCCGTTTCCCTCCTAAAATACTCTAAATATCCATTTAAATGGGGGAGGGGTTGAAAATTCCCAAAAAATTGTTTTTAGGAAGATAATTTATTTTCCTTCAATTTGATGTATCACAAAGTAGGTGGTGTATTGTTATTTTTTGAAGTTGAGGTGGGGGAGAGCAATGAGGTGAATTTTGGGTGGCACTTTTTCCACGATGCAATTTAGGATGATGCTGACTAAACTGAAGAGAATTGAGGGGTCCAGAATAATGAATGGGACACTCAGAGAATTTTTAGGGAGGAGAGGGGTAGGGTAAAAAATTTTATAAATATTTTTTTCACAAAGAATATTCAATTATTTTTAATTTGATGTATCGCAAGGTAGGTAGTGTCATTTGAAATTTTAAAGTTGGGGTGAGTGGGGGCGAGGGAGCTGAATATAGAAATTTACCAATGTATGTTTTAGATGTTCCCCTCGATATAAAAATCGACCTGTTTTCGCGCGAAGGAATATTGACTAGGAATCGAGAGTTATTGCAGGTGGATAGTTTTCAAATGATCACCGGGTATACCACAGTGTTCAGTTATTTTAAAAGGCAACTTGTCAAAAAATTCACAAAAATCCCATATGATACCGACCTGAACTTACGTTTAATTGGCTAAAAAAGAGTTCTGAAATTTGACCCACAATTTTTTTAAATGTTGGGTCTATATTTGAGTTTTAAAAGAAATTATCCCCCGAAAAACAAATTTAAGCAAATTTGAGAAATTTGCTAGCCAAATAAACGGAAGTTTAGGTCAGTATCTTGGGATTTTTGAGAATTTTTTGACAATTTGCCTTCGGAAAAACCTAACTCAACTCTTTGGTATATTAATATTTGTATCCAGAATGAAAAACTACATCAATTGCAATTCGAATACACAGAGTGTAACATCAACACAAGAAGTATTTTCGCGACACCCTGTATGCTACAGCTTGTAAAATATTATTGTTTCCAATTTTGAAATTTACGGGAAAAAGTGTTCACGAAAAGCTTCATTTTCTTTTCTTCTTGGACTGATCGCAACGTAACAAAAATTTGGTGAAGTGTGCATACGTTTCGTAGGGTATTTATTGAAGCATCCGCATCGACCTACAAATTCCATTCGCACCCGCACATTTCGCACAATGCCATGAAAGCATCTTTTTGTTGATGCCATCTACCGAACAGTAGCATAAGCATTCCTGTCTAGTTTATCACCATTTGAGGGTTTGACCGTTTTCTTTACGTTTACCTAAAGGGATCTACGGGTCGCGCTGAGCGGTGAGGCGATATTGCCGCCATCTCGCGGAGGCGAATCACATTATTTTGCCTTGACTTTAAACCTTAAGGACGGAGTCATATTGGTGAAATAAGCGTTGCGAAATCAATCCGTCTGGGTTTATTCCTTGACGGATTCTTACCATTTTGGTCTCTTTCGAAAGCTACAAGGATGTACTTTGGTTTGAGTCCATTGGCATTTCCGAAATCCAAAAAATATTTTAAATTTTTACATTTGAAAAAATTATTTTTGGATTTTGGAAATGCCAATGGGCTCAAACTAAAGTACATCCTTGTAGCTTTCGAAAGAGACCAAAATGGTAAAAATCCGTCAAGGAATAAACCCAGACGGATTGATTTCGTAACGCTTATTTTACCAATTCAACACCGTCCTTAACCAACCGCCTGGAAAACTGTATATTGGAACGACCGGCTTCCTGAAAGAGGTTAACCAGCTGTCAACCACAACGACCAGGAGGCCAATTTTCTACTCTTCGCAACTTTAAAAAACGTTCGCAAGTTTGCGATTTCTGTAAATTCCAATTTTTGAGCCATCGTTTCTTTACGTATGCGCATCGATGCGCACGTTTTCATACGTTTTGCTGCGAGCGGACCTGGAGGCCAATTTTCTACTCTTCGCAACTTTAAAAAACGTTCGCAAGTTTGCGATTTCTGTAAATTCCAATTTTTGAGCCATCGTTTCTTTACGTATGCGCATCGATGCGCACGTTTTCATACGTTTTGCTGCGAGCGGACCTGGACTGGCGCAAGTCACTTTGCGTATACGCTTTCATGATGAAGTGAGGTTAGGTAGTAATGTTTTCATTGTTATCAATGAAACAAACAGCATTGCTGAAGGTATGTGGCGATCATGGTGCCGAGTCAGGTGGCTAATGAGATACAGCACGGAATAACTTCACGAATGCGCCCTAAATAAAGAATTACTCACTCTTCTGTCATTTTTTTCAATCATCAGCTTCATGACACTGTTTAAAACTTGTCACGATGATGACAATCATCATCAGCAAAATGGGAAAAGTGTGAGTACCTACGCTACTCTTTTACCTCAAAAAGAGTACCTGTACTCTTTAAAGAGTACGGTTGGTAACCCTATACAGCACGGAATAACTTCACGAATGCGTCCCAAATAAAAAATTACTCACTCTTCTGTCATTATTTTCGATCTTTGTCAGCTCCATGACACTGTTTAAAACTTGTCACGATGATGTTTAATTTTTTTCTTTTCATCGTCTGCAGTCTGCAGTGAAGCTTTCCATTTGCTCCCCACTAACGAGATCCAGGTTTTTGGAAATAGGTAATAATGTTCAGTTGTCTTCAACTGAACAACAAATTCAACTGTGAGTAGATAGATCTTGTCAAAATATTACGAAAACTCATGAACCGCTTTGTAGAGTTCGGCCTATTGTCAAAGATAGAGCCCTTTATAGTTAATTTTTTTTTGATTTCAAAAATTTGTAACTTAGGAACATTTCGACAAAATTAGCCTAAATTTAGCGTTGACTGGTTTTATTGGCTACTTTTCCAATTTTTATGATGGTACAGGGTGTTCACGTATAAATTGGAGGCTTCCGCTCAAACATAGTTTCAAAAATTTAAGACCACTTTTTTTTCCGCAGGTTTCGAAGGCACTAAAATTTTCTGTCGTCTATCGCAAGTCATTGAGAATTTTTCTCAAATTAGACACGTGTATGTAATTATAGGAATTGATTCAGCTTTCCATCCTGATTATAAATATACGTATATCGTATATCCCACTCGATAGGTTAGTTAGGAAAACTACCAAGCAATACAGGGTGTCCGTTTTTCGAGGCTAAGCATGGGTATCTCGCTTATCTTTAGAGATACAGAGTCAGTTGAACTAGAAAAAAGTTGCGAATTTTCATGACAATCAATGATCTAAAAAGATATTTGACTTGTCAGTTTTAGTTTTCGAGATATCGAGAAAAAACTGAAATTTGTAATTTTTGTTTTAGTTTTTTATTTGAAAAACGGTTGAAGATAGCCTTTTCTAACTAAGACATTGTGGAGGCACTTTTCCAGGGGGAATTCAATGTTGCCAAAATCTTCATTCTAGCTTTCAAAACAACCGAGATATGACTTTCAACTTTTTTTTCTCTCATAGGCGCCATATTGGATTTTGACATTTTTGAATACAATATTTTCCTCTGGTTACAACGATGTGTCACATGCCACTGTTGAATTCATGCTTTTGAGTAAAAATTTTTTTTGATTAAGAGTGCTTTGAAAACAAAATCAGCACCGACAATAAAAAAAAGTAAATGTTGAACATTTATTCAACAGTGACATGTGGCTCATCGTTGTAACCAGAAAAGAATACCGTATTCAAAAATATCAAAATCCAATATGGCGCCCATTCGAGAAAAAAGTTGAATGCCGTATCTCGGTTGCTTTGAAAGCTAGGATAAAGATTTTGGCAGCTTTGAATTCCCCTTGAAAAAGTGCCCTGACAATGTCTAGATTAGAAAAAGCCACCTTCAACCGTTTTTTGAATAAAAAATTGAAAACAAAAATTCAAATTCATGTTTTTTCACGATATCTCAAAAACTAAAATCGATACGTCAAATTTCTTTTTGGAGTATTGATCGTCATAAAAATGCGCAACTTTTTCCTAATTCAACCGACTCTGTATCTCTCAAGATAAGCGAGATACCCATGCTTAGCCTCGAAAAACGGACACCCTGTATTTCTTTTACAAAAGTTTGATTTTGTAAAGCCAAGTTAGGTTCAGTAAAAGTTTCAAACTATAGTGAAATCAATTTAAGTACCTAAAAATGATAGAAAATTTACTGAGTTACTTTAAAACAAAAAATAACTTTTCGATCATTTTAAAACTTCATCACTTTTTTCACATGCATTTGTGTTTTGTTGATTAACCTATCAAGTGTGATGCATATTTATAATCAGGATAAAAATCGGAATCGATTACCATATCAGAATAGGGCGTCGAATGTAAGAAAAAATTTCTATGTTGCACCCTGTAAGTGATATCCACAGACATTTTTCGTCGACAGATTCAAAGCCTACGGAAAAAATTATGTTGTAATCGTTTTTCATTTCCTGAATAGACCATATTAATTATTCTCACTTTCCCCTTCCACTAGTCATTTGTAAGTTAGGTATGTGCCTGTGACCATGCGCACTGCAGTAGAAGATCTCGCGCGCCACAGCATGCATAGACAACGGAACTTTGCTGTCGCAGTCAGAATTTACGATTTCAAGGTGTTTTCTTGATTCTTGGGACGTTTTAACCTTTTTAACCATACTTTTACATGACGGCTGACGCTCGGTCGAGCGCTCGGTTTGCTTTCAAGCGCTGTCAAAATTCTCGTTAGCGGAAGTTGTGCAATAAAATATGGCGGGTAATTTGAAATTGTTTTGGATTCAAAAACCCCATTCTAAATTGCTTCGCATAAACTTCACAGTAAGATTTTCCATTCCATTATGGTGAAAAGTAGATCAGGTATTTCTTTTTACACACTTGCTATATTATACATTCGTTGAAATTGTCAATTTGCACCTTGAATTGATCATTTTACAAAGTCATTCAACATGCATATTCTTATGGGAGTTTCAATCCAGCACATGTGGTTGTCTCTCTCCCCGATCTGCGACTGCGCTTTGAATAATTAATATGGTCAATTATGTTCAAGGGGAAGTCTCCAGACGTATTCTTTGTTGTTAAATATGGAGGTTATGAAAATTTATTAATCTGAATGAAAACACGAACATCAGAAACTGACGTTTGAAAGCTTTGGTAGGCTTGGCGTGGCTTGAGTAGATAAAATGCACCGATATTTGCAACGTTGTCGCGTCTACCATGCGTTTATTTACGAAGACCCAATTCGAACGTTTTTCGTTTTGCGAACGCTGCTCAAAAATTGGCAAACGGAAACGTATACGTAAATCTTCGTACGCAAATTTGCGCATACGTAACTTTACGTATATTTTCAAAAATTGGCCCCCAGGGGGCCAATTTTCTACTCTTCGCAACTTCAAGAAACGTTCGCAAGTTTGCGATTTCTGTAAATTCCAATTTTTGAGCCATCGTTTCTTTACGTATGCGCATCGATGCGCACGTTTTCATACGTTTTGCTGCGAGCGGACCAGGGGGCCAATTTTTTACTCTTCGCAACTTTAAGAAACGTTCGCAAGTTTGCGATTTCTGTAAATTCCAATTTTTGAGCCATCGTTTCTTTACGTATGCGCATCGATACGCACGTTTTCATACGTTTTGCTGCGAGCGGACCTGGACCGGCGCATGTCACTTTGCGTATATGCTTTTATGATGAAGTGAGGTTAGATGTCAATGTTTTCATTTTTATCAATAAAACAAACCGCATTGCTGACGGTATGTGGCGATCATGGTGCCGAGTCAGGCGGGTAATGAAATACAGCACGGAATAACTTTATGAATGCGTCACGTAAATAAAGAATTACTCACTATTCTGTCATTCTTTTCAATCTTTGTCAGCTCCAGGGACACTGTTTAAAGCTTGTCACGATGATGTTTAATTTTTTCTTTTCATCGTCTGCAGTCTGCAGTAAAGCTTTGCATTTGCTTCCCACTAATAGTACAGGAAAAATAGTAAAAAAAAACAGCCAAACCTCGGAATAAATATGGACGTCCTGAAAATTTGATATTCTGTTCAGAATTGAATGCTCTACTACATATCCAAAATCGCCAAAAATCGCACCTGGGGGTTTTGAGTTATTGGAGGGGGGGTAAAAAATTGCAATCTTAAATGGAGGGGATGAAACCTGTCAATCCACATGCAAATATATCGTAATTCAACGAATTATATCCCGTTTACATCATTTCGGTGCAAAAAGTGTCGATCATTGTTGAAGGGGGCTCGTGGAGACGCGAAGCTCGGCTAGGGGGCTCTTTTTTCTTCCTGCGCCATATTGAACCTACGGAAGCGTAGAAGGGCCAAGCTGCAAATCTTTTTACGGACACAAAGTCGAGTTCCAAAGTCGACCCGGTCGAGTTTCAAACTCGACTTTCTGCGTAAAGTCGAGTTTCAAAGTCGACCCGGTCGAGTTTCAAAGTCGACCCGGTCGAGTTTCAAACTCGACTTTCTGTGTAAAGTCGAGTTCCAAAGTCGACCCGGTCGAGTTTCAAACTCGACTTTCTGCGTAAAGTCGAGTTTCAAACTCGACCCGGTCGAGTTCCAAAGTCGACCCGGTCGAGTTTCAAACTCGACTTTCTGTGTAAAGTCGAGTTCCAAAGTCGACCCGGTCAAGTTTCAAAGTCGACCCGGTCGAGTTTCAAAGTCGACCCGGTCATAAACTGCTCGTCATAAGTTGAGGATATCTCTCAGGATATCTCAAAATTTGCTCCAATTTCAAGTAAGGATATCTCTGGGGAAAAATATCCGATTTGGAAAAAGTTGTGACCCCTGAAAGAGCTTACTTTTGGCTGCAGGACGCTCATGTTGACTTAAGGTGCGTTCAGCCAGCTTATTTAGTCACAAGTTTTAATTTTAGCCGTAAGCGCTGCATCGTCTATTGGCTGTTCTGAGGAGGCTGGTTCATGAGAGCCAATGGGCGTCGCTGCGCTTGCGACTAAAATTAAAACTTGCGTCTAAATAAACTGACTGAACGCACCTTTAGGTCATACTCATAACTGACTTCATGCATTATCAGGGTGTCCCGAAAATACACCGACAACGTACTAGGGCAGCTTCTATATAGGATGCCAAAGAAAGGAGTGACATAAGGGTTGATTTTTGAAGCCGTGTAAATTTTCAACGTATTTTTGTGAGAATAAACTTTTTCCAGTGGATGGCTTATACCTTCAAAGGAAGCCAATAGGCAATATTTTTTTATCCATTCATTATGTACCATTATTATTATTATCATCATCAGAAAACAAAGATTTACTGTGCACTTCAAAGAAGTTGAATTCTTCCTAAGGGAATGAAACTAGAGCCCTGGAAGTTTTTCCGATAGATAGCTTATTAGGTCCTTAAGGGTGACCAATGAGCAGATTGGACCTGATGGTTGCGGTGCCATCTATTTAGTTCACCATTTTGAAATTTCTCATCAGAATAACGATTTGCGTGGAACTCAGAACCTACATTCGTCCCATATGGTCATTCTTATTTTCAATCTAAATTTCGGCCATCTTGGCCGCCATATTGGAATTGCCTCCGAAATCTCTTATTAGTGGAACGATTGTCATGAAACTTGGAACTTACATTTGTCTTATATAAACATTCTTCTTCCCAACCTGAGTTTCATAATTCCGCTGCCATCTTGGCCGCTATACTGAAATTTCTCATTTGTGGAACGATTTTTGTGGAACTTGGAACTTACCCTTGTTTCGTATGATCATTCTTATATTTTCAGGCTGAATTACATGATTCCGTCGCCATCTTGGTTGTTAGTATCTTTTATGCTGTGTAAATAGTCGAAGTCTCTTTATTAGGGGAATGATTGTCATGAAACTTCGAACTTAATCTTGTTTTGCAGTAACATTCTAATTTTCAAGCTGAATTTCACGCTATTCTGTGATTTCACGCTTCCGTCTCCATCTTGTTTCGGTTTTAATCTGACACATTACTGGCCGTTCAAGCTTCAAGCATGATGTGCAATTTTTTCAAATTGATCTCTTTCAATTGATGGGAGGAAGTGATGTAAGACATTCTAAAAAGTGTCTAAATATACCCGGTCAATTGTCCTTATGTGCCCGGTCAACATGATTTTTGTCCGGACAATTTTGTAATTGTCCAATATTGCACGAATACGACTACGCCATCCATGGGGTATAAACCAAACCCTGACGACTCAGACTATCCATCGGAAAAAGTTCCAGGGCTCTAGCTTCATTCCCCTAGGAGGAGTTCAACTTCTTTGAAGTGAACAGGAAATCTTTATTTTTTGATAATAATAATGATAATCATGTATGGATGAAAAAATAATGCCTATATTGGCTACCCTTGGGGATATCAGCTAATCATTGGAAAAAGTTTTTCCTCGCGAAAATACGCTGAAAAGTTACACGGCTTGAAAAATCAACCCTTTTGTCACTCCCTTCTTTAGCATCCTGTATATAATGAACTGAGTCAGTTATGACATAATTTGATAAGCGTCCTGCAGCAAAGGGTAATAAGCTCTTTCAGGGGTCATCAACTTTTTCCAAATCGGATATTTTTTACCTGAGATATCCTCACTTGAAATTGGAGCAAATTTTGACATATCTTGAACTTATGACGAGCAGTTTACGTCCGGGTCGACTTTGAAACTCGACTTTACGTAGAAAGTCGAGTTTGAAACTCGACCGGGTCGACTTTGGAACTCGACCGGGTCGACTTTGAAACTCGACTTTACGCAGAAAGTCGAGTTTGGAACTCGACCGGGTCGACTTTGAAACTCGACCGGGTCGACTTTGGAACTCGACCGGGTCGACTTTGAAACTCGACCGGGTCGAGTTTGAAACTCGACTTTACGCAGAAAGTCGAGTTTGAAACTAGACCGGGTCGACTTTGAAACTCGACCCGGTCGACTTTGAAACTCGACTTTACACAGAAAGTCGAGTTTGAAACTCGACCGGGTCGACTTTGAAACTCGACCGGGTCGACTTTGAAACTCGACTTTACGCAGAAAGTCGAGTTTGAAACTCGACCAGGTCGACTTTGAAACTCGACCGGGTCGACTTTGAAACTCGACCGGGTCGACTTTGAAACTCGACCCGGTCGACTTTGAAACTCGACCCGGTCGACTTTGAAACTCGACTTTACGCAGAAAGTCGAGTTTGAAACTAGACCGGGTCGACTTTGAAACTCGACCCGGTCGACTTTGAAACTCGACTTTACACAGAAAGTCGAGTTTGAAACTCGACCGGGTCGACTTTGAAACTCGACTTTACGCAGAAAGTCGAGTTTGAAACTCGACCAGGTCGACTTTGAAACTCGACCGGGTCGACTTTGAAACTCGACCGGATCGACTTTGAAACTCGACCCGGTCGACTTTGAAACTCGACTTTACGCAGAAAGTCGAGTTTGAAACTCGACCGGGTCGACTTTGAAACTCGACTTTACGCAGAAAGTCGAGTTTGGAACTCGACCGGGTCGACTTTGAAACTCGACTTTGTCCGTAAAAAGTTTCGCAGCCTGGCCCTTCTACGCTTCCGTATGAACCGATCACGACAAGTTTGGCATCTTTTCCGACTAAACTCAATCTCCTAAACTCGAATCCGTTGTGTAAATTTGGATGAAAACAAGTTTGAACAAGTTAACTTGGAAAAACTTGTTTTTTCTTTGACAATTTTGGCGAATTTTTTTTTCACTGTTTAGGATGTTCATCTTTGGAAAAATTTCAGAGGCCATTGAATTGAAGTGTATTCTTCAGGAAAATCGTCAAAAATAGCTCAAATTATTAAAAAAATAACAACTGATCTTTGATAATTCGAGGATCTGTGCACAATTGAATTCCCTGTATTATAAACAAAATCGCGATGAATCGCACTGCAGGGTTTTGAGTAATTTGAGGGGAGAGGCAACAGTTCATAGAGTATGAATCTTTCCAAAATGTTATCCTCCTCCTCGAATAACTCAAAATCCTGCAGTGCGATTCATGGCGCTTTTGTTTATGCTATAGGGAATTCAGTTCTGCACAAATCCTCGAATTTACAAACATTTGTTAATATTTTTTCAATAGTTTCAGCTACTTTCATTTAAAGGTGCATGTTGTAGTGTTCTGGTGAGTAGTAAACGACGCGCCGCGCCGGCTCAGGTTCAAATCGATTTTTTTAACTCGAGAAACAAAATCATACATCGAATGGATGATTTCCCTGAAGAATACACTTCAATTTGATGGCCTCTCAAAATGTTTCAAAGATGAACACCTCTAACAGTAAAAAAAAATTCGTCAAAATTGTCAAAGAAAAAACAAGTTTTCTTAAGTTCACTTGTTCAAACTTGTTTTCATCCAAATTTACATGACGGATTCGAGTTCAGGAGATTGAGTTTAGTCGGAAAAGATACTAAACTTGTCGCGATCGGTTCTACACGACCAAAAAACCAAAATGGACCACCTAGCAGAGCTGCGCCCCCCCCCCACGACCCCCCTTCAACAATGATTAACACTTTTTGTGCCAAAATGGTATCAACGGGATATTATGCGTCAAATTATAACGTATTTGCTTCCAATAGATTGACGGGTTTCATCCCCTCCTTTTCAAGTTGCAATTTTTTACCCCTCCCCTTCAATAACACAAAACCCCTGGGTGCGATTTTTGGCGATTTTGGATATGTTGTAGAGCACTCAATTCTGAACAGAATATCAAATTTTCAGGACGTCCATATTTTTTCCGAGGTTGAAATCTATCTTTCTTGTACTATAACGAGTTCCAGGTTTTTGGAAATGGGTAATAATGTTCAGTTGTCTTCAACTGAACAACAAATTCAACTGTGAGTAGATAGATCTTGTCAAAATATCACGAAAGCTTATAATAGTATATTATATACCAAGGTTGAGAAAGTATTATTATAGCTGAAGCGCCAGTTTAGATCCCGAAGCGCAGCTGAGGGATATAAGGCGCTGAAGCTATAATAATATTCTCAACCGTGGTTTATATAGTATTTTTTTTACTACTTAAAAATCGCCATCCTAATTCAGGGAGAGGTTAATAATGATGCACTTCACGGCTAGTAGTGAAAAAACTACTTTATAGAGTTCGGCCTATTGTCAAAGATACAGCCCTTCATAGCAAATTTTTTTCGGATTTCAAAAATTTTCAACTCAGGAACATTTCGTCAAAATTAGCCTAAATTTAGCGTTGACTGGTTTTATCGGCTACCTACTTGCTCAATTTTTATAATGGTATTTTTGGAAAATTTACTGAGTTACTTTAAAACAAAAAACAACTTTTCGCATATTTTAAAACTTCATCACTTTTTTCTTTTATCACATGCATTTATGTTTTGTTGATTCCTGTCAAGTGTGATGCATATTTATAATCAGGATAAAAATCGGAATCGATTACCATATCAGAATAGGGCGTCGAATGTAAGAAAATTTTTCTATGTTGGACTTTGTAAGTGATATCCACAGACATTTTTCGTCGACAGATTCAAAGCCTGCGGAAAAAATTATATTGTAATCGTTTTTCATTTCCTGCATTATGTTCAAGGGGAAGTCTCCAGACGTATTCTTTGTTGTCAAATATAGAGGTTATGAAAATTTATTAATCTAAATGACTATACGAACATCAGAAACTTACGTTTGAAAGCTTTGGTAGGCTTGGCGTGGCTTGAGTAGATAAAATGCACCGATATTTGCAACGTTGTCGCGTCTACCATGCGTTTATTTACGAAGACCCAATTCGAACGTTTTTCGCTTTGCGAACACTGCTCAAAAATTGGCAAACGGAAACGTATACGTAAATCTTGATACGCAAATTTGCGCATACGCAACTTTACGTGGGGCCAATTTTTTACTGTTCGCAACTTTAAGAGACGTTCGCAAGTTTGCGATTTCTGTAAATTCCAATTTTTGAGCCATCGTTTCTTTACGGGTAATGAGATACAGCACTAGGGTTACCATCTTCAAACCAGACGAAAAGAGTACAGTGTGAGCAAAGTGAGCGAAATAGCGCCGCAGGCAAATTTTTTTGGGGAAAAGGGGCGTGATCAGTTAGTTTTGAATACCATGAAGACTTGAGGCGGATTCCCATTTAAAGATATTCGCAAAAAAAATCGGTGACATTCGTCAAATTTGAATTTTTGAAGGATTTACTTACCCTTCAAATTTGACAATTGATAATCAAAATCTTGCGATATTCTCACATAAGAATCCACCGTTTCGCATGTATTGCATATGGTATAATATGATGTCGTCCCAATGTAGAACACAACGGAAAAGTGAAATATAAACAAAAATATAGTTGATAGAAATTAGGAAATTCCACATATTCTTGGATTTTGGCCGCATGCGTGATTGCGTGCGAACGTGACAATAGGTACAAGGAGCTTTGGTTAGTAGTTACATTACTGACAGTATGACACAGCTATCAATATCACCAATATCGCACTGCACAGTAGTCACAGCACTGGACTGAGATTATTGGTCTTCATTGTGTCTTGAATCTACAGCAGTAGGTACGCAATAGAAAAAAGAGAATGGGAAAAATTTGTCGGGATAAATTAAAAAGAGTTCATTTGGCTCCAAAATGGGAAAAGTGTGAGTACCTACGCTACTCTTTTACCTCAAAAAGAGTACCTGTACTCTTTAAAGAGTACGGTTGGTAACCCTATACAGCACGGAATAACTTCACGAATGCGTCCCAAATAAAAAATTACTCACTCTTCTGTCATTATTTTCGATCTTTGTCAGCTCCATGACACTGTTTAAAACTTGTCACAATGATGTTTCATTTTTTCTTTTCATCGTCTGCATTCTGCAGTAAAGCTTTGCATTTGCTTCCCACTAACGAGTTCCAGGTTTTTGGAAATAGGTAATAATGTTCAGTTATCTTCAACTGAACAACAAATTCAACTGTGAGTAGATAGATCTTGTCAAAATATTACAAAAACTTTTAAAACACTTCGTAGAGTTCGGCGTCGGCCTATTGTCAAAGATACAGCCCTTCATAGTTATTTTTTTTCAGATTTCAAAAATTTGTAACTCAGAAGCATTTCGACAAAATTAGCCTAAATTTAGGGTTGACTGGTTTTATCGGCTACTTTTTCAATTTTTATAACGGTATGGTTCACGTATAAATCGGAGGCTTCCGCTCAAACATAGTTTCAAAAATTTAAGACCACTTTTTTTTCGCAGGTTTCGAAAGCACTAAAATTTTCTGTCGTCTATCGCGAGTCATCAAGAATTTTTCTCAAATTAGACACGTGTATGTTATTATAGGAATTGATTCAGATTTTCATCCTGATTATAAATATACGTACGTATATCGTGTGTCCCACTCGATAGTTTATAGTTAAGAAAACTACCAAGCAATATTTCTTTTTCAAACGTTTGACTTTGTAAAGTTAAGTTAGGTTCTGTAAAAGTTTCAAACTATAATGAAATCCATTTTAGTACCTACTGAAATGATAGAAAAGTTACTGAGTTACTTTAAAACAAAAAATAACTTTTCGATCATTTTAAAACTTCATCACTTTTTTCACATGCATTTGTGTTTTGTTGATTAACCTATCAAGTGTGATGCATATTCACAATCAGGATCAAAATCGGAATCGATTACCATATCAGAATAGGGCGTGTAATGTAAGAACATTTTTTAAATGTTGCACCCTGTAAGTAATATCCACAGACACAGTAATCGTTTTTCATTCCCTGATTTATGTGCAAGGGGAAGTCTCCAGACGTATTCTTTGTTGTTAAATATGGAGGTTATAATAGGGCATTTTCCTGGCCATACTGCACATGTGCGAAGTGCAAGTAATGGCGGGATATTGAAAAAAAACCGGACAAACTAATGCATTTACGCAGATTTGCCATGAACAAAATTTCTACACATATGAAATATTATAGCATATTGTATCTCAAAAATAGACTAGCCTTGGAAATGTACCGCGTTATATTACATTAAAGGTGCATTAGAGTAGGATTCGAAGGCTTTTGTCTGGTTTTTTCAAAAAGCTGAAACTGACGTTTGAAAGCTTTAGTAGGCTTGGCGTGGCTTGAGTAGATAAAATGCACCGATATTTGCAACGTTGTCGCGTCTACCATGCGTTTATTTACGAAGACCCAATTCGAACGTTTTTCGTTTTGCGAACACTGCTCAAAAATTGGCAAACGCAAATTTGCGCATACGCAACTTTACGTATATTCTCAAAAATTGGCTCCCTGGGCTTACGTTTATAAATGGCAACTATGTATTATTCATAAAATGAGAACACCAGGGGGCCAATTTTTGAGAATATACGTAAATAATAATAATGTCAAGTGAAGGAGGAACACGAGGTTGGAACTAAAACAAGCAACCCCAACAAACAGCAAACTGTGCTGATAAATAAGTACACAATATTGTAAACAATAACGGACAAAGTTTTTGTGCAGCATACGCACTTACAATAAATTAAAACAATCACTCAATCAAATCTGAGTCCGGGTCAAGATACTCGTCGCAAGAATAAAACGCTTTATCAAGAAGAAATCTCTTGATATTTCTCTTGAAGTTTGAGACAGGCAAAACTCTGACCCTCTCAGGGAGCTTATTGAAAAATTTTACCGCCCAGTAATTGCTGCCCATCCGAGACCTGGTGAGTCGAAGAGATGGTTGGCGCAAAGCATCTTTGCCTCTTGTATCATGTACATGAAAATCGGAGTTTACCGGAAACACAGACAAATTATTTTTGATATAAAGGAGGCACTGGAGAATATACAAACAAGGCAGGGTCATGATTTGTTCTCTTACAAAATAAGGTCTGCACTCATCCCTGTAGCCAATACCTGCAATAACCCGGAGGGCCCTTCGCTGAAGGCGAAAGACGTCAGTTTTCATAGACGAATGTCCCCAAACAATCAACGCGTAAGTCAGGTGAGTTTCAATTAGAGAAAAGTAAGTGGTGCGCAGTACAGAGCCCGACACACATCCAGACAAACTTCTCAACAAATAAATCTGCCTAGACAGTTTTCCAGTAAGAACAGTGCCGTAATGGTCCCACAAAAGACCTGAGTCAATATGCAGCCCCAAAAACTTTTCGGTCTCGCTGTAGTCATCTGCATGTACTCTGTTTAGTGTATAAAGAACAGTAGTGGATTTTTCGATGTTCAGACTTAATCGATTCGAGGTAAACCACCGCTCCGCCACCCGACGCATCTCCGTATCCATGTCGACAGCGTCCCCGAACCTCTCAGCCGAGCTAAACAAAACCGTATCATCAGCAAACAACCGTATCGCTCCAGCGTCTGAGAAAGGCAAGTCATTCACGTAAATGAGAAAAAGTGTAGGCCCGAGGATAGATCCCTGCGGAACCCCATGTCCGATGGGGAGCGACGAAGACGAAGCCGAGGCAAGGGACACCGACTGAGTACGCCCGCTAAGATAAGATGATATTAATCTACAAGCACTGGGGTGGACGTTATAAAAGTAAAGCTTGCGCAGCAGAACCGAGTGAGAAACACAATCGAAAGCCTTTCCGACGTCAAGAAACGTGGCCATACCACAATTTCCCTCCTCGAACCCCTCCACCAGGTCCTCGACAAAGTCCACCAATGCCTGCGACGTTGATCTGCCACGCCTGAAACCATACTGCCTATCCGAAAAAAGGTTATTAGCCTCGAAGTGGGAGATCAGTTGGTAGTTCATAATTTTCTCAATGATCTTAGTAAAGACTGGCAGTATAGAGATAGGGCGGTAATTGTTGGGATCCGCGGCGCAACCACTCTTATTCTTGACAACGGGTATCACTAAGGCTCTCTTGAGACAGTCAGGAAAAACGCCAGATGTTAAACACAAATTTATGAGTCTGGTAAGAGGGACAAGGATTGGGTCAATAACAGTCTTTAGAATCTCGACACTCAACCCAAAGACGTCCCTAGACCTGCCATTTTTCAGCCCGGACACCACATCGCGAACCCTCGAGCAAGACACCTCCTCAAACCGAAAATAATTCGCAGACCCTAAGGACGATTTCAAATTTACGTTGTCAGCCATCATTTGCACCGGATCAACCGACGCCGGAGGTAATCTGCCAAGCAAGTCATCAGCAATGCCGGTGAAGAAAACATTCAGGTCATCAGGAGAAACAGTCAGACCATCCGCTACAGCCTTCCCAACCCCACGCCTCACGTTGATCAGCTCCCACATTGCCCTGGTTTTGTTGTCTTTCGAGTTAATGTAGTTGTCATTCGAAGCTATTTTAGCCTTCCGAATAGCAACTCGGTACAACTTCCTGAGATTATTTCTCACCCCCAACATAATGGGATCGCCTGTTCTTCGGTAAAGATTGTCGTAGAAGGAAACATCATTCTTCATGGCTCTCAAAGATGGTGAGTACCAGTCACTGTTGACATCAGTCCGAACGCTGTGAACCTTCATTATTCTCTCAGGAAACGCAAGGAGGAACCTCTCCTGAACCACGTCCAGAAATGTGGAGAATCTCGACCCAACCCCGCATCGCCCCCCATCAACGAAGCTCCAATCAGCCACACTCAAGGAATTGAAAAGCCGCATCTTGCCAGCCTGAGAAATGGGACGCACCATCCTATAGTCAGGCTTCGCAGCCCTCGGCGCAGTGTAACCATAAGAGACCAGCTGAGCATAGTGATCAGACAGGGACACTCGAACCACTCGAGGAGTAAGGTCAAACACCAGAACATTTGTAAAAATGTTGTCAATAATTGTATTTGAAGTAGCACTCACTCTAGTATAATCGCCAATGCATTCTCTCAGGCCAAACGTGAGAAACGTATTTCGAACTAATGAAGTCTGAGAAGAGAGTGAATCAAATAAGTTGACGTTGAAATCGCCACACACGAAAACCGGGCTATCACCGCCGCATGTCCCCGCTAACAAGCGCTCAAGCTCGCCAGAAAACACCCCCAGATCAGCAGTCGAAGCTCTGTACACGCACCCCAAGACAACCCGGGGATTCGTCATCTCAATGAGTGACCACTCAAAGGTCGAATCCAGTGGACAACAGTCCTTTACACTCAAAACCCGGAAATCGTGTCGATTGTTTACAAATATGGCTACTCCTCCTCCCCTACTGACCCTCCTTGAATGAAATCCCGCTAGGCTGTATCCCGGAATCTGCATGAAAGGCATCTCATCAGAACAGCACCAGGTCTCCGAAAGGCAAAGAGCATCTGGAAAATTCAAGTCAGTTAGAAAAGTCTCCCAACTCCAAAAGTTTGTTACGCAAGCTCCTAATGTTCAAATGACAAATATTAAGCCTAAAGTTGCGTATGCGCAAATTTGCGTACGAAGATTTACGTATACGTTTCCGTTTGCCAATTTTTGAGCAGTGTTCGCAAAACGAAAAACGTTCGAATTGGGTCTTCGTAAATAAACGCATGGTAGACGCGACAACGTTGCAAATATCGGTGCATTTTATCTACTCAAGCCACGCCAAGCCTACCCAAGCTTTCAAACGTCAGTTTCTGATGTTCGTGTTTTCATTCAGATTAATAAATTTTCATAACCTCCATATTTAACAACAAAGAATACGTCTGGAATCTTACCCTTGAACATAATTCAGGAAATGAAAAACGATTACAACATAATTTTTTCCGTAGGCTTTGAATCTGTCGACGAAAAATGTCTGTGGATATCACTTACAGGGTGCAACATAGAAATTTTTTCTCACATTCGACGCCCTATTCTGATATGGTAATCGATTCCGATTTTTATCCTGATGATAAATATGCATCACACTTGATAGGTTAATCAACAAAACACAAGTGCATGCGAAAAAGAAAAAAGTGATGAAGTTTTAAAATGATCGAAAAGTTATTTTTTGTTTTAAAGTAACTCAGTAAATTTTCTATCATTTTAGTAGGTACTTAAATGGATTTCATTATAGTTTGAAACTTTTACTGAACCCAACTTGACTTTACAAAGTGAAACTTTTGAAAAAGAAATATTGCTTGGTAGTTTTCTTAACTAACCTATCGAGTGGGATATACTACGCATATTTATAATCAGGATGAAAAGCCGAATCAATTTCTATAATAACATACACGTGTACAATATAACAATACAGGGTGTCCTTTTTTCGAGGCTAAGCATGAGTATCTTGCTTATCTTGAGAGATACAAAGTCGGTTAAATTAGGAAAAAGTTGCGCATTTTCATGACGATCAATGATCCAAAAAGAAATTTGACGTATCGATTTTAGTTTTTGAGATATCGTGAAAAAACATGAATTTGAATTTTTGTTTTCATTTTTTATTCAAAAAACGGTTGAAGATGACCTTTTCTGATCTAGATATTGTCAGAGTACTTTTTTAAGGGGAATTCAAAGCTGCAAAAATCTTTATTCTAGCTTTTAAAGCAACCGAGATACGACATTCAACTTTTTTCTCTAATGGGCGCCATATTGGATTTTGACATTTTGAATACGGTATTCTTTTCTGGTTACAACGATGTGCCACATGTCACTGTTGAATAAATGTTCAACATTTACGTTTTTTTTATTGTCGGTGCTGATTTTGTTTCTAAAGCACTCTTTGAAAAATAAAAAAAAAATTTTGCTCAAAAGCATGGATTCAGCAGTGGCATGTGACACATTGTTGTAACCAGAAAAAAAAAATTGTATTTGAAAATGTCAAAATCCAATATGGCGCCCATAAGAGAAAACAAAGTTGAATGTCATATCTCGGTTGTCTTGGAAGCTAGAATCAAGATTTTGGCAACATTGAATTCCGCTTGGAAAAGTGCCTTCACAATGTCTTAGTTAGAAAATGCTATCTTCAACTGTTTTTCAAATAAAAAATAAAAACAAAAATTACAAATTTCTGTTTTTTCTCGATATCTCGTTGATCGTCATGGAAATTCGCAACTTTTTTCTAATTTAACCGACTCTGTATGTCTAAAGATAAGCGAGATACCCATGCTTAGCCTCGAAAAACGGACACCCTGTATAACAATATGTATAATTTGAGAAAAATTCTCGATGAGTCGCGATAGACGACAGAAAATTTTAGTGTCTTCGAAACCTGCGACAAAAAAAATGGTCTTAAAGTTTTTGAAAATATGTTTGAGCGGAAGCTTCCAATTTATACGTGAATTACGTGAATACGTACCATTGTAAAAATTGGAAAAGTAGCCGATAAAACCAGTCAACGTTAAATTTAGGCTAATTTTGTCGAAATGTTCCTGAGTTACAAATTTTTGAAATCCGAAAAAAATTAACTATGAAAGGCTGTATCTTTGACAATAGGCCAAACTCTACAAAGTGGTTTATGAGTTTTCGTAATGTTTTGACAAGATCTATCTACCTGCAGACTGCAGACGATGAATAGAAAATAATGAAACATCATCGTGACAAGTTTTAAACAGTGTCCCTGGAGCAGACAAAGATTGAAAAGAATGACAGTAGAGTGAGTACCTAATTCTTTATTTAGGACGCATTTGTGAAGTTATTCCGTGCTGTACCTATCTCATTACCCGCCTGTTTATTGGTCGGTGTTTCGATTGGTCGGGACCTATGTATTTTATCTGTGTATAGATCGCCGAGGGGTGATTTCGACTCTTTCTCCGCCCAGACTGGTTCAAGCTCTTACAATGTTGACTGATAGATTCAGGTCCGTTGTGTTGTGTGGCGATTTAAATGTTGACGCTTTGAGAGATTCCGTACAGTATCGAATTTTGACCGATATTTTTTCCTCTTTTAATATGTGTTCCTTGATTAAAGAACCCACTAGAGTGGCTAGGCTGGGAGCGACCGTATCATCGTCCGCACTTGACTATGTCATTAGCAATGATGAGAATGTTGAATTGGTTAAAAACTGCGATCCTGACATTTCAGACCACCACGTGCAACTCTTCCGACATAGGAGCCGAACATCGACTGATGGGAGGGTGTGCCGGAGAGTGACGGAGGCTAGACGTGTTGGAGAGGAGTATTTGAATTACCTTAAGTATTTATTACAGGGAGATCCTTTTAAATTGAGTGGCGCGGACGCTGAGAGTTCTTTCGAGCAGTTTATTGAACACTTTATGTGGCATCTCGACCTGGCATGTCCGGTAATTAGTACAGTTAATGTGGCTGCGGGGAGAAAAAAACAGATCTTTTCTCCCGAGCTGTTGCGCGAGATTGATGAGGTGAAACATTTGAATTTCTTACGTAAAACTGTGCAGAATCCTGAATTAGACGCTCTACATAAAGCAAAAAAGAAAAGTATCAATAGCAAAATATCCAACGAAAAAATTCAACGCAATAGTAACATAATTGCCAATTCGCGTAACAGGACTAAAACTGCCTGGAAGCTTGTCAACGAGGTGAGAAAGCCTGGCGGACATGTCAGGGGGATTGCGCTTACTTGTGATGATTCGGTAGTCACCGACGTTAATCGGGTGGCTGGGATATTTGGTGAGCATTACTCCCAGGTTGTCCGGGACAGGTTGCGGGAGCATTTCGGCGGGAGCGGATCAGACTGCTGCACTGCTTCGGATTCTGTGCCGTTCTCTATGTATTTTCATGATGTGACGGACGCCGAGGTAAGGGAGGTGATCAGGGGTCTTCCGTGTAAACGGAGTACGGGTTTTGATGGGGTGCCCACGGCTGTCGTTAAGCACTGTGCGGGGGAGATGGCTCAGCCTCTTGCTGAACTTATAAATCTCTCAGTAGGATCGGGGGTGTTTCCCGGTAGGTTAAAGACTGCGCTTGTGGTTCCGATTCTCAAGTGTGGGGGTAGCTCTGTGGAGGACTACAGGCCTGTTGCTCTTCTTAGCGTTTTCTCCAAAATCATTGAGAGGATAATGCACGCGAGATTATATGGTTTCTTAACCAAGTTCTCTTTGCTGTCTAACTGTCAACATGGTTTCAGGCCTGGGTTTTCCACGGAGACTCTTACCGCGGAGCTTGTCCAGCAGATTTACGACGGTTTAGACCGAGGTGAAAAAGTCGTAACGGTTATGTTTGATCTGTCCAAGGCATTCGACACCTTGGATAAAGGATTTCTTGCGCGTAAGATACATAGTTTGGGGGTGAGGGGTTCCATCAACGACTGGATTGTCTCATTTTTATCGCACAGAAAATTTGCCGTAAAGATTGCTGATGTTAAATCTAAATTTTTCAACATAGATCTGGGTACCCCTCAGGGCAGTGTTTTAGGTCCGCTGATATTCATTTTGTTTATAAATGATTTGCCGAAGTACGTAACGGATGGACTGCTGTTTGTGTACGCCGATGACATCACAGTCTTGATTAGGGATTCAGACTCGGAGCGTGCAGGATTACGCTTGAGCGTTGTTGTGGAGCAGTTTCGGGAGTGGTGTCGCCGCAATAATCTTATTATTAACATTAACAAAACTGTTTGTGTAGAGTTTTTCGGCGCTCATGGGCGACCGTCGGTAGGCATTGGAGGGCTTAGTGTGTCGGCTGAGTGTAAGCTTCTGGGGGTGGTGTTCGACAGGGGTCTCGGCTTCCGCGGTCATGTCAATACGGTTTGCTCAAGGCTGGCCTCTTCCTGTTACATGCTTTTGACTCTCAGAAAATCGGTTAGTATTGATATACTTCTCCAGACTTATTACGCAGTCTGCCAGTCCGTCATTTCCTACGGTGTTGTGGTATGGGGCCAGTCCACTGATGTCAGAAGAGTCCTGAGAGCACAAAAAAAGGATAGTGCGGGCGATGTTTGGTTTGCCTTTCGGAGCCTCATGCAGGGAATACTTTGTCAAACATAAAATCCTAACGGTCACGTCAATTTATATTCTGAAAGTTCTGTGCTGTGCTTTTGAAAATAGGTCGCTGCTTATACCTTGAACGGAGATGTCCACGATTACTGCACGCGGCAGAGAGGAATGATAAGACCTTTAGCACATAAGCATACTTTTTACGAAAGATCGCCTCTCGCCGCTGGTTGCAGGTTGTTTGGTGAGTTACCCCCTGAGTTGCGTAACATCGCGGATTTTAAGAAATTCAAATCTGAGGTTAAGGTCCTTTTGACCTCTCATTGCTTCTACAGTCTGGCGGAGTTTCGGGGGTTCCTCCGTGATTTGCAGCGGGGTCGACATTGAATTGCATTTAGATCGCTTGAGCCTGTAGACGGTGTTGTCCGAGTACCTACCTATTTGTATTTCTGTTTGTATTGTTGTAACATATATGTGTACTTATTGTATTATTATTAAACCTGTGACTTATCTTCATCTATGTTATATAGTAACAAAAAATTAATAAAATTATTTATTTATTTATTTATTTATTTATTTATTTATTATTTATTTATTTATTTTATTTATTGGAAGACTATGGCCTATCAAACCAGCCTAAAACGGTTTTTTTCAGTCATCATTTTTTCAAGAAAGGGAGGAAGTAAAGAAAAATAATAAACTTTCACCCTGTATACTAATTTGTAGCAGTCCCAGAGTTGAGGACTTTTGATATGTTGAAGAGGGAACTGAAAGCTAGCCATGGTAAAAAAATCGTTTTTGTTTAAATTAATCCCAGCATATTATCTTATATTTCCAATTATACTACAATCGAGACTAAAATGCTGTTTGTTTTATTGATAACAATGAAAGCATTAATGCCTAACCTCACTTCATCATAAAAGCGTATACGCAAAGTGACTTGCGCCGGTCCAGGTCCGCTCGCAGCAAAACGTATGAAAACGTGCGTATTGATGCGCATATGTAAAGAAACGATGGCTCAAAAATTGGAATTTACAGAAATCGCAAACTTGCGAACGTTTCTTAAAGTTGCGAAGAGTAAAAAATTGGCCCCCAGTACTTAAAATTGCAGTCGTAATCAAAAACAGAGCACTGCGTCTCAGGTATCAGCTTATTCCGCCGCAAGGTGGCGACGTTACGCAGTTCCTTTGTGAAATGTGTGTGTTAAATGTAAATTACATACAGCACGAAATTTGCGCAGTCCCGTAACAAAATGTTCACTTCAGCGCAACGTCCAATATTGTGTTCTTCGAATATGGCGAAAGGACTGAATGTACGTGTTGTGAGTGCTCTGTTGTGACTTATTATGTTCGAAAATGGATAGAAACGTGATTATTTATACAAAGAAAGTGTGATAATAGTGTAAATATATAAATATATTTTGTTGTATAACTGCCGGAGGGAGAAAAACGCCAGAAAATGTCGACATCAGATAAAATTAAAGTTGCTGTAAGGGTCCGTCCTTTTAACCGTAGAGGTGAGTTTCTACCTAAAAACCGAAAAAAACAATCAATCGAATCCTGCCATGGCGCACAAAACGCCTGCAGTGAGTTGATATAACCGGAGCATGGGGTGTTTTCGGCCGTATACCCACTAAATGTTGTTCGTCCGCGGATGACACACATGACAGCTCAATTCGTGTATAATAAGTGATCATATTTATTTTTTGTTGCGACATACGCAAAGGTGCGGTGTTGAGACACTGTCAATAATTAACCGAAATTATCGCTATTGCTGGTCCTGATCATGCCAAAATTTTTGCAGAACTCGAACTGGGAACACAATGTGTGGTCAAAATGGAAAAACAACAGACCCTCCTCCAACAGCCGCCAACCCTGGACAAGATGGACAGGTAAACCAATATAGAATATACCTACCTACAGACCTCCAAAATTGCGGTGTATACAGGGTGATTCACCACCAAATGGACATAGCCTGAGGGTAGGTCCAGTTTTTCCAGGCAAACCAGAATCTGGCTTTGAAAATTTTCTAACGCTGTTCGTTTTGAAGTTACAGGGTGATTCATGTATTTTGTCAATTTTTTAAATAAGCCATATCTTTAGAATGATCCAATGGATTCAATTGAAATTTTGTAAGTTAATTCTACTATTGATAATTGACACATCGCCTAATGAAGCAGTTCGAAATTTCCAGGACCGGCCTTGATAAAAAAAACTTGAGAGTTTTTTCCAAAAAAGACGTTCTGTATGTATATTTTTCCAATTTTTTTTTCACATTCAGAAACTACATAAAACATGCTATAAGTATCGCAAAAAAAATTGCTTGGCACCATTGAGCTGTCAATAAAATTTTGATAATCCTGAAAATTTTTAAGGTTAGGATTTTTTTGTGAATTGATAATAGGCAATAGGCTACTTCGTTTGGGCAGGTGCGCATGCTTGAAGGCTCCAAATTTTGAAAACTTTCGTACACCTGTCAGTTGAATGGCAACGCTGTATGCTCGGTCTAGTCGCCTGACCAACAACTGGTTCCTGGCTGTCACTTTTATACATACCGTGTATGCATCTCTTCGTAGCTTCTTTGAAGTTCCTTCTCGGTACAGCCATTTTCAACAGGTTCTGTTCTTTCGTCAAAACATCAGCAAATGAAATGTAGGTCAGGTAGAAACGAGAAGTGTGATCATAACTGTCACTGTGACAGTTGGCGCCGATGTCTTGTTGTTTTGAGCGCTGTTGCCATTTTCGTTATTCCTGAACTTCCACAAATCATCATTGAATTTAATTTCAATGAAACATTTCCTTTGAATATAAAAAATGGTATCTAACATTCAATCAAATTATTTGTGAAATTTTAGGTGCACTACATTATTTTTTTGTGTTAATTTTCAATATTGGTGTACGAAACTATGAAATTCGCGCCAGACATGCGCACTCAAAAAAGAACGAAACGAAGGGACCTATTTGAAATATTCACAGATGATCTATCATGGCCTTAAATTTCAGCCGTTTAGTCAAAAAAAATAATTTTTTAACGTTTTTCAGTAACTAACTAGGTGCAACAAAAAAATTCAGCAAAATTTTCGAAAAATTGATGTCACGTCCCTCAATTTCAGCTCAATGTGGGATAGAAGTGAAGTTGAGGAACGTAATAATTTTTTTTTTAATTCTGATGAAATTTCTTTTTTTGAAACCGAAAAACCGTGAAAATTTGTTTTTTAATTTTTCTGACGAAACGGCTGAAACTTGAGGCCATAATAGATCATTTGCAAATATTTCGAATTAGCAATTTACCAAAAATCATAACCTCAAAAATTTTCAGGATCATCAAAATTTTATTGACAGCTCAATGGTGCCAAGCAATTTTTTTTGCGATATTATTAGCATGTTTCATATGGTTTCTGAATATGAAACTGAATTTTGAAAAATATGCATACAGAATGTCTTTTTTTGAAAAAAGCTTTCAAGTTTTTTTTCCAAAGGCGGCCCTGGAAATTTTGAACTGTTTGATAAGGCGATGTGTCAGCTGTCAATAGAAGAATTAACTTACAAAATTTCAATCGAATCCATTAACCACGGGTTCCACCAAAAAATTTTAGAGCGGTTTAAGCGAAACCGAGATTAAACGGATTTTTTTCTGGTCAATGTTGATAGATTCATTTTGGGAAATACGTAGAATCGCAAGTATACCACCCTTTGCTTAACTACTCAGCGTTGAAACCTGAATTTTCATTAATCATTTGGCCAGAATCAATCAAAATAAATCTCGAGTTAGCTATCAGCTGGTTAAATATTTTGGTGGAACCCACGGTAAGTCGTTCTGAAGATACAGCTTGTCAAAAAATTCTACGAAATACATGAATCACCCTGTAGCTCCGAAACGAACAACTTTATTGAAATTTCGAATTCAGATCCTGGTTCGCCTGGAGAAACTGGACCTACCCTTAAGCTATGTCCATTTGGTGGTGAATCCTGTATACTTACACACACACGTACTTCAGGAGTGTCCCGAGAAAAACCCCTCATTGTTTATCGCCCTAGGTATACATTGTTGTTTGTTCTATGTAAATTGAACTACCCCCCCCCCCTCTCTCGAAAAATGGCCGCGCGTTTTGCGGATCCTGATGCGATACTCAACGTTTCAGAGTTACTGGAACTGAACTAAACTGGTCAACAACTAGAATGACGGTATCGAAAATTTTGCCCTTTTTCAAAATGACGTAACTTTGGATTGACACAACCGATTTTGAATTGGTTTTGACAGTTTTTTAGATCCATCTTTCGGCAATCCATGCCGTTGACGGGATGAGGTTTTGATTTCAATTACTTTTTTTACAGGGTGGAATGTAAAACAAAAATTGTGCTAAGTTCGACCGATCCCCCGTTTCTGTGAAAAAATTTGTTTTCGATTTCCAATGAATTATTCATAAAGCCTGATGTCTAATCTATAGGCAGAGGTTATGCAGAATACAATTACAATTAAGTGAAAAACGGCGCGTATATTATCAGAGCACTTTTATTAGGTCTTTCTCGCTACAAGGTAGGTCAAAGAGTACCTAGATTTCAAATACAACAGTTGACACACACATGTGCATGGGGATGTTGGATAGAGTGACGTCACAAGACGATTAAAAACTGCGAACCACCCCCTGTTCCCATGGTCGTAAAACACGGGCAGACTTCACGGTCATTTCAATTAACCCAAGTCGGTTTGGGGTGTCGGCGGCAATATTAAGCGATTCATTTTTGCCCATTTGTTTTCTTATACATGAAAACCAACATAATCTCGAAACGGTTTTTGAATTCTCCAGATCAGAAGTCCCAACAATAGTCTTTTTCGAGCGAGTAACTTTTTGTAACCGGTTGGTTATTAGCGGTTGACATTAGATTGACAGATACTGTAATTTTTTTGACATCTGACATTTCTCGCTAAAACGTTACGGTTATAATTTTGGTTATCAGCATTTGGCGGGAAAAGAGGGACTGGATACCTAGCTTAAAATAGTTACGTACTTGTACTTGTCTCTGTTACATACCGTGTACTTAAATCATTCGTAATCTAGGATAGCTTTGAAGGTGAGAAATTCAATCATTCAGCCAATCCAGTCACTTGAATCGATGAACATCTCGTTTCCGAAGTCACCCGGGTGGGCCCCAATCAGGGCCCTGATTACGAATTTTGTGGATCATACGTGTATCGTGATCACATCACACATACAATTTCTATGAAATCCTGTTTGTTTTCTTGTTCATGGTGTAATACCGAAGGAACAATAAATAGTTATATTGAATTGAATTGAAAATCAACTATTCATATTTCTACTATATAAATAGGAGGTATGACAAGTACTTTCAGGATTAAACCACCATCAGGCGGCCATCGGATTACCCGATGTTCTTGTGGGTCCATCACAGATGAGTCCATCGTCTTCGATGATTCTTATTCTTCTCGTCGCCAAGTCAAGTTGTCAAGTTTTTCAGGTTAGGTTAGGTACGTTTCACGATTGGAAATAGGTCCCTTCGTTTCGGTTTTTTTGAGTGCGCATGTCTGGCGCGAATTTCATAGTTTCGTACACCGATATTGAAAATTAACACTAAAAAATATTGTAGTGCACCTAAAATTCCACAAATAATTTGGTTGAATGTTGGATACCATTTTATATATTCAAAGGAAATGTTTAATTGAAATTAAGTTGAATGATTATTTATGGAAGTTCAGAACAACGAAAATGGCAACAGCGCTCAAAACAACAAGACATCGGCGCCAACTGTCACTTGTGACAATCCACGTATCCCGAAAGGTTTCTGCGCATACCTGTGAAAGTAGGACGTTGCCATATCTATATCACGACAACAAGTTGACAACACTGTAATACGGTGTGCGTGTGTAATGTCACGCAAATTTCAGCTGACAGCGCTTGACGTCGATTTGACGTTTCGACAGATCTAACCAAATAACGCTCTTGTTTCGTCGATCGCCTTGCAGCTCGTTGTGTTTCGTATCACCTGAATCTTTTCTGCGTCTTTCTGCCATACGGCACGTAACATTTCATTCTGAACAATATTGAATGTTGAATGGTTAGGAGGTTATGTTTGTTGTTTGTTTACATTTCGATTATTGATTGACAGTTGCCATTGACAGTGACACTTCGTGCGTCAAAATTGAAATCACCGCGCTCAGCAGGTATGCGTTCTCATGTATGCGCTGAAGTGATGTACGTGATGGTAAACGTGGATTATGATCACACTTCTCGTTTCTACCTGACCTCCATTTTATTTGCTCATGTTTTGACGAAAGAACAGAACCGGTTGAAAATGGCTGTACTGAGAAGGAAGTTCAAAGAAGCTACGAAGAGATGCATTTACGGTATGTATAAAAGTGACAGCCAGGAACCAGTTGTTGGTCAGGCGGCTAGACAAAGCATGCAGCGTTGCCATTCAACTGACAGGTGTACGAAAGTTTTCAAAATTTGGAGCCTTCAAGCATGCGCACCTGCCCAAACGAAGTTGCCTATTCTGGACCGCTGCTTGTTTCAAATTCAAATCTGTTGCCGCCACAATTTGTTCCCCCACCATAACAATAACCAGCCTCATGACCAGGTTATGAAATGTATAACCGGTGATGATATCAAAATGGCGGCACTTCCTTTACCGCTTATAACCAATCCTCGCTCAAACGTCAAATTCTATAACCAAGTGTAACCGGTCATGAACGGTTATTCGCTCGAAAAAGACTAATGACGATATGATTTTAACGCATTTTCCATCTTGATGAAAATCGCTATTGGCGAGTAACATTACCGATGGTGGCGCTGCTGATGCGCTTCGCATGTAAACAAACATGTCGGATAGGGCACGGATTGTTGCCCGCGCGTTCAAAAATCTTATCAGTAGTAAGCGGTTTTTAATGTCCTCCAGACGTGAAACGTGGTTAATTAGTACCTATTGCGGTAGAACTCGAAAATGGCAGAAGCGAATTGAGTGTTATGAAGGTTTTCAATCACTGGATGGCCTCAAGCCTCAACGGATTCTCGATCTATCGTGATGGGATACTGATGGGAGAGGAAATTCTGAAGTCACAATTTCTTGTGTTGTATGGTCGAAAGCGAACCGAATCAAGCTTCAGTTCAAACATAAACATATTTGGATTGTGTTTACAAACAAGCGCATTGTATGAATCTCCTCACGAGGCAACTGAGATTGTAATTAAAAGAAATAGTAGTAGAAGTTCCTGCGAGAGTTCTTGTGAAATTGGAACGTTTAAATGCACTTGCAAAGCAGGCCAGTCCGGGACATGCAAACATATCGCAGCTGTGCTTCTTCGATGCAGCCATTTAAAGTTCCTATTTTCAGCACACTTCTCAGGCTTTTCTCGTAGTCATATTTTCCACAGTGCCAAGTTTGTTTGTCATCTTGACTACCCAACTTGCGTCTTTCGCTTTCGACGGGAAACGGTGAAAATGTAACTCTTCCTTTTTCCGGTTTCCACAGCGCGACTCGCACTCGGAAACGCAACAAATTCTCGGCCACTTTTTGTCACTATGACAAAATCACAAATCTTACCACCTCCCATTCTGATGCCACTTTTGCTTGCCAGTCGTCGTACACGTGCCACTCTTATTTAAAAATGCAATGCTTTTGCAACCGACGACACCTAGTATATTCAAGATAATGAAACGTGCGTGGCTCACGTACTTGTTGGAAAAAATCAACGCCGCGTTAAGTCAGATGGAATCAATTAAAGTCACCAGACACCGCAACGCTCATAAGAGCCCACACAAATCTGCGGTTGATCCGTGCACAAACGTCGTTTACACGTTGGCCGTCAGATGGCGTATTCGATCTTGAAACTCGCCAATTGCAGCCGCTTTGTCCGTCCGTCCGTCCGTCCGTCCGTCCATTCCTCGAACTCCTCGCAAACTAGACACCCTAGCTTTCTGATTTTTTCGCTGTTACATAGCTGCCAGCCCCAAAGCGTGGCTAGGCTATATTAAATGTCCATATCGCGCCGCAAACATAGATAAAACCGCCCCCGATCAACTTGTTTTACTTTCCCGACCCACCACCCAACGAGGAGGGGAAGTATTGTAAACGCGCTAAAAATTGTTCTCGAGATTTCGACGGATATATCCGTTTTGAGGTCCTCTATGACGATTAAGACCATTTCCAACGTGTAGATCCATCTTCAAAATCGACACGGTTTAGGTTTCCCGACGCTAGTTTTTTCAAAATGGAATTTGCACATTCCGTGAATTTGAATAAACTGCAGTGCAAACTTCGACATGCGATGAGCCCCACGAAATATCCCTAGAAATATCCATTTTAGGTGCAGACATGCTTGTAATAAAAGTTTGAGAAAAGATTGAATTAATTTTTAAAGGAAAAATTTTTGAAATCAGACCCAGGGCTTTCGAGTTTTCCTCTCTTGAAAAACTACAAATTTTCCAACTTTTTATCCCGTGAACAGATTTTGGTGGGTCGGGAAAGTAAAAAAATCATATCGTCATTGTTGGACATCTAATCTGGAAAATTCAAAAACCGGTTCGAGATTAGACACCAGGCTTCATGAATAATTCATTAGAATTTGAAAAAAAAAATCATAGAAACGGGGATCGGTGGAACTCAGCACAATTTTGCAATGTTGTACACTCCCCTCTGTAAAGAAAGTAATTGAAATTAAAAACAAAATCTCGTCAATGGGATGGATTGCTGAAAAATGGATCTAAAAAACTGTCAAATCAAATTCAAAATCGGTTGTGTCAATCCAAAGTTACGTCATTTTGAAAAAGGGCAAAATTTTCGATACCGTCATTCCAGTTTTTGAGCAGTTTAGTTTAGCTCGAAAATCGCTATCACTGATTGGCCAAAGATTTTCGAAAACCAGTCAAATCCCCTGATTTTAGAGCTGAACAGCTCTGGTCTTCACAGCCTTTATTGCATTTCACTAGATATAAATAGTCTGCCAATGTAAACCGAAAATTTTGCCTTTCTTCAAAATGATGTAACTTTGGATTGTCTCAACAGATTCCGATTTTGTCTTCATGGTTGCTTAGATACATCTTTCAGCAATCTACTCCATTGGCGAGAATTTTCAATTTATTTCAAATCCATTCGTTGGATTGCAACGCAACGCATTGCAAAATTGTGCTTAGTTCAATATATCCCCGTTTTTCTGAACAATTTGTTTTTCAAATTCTAATGATATAATCATGAAGCCTGATGTCTTGTCTCGAAATGGTTTTTAAATTTTCCAGATCAGAAGTTCAACAATGATGATATGATTTTTTTTACAAAAGTTGCATTTTAGACATCATTAAAAAATAAGAAATTGAGGTTATATTTTTAAAACATATTCAAACCCAAATTTTAGAATGTGTTTCTGAACCAACAAAACATCTACTTATTCAATTTGAGGTCCGTACGTCTACGTGTACGTTGGACTCACAAACAGACAGACAGACCGACTTTAATCTGGAAATAGTCTAAATAAATCGATTAGATGTACCTTAAAAAAGGAGTTATTTTTCGAAATCCGGAAACAAATTTATTTCGCGTTCACAATATTCTCCTTTTCATTCGAAAACGCGAACCGGGAAAGTAATTGAGGTTTCTGAGGGCGCAGCAGTTTTTAACAGTTCAAGCATGCAAAATTACAGGTTCTTATTATCAAAAATGCGATTTTATTGCCAACCGAAATGACTAAAATGCAACTGATATAGGAGGTGCAGCTGATAAAGCTGAGCAGAGAAAATTACAAAAATATTCGGACTTAAGTGACCGTTTCCTTGTTTATCCTTTTGGTGTAGAAACTTTTGGTGCCTTGGGTTCTTTATCAAAATCTTTCATTTCCGAAATTAGCGCAAAAATTTTCAAAAATTGGAATTCTTCAAACAAAGAATAAGCATTGCCATTCAGAGGGGAAATGCTTCTTCAATTTTGGCAACCCTGCCTCCGCAAAAATCATACGACGAAATTATTATATTTTACGTATTCCTTAGTTATATATATATATAAAAATTTTATATTATAGTCATGAACTGTATCTTTACTTTTATAAATATATTACTTATAAAAATGCAACTTTTACAAAAAAAAAACACGTCATCATTGTTGGACTTCTGGTCTGGAAAATTAGAAAACCGTTTCGAGATAGGACATCAGGCTTCATGATTATATCGTTAGAATTTGAAAAAAAAATTGTTCGCAAAAATGGGGATCTGCTGAACTAAGCACAATTTTGCAATGGTTTACATTCCACCCTGTAACGAATGTAATTTAGATAAGTCAAAAAATCTCGCTAACCGAGTAGATCGCTGGAAGACGTGTCTAACCAACCGTGATAACGAAATCGGAATCGGTTGAGACAGTCCTCAACTTTTTTGATACCGACATTTCAAATGTTGAGCAGTTCATATTGTAGTTGTAGATCGCAGAACATAAAATCATTCATGATGTGCAACCTTTGTTTTGACAGAAAAATTCAACTTCAGCGGTAACAATATTTAGGGGGATCTAGATGTGATGATATCTTTTCCTTTGTGATTATTCGGCTCACTGAAACTTCAATTATGAAAGTTATGGAAGCTTGCAGGGAACTATTCAAACCAAACAAATTTCCATTGTGACCCTTCTATTTTTATATATTTTGCAAACAGCCACGCAGGTATGTACATTAGAGCCAATGAGCACAAGTTTCATTAGTTTGAATCAAATCAGTCTTTGCATCATCACATTAGAAAATGTAGCCAGATATGTCATTCCTCCGGGGAATACAATTCTAAGAAAATTTAGAGCTGTTCGGAGAGATTAAAACTATCACCAATTTTAAGAGGGTATTATGCCAGTTTCTCACGAAAAATGCCTTTTCTACCACGGACGAGTTTTTAATTCGAATAATTTGAAGACCAGCCATTAGCCGAGTATCTGAATTTATTGGAGGGAGTTGATGAAACATACTGTTCCACCTGACACGTAGGTCTCGCTATTGGGCCCATTGTCCATTGTAAAGGCTGTCTGATTTCTACGTGATTCTAGTGGGCTGCGATTCAGGCCGCGATCGGCCGATGGCGACCAGAAACAGAGCCCACTCGAGTCATGTAGAAATCAGACAGCCTATACCCTTTCCCAGACCAGCCGGACTCACCGAGCCACAATGTGGCGCCTGGATGTTTGATGGTAGGTCCATCCAAGCACTGGGACCGACAAGCGCACGGTTGACATGAACTTTGTCTTCAACCCCCGACGCAGGTGTAGATTTCCGACACGTCCACGCCTTGCGATGGTACATTTCCGACTTCGTCCCTGGGATGGGCAAGGTAGAGATAGCCCACTCTATAGGCAATCAGCCGGACACACGTTTCAAAGCGCCATCTCTGGACACTGCACATAACCAAAACCAAATTTCAACCAAAAAAAGTAGATTTCTGTAATTTGTGACGGCACGAATGTAGCGCGAAATTTGAAATATATATTAGTCGTATCCAATATTTGAGGGGACTTCCAGTCTTTAAGGAAAAGGGTCAGTAACTAACACTTTTTAGGTTTTAATACCAATATATTTATGTACTATCACACAAACAAATACACATAGATACACGTTATGTACATACTGAGTTAGATTATTTATATAGATTATATTATGTCACATTTTAAAATTCTTAGCATACGACAATATTCAACAGAATGCAACAATCATTTTTCAATTAAATCGCTTATTATTGAGAGGACTAAGTCACTTTTACTAGGTTTTTAGAAAATGGCAAAAGAAGTTATTAATACTAGAGAAGTTACACAAAACGATTCATTTGAAGCATAACATGAATTTGATTGTAAGAGACTTATAAAAAAAAATGGACATAGGCTTTTTTTTGTACAAATATTACCAACTGCTGGCCAATCAAATCAGGACATAAATGATAAAAACTGTGAGAAACTGAAGAACATGTACTTTACTTGAACGAAAACGATGCTGTATTGTAATTTGTTATTGAAAAAGCGTGTCGAAAATATTTTTCATAAACCATGTAAAAGGGTAGCAGTGTCGATCATCCAAAGCTGGTAATTTAGGATTTTCAGTCCTCTCAGACCAAATGTCACGCACCCGCTTTTCTTCGGGTATCGAGTGCCTAAAAAAAAAACAAGTTATCATATAAACGTAGAAAGCATGGAAGAAGAAACAGGTATTTTGGGGTTATGTTTATGTAATTTTCAATTTGTTCTCATTTTTCAACTTACCTGGCCGCAGTTTTGTCCCCGCAACCAAAAACACACACGGTCTTTTTCTTGGCATCTTGGATGATCAAGATAAACGCAAAATTTTTCGAAAACACAACAGGATTAGGATATAAGTATCGTCACAATCAAAGCAAGAACGAACATGGCCGCTGAAATAGCCTCAGCAAAGGTCGAAAACACACAGACAGGACCACGCCTGTCTAATGCGCAGGGGAGTGTTTCAGCGGCACAATTTGAATTTGCGCCATCTAGCGTCATTGCACAACCGTGTCCCGTCATGCTGGTATAGAGTGCACAGGCCCTGCTTCGTCCGTCTCCCTGACTGCACCGTCGGTTTTCTTCTACACATTGCCGTACTGCCGGTTGCAGGCGTGATGTACTCGAGGGGTTTGCCCGGAAGTGGGCATAGCGTGTAGTACACGGCTCCAGTCGGGTGATAGCTCGACTGCAGCAACGCTCAGCGCGGTCAAAAGTAGGATGGGTGACCGCCGGTGGGTAATGCCAGTGGGCGAACCGCTGGCGGGTCTCATCTGACTCTAAGCCGGCTGAAACTCCTCCTCGGGTGGTCATGGGCAAACCCCCGAGTACATCACGCCTGCAACCGACAGTACGGCAATGTGTAGAGAAACAAGAGTACATATATTTTTTTAGTAGAAAGCTTCAACATTTCACAATTTGTCATCAAAATTGAAAAAAAGTTGATACAAAAAAGTTAGGTTAATTTTTACTCCATACCCTCCAGATTTAACCCACCTCTGCTCTGTTGAAAATTCCAAAATAATTCACACTGTATCTTATTAAGCATAAAAACATTAGTGGATTTGGTTAATTTCGTCATCTTACGTTGAACAGTTTTGAATACAATCAATAAAAACCTTCTTCAGGGTCCCAACTTTAAGGGGCTTATAGCTCAGCGGGTAAGCATTTTCGGACCCATGTTCATATGAACTTTTTTTCTTAGAATGATTTCAGGAATCACCCCCTGAAATCTTTCGCAGTACTAATGTTCACACCCTGTATACTTGAATGTTACTAATTATTTTATTTATTTATAATTTTTCATCTATTTACTGATTTATGGATGTGTTTTATTGATTTTTTCTCTTTATACTTTATACTTTCTCTTTATATTTTATTGCTGTTGTTTTGCTTCTATTGTTTCTATTCAAGTTTCTATTACTTTCCGATTTGCCTTATGGTGTACATTGGTGAAGACAATAAATCATATTCATTCATTCATTCATTCATTTATATCTTGCAGTAGTAAGGAGGTTGTGGTGTGGTGGTCAGCGCGTTCGACTGCCATGCCAGAGGTCGCGGGTTCGATCTCTGCCGGGAATGGTCGGATTTTCGTCTCGAAAACAAGCTACTCGATTTAGTTAGAATGCTTACTAAATGCAAGATGTGTCGCATAACACGTAAAATACGAACGATGGTGCCGACCACATGCGACGTTGGGATCCTTAAGATGTGTTGGAACACACAGGGGTTCGGCAAAATTTCCGGTATAGTGGAAGAAAACATTCACCGCCGTCGGTGTTGGGCCTCGTTGCGGAAATAGGCTGACGTAAAATAAACCAAAACATACCGTCCGTTTTTTATTTTGCCCCAGCCCGTAGCACCTTTATTATGGGTTTCACACCCAATATATTATATATATTCAAAATCAGAAAAACAAGATCTTTTGAGTGATGATATGTCAAATTATTTTTGACAGATGTCATTTTTTGACAAATGACAGAATAGTACTTGTGATACATCATTTCGAAGCCCATAAAATTCTGAGAAGAACTGTGTTTTTATTTTTGAAATAGGGTGCCTTTTACAGATTCTAGAGGTCTTTCAATGGGAAAAAATGTCAATTCCAGAAATAGCCACTCAATAAGTAATAGGTATTTTTGATATAACCTAATGATGATGATCTGATTTTTAAATCGTCCAAATTATTGGGAAACTCTATAAACACTTCATCTTTCAGGTAAGTTCATAAAAAAATCGAGGGGGGGTCATATCTGGCAAGCTCGGATGTCATCGCGTTGGGCATATTACGCACGCAGGGAAAAGTTGCAGTACTCCCTGAGTGCGTAATTGCTTTACTACTCGTGTCATGTACAGTACTTTACCTACGACCCCAATCCAAAGCGGTATTGTAACTTTGTGAGGGGCCCAGAATAATGTTCAGAAATCCAAGGTAATGAAACAGTCCTACATCAACAATAACAGTAGATATTGACTTGAAAGCTATAATTAACGTGAAATGTAGCCAGTGGTATTGTAAACGGCAAAAATTATAGGTAAAAAAGCCACGTATTTCATGAAATACCTACGATTTAAGTTCTCCCCTGATTCAAAATTCAAATAAAATCCCGCCGTATGCAGATTGTGTTGATTGGTCGGTGCGAAGTGTGCCTTGACACTCTTGACAGGAGGAGCACGCACCGCATAGCAGTGTCAGCGGCCGTCATCCGTGTTCATAATATTAATATCCGTGCTCATAGGATACTAGGTTTTGCTAAATTTAGAGCAAGTAGAGCAAGTTAGAGCGAGTTGATTACTTTTATTGTATTCAAATAAGAATAATAGTATTATGTATCGCATATTATACACTTTTGAAAACTAAAACTACAGTAAATCGGAGAAGGGAGAGGTACTTTGATTGGTGTTTACGGCCATCAGATTGATCCAATGTCAAAGACGGATAGCATTTTCAAACTCTGGTGTCTGCTGGCTTGGTGGTTGTCTGTTGTACAACGCTTTTCGTCGAGACCTGAAAGAAAAGCACCCACAAATCGATTCTTGAAAATTGAGTGTTCACTTACTGTGCCTAAAGCGAGGCCTGAGGTGTATTTAGAAGCGTAGCTACCTATAGCCATTCAATTATTCGTTCGGTGTGGTGATATAGTTGGATTACAAGACTGGGACATGAATACTGGACAGCAATAAATAGTATTATTTGAAAATTATCGAACTTAGGTAGGCAGGCAGCAGAGCACCTGTCATCAGACATTTGATGCTTGTTGTAACTGTCTAATTTTTACACCTACTTGATCCCAAGTTGTTGTTGACTGCGGGCAGTCCTTGCATTGATGTTTTGAATCTTTTTTAATAAATCTCGCAAAATTATTGTGATTAGGTAAAAACTAAGCCCCCTACAAATGCAAGCTAAAATTTAATCAAGAAATTCTCAAATCCCTCACTTCGAAAAAAAATCTGGACGATTTTGTTGTTGATACATCTCACTTCTATGGCCATACCTTCGCTACGAATATATACAGCTAGTCTCGCCTATGCTTTCGGTGTGAAAGGTGCTACCGGGGCACGCGTCAGATCCCCGTGAAATGCTCCCATTTTTGAATGTGGATTATTTGAAAATGTCTTTCGATAAAAATTCTCCCAACATCAGAAACATAAATTCCCTAACTGTGCGATTTACTTTACAGAATACGTCACGATGTGCGTAAGGGCTCACTCACTTAGGTTCCGAGTTGTGCGGTATATGGCACTTACGGTAGTGGTCGTAGGTAAACTACCGTAAGTGCCATTGAAAGACCTCTAGAATCTGTAAAAGACACCCTATTTCAAAAATAAAAACACAGTTCTTCTCAGAATTTTATGGGCTTCGAAATGATGTATCACAAGTACTATTCTGTCATTTGTCAAAAAATGACATCTGTCAAAAATAATTTGACATATCATCACTCAAAAGATCTTGTTTTTCTGATTTTAAATATATATAATATATTGGGTGTGAAACCCATAATAAAGGTGCTACGGGCTGGGGCCTAAAATAAAAAACGGACGGTATGTTTTGGTTTATTTTACGTCAGCCTATTTCCGCAACGAGGCCCAACACCGACGGCGGTGAATGTTTTCTTCCACTATACCGGAAATTTTGCCGAACCCCTGTGTGTTCCAAAACATCTTAAGGATCCCAACGTCGCATGTGGTCGGCACCATCGTTCGTATTTTACGTGTTATGCGACACATCTTGCATTTAGTAAGCATTCTAACTAAATCGAGTAGCTTGTTTTCGAGACGAAAATCCGACCATTCCCGGCAGAGATCGAACCCGCGACCTCTGGCATGGCAGTCGAACGCGCTGACCACCACACCACAAGCTCCTTACTACTGCAAGATATAAATGAATGAATGAATGAATGAATATGATTTATTGTCTTCACCAATGTACACCATAAGGCAAATCGGAAAGTAATAGAAACTTGAATAGAAACAATAGACGCAAAACAACAGCAATAAAATATAAAGAGAAAGTATAAAGTATAAAGAGAAAAAATCAATAAAACACATCCATAAATCAGTAAATAGATAAAAAATTATAAATAAATAAAATAATTAGTAACATTCAAGTATACAGGGTGTGAACATTAGTACTGCGAAAGATTTCAGGGGGTGATTCCTGAAATCATTCTAAGAAAAAAAGTTCATATGAACATGGGTCCGAAAATGCTTACCCGCTGAGCTATAAGCCCCTTAAAGTTGGGACCCTGAAGAAGGTTTTTATTGATTGTATTCAAAACTGTTCAACGTAAGATGACGAAATTAACCAAATCCACTAATGTTTTTATGCTTAATAAGATACAGTGTGAATTATTTTGGAATTTTCAACAGAGCAGAGGTGGGTTAAATCTGGAGGGTATGGAGTAAAAATTAACCTAACTTTTTTGTATCAACTTTTTTTCAATTTTGATGACAAATTGTGAAATGTTGAAGCTTTCGACTAAAAAAATATATGTACTCTTGTTTCTCTACACATTGCCGTACTGTCGGTTGCAGGCGTGATGTACTCGGGGGTTTGCCCATGACCACCCGAGGAGGAGTTTCAGCCGGCTTAGAGTCAGATGAGACCCGCCAGCGTTTCGCCCACTGGCATTACCCACCGGCGGTCACCCATCCTACTTTTGCGCGGTCAAACCCTAGAAAAAACCTCCAAAAAAGTCACTTGATTTGTTCAGCAATTTGTTTTGTCAATTTGCACAAATGGTTTTTGAGCATTGCTAAACAACATACTAAATTGCGCAACATTTGATGTGTCACACTCAAAAACTTTGCCCTTTTTCAAAACAACATAATGTACCTTTTTTACGACTTTTGATTTTTCGGCCTATTTGTTTTATTAACAAGGTGATCGAAAAATGTCAACGTTTTGGTATTCCAGTGCCAACTTTTTTCCCCGTCAACAATTTTCAAAAAACTGAAGCACATGTTGAAGCCAAAACTTGAAGTAAGAACACCTTGCGGTCAGAATTGACTAAAGTCTGGTGTTCAAAATACAGCGTTGCCTCAAAATTGACCCAAATGTGGATCGTCTCAGAATCTCCAACTGCAATGAAAATATCAATGAAATTTAATTTGCGGTGAAAAAAAAAAATATAAGGTGAAATGCCCGAAAACCCTTCTGTTCTGTTTTTGTTGGGCCACCCTCTATATTTGTATCGAATTCAGTACAATTGTACCTAAACGGCAGCCTTGAGAAGAAAACCGACGGTGGAGTCAGGGAGACGGACGAACTCGGAAATGTACCATCGTAGGGCGTGGACGGTCGGACATCTACACCTGCGTCGGGGGTTGAAGACAAAGTTCAGGTCAACCGTGCGCTTGTCGGTCCCACTGCTTGGATGGACCTACCAATTAACATCCAGGCGCCATATTGTGGCTCGGTGAGTCCGGCTGGTCTGGGAAAGGGTACAATGGGCCCAATAGCGAGGCCTACGTGCCAGGTGGAACAATATGTTTCATCAACTCTCTTCAATAAATCCAGATACTCGGCTAATGGCTAATCTTATTTTAAATTATTCGAATTAAAAACTCGTCCGTTGTAGAAAATGCATTTTTTGTGAGAAACTGGCATAATACCCTCCTAAAACTGGTGATAGTTTCAACCTCTCCGAACAGCTCCAAATTTTCTTAGAATTTTATTCCCCGGAAGATTGACATAATATCTGGCTACATTTTCTAATGTCGTGATGATGCAAAGACTGATTTGATTCAACCTAATCAAACTTGTGCTCATCGGCTCTAATGTACATACCCACGTGGTTGTTTGCAAAATATATAAAAATGGAAGGGTCGCAATGTAAATTTGTTTGGTTTGAATAGTTCTCTGCAAGCTTCCATAACTTTCATAATTGAAGTTTTAGTGAGCCAAATAATCACAAAGAAAAATATATTATCACATCTACATAGATCCCCCTAAATATTATTACCGTAAGTCGAGCCGCAAGTTGATTTTTTTTTTGTCAAAACAAAGGTTGCACATCATGAATGATTCTATGTTCTGCGATCTACAACTACAATATACATTGGCAGACTATTTATATCTAGTGAAATGCAATAAAGGCTGTGACCAAGGCTGTTCAGCTCTAAAATCTGGGGATTTGATTGGTTTTTGAAAATCTTTGGCCAATCAGTGATAGCGATTTTTGAGCTGAACTAAACTGCTGGACAACGAAGTTGTCGGTATCGGAAAAATGGTCCGACTTTGTAGGGCAATATCTCCCGATTGCCGATTGCGATTTTCATTTTGTTTGTTGCGTTAACTAGTTCAATCTTTCCGTAACCCATCCTGTAATAGTGAATGTTGAGAAACTTCATGTGAATTTTCTACAGGGTGATACGTAAAATGGTGCAAAATTGCAACGACTTCATCGTACCCCCATTTGTCAAAAAAAATTTGTTATGTATTCCAATACAAAAATCATGAAGTGTGGTGTTTTAGCTCGAAACGGTTTTGGAATTACCCAGATTGGAAGACTAACATTGGAGATACAAATTTTTATGTTGAATGTTACAGATTTGCCTTGTTGGCACGCGAGATTAGGTCACTTTTGATGAATGGATGTTGGTATTGGGCAAGATTGTTCGTCAAACAGTCCAGGACAATGTGCTATCAACACAACTTGAATATTTGGTGTGGGGCCAAGCAGGGGGCACATTTTTGAGTGGTTGTCACTGCCTATTTTTCGTACGTTGAATTTAGTCAGAATTTCATCAGAATTTCAGATGTGGAACATGTTCTAATTGCAAATTCAAGCCCCTGAACATGGTACCGATGTAAAACTATAGTTTCCGAGTGAAGTAAAGCCCCCCTGGATGTTATACTTTTTGTGCTTGTGCTATGCGTGAGTCAAGCAAATCTGCAACATTCAACATAAAAATTTATATCTTTGATGTTGGACTTCCAATCTGGGAAATTCCAAAACCGTTTCGAGATGACACATCACACTTCATGATTTTTGTGTTGAAATAATAACAAAATATTTTTTTGAAAAATGGGGGTACGATGAAATCGTTGCAATTTTGCACCATTTTACGTATCACCCTGTAGAAAATTCACATGAAGTTTCTCAACATTCACTATTACAGGATGGGTTACGGAAAGATTAACCCTAGGTTAGTCGCGCGGTGAATTGAAACGTTAATGGTCGCGCGGTCTACCATCGTAGACCATTTTCAATTTACTATTAAAAGTAAACTTCAACATTTTGTCTGTCTAATCTTTATTAGGTATACTCTCTGAACTAGTTTCAACCATATAGACTAGTTTTCACGCATACACATCAACTGTCTTGCATGAGGCGAATAAAATACTCTGCAATGTTGTCAAGTATGCATTTTTGACCGTTTATTGTAACGCATGAATTTTTCATACAAAAATAGATTTCACGTAACTGGAAAAAATGTTGTGCTTTTTAATAAGAGGAATAAACAAAATTCTGGAAAAAAAACAAATTTCTATGAAAAATAGATTGGCCGGCGAATGCCAAAAAAATGGTCATTTTTTCAGTCGCTCAAACACCAGTAAAAAAAATCTGTAATGTATGCATATCGTCTGCATTTTACACATCTTCTTGTAGACTTGTTTTGAATCCGTGGACAAAAATTTCGGCTAATTTTGTGGTCTTTCTAGGGGTGAGGGCTCTCTCCATCACTTGCCAATTCGTTGAAACTACTTTTGCCATACTTCCGGATCCCTGCTACTTTTCACGCGTTTTTTTGTGTGCTCGACATGATTTTATCCACACTCCATCAGATCATCAGATATATCTGTGGATAAGAAAGAATAATACTAACCCAAATCAATAAAAACACCGTAAATATAATATTTCAGCCTGCATGAAATTATAACGTCGTTGGTCGCGCCGTCTACGATTGTAGACCAGTGCTGTTTAGGCCCTTATAGCAATTGCATTTACACTAATCAACTTCTGGTAACACACTAATTCGATACAACAATCTATTATCAACAGCTACTCAGCAGCACGTGCGGCTGAATTGTTTTTCCGAGAAACTAGCACGGTTAGAAAAGAGGTGGTCTACGATCGTAGACCGCGCGACTAACCGAGGGTTAAGCTAGTTAACGCAACAAACAAAATGGAAATCGCAATCGGCAATCGGGAGATATTGGCCTCCAAAGTCGGACCATTTTTCCGATACCGACAACTTCGTTGTCCAGCAGTTTAGTTCAGTTTCACTGACTCGAAGACGTTGAGTATCGCATCAGGATCCGCAAAACGCGCGGCCGTTTTCCGAGAGGGGGGGGGGTGTAGTTCAAACGTGGCTGGTGCATTACAAAAAGTCCAAACAGCATCACAGTAAACTGATACAGGCCATTTCGGGCAGAAAACACCATCTTCTTTTTGTCGTCGTTGTGAAGTACTACTTGTCAGTAACCACTCTTCAGGTCAAGCGTCGAAAACCATCTCGATCCAGACAGCGTGCCCAAAGTATCGTCGATCCGAGCCAGTGGATAGCTGTCTTTCTTCGTTACATCCTCGCGGATTTCATGGCACTGTGATAGTCGAAGAGAACATGAATTTAGTTGTTTAGTGTTTCCACTTTCAGATCTATATCATAAATGTACATTCAGAAGGGACCTCGTTGAGTGACTCGATGAAGCCGCAAAAATTACGATAAACTCCGTAGACAGGCTGCGTCCTGCGGGTAGCTGGTATAGGTGGATCATTTTTGGTGAAATTTGTAACTACCCGTTTTTTGTCTTGTGTAAATAGGTAGCATGCACCGCCGACCATCCACTATGCGAATTCATTCGAAAGAAAATGCGCTACTAAGTCTCACTTACGTGGGGGATGTTCATTTGTTTGTTCGTATAGTTACACATACCGGCATAGCTTCCGGCTATAGGACGATCCGTTCAAATAAAAGCGTCTTGTATAGTATTTCCGGACTTCGCTTATTTCTATTTCTAGAATCTGGAATAAACGTGCGTCTCCATGGTTCTGTAAATTGTGTATACACAATCGTCGTTGCCGGCGAAGCAAAATTCAGTTATTTTCATTCATTCATTTCATTCTATCACACGATTTCCATTATATTATTTATGCTTTTGCATTATCGGCCATGCTTTTAAAAAAAAAAAATGTTTCAGGAAAGCGCCAAAGACATTTGCATTCGACCATTGTTTCTGTTCCGTGGATCCAGCGATCGAGGATTTCGCAACGCAGGAAGTCGTTTTCGACTGTCTCGGGCGAGACATCCTCGACAATGCTTTTCAAGGATACAACGCTTGCATTTTCGCATACGGCCAAACAGGTACAATTTATTTATTATGAGTTATAAATTGTTTGTCGCCAATGGCGTTGAAAACTGAATCGAAATGCAATATGCAATCCACGTGATTGAAGTAGGGGAGCGCTGAATTAAATAAATAAATAAATAAATAATGTTTTTTGCTTTTTACTATGACATACTAAAGGGTGCGATTGCAAAATGAAATAAAATAAACGAGTCCATAAAACACTTCAAGTTAACAGAAATAAATAGCATAATGTGGACTATTTAATAAATCAAAACCTCACTACTTAACTAGGTACCTATTCAAGACTATCCCACTATAAAGAAGAAGAAAACCCACAGTAGCTGAACAGTTTCAAAGGAGCTATTCGTCCATAACAAAAGAACGTAGCTTCATCGCCTCTGAACAAAAATTATAAAGGTCGTCGCACAAGGAGACGGAAGGGCCGCGCAGAAAGTCGTGAGATTTAACGTGCGGTAATTGCAGCGGACTAGCGCTGAACTAGTCGTTACAGGTTGACTGATTCTGATTAGTAAGTACCTACACAGGGTGTTTCAAGTTTCAGCGACCTTGCATAATACTTCAGGAGGTGATTACGCGCAAAAAAAGTAAGTCGAAAAGTGAAAGTAATTTTTTTTCTTCAAGTGCTCCCTGACGGACTTACAGCTCCACAAAAGTGCAAAGTGCAAAACAAGTTTTCAATTATTTGCTCAAGAAGTGTCGAAGGTAAAAGCTCCAAATTTTGATATTTTTGATAGATTCGTTCAATCCAAAACTTTTATTCCCCTAGCATTATTTTCGTAGGATGCACCGTTCTGAAGTAATAGTGGAAAAACACGGACATGTCATGAATAATTCTCAACATAATGGATATATTTGTTTGAAACTTTGCATGTACATTTACACTGTTGAGAAACTTTTCTATACTAAATTTGAAGCTCCTACCTTTGACAGTTTTTCAGCAAATAATTGCTGAACTTAGTTTTACTTCGTACCTTTGAAGGACTGTAACTCCCTTATGGAAAAATGTTACTCCAACTTTTCGACTTATTTTCTTCAGAGGAATCACCTATCAAAGTATTATGTGAGGTCACCGAAACATCTTGTATAAATGAAAAAAATGTCATTATCACGCATAATCAATATAACAAGTGAGTATGCCTTCACGTGCATGAGTCTCAGTAGCGCATTTTCTTAAAGAGGCATATTATGAATGTAAAGAAATTTGGTTGAAGGAGAAACATCATTCTTTGCCCACTCTCTTCAGTCGAAACTCATTGTGATTTTTTGTTATCAGGATGGGGTACTCGTCGATGAAACAGATTTGAATGAAAATTCTTTCAATGATCAATATTTTTTTGTTTGGAGGCGGAAGCTGGGAGCAGCCACTAATCAACAGTAGCCTATTCTTTCCGATTTCTAGTCGGCTATCCATATAGCGAAAGAAATAGATCGTTATGTCTTCGGGTTTATGTTTTTCATTCATCTCTTACTTTGAGGGCAGCGTGTGGGGGCGGCAGCATTCGGGAAAGTAACTGTTGCACAGTTTGAGTTGGGGGTTTCCAAATGTGTAAGGAAATATGACAAATCAGTGAAAATTATGAAAAATGCATTTTTTTTTGTTTGGGGGCGGGACCTGGAGGCGGCGACTAGTCAAAAGTGACCTATCTCTTCCCATTTTTAGTCATCTATACATATAGCGAAAGAATTAGATCGTTAATCTTCAGGTTTATGTTTTACATTTATCTCTTACTTTGTGGGCGGCGTGTGGGAGCGGCAGAGTTTGGCAAAGAAATTCTTGCACAGTTTGAGCTGGGAGCTTATCTATGTTTAATGTTTCATTAACATCCAAATCTGTGAAAATTGTTGGAAGTTGCACTTTTTTCTTTCAAGGGCGGAAGCTGGAGGCGGCGCCATATCAAAAGTAGCCTATACTTTCCCATTTTTAGTCAGCTATTCATATAGCGGAAGAATTAGGTCGTTATGTGTTTGGGTTTCTGTTTTTCATTTATCCCTTACTTTAAGGGCAGCGTTTGGGGGCGGCAACATTCGGCAAAGTAACTGTTGCACAGTTTGAGTTGAGAGTTTCTAAATGTTTAAGGAAATATGGCAATCAGTGAAAATTGTGAAAGTTGTTTTTTTTTTGTTTGGGGGGCGGGAGCTGGAGGCGGCGCCACATCACAAGTAGCCTATCCTTTCCCATTTTCAGTCACGAAAGACTTAGATCGTTATGTCTTCGAGTTCATGTTTTTCATTTTAAAGTGATTGGGGGCGGTTTTTAGCAATTTTTTCATATTGGCGGCGCATATTGGAGGCGGAATGTTTCTGGGCTTACGTTTATAAGTGGCAACTATGTATTATTCATAAAATGAGAACACCAGAGCAGTAGGTCTGGGAGAAATTGCAATATCATGTTATTTCAAGTTTATCGGGGGCGGTTTTCTCTATGTTGGCGGCGCAATATAGACATTCAATATAGCCTAGCCCTCCTTTGGGAGTGGCAGCTATGTAACAGCGAAAAAATTAGAAAGCTAGGGCGTCTAGTTTGGGAGAAGTTCGAGGAACGGACGGACGGACGGACGGACAAAGCGGTTGCAATAGCGATTTTCGTCAAGATGGAAAATGCGCTAAAAAATGCGTATTCGTGAGATTTGTCGCCGAACGATCTGAATCGTTATGATTAGTACATACAGGTTGGTTAAAGGTGGGTTTAGTCAGTATATTCAGCCGCAGTTTTAATTTTAAGGTGCGTTCAGTCAGCTTATTTAGCCGCAAGTTTTAATTTTAGTCGTAAGCGCTGCATCGCTTAAGGTGCGTTCAGTCAGCTTATTTAGTCGCAAGTTTTAATTTTAGCCGTAAGCTCTGCATCGCTTATTGGCTGTTTTGAGAAGGCTGGTTCATAAGAGCCAATGGGCGTCGCTGCGCTTGCGACTAAAATTAAAACTTACGGCTAAATAAGCTGACTGAACGCACCTTTATTGGCTGTTCTGAGGAGGCTGGCTCATAAGAGCCAATGGGCGTTGCTGCGCTTGCGACTAAAATTAAAACTTGCGGCTAAATAAGCTGACTGAACGCACCTTTAGTCATGATCGTAGCCGCATGGGCAAATAAAGAGCGTTTTATGCAGCAGAGATTAGTTGTAAGGCTTGACCAGTAGCAGCAGATCGAATGGCTATTGCGCGAACCTTTATGCCATCGGTGTTCATAATACCATCCATGCTCATTGCTCATACTCCTCCCAATTTCCTATGAGAGACTGCAAGTGCAGCGTGTCGTGTTAAAGTTTCCATCGTGTCGTGTCGCGATTAAATGCAAACAAAAAACAAATATCAAAACAAAGTTACCAGCTGAAGTGCCTGTAATAACACAACCTTTAAGCCGGTATCTTGCGACTCAAACCGACAAAAGTTTGGCATTCTTACGATTAAAATTAAAACTAAAACTCTGTATAAACTCCATATAAACGCATATGGCGCCGTGTTTTCTACTTTCGAATTTACGGCCACGACTACGGCTAGAACTAAAACTGCGACTAAATAAGCTGACTAAACTCACCTTTAAGGTGCGTTCAGTCAGCTTATTTAGCCGCAAGTTTCAATTTTAGTCGTAAGCGCTGTCTCGCTTATTGGCTGTTCTGAGGAGGCTGGTTTGTAAGGACCAATAGGCGTCGCTGCCCTTGCGACTAAAATTAAAACTTGCGGCTAAATAAAGCTGACTGAACGCACCTTTAGTCAGCTTATTTAGCCGTAGTTTTAATGTTAGCTGTAAGCGCAGCCTCGCTCATTCGTTTTCATGCTGTGCGTTGTGCGGTGTGCCACATGAGCCAATGAGCAAATTTGGTATGCACTCGGGTAAGCATGTCGGGGCTATGGTAGAAAGGTAAAAATCTGCTTTTTACTGTGATCTGTCAGACGGAAATGTCACTGTCAAAGAGTGGGAGGAGATTTTGATGAAACGGTTTTGATTTTTGATAGCTAATTTTGAAGCTCTCTAAACTCTATTCAAAACATGTAAAAGTTATGACATATTATCTCTTATAAGCTACGTTCAAGTACCCGAGAAGTACCAAACGGATTTCATAAATCGGTTGAGCGGTTTCAAAGTTTATAAAAAACGATTTTCTGGACCAATTTTGAAGTTTTTCTCCTTATGTTGCGTTTTCGAAATACGTATTTTTTAGGCTCTGACTACTTGTTTTTAGCGCATTTTCCATCTTGATGAAAATCGCTATTGCAACCGCTTTGTCCATCCGTCCGTCCGTTCCTCGAACTCCTCCCAAACTAGACGCCCTAGCTTTCTAATTTTTTCGCTGTTACATAGCTGCCACTCCCAAAGGAGGGTTAGGCTATACAGGGTGTTTCAGGGATGGTAGCAAAAAATTCAACTGTGGGTAGATCTCGACTAAAGAAACAAAAAACCTATATATCATTTCTCAAAATACCCTCAGCGTTTCGAGAAAAAACCTTCCAAAATAATACCTCAACTTTTGAGAGTCACTGGTTTGTTGCGCTCAATACAGTTCAGCGCGATTAAATAACAGTGGCGTAACGAGCCGCGGCAAGGCACACTAATAAAAAGTGAAGAGAAGAAAGCGTGATCTAAAAGACATTCTTCCCGTGATTTCGAAGACCCTTTCAATTTTTGAAAAAGAGGTTACAAAGCAAATAGGTTTTTTGATATCTAATTTATGGTTTTATTGTCAGTCTTCGGTACTCATTACAGCAAATGTTCAAAATGCAAACCGTTATTATCAATGCAAGCCTGGGCACGGCGACGAAGCGACTCTCTGACCCTCACAAACACCGCGGGGTTGTCCCGCACACTCGCTGCGGCAGCTTCCACACGTTCGCGTAATTCCTCGATAGTGTTTACCGGTGTCGCATAAACCAGCTGTTTCATGTGACCCCATAAGTAGAAATCACGGATTTAGATCCGGTGAACGAGGTGGCCAAGCCACCGGTCCACCCCTCCCAATCCACCGGTTTTGAAAATGAGTATTCAAAAAATCTCTGGGGTCCTTCCAAATTATTGCCAACAATCCCGGCCCACACGTTCACTCAGAATTTTTCTTGAAAATTGTTCTCGCGTATCGCGTGGGGGTTTTCATCCGCCCAAACGTGACTATTACGGATGTTGAATACACCTACAAATTCGGAAATTTGTATTTTTTTCCACATTCTTTGGCTTCTGGCACGATTCAAAACATTTGGACATGTGTATCACTGAATGAATAATAAAAAGACAGCAAACAGTACCTTCTCGGGTAAATCCAGCTTCATCCGTAAATAAAATGAGATTGGAGAACGCCGGATCCGCATTCATCTGTTGAAGAAGCCATTGACAAAAAGTAATCCGTTGCGGTGCATCCCCTGGTTGCAATGCTTGTACTTTTTGAATATGGTATGGGTAGAGCCCTTGTTGGTGTATAATTCTCCATACCGTAGGATGTGATAATCCAAAGCGAAAACCTAATCTTCGGGTGCTGGTTTCTGGAGTGTTTTCGATGGCTTCCAAAACCCCTTCCTCCACTTGGGCAATTCGCTGGGGTCGGACACTCCCACGTCATGAACGTCCCGTTTAAAATGTCCCGAGTCGTATAAACGCTGAACAGCCCTAACAAACACTCTAGGTCCCGGTACGCGCATTTGAGGAAACCGATTCTGATAAATTATTTGAGCCTGTAAACAATTTTGGAGCGCTTCTCCGTAACACAGCACCATGCCAGTGTATTCACGATTTAAGTATTGTTCTTCAGCCATCTGAAGAGCTCGCGCACGGAAATTGAACGACAACTGGAACTGACCTACCGCAATAATTGTGTGCATAACTAAAAAAAACTGGCATTATCAGACATGTAAAAACAATGCCTGGGCCGGTACTTGCGACGGTCATGTTATCAGTGATTACAGCATTAGGTGCATGAGTGGATCTCAAACAAATGGCTACATTTTGCATGGTTTTTTCCAAAAATTGGAAGTCGAAATTTCGAAAAATGGTACATAGGTTTTCGTCATATTTTGACGAGATCTACCCACAGTTAAATTTTTTGCTATCATCCCTGAAACACCCTGTATTGAATGTCTATATTGCGCCGCCAACATAGAGAAAACCGCCCCCGATGAACTTGAAATAACATGATATTGCAATTTCTCCCAGACCTACTGCTCTGGTGTTCTCGTTTCATAAATAATACATAGTTGCCACTTATAAACGTGAGCCCAGAAACATTCCGCCTTCAATATGCGCCGCCGATATGAAAAAATTGCTAAAAACCGCCCCCAAAACACTTTAAAATGAAAAACATAAACCCGAAGACATAGCGATCTAATTCTTTCGGTATATGAACAGCTGACTAAAAATGGAAAAGGATAGGCTACTTTTGGTTAGTCGCCGCCCCCAGATTCCGCCCCCAAACGACAAATAGTGCAACTTTCACAATTTTACTGATTGAGATGTTCTCTCAAACATTTAGAAACTGCCAACTCAAATTGTGCAACATTTGCTTAGCCGAACGCTGCCGCTCCCACACGCCGCCCCCAAAGTAAGAGATAAATGAAAAACATGAACCTGAAGACATAACGATCTAATTCTTTCGCTATATAGATAGCTGACTAAAAATGAGAAAGGATAGGCCACTTGTGATATGGCGCCGCCTCCAGCTTCCGCCCCCAAAAGAAAAAAGTGCAACTTTCAACAATATAGACTCATTCAGATGTTGATGTTACCTCAAATATTCAGAAACTGTCAACTCAAACTGTGCAAGAATTTCTTAGCCAAACTCTGCCGCTCCCACGCGCCGCCCCCAAAGCAAGAGATAAATGTAAAACATAAACCTGAAGACATAGCGTTCTAATTCTTTCGCTATGTAGATAGCTTACTGAAAATGGGAGAAGATAGGCCACTTTTGATTAACCGCCGCCTCCAGCTCCCCCCCCCCCCCCCCCAAAAAAAAAACAACTCTCACTATTTTCACTGACTGTCATATTTCCCTAAACATTTAGAAACTCCCAACTCAAACTGTGCAACAGTTACTTTGCCGAATGCTGCCGCCCCCAAACGCTGCCCTTGAAGTAAAGGATAAATGAAAAACACAAACCCAAAAACATAACGATCTAATTCTTCCGCTATATGGATAGCTGACTGAAAATGGGAAAATATAGGCTACTTTTGATATGGCGCCGCCTCCAGCTTCCGCCCCCAAAAGAAAAAAGTGCAACTTCCAACAATTTTCACTGATTTGGATGTTAATTTAACCTCAAACATAGATGAACTCCCAGCTCAAACTGTGCAAGAATTTCTTTGCCAAACTCTGCCGCTCCCACACGCCGCCCGCCCCCCAAAGTAAGAGATAAATGTAAAACATAAACCTGAAGATTAACGATCTAATTCTTTCGCTATACGTATAGATGACTAAAAATGGGAAGATATAGGTCACTTTTGATTAGTCGCCGCCTCCAGCTCCCGCCCCCAAACAAAAAATGCACTTTTCATAGTTTTCACTGAGTTGTCATATTTCCTTCCACATTTGTAAACCCCCAACTCAAACTGTGCAACAGGTTACTTTCCCGAATGCTGCCGCCCCCACACGCTGCCCTCAAAGTAAGAAATGAATGAAAAACATAAACCCGAAGACATAACGATCTAATTTTTTCGCTATATGGATAGCCGACTAAAAATGGGAAAGAATATTGTTGATTAGTCGCTGCTTCCAGCTTCCGCCTCCAAACAAAAAAATATTGATGAATCAAAGAATTTTCATTCAAATCTGTTTCATTGACAAGTACCCCATTCTGATAACCAAAAATCACAATGAGTTTCGACTGAAGAGAGTGGACAAAGAATGATGTTTCTCCTTCAACCAAATTTCTTTACATTCATAATATGCCTCTTTAAGAAAATGCGCTACTGAGACTCACGCACGTGAAGGCACACTCACTTGTTTTATTCTTTATCAATTGACAAATTTTCCTCGCTTGAACTTCGGACACCTGTGTTTATTTAGATAAAAAAAGGAAAATTTCGGGATATGAGCCAACTAAAGTGGGATGGGGCTCGTAAACGTGAAGAAGGTCAAAGGCGAGACCGATCGATTTCAGAAATATAAAACCTTCAGAAATTTCCCTCCATTCTAATTTGAGTACATACAACCTGGATAATGATGTTCAACAACACGGCATCCCATAGGTACGTGGGGTACGTCCCTCGTTTGAATCAAGGATTTACGATACAGTAAAGATACTGTGACGATCTCTTGGCCCCATCCTTGACCACACAGTAACAATTATTGCCGAAAATTTCGCGTAATCCAGACACCCAAAACAAGCCGCACACAGTAAAAGTAAAACGTTTCGTGTGTAATTTTTGACAGAGTTCACCCTTTAAGCTTAATTAATATGGCATACATAAATAAAACGGGTGTGACAACTAAAAGTTAACACGCAGAGGAGAGGAAAGTGAAAATAAAAAATCAATAGGGGTAAAGCATTGTTGCATAAAGACGCTTTCGGTACATTGAAAACGTATCGCATATTTTGAATACGAATTTCCGCAGAAAGTACGTTTCCGAGAGTACGACCGGAAGAGTTCCCTCTGAGAGGACGAACTATTCGGGCTATAATAATTAATAGCTCGCGCGCGTTATTATGTCAGTCAGATAGTAAGAGGCTCGTCCCAAATCAAATATTTACGACTCGTTCGTGAAAATATAAATTTGATATGTTGGGTGTTGTATTTTGCTATAGTTGCAAGCGGTTATGCTCTCCGCTGCTTTGTTGATCAATCGATGCTAGCCAAGCGCAATGCAAATACATACAACACAATAATTTAGGAGAAAGTGTCTCAAAATAGGTGAATTTCGAGATTCATTTAGAAAACGATGACGCAGGACCCAACCAACCGTGAATCAATGTTTTGCAGTTGTATCTGTAGGAAAAGTGGAGCTGGTTGCCACTAATTTTGGATACCGCTGTTTTATAGAAAAAGATGACTTACCCACATCCTAGGGGTGGAAAAGGCCCGCGCATTATTATTCCTGGGCAGCTAGATTGGGCTGGTGTAGGCTAAAGGAGAGGTCGGTCTATGAAAGACTTTGAGAAAAATAATGCGTTGCGCTTTCGAAAAAACCACGGAGAGGTGTTCTTGCTAGAGCTCCGATTTTTCTACTAACGAAAAAACGTTATTTATCGGCAAGGATTTCTTGCGACCTAAGGGCTAGATTTCAAGTCGGAGATCCACCCGCTCAAATGTAGCGTAAGTCCGGTTACTATGGCAACATAACACAATCCGACGCGATGATTGGCTTATCGATGCCGTAAATGAGTGGCGTAAGTTGCGCCACTAACTTGAAATTCAGCCCTAAGAGTTGAAGTTACGGGAGGGAAAGAAAGAACTTGAATAGGGTGATTGAATGAAATTCATTCACCTGATCACCGGCAGGCAGCGCAAGGATCGATTTATGTTTTGACGTTTGTTAGGGAATTGCATTGGGGCACATAACAGGTGTAAGACATTGTTAGAATGATTAGAATATCAGAAATTACAACCTCGATCGCGTAAACCCTGAACAAAACAGTATGTAAACAAAACACGTAAAAATTACAGTAGTCTTTTTCGAGTGAGTAACTTTTTATAACCGGTTGGTTATTAGCGGTTGACATTAGATTGACAGATACTGTAATTTTTTTTACATATGACATTTCTCGCTATATAACGCGGTTATAACTTTGGTTATCAGCATTTGGCGGGAAAAGAGGGACTGCATGATAGCTTCAAATAGTTACGTACTTGTACTTGTCTTCTGTTACATACCGTGTACTTGAACCATTCGTAATCTAGGATAGCTTTGAAGGTGAAAAATTCAGTCATTCAGCCAATCCAGTCACTTGAATCGATGAACATCTCGTTTCCGAAGTCACCCGGGTGGGCCCCAATCAGGGCCCTGATTACGAATTTTGTGGATCACACGTGTATCGTGATCACATCACACATACAATTTCTATGAAATCCTGTTTGTTTTCTTGTTCATGGTGTAATACCGAAGGAACAATAGATAGTTATATTGAATTGAGTTGAAAATCAACTATTCATATTTCTACTATATAAATAGGAGGTATGACAAGTACTTTCAGGATTAAACCACCATCAGGCGGCCATCGGACATCTGGATTACCCGATGTTCTTGTGGGTCCATCGCAGATGAGTCCATCGTCTTCGATTCTTCTCGTCGCCAAGTCAAGTTGTCAAGTTTTTGAGGTTAGGTTAGGTACGTTTCACGTTTGGAAATTCTGGACCGCTGGTTGTTTCAAATTCAAATCTGTTGCCGACACAATTGGTTCCCCCACCATAACAATAACCAGCCTCATGACCAGGTTATGAAATGTATAACCGGTGATGATATCAAAATGGCGGCACTTCCTTTACCGCTTATTATAACCAATCCTCGCTCAAACGTCAAATTCTATAACCAAGTGTAACCGGTCATGAACGGTTACTCGTTCGAAAAAGACTAGTATTTAGTGAGTCCGGTTGACGTTGCTCCGACATGGATGAAACTTGACAGATGACAATGTCACTATGGACATTTTGCCATAAACTATTAAACGCCCTCTACATGCAATCATCCTATTGGATTTAAATTAAATACATGTGTGAACACGCAGCATCGCCCATTGGCTCTTGTGGCACAACGCACGGCATGAAAACGAATGAGTGAGGCTGAGCGTACTGCTGAAATTAAAAGTACGGCTAAATAAGCTGACTAAAGGTGGGTTTAGTCAGCTTATTTAAAACGCTGGATTTTCGATTGTACGACGTTCGACTGTACGACATTCGATTGTACGACGTTCGACTGTACGACATTCGATTGTACGACGTTCGATCCTACGGATTTCGATCCTACGGGATGGAGCCTACAAAGCTCTGACGAGGAATGGACCGAATCGTAAAGCAGTGAATAAGCAGTATTATCCTGTCAACATTTGACTTTCTTCCAAGTCACTAGTGACAGGTGGAACTCGGCGACCCACCTTTCACCGCGGTCGTCGCGGTCGTTGGTCATGACGTAATTGGCGAGTTTCAAGATCGAATACGCCATCTGACGGCCAACGTGTAAACGACGTTTGTGCACGGATCAACTGCAGATTTGTGTGGGCTCTTATGAGCGTTGCGGTGTTTGGGGACTTTATTTGATTCCATCTGACTTAACGCGGCGTTAATTTTTTCCAACAAAGTACGTGAGCCACGCACGTACGACGACAGGCAAGCAAAAGTGGCATAGAATGGAAGGTGGCAAGATAGATAGTGACAAAAAGTGGCGGAGAATTAGTTGTGTTTCCCAGTGCGAGTCGCGCTGTGGAAACCGAAAAAAAGAAGAGTTACATTTTCATCGTTTCCCGTCGAAAGCGAAAGACGCAAGTTGGGTACCTAGTCAAAATGACAAACAAACTCGGCACTGTGGAAAATATGACTACGAGAAAAGCCTGGGAAGTGTCGCTGAAAATGTGAACTTTATATGGCTGCATCGAAGAAGCACAGCTGCGATATTTTTGCATGTCCCAGACTGGCCTGCTTTGCAAGTGCATTTGAACGTTCCAATTTCACAGAAACTGCTACTACTATTTTTTTTTTAATTACATTTCCAGTTACCAAGTGAGGAGATTCATACAATGCGCTTGTTTGTAAACACAATTAAAATATGTCTATGTTTAAATTGATGCTTGATTTGGTTCGCTTTCGACCACACAACACAAGAAATTGTGACTTCAGAATTTCTTCTCCCATCACGATACATCGAGAATCTGTTGACTCCATCAAGTGATTCAAAACCTCCATAACACTCAATTGTGCTTCTGCCATTTTTGAGTTCCACCGCAATACTAATTAACCACGTTTCACGTCTGGAGGACATTAAAAACCGCTTACTACTGATGAGATTTTTGAACGCGCGGGCAACAATCCGTGCTCTATCCGACATGTTTGTTTACATGCGAAGCGCATCAGCAGCGCCACCATCGGTAATGTTACTCGCCAATAGCGCTCGAACACAATAGCCGTGAGGCCAGAGTGGAACGTGTTTGTGGGCGTTGCGGGCGTCGTGAGCATCAAGTGGAACACGCTCAAAGTGTCTCCAAACTTTAACCTTGCTTAGGGTCCTTTATTTTGAAAAATTCCAACTGGAGATCAGATTTTCTCACAGAGTCACCAGTCGTGAGTTTTCAGCTGATTTGAATAACTTAGCCGAAAAGTTCCAAGGAAGCCCAAAAGTTACATGTTATTAAAAAATCTCACAATTAATAATGGCAGATCTAAAGCAATTTGCCGAAAATCACATTTTGACTTAAAAATCTCAGCATTAAAGCAAAACATGAGTGTGTTTAGAACTCACTGAAATCGGATCACTTTTACAAGATTTTAATATGGCGGCTTCAAGATCACCAGAAACCAGAAGTGATATTTGATTTCAAAATTTCAATTATCCAAACAAGATTCAAGTGTGTTTCATTCAAATCGAATCATTTATATGAAAGTTCAATATTGTCGGAAATTGTATAACGACACACCCGGTATGTCTCGGTCTAGCCGACTTAACGGCGCACCCGTCAAGTTATGCATAGATGCACATTCTAGCCTCGTCTAATCCCTTCTAGCTCAAATGAACTTTGAAACGGAGAATTTCCACAAAAACTACAGAATTGCAGAAACACATGGGCACTTTTTTTTCTCCAAATTTTGTAGAGCAAAACGAAAGACCATTTTATTCAGACAAATATATTGTTTGGCTTGTATATTAGTCCGGAGGTTAGTGACATGAACCTTGCACTTTGTGACAAAAGCACAAAAATTGGTAGGATAGTCTACAAGACCGTGCTCTTTCGATTGAGTCGAAGCGCCACGCAGATTTTTTCTCGGGGGGTCGCTAGGGGGCTCCTGAAATTTGAAAGGGGTGGAGCCCCTACGGAACCACTTTTTAATATCGCTTTGTCCAATGGAAAGGAAACTTATGACTCTACTATAAACCTTAACAGCATCAGTCACCATGTCGTTATCATTATTCACTGTTAAAAAAAATAAAGTCTTCGGCTAGTACGAAAAATTAGTTTTTATTTATTTTTTTCACCTACAAGAACATGGAAAATTAGTGCGTTTGATCTTTTTTCCCACATTTCCGCATCAGCTTATTCCATGTATGAAGTCAAAAATGCGAGAGACCAATTTTCGGGAGAATGCCAAGCAAAGAAGTGAGCAATTTTCACTGCCCAGTTCAACAGCGGTTTTTTAGCGCATTTTCCATCTCGATGAAAATCGCTATTGCAACCGCTTTGTCCGTCCGTCCGTCCGTCCGTCCGTCCGTTCCTCTAACTCCTCCCAAACTAGACGACCTAGCTTTCTAATTTTTTCACTGTTACGTAGCTGCCACTCCCAAAGGAAGGCTAGGCTATATTGGATGTCCATATTGCGCCGCCAACAAAAAGAAAACCGCCCCCGATAAACTTGAAATAACATAATATTGCACTTTCTACCAGACCTGATGCTCTGGTGTTCTCATTTTTTGAATAATACATAGTTGCCACTTATAAACGTAAGCCAAGAAACATTCCGTCTTCAATATGCGCCGCCGACATAAAAAAACTGCTAAAAACCGCCCCCAATCACTTTAAAATGAAAAACATAAACCCGAAGACATAGCGATCTGATTCTTTCAATATATAAATAGCTGACTAAAAATGGGAAAGGATAGGCTACTTTTCGTTAGTCGCCGCCCCCAGATTCCGCCCCCAAACGATAAAAATTGCAACTTTCATAAATGTTACTGATTGAGATGTTCCCCCTAACATATAGGAACTGCCAACTCAAATTGTGCAACATTTGCTCAGCCGAACGCTGCCGCTCCCACACGCCGCCCCCAAAGTAAGAGATGAATGAAGAACATGAACCCGAAGACATAGCGATCTAAGTTTTTCGCTATATGAATAGCTGACTAAAAATGGAAAAGGATAGGCTACTTTCGATATGGCGCCGCCTCCAGCTTCCGCCCCCAAAAGAAAAAAAGTGCAACTTTCAACAATTTTCACTGATTTAGCCTATAATGTTACCTCGAACATTTAGAAACTCTTGACTCAAACTGTGCAAGAATTTTTTCGCCAAACTCTGCCGCCCCCACACGCTGCCCTCAAAGTGAGAGATTAATGAAAAACATAAACCCGAAGACATAACGATCTAATTCTCTCGCTATATGGATAGCTAACTAAAAATGGGAAAGAATAGGCTACTTTTGATATGGGGCCGCCTCCAACTTCCACCCCCAAAAGAAAAAAAATGCAACTTTCAATAATTTTCACTGATTTACATTTTAATGTTACCTCAAACATTCAGAAACTCCAAACTCAAACTGTGGAAGAATTTCTTTGCCAAACTCTGCCGCTCCCACACGCCGCCCCCAAAGTAAGAGATAAATGTAAAACATAACCCTGAAGACATAGCGATCTAATTGTTCCGCTATATAGATAGCTGACTAAAAATGGGAAGAGATAGGCCACTTTTGATTGGTCGCCGCCTCCAGCTCCCGCCCCCAAACAAAAAAATGCAACTTTCACAATTTTCACTGATTGTCATATTTCCTTAAACATTTAGAAACTCCTAACTCAAACTGTGCGACAGTTACTTTGCCAAATGCTGCCACCCCCACACGCTGCCCTCAAAGTAAGAGATAAATGGAAAACATAAACCCGAAGACATAGCGATCTAATTCTTTCGCTATATTCGCTATTTTAGCCGACTAAAAATGGGAAAGAATAAACTACTGTTGATTAGTCGCCGCTCCCAGCTCCCGCCCTCAAACAAAAAAATATTGATGAGTGAAAGAATTTTTATTCAAATCTATTTCATTGGCAAGTACCCCATTCTGATAACATAAATATCACAATGAGTTTCGAATGAAGAAAGTGGACAAGGGATGGTGTTTCTCCTTCAACCAAATTTCTTTACGTTCATAATATGCCGCCGCAACACACGGAAAACTTGTTGAGAGAACTGAGAGTCTTAGGGATACCACTCCCACTGAACATGTCACAAATCCTTGAGTCAGGAAGAGTTGAGGTGTACTCTGCTTTGGTGAAATTTTTGAAGGAAGCGTCGTTCAACATATAACGAATTTTAATTCTGTAGGTCTGAATTTGTTTTCGTTTGTTTTTGAGTCCTATATTTTCTTCAAGTTTTAATTAGTGTTATGGCTAATAGGACAAACCAGGCCTGAAGCCAAAAAAAAAAGCCTCTTTGAGAAAATGCGCTACTGAGACTCACGCACGTGAAGGCATACTCACTTGTTTAATATTCCCAATCGATATGACTGATACCATTACCAGGTAAAAATAGGTCGGACTATCCTCTAACAATATTCCAAAATTTTAAATGCGGAACCACACGTAAAAATCCTGTAGAAATTTTTTTATCAAGAGCGGTAAGAAGGTTTCCAGCTCTCAGTTGTACCCATTCCAGAGAAAATGGAGCAGTGGACTAGTGACGATATTTTTACCTTCGCGCACAGTGTTCGCAATTGGCAAGTTTCGCGCCTACTATACCGTACAGAAAGTAACGTTTTCGTGGGTGGTCGTAGGAAATAGTATATTATACAGGGTGTCCCGAAAATACACCGACAACGTTCTAGGGCAGCTTCCTCTCATCAAAACAAGAAAAAAAGTTCCTATGAACATGGGTCCGAAAACGCTTCCTAAGGGACTTACAGGCCCCTAAACGTGGGACCCTGAAGGTGGTTTTAATTTGATATCTACGAAACCGTTCAAGAGAAATCAATCAAACTTGACACATCCACTAACCTTCTTGTGCCCAACAAAATGAGGCAAGATTATTCACAAAATAATTTACCAGGGGTGGGTCAGGCTAAGGTGTGGGGTTGAAAATAACCCTTACTTTTTTTAATGTAAATTGTTTTCGAATTTAATAAGAAATTATGAAATATTGGAGTTTTCTTCAAAAAAAAAGGTTCCCCTGTTCAACCTCGATAGACGCACCGTTTTACGAGATATTCGAGTTTGAATGTATGAAAACGTGGTCAGTAATGCTGATTTTTAATTACGGTATTCAAGGCGAAAGAAAAACTATTTCAAAGCAGCTTAATTTTTGTTAGGCATTCAAATTTTGTTGGGCATAAGAAAATTATTAAATGTGTCAAGTTTGATTGATTTCTCTTGAACGGTTTCGGCAATATTAAATAAACACCATCTTCAGGGTCCCACTTTTAGGGGCCTGTAGCTCCCTTAGGAAGCGTTTTTGGACCCATGTTCATAGGAACTTTTTTTCTTGTTTTGATGAGAGGAAGCTGCCCTAGAACGTTGTCGGTGTATTTCGGGACCACATTTGGGGACCACGTTACGCTGAGCTTGTTGAGAGAGTGCAAGTAACGTTTTTTAAAAGGTTGTTGTGTTTGTCCAGGAACACTCCGGATTATTTGGTGAGACTCGAGACCGGCACAGTCAAGTTAAAATGGCTTATCTTTAAATCGTGCTTAAATTTTTTGATCAGTATCGTTGCCATGCCAGATTATCGTTTGCCAAGGGTCTGCTTCAACAGACTGTTCGCACTTGAGTCTTGGCCGCAGAATGACGTTCGATACAACTGGGTTTCACAGGTAGGGGAAATTATTGGGGAGGTGGGTTTCTCTCGGTTGTGGACCAAGGTGGGACTGCGGTCTGTTGCGCTTTACAAAAATGTCATGTTAGATAAGTATCGCGAAATTTTATTTCAACAGGATCTTGACGCTCTAGCCAACTCCAGCTTTGCCATGTTCTACAGATCTTTTGGCGTTGACAGAAGTGCTTGTGGATATCTGCAGTGCAGCAGACTCATTCACATCATTCGCTTTGTATCACAGTTGCGCCTCGCATCAAGGACTTTCGTACGGTTGCGGTTTCAAACAGTTTCTTACACTTTCAACCAGGACGAGAACTGCACACTTTGCAACATGGCTGAATCTGAGTCTGTTTCACACATCATGTTCCGTTGTCCGATGTACCGGCCTTTCAGGGGGGAGTTCATTAGGGGTTTAAATGACATCGATGGCCTCGCCTCCCTTCTAGAGCAAATCACATATCCTACAGCCAAAAAATTGTATACTGTCTTTGAGGGTATATTTAGGATGCGTTCATTTCTCATGAACGAGTAATTTTCTATTCTTTTTCTTTTCAATTTCCCTCTCTGTTGACCTGTTCTGTGAAATACCTATGTATCAATGAAACTCCTGAAAATGTATGTATAACCTGATAATGTTATTTAATTTCTTGTATTAGAACCATTTATTTGTTTATTTATTTTGTCAACGTACATTTTTTGTACACAAGACAATAAATATTTATTATTATTATTATTATTATTATTTTCGGGACATCCTGTATAACAAGCAACGAAAGTGATACTTTTCGCATGAGTGTGAAAAATTGCGCACGAGCGTTAGCGACGGTGGTAATCACACGAATGCAAGGAAAGACACTTTCTTGCGAGTTGTGTACACTATTTTTCCTTCGATCGACCTATTTTCCCTGTCCAACGTCTGCTCATTGACGATCGAAATATCGAAATACTTGAGTCAGAAGGCGTCACTTACCGATACTGCTTACTGATATCCTATTTGCCAATGTATATTTTCGAATGCTGTATTGCCACTTTTCCATTTTTATTAAAATTAAATGAAATTACCGAAAACCAGATGGGGTTCCTCCAATTTTGAGAAATTTCACAACAACCGGCAACGCTGCTCGACATTGACAGTTGCTAAAGATTTTTAGATATTTTGTTCAGATTCACCTAGTTACTAAAACGTTATTATTTCAATAATATATTATTCTTTTACTTCCTTGTTTATTGTTCTAATTTTGATCTTAAAAGGATGACCCAATTACAGGAAGGCGTGAAGGCGTGATCTACGTAATAAAATTCGGAGAGATGTTGAGAATTTACATGCAATTTACAAAGGTCTAATCACGTCTAATAATAGTGGTTGAGTTTCAGGTATATCATTTCATCATGTTTCCATAGTTTTCATACACTTTTACACCTTCATACCTTTATACACATTCACACCTTTAACACCTCTACACCACTTTTTTGTAAAACTGTTTTTGTGTGGTTTTATTGTTGAATTTTTAAATTTGTCACATTTTATTATATGTCAAAAAATCTTTCAACATTTACAAGTTTTTTACGGTAATTCCATACATTTTCAGTTCGCTATTATATGTTCTATTTATGTTTTATTGTTTACAGCCTAGATAATGTCTGAATAAAAGACGAAACGTCGGCGAAAGAACAAGAATTTTATTACGTAGATCACGCCTTCACGCCTTCCTGTAATTGGGTCATCCTTTTAAGATCAAAATTAGAATTATTATTTCAATCCCTCTTGATTTCAATGTCACGGAATCAGCCAAAATTCTCACGCAATTTGTTTTATTTCCATTATTATTGATTACTGGCAGTTCTCGACTTTGAACAACGACCACCTACTAAGGGCGAAGAAGCATCAGTGGCATGCCTAGGGAAGTGTGTGGCCCAGGGACGCCTCCCCCCCATGCTGGATAATGGAGGATCGTTTACCATGGAACTATGTTTGGCATTGAAAAGCGAAAGCAAAAGGCACTAGTGACGATATTTTTACTTTCGCGCACAGTATTTGCAATTGGCAAGTTTCGCGCCTACTATACCGTACAGAAAGGAACGTTTTCGTGGGTGGTCGTAAGAAAACAAATTTTTCGTACTAGCCGAAGACTTTATTTTTTTCAACAGTGAAGAATGATAGCGACATGGTGACTGATGCTGTTAAGGTTTATAGTAGAGTCATACGTTTCCTTTTCATTGGATATAGCGATATTAAAAAGTGGTTCCGTAGGGGCCCCACCCCTTCCAAATTTCAGGGGCCCCCTGGTGACCCCCCGAGAAAAAAATCTGCGTGGCGCTTCGACTCAATCGAAAGAGCACGGTCTTGTGGACTATACTACTAATTTTTGTGCTTTTGTCACCAAATGCAAGATTCACTTGATTTTTGGTCACTAACCTCCGGACTATATTTAGTGACACAGTGGAAAAGCAAATTCAAAGTACGCTGTACAGCAGGCCCATTGTCGACAAATACGGAATGAATCCTCAATACCTACTGAAGGGCTAAATAAGAATATGAACTATGACCCACCTCTCCTCTCTCCACCTCTCTTCCTTGTATTCAGTTTGGTATTATTCCAGTAACAATCAAATGAAAGCCAAAAAATGTAATTCTTTGCGGGAAACTACGAGTGGCCGCCTTAAAGAACCTTGGGTCCTGTTACCCGGTCTTCACGGGAATAAACGACTCTCTGTTGGTATCACTTTGGTATTGTTATTGGTGAAAAATTGGTGTTTTTCAACATCCCAAGAATAGTTATAGTCTTGAGATGGCGGTGGGGGGATTCTACAGTGTTTACTTTATGTAAATCGTGTTTGTTTCTTAGGTTCCGGGAAGTCGTACACCATGATGGGCTCGCAAGATAACAAAGGAATAATACCAAGGCTCTGTGATTCTCTATTTGACCTAATTGCAAAACAACAAAGTTACGAGCTCACATATAAAGTCGAAGTGAGCTACATGGAAATCTACAACGAAAAAGTGCACGATCTGTTGGATCCGAAAACGAACAAGCAGTCATTGAAAGTTAGGGAGCACAACGTGCTCGGTCCGTACGTGGATGGTTTATCGCAATTAGCAGTTACATGCTTCCAGGTATGTGATAGACAGAGGTTCATGTGATAATTTTTGTTTTTTGTCTGATTCAATAACGTTCTGTCATCCAGGATGTGGACAATTTAATGGCCGAAGGTAACAAATCGAGGACGGTGGCCGCCACGAATATGAACAGCGAATCGTCCAGGTCGCACGCTGTGTTTAGCGTAATCCTGACACAAACACTGGTCGATCAACGTTCGGGGGTGACAGGCGAGAAAGTGAGCCGCATGTCTCTTGTAGATCTGGCTGGTTCGGAACGGGCTGTGAAAACGGGAGCTGTTGGAGAACGTCTCAAGGAGGGCTCCAATATCAATAAGTATTTCATTCTCGGTGATGTATTCTGCACAGTTCGTTACTAAACGGACGCGCGCTTTCTTCCAGGTCACTTACAACTTTAGGTTTAGTTATATCAAAATTGGCCGATCAATCATCGGGGAGCAAAAACAAAGATAAGTTCGTGCCCTACCGCGATTCGGTGCTCACTTGGTTGCTGAAAGACAACTTGGGAGGCAACAGTAAAACCGTAATGGTCGCCACAATTTCACCTGCAGGTGACAATTATGAAGAGACGCTTTCGACGCTGAGATACGCCGATCGGGCAAAGAGAATCGTCAACCATGCCGTCGTCAATGAAGATCCGAATGCCAGAATCATTCGCGAACTGCGACAAGAAGTCGAAGCGCTGAAAGAGATGCTCAAGCATGCGACAGTACGTAATAGGATTTCAATAAAAGCAACCGAGCTCTAAATGGAATCTATTCTAGGGGTCGCCTGTTGGAGACACGCAGCGGGTTGATATCCACCAAAAGCTCAGCGAGAGCGAGAAACTTTACAAGGAAGTGTCGCAGACATGGGAGGAGAAACTTATGAAAACGGAACGTATTCAAAACGAGCGACAGCAAGCACTCGAAAAAATGGGTATTAGCATTCAAGCCTCCGGAATCAAAGTCGAAAAAAACAAATATTATTTGGTGAATTTGAACGCGGATCCGTCTTTAAACGAGTTGCTCGTGTATTATTTAAAGGTACCTACATAACCTGGGTTACTGAGACTGTGTTTGATTATTTATTTCAATTTCCAGGATCGAACCGTGGTTGGGGCGAGAAACTCTGTTCCAGAACCCGACATCCAACTGTACGGATTGGGAATTCAACCTGAACATTGCATAATTACAATCGAAGACGGCGGACTGTTCTTGGAACCCTCGGTGAATGCCCGTTCGTACATCAACGGCTTCCAGGTGAACGAACGTACGCAGCTGCGACACGGAGACAGGATAGTCTGGGGAAACCATCATTTCTTCCGAGTGAATTGCCCGAAATCCATCTGTAAGTGTCTGATAATTTGATTGACGTTTCGATCAACACGTGTGATTTCAGCATCATCGGCAGCTTCTGAGCCGCAAACACCCGCACAAAATATCGATTACAATTTTGCCCGCGATGAACTTATGCTGAATGAACTCAGCAACGATCCGATTCAAGCCGCAATCTTCCGTTTAGAGAAACAGCATGAAGAAGACAAGCAAGGTGAATTAACTGCTCGCGCGAAAGTATAATAGTGGTACGTCTACTTACTTGGCTTCAATTTTTGCAGTGGCACTCGAAAAGCAACGGCTGGAATACGAAAGGCAGTTCCAGCAGTTACGGAGCATAATGTCGCCCTCAACACCTTACCCCCCTTACTCTTACGATCCCCTGCGAGGAAATTTCGGCAAGACTACGCCGTGCACGCCTACAACTCAGATGAGGGTCGAGAAATGGGCGCAGGAGAGAGACGAAATGTTCAAGAGGAGCATCGGTCAATTGAAAGCCGACATTTTCCACGCCAATTCATTGGTGCAGGAAGCGAATTGCCTGGCTGAGCACATGAGCCGTCAGACGAAGTTCAGCGTTACGTTACAAATCCCACCAGCTAATCTCAGTCCGAATCGAAGGGTAAAACGATCCCAATATTCATTAACTGGTCTGAAATTCATATTTTATTATGTATTTGCAGAAAGGTGCATTCGTGAGCGAACCTGCGATTCTGGTGAAACGCGGCCCCCAGAGTCAAGTGTGGTCAATGGAGAAGCTCGAGAATAAAATAATTGACATGCGGGAGCTTTACGACGAACAAAAAGAACGATCTGAATTTGCCAAAGATTCTCCGATTAAAGGGTCTGATCCGTTTTTTGAATCACAAGAGAATCATAACTTGATTGGTGTGGCTAATATTTTTCTTGAGTCGCTGTTCCATGATATCAAGTTGGATTATCACACGCCGATAATTAGTCAACATGGCGAAGTCGCTGGACGATTACAAGTAGAATTGAGCCGAGTAGCTGGGACGTTTCCACAAGACAGGATATGCGAGGCAGCTTCTGACAGTTCTTCCGAGAGCAGTCACGACGACGACGAGCAATGTAGCTCGTCTGTCACATGTCGCGTGCACATCAAACAGGCGTCCGGCTTACCTCTGTCGCTGTCACACTACGTATTCTGTCAATACATCTTTTGGAATCATCCTGATCCGGTAGTGGTCCCTAGTAAAACAACCGACGCACCAGGAGGCTTGCCTGTGACAACTTCCAAAGATTCTACAGTTTTCAAATTCGATCACGTCAAAGATTTCTCAATTCCGATGACAGAGGAATTCCTCGAACACTGCACGGAGGGAGCTCTGTCCATCGAAGTTTGGGGAAATCGAAGTCCCGGATTTTCCAAACACAGGCCAGGCTGGGAAGTGGAACAGCAACAGCTGGCCAATGCCAGGTCTCTGGTCGATCGCTGGTCTGAGCTGACGCGCAAAATTGAACTGTGGGTCGAAATCCAGGAACTGAACGAACAAGGAGAATATGCTCCCGTAGAAGTCGCGATTAAAAACGAAATGTCAACCGGAGGCGTATACCAGTTGCGACAGGGCCAGCAAAGACGGATTCAAGTCCGAGTCAAGCCTGTCCAGAATTCAGGAACGCTACCCATCATTTGCCAGTCAATCGTCAAAATAGAAGTAGGCGGTGTCATGGTGAGAAATCGCTTGCAGAAATCGCTGGATTCGTATCAGGAGGAGGACTTGACGGTGCTGAGGGAGAAATGGAGCGAGGCGTTGTTCAGGCGACGCCAGTATTTGGATCAACAAATCAATAAGTTGCTCGAGAAGGCCGAGAAGACCGAACAAGATCTTGATCGCGAACAAAGCCTCATGGATCAGTGGGTGAATTTGACCGAAGAGAGGAACTCCGTCATCGTTCCCGAGCCGGGATCGGGAATACCCGGAGCGCCAGCCGTATGGAACCCTCCTCCTGGAATGGAACCGTACGTTCCGGTGCTATTTTTGGATTTGAACGCCGATGATTTATCCATCCATCAGTCGGGCATCGATGTCACTGTTGCCGGTACCAATTCCATTCTACCGAAAGAAGTCGGAAGCACATTCTACAGCCTTCATATTCTTCATCATCTCGAAAAAGATGTTAGTGCTGTCGCGAGCTGGGACTCTTCAATCCACGATAGTTCCAATCTCAATAAGATAACTGAACGTAAGTGAACGTGGTTGGAATGTTTGCGATATTCGACGTGACTTAAGACGTAGGTAACGAGTAACGTAATGCGACGGAAGGTGGACAGTGGAGAACAGAACATGTCTTTGGTGTTTGGCTGCACGGCGATTTTGTAACTCGTCATGTCCATACCGACGAGAGACGGACGGTATGGTAATGATAGCGTCAGTCGTTCTGTATATTTCCCATCACGTGGTCTCCATCTGACCAATAGATATCCGAGTACCTAGACTCAAGATGCGGGTAATTTGTTCTTTTTAGCGCACTTCTCCAAACGGGAAGGCGGTTTTGTCCTCGCTTTGTCCGTCCGTCCGTCCGTCCGTCCGTCACAGCATCTAGTCCTAGACGAAAAGTTTTTTGCGAAAAATTTTCACTCCAATGGGTAGCTCATGACCTTGTATCCCGAACCAAGAAAAATCTTGACGGAATAATGATAAGCAATTACAATAATAACAAATTAGTGTGACGCGGCATCGCCGTTGAATGCTGCATTTCAGAAGCCGGCCTGATCTCGAAAGTTATCACATGCGATCAAGTACCCGTTCTTATCATTTTACAATAATACATATGGGAAGTTATATTTAGAGGAGAATTTGAACTTGATTTTAATGAAAATTCCACATCAGTGCGAGGAACCAGTCAATAGTTATGAATTTTTGAAAATGACTCCGAAGCTACGGCTCGGCCGCAAAAGATTATTCGTTGCTTGCTGGTGCTTGATATCCTTTTCTCCGAACAAAACGGAATCCAATACAGAAAATATTTCAACTTGAATGGGTAGCTCATGGCCTTGGTACGCGAACCAAGAAAAATCTTTCCGAAATAATCATAAACAATTACAATAATAACTTTTTGGTGTAAGGCGGCTTCGCCGATTAAGTGCTGGAATTCGCATTTAGATGTTGAAAGTTACGATATGCGGGTAGCTACATGTTTTTATGAAAATACATCCCTACATGTACGGGAATATATTTAGAGAACAATTTGAACTTTCTTTTGACAAAAACTCCACCTCGATACGACCTTCGGGTCAATTGTTATGAATTTTTGAAAACGACCGCAAAACTACGGCTCGGCGCATATACGCGTCCCTACAAATTTGAAATCAGACGTGCCATTAACACTATTAGACCAAGAGCTAGCAACATTTTATTTACCTCATAAGCAAAATGCGGTTTGACTTCTGTGGCGTGTAGAGATTATGATTGGCTTCCATAAAATATTTGTCTTATGAAAAACACGCCTTGCTTTCTCACAAGGCAAGCAAAGAAATGGGCCATTTGACAGCAATATTCAAGAGCGGTTTTTCTAGTGTTCTTAATCGATATACATATCAATTTCATCAGGAATGGATAGGTTGAATTATCTTTCAACTAAATTGAATGGGACCGAATCTCGGAATGTATTAGAAACTACCAAAAACCAGACTTTCTCAACTGGCATGTTCAAGCTAGTGGGCTAGGCCGAGCTGTTTGGATCGCATTTGATGGCCGATTCTCGAATCACGCCTACTAGAAAAACCGGTGCCAACTTTCGTCCGCTTGGAAATCGGGTTTTTGGTAGTTTCTAATACATTTCGATATTCTTTTTCATTCAATTCAGTTGAAAGATAGTTCTACCTATTCATTCCTGATAAAATTGATATTCATATCCATTAAGAACTCCAGAAAATCCGCTGTTGAATACTGCTGTCAAATGGTACATTTCTTTGCTTGTCTTGTGAGAAAGCAAGGGGTGTTTTTGTCTATGGGTGTTTTCCATAAGACAAAGATTTTATGGAAGCCCATCATAATCTCTACATGCCCCAAAAGTCGAACCGCATTTTGCTTATGAGGTAAATAAAACGTTGCTAGCTCTTGGTCTATATTTAACATTTTGAAATAGGCATTACTAGGTACCTGAAGGATAATGGCACTCAAACTATGAAACATGTTTGCTCAATAACAAAAAAAAGTAGGTAGGTATCACTAAAAATCATGTGACAGACTACCATTTTCTCGGTTTTTCGATAAAAAAAGGGTTGTTCCGATTCAAAAATAAACCCGATATTCGTGTTCAGGAGGTCGAAATCAGTAGGAAAACATTCTTTTATAAGTAAGAGAATGACGCTTATGTGGCCGGTTCGTCTGTCTGTCTGTCTGTCCGTGTAGAAACTAGGATGATGTACTCCTTCTCGAGAATTGAAGCAAGAGCCTTGGAACTTTTTCCGATGGATAGCTGATGTCCCCCAAGGGTGGCCAATGGGCACTATGTTTGTTATCCATACATCGTTATCATTATTATCAAAAAACAGAGATCTCCTGTGCACTTCGAAGAAGTTGAACTTCTCTTTGGGAAATAAAGCTACAGCCGTTAAAAATTGAACTTTATCCGATGGATAGCTTAGGTCCTCAAGGACCAAATAGGCAGATTGGCTTTCATAATTCCGCCGCCATCTTGGCTGCCATATTGAAATCTCTTATTAGTGGAACGATTGTCATGAAACTTGAAACTTATCCTTGTCTAGTACGATCATTCTGATTTTCAAGCCGAATGTCATTATTCTGCCGAAATTTTGGCCGCCATATTGAAATTGTTTGCCCAAATAACGGTAGAGTAGAACCCTATAGTTACTTAACATCATGCGTTCACTAATCCTTCAAAAAGGAAGTGCGCTACTGAGCCTCATGCCCATGAGGCATATTCGCTTGTTATTTTCGGACTTGGACGCGGCTTGCGACTTGAGTACATCTGCTCAAAGTTCAAAAGTGACCCTATTCTCCCCATATTACGGTACCTACTTACTGTACATAATAATATACCAGGTGATCGTTTGAAAACTATCTGCCTACAATAACTTTGCAATCGCAATCGAAAATGAATTATTTATTTTCGTAATGCGTATCGCCGACACTGGACTGCTTTTCTTGGTGTTGTGGTGCTGGTGGCCCGACAGGAATGGTTCTCGACTTGGCTTGAATAGATTCTTGGTGTATAGTATAATTCAGGGCCGGGCCTAGCAGGCGTGCAGTGCGTGCCGGCACGCAGGCGGGTATGGTAGGCGGCAAGTCATACGAGCGGCAATATGATAATAAAGTTGAATTTCAAAGGATTCTTTTCATTCCCGCATTTGGTGGGGCTCTCCACTGCCGGTGAGGGGGGCGACATTTTTTGGTGGCACGCAGACGGCAAATAGGTCAGGTCCGGCCTTGGGTATATTCTTCAACGGACGTTTACAATTCAAAAATCAAATCGAATGTCGCACGCACACCCTAATGTGGACACAACTTTCAGGTACCTATGTACCTATTAAGCAGGGGTGGATGAGTCAAGCCCAAGAGGAAAAAAGAATTTTCGACAATTAAGGCCGAAACAGTTGTTCAATGTTCTAGATGTCAGCTGATTGTAGCGATGATATACTGGTTTGATAATCAAATTTTTATGTTTGGAAATTGATTTTTGACATTATTCTTAGTTAATTTTTTGAATGGTTTGATTTGCCCTCAATTAAATGACATGAGTGACATTTTAAATTTAAGTAGGTACAGCGGTGGCGAGCACATAAATGGAAATGCTCATCAATTCTGTCAATATTTCAATTTAACCTACGGCCTTATTGTAATTGGGGAAGATAATATCGTAGAAACTCTAGAACCACGTAGTTACCTCAAATCACATTCACGAGGTACATACCTATGTAAATACTTATGTATTTAATATTTTTTCATTAAGAGTATATTATTCAACAAGCGGGTAAAGATTGCTTCTTACTCATGAGGATGCAGTTTGCCGACACGAGCATTGGTGAGTGTCGTAAAGCATCCTAATGAGTAATAGCCATTACCCGCGAGTAGAATACTATGCTCACCGGCACCGCAGGAAGATGAAATAAAATGATAATAAAAACTATTATTATATTATAGGTACTTTGTGGAGAATATTATTGATGAAAATAGATATTTATTGTATTAATTAGGGGTATGAGTGAGAATTCATGTGACGGAGAATGGGAGTTTGAGCGCCGAGCGCAGCGAGAAAAAAAAAGTCTAATCGTGAAAAAATCATCTCGAAAGTATTCTGCCCTTTTAGTGACTCATAATAATAATAATAATAAGATTGATAATAAAAAAACAAGATGATACAAACCGTTAGGGAGCGGAGCGGGAGTACGAAAAGAACACCTCTTCGAACGTTGTTTGCTAATAGGGGATTGTCCTGAGCAATCATTTCAGGGACATGCGCTAAATTTTGGGCGGGCTTTTTGAAAAGACCGGACAAAAGCCTTTGAATCCTACTCTAACGCACCTGTAATGTAATATAACGCGGTAGATTTCCAAGGCTAGTCTATTTTTGAGACAAAATATGCTATAATATTTCATCTGTGCAGAAATTTTGTTTATGACAAATCTGCGAAATGCATTAGTTTGTCCGGTTGTTTTCAATATCCCGCCATTACTTGCACCTCGCACATGTGCAGTATGGCCAGGAAAATGCCCTATTGATTCATACCTATAGAAGTTTCACTTCTTCCGAGGGTGAGACTATGGTCACGCACCCATGTTTTTTTCATATGAGAAAATGACCGATATGTCAAAATCCAAGATGGCGGAAGCAATTGAAAATGAAATTTCTTTTGTCCACATTGATTTTTAATAAAAATGAGCAGGAAGTCAAAACCAATATTATGAAGGAATAGACCTCCCTCGACAATTCAAGACCGCAACCAATCAAATCGGGTCATCTGCTGAGGAGCTACTGCGAGTTTAAGCGAAGCCTACTTTCCGTTTTTCTATTCCAGCAAGAACAAGCTATCAAATGTAATTTCTTGTTGAATGCTAATAGCCTTCTAGGCTGATGCAAAATAACGAAGAAAAAAGAACAAATAAGGCCTATTTTCAATAGCTCCCGCCATCTTGAATTTTGACATGTTGGCTATTTTCCCATATGAAATCGGTAGCTTGTCCAATTGGCTAGTCATTGATACCAAATTTGACAAAATCGGTTGAGAAATAAGGATATGGCGGGCAGGATTCCTAAATTTGGTTCATTTATGCGGGAATAAGGAACTGGTAGGTAGGCTTCGCTTCAACTCGCCATCGCTCTCAGCAGATGACCCGATTTGATTGGTTGTGGTCTTGAATTGTCGAGGAAGGTCTATTCCTCTATAATTACAATTGGTCTTGACTTTCTGCTCATTTTTATAAAAAGCAATGAGGATAAGAGAAATTCTATTTTCAGTTGCTTCCGCCATCTTGGATTTTGACATGTCTGTCATTTTCTCATATGAAAAATATAGGCTGTCCAATTGGCTGGCTACCCACTCATACCAAATTTGAGAAAATCAGTTGAGAAATGAGCTTATCGCGCATTGGCGGGCAGGATACCTGAATTTGGATCAATTATGCGGAAATGAAAAAAACTGAAAGTAGGCTTCACTTCAACTCGCAACAGCTCCTCAGCAGATGACCCGATTTTATTGGTTGTGGTCATGAATTGACAAGAAAGGTCTATTCCTCCATAATACATTATTGGTTTTGACTTCCTGCTAACTTTCAATAAAAAGCAACGAGAACAGAAGAAGGCCTATTTTCAATTGTTTCTGCTATCTTGAATTTTGATATGTCGGCCATTTTGCAATACGGAAATGATAGCCTATCCAATTGGCTAGCCCATGCTGAAAATTTTGTTGAAATCGGTGGCGAAATTAAAATTTTAGAAGGAAAAAATCCGAGCACAGTTTTTTATGGCCCACCCGGTATGATATACAGGGTGGTCCAGGCTATAGTAGCAATAATTCACCATTCGATGGTCCATCAGAAACTAGGTCGACATGCATAATTTAATTTTTTTCCAAAACGCTTCCTAAGGGAGATAGAGCTCTTCAAAGTTCAGTTTTTAAAATCTTTTTCTTGCAATAACTGTCAAGTCATTGAAGCGATTTTAACCAAATTTAGTACAAATGCTTACGAAATAGATACCCATAGATGACTTTTGTCAAAATTGTCCACTGGCGTAGATACGGGGGAACTGTTCAACTTCTCCCACCATATTTTCTACGCCATTGGATATTTTTGAAAAATTGTCCTTTTTTGAATTCCTCGTTCAATTCAGAAAAAAAGTTACTCTTGTAAAATTTTGATTAGAGGCTTCATTTCCGAGATATTTGGGTTTGAAACTTTGAAAAACGCTTCGAAATCGCGACTTTCGAAGGCCTTAAAATTAAAATCCAAGAAAAGTCATGATTCCCTCAACTGGAATAAGTTTCCTAAGTTGATTCACTGCCATTTTTTGCTGAGAAACGAGGTGTTTCCAGAAAAAAACAATTTGGGCTCTGGAAAGTGGCGATTTTGAGATGTTTTAAACCCAAATATCTCGAAAATCAAGCCTCTAATAAAAATTTTACAAGAGTAACTTTCTTTCTAAATTGAACAAGGAATTCGAAAAAAATATAGTTTTCCAAAAATATTCAGTGGCGTAGAGAATAGGGCGTGAGAAGTAAAACAACTCCCCCGTATCTATGCCACTGGACAATTTTGACAGAAGTTATTTACGTCAAGTGATGGGTATTTATTTCGTAAGTATTTGTACCAGATTTGATCAAAATCGCTTCGATGACTTGAGAGTTATTGCAAAAAGAAGATTTCAAAAACTGAACTTTGAAGGGCTCTATCTCCCTTAGGAAGCGTTTTAGAAATAAATTTGATTATGCATGTCGACCTAGTTTTCAATAGACTATCGAATGGTGAATTATTGCTACTATAACCTGGACCAGCCTGTAGATGTCCCCCTTGATATAAAAATCGACCTGTTTTTGCTCGAAGAAATATTCACTAGGAATCGGGAGTTATTGCAGGTGGATAGTTTTCAAATAATGATCACCTGGTATGATACGATTTTAGAAAGATATATTTTGTGCGCTGTCGTTGACTAGACCACAATAGGGCTGGTTATTTCTGTCGACGCTTCACAACAATCCAGCGTGACCAATACTTTATAAGAGGTCATCTGTAGATTATTGCATAATAATTACCTAACATAATAAATGTAATACTGGACTTACCACTAATAAGCCGAGAGAGCTCTCAATACAAAGCGACAAAGTTCCAAACAAAACTTCCACGTCCTATGCGACGCCGCTGTGTTACCAATGTTGTAAGTTCAGAGAAAAAATACCATTTGCCTCTTGTTTTACCTGTAGGTAGTTTTTAGAAAAAATGAAAAATACATCACAACATTTTATTGCAGCATTCGAACGGGTCTACATGATCTTGCGGATCACTATCCGATTGTCGCACCCGGCGACCATGGATTTGGTTCTGCGAAAACGTCTCGCTATAAACATCTACAAAAGGCAGAGCATCACCGACAGGATCAAACGTAGAATTGTTCGATCTGACGTGATCACTCATTGCGGTGTAACGTACGAAGTCGTTTCTAACGTTCCAAAAGCCAGCGAAGAGTTAGAAGACAGAGAGTCTCTAGCACAGTTGGCAGCTTCTGGAGAAGACTCGTCCATGAGCGACGGAGAAACATACATAGGTATTGAATTCATCAAAATTCCAGTTCTTGCACAAATATTTCTATCTGTTTTGTAGAAAAATACACGCGTGGTGTCAGTGCTGTGGAAAACATATTGACTTTGGATCGTCTGCGGCAGAGCGTTGCCGTAAAAGAGTTGTTACAAGCCAAAGGACAACCGTTGATGAGGAAAACCGCCAGCGTTCCTAATTTCTCTCAGGTCAGTTTTTATAATAACTCACGTACAATTGACGCACTTTCTAATTTTCTGCATACTCACCAGGTTTTGGAAACAAAGAATGGGGTATGTTTAGCTGTTGTTGGTGTTGAATTTTTTTGATTTTCTTTTGTGGGTGTTGTTGTTTTTATTTAACATAAAAAAACCGAAGATTTTGACAAGTTTATATTTTTCAGTTGTTGCGATCAGATTTGAGCACCGAATCTTTGCACATGTCGCGTTCAGAGAGTGTATCCGAGCTCAATAGTGAGCTGCATGGTGGCTCAACTCCGCTGAGGTCGAGGACAGGATTCGGTAAAGATCTGGAAAGTGCGCCATCCAAACCATTTGGCCTAGGTATGTCGCTGTTAGATTTGATTTTGGCTTTACTAATATCATGAATACCTACTAAGATAGACACTATTAGTCGGTGGTTAAACTTTAGAAAGATATGTAGTTTTCAGTCTTTTTTTAACTTAGCGTGACTGTCAGAGCCATTGCTTTGGTGTAGGCTGGTTTTTAGGGCATTTGTGTGTTTTTTTTATTACTCACCATCTCAATGTCGATATTATGAATTTACTGCGTGACCCCCACTAAAAATGCTGATTGTGATTCCATACAAAAGGCTGTCGAACTGTTACGTCTCCTGAGATACTGTTTTTTGACAAGATTTTTGCACTGTCCTCTCTTTTGCTGTTCTTGTCTCCAAGGTATAAGCTTCTCTTTTATTCAATACTTTTAATCTATGGTGTTTCAAATATGGGGCGCGAGGCTCTAAATGTTGTGACATTTTTGCTTGACTAACTTGGATTGAATTTTTTTCTGCAACCACCAAGGCTCCATTCTTTCAGGTAAAATGGAGGCTTGCATATTGAGATTGCTATAAGTGGATACAGATAATGATTGTTCACGGACCGTCTGCTTGATTGTGACATAAGTTTTGAGATTCCTCTTTTTTGAACACTTGGTGTCATCTCAAATACACCGGGTGTCCGCGCGAAAACCTAAGTTGCGATAATTTTCAATTCGTAACGCAGGGGACATCGGTAGGCACAAGTAAGAACGGATCGAACCAATTCGTCCACCTCAAAAAAAATTTCTCAAATGGCACCCTCATTTATCTTTTTCTTTCTGAAAAAGAACGTTATTCTCAATATATTTGCGAAAAATTGATGAAAGAAGTTTACAATTTTTTGAGAAATCAATTTTTCAATGATCTAAAATTGCAACACATTTCATTTGGATGTTTCTTGTCGAAACGAGAAGCTATTACAACCAAATTGCTTGGAACTTCACGCTCTATGTTGCTAAACAAATTGTATATGTCAACAACTCACCCCCACCCCCGTACAAGCCCCGCAATTGTTTTTTTTTTACTTCCCTAACCCACCACCCAACGAGGAAGGGAAGTATATATTGTGAACGCGCACAAAAAAATCGAGATTTCGACGGATATATCCATTTTGAGGTCCCCTATGACGATTAAGACCATTTCCAGAAAGATCTCTGTCTGTATGCATGTTTGTATGTTTGTAAAAAGTAAAAAGTATATTGGATTGGGCGTCGTGTAGACCCATTTTCAAAATCGGCACGGTTCCGGTTTTCTGACGGTAATTTTTTCAAAATGAAATTTGTATCTGTATTCTGTGAATTTGAAAAAACTGCAATGCCAACTTTGACATGCGGTGAGCCCTGCATTTTAGGTGCAGACATGCTGAGGATGAAAGTAGGAGATAAGATTTAAATAATTTTTGTAAAAAAAATTTCGAAATCGGACTCACGGTCTCCAAGTTTTCATCTCTAGAAAAACCGCAAAATTTCCAACTTTTTATCCCGATTTTCACCTTTTTATTAACAAGAAGTTACTGGCTCTTGAACCTTTTCCAATAATTTTCTTCTCATTTCCCGGGAATTTTCCTGTTGAAAATGTAAAACAGGCCTGGGTTATCGAAACCGGATTTAAATGATAGAGCTTAAAATGAAGCCGTAATTGACGATCTTCATAATGAGATGATTTGGAAAAAGATTTGAGGTTCTTCCGGAAAATTCAAAATTTTCAATTTCCTGCGAATTATTTTTAATCTTTCTGTGGTGCCAGTTTCAGATCGTTTACCTCTATCCATGTAATAATGCGTCTGACTGCATCACTCGCTTTTCTTTCTACATAATTTGGTTACTAATGAAAACCTGTAAATTTCTAACTTTTTAGCTTGTGAATAGATTTATACAAACGTTCTTTAAACAAAGGATAATTGATTCTTGAACATTTCCAGGCAATTTCTCTTGAAATTCTTCAAGTTTTCCGAGAGTTTTCCGCTTTAAAATCCACCGGCCCAGAGCTTATCGATCGAGACTAGACTCAAATGATGGAGCTCTAAATGAATCCCTTATTAGAGAAATTATCTTAATTCTTCAATCTTTTTTCCTAACTTCCCACCCGAAAGGACATCATTTCATGATAAAATTTCCATCCGTTCCTTGCTACTCGTCGGGGAAGCTTTGGGGTGACCCAACCGATTTTTTTTTTTGGTTTCAAAACAACAAATATTACGATCAAGTAAAAGGATTGTCATATTGCGGAGCTTGTACGGGAGTGAGGGTGAGTTAAAAAAAAAAGTGAACTTTCTTTAATTTTTCACAGATGTATCAAGAATGACATTCTTTTTTAGAAAAAAAAAATAGAAAAAGGAGAGTGTCATTTAAAAAAAGATTAGGGTTGCTGGGGCTGGAACGAATTGGTCCGCTCCGTTTTTACTTGTGCCTACTACTGACAATTACTAATTGACACTGTGAAATTTGAAATCCGTATCTTGAAAATTGCTGAAATTATCGCAACTGTAAGTTTTTGCGCGGACACCCAGTATTGTGACGTGTGTGTTTATCTCAAAACTTTGTTCCTTACGTAGTTGTTTTTAGAATCATATTGTAGACGAAATATCTTAAATGAGCATGATTTGTTTTATAATTTGCCCATTTTAGTTCTAGCTTCTCCTCAGTATCATTACTCTCTTGAACATGAGTAAACATACTTGAAGCCAGAGAGCTTGAAGCTACTGCTGTGCTATTACAACAAAAAGTCATCCGACATTTAATCCATCTTTTGATTGTAATGAAGTCACAGAGACTTAATTTCTTATTGTGTCAAAAACAAACAACACTAATTATTGTAACATTAAAATAACAGCATCGTAAGCATGCGTAGTTTTAAATTTAGAATTGATACCTATATCTATTTCTTCTATTCTTACAATAAACATAGAAATTTTATAATTGGCGATAGATAACTGCATGTTCTGTTATGTTTTTTTTAGATCACGTCTCTTTGACTTTAAAATGATACATTATTCTTATCATTTTTAATGTTAGAACTGTACATAATAGACTATCGGGAATTATTGTGTAACAAATTGCCATCAGTAAAAGACCTTGTGGACCTCTACAGCAATTCACCATGCCAATTAATCTATTTTAATATTTCAGCTCGTCCAACTTTCCTAAATCTCAACCTCAACCTCAACTCTTTAAGACTCCAGCAACCCTCTGGAAGTTCGAAACGTATGTCACGCGTTGCTCTTTTTACGTAGCAGTTTGGTTTTTTCCATCTTTATTTCGGCATGTTTATTGATATTGATATGCTTGCTTTTATGTTTTATACTTACATTTTTTTGATTATTCAATGTTGTATTTGTTACATTATTCAGTATATTTTACGTTTTAGTTTTCCCTGGAATGACATCCCCTGCCAACACCAAGTTGGGATTGAGGATGACGACTTTGCACGAGGAACAACCTACTTTCCCACGAAAACACTCACTCGACTTGCCAAACGATGAAATCATCGAAGAACGATGCGAAGAAGAGTGCCAAGATGAAAAACAAGAAGTGCTGGTAATGATTGCTCACATTCTAAACGATTCGTTTCACAAGAACCAATTTTTTGCAGCAAATAGTGAAGAATAAAAACGGAAGACGTATGATGTCAACTTCGAAAACGTTGGACTCGCTTGTGGAGTTAGCCCCAAAGACTAACACGCCCTCGGCGAGTTCTAGTGGGTATGGATCACAAGCAGTTTCTTCTACAAATTTATCAAGTGATGACTCGTTGTCGTTGAGAAGTATAAGCGTCGACGAAACGCCAGAGGAAACCAAAAACGACCATCTCCAACCTGTAACTGAAGTATTGGACAATCCAAAAAACGTCGACCTAGTTAAGGTGGGTTTAGTCAGCCTTATTTAGCCGTGGTTTTAATTTTAATCGTAAGCGCAGCATCTCTTATTGGCTGTTGTGCGTATGATTGCTATGCTTACGAATAAAACTAAAATTACGGCTAAATAAGGCTGACTAAACCTACCTTTTGTATAAATTGCGAGAGGTTTTCAGCGTTAGAAGACTACCTAATGTTTGTTTTTGTTATCGAAGGAGGCTTCAGAACCAAACAATGAAAATGACGAATACATTGCCAACGGCACCGACAGCCATTCAGACAACAGTCAAGGCAGGCAATCGTTAGGCGACCACGAAGGAAATTCGTTAATCAAAACGAATCTGTCACTTGGAAGGGTGGTCAGGCGGAAAAAGACATCGAAAAGCCACCACCATTCACGCGCATCATTTCCGCAATCCCGCCCGCAACTGTCCGAAAGCAAGGATGCCATGGAGCACAATTTAATCAGTACAAGTCTGGCGCACGATGAGGGTCTCGACAGCTCCACAGACCGTTTAGAAGGTAACCGGAATCGTCAATATCTGACAATTCCTCGTACTAAAACTTGACCGTTCCTGGACAGTCAATATCCTATTATGTCCCACATTGCATGCGATTTTTGTCGAGAAATTGGAGGCGATTGTCAAGATGTCCCAAGACTCGACTCAGATGTATGCTTATTGTCTGTCATTGCAGATGACTCGGAGAATTTCGGTTCGAAACCGGACTTGACTAAGTCGGACGTGCCCGTTCCAGAATGGGTGGTGCTCGGCGAGAGCGTTCTCATAAGACCATACAATTCTTCTGGCGTCGTTGCGTACATTGGCAGTACCGAATTTGCGTCAGGAACTTGGATTGGTGTTGAATTGGACGCACCCAAAGGTAAAAAAATTCAATAGAATGCGTAAATAACGTCCACCTTGATGTGCGAAGACCTTGTTCACTTTTTTGCTACAATCGGCTGGTTGCTTGTAATATTTACTGGGTACAAATGGATGCAATATTTATAGAAAAATATACCTAGGTAAAGTCGAGATCAACTGGTAATAATGCCTTGATTCTCTGATTGGAACGTTTTAAAGGGATTGAATTTTGAACAGGTTCTATGTTTATTTTCTGGTTATTTCAAAAATGAACTTTTTGGTCTTGCAATGACAATTTTCACTTTGTTGACTGATTTTCAAATAAAGGATCACTTTTGATTTAAGGTGAATTTATGCTCGCAAAAAATAAGAATAAAAAAAAAATTACGATAAGAATAAAAATAAGAAAATGTTGAAAATGAGCTTTCAGATTCAAGCGTTTATGCTCCAAAATAAGAAATAACAATAAGAATAAGAAACTTCAACTTTCCATTCACTGTTGCGTATGGAAGATGCGCAGATGTGTCAATAGTGGCGGCGTAAGAGTCTTTGAGGGCGAAATGTTCCCTAAATTCTGCACAAATCATCCTCCATGTTATTGAATAATCAAGTTACGCGGTTAACTTATGTAGAATAATATTCTACAATGTGTTTTAAAGCCTCCTGTGGCTTGTGTTTCCTCTGGGAATGACGAGATCCTAGCCTCTCCCAAAAAATACTTATCGCCGCTACTGCCCAAGAAATTTAAGAATAAAGGTGCGTTCAGTCAGCTTATTAAAGGTGCGTTCAGTCAGCTTATTAAAGGTGCGTTCAGTCAGCTTATTTAGCCGCAAGTTTTAGTTTTAGTCGTAAGCGCAGCGATGCTCATTGGCTGTCATGAACCAGCCTCCTCATATCAGCCAATAAGCGTACTGCGCTTACGACTAAAATTAAAACTTGCGGCTAAATAAGCTGACTGAATGCACCTTTAGTCGCAAGTTTTAATTTTAGTCGCAAGCGCAGAGACGCCCATTGGCTCTTATGAACCAGCCTCCTCAGAACAGCCAATGAGCGATGCAGCGCTTAGGACTAAAATTGAAACTTGCGGCTAAATAAGCTGACTGAACGCACCTTTATTTAGCCGCAAGTTTTAATTTTAGCCGTGAGCGCTGCATCGCTCATTGGCTGTTCTGAGGAGGCTGGTTCATAAGAGCCAATGGGCGTCGCTGCGCTTGCGACTAAAATTAAAACTTGCGGCTAAATCAGCTGACTGAACGGTCCTTGAAAATAACAAGTTGAATATTTTAACTTCTGCTCGAAGATGAGCCTAACGAGTGTCGAACGCAGTCGAGCTTTGCCGATGACGATGGGGGCTGCTTTTATGCAATCTGCAGTACATCGGTGTAGCAAGAGTTGCTTGCTTGAAACCACCTGTCTTTGGGTAGGCGAGAAACTTCCACGGGTTGCTTCGTAACGGCGGTCCAAACGTGGCGCCATCTACCAGTTATACTCACAAGTTTTCGTCAATGGTATTGTCAATTACTGCAATAATTTAGGTTGAAAAGTGGATACCCACACTACACATGATATTTATTTGAAATAATGCGATGTAAAAAATTCATTTGTTACTTACCTATTCAAGTATTATCTACAGATTAGTGATACTGTATAACACTAAACAAAACAAGTGGGAAAACAACAGCAGAAAGCTAAAAACTATAGCTAAAAATTTTGACGACTCATTTTATCGCTTCGAGTGACACCTAGGAGCAATGTTTGAAACTATTTCTTATTCTTATTTCTATTGACCATATTAATTATTCAGAGCGCAGTCGCAGATCGGGGAGAGAGACAACCACATGTGCTGGGTTGAAACTCCCATAAGAATATGCATGTTGAATGACTTTGTAAAATGATCAATTCAAGGTGCAAATTGACAATTTCAACGAATGTATAACATAGCAAGTGTGTATAAAGGAATACCTGATCTACTTTTCACCATAATGAAATGGAAAATCTTGCTGTGAAGTTTATGCGAAGCAATTTAGAATGGGGTTTGTGAATCCAAAACAATTTCAAATTACCCGCCATATTTTATTGCACAACTTCTGCTAACGAGAATTTTGACAGCGCTTGAGAGCGAACCGAGCGTCAGCCGTCACGTAAAAGTATGGTTAAAAAGGTTAAAACGTCCCAAGAAACAAGAAAACACCTTGCAATCGTAAATTCTGACAGCGACAGCAAAGTTCCGTTTTCTATGCATGCTGTGGCGCGCGAGATCTTCTACTGCAGTGCGCATGGTCACAGGCACATACCTAACTTACAAATGACTAGTGGAAGGGGAAAGTGAGAATAATTAATATGGTCTATTGACCATATTATTTATTCAGAGCGCAGTCGCAGATCGGGGAGAGAGACAACCACATGTGCTGGGTTGAAACTCCCATAAGAAATGCATGTTGAATGACTTTGTAAAATGATCAATTCAAGGTGCAAATTGACAATTTCAACGAATGTATAACATAGCAAGTGTGTAAAGAGAAATACCTGATCTACTTTTCACCATAATGAAATGGAAAATCTTGCTGTGAAGTTTATGCGAAGCAATTTAGAATGGGGTTTTTGAATCCAAAACAATTTCAAATTACCCGCCATATTTTACTGCACAACTTCCGCTAACGAGAATTTTGACAGCGCTTGAAAGCAAACCGAGCGTCAGCCGTCACGTAATAGTATGGTTAAAAAGGTTAAAACGTCCCAAGAATCAAAAAAACACCTTAAAATCGTAAATTCTGACAGCGACAGCAAAGTTCCGTTTTCTATGCATGCTGTGGCGCGCGAGATCTTCTACTGCAGTGCGCATGGTCACAGGCACATACCTAACTTACAAATGACTAGTGGAAGGGGAAAGTGAGAATAATTAATATGGTCTATTCCTGAAGTATAAATGGCCAGTTGCCATGCTTATTTTTTTTATTTTTATTCTTATCGTTATTTTTATTTTTATTCTTATTTTTTTTGCGAGCATAAATCCACCTTTAATCCTCAATTTTTTGTGTTCGTCTTTTATCTGATCAATCATTAGGTCTTCTTGAAGTGTATTATTAGGTTCACCACGAGCCCTTTGCCTTAAGCGCAAGCTCTGAAGTGATTAGCGCTCATTTGTTCTCATTATTCCGTCCAGACGTTTCCAGGCAATATCAATATCTCATGGCACCCGTTTAGGCTAGCCGAGTTATGGGACTAAAACCGCTCTCAACGGTACAATGGTATTAACGTAAAATAGGTATGATGGAGATGGAATTATTCACCCCTAATTTCTACATCGAAAAGGTCCTATTCTAAACATTTGCTCTGCTCGTGTCCTTCAAACTTTCAAATTAGTTGAATAATCTCCCATTTTTACCGCAAATCGCAGATGAGAGGTATTCTTAGGTGTCACATACAGTTTCTCTTTTCCTTTCATTCCTTTTTTTTTGCATTAATTACTACTTATTTTATCTCAGGTCACATTTGGCAAGTATGTTTTGATATCACTTCATTGAAGTTTTGGAGTAGGTACTATTATTATTAATTTTTTGCCAAGCAAGTTTCAAACAGTTTCCAAGCTAAAAACAAAACAATAACGATACTTATTGTATGTGTGTACGTGTTTTATGTGTACTTTTTGTAAAAATGTACCAAAATGATTTATTGCTGCGAATACCTTTTTTTTCTAGGCGAGGCTTCCTATTAGACACACCGCAAGGTGGGGAGATGGACTGGTTTATGTTCTTAGTAGGTCCTGATACAGAAAATCATATTCAGACAGTTTGAAGGTTTTTGAAGTCGAGAAAACCGCTTTACTAAGCTCAATTTAAATTTTCTTTTTTCCATCGCGCAACGAAATTTTTTTCAAGCATTTTCCTCAGATTGGAATTTAGCGCAGCTATTCAATAAAAAAAACTTGTTCTTAGCATCAAACCAAGCAAAATGTGTCAATCAGACATTGTTGCTTGGTGATGATCACCATGGCCTGCCCGGCGTGAAAAATTTTAATAAATAGCACTTTTAATCAAATGAACTGCACACGCAGTCTTCCTTCAAATTATTATTTATTTCTGACCGGTTTCGAAGGTCTCTGGCCCTTCTTCGTCAGAGTGTAAAGTTCGATAATGTATAAAAGGATGGTAAAGATGAAGTTTGTGTAAAATAGTTTTCAAATTCTAGAATTTGAAATAAATAATAATTTGAAGGAAGACTGCGTGCAGTTCATTTAATTATACTCCATGTCCTTCTGTGAGATGGCGGATCCTTTTCTGAAATAGCACTTTTTATCAAAATTATCGATTATCTCGGAAATTATCAAATTTAGGGGTAGGGTACCCCTGGTAATAAAAATGAAAGGGAAGAAAAAAAGCTATCTAATGGTGAAATAGAATAGAATAGGAGGCATTCCATTTGAAAAAAATGACATGGCATTTTGAAATTTGCGAAGTTCGAAAGAAAATTCTGAACACCCTGATCAGGATCACCGAATCTGAAGTTTTTTGTCATGAAATTATTCACCTCCTATTCGATTATTGTTATGCCAAATTTCATTCCTTGATTGCAAAAAAAAAACAAATCTCCTACGATTTTTCAAAAAAACCTTGAAATTACAAAAAATTCAATTTTTTATTTTTAGTTGGTAGCACTGCCACAAATTGAAAAACCAAAAATACGCTTATAACAGAGCTTGAAGAGCTGAACAAGAAAATCAAATCACAAGTGGGGCATTTCATTTAAAAAAATCTTTGTTTTTGTTACAGCGCAAAAATGAAACACCTCTATAGTTGGAAATAATTTCACTGGTTAGAACTTTTCAAATCAATAATTTTATATATTACACCTTTGTCTCTTATCTCGTGAGGGAAGGGCGCTAGGAAAGCCCGACGCACTGTTGCAGGACCCTGTATCACCGTATCAATCAATATTTTTATTTGTTCCCGTACAAGTTGTACATTGAATGCCTTGAAGGCGTAGAACACGTCATATGAATGAATCGTCATTAATCTAATAATAAATAATATAATTAAAATATGAAAACACACGTCAAGCACAAAATATGTACAATGATAAAAATATACACTCAAGAACAAAAACTATACTGGATAAAAGTTCAAAATTTGGGAATTACCAAATCGGAATAATTGAATATTATGTAATCAGCAGTACATTCATGTAGCAAGAATTGCCTAAAACCGTGTGAGAGTCGTTCTCGCCTACGTTTGGTCCCAGAGGGTTTCAGTTTGGGGGCCCCGACGAAAACTTGCACATGTTCGCGGAAACGGAATAAAATAAAAATATTTATTCTTTATTGTATCGACTCTCTCTTCTACACCCGTCATGTCTACCTTCTCTTCCTGCATAGGCTTGTTTCGGGTGCGGTAAACTCCCCCAGTGTTCTTTCGAGGATCTCCCTAAATGTTCCGAGACAAGGCCTAAGGCGGAGTGATGTTTTTATGTGAGGCCCACACAAAAGCTCTTTTACTTCAATTCTCCAGTGAACCGCCTTGCCCTGACATACAATAGGTTCCAGGAGAAGTTCGACAGTTTCAACTGCAGTGCGGCGGATGTCAGGCGAGTTTTTGATTGAGATGCAATCGACGCATTGTTCTTGTCTGTAGTGTTGCAACGGATTTTCTTTTCTCCGTTCCGCGGTCACGCTATTATTGGACTTGTTAGTCTTGTTGCGTGCCCGTATATAATAATAATAATAATAATAATAATAATAATAATAATGTTGCGGTGTTTATTTGCACCTTTTCTTGCAAGAACCGAACGCGTACCTTCCCTATTTCACTACAAAATGGATTGTTTCTTGTTTACATAAGAGAAAGAGAGCGTAGCGTGTAGTAGACCGCTCCAGTCGGGTGATAACTCGACTGCAGCAACGTTGGCCGCTGCCAAGAGTTGGATGGGTGACTAGGTGTCTTTCATCTGATGAAAGCTGGTCTGGAACTCCTCCTCGGGTGGTCTTAGGCAAACCCCCTGAGTATACAATATACATGCCTCCAGCCGGCGGTACGGCAATGTGTAGAGGATAACCGGCAGCGTGGTCGGGAGGCGGACGAAGTCAGGAACACCGGCGCAGGAAGCGAGGATGTATCGGACATCCGCACCTGCGGTCCTGGAGTGAAAGACGGAGTCAAGGTCAACCGCGCGCTTGTCGGCCCCAGTGCTTGGATGGACCGACCATCAAACATCCAGGCACCACATTGCGGCTCGGTGAGTCTGGCTGGTCTGGGAGAGGGGTACAATGGGCCCAATAATGAGGTCTACGTGCCAGGTGAAACTGTGTTCCACCGACTCGCCAAAATGGAATCCAGAATCCAGTTTACATAAGATAAAAATAACATTAAGACTCACAACTAACAAACAGTGAGCATCAATAGTTGAAAATTTCACTTACACAAACGATTTTGATAGTTTTCCAATCATGTAGTTGTATGATCATGTATATACGTGTTAACAGATGGTATCTGTCTGGAAGTTCTATATCAAGCGCCTAATTATAGGCGCATGCGCCCGGTCAACACTTGAGATACAAAGCCCTGCGGAAAATTCGAAGCCCGCCTTGCGGTGCTAGATCTATCTTCATACTTTTGGGGTTGAAATTCAGGAGTGAAAAAAAACTGTTCAAACGGGAGCATGTTGAACTTTTAGAAAATTTGCACTGTTTCATTTCATCAGGGCCCCAGCAGAATTCAAATCGTTCGTAGCAATCCAAAATTACAATAATTTAAAAAAGTCGCAATTTTCAGGAACGACTCTTCCGAGTGTAGCTATACATATAGTGTTGTCTAGTCCAAGATAATGTTTATTTGTACATAAAATAATGAGAATATGATAAAATAAAAACGGGAATAGAATAATAAGTGCATATAAAAATAAATATTCATTATTCATGCCTTCTCGCGTTCAAGGCGGCGAATACCTATGTGCAGTAGACTAAACAAGCAAGAAAACAATATTTGTGTGTACTACCATCGTTAACAATTTTTGCAGGAAAGAACGACGGAAGCGTACAAGGCATTCGCTATTTCAACTGTCGACCAAAATACGGCATGTTCGTGCGTGCCGACAAACTTATGTTGGATCGTCGAGGTCGTACGATGCGTACGTACAAGGCAGCAGAAGCTTTAACAAATAAGTGTGCAAATGTACGGGGTGAGTGTGCCTTTATTTCTGGAATATTTTCCACCCATAGTCACCTGAAATTCTGATTTCATCATTTTTTATCTGCAGTCGATGGTCTTCCCAGATCGCGTTCCCGCAGCGATGGATTGAACAGTGTTGGGACCCGACCCAGTTCTAAAGCCAAATAAAGGCACACTAAAACTAGTCCCCTCCAGTAATCCACCCGACTTTATGCATTTTCTTGTGTAAAACACATTCCATGTGTGTAGCTGTGCCGTCCATATATGTGGCATAGAAATTGATCGGCTTTTTTCACCATCATTTGCATTTGGTTGCCAGGTCAACTTAAAACTATTTAGCTAATAACTACCTCCTACACTGGCAATCAATCGTTGGTTTACAGTTAGGTATTTTACTTGTGCCGTGTACCACATAGGCGATTCAGAGGCACATATCACATAATTTCTCAGCATTTGTGAAAATAATCCAGTATTACTACTATAGGCCCTCAATTCGTATTTTTATAATTGATTATGCGAATATCAAGAGCCATTCGTACCTTGCTAATTGACGGGTTATTTGAGCACGTTTTGTTTGGTTTTATTATATGGTCTCGGTTATTTTTTGTGCAGGTATTTTTTAAGCATTTCTTTCTGTGATAATTGCTGTTAGTTTCCACAGAATTACTGCGTCTTTCTCTGCGTGAGGAAGCTGCCCATAGATTTCCACGCATGATGCTGTATAATTGAACAGATGTAGAATATGTGTATAATATTCTCTATACGCATATAATTAATACGTAGAAGTATTTAAAACCATTTCTGTGTGTTTGTAGAGCGTAGAAATGATACAAATATTAACAAAAATTGTTTTTGCTATTGTTTGGTTGCTCTTTGCAACGCATACATTCCTTACAATGATTATGTAAATTTCACGCAATATTATGATCTAGTCTTCACATTTGTTTGTTGCTCAGTGATTATGTTAATCACCCATTCGATTCGGGTTTAGTCGTCCAGTCGATGAAACCATCGACAGAATAAATACTAGACCTGCATCTGTCCAATTCGAACCGTTCTGTCCACTTTGAGATAATATGAATGTAAAATTTACTATTATTAATATTATTATTATTATTATTATTTACCTGATGACGATGAAAATAATGATGATAGTGTAAAAAATATAGTAATCACGTGCTTTATATCCTCACTCCTGGACACAAAGCCTACCTGTGAAAGTCCTTTTTGTCTATAATAATAAATGTGTCACCATGTGGTTTTAGTCATTGAACATTGTAAAATAGTTCCCATGTAAATGGAGTGACCTTTTGCAAATTAAAGGTACTACACTTTCGTTAATTTTTAGTGGTGTACTTATAGTGAGAATATAGGCAGTTGCATTCTGGACGCCCCATTATAGCTACTCAACAGTTAAGGCTGGGGTTCCAGCCACATGTACATTTTCTAATGTAAATAGTGATCATTTTAATATCTGTCTTGCTAAGTATATAGAATGCTTATATAATTGTTATACATTTTATTGCTCATCCTGGGTTTTGTTATTTATTTCTATGTAAGTTAGCAGCAAATTGTAATTTTAAAATTACACAAAAACTAAATATTTTATATATTATTGTGTATATTTTTGTTGTTTATTGTGTATGACATTAAATTATTTTAACGAGATATTTTGTAATAGTTTTAAAGTTCATTTGTAGCTGTGGTCCTACCAGTAATTTCAATAATAGATCAATCAAACATAAACATGATTTCATTCACATTGAGTCCCTTGCTCCCTTGTGCACACTACATTAAACGTTCTGAGAACCTATAGAACAAATCATAGAAAGAAAGTGCAAGATTAAAAATTCATAGAGAAGTCGGATCAATCTATAGGTACTCATTTCCCTGGTATTTCATTAAAAAATAACATACTTTCATCAATAGGTACTTGTCCATATTTTCATTATTCATTTTACTCATTCTTCTCTTCTCAGGGCACAAAATTATCAAGATAGATAGATATATTTATTTGTTCTTTTAAATATACAGGCTGGCCCAACGAAAACACAACAGAGATTTTTGGGAATTTTACCTCATTTTTTTGAAAAGAGCTTGGACAGGTCTATTTTTATATGGAGGGGTGAAACATACATTGGCGAATTTCTATCTTTACTCCCCTCACCCTCACCCACCCAAACTTCAAAATTTCAAATGACACCACCCACCTTGTGGCCCGTCAAACAATGTGTCTGTAATGTGTCCATGATGCGTCCTCATGGACGCAACGCATGTGTCCGCATGGGTCAGACGCGTGTCCGACGAAAACACGGACGCATGTCCTAAATGTCCAGTCCGCATCTCGACACATGCGTCGACGCTCGTCAGTCACTTATAGACGTTTGTACCCATAAAATATCCGACAAATGCGTCTGTCATGTGTCAGACGCGCGTCCGTATTTTCATCGGGCACGCGTCTGACGCATTACAGACGCATTTGTCGGACATTTCATGGACACAAACATCTATAAGTGACTGACGCATATGTCTGACGCGCGTCGAGACGCGGACTGGACATGAATTCTTCCTTTTCTCTCTTAGAAGATAAAAGACTGAAACAGAGATGGTTATGTGTTGGGTCCTAAGCTGGCTCTCTCCTCCGGATCCCGCTGCTATGCCTCTGCACAAAGAGAAAATGTGCGCTCATCGGTCATCAGTGATCTGGCTATTGAAGATTTTATCTCGATTGAATATTACTGGTTGACGAGCTTCCAGGAGGGGTATACCTAGGGTACGCTTCAGTAGTAAGGCGTCCTGCAGAAAATTGATTTTTTTTTGCCAATTGTTACTTTTTTCTGGCAATTGCCACTTTTCTCTGTCCATTGTGACTTTTTTCTGGCAATTGCAACTTTTTTCTGTCAATTAACACTTTTTTCTGGCAATTGCGACTTTTTAACACATTTCGATAGAAAATGACGCTTATATGGCCGGTTTGTCTGTCTGTCTGTCCGTCCGTCTATCCGGTTTTCCTAACACTTGGACTTACCTTTGCTTCGTATGATCAGTTTTATTTTTAAGCTGAATTACATGATCTGCTAGAGATGATCCTGAGCGAATGAATCTGAAGCGGATTTATACGAGATAAAAGTACGTTTCACGTTTCATGACAATCGTTCCACTATTAAGAAATTCCAATATGGCGACCAAGATGGCGCCGGCGGAATTGTGAAACTCAGCTTGAAAGTAATAAGAATTTTCATACGAGCAGGGCTGGGCAAAATACTCCGAAAAATGTATTTAAATACAAAATACAAAATACACGATCCAAGATAGTCAAAATACAAAATACAAACTACTTCTTGAAATGTCTTGGGAATACAAAATACGTATTTTGGAAAACTAAGAAATTCCAAAATACAAAATACAACCTAGAGTATTCCAAATACAAAATACATTCTTATTGCGTATTTCAACCATTTTATTGGAAAAACCGTAAAATGCAAGTCTCAAGTCATGGGAACACTTCATTGATTCAGTCGCAACAATAAGTAAATTATTATGAACTATAAAAAGACAAATAAAATAAACATAAAGTGAAGAAAACTTCATATTCAAACCTATTCATTCCTTACTTCATTCATCAATTCTTCAAAATAACAAATGTTGATTTCCTTTGGGGACAACCAGCTTTTCGAAAATATTGTCCGACATCCGACATAGAACCTCTCGTGGCTGACAGTAGGATGCACTTACCAGTAAAACGTAAAACGTAAAAGATGCAATCGAACTCATTATCGATCCCAGATAGTGTGCAAAAGCAAGAAATGTCAATGGGGTGAATATAGTATCACCAGAACAATTTCGGCCCGAACAGACTAAAAGAGCATGGGAAACAAATGTATTTTGTATTTTGTATTTTGAAAATCAAAATATTTTTCCGAAAAATGTATTTAAAATACAAAATACGAAATACTAGCTGCCTGAACTATTCCAAAATACAAAATACAAATACTTCTCAATCAAATGTATTCAAATACAAAATACTTAAATGTATTTCAAATACGTATTTCAAATACTTGTATTTGAAATACCGCCCAGCCCTGCATACGAGACAAGAGTAAGTTCCAAATTTCAGGAAAATCATTCCACTAATAAGAATGTAGCAAACCGCCCAAATGAATTCAATGCATATAGACGGTAAAGAGAGATAATTCTTAGTGTAGCCAAAACACCTCAGTAATCAGTTGCAACGGATGTATACGCGAAGATCGACATACCATTGAAAAAGTAATGGGTTTAAGTCTAGACGCTGAGGTTGTGAGAATCCCCTCCGAGGAACGGCTTCGGAGGGCTTGAGAGAGACAGCCGCGGGGACTTGGCTTGGCGACGGAGACGCTGTCGGTCGGTTCGGTTGGTTTTGACATTTTGGAAATTCAAAATTAAAGACAAGTGAAATATTAAACTCTCTAAATTCGGTAAAATTATCGAAGCTTACTTTAAATTAATTTGTATTGTGCGAACGTCGGGCTAGTGGCCGAGATAGAGGGAAAATTCCTTTGAACTGAAGGTGTCTTAGTGCCTCTCTGCCCAGGATTCATTTGGAAAGGAGCTAACGAATTATCATCGGTTCGGTTTATCGGCCGGTTTTATGCTAGGAGCCTTGCTAAAGTAAAAAGTACACGTAAAAAATAAACTAACCTTGCAAAACCATGCAGAATTCAAGAGAGACCACGTTTCCAATGTTATAGCTTGAAATTTTCGGTTTAAATCAGTTAAAATCATAAATAATCATTTTCAAAATTGATATTTTAGGGTCATTTTTCTAATAGCTGTTGGTACAATTGCAGAATGATTTTTGACGTTTTGTGGCGCCAAGGTTTAAAAGTGATTAATGTATGTTATTTTCTGTGTTTCGTCGTCACACAAGACACTAGAGCCAGAGGCGTATCTACGGGGGGGCAAGTGGGGCACGTGCCATGGGCGCACTTTGATCCTCAGGGCGCAAATGAGAGAAAAAGATGGAATAATAAAAAAAAATGAAAAAAGAAATAATGTGAACTGTTGGGCGCAATTCATGTGAGCAATAATTGACGAGCGAAATATGAACAGAGAAAAAGGAAAAAAACAAAACCAATACTTCCAAACAGAGGATCAACTTTTTCACCCGATCCAGATATAAACTGCTTACAAATTGAAGTGGATATTTTTTAAAAAAGGTGTTCTTACAATCGCAAGAAATATCTTCAAAATCACTCAATTGTGAAACCGCTTGCACTATTTTAAAGAAAAATGTCGTTATTTCAAAGAACTACTGAAGTCCTCGTCAAAAATTATATGGATATGTCCAATACAGGGTGATGAAAAAAGTCGTTCAGTTTTGTTCTTTTTCACTCTTGTGCAGGAGATTGTTTATCCACCCTGTACACCTATATTTATTTGGATCTTACAGTCTGTAGCTTATGTAGCTTGGCAGTTTTTAGTTGTTCGCTTTCCGTTGCGTGCTTACAGAAATATAGCCTTTTCACTTTCCAAAGTCATTTTATTGATGAATTGACTAAATCCGGCGCTTTTGGATTTTTTTTTGTACTGGGCAATGCCACTTGGTATTTTTTGAAAAAATTTTTGCGCAGATTTTGGAATTAAGAATGGTTTCGCTTCTCAACCATCTGATGTATACAGGGTGTCGCGAAGAAATTCATTCATGAGATTCATTTTATGTTAAAATAATCAGTAGCCAAATGCCATTGCAAAGATTAACTCCAGGTGAGCTCGATATCGTGGCAAATCTCTTGCGGATTGGCACAAGGCAAAGGGTAATTGCCAATTTGGGGAACGTATCACAAAGTGTCATTGGTGGGGCAAAGAGGCGACTCCAGGCCACTGGCAGTGCCCGAATCACACATGGAGAAAGTCGCCCGAGAATAATTTCAGTAATGAAAGATCGTCTTCTTGTTAGGCGAAAAACTGTAAAATTGAAAAGTGAAATTTTCTACAACCTGTAATAATGTGTCAGAAACAAATTTCTTAGTTCATGCGACACCCTGTATATTTTTATATAGCATTTTATGTAGTCTCCCATTTAAAATCTGCTCAAAAAATCGTTCAAAATATACCTAGTGGCATTGTTTAGTAAGTACCAAAAAATCCAGTAGCCACCTGGATTTATTCATAGACAAAATGACTTTGGAAAGTAGAAAGGCTATATTTCTGTAACTATGCAACGGAGAGCAAGAAACTAAAAAAATAACGAGCTACACAAGCTTCAGACTATAAGATTCAAGTAAGTATAGGTGTACAGGGTGGATGAACAATCTCCTGCATGAGAGTGAAAAAGAACAAAGCTGGAAGACTTTTTTCATCACCCTGTATTAGACATATCTATGTACTTATTGACGTAGACTTCAGTAGTTTATGAAAATATTAACATTTTTCTACAAAACGGCGTAAATGGTTCTACAATCGTGTAATTTTCAAGGATTTTCTACAGATTTTAAAAACACCCTTTTTTAAAAATATCCACTTCAATTTGTGAGCAGTTTAGCCTAATACGGGGGCCCAATTTGTCGTTGGCCCACCTGAATTCTGAGAAAAAACGCCTGCGGCGCATTTTTCAAGGTTTCTAATTCAGGGGCGCACTTTTCATGTTTTGCCCTAGGCGCCATTTACCCTAGATACGCCACTGACTAGAGCTCAGTGATTTCGGGACTATTGGAGGATGGCCCTTCTAATTGGGGAGGGGGAGGGCAGTTTTATGCAAGAAAATTCAAAAATAGGACGCAATTTTTCAAATCGACATTTGACACACAAAAATCTGCATCTAGTAGGTATATGCCTCGTGCCTTGGTGATAAATGGCAGAATAAGTACCAACTTGAAATTTATTACAATGATTATTGCGATATCATCTTATTTATTTGTAATTTTATTAAAAGCAGCACGAAAAACGATGTATGATACTCGCGCTGAAAACGGCATAGCATAACTCTCTTACACGCAGGGCCGTCTCTAGATATTTGGCCGCCCTCGTGCAAAAACTGTTAGGCCGCCCCTTTCTCCATTTTTTATATAGTTTAATTTTGTATATAGTTTCTTTAATTTAAATTTTATTTTATGAAAATAACAGGAACAGCGACTGGAATTGCAATTTTCGCATTTTAAACCAATTTTTTTTTTTAAGTGGGTACCTAGTCAGTAACGATATCACAATAAACAAATAAACGGAAGTTAACTTACCTACCGGACGGTTCGTGAATAAGATAGAATAACGTCAAAATAAGACGCCTGACTTCTTCTCGTGTCTATTAGGAATATTAACAATAACTACACTTGAATACCGAACTGCTTCTAGGTACCTACTGTACTTACCAATCGATTACGATTCCACCGCCCTTTGATAGAAATCAAGAATTTAGCAAGGATCTTGCAAAATCTGATTTCATATTCACGTGTTTTAAAGGTAGGTATAGTATGTGGTAGGTATCCATCATACCGTTTTAAAAAAAGATTCAGGGGCGGCCGGGCCGCAGCGCAGGCGTAAAATATGAAAAAAACAAACAAAAATTTCAAAATGTTCAGGGGCGGCCGCGGAGGTGAAATATAAAAAGCAAAAAAATAGAAAAAACGCATTTCTGCCCCGAAATGCCGCCCCCTGAATATCGCCGCCCTTGTGCCATGCACGAGTTGCACGCCCGCTTAAGACGGCCCTGCTTACATGCAGCTCTCGGCCTAGGGCCTCGAGCTGCATTCACGTTCGTTTATGCTATGCCCGGTTTTCGGCGCTAGTAACATAAAATACTATTTCAAGGGTGAGATAGCAATGTTGAAACAGCTTAAGAACGACAATAGAATATTGAGAGCTAGAAACTATTCCAAGGAATGTTGGTCGATAATCAGTGAAGGAAGCGGCAGGCAAGTAAAATAAACAAGGCATAGGAAATCTTAAAAATAACGACGAAGTCATAAAATCGGATCGAGCAAAGTGTGAATTCATTAATGATTACCTACTTCTCGGGACTTTCAAAAAACAGCGCAGCCAGGTTACGTACGACGACTCTCCGATCTATTCGAACAGTATATTTCTCGATCCTCTCAATCTCCTGGAGAGATTGAGAGCCTTATCAGACGCTCAACCCAGAAAAGTACCGCGGGTATAGACGAAATAGACGGTAGGGTTAGGGCGATAAAAAACGTCAGTGCTCAAACATCGACCCCTTTTTTGCACATCATCAACGAGTCATTCGTGGAGGGAAGATTTCCATCTAACCTTAAAACATCAAAAGCAGTTCCCATTTTCGAAAACAAAGGGTCAAAAGAAAAGGGTGAAAATTACAGAGTCATTTCCATTCAAAGCCATTTCTCCAAAATTTTTGAATTAGCCTATCATGACAGACTTCTATCATTCGTAGAAACGCGACTTCCAGCACGGCTTCCGCCCAGGAAAAAATACAACCTCAGTCATATCGGAAGCCATTCAATTCGTTTATGAAGCCCTCAATAACAAACAGCATGTTCTGGTAGTGTTGTATGTTGTATGACCTCAGGCGTAACTTTGATACGGTTAACCATAGTTTACTCTGTGAAAAGCTATATAACATCGGAATTCGCGGGCCGGCCCTGGAATGGGTAAAAAGGAGCTTCCTTCATCAGAGGACGCAGAGCGTGGTCGTCGGTGCATCGGTGTCGGGCGAGCGGGGTCTCCAGGCGGGGGTGCCACAGGGCTCCATCTTGTCACCCTTTATATTCATAATTTTTATGAATGACCTGGGGATAACTCCATCTCTCCCCGGCAGGGTTGTAGCGTACGCAGACGATGTGACCCTCCTCCTTTCAGGGTGCTCCGTAGGGAGCCTTTCAGCCGAGGGTACTCGCATGTCTGATTGGATTGTCGATTGGGTTAAGAGGAACGGACTCATTCCAAATTGATACTGTCAAAACCTGTAGTCTCCGTTTCTTCCCGAAAAAATACCACCATCAATACCAGTGTGCCGATTAAAACAAAACATCAATCAATAGCCGAAGTGAATGACGCGAAAGTCCTTGGTCTGAGAATCGACAGTAAACTGACATGGGAACCTTACACTAACGACATTCTAAAAAACTTAGTTCAGTTGCATTTTTAGTTAGATCTGTAAAGAATTCAACATCGAAGCATGTTCTGCGGCTCTTTTCCTTTGGTCTCGTGCAGTCGGCGGTGCTGTCGTATGGCCTGGTGTTCTGGGGTGGAATCGATGGGTGGATCACATTTCGCGGATGGGGTGTTTCGCGCTCAAAAGAGGATCATCCGCTTAATGATGGGTGTCGATGCTAGTGCGTCGTGCAGGGAACTTTTCGTAGAACTGGGAATTATGTCACTGCCTCTGCTGCATTTGTATCAACTGATCATGACCATAAAGGAAAATGAGGAGAGATACCGGATGAACCGGGACATTCACGAACATTTCACGAGGACGATGGGCTCGGCGATGGGGGGGACTTGTGTATTTCGTTTTTCCGCCTGACTGTCTCGCAGAACTCACACTCACCCACTTATAAAAGCATCAAATACTTCAACAAAATAGAGTCTGTCATTCAGTATCACCCAAACACAACCATTTTCAAAGTGCGGGCCAAAAAGTTTCTAACGGAACGGGCGTTATACTCGGAGCACGAATTTTTAAATGTGGATTGTTAAGCCAGTTTCTTTGTTGATTTGCAATGTTACATCCTGGTGTTATTTATCAATTTGTTATTTGTGTTATATTTTACAATTTTATATCCTATTTTTGACGATGTGCCATGGAATATGTAACTCCTATCATTAATAAAATTGTTGTTGATTGATTGATTGATTGATTGATTGATTGATTGATTGATTGATTGATTGATTGAAAGTGTCAATTGACAGAAAAAAGTGGCAATTGGCAGAAAAAAGTTGCAATTGACAGAAAAAAGAGGCAATTGCCAGAAAAAAGTTTCAATTGACAGAAAAAATCGCAATTGCCAGAAAAAAGTCGCAGTTGACAAAAAAAATTTGGTTCGGCAGCGCGATTGCAAGAAAAAATTTAAAATGTTTCAAAAGTCAGTAATCGGTATTCAACGCTACAGTGTGAACTTTTACATCGAGGAATTTTGCGAACCGTTCTATATAGGTACAAGCATACATGCAGCGAACGAAATATGCAGAACATAATGGAGAAATTTTTAGTGAAAGAATCATTTTGATTTCTTTATTTAGAAAATACCTACTTAAGTGAAAATTATGTGTACTTACTGACTGCAGTGTTAACTTCGACATCGACACAATTTGCGGCCCATTACAGATAGATGCATACATCCAGCAAGTGAAATGTCTCGTGAAATGTGCAGAAAGAAATTAGGAAATTTTTAGTGAAAGAAATTACCTTTATTGATTTATTCTCAAACAAGTACTTATTCACTATACATTTTGTAGACGATCAGGTTGTCATTGCGCAAGATGCGTTTGATTTGGAATTTATGTTGAAAAGGTTGAACAAGGAATATCAAGAATGGGGTTTGAAAATCAACACTAACAAGACAGAATATTTGGTCACAAATTCAGATGAAAAATTCAAAATTATGATTGACGATAACAATACCGAAATCAAACAAGGCGAACACTTCAAATATTTGGGAGTCGAGATCAACAAAGATGGATTTGGGACACATGAAATTAAAAGGCGTTTAGAACAAAGCAGAAAAGTTTTGGGATGTTTAAACTCAATCTGGTGGGATAAAAATTTAACCAACAAAACCAAAAAATATATCCTCGTCGGACCCCCGGTACACATTTGTGGTCTTATATTCAAGATTTTTTGCAAAATCAGCGCCAAGAGGCGGACATTTAATCGCGCCAATTATACATTGTATGGTATTGGCTGTTATCTGTACCAAATTGGTATGGGGGTAGTCGTGCAAAATGTGATGCCAACAGCATCATGGCGTCAAGCAGTTCGGCTAGTGGTAGGACCCCCCCGTCCTGTTCGAAGTAAGTTGAAAATTTTGAATTATCGATTTGAATTTGACCCAACTTTTCATGCCTACCTGATTCTGAGCATTTCAAAGTTGATTTACACATGTGCCAAGGCCCGATTCCCGTTTTTGTGTTTTCCCCTCATGTTGCGCAATTAAATAGTACACAATTGTGGTCATTGGGTTCAAGTGTCAATCTAGTTTGAACACATGTGTGGACTTTGGGCTTGAATCAAGTAATCAGCCAAAATCTTCAATGTCCTTTTCTTTTGATTTGACAGGACGAAAAGTACAGTTAACGGATGCTGAATTAGCGGAAATACTAGAAAATAGCGATTTTCACGCTATCGACGAAAAAGGAGATTGTTTCCCGGGACATTATGTCTCTGACAGTGATTCTTCAGATTTTGACCTTGAAGATCCAACTTCGCCAATTGCTACTCAAGAAGATGATTATCTGTAATCTGTGGATGGCAACCAGTCATTAACGGTATTGACACAACATGCAAGTACCTCTCGAACACCAAACAGGCGCACTTATCCTCCAAAAAGAGCTCCTGTGGCTGGAAAAGCTTCTTGTAACATTTATCTCTGTGTCGTCAAAAACCGCGATTGTATTGTGGAATTTCATTCATAATAATAAATAATTGGAATTTACATTATAACCATGTTATTTTTGCAAAAATGAATGCAAATAAAGCTTATTTCAAGAAATGTATTTGATTTTTTTTATAAGTACACAAATGTGTACCCTGGGATTTCACTACCTTCCTTTGGTCACATTTGTGGATATACTGTTGCACACCATCTAGTCTATAAATTTTGAAAAAGTACACGAATAATGTCTCAAGGCATCCCAATAGATGGCGCTAGGTATACCAATTTGAAATAGAACACATTTATGAGCCCTGGGTCTCACGAGGATATTGGGAAAATGCTGGTAGAATCGGTGCTTATTTATGGTGCAGAGATTTGGACTGTTAACGCGGAATACCACAGAAAAATAAATGCAGTTGAGATGGACTATTTGAGAAGAGGTGCAAGGGTATCGAGGTTACAACACATAAGGAATGAAGAAATGAGAAGAAGAATGGAAGCAGATGAACAAACGATCATTGATAGGGTAGAACATAAGGGTTTGAGATGGTTTGGACATGTCAAAAGAATGGAAGACGGGAGATGGCCACTGGAGATGATGAGTTGGAAAGCGCCAGGAAGGAGATCGGTTGGACGTCCAAAAACTACATGGAGAGATGGGATAAACAGAGCGATGGAGAAGCGAGGATTGAGTGAAGAGGATGCAGAAGATAGAAATTATTGGCGGGCGAGCACGGGCATACAATAATTTGTAAAAAACTCGAAATATATATATATATATATATATATATATAGATTCATTCTCAAGGAAGATAAGCAATCAATCTGGCTTGGCTCCGTGCTTGTAACCGATATAGGTACCTACAATTCTTATAGGACATTTTCTAGTTTTCTTTTACCTTACCGTTCCGTCCAACGAGCAACGACATGCTGTTCCGCGAGGTGAATCTCATACACGAGTATGTAGGTAGTGGTGTATGTTAGCGTAACCCCCCACCATTACCTGATGACGTTACATACATCTTCTCGCGAAAATGGAGTAGGTAAGGTGGTGTCAGGGCTGGGCGGTATAGTATTCGAAATACATTTGAGTATTTTGTATTTTGTATTTAAATACATTTGATAAAGAAATATTTGTATTTTGTATTTTGGTATAAATCAGATAGCTCCCAGTAAACACAATATGGTATATTATACGTTTAAAAGTCGTGAACATTATCGGTAGATAAGTGGTACATCAAAGCTAGTATAATTTCACGACAAATGTCCGCCTCATATCCCACATTTTATTCGTATATCGTAGACAAATTTCATACGCATTCAGTGTACCAATTTTATTTGGATAATCAAAGACGTTTAAAAAATGGCAATGATAATAAACTAATATAAACCGAATATCATAAAACCTATAATTACCGGGGTAGGATATCCCATTTTAATATTGATATCATAATACTATTATTATTAGTATTTTAAACATCTAAAAATACTGTATCATGTCCCACTTTTAGACGTATATCATAATAAAATGATATGCGTATGAAGGGTGTAATAGAAATACTATTTATATACACTTTTCATAGGTGTATCATAATCAAATTTTATACGGATTTAGGAATTTTTCTAGGGGAAAATAACGTTTCAAAACAGTTTAAACAACACAATTTGATAGATATTTTCAATTCATATTTAATTCTGTATTATATAAAATAATAAGTACTAAATAAGTGAATATGTACTAAGAAAATAATTTTTCGCAACGGGCCTTCTTTGACAATTTAAGCCAGCTAGCCACAGCATTTGCAATGACTTTGTCGTCTGCTGCTCATCAGGCGCGAAGTTGATTTTGGCTGCCTTCTGTAACAAATAATAAGAAAAGTTTAATATCGATCCGGAGCTCACCAGAGAGGTACTATAAAGTTAAAGGAACAAGTGAGATATTATAGGTATACCTATCATAAATAACAGACATCAGGTTATTAGTTTTTTCGAAACTTATATGTCTCGTCCGTCTCGTCGCATATGGCCTGGTAGGATGGCTCATCTGTAACATTTATATTATACGAGTATACTATGTATATAAGTACTTACTATATTATAAACTTTGATTTGGATGTATTTTCTCTATCATCCGACGATAACTCATCGACGACCATGTTGTTTTATCCTCGGTTTTATCGACATACTTTTAACCGAGGAATCGCCAGAAATCATTTTCTCCTCATAATCCTGAAGATTTTTCTCCAGTTCAGATTCGACCAAATCGTAAATACCTAAAATGAGAGAAAAAAAAGAAATATCTATTAACGTAGGTACGTACATATTGCCATCAAAATATTATACACTTACTTGTCTTAAAATGAACTTTTGAAATTGCACAAAAAATAGGTACCCTGTAACCCTAGGTTGTCTTTGGAAATCTTGGGCGAAAAACGAAATACATTGTGGAAAACTTTTTGAACTGTTTAACTCGAGAAAGCTCGTAGTGAAATGAAACGTGTTGGCCTCTTCAGAAACTATCCTCTTCCATTTATGTGGAGGGAACAATGAGTAGGTACCTAAATTTTAAGAAGCACCCTGCGCTGGTGTCATTTTAGTGGCGATCGGGATTTAGGGGTGCATGCATGCGGTCACGGTATAACCTTGAAGGCACAGGAACATAATAACGTGATGGCCATATGTTTTTCACAAAAGGGCTGTGCTATGCATTCCTATAGGAACTATATTATTTGTTTAGGCATAGAGTGTTTAGGTCATCCAAAAATATTTTTTCGAAAGCTGGCTTTTTCATTACAACTTGATGATATAGCAGAGGCAGTGGTTTCTAAGACATTTATTCAATAACTACACATGCCATTTAAAAAAAAAATTACCCGGCCCATATAAATACGTGACACGTAGGTTGTATATTGTAGGTACCTGCATCGCTGATGGTCAGGAGCTTTTTTCACTTAATTTTTGCTTCAAGAAGTCATTCTACTGAATTTAAAACGTGAATGGGCGCATATACTATACCACTATATTAAGGACGGAGTCAAATTGGTGAAATGAGGCGTTAAAATAAACCTACGTTAACTAATCCTAAGTCCCTGAGCAAGTACGTAATAAGTAAGTAATTCATCGGTATCATTAGATATGTGTATTTTGTATACTGCCTTCCAAAAAAAGTGCAACACCTCGATGCCGTTGGCTGATTTTGATCAAATTTTCACAAAACAAATATTTCATCTACACTAACAAATGATTAACATTCTGGATATCTAGGCGCTGTAGTTGTTTTGTTTTTCCCCTTGGTAACCGTAAAACACAAGAAATTGTTTTTCGTTTTTCCTGGTTGTTACAAACCACATTTTTTGCAATAAGTTTCAATAGTGAACCCCAAGAGTCCTGAAATGCCAAGAGCCCGTCAACCTCGGCAGTACCATCATTTAACCGAGTTCCAGAAGGGACAGATTATTGGCTTAAAAAATGAGGGGATTTCGTATCGAAGAATTGCGAGACTTGTTGGTTGCAATGCTTCGACTGTGATGAGATGGTGGCGGAGATGGAACGAGGAGGCCAATTATCGGCGACGGAATGGATCTGGTCGTCGTAGAGCCTCCACGGTACGTCAAGATCAACGTCTTCGAGTAGCGGCTGTAAGAGACCGATTTACGACAACCCGAGCAGTCGGAAACGAGTGGGTTGCAGCTATAGGACGCCCAATCTCAATGAGCACGGTCTATAGAAGAATTAGGTCTTTTGGGCTAAGTTCTTATCGTCCGCTGTTAACCCTTCCCCTCACTCCTGTTCACCGGGACAGAAGATTGGAGTGGTGCAATGAGCGCAGAAACTGGGTCCAAGAATGGCATCGGGTGGTCTTCAGTGACGAGTCCCGCTTTTGTCTTTGGGCTCATGACGGCCGGGGGAGGGTGAGGCGCTTTCGTGGGGAACGGCATAATCCCGAATTTTTTGCCGAGCGACACACTGCCCGTACACCCGGATTGATGGTTTGGGGAGCAATATGCCATGGAAGCAGGTCACCATTGGTGTTCATTGAGGGCACTATGACAGCTGCATCTTACATCGCGAGTGTGCTGGAACCCGTTTGCCTTCCATACCTTCAGGGGCTCAACAACCCTATTTTCCAGCAAGACAATGCACGTCCTCATACGGCAAGAGCTTCAATGCAGTTCCTGGAAGATGCACACGTTGACGTGCTTCCATGGCCTGCTTGCTCTCCTGATTTGTCGCCCATCGAACACGTGTGGGATATGATGGGGAGAAAGGTGGGGCAATTACGCCATCCTCCCAACAACTTGGAAGATCTCCGTATGGCCTTGCAAGAGGCATGGGATGACTTGTCACAAGCGGCAATCGACCACTTGATTGAAAGCATGCCTCGTAGGGTTAATGAGTGTCGGGCAAATCGTGGAGGAGCGACACATTATTAATTTTTTCTGAAGTTCCTTGTATTACGATTTCCAGAATCCAATCGTTTGTTTCTATTGTTAAAACACATGTTTTGCGAAAATTTGAATAAAATTGATCCACGGCTTCATGGTGTTGCACTTTTTTTGAAAGGCAGTATATAATTGTCTTCATTTGCTCATAAAACTTATACTATTATACCAAAGCCTCAATGTCATTGAGTATGAGTATATGTTTTTTTATTATCCTCATTCGGTTATAAAACTCAAACCATTATACCAAAGTATTACCTCAATGTCATTAGATATGCGTATATAACATGATTGTCTTCATCCGTTTATAAAACTTATACTATTATACCAAAGTCCTACTTCAATGTCATTAGGTATGAGTATATTATATTATTATCTTCATTTGCTTATAAAACCTATATCATTATACCAAAATAATACCTCAATGTCATTTGATATGCGTATATTACATAATCATCTTCATCCGTTTATAAAACTTATACCATATACCAAATTCATACCTCAATGTCAATAAATATGCGTTTATTATATTATTATCTTCATACGTTTATAAAAGGTATACCATTATACCAAAATATTACCTACATATCTATGTATATACGTAAAGTCGTTTATTAATAAAAATATAAATATAAACAACACTAAATAGAATATTAAATAAACGAATGGGTTCTAAGTATATATGTATAAATGGATATATTAATAAATTCAGCCACAAAAAGGCACACCAGCACCATCACCAAATTCCCTCCAGCTCCTCCATCTCTTCCTACTCCTTCTTAAGCACATGCTGGTGGCTCGAAGAGTGGCACAGCTTATTCTGACTCTAAGCCAGTTAATGATTTGGCTGTAAGGTCTGTGCCACCTTTCGACTAACCTCTCGGCTAGGACTCTGAGAAGAGCTTGGAACTCTTTCCCAACATAACCATCAACAGATGTTACTAGTGGCGTGAAGGACGCATGTCGCTTTTCGCAAGCTGGCAGATATTTCGCTTTCTTCTCTGTTTCTGCTCGTTTAATCACTGCATCAGTGGATAAAGAGGAATAAGATTGGGCATCTGTGTCCACTACACGTACGTCAAATAACGCCTCAACCTGTGGCTCCCACACTCCACGACATGCAAGATCAGCTCGTATAGCAGGTTCTTCACCGACGACTGGCTCCAAAACACAGTTCCCCCACGCAACTTCCATCAAGTCACCGAGCGCATCCCTCACTTCATTGTGACGTCTAATTATCAGTCCGCCATGCCGACATTTCAGAGCATGTTGGACGTCAAAAGCTTCTTCACAATCATCGCAGGTTGATGGAAGATTAATGGGCTCTTTTCCGTATCAAATGGCAAGACTGTCTCGGAATTCAAGAGGGGACATATCCAAATTGAGATTTTTCAAAGGAATGGATGTCAGCCAACTCCCGGTTTTCATGCTTTCATCGGCAGCTCTTCTTATTGCTCTTTGGTTTTTGGACGGGAGCTTCTGCAGTGCATCTTCGAGTATGATTTTTATTGTATCTTTTTTTTGAATTTGACAAAGTTTTCGGGAGTGTCTCAGAGATGTTTCGTGAGCATCAATGTCCAATGTTGCATTATCTTTCATAGTTTGGATCAACACTTTGGATCCCATTTTCGAAAACGTAAAGTTTCTTTCAGCTTCAAGTACTGGGTTGGTCATTCCAAGACCCCCATTTCTTACTGGCAGGTGCATTATGTCGCATTCCTCATCGCTTATTTTTCTTCCAATTATTGATGAAAATAAATCACTTCTGATCGTATTAAGTAGTGGCTTGTAGATATCTTCATCATCGTGTACTACTCTTTGGAGGAATGCCCATTCTGCTTGTAGCGATTTTGTAGCTACGGCATGGGCTGACTGCGGGAACTTATCAGATATCTGTGCCAATTTTAAGATGGAGTCATTCCAATCATCAACTTTATCCTTCATAAATGTCTTTCTTTCATATTCTGATCCAACAAATCCTCCGAGCAATCTTTTACCTGTAACTATTCTCACATCCGTTCCTGCAAATTTCATCTCCGCTTTTCCAATGTCATCTGGATGCACAACCAAGAAGGTTTTCTCCGCCTGCGGGTAATATCCATGTAATGGTCCATTTTCTTTCAAGCAATCCCACCACTTCCGAATATCCTCTATCTGTCCCTGACAGGAAGAGTCATCTGCATACCATGTTTGTGTTACGTTCTGAACCATCTTAAGTTTTGCGAATCAGGGGCAGAGTGGCCAGTCCATAGAGGTACATCGAAAGCGGATCCCCTTGTGTAACTCCTTCTCTGCTATAAAGTCTTTCCTTAGTACCAGCCATAACCAGTTCTGCATTACCTTTATATGTGTTGTAAACGAACCTTGCTGCTCTTGGCCAGTGCATCCTTACTTGCCAAAGAGCTAATGTTCGATTTATTCTATTAAAGGCATTGTCAGCATCAACTAAGAGTAGACCCCATCCAGACCCAGAGCTGCAATGTTCTTGGAATGTTTCCTCCATAAAATGAATAGCTCCCTCAATCCCTGATTTTAGTCCACCACACAGTTGATTGGCTCCACAAACTTCAGTCACGTCGTTCCCAGAAGCCAAGACAATACATTTGGCCAAGATTCTGCGCAGGCATTCACCAATGCCAACGGGCCGGACTCCAGGACATTTGTCAATGGCTACAAGCCTATTAGCCATCAAGGCCTTAATATTTGACCAAGGAACGATATTGGTATTAAGTTTCATGGCCAATTCAGCAATTGCGATTCTGAGGTTTTCGCTTTTCTTTCCGTGGTGGAGTAAGAAGTCAGTCCATTGGTCTGATGATCCACCTCCAGGTCCTCCGCTTCCATGTATCCGACGTGCAACTTTCTCTACTGTCTCGCGTGTGACTTCAACTGATTCAAGGCGAGGAAGATCGTTCAAATCAGGATGAATTTCCAACAAATTTGTGTCAGGATTAGTTCGTGAGGGATGTTTAGAATCTAGGATATCAAAAACGGTAAGTCCAGTATCATCAACAACATCATTTGCATCTAGTACTCCTCCCTTGTCTCGCTTCTTTATCAATCTGGACGCTTCTCTTATCTTGCCTTTCTGCACCAGCCTGTTGAAGAAGATCTCTTCGCGGTTTTTTTCATCTTGTATCGATTTTCGATAACCAAGACTCTTATCGCAACGCATAGCTTCATTTACCAAACAATCAAATTCACCATCATGCCAGAGTAAGAGACGACGCTCAAGTAGCTTTCTGATGTCCTTGGCTTGCTTAACCATTTTGTCTCTTTGTAGGATAGTTGCAATAAAGCATATCAATCGTTCAGATACTTCAGAACCGCTCTCTAATAACTTTATTTCTTCGGCCAATATTCCAACAAAACTGTCACCAATTTTTCCACGAGGAAGGTCATAGTGTCTTCTTGAAAGTTCTACAATTTTATACCAACGAGATATCCACATTGATGTGTTTGCTGGAGTTTCCGTTAGATTATCCTCAAAAGCTGAAGCCAAAATACTTGCTGTTTCATCATCATTATTTGCTGTATTTCTCAAAGTGTACAAATTACTTGAGTCGTTCGCTATTTCTGATGTTTCATTTCCCGTTGATATTCTTGGATGTCTTTTCGAAATATGTATGCGTAGACCTCTGTTCCCTCTGTAAGTTTTTCGATCGGCGCAGTGGGGACATGAAAGGAAGGTGTTGGACGAATTTTGCGTGTTGTCATTTTGAAGAGTCTTCGAACATTCGCTTGTAGTTCCGCTTGTTATTTCGCTAGATGGTCCAGCTTCATCTGCATCCTTTTTGGAAATTGTCCATGTCGATGTTTTGTTCGCAAATTTACCGCTGTTTGGATATTTTTGTGGTAAATAGTCATTTTCGAAAGAGTCCTCCGATGACAGTGACATTTGATATTTTTTCTTCTGGTTACACTTCGTTCTTCTATATTCTCATATCCCAGCGAGTTTGAAAAAAATCGTCGACGACTAAAGTTTTTATGATGTTCAACTTCTAGTTCAAATTGCGATCAATTTCTTTGGGTTTTTTGCTTGGAAGCTGCAGCAGTAGTGACAGTGAACTTGAAGTTTGTATATATACATACGTATTAAATGTATATACGTATATTAAACCGTGTTCGATATACCAGAACGTCTTTTATACCAATCATGCGTATATTATACGTATAATTGACCACCTTGTGTTTACTGGGCTATAGTATTTTGTATTTTGTAATTAAAATATTTTTAGGAAAAGTATTTAGATTTTCAAAATACAAAATACATTTATTTCCAACGTTTCGACTGTTTCGAATGCTGCGACTGAATCAATTAAGTGTTTTAATGAAAGTCTGCTTTTCACGATTGATTTTTTTCAATAAAATTGCTGAAATATGTCTACCTATGTACACACATCAAAAGAATCTAGGGGACAAACAAATTCAGACGATTTCTAAAATCACCATAACTTTTGATTGCCGTCAGCGATTTCATATCTGTTTTCAATGTTCGATAGCCCGATCTTTCGTTTTAATGTCTTGATTACGTCGAATACGAACAATGTTTTACAAAGTTTCTACAGGGTGATCAATGGAACAGTGTAAAATTACCGAAAGTTCAGTACGAGGTTCAGTACGAGCGCGATTTCCCAAAAAAAAATTTCCATGCATTTCAATAGCACAGTTATGAAGACTCGAGGTCGTCCACGGTCAAAAATCTGGTACAAAAAACCTCCAAATAGAGTAAAACCTCCAATACCTCCACAATATCTCCACATATCTCCACGGATCCCCACGGATCTCCACGGATCCCCACAGATCTCCATAAGATCTCCACGGATCTCTACAAAACCTCCACGGATCTCCACAAAATCTCCATGAATCTCCACAGTCTAGCGCATGCGCAGTTTTCGCATACATTCGTACACACATACTGCATATAGGGTTGTCTCAAGTGGGAATCAAATCCAATTGTTTTCTGATAAGTTTGTGATTGTGACCGTGTCATAAAGGCGACCTCGATTTTGATCATTCCATAAAGTAGGAATGGACTACAAACAGTGGCTAAGAAGGTTTTCTGAAAGGAATTTCGCGTAAGATACACACATTTTGAAGAAAAAATTCATGAAAAGTAGGAAACTACGCAGTCTATTTTTAGCGCCGGGCGGATATGCAACCTCCCGAACGAAGTGGAAATGGTACTTAACGAAAGAATAAACACACTAATGGGACTGGGGAGTAAAAAAGAGTTGTTGAGCCGGGAGAAGCTGAAAATAACGCGTCATAAAACAAGACAGGGCAGGAAATGGCAAGAAATCTTGAGAAAACCAGGAAAAGACATTGTTTAGTGGTAATACGCTACCAAAAGGCACAAACGGGACCGTGGAGCGGAATAGAGGTGTTGGGCGAGGACAATCTGAAAAGAACGCGTCATAAAACAAGAAACAGAGCTGAAAATTGCTAACAATCGTAAGAAAAAAACATTGAAAAGTAAGAATAACTCACTCTAAACGGGAAGAAAGTCGCAAGATAAGGCAGTCGACGCTTGCAAAGAAAGAATGAAATGCAGGGAAAAAACCGAAAGAGCTCAAGAAAAGGATAACAACGCATCAAAAGCATCGCGCAAAAGCATAAAAAGGGGTAAAGTACGTTAAAAAAAAGGAATAAAACACAGCTCCTATACGCAACATACGAGTAACAATACAACTGTACAATTTTCGTAGCGTGCTTTTATTTTCCGCTCAAGTGATATAGGCAACCAACAATACAGCCGTTTTCACTATTGCCTAAGTTGAGCCCGTGGGGTCCCATCAAGAGTTCCGTATTGACCCTGCATGACACAAAAGCTGAAATATCTGGCACGTATTCTGTTTTCTTCTTTACAGCATACACTTTGAAAGGCACAATCATGGAGGGGCACAATAACGATAACCTGCAATGAGCGATGTCGCACGCAGCTGTCGGCTAGCTGTCAAACGTTGACCATTGTGAATGAAACGTCAATTGTCAAAAAAAAGACCAGCAAGAATAGAGTGTGGTTACCATGGCGATAAGCAAGAAAAGTTAACAAGAGGGGCTTGTCCTGAGCAATCATTTCAGGGACATGCGCTGAATTTTAGGCGGGCTTTTGAAACAACCGGACAAAAACCTTCGAATCCTACTCTGATGCACCTGTAATGTAATACATCGCGGAAGATTTCCAACGCTAGTCTATTTTTGAGATAAAATACCTATAATATTTCATCTGTGCAAAAATTTTGTTCATGACAAAAGGTGCGTTCAGTCAGCTTATTTAGCCGCAAGTTTTAATATTAGTCGTAAGCGCTGCATCGCTCATTGGCTGTTCTGAGGAGGCTGGTTCATAAGAGCCAATGGGCGTCTCTGCGCTTGCGACTAAAATTAAAACTTGCTGCTAAATAAGCTGACTGAACGCAGCTAAATCTGCGTAAATACATTGGTTTGTCCGGTTGTTTTCAATATCCCGCCATTATTTGCACCTCGCACATGTGCAGTATGCGGCCAGGAAAATGCCCTGTTTGACAGGTTGAGTGCCACTATGTATTAAAAAATTTCGGTCCCAGGGACCGATAGTATTTTTTTGTTTGAACTCTCAAATATGAAGGTCCTAATGACAAAAACATGATTTTCAATGTACCAAAAGTTTTTAGACGATTCAAAATGGCGTTTAATTTTTGGAGACCACATTGGTCTCACGCGGTCACACATTTGATAATTTGACCAAAACGGCCGTTGTGAGACCAACGTGTCACTACGAAATGCATGTGGCTGCATGTTGAGAGTTGTCGCGAAATTAGTTAGAAATGCTTTTGTTCGGCAGTATTTGACTTGTAGTGCAGCAAGAATCACACCATGCAGCCTTACGAGGGAGAACAACGATATTGCCAACATATAAAACAAAAATATAGATTTCCTACCATTTTTGGCCGCATAGCACCACTTTGGTCTCTCATATCAACAGGCCAAAAAGTGTCCCGGGACCGCCAGGCCGCGCTCTTTCGAACGCCATTGATTTCACATTGCTACGAGAGACCACTGTGGAGATATGCAGCCAAATCAAGTACGGGTACATGCGAGACCACATCGGTCTCACGCGGCCAGAAAGTCTCAAATATGTGAGAGACCATGTTCGTCTCTCTTGGCACTCAACCTGTTAAGTGCGAAAACTGAATAGTTAACGTAAGTAAATTGTATTCTCCCATATCTAGATCGACTCAAAATGATTGCATAAGGAAGAGAATGGTGGTTAAATTGTTATTGTGAAATGTACGGCTTCAGGTCCCCTTTATGACAGAGCCACCTACTTTTTCCTTGTAATCTCCTGGGTTAAACTTTCGCCGGCGTGCAGTTTACTCCATCCAAGATTTATTCTCGAAAAGTGCTATTTCGCTTGTGTCAAACTGGCCTTTACTCAAGCACTTACCTTGATTTTCTCATTCGCAACGATTCGCAACAAACACGAACATTTCGACGAGCACGAAAGTTACGTGTTTGGCTTAAACGTCAATAACTTGAAAACAAGAAAGGGAAAACAGGAGTGATATCCGTTACAGGTCGTCTTGAATTTGAATGGGATAGTACAGAATTATGTATTAAAGATATCAAAATTTTGCCGTTCTATCAATACGAAGTATTTCTTTACTATTTTTAACTAGAGCTGGCCAACGAATCAAACTTATCAAAATATTGATTCAAAGATATCATGACTTCAAATATCGGAAAAATGTCCAAATTGAGCAAAAATCTCCACAAATCTCCACGGATCTCCATAAAACCTCCATGGATCTCCACGAAACCTCCATGGATCTCCACGAAACCTCCATGGATCTCCACGAATCCCCAAAAACCTCCACAGATCTCCACGGATCCCCACGGATCTCCACCAAACCTCCACGAATCTCCAAGGCAAGGGACAGAAAACCTCCACGGTGGTTAACCCCTTGTGAAGACTGGTGTTTCAGCTTCAGTAGCGTTTTTGAATTTTGAAAATCGAAGGTAAAATGCCAATGATATTGATCATTTTGTGCCGCCATGTTGAACTTTCAAGAAAGTGATCCGATTTCATTGAAACTTAGATTACACTCATATCTGGTTTCAGTAATTGGAATTCCAAGGTCAAATGTCTTTCTCGGTCACTTTCAATTCGCCACATTACACTTTTATGCAAATTATTCGATTCTGGTGTGTTTCAAGTTTCATTCAAATTGAATCATTCATGTGAAAAGATCAATATAGCGGCTCAAAAGTGATCGAAAGTGACATTTGACCTTGAAATTCCAATTACAAAAAGCTGTAGCCAACTTCCAGCACCGCAATTTGCACTTTGGAGCCCTATATCTTTTGAACCGTAGGTGTGGCTGGGCTCCAGTTTGAAGCACAATGAAGCACTAACGAAGCACTAAGGAGTCCACCGGTTAGCTTCATTTGTGCTTCAATAACAAACAAGTGAGTATGCCTTCACGTGCGTGAGTCTCAGTAGCGCATTTTCTCAAAGAGGCATATTATGAACGTAAAGGAATTTGGTTGAAGGAGAAACACCATCCCTTGTCCACTTTCTTCATTCGAAACTCATTGTGATATTTTGTTATCAGAATGGGGTACTTGCCAATGAAATAGATTTGAATAAAAATTCTTTCACTCATTAATATTTTTTTGTTTGAGGGCGGGAGCTGGGAGCGGCGACTAATCAACAGTAGTCTATTCTTTTCCCATTCTTAGTCGGCTATCCATATAGCGGAAGAATTAGATCGTTATGTCTTTGGGTTTATGTTTTTCATTTATCTCTTACTTCGAGAGCAGCGTGTGGGGGTGGCAGCATTCGGCAAAGTAACTGTTGCACAGTTTGAGTTAGGAGTTTCTAAATGTTTTTAAGGAAATATGACAATCAGTGAAAATTGTGAAAGTTGCATTTTTTTTTGTTTGGGGGCGGGAGCTGGAGGCGGCGACTAATCAAAAGTGGCCTATCTCTTCCCATTTTTAGTCAGCTACCTATATAGCGGAACAATTAGATCGCTATGTCTTCAGGGTTATGTTTTACATTTATCTCTTACTTTGGGGGCGGCGTGTGGGAGCGGCAGAGTTTGGCAAAGAAATTCTTCCACAGTTTGAGTTTGAAGTTATTCTTCCACAGTTTGAGCTTGGAGTTTCTGAATGTTTGAGGTAACATTAAAAAAATCAGTGGAAATTATTGAAAGTTGCACTTTTTTCTTTTGGGGGTGGAAGTTGGAGGCGGCGCCATATCAAAAGTAGCCTATTCTTTCCCTTTTTTAGTTAGCTATCCATATAGCGAGAGAATTAGATCGTTATGTCTTCGGGTTTATGTTTTTCATTCATCTCTCACTTTGAGGGCAGCGTGTGGGGGCGGCAGCATTCGGCAAAGTAACTGTTGCACAGTTTGAGTTGGGAGTTTCTAAATGTGAGGGAAATATGACAATCAGTGAAAATTGTGAAAGTTGCATTTTTTGTTTGTTTGGAGGCGGCAGCTGGAGGCGGCGGCTAATTAAAAGTGGCCTATCTTTTTCTAATTTCAGTCAGCTATCAATATAGTGAAAGAATTAGATCGCTATGTCTTCAGGTTCATGTTTTACATTCATTTCTCACTTTGGGGGCGGCGTGTGGGAGCGGCAGAGTTTGGCAAAGAAATTCTTGCACAGTTTGAGTCAAGAGTTTCTGAATGTTCGAGGTAACATTATCAGCTAAATCAGTGAAAATTGTTGAAAGTTGCACTTTTTTTCTTTTGGGGGCGGAAGCTGGAGGCGGCGCCATATCAAAAGTAGCCTACCTTTTTCCATTTTTAGTCAGCTATTCATATAGCGAAAAACTTAGATCGCTATGTCTTCGGGTTCATGTTTTTCATTTATCTCTTATTTTGGGGGCGGCGTGTGGGAGCGGCAGCGTTCGGCTGAGCAAATGTTGCACAATTTGAGTTGGCAGTTCCTACATGTTCAAGGGAACATCTCAATCAGTAACATTTATGAAAGTTGCACTTTTTATCGTTTGGGGGTGGAATCTGGGGGCGGAATCTGGGGGCGGCGACTAACGAAAAGTAGCCTATCCTTTCCCATTTTTAGTCAGATATTTATATACCGAAAGAATCAGATCGCTATGTCTTCGGGTTCATGTTTTTCATTTTAAAGTGATTGGGGGCGGTTTTTAGCAGTTTTTTCATGTCGGCGGCGCATATTGGAGACGGAATGTTTCTTGGCTTACGTTTATAAGTGGCAACTATGTATTATCCAAAAAATGAGAACACCAGAGCATCAGGTCTGGTAGAAAGTGCAATATTATGTTATTTCAAGTTTATCGGGGGCGGTTTTCTCTATGTTGGCGGCGCAATATGGACATCCAATATAGCCTAGCCCTCCTTTGGGAGTGGCAGCTATGTAACAGTGAAAAAATTAGAAAGCTAGGTCGTCTAGTTTGGGAGGAGTTCGAGGAACGGACGGACGGACGGACGGACAAAGCGGTTGCAATAGCGATTTTCATCGAGATGGAAAATGCGCTAAAAATCTGTAGCCAACTTCCAGCCCTACTCCTTGCACTTTGGAGCCCCATATCTCTTAAACCGTAGGTGTGGCTGAGTTCTGGTTTGAAGCACAATGAAGCACTAACGAAGCACTAAGGATTCCACCAATTAGCTTTATTTGTGCTTCAATAACAAAAAAGCTGTAGCCAACTTCCAGCCCTACTCTTTGCACTTTGGAGCCCTATATCTCTTAAACCGTAGGTGTGGCTGAGTTCTGGTTTGAAGCACAATGAAGCACTAATGAAGCACTAAGGATTCCACCAATTAGCTTCATTTGTGCTTCAATAATAAAAAAGCTGTAGCCAACTTCCAGCACTCAATTTGCACTTTGGAGCCCTATATCTCTTGAACCGTAGGTGTGGCTAAGATCCAGTTTGAAGCACAATGGAGCACTAACGAAGCACTAAGCATTTCACCGGTTAGCTTCATTTGTGCTTCAATAACAAAAAATCTGTAGCCAACTTCCAGCCCTACTCCTTGCACTTTGGAGCCCTATATCTCTTAAACCGTAGGTGTGGCTGAGTTCTGGTTTAAAGCACAATGAAGCACTAACGAAGCACTAAGGATTCCACCAATTAGCTTTATTTGTGCTTCAATAACAAAAAAGCTGTAGCCAACTTCCAGCCGTACTCCTTGCACTTTGGAGCCCTATATCTCTTAAACCGTAGGTGTGGCTGAGTTCTGGTTTGAAGCACAATGAAGCACTTACGAAGCACTAAGGATTCCACCAGTTAGCTTCATTTGTGCTTCAATAACAAAAAAGCTGTAGCCAACTTCCAGCCCTGCACTTTGGAGCCCAGTATCTCCTGAACCGTAGGTGTGGGCGGGCTCCAGTTTGAAGCACATTGAAGCACTAACGAAGCCTCGAACGAAGCACTAAGCATCCCACCAGTTGGCTTCATTTGTGCTTCATATGTGTAGCCAACTTCACGCAGCCTTGAACCAGACATGAGTGTGTTCCAAGTTTCAATGAGATCGGTTCACTTTCTTCTTTCTTGGAAGTTCAACATGGCGGCACAAAATGATCCTGAAACACCGATCCTCATAACTGTGCTATTGGAATGCATGAAATAATTTTTTTGGGAAATCGCGCTCGTACTGAAGGAACTTTCGGCAATTTTACACTATTCCATTGATCACCCTGTAGCAACCTCATGAAACACTGTTGCGGTTTGCGCTGTGTCTAGGTACACGCTAACGTGTACGCAAAAATAAAAATTAGGTGCACGCGAAACGTCATAGTGTGTATATGACGTCAGCTTTTAGCGTGCCCCAACTTATATTTTTAAGGTACACGCGAAATTATTGTGATGGCGTTTTGCGGGCGGGCTGGTAGTAAATGCGGTGATCTCGACGATCGGTACCTATGATGATGAAGTGTAAACGAACGTTCACGTCGTTTCCTAATTTTGAGCAGACAGCTCTTAAAAGCTATGAAACCGAAAATAACGAAAAGTTGGTTATAGGTACACGGAGGTAGTCCAGGAATTTAGATGTTAAGATCGCAAATAGCGAACAAAAATTAAATCCCGCCGGATTTTTGTATATGAGCTCAGTTAAGCATGTAGTTTAACATACTAAAAATCCTCAAGAATCCGGTGTGAGCTTCGGCCGTTGTGACCTCGAGAAGGACTTGAGGATCAGTTTTATGCGCGTTTATCTCGTGAACGATGGCACTTGGAAAAAAAGTACCCACCTGCAGAGAAAGTGTTGGAAATTTTATTGTCTACAAGAAAGGCCCCTACCCCTACATATTTCATCGCCAGTCCACTCCTTCTCCGCCAAAACACAAGAAAAGTAAAAAGTCCAGATTATTTTTGGATTTTGGAAATGCCAATCTCAAACCAAAGTACATCCTTGTAGCTTTCGAAACAGACCAAAATGGTAAGAATCCGTCAAGGGTAAAATGGTAAGAAATCAACCCACAGGGACAGGGATTGATTTCGCAACGCTTATTTTACCAATTCAACACCGTCCTTAAGAGCTGTCTTAAACTTGGAAAATGACGTGAACCTTTGTCCACACTTCGTCATCATAGGTACCGATCGTCGAGACTACCGCATCTACTACCCGCTGGCTGTTGACATGACAGCCCGCCCGCAAAACGCCATCACAATAATTTCGCGTGTACCTTGAAAATATAAGTTGGGGCACGGTAAAAGCTGACGTCATATACACACTATGACGTTTCGCGTGCACCTAATTTTTATTTTTGCGTACACGTTAGCGTGTACCTAGACACAGCGTTGTGTTTGACGTGATCAAGGCATGAAGACGAAAGATTGGGCTATCGAACATCGAAGACCGATATGAAATCGCTTATGGGAATCAGAAGTTTGATGATTTTAGGAATCGTCTGAATTTGCTTGTCCCCTAGATTCTTTTTTTTTTAATGATTTCGCATCAACCACAAAGGGTTATTAGCGATGACAGGGAGGTTTAAGTACCTGATCTAAGAACAGCTGGTTGGGATAATCGAACAATAAGGACAGCAACAGACAGGGACACATTTTTCACGCCAATGGGTCTATATTGGCGACTTTCAAACATACAAACAAATAAGACCACGGAAAAGGATGATGGGTTAGGTGGCTTACATAGGATCAAATCTAGCTAAGTGTTGAATCGTCATAAAGTTTCATATATACCGATATCTTTTAGAAATTTTAGTACCTTGATGTATTTGGCTGGTTTTGTTAGGGTATCTGGAGAGTGTGTGATGTTGTTCAGCGATCTCTGGATGTCGTAGTCAGGGCATGTGTGTAGGATATGGCTGACAGTCAGTATGACACTGCACATTGAACAGCTTGGTCGGTCTTGTTTTGTTATCAAGAAAGAGTGAGTTAATTTGGTGTAGCCGAGTCGTAACCTGTTTAGTATAATTTGATCCCTTCTCTTTTCGGGATTCAAAAGCATGGCACTGATGGAAGGTTTGTGATCCCTGAGGTATGTGTCTTTTAGTTCCCATTTTTGCTGCCAGAAGTATGTGGTTTTGCATTTTATGAAAGCTTTAAAATCTCCAGGGGGATCAATTTTGCATATTGGAAGGTCATGTGAAGAGGTGGCCTCTGTTGCCAAGCGGTCTGCTTCCTCGTTACCATGAATGCCAACATGAGAAGGGGTGTACATCAGGATGATTTTATCGGATTTGTCAAATGTTTCTTCTCTTATTTGTTGTACTAGGGGGTTGCGGGGGTATATGTGGTTGATGGACTGAAGAGAACTAAGTGAGTCTGAGCAGATTATGTACCTTTCTTCTGGCTGAAGTTTTATGAATAGAAGTGCTTGTAGAATTGCGTAAAGTTCGGCTGTGTAAATGCTGTTTTAATTCTGGAGTCTGAAGGCCTGTTTTGATGATGGTGTGAATAGGGCAGAAGCCACTTTGTTTTCAGTCTTTGAGCCGTCTGTGTAAATAAGGTTGTAGTCTGGGAGACTGGAGACTATGGCGTGAAAATCTGCTCTAATAAGAGAGTGGCTAGATTCGTTCTTGTCATATTAGATTGAGTATTGTCCGAATTTTCAAGTGTTTCCAAGGAGGAGTTGAACAGTTGTACCAAGGAAGAGTTTTTGGAATTTCGATGTCCAGCTCTCGTTGGATACGTCTAACCCTTTCATGTATTGTAGGTGTGGTGTTTGAGTTGAACATGCCCTCAAACCTTTGAGAGAGGACTAAATTGTGGCAAATGCTTTTCGGATTAGAAGATGTGTTTACAGCATAATTTAATGTGGAGCGCTTGGCGCGAATTTCGAGCGGGAGTTCATTTACAAGTGCTAGTAGACTTTCAACCGGGGTAGTGCAAAAAGCTCCGGTGGCTATTCTTATAGCTGTTGTCTGTATGGAATGGATGGTTTTGAGATAGGTTTTTTTAGCGGTCATGTAAGCAATTGCTCCGTAGTCAAGTTTGGATCTGATGGGACTTTGATAGATCAATAGCAGAGTTTTGCAATCCGCTCCCCAAGAGTGGTTGGATAGAATCTTCATTAGGTTTAAACCGTGATTGCATGATTTCTTGAGATAGGAAATGTGTTGCCGCCAAGATAACTTTTGGTCGAAAATGACTCCTAGGAATCTTGTGGACTCAGAGAATTTCAGGCTTTTTCCGTAAAGACGAAGAAGAGGCGAACTGAGTTGGCGGGCTTTGCTGAAAAGCATGCAGTTGGTTTTGGGAACGGAAAACTTAAATCCCGATGCTTTCCCCCAGTTTTCGATTTTTTTCAGGGTGGTTTGTAAAGTTTTTTGAATTGAGGAGATGTCTTTTCCTTTGATGTAAATAAGTAGGTCGTCAGCAAAAAGGCTACAACGAACTGGCGCTTTGATGATTTGATGGTTTTGATGGTTCAAAAAGAGTGTTACACTGAGAACTGCGCCCTGAGGAAGTCCGTTTTCTAGTTTTTTATTGTGAGACAAGATACCGTTGATTCTGACTTTAAAAGATCTGTTGTGAATGAAGTTTTGAACAAACGCCAAGATGTTTCCCTTAAGACCCCATTCGACTAGCTTTTCAATTATTGGACGGGTCCAAGTCATGTCATAGGCCTTCTCTACGTCAAAGAAGACTGCCAGAAGATGTTGTTTGATAGCAAAAGCCTCATGAATTTCAGATTCCAGTTGAACTATGTTGTCAGTTGTTGATCGATGCTTTCTGAAGCCATTTTGAGAAAGATGAAGTAAGTTTGACTTTTCCAAGTGCCAAACTAGACGGTTATTGATAATACGCTCAAGAGTTTTGCACATGGTGCAAGTTAGGGATATTGGCCGATAGGAGGCTTTGTCATCGCTTGGTTTGTTTGGCTTCAGAATAGGAGAGACAATGGAGCTTGACCAAGGGCTGGAAAATTCATGTGTTTGCCAGAATATGTTGTAGATATTGAGCAGGACGAGCTTGGCTTTGGAGGACAGATTTTTCAGAAAAGAGTAAGGAATGTCGTCTGGACCGGGATGAGAGTCCTTGGCTGATTTGAATGCTTCTTCGAGTTCTGAGATAGTGAGAGACAAATTGATGGAGAGAAAATTATTGTTTTGTTTGTTTATCTCCTGAGATTCTTTGTGTTTTTTGAATTGTAAAAAATCTTTGTCGAAATTTAGATCACTTGAATTTGCTTGGAACTGTTCAGCTAGAACCTCAGCGATATCGGATTCACAGTCAAAAATTTGGTTGCTGTCTCTTATTATTGTGATTCGGGGACGTTTGATGGACTTGAGTTTTTTTACCTTGTTCCAGACTTCAGTCATGGGCGTCGAGGGGTTGATAGTAGAGACATAATTTTCCCATGATTCTTTTTTGCTTTTCTTCACAACATATCTGGCTTTAGCTCTCAACCTTTTAAAACTCAAGAGATTTTCTACGGAGTTTGTTCTCTTCAATTTGTTGAGGGCATTTTTACTTGCTTTTATAGCCTCGGCACATTCTTTGTTCCACCAAGGGACAGGTGTGAATTTTTTGTGATTGGAGGAAAGTTTGCCTATGTGGTTGTGTGCTGAATCAAGTATGATTTGACAGAAGTTTTGTACGGTTTGGTCGATGTCGTTGTCAGTAGGTGAAAACGATTCAAGTTTATGGTCCACTTCTTCGGAAAATGATGACCAGTTGGCGTTTTTCAGATTCCATTTAGGGTAGACCACCGAATATTTCTCGGGGTTTAGTTGGTGGTTTTGGATTCTGATGGGGTAGTGATCACTACCGTAAAGATAGGGGTAAGTGTCCCACGTCAGGTAAGGTGTGAGTGTAGGGCTGCATATTGTTAGGTCAAGGGCACTGAAATTTCCATTGTATGAGTTGAATCTGGTAGGCGATCCCGTGTTTAGGAGTATTAGGTTGGAAGAGTTAAGCCACTGTTCTATAGCTTGTCCTCTTTGATTTGTGGACACGGAGCCAAATAAGGTGTTGTGGGCGTTGAAATCCCCCAAGATTATGCATGGTGCAGGTATCTGATTCAACAGATTTTTGAGTTCATGTTGAGAGATTTCTTTGTTTGGGGGTATATAAATGTTACAAATGGAGAATTTGGTTTTCAGTTGGATGGAGAACGCAACCGCTTCTAAATTTGTGTCGAGGTCGATTTCTTGAGTAGTGAAACTTAGGTTGACGAAAGAAGTGCTGCGTTAAAGTAAGATTTTTGAGCGGTAGTAATTTGGCTTGACTGTTGAGATGGTAAAGGTTCAGTTGGATTCGATTCCATGTTGTCTCTGTAGTCAGAAAACAAAGGATCTATAATTATTTGTTTGTTTATGAAGTGTTTTGGGCACATACGTGCCCAGCTGATTTCACGGGCCCTGTTATCGCACTAAGTTTTTGTTGATGCGATATGGCTTGTTCGTAAAATTATTAAATATTAATTATTATTATTGCTTATCTGGTCAAGTCTGGAGCTCTTTGCAGAATTCCTGGCACAGGATGACAGCATGGGATCCTAGGACGTCGACTGGTCACAGAAAAAACCGAGAAAAACAGTATGTAGCCACTAAAACTCGCGAAATTCTGGAGCTCGAGGACGACACATGAGTTTTCCGATTGAAGGCTGACCACGTGATGTAGATTCTTTTGATGTGTGTATTTTGTATTATTAAAAAAAATAGTTTGTACCTGTTTTATATTTTAAAATTTTTTGTTTTTTTCAAAATACGTATTTTTTATTTTCTATTTCAAAGGTATTTCAAGAAGTAGTTTGTATTTTGTATTTGGACTATGTTGGATCGAGTATTTTGTATTTAAATACATTTTTCGAAGTATTTTGCCCAGCCCTGGGTGGTGTGACCTACGCGTAATGATTAAGTAGGTACAGGGTACATACATATTATACTATGTAAAAGTTGATAATTTGAAATATAGACTTCTAAAATACAATGGCCTTTAATAGGGTGTTGGCTGTATTTATCACCACTACTAAAGAAAGTCGCTTTATTATTATTATTATTATTACTATGGTAAAATCTGTTCCTCTCTATGATCAATGGTAATGGGCACACCATTTCCGTTTTACCACTCGTTTCCATCCTGATAATGTTTTCCAACTTCGACTTACGGTAATTGTTGACGACGACTACTTCTCGAATAGCATTTTCTAAGAGTTAGGCAACCACTTAAACAGCTATATAGGACGCTTCCTTCTTGCAGGTACTTACGTCGTAGGACAAGTAATGGAAAGAAGGGGCATTTTACAGTGGAAATAGTGGTTTCCCCAGGAAACTACGGTCGACGAACGTGATGTTGTGGTGGTGTCTACCTACCGTGAAAAGTTGGTGGCTGAAGTCGAGAAGTAGTGGTCGTCAACAATTACCCGACTTACTTCCAAGAACGTCAACCTAACCTAACCTCAAACCATACGCAAGCGGTTGACGTTTTACCCCACTCACAGCCACATACACCAGACATACACCACTTACTCTCCTTCAGACTAGTGTAAGTTCGGGTATGTGTTTCCGCATTCAACAGTGACGTAGTCCGTGATGTCATAAACTTCCCCTCACATACCTTTCTCTCGCGAAAATGAAGGTGTAAAGGTGGGTTCAGTCAGCTTGGTTTTAGTTTTAGTCGTAGTCGTTGTCGTAAATTTGAAAGTAGAAAGCACGCGTCATATGCGCGGCGTTCATACAGAGTTTTAGTTTTAATTTTAGTCGTAAGAATTCCGAACTTCGTCGTATGATGCCGACTTGCAGGTTGCGTAATTACCGGTATAAGGTATGAGCATGGATGGTGATGGTAATGGGTTGTATGTATCAATAAAAAAATAGCATAAGCATTTGCTTCGATTTCAGAGGAGTTGTACTCCTCATAAATGTAAGCAAATACTTATTTATGCTTAGGTATTTTTTTTTACGAGTTTTTATATTAATACTACCCATTATGAACACGGACCGTATGAAGATGAAGGTTCGCGCAGTATCATTCGAGCTCCTATTGGTCAATTCTTACGACTAAATCTTGCTGTATGAACGCTCTTCTCTGTTACGACAACGACTAAAACTAAAACAGCGACTAAATAAGCTGACTGAACGCACCTTAACACGTTACACTCATACCCGTGTATGAGATTCACCTCGCGAAAAATTGCTTATTGTAGCGTTCCAAAGGAAAAATTCAACCTTTTTTACTCAACGTAAGATAACCCCTGGGAGTTGAAGTGTGTCCGGCCCGGTTCAGCGTCAAGGAGATGGTTGGGTTCCAAAAACTGTAAAAGAAAAGGCGCCACGGATTTGTCTCTGGCACATCACCAGTTTTACTTCTATCACAGCGGCTCCTTTCGTGTTTTGGATCGTCGATAAAGGCGATTGACCTTATTGGGGAAAATGGAGATTCGTAGAGGACGATTTAGGGAGTTGATTGAGGTCTCCAATTTTCCGTTGTCTCTCTTTACTGTGACGTCATGCGTATAAGAGATGGTTATCGAGGTCATTGGGCGCTTCCCAATAAGGCGTATAAGGACACAATTCGACACATATGGACACAATTTGACACAGCTAGCGTTCCAATAGCAGTAATAGCACCACATGTCGACACATCGAAACATTGGCGAGGCTGAGCTTAGAATTGAGCTGGCAAGTGCACTTTGACATTGTGTATCCGTCTTGTCGCAGTTATTGGAAAGCGCCCTATGTTTCTTGAGATATGACATTTCGTTTCTGACAATGGGAAATTTTTCGAATCTGACAAGCGCTCTGTCGTGTATTTATTTGATTTCAGCATGAATTTCATGATTTCACTTGTTCTTACCCTCGTTCTTACCAATAAGTGTGTTATGTTATATGTAGTGGAAAACTGAGAAGATACTTACAGAAATGGTTCAAGGGTGTTGTGTCGGTCTATGCGAGTGCGAGAATAAGACGAATACACCCGGCATAACCATGATCGGCATAACCATGCACCGGTTCACGAAAGACCCAAACTTGATGTAAGTGTGGCTGCATCAGCACCAGCAGGGATCACGCTGCACCAGACACGTGCATCTTACTATGAAAAAACTCTATTACTTCGTCCATTAAAAACTCCCTTATGGGCTCTAGTGACTTTCCCCACATGATAATGGGAACAGTATAGCTAACCGATTCAAAATTCCCGCAAAAGTCAGAAGCGAAACGTCCAAACGTCATAAACGTCAAAACGTCAAAGGTGACCTCGAAAAACTATCTATTTTCTATCTCCTAAAATTGGAAAGGTCAATGCCGCCCGGCAACGTCGGCTGTTACGTCAATTGAAGGCACGTCAAAACTGTCACTTTGTTGTCTTGTGCAGTCCACTACCAGCAAACTTTTGTTCCTGTGAACCCTTGGGACCCAGCAGGCTCCTTATTGGGCCTCACCGTCGATGACCAGCGTCGTCGCCGTCGTCGCAGACAGACCTTTCTCTGCATCATCCCTAGCTTTCACCCAAGGAACAGCAACAACGACTGTGTATCGAGTCCTCCGCACACACCAACTGTTGGCACGCCAGAAAAGGTCACCGCTTGGGCTGGCTGCGTCGTCAGTCTCCTTTTTTTCAAGATTTTCTGCTTAGTCCCCACATGGAGATCCGCATTCTATATTTTACAGAGTTCGCTACCATTGTAATTGGGACGCAAACGTGTGTTGTGTCCCCGCACTGACATGATCAAGGTTTAGGCTCGCTTTGTGACTCATTTGAGGTTGGGGGATCAATCAGCAGGCAATAAATGGCAGGAATGACATGGGCGAGAGCTACTGCGCTACTGGCAAAGCAGCATACCATGCTTGCATCTGCCTGCGGAAGGTGTAATGTAACAGTCACTAGTCGCAATTTTTCCACCGCACCTGCCATGTAAATCATGTAATGCATTGCTGGTAGCGCAATCATCCAGCCTCTCACCTCTGGAACTAGATCTACTACTAGCCTGCTATAAATACGCCAACCACAAGATCAAATACGGGACACAACAGCAAACCCCCCTTAACATAATTCCTACTTGTCAAATTTCATGTCATTGATGTGGGTATTGCAGGTATCTACTAGTGCCCACCTTCCCACCTAGGCTGTGTGTTCCTCTCAAAAACGTCCTCTACGATCAAGTACCGAGCTCTACACCAGGTGGCGTTTTTTAAATGTAAATCGCCTATACTGTTAGTGCGATTGACCGTGGAACTTATTCGGGAAAGTTCAGAATCACCGATGTTAGAAGTGGCCCATGAGTCCATCACCACAACAAAGCTATGCTGGAGCAGCCACAGCATTGTTGTAAAAGGTAGTTATTTTCGGTCGCAACATTCGCAACCCACGGCGGATCACGGATATTTGATAGAATATGCTCGTTTTATGCCCCAGAGTTACGTCACGTTCATCAGCGCTTTTTGTTACTGATAGAATCCTTGATGTTGTAATTGTTCAAATATACTTAATGGAATAATTACCCTAAGGATTTTACAAGTTTGTCTTATTGTCAAGAGCAAGAGGTCAAGAGTTAATGATGAATTTACGAACTTCTGATACGTAGCTTGCTCTAGAGCAGCCCTGGGTCCATCAAGTGAATTTACATTCATAAAACCACTTCAAAACATAAAATCCAGATGATCTCTGGTTGAATGGTTCTGGTTTAGTCGAAGTTTTTATGCAACCAGGTAGGGCACCCTTTCTGTCTTGGTGGTATCACCTCGATACCACCTTTTAAAGAATTAATGGTGAAATGGTGAACAATTGAACATGTTTAGCGGTATCGAGGCGATACCGCTTGATTGGGAGTACCACAGTGCTGCCATCCATCGGCAAAAAAATCAGTTTTGCTCGAATCCGGATGGGATACAGGCTGGTGGGTCTCCACTCCATCTCCATGTCCATAGTCTTTTTCGAGCGAGTAACTTTTTGTAACCGGTTGGTTATTAGCGGTTGACATTAGATTGACAGATACTGTTATTTTTTTGACATCTGATATTTCTCGCTAAAACGTTGCGGTTATAACTTTGGTTATCAGATTTGGCGGGAAAAGAGGGACTGATAGCTTCAAATAGTTACGTACTTGTACTTGTCTCTGTTACATACCGTGTACCGTCAGGGCTGGGCAAAATACTTTGAAAAATGTATTTAAATACAAAATACAAAATACACGATCCAAGACAGTCGAAATACAAAATACAAACTACTTCTTGAAATGCCTTTGAAATACAAAATACAAAATACGTATTTTGGAAAACTAAGAAATTCCAAAATATAAAATACAACCTAGAGTATTCCAAATACAAAATACAAAATACATTCCTATTGCGTATTTTAACCATTTTATTGGAAAATCCGTAAAATGCAAGTATTTCAATGGGAACACTTCATTGATTCAGTCGCAACAATAAGTAAGTTATTATGAACTATGAAAAGACAAATAAAATAAACATAAAGTGAAGAAAACTTCATATTTAAACCTATTTCTTACTTCATTCATCAATTCTTCAAAATAACATATGTTGATTTCCTTTGGGGACAACCAGCTTTTCGAAAATATTGTCCGACATCCGACATGGAACCTCTCGTGGCTGACAGTAGGATGCACTTACCAGTAAAACGTAAAACGTAAAAGATGCAATCGAACTCATTATCGATCCCAGATAGTGTGCAAGAGCAAGAGATGTTAATGGGGTGAAAATAGTATTACTAGAACAATTTCGGCCCGAACAGACTTAAGAGCATGGGAAACAAATGTATTTTGTATTTTGTATTTTGAAAACCAAAATACTTTCTCGAAAAATGTATTTAAAATACAAAATACGAAATACTAGCTGCCTGAACTATCCCAAAATACAAAATACAAATACTTCTCAATCAAATGTATTTAAATACAAAATACAAAATACTTTTATGTATTTCAAATACGTATTTCAAATACTTGTATTTGAAATACCGCCCAGCCCTGTGTACCGTGTACTTCAACCATTCGTCGTAATCTAGGATAGCTTTGAAGGTGGAAAATTCAGACATTCAGCCAATCCAGTCACTTGAATCGATAAACATCTCGTTTCCGAAGTCACCCGGGTGGGCCCCTATTACGAATTTTGTGAATCACACGTGTATTGCCAACACGTGGTTGGTTATTAGCGGTTGACATTAGATTGACAGATACTGTCATTTTTTTGACATCTGACATTTCTCGCTAAAACGTTGCGGTTATAACTTTGGTTATCGGATTTGGCGGGAAAAGAGGGACTGATAGCTTCAAATAGTTACGTACTTGTACTTGTCTCTGTTACATACCGTGTACCGTGTACTTCAACCATTCGTCGTAATCTAGGATAGCTTTGAAGGTGGAAAATTCAGTCATTCAGCCAATCCAGTCACTTGAATCGATGAACATCTCGTTTCCGAAATCACCCGGGTGGGCCCCGATCAGGGCCCAGGGCCCTGATTACGAATTTTGTGGATCACACGTGTATCGTGATCACATCACACATACAATTTCTATGAAATCCTGTTTGTTTTCTTGTTCATGGTGTAATAGTGTAATACCGAAGAATCAATAAATAGTTATATTGAATTGAATTGAAAATCAACTATTATTTCATATTTCTACTATACTTATAGATAAATACCTAGGAGGTATGACAAGTACTTTCAGGATTAAACCACCATCAGGCCGTCATCGGACATCTGGAATACCCGATATTCTTGTGGGTCCATCGCAGATAAGTCCATCGTCTTCGATTCTTCTCGTCGTTGAGTCAAGTTGTTAAGTTTTTGAGGTTAGGTTAGGTACGTTTCTCGTTTGGAAATTCTGGACCGCTTCTTGTTTCAAATTCAAATCTGTTGCCGCCACAATTTGTTCCCAGACGGCACATGTTCCATAGTGTGGCACAAAATTTTAGGTGATCCAATGAACGGCGCAGATGTTATGTGAACAAACGTCTATGGAACAAACCAGTCACAGTACTAGAGTTTTCATGTTTGTGTCTGATTTTTTGGAAATTGATGCAAAAATATCCGGTAAGTGATGAGTTATTATGTATTATGTGCCTTCCAGGATTGCTTTTGTTGTGTACTCACCTAAGCATTATTTTTATATGATAATTTAGCAAAATTTTCGTTGATTTCTGGTGGTATCATTTGAAACCACTGAGCGGTAAGCACACCTTTTGCGCGAGCAAAAAAAATTGTTGTAAACTGTCAAAATGTGAAAAAGTCCGTTGTCTGTTGGATTGTTTTCAGCTCTAACACTCTTATCTGATCAAAGTGGCCAGCTATTACCTGGTGGCCAGTGCGTGTGGTGGTGACTCGTGTTCTCGTATAGGTAAATAGGCACCAGTGGGTACCTACCTCTATCTATGAAAAAATTGCGGTTGTCGATTTCGCAGTCAATAGGCTAGTGGTAGTGGACATGGGTTTTTTATTTCTTTTTATGAAAGATCGTATCAAAATTGTTGAATTGGCAAGATGATTTTGTTTAAAAAAGTTTTTGTACATATAGAAAAAACATGAAAAAAATTTGTCTGTTCAAATGGCGCGGCAAGTGCATGACGTCACATTTTGAAGAGAGCAATTGGGCATTTCCATTGACGTCACAGCAGTGTTGCCAGCTGTCCAGAATTGCCCGCCAAATTTGAACCAAATAATGTTCGAGAACAACCGAACTACAGGGCGCTTATGGAGTTCCAGTTTCTGCAATTTTTTCCTCGGCTACCTGTTTGAGTTTGAAACTTCTGTATCAAGTTCAAAGCAATGTCCTTATTGCGCCTGCAAATTAAGTTCTCGTGGAAAAGTGTGTTTTTTGTGAAAAAGCAAGCCAAACATGTTAGGTTAACTGCACAGGGTAGTGGTGAAAATTCATATTTTCCGACAAAATTGGGCATGAACTTTGCCACCAAACCTCAACTGAATGTTGGGGGTTTACATTCCCGGCATTGCTGGAGTGATATGCCTTGTGTGGGGCTAGGTATGTACCTCTTCGGTTTGTGCTTCCCAATCACCCAAATACTTGAGGCCCAGCTTTTACTGCTGAATTAAAGAAACAAACAATAGTTTTTGTTTATATTTTATATTTTCAAAGTTCAGGAATGTCTTCACTTTGGTTGTAGAATATGGACAGAGGCAAAACATGGAAGTTTAACTCGAACAGCTGTTCGGCCACCGGAGCCCTCCTTGACAGAAATTTTACACCTGATTTAACGATATTGAATTTTCAACTACAACTTGATTGTGTCAAGACACATTTCTTAAAAATACAAATATTAATTGTTCTATTGAGGATTCTAGGCTCCAAATTGTGGTCGACATAGCAATTCCTCAGTCCGTAGATTTTCCCATTTTTAGATTGCCGAAAGCCACAATTCTTGACACAGGTACTTCCTGAAACTAGATAGGCTTAGCAACAGATAATTTTGTGCAAACATCATAACTGTATTACAGCAATTTAGTTACCCATCCTAATTGTTATCGGTACAACCTCCGTATATTTTTTCAAGTGTATTCCTTCCTTCCTCCTCTCCATTTCTTGGCGCTTTGAGATACATTCTGTGATGCCTCGTACTTCCACGAGCCCCAGCGTTTCGAGAAAACCATGAATTTCTCATTTTTTCGTCAAAAAAAAAAGATTCAACCACTCTAAACTCCAACCCAACGTTCACGTTCATTGAGCCCTCTACATCTCTAGTCATGCTTTCTCCATTGCTTTCACAAGCCTAGATGTTTGAATTGACAATAGTTTCCATTTTCTACTTCACTGTAGTTGTAATATTTGCTGTGATATAAGCACATGTGAACCAGAGGGATCGGCTCCGATAGTATCTTCATCTTCTGTTGACCAAATCGTACACCTGACTTGACAATCTTGAATTTTCAGTTGATGGCTTCATCGCGGCAAGACACATTGCTTAAAAAATCCTGAAATTTCTTCTTGTAAGCAGGTTTGAGGTAACATTGTGGTCAACTTAGAAATTCCTTGGTCGCTGGATTTTCCCATTTCACGATCGCCACAGGTCACAGTTTTTGCCACAGCCATACTTTCTGAAATCAGAAGGGCGCTTAGTAATGGATAATTTGTAAAATCATCTCACATTTATTCTGTATTCTAACAATTTAGTCAGCTTTTTACCTTATCGGCAGGCATATAAACTGGCATATTTTCTTCTTCCCAGATGTCTTTGAGTCGCATTTCTTGGCACTTTGAGATACTTCCTGAGATGCTCTTTTTTTCCAGGAATCTAGTTTTCCGAAAAAGCCACAGATTTCTTTTTTTTCGACGAAAATGATTTAAGCACTCCACCAAACTTTCTTCTTTATTGAGCTATTTGGGGCAGCACATCTCCAACTATCAGTAGTGATCGAAGCGCCAGAGTTTCGTGAACAACTATCACGCACAAACTTGCTTCCTACTGTATCCAAAATCTCAAAAAAGTACTTTTTTTACAATCATAACAACGCGGGTTGTTCCCTAACACTTTTTTGACGTTATAAATTCAACTAGGTTGGCAACACTAGTCCGTGACGTCATGTGGAAATGCCTAATAGAAACTGTAGTTGGCCATTCAATGACTGAAGAACACCTTCTCGTTTTGAACTGATTTATACCAAAACAATAAAATGAGACGCTGAGGTGCTATGGTTTGACCTCACATTTTGGTCGATTCTTCCTTAAAATTCACTTATTTTTGCTCGTGCAGGCTTCGGATTAATGTCACAACAGTGTTATTGTTATATGTTGTGTAATATGAGTGGCAGTACTGCGAGTGTCGCATGCCATATGTCAAGCCTACGTCAAATAATCTAGCTTTTTTGAATACAATTTCGCTTCATAATACATAATAACTCCATGCAATGGCATCAAAAATAAGTTCCTTGTAATAAGGTTGTGCTCGCACGTGAAAATACACCACTACGTAATAGATATCCAGAACGAATGCTTAGGTCGAATGTCAAATGCGTTCTCCTCTCCTTCCTTCCTCCCACCTCCTAGCCCACTTTCAAGCTGTGACGTAGCATATTATTCCTGATTTGAATAAGTTGTTTGAATTGTTTGAAGTTGAATTGATTTGTTCCTTATGTCGGATAGAGAACAGTTGAAGAGATCAACTTTGCTCTCATAAGCAGAGTAATTAACAATCATCTGATATAGAGATGATGAGGAGATGCCACTAGGATGTTGGTTCTAGCTGTGGGAAGGTAAAATAAATTGTGTGACCTAGAGGAAAGCCGAGGAACACTGAGACCCACAGCACCAAGAAAATCAGGACAATCCAACGCGTTGCTAAACAGTCCAAAGAGAAAATGGATTTAGTGGAACACTCTTCGAGACTTCAAAGATGACACACTGAACCGCTCTAACATGATCGCAATACTATCTAAAATAGGTCGTTTCAGTAATGAAATGCCGCCGATGAGTACTACATTCAAGCCAAGCATTCCTCCTGAGTCTCCTGAGAGAAGATTTGATCAAGCTATGTATCATGCCTTTCCACTCATCTTGAGAAAGGTGTGCCCTGTGCTGTGCCCCTGTCCAGCAATAGCAAACTGGGGCTGTGCTACATGTAACGTCGGTCTGTGCTTGAGTGACAAGAAACATTGTTTTTCCAAGTACCATGACAAAAATTAGACATTTGTTTGTATTGTTCGAATTATGTACGTACACAATTTTCTCAGTAAAGTTCTTGAACAACAAATTTTTGATGAAGTCTTCAAGAATCTTACCCGAGGGGCAAACCGCTGGGGAAGTCTGGTGTACATGCCGAAGGAAGTCCGGGGGAAGTCCGAGGAAGTCCGGAGGAAACCCTTACGAGGGGGAAGTCTGGTGTACAGAATTTGACCAGCGGTTTGCCCCTCGATCTTACCCATATTATTATACTTGTTGCTTAGTTGTAAAGTAGTGAAACCATCTCAAAACAGTAGGTACCTAATTTTTCTACTGATTTCCCCATCATTTTTATATTTAATTTAGCCCTCGGTTTGGCCTCCAAAGTCAATTTCAAAAGAAAAAAACGAATTCAAAGAAAAAATAAAACTATGCCCGGAAAGGGTTAAGTTGTAGATTAGGACGTCTCGGGGTAGGTAGGTAGGTAGGTACAAACTAAAATGAGTAGGTAGTTTAATACACAAATAATGCTACTGTTACAGTTTTTTTCCCTAAATGCTATAAAAATAAAATCCAATGGATCTGTTAGCAGATGCATCTGCATGACGATCCGCGTTTGGCGTTTTCAAAGTACATATATTCCTGAAATATACAGAGTAGTTGAAAATTACAACTTGACAAGGAATCAACTAATTCACCATAAGAAAAGCTGCGCCCAGTAACATGGCCTTGTTACGAGAGTTATTTTCACCACCAGGGAATTGTATGTGCAAATTATAAGCCACTTGAACTTGATCCCATTGGTGCACTATGCTGCCCACTTGCGTCTGTCCATCACCAGTGTAAATCTGACCAGAAACAACAACAAAGGATGTCATTTAGGTAACGTAACGTATAAACGTAACGTGTTTGCAAAAGTTACCAACCATAAAATTATAATTTTTACCCATCAGGCAACCGAAAAGGGACTCTGGACCTTCTATCCTATAGATCACTTCGTAATGTCTATTGTATATCAAAAAATTTGGCTTTGTGATGTCGAACTTTTGCGAGATCTTTCCGACCAGCTCGCCGGGCGGCACCCACACCTCCAGCTCCTGCAAGAAGCAGAACAGTGTGCAGCAAGAGCCGCAGGCAAGTCTTCGATTGAAGTGCATGGCTTCTTGCTGTGTCGGATCGTACAGCCTCATGGAAAACGATCTGGAGGATCCAAAGCAAGTCCGCTGGCACGATTCCGAGCTTTCTGTTGCATAGTAAATGGTTTCACCCCTTGGCACCTTCACTGTGTAACGGTTTTCTGATGCAACGTTGGACATTACTGAAACATTTTCATTGTTGTCGATGATCAAGAGATTTAATTTTTGGTTCTACTCACAGTCTGTAAGCTCCACTGTTTGCTGAACCAAGAGTTGATCGACGTTTAGTAAAAAATCCAAGCCGTGCAGTGGCGAGAAATGTGATGTCATCGAGCTTTGCCAATCAATCGTCGAAACAGGAATTGGGCGTCTGTGGGCTTGCTCTAGGAAAACAACTCGAATCAGAAGTAGTCCGGGGGCATCATAGAGTCAAAAAAGGCTTGGCCGTGTGCAACTTTGTGAAGATACAGGGGTGATTCAAAAGTGTCGGACCAAACCAATACACGGCATATGGAATATTTTGCAAAGCCCACAAAAACTATTAAAAAAATTCTTCGACTTTTATTTTTGAAGTTATGAGGTGCCAAAAGGTGGTCCTTCGAACCCTTGTATTTTCGTTATCTCAAAAGATTCTACTAAACTAATAATGCAAGAATAATGAATAGCAAATATCAACTACTGAATGTGTGCTAGATTTCCATTTACTATACAGGGTGATTCATGAAGTAAAAAAATCCAGTTTCTCCAAAATAGTCCTCTAAAGAAAATTTCTTGCTACAAAACTATGACTGCGTTTCTATCGCAGCTTTGGATCCGATCGAAACTCTATCCGATCGAGTCGATCCGCTTGAAATTGCCGATGTAAACGGTCAGGATTGAGATTTCAATCGGATGGAGCAGTTCAAGTCGATCCGGTGCTTTGGCCGGCTTGACTTGAGTCGAGCGGATCGAGGCTCGTATCCGCTCGTATTTCAACCGATATGAACACGATCGGATCGAAGTGACAGATGGCCGACTTGTAAACAAAGCGTAATCGTGCGCAATTCTTACTGAATCGAGGGATACTTTGCAGTAATTGTAAATAAAATACACAAAACAAATCTAATACAAAAATCTTTTCCGGTTTGGTGCAGTTTGACGCAAACCATGTTGTTGTCTCTCATAAATTCTAACCTAATTCTAAAGGAGTGAAATAGGATTGAGTGAAGCGGATCGAACATGCGACGATAAAAACGCGCTTGACTCAAGCCACTCTGGATTCGATCGAAAGCTGCGATAGAAACGCAGTCCGTGACGTCTGCTCTACATCAGTTAAGGGATCAACCGAATAGTTCAGAGGCATTTTTGAAGAAAAATAATTTTCGAGGTTTCTGACTCACCCTGTATAGAAAACAGAAATTCAATATCTAACCAATGGTTGATATTTCTTACTCATAGTTCTGCCACTAACCGTTCACCAAAATCTTTTGAAATGATGAAAATAGAAGGGTTCGAAGGACCACCCTTTGACCCTCCATAACTTCAAAAGTAAAAGTCAAAGAATTTTTAAAATATTTTTTGTGGGCTTACAAAAAGATCCCATATGCCATGTATTGTTTTGGTCCGACACTTTTGAATCATCCTGTATATAGAGCTATACTTCACTCGATTCCTAGACCTTTGAAGGATCGTGAAAAATTATGCTGGAACATTGACGTCTGCTGCAAGCAAATATGATGGAGGCGCCAATATGGGCTCCATCTGGTAGTAAGAAATTCGCTGTACCTCGTTTGTTTTCCAAGAGATGTCAACGCTTGAACGTTATTTTGTTGACAAATGAATTCTCTTATCATTTCATATCTAAATTTATAAACGTCATTTCGGGAAACTGTCAATTATACTAAATTCCGGCATTTTTTAAAGGTTATCCGATATTCTTGAAACTTGGCAGTATTATAGAAGTGCATGGTTTTAAGGCAGAATACCTAATCTTTCTTGCTTGTATGAAATCGCTTGTAACTAACATTACGAGCTAACAACTAACAATCGCGGTAACATTACGAGAATGCACCGCTCACCTGCGGCTTTTGTAACCAACGTTACGGAAATTACAACAAACAGATGATTTTTCATGCTGATTGTTCTAATCTCCGTAACGTTAGTTACAAGCGATTTCATAAGCAAGAAAGATTATTCTGCCTTGATTACATGCAGTTGTAATTTTGTTCCTTTATCAACAGTTCTGGTCTCAATCAAGCTCTAAACATCGTAATATGTTCAGAATGAATGCTTCGCTGAAGGGCAAGGTTGATTATCAGTTAATTCTCATCCCCAGCCAGATTCCGGGACCGATGAAACGTCGGGTGACTCTCGAGGGAATCACACATTTTTAATGTTTATTTTCAGTCGATTCTGATTAAGTATGGGATCTTTTTACTTGAGGTTTCAGCTTCAATTTGACCCCTTGGGCTTTAAAAATCAGTCAAGAGCAAAACATGATAGGTATCACGGAAAAACCAACAAATTGTTTCTTCTGAGCTTGTTTACGCGAGGCTAAGCAGAGATTTTAACAGTGGTTAGTTAGGAGTGTTTACGCGCGCCGACCAAAATGACAGCCGACAGCCCCTTAACGTAGGCCGCTATTCTTGAATCGTGTGAGAAAAGTCCCTGGCAGTAGAATACATTCCGCAGTACACTTCTGTAGTGAAAGTTGCCTAAAAACCACGATTTTAGGCAACATTCGCTACATCAGTGTACTGCGGATGGGCATGGGCGTTTACGTGCGATTGCCAACACTTGTTGGCTTACTAAATGCAATTTAAAATCACATTTAGCTAAGCTGGGGGGGGGGGGTATCTAGGTATAGGTTTTACGTAATAGGTATTGGAACGGAGCAGTAGCAGATATTCATGTGCACAGAGGCGTATCTACGGGGGGGCAAGTGGGGCACGTGCCATGGGCGCACTTTGATCCTCAGGGTCTATGTCCTCAGGGCGCAGATGAGAGGAAAAGATGAAAATATGAAAAATGAGAAAATGAGAAAATGAAATAATGTAGATATTTGAACTGTTGGGCACGAGGCTGGGCATAATTCGTGTGAGCAATAATTGACAAGCGAAATGGGAAAGAGAAAGAGGGAACAAACCAAAACCGACACATCCAAACAGAGGATCAACTTTCGACTTTTTCATCTGATCCAGATAAAGCCTAATAGGAGGGCCGAATTTGTCGTTGGCCCGCCTGGACTCTGAAAAAAAGCCTAATTCAGGGGCGCAATTTTCATGTTTTGCCCTGGGCGCAATTTACCTCAGATACGCCACTGTTCTTACGTCATTTAATGAATTTTCATTTTATAACCTAATTTTCAAAACACGCCAGTTTCGACTCCACGGATTTAAAGCCCGTATCGAAGCGAATCCATTGATATCAAAAACTAAAAATAGACCAAATTGGACATATCATACGTAGTTTTGTCAAACAGGGGACGATACAGGGTAGCCCAACGAAAACATGACAGGGGGGTTTTCGGGCATTTCACTTATTTTTTTTTTTAAAGATTAGACAGGTCGATTTTTTATGTTATGTTTTATGTTTTTGAGTTTTATGTTTATGTTTTTATGATGTTGCATATCTGATATGCAAGGGCATATCTGAAACATACATTGGTAAATTTTTATCTTTAGCCCTCTCATCCCCACCCACCCCAACTTCAAAATTTCAAATGACACCATCCACTTTGCGATACCTACATGGTATTGGTACATCAAATCAAAACAGATCAAATTCTTTCTGAAAAAAATATTTTTGAAATTAATAGCCCCCTCCCCCCTTCTTCCTAAAATTCTCTGACTGTCCCATTTTATATTCTCGACCCCTCAATTTTCTTCCATTCAATCAGCGTCATCCTAAATAGCACCGAAGGAGAAAATTTTCGGTGGAAAAAGTGCTACCCAAATTCACCCCTTTGTTCTCCCCCACCCCAACTTCAAAATTTAACAAGACACCACCTACTTTATGATACATCGAATTAAAAGGAATATGCGATATTCAGCGGCACGACATGCGCTGTAGGTTCGCAAAGCTAGGGGATGGAACTCATGCGTCTGCGCGAGCTAGGAAAAGTCAAAACCTGCAGATTTTCAGCCACCAATTTAACAAAGAAAAATAGATGACAAGAAACTCCTGATTTCCATGCTAGATTATGCAAAATAATGCTGTCCATGTGCATTGCTGTCGAAAAAATGAATTCCGCGCGTAGTGTTCCGAAAAGAACGAAAAAGCCGTTTTCAGTGTATAACTGATGGTTGCCTAGAAGGTGATGTTTTTTTGGGAACACACATGGAATGAAACTGCACTGTTTTTCCGTACGGTGTTTGCAGCCAGGCACTCAACAAACTGTCCGTCATTTTTGAACAAAAAAAAAAACTGAAGAAAACACAAAACCTCTGATATAACCCGATAAAATTTTATTTACTATTTGTTTACTTGCAGTTTCATGCCATTGACAGACAGGACGGCAACCGTAAGGCAGAGAAGAATACTAGAAGTAGGGCGGTATTTTCAAAAAAACAGTAACTAATAAACACGTTACCATATTTTCGCTCATAGTGTATCAAAAACTGATCCATCATTGCTGGTCTTGAACACAATGAAAGATCAAGAAACGCTCTTTTTTCCATAACTTATTTGAAAGTTCCATTTCCAGCCGTTTCAATAATATACAATGTTGAAATTACGCTTTTTACATGTGTTAGCATACGGCACTATTCTCAAATCCCCTCGCATGCTTGCACAAGCGCAGAAATGGCACTGAATTCCGCCTATTGAAGTCTCTTTCTGAGAACAATTTTTTCAAAATTTTCAAACCCCGAAATGCTTTAACTGCGGAAAGCCACATCCAGCTAACTACAGAGGACGTGAAATAATCAAAGAGATGCAACAACTGCGAAATAAGGATGACAATGAAAAGAATAAGAACGAGCAACAGAAGAAAGTAGCAACAACAGTAACACAACCCAAACCTATCCAAACTACCCGTACAACAGCACAGACATATGCAGAAAAAGTACACTCCAAAACACCAGGTGAAGAAGAAGATGCTCTACATAGTATAAACCAAAAACTCCATCATATACTAAAAATAATTGAGAAGCAAGAACAAGAAAATAAGAAAACACGAACAAGATTAGACAATCTTGAGAAACCGTTTAGCAAAGGAGCTGTACCAAAAGTGCGCAATGGCTAGTGAATTAAGAATTATGAACTGGAACGCCAATGGACTGCAAAAGCACCGAAATGATTTAGAAGCTATTCTGGCAACTCAAAAAATTGATGTGTGTGTCATTTCGGAGACGCACTTCACCAAACAAGATTACTTCAAACTGAGAGGATACAATACCTATCATGCAGTTCACCCCCAAAATACTGCTCAAGGGGGTAGTGCGGTAATCATCAAGCAGCACATTAAACAGTACGAAAACTTCAGGCTAGAATTAGAAGAATACCAAGTTATTTCGGTCCACATCAACCACCTCTAAAGGATGGATAGCTATTGGAGCCATATACTCACCGCCAAGACACAACCTGAAATTGCAAAACTATTTGGATCTTCTGCACAACTTCACAGGAAAATTCATACTTGGAGGAGATTTTAACGCCAAAAACATCGCTTGGGGATCTAGAATAACTTCTACCAAAGGAAGAGAACTACTCCAAGCAGTCCAAACTGAACATTGTGAAGTGCATACATCAGGAAAACCAACATATTGGCCTGTGGACGCAAATAAGAAACCAGACCTTATAGACTTCTTCATCTCAAAAAATGTTTCTTCCAACTACATCGAAGCAGATGAAGAGTTTGATCTCAATTCCGACCATTCACCAATAGTAATGACAATAAGCAAGAAAATAATAAGAAAGAAAACAAACCCTACACTAACAAATAGGCATACAAATTGGGGACGATTTCGGGAGATACTAGAAGAATCGATTGAACTAACAGTTCCTATCAAGAATCAATTCGAAATAGAAGTAGAAGCACAAAAATTACTCGAGGACATCCAAAAAGCTGCTTGGGATTCAACTCCTGGAAATCCACAGTTTACTAAAGGAAATAACTACCCGAAGGAGATTAGAGACTTGATTGCTGAGAGACGAAAAATTAGAAAAAAGTGGCAACAAGGAAGAAATCCAGCGGACAAAACCATCTTGAACAAGTTAACTGATCAAATTCGAGAAGAAGTTCGAGAAATTAAACAAGCCTCTATCAGCTCTTTCCTTGAAAACCTAACAGATGATGCATCCACTGACTACTCCCTATGGAAGATGACAAGAAGAATCAAGAGACCCATCAGGCAAATACCACCGATAAAAAGAAATGGAGTTTGGGCCAAGAGTAACAAGGAGAAAGCCGATATGTTTGCAGAACACTTAGAATGTACATTCCAACCCTACGATGATAGACAACTCCACAAATCTGACAATGACAACATCAAAGAAAAAAACCTTCTATCGACCCCAATACCTCCAGTTTCGCCTAAGGAACTAAAAAGAGAGATCGAGACGAACATCAGCTCAAAAAAAGCTCCTGGCTTCGATTTAGTCAACGGAGAAATACTAAAGCAATTACCATGGAAAGCAATCATGAAATTGACACATATATTCAACGCAGCATTCAGATTAAAATACGTTCCCCGGCTCTGGAAATGCGCAGAGGTTATAATGATACAAAAACCCGGAAAGGATCCAAACGAAGTACAGTCTTACCGTCCAATATCATTGTTACCAGTCATCTCGAAACTATTCGAAAAGCTACTTTTGAAACGACTTATGCCCATCATAGAACAAAAACACCTTATTCCAATACACCAGTTCAGATTTAGAAATAAACATTCCACATTAGATCAAGTACACAGAATCACCAATATAATCGAAAAATCTCTAGAAGAAAGAAAGATATGTGCTACCGTCTTTTTAGATGTAGCACAAGCATTTGATAGAGTCTGGCACGAGGGTCTATTTTTCAAGCTAGACCAGCTACTGCCAAATGCATTCAGTGAGGTACTAAGATCTTGTCTAACCGATAGACACTTCCGGATCAAGCACGAAGATGAATATTCAGAACTGAAACAGATCAAAGCGGGAGTTCCACAAGGAAGCGTACTAGGTCCCATCCTATACCTTTTGTACACCAGTGACCTTCCAACGTCGGAGGAATCAACGTCAGCAACCTTCGCTGACGACACTGCTGTGATGGCCGTTGGGAGCAGTGTCGAGGAAGCAACTGGCAAGCTACAAAGGGCCATAGACAGCATCATCACCTGGACTGAAAAATGGCAGATTAAACTGAATGAAAACAAATCGATCCATGTTAATTTTACAAACAAGAAGAACCAGTACATCCCGGTAAAAATCAACGGAAAAACCATACCACACAGCAACACAGCTAAATACCTAGGCATGACACTTGACGCTAAACTTCGGTGGAAGGAGCATGTTAAGAAAAAACAAGTGGAACTAAACCTCAAGTACAGAAACTTGTATTGGCTAATAGGGAGAAAGTCGAACTTGACCACCTACAACAAACTGCTTCTGTATAAGCAGATACTCAAGCCAGTGTGGACCTATGGAATACAGCTGTGGGGCTGCACCAAGTCAAGCAACGTTGCAACAATCCAGAGATTCCAAAACCGAGTGCTGCGGAACATAGTAAACGCACCATGGTACATCCGTAACAAAGATCTGCATAAAGATCTTCAAATCGAGAACGTGACCGCGGAAATCCAGCGATGTGCCACAAACCACCAGGAAAGGCTCCACCAACACACCAACATCGAAGTTATCCAGCTCCTGGATAACAGTGAACTCGTGCGCAGGTTGAGACGGCTTAAGCCGTTCGAACTTGCAAAGTAAACCTAAAAATCAAAGCTAGTGCTTCGATCAAACACTGTGATTGATTAGTGTTCTTACGAAACAAAATAACAATAGATCCGGTGGGTGAAATTGAGACTGTTAAGAATGTTTTATTATTTTAAGTTAGAGAACAAGTGGCTAATTAGTATACACTAAGGTGCTATGTACATAAATTAAAAAACAAAAAAAAAATGCTTTCACAAGCGCAGAAATGGCACTGAATTTCGCCTATTGAAGTCTCTTTCTGAGAACAATTTTTTCAAACCCTCTCCCAATAAATTGAACATTCGGAGTATTTTAGAGGGGGAAAGGGTTTTTTTGAAAGTTTTTAAAACTATTTTATCCAGGAAGAGATAAAAATGTTTTTTTCCATGACGAGAATTTGATTCTCTTTGATTTGATTATTGCAAGGTGGGTAGTTTTATTTGAAATTTCGAAATTGGGGTGGGTGGGGGTGAGTAGAAATTTGCCAATGTATGTTTCAGATGTCCCCCTCGATATAAAAGTCGACCTGTCTGAGCTTTAAAAAAAAAAGAGGTGAAATGCCCAAGAACCCCTCTGTTGTGTTTTCGTTGGGCCACCTGTACGTATACCTACCGCACAGTGGGCCAGAAATCAAAGAGGCGCAGAAATTCACAATTATATTTTTGGCATGGTAAAGCATGGAAAATAAAAAGTGTACGTACAAACTTGTTTTGCACCAAATCCAGGACCGTATCGCTTGGTACAAGTGTTCACGTATACTTAAATTATAATAATAATAATAATAATAATAATAATAATAATAATAATAGAGCTTTATTCCCAACAGGTTTAAACAACCCAAGCACAGGAAATACTCCAAAAAAATATATGGAAAAAACAAAAGCAATAAACAAACAAATAACATCAAGGAGTGGTGCCACTGTTTAAAATACAAGTACGCAAAATATTAAAACTGTCAAAAAATATATCACAGTCGGCTCAACGAACATTAAAGCTGTTGCAAGCATTAAAAATTGGGCTTCTTATCAAGGCATTGCTGCTAGGAGTTTCGCAATAAAATACAAGTGAATTCCTGGCATTCAGGCGAGGAATCAAGAAGTTAATCCGCTCGAGGAGCATGGGGCAATCGATTTCATTATGCAAAAGATGATAGAGGAACTTTATGTTCGATACAGCATTCCTGGTCTCAATAGATACAAAATTATGCCTTGACAACAAGGAGCCATGGTCAAACCCACGGACGGGGTAGGTATGTACCGTCGACCAAAAATTACAACATCTTCAAAAATCTCCGCTGAACTGATTCAAGGCGTGCCACATTCGTGCTGTAAATAGGAAACCAAATTAGAGACGCTTACTCCAATTTGGATCTGACAAAACTGCTATACAATGACTTGAGGCATGCGGCACTTCTGAACTCCCTGCAATTGCGATAGACGAAACCAAGCATTCTGAGTGAGGAGGACACGACGCTGTCCACGTGATTCGTGAAAGAAAATCCACTGTCAAAAACGACCCCAGGTCCCTACTGACACCGCTACGTCCCAGAGCCCTTTCTCCAATGACATAATCATGATGGACTGGATTGGTTCTTTTGGTGTAGGTAGTGACAAGGCACTTCTCCACGTTTAACGCAAGGCCGTTGGCGCTGCACCACTCGGACACTAAATCAATGGAACTCTGGAGCGCGACACAGTCTCTAATAGAATCCACCCTGGAAAATATCTTAAGGTCGTCGGCAAAGAGCAACTTCTGGCACTCTATCACGTCAACCATGTCATTTATGTAGATCAAGAAGAGCATGGGCCCCGTATTTGCGCCCTGGGGCACTCCCGATGTAGAAACATACGGCAAAGAGTTCGCGTGATGGCATGCAACGATCTGAGACCTGTCAAAAGGTATGACCGGAACAGTTGTAACAATGAAGGCGAGAAACCAAGCCGGTCCAACTTGCTCATAAGTATTTTAAGGTCTATTTGATCAAACGCTTTGGAAATGTCAGTGTATATCACATCAACCTGGTCACGCGAGTCCAAAACTTCAGATACATACTGTGTGAAACATGCTAGATTGGTGACGGTAGATCTTTCTTCTATAAAGCTATGCTGGAACTCGGAAATATGATTCTTGATTAGCGGAAAAATCCGATTGCACAGGACGATCTCGAAAACTTTGGCAAAATTGGAGAGAATAGAGATAGGTCTATAGTTCTTGAGTAGAGTAGGGTCAATATTCATTCTGTCCATAATAAGGGACAGTATTCCGAAAAACCGAATATAAGATGTCGTAAAATCTCTGGCACGCCACATCGACATCAGTCAATCTGTAGAGTTCACTCCAGTCAACCAAACAGAGAGACTCATAGAGCAATGGAAAGTTTGCCTTCCTAAAATTGAATATTTTGTTGTCTAAACGTTCACGGAACAAATGACCCGGCTCAGAGACACTGAAGAATACCAGAAGTGCCGGGTGATAAGCATCCACCGGAACCAAGGGGTCGTCTCCCTCAGCAACATCGCACTCAAATGTGGCAAACACAAGGTCGAGCAGTCGTCCATGAGAATTCAAAATCCTGTTAAGTTGATCCATGTTTAGCAACTGTTGGTGGTCATTCAGAAGCTCGGCAAATCTATCGCCGGGAAGAGAGACAAATGATGGGACATTGAAGTCACCAAGGAACATTACTTTCTCATTGTAAACACAGTCCAGAGAAGCAAGCCTGTCAAAAAACAAAACAAAACAATCAAAAGAAACCGACGGAGATATATAAAGAACAAAAACATAGATAACAGTATTATCACAAAAAGTTAGGCGAGAACCGATTATATTGATGAGAGGAGCAGTGTTTTTAATTTGCTGAAAATCCAGGGCTGTTGCTTTAATGTCCTCACACGTTGCCAAAATTACGCCGCCGCCCCGTGAAAGTCCCTCGATATCTCTGTCATCACGGTTGACCGTGTATGACGGTGGGAACAGCTCTGCGTTACAAATTTCAGGTGTTGTCCATGATTCCGTGACAGCAACTATCTGGTGTCGTGCCGCGCTGATGTTATTATTGAATGAAGTTGTTTTTGTGAGCAAACCTCGAATGTTTTGGTAGTAAACGGAAATTTGGCGCTTCGGTACTTTGTTCGCTGCAGACTGCGTCTTCGCCACCCTGGCTAATCGAGGGAACTCATCATCACGTCTTGGACGTATTGGACGTCTGGAGGCCAGTTGGAACTTTTGTATAGTTCATCCATGAGGCTGATATCGGCACCCACCTTGAATGCTACGCTTGCAGCGTCGTCGCGCCTGGGCAACGGTTCGACAGTGAACTGAGCCCCCTCGAATTTTCCTTTCAAATAGAGTTCAATGTGGGAGGGTGAAGTACTTTTCTCAACTCTTCCAACATACAACCAAGCCCTACGGGCAGCGGCAGCAAACGAGGCCCCCGGATCGGCTCTAACCACGCCGCTGCCCATGACTGGGGGCGGTTTTAAACGCTTCTTCGGGAAGTTGTCAGTGATTTTTCTTGCTTCGGGTGTGCTTCCACGGTCCGCAACCGCGACACCTCTCGTCCCTTCGCCTCCATCGACCTTCTGCTTTGCCCCGCCTGTTGGTGTTTGGCGTGCCTCGCCGAGGGGCAGGCCTGAGAAAAATTTTTGTAGGACTTGAATAACAGACTTTTGTTCGTCGATTCTATCCTGCAGCTGGTGGATCATTCTTGTCAACAATTCTTGTCAACAATTCGTTCTCTCTTCGGTTAGAACCTGCGTCTTCAACTGTTGCCACGGGAGGAGTGTTCCTAACCTCAACCATGTCTGTCGGATGAAAGTGGGCCTGCACGGTGTTTTTCAGCTTCTCAAAGAAACCCGCACTCAAGCCGGCGGGACCCTCGAAACTGACACTTTTTGTTGCAATGATTGACACTAGATCTTCCTTGCTGAGCCGTTTCAGCATCGTCATAAGACCAGGCACATCCACTTGCACCGCCATTTTTCATTGGTCAAATTATACTCCCTTCTCCTCCTGGAGACTCCCCCTTGAATATAAAACGAAAAAAGATTCTTTCATGACTTTTTCCGCAGGTGTCGAATCTGTCCACCAACATTTTCTGTGCTATATGTATCGATCGCTTATAGGGTGAAACATCGAAAATTTTTCTCAAACTTGACACCTGTATTTCAACATAGAAATCGATTCCGTTTTCATCCTGATCATAAGTACATAATACACAATATTGCGCGGAAGTGGCGCTCCGACACGGATGTCATGCGAACTAAGAAAACGGTGACAAGTTATCATCGCGCATGTTCAGGGCCGCTATTCTTGAATCGTGTGAGAAAAGTTCCTGGGAGTGAAATACATTCCGCAGTACACTGATGTAGCGAATGTTGCCTAAACTCGTGGTTTTTAGGCAACTTTCGCTACAGAAGTGTAGTACGGATTATATAAAACTCCCAGGGACTCTTCTCACACGATTCAAGAATAGCGGCCCAGAATTCGACAATGACATTGATTTCTGTGTTTGACTTTGACATTTTGTTCAGTTTTATCAGCAATTTGGAGGCCTTATTTCGATTTAAAATGGATATTCGGCGGTCGAAAAAAGGTGTGCCACTCAGAGGATTGACTGTCACCACACCATGCTGTCGTCAATACAATACAGCACTGATTAAATGAAATATCCCCAGAGAATTTTGCGGTAAATTTGAATGTTATGGTTGAAGTGTTCCATGTTTTTTTTATTTCGTAATTTGGGGCATTTGGGAATGATCCCTCACATATGTGCTTTCATGAATAGGTTGCGAGGGTTACACCGATTTTTCTATGTAACCACTTCTACTTGAAAACGACGCGTAATCCATTGAGCTTAGTTTGAGAATCACCTATTTTACAGCGTAACATATGGAAGACTTAGAACGAATCACCTCGTTTTTTAGCGCATGCGCTAAGCGGTCACGCAATATTGTGTATATACCGTGTGTTTTTCGAAAACCGCACCAGTCCATAACTTATTTCCTATGGGATATGTATGTATAGATTTGAAATTTTTATGGGATACTTGACAGCACTTGTGATATTTTTCGCGTTGATCATGAAGCAACTGTCACTTCTGGAAGTAACCGGAAGTGACATCAACTTTTGATTTTCAAATAGAGCACCTGTATATTTTTTTATATTCGGATAGACATTTTTTTCATTAGCACTGTGGTGGTCTTGGAAATTCTCTGATGAAAGATGACTATTTTATAGCGAATTGAATATCACGCGAATTTGATAAATTATTATCACGAATGGTGGCTGTGAGCATAAATATGATCTAAGTTAGAAAATTGTTCATTATTTATGTCAAAAAGCGTTGCCGGTTGAAAACGACATTAATAATAAACAAATTTCTTACTCCAGATTTTTATTTGTGGTCGCAGCCACCTTTAGTGATACAAATTTAACTATATTCAATTCGCTATAAAATCGGCATTTTTCATTATAAAGTATTTCTAAGACCACCATTGTGTCAATAAAAAAAATCTCCATCCAAATATCGAAAAATATACAGAGTGTTCCATTTGAAATACAAAAGTTGATGTCACTTTTGTATTTCAAATGGTTACTTTCGGAAGCTTTCTGAATAATGCAAAAATTGCGAAAGTACTCTCAAATACCCAATAGAAATTTCAAGTCTATATATCCCAAAGGAGACTTACACTGTTCTTTGAACGTGTTGTTCCTTTTTTTTTTTGCAAAAATTTCTGGATAATCCGCAAATTTTCGCCTATTTTTTCGTTTTGATTTGCTTGTGTCGCTCAAGTGTCATGGACCCGAGAATCGTTTTTCACTTTTGAAATTATGTTCAAGGATGAGCATTTGGGGGGGGGTTATCATTCATAGCTGAACACCCTGTACGTTCTATAATAGCCCATTTTAGCATGAATATTTTTAAATCAGCTTTTTTGTGCTGTCGAAATATTGACAGAAACATTGGTGACTGGTCAATGGTGAATATTGACATTATTGACAATAGTAGAGGTTTTAGTAATTTTTGTAGAGGTTTTAGCAATTTTTGCAACTTCCCATCAAATTTACGTTCCATGCGATTCTTTACAGAAAATCCTGTAATCCAAGGTCGCATCTGGTCGCAAAATGTTTCTGATGCCTCTGATAGCTTATTAAACGTTGGAGAACAATGTAGTAATAATTATAAGGTGGGATGTTGGGGGACCTAAACGAAAACTCTCCTCAAATCTAAGGGGAAAACATTCGTTTCGAAAAAAATTCTCTGTGACTGACGCATGCATTTGTCAGTCACATGCGTCAGCTCAGCGGATAAAAGCGTCTGGACCAGTGATGTGAGTCGGGTATTTACCGGGTATAGGTAGGTAAATATAAATCGGGTATTTACCCGGTATCTTCCCGAGCGATATTTACCCACCCTACCCAGTTTGACAGAAAAGTTGACACTGTTGACAGCTCGGTTGACAGTGTTGAAGAATGATTTCTTTTTCCAAGTTCCAAGGCTTTATAAACATACCCTCCAAAGCACTTGTTATTATTTTGCTGCTGTGAGCAAAAATCATTATTGTTATTGTTATTATTATTACTATTAATGAAAATAGATAGGTACCCTATTAGAAACCCGATTTTGGGTAAATACCGGGTATTTACCCTTAAATATAAGAACCCGGGTATTTTACATCACTGGTCTGGACGCATACGTCTGTAATATGGACACATTGGTACGTGCACACAAGCGCCCGTCTGGAAGGCACAAGGGTCTGGACGAATGCGCCTGTTGTTCAGACGCATTGTGTTAGTCGCGTGAGTCTTTTTGACAGACGCATGCGTTCGGACGCATGTGTCTACAGTGTGGACGCATGCATCATCCAGACACATGCGTCAGCATGGTGGACACTAGGGTCTGAACGCATGCGTCTGTCGAGGAGTCACAGACGCAAATTGTTTGACGGGCAATGCGCTAACGCGGGCAAGAAGCTGGCAAGAGGCGCTTCGTTCTCGGCTTCGTTGTGCCGGCGTGCCTGCAACGTTGCCATAGCAGGTGCCAGGGTGACGGTTATGTTCCCGCGACCTATAGCGCATGTTAGTAAGCCGTGAACCGGTTCAATCCAACGTCGCGAACCGGGTCACATGATTTTTGAAGTGAGCCGGCTCATCGAACCGGATCACTCCTGAACCGCCCATCTCTAATGACAACGTAGTGCTGGATGACAGCTGACGGTACGTCATTTTTCGCGTCCGTTTCCTGTGTGCCTTTCGGTGGCACAAAATTTTAGGTGATCCACGGGACGGCACAAAATTTTAGGTGATCCACGGGATGATCCGTGAGCTTGTTTACGCGAGACTTAGCAGAGATTTTAACAGTGGTTAGTTAGGAGTGTTTACGCGCGCCGACAAAAATGACAGCCGACAGCTCCTTAACCTGGGCCGCTATTCTTGAATCGTGTGAGAAAAGTCCCTGGAAGTAAAATCCATTCCGCAGTACACTGATGTAGCGAATGTTGTCTAAAATCGTGGTTTTTAGGCAACTTTCGCTACAGAAGTGTACTGCGGAATGGATTTTACTTCCAGGGACTTTTCTCACACGATTCAAGAATAGCGGCCCAGGGAGACATCTTTCAAAGAAGATGGTTAATCATCAATTATCAATTTTAATAAACTGGTGCTCACAGGTCATTCAACATCCAACCCAACCCATAAATCTGCTATAAATCCAACCGATTTCTGGTTTGCACATGCGTCGTAATGTGCATGGGTGTTTACGTGCGATTGCCAACACTTGTTTGCTTACTAAATGCAATTTAAAATCACGTTTAGCTAAGCTCAACATCTGTTGCGAAACTTGCGTTTAGAGGTGTTTATGCGGACGATAACATTGATGTTACGGACCTTAACGCCAGTTTTAAACCTCGCGTAAACAAGGCCCGTGACGGGATGGCACAAAACCAGGTAATAACACGTAGATGGAAAGCACAATTTGGAACCCGCTGGTGGGTCTGTAGAGTAGTAGGTTCTTGTTGCAGTAGGAATTTTTGTGGTCGGTTTTTGTTGGTAGTAACCATTACGGTGGATGTTTTTATATGGATCCGAGGAAAGTTTGATGATTCTTATGCTCAAAGCATGTTAGCCTCTTTCAAGTAAAGTGGTCAACAAAATAAGTGTCTATGTCGATATTTCCATTAATTTTCAAAACTCGACAGCTCCGTATTCATTTGGGCGATTTTGGATCTGTTTGAACTGGCTGGTGCCCCCATTCTTCAGCAATCGAACTCAAGTTTTGCAAAGTATGAGAAAAACAAATAAACTTTTTACATGGTGTCAAATAAAGCAGTGCAAAACTTTTGAAGGTTTAGTTATCCTCCGTTTTGCCAAGAATTTTTTTTCATGTACTATACCAACACCAAAAATATGAAAAATGACGTCTTTCCTCGGAGCGGTTTTTGATTTACCTACCCCCCTATATAAGTTACATCATTTTTCCTCCAATGTACACTTTTGAGAATTGGGTTTAGTGAGCCATATTTTCGAGGTAAATTTGGAAAAAGTTGATAGTTTAACTTGAAAAGGAAGTCTCCTGAAAAACATTTTCACCACTCACCCCTAAAATGTTTATCCCCAGTCAGTGCCTAGAATCCCTGTGGGCCGAGTACCGATGATATTAGCAGGACAGCGGATAAACTGATAAGCATAGTGCGGTACATCAGATTTACCACAGTATAACCATATTGGTCCTCTTTTGATAGTTCTTGTTAAGGGTTGTTTTGAATAAAAGACCAAAAATTGGTAACTCAAGAACGAAAAGATTCAGAGACAAAATTCTTATTCCACCTTGAATCGCATAGAGTGATGTATTTTTCAACCCAGTAAGGGTGTTCCTCAAAGCAACTCTTACGTAGGGGATGAAAATATTTTTGTATGCCCAAGTGTTTGGCATCAATTCTTATGTTCCCGTTTCTCCTGAACGTAATTCTGACAATTAAAAATTCATTTCATCTTTATAACCCTAAAAAACTTACTTTTCTCAGTAAGAAACTTACTTACGTTTTACTTTATGTGATTAAAAGAAACTCGACCTTTCTCTTCCGCTTATCGCTTTAATTCCAATCGAACGTTTAAAATCGTGAAATATGCCTCGTCTGACCGCTGATGAGTTAGCCATCGTGGCAAGGATGCGAAAAAGAGGCGACACCATCGAAAACATTGCGGCAATGCGCAATATTCAGGACCTCCTCTGGATCCATAACTCGTGCGATTCAACGTCTGGCAGCTGGAGACATCAATTACCGTCGTGGAGGAAGGGCACGGAAAACAACGGTTGGGCAAGATCGTCTTATTCGAAGGGCGATTCAGAGGAAGCCTACCACCACTGCAAGTGCCATCAATAACGTGTTGAGGGCCACGACGAGAATCCAGCTGTCAAACCAAACCATAAGACGGAGGTTGCACGAGTCTTGAGTTGGAGCAAGAAGAAGAGCCGCATGCCCTTTGATGAACCGGCGTCATAGAGTATTATTAGTTGTAGTAGTTGGTAATAAAAAAATATTGCAAACATGTTATGTCAAAATAAAAATAAAAATATCCGAAATTATCAGAGACTTTTCTTTTCAAAGTGATGGTAAGATTCTTAAAATGGATTTTTATTGCCAAAATTACATTCAGAAGCAACAAAACCATGAGAATTGATACCGAACACTTGTGTACAAAAAATACTTCCATCCCCTACGTAAGGGTTGCTTTGAGGGACACCCTTACTGGGTTAAAAAATGCGTCACTTTATGCATTGAAGGTGGAATAAGAATTCTGCCTCTAAATTTTTTCGTTCTCGAGTTACCAATTTTTGGTCTTTTATTCAAAACAACCCTTAACAAAAACTATCAAAAGGGGACCAATATGGTTATACTGTGGTAAATCTGATGTACCTACCGACCTACCTGAAAATAGGGGGGTAAATCAAGAACCGTTCCGAGGAAAAACGTCATTCTTCATATTTTTGGTGTTGGTATACATGAAAAAAAATTCTTGGCAAAACGGAGGATAACTAAACCTTCAAAAAATTTGCACTGTTTTTTTTGGCACCCTGTCAAAAGTTTCATACTTTGAAAAACTTCGGTTCGATAGCGGAAGAATGGGGGCACCAGCCAGTTTGAACAGATCCAAAGTCGCCCAAAGAAATAGGGAGCTGTCGAGTTTTGAAAATTGATGAAAATATTGAAATAGACACTTACTTTGTTGACCACTTCATTTATCTTTGAAAGGAAGGCAGAAATTTATTGTCATATTAAGGGGGGGAAATGATTGTGCATAGAAGACAGTGCAACTTCGGCACAAGGCTTCCGATAATAATACTTATTCGATAATTATAATATACATCAACTTCGGTAAGCTGGCTAATGGACCTGAATCCAAGGCCAAGAGCACAAAGAAATTTTTTTATAATATTTGGTTAAATGACCAAACATTCTAGTATCTTACCTATTCTAAAGTCAAAACTGGCTTCAAAGGATATTCGTGAAATGGTATTTTTGCGCTGTATGTTGATTTCTGGCCCACTGTGTACCGTGGATATGGTATGTATGTATTATACGGAGCCTATGGTGTATGTCAAAGTGTTCTGATAACTCCAATATTCAGTGTTAAATATTTATTTCAAGTAATTGTGCAATTTAGGTAGGGACCTACCTTGTTCGCGTGACAGCATCGGTTGGTCAGAAACGATTTGTGGTGGTCCTTCTGAAAAAACCGGCATACTTATTTCTGCAACAGTAAATAATTTTACGCTTTTGACTCTAATGCCGTGTTTCCGTTTTTCTTTCTATTGTTCTATCTTACCTTCGCTAGATCGATGCACTTCAGGTGTTGACGAAAACATCTTGATGGCTAAGGTATTCTTACTACCACAAAAATCCACCCAGATACATTGCCACAGAGAACTGATTCGTTTAATCACAATGATTAATGGCCTATCTTATCTTGTTATCTTTTTCATATTCTGTTGTTCTCATTGATTGGAAATTCCACTACGCGTGGGAACGAGCCGGGGCTAAAGGAATAAAATTTTCAATTTTACCATTAAAATATATTGAAACCGTTACGTCATACATCAGTAGCACAGTTTTTCTTTTTCTGTAAGTCAGTAATAGGTACCTATCGATGATGAGTCGTATGGTGATTTCATTTTGATTTTATTTGGCTGGTGTTTTTTGCACATCAAAAATTGCCCCGCGAAAAATGTTACCTATTAATATTTTAACGGATAAATCGGTATTATTGTCACGATCGTTTCAGGGCTCTGGTGGAGAAGTACACGTCACCCTACATACCAAATAAAATCGCCATACTTGCAGTCTGGAATATTAGTTTTAAATTCTCATTATTAGGTAAGATAACGTCACGTTCAATGCATCCCATCGGATGCAACACTTAGATCTCAGATGATTACACAGTGATAGTCATATATACCTAGGTAATATAAATACTATGATAATAAAAACATAGTAGAGAACATAATAATGTATGTATATAGCGATTCTCTTGAACCTGTCCGATAATTCTGGAATCGTCGTTTTTTCTGAATATAATCAAATAGAATATAAATATACTTTCAACAATAAACTTTAGTTATTCAATGTCATTTTTTTTCAAGCAACATTTACTATATTTATTTGATACATTTAATAAGTTACACTGACAATACATCCAGTGAAATATTCATGGCTGTAAATATCGATATAATCAAGATGGCGCCTTAATGGATTCCAGCCTGGTAAAAAGGGTTGCGAGACGGCGCGAACCCTTCGCCTAATCGATTGCGAGAAGGCTTTAATTTATCGCCTGTCAGGACAAGCCAGTTCGCACTCTCCCAGCGGTTCCATTCGCAAAGAACGATTCACATCCAACAAGTATCTGACTGAGCGCTGGGCTTCTTTTTTGCACTCCGGTTTTCCGTCACATAGCTCGAACGCCTTCGTCAAAAACAGGACGTTGCACTGACGAGTCGGAGCGAACCAGCTGTTGTTACCCTGGAACACACATGCAAAATTCGATGAACTCAAAAAGGTGTTTTAATCAAACTTCCAGCTCGGCAAATGTTGAACTTGGCACAATTTTCAAATTTAGCGCGTTGGAGAGAGCGTCCTTGTTCGTCTAATTAATAAGCCCCATTCAGTGAATCAGTGATGTTAGTCGGGTATTTACTGCGTAGGCAGGTAAATATAAATCGGGTATTTACCCGGTATTTTCCCGAGCGATCTTTACCCATCCTACCCAGTTTGACAAAAAAGTTGACACTGTTGACAGTTCACATTGACAGTTTCGACAGTTTAAGGTTAAATGATTTCTTTTTCCAAGTTCCAAGGCTTTATAAACATAACCTCCAAAGCACTTATTATTATTTCGCTGCTGGTGAGCAAAAATCATAATTGTTTTGTTGTTGTTTCTCCAATTTTTAATAACAATTAATGAAAATAGATACCCTATTAGAGACCCGATTTTGGGTAAATACCTGGGTAAATACCGGGTAACTAATTACCCTGGGTATTTACCCTTAAATATAAAAACCCGGGTATTTTACATCGCTGGCCCCATTACCTAGTGCATTTCGATTGAAAAATGTTCCTTACCCAATATCTTGCCCAAAAAATGTCAAAATGCCCAATTTGGCTGTGCGCATGTCTCGATCCAATCCGATTGGGTGTCTATGAGTATTAGGTATTTCGATCCGATTCTGATACGATTCCAGAATTTGCCGAATCGACCTTGAGACTCAAATCGATTTGAATACCGTTTTGCGAGCGTTTACATACAGTTTTTAATCCCGATGCCATTTTCAAATCGATTTCAATTCTCCATAGAAACGTAGTACCTACGTAACCTACATATAAACTCAGTTACCTCCAAACCTACGAAAACTGTATTGGAGCGCTGGGCATTTTCAAAGAAATTCAAAATGGCGGATCAAAGATGGCGGCCAAGTGACAAAAACAATGCATTGTTGGACGCTATATGGTGGACACGTACGCATCGATACGTTTGCAGCACATCAACATCTTTTTTAGTTGAGACATAATTCTCCTAGTTCTATCACTTTGGAATATGTTCAATATGGAATACAAGATGGCAGCAGAGAATCAATTGTCTAGAATCGGATGTATCTTAATGAAGTCCACATCGCCTGCTAATTTCACTCAAATCTGACCACTTTCAGAGATATCCAAAATCGCGAATATGAAGAATCCAATATGCCTCCTCCTATGCCGGCTCCGCTCCGGCTCGACAACTCACCAACTCAACTCGTTCAACGGTTCAGCCGTTCAGTCGTTCTTCGTATCCTTGTGTCAGGCTGTCAGCCAAGGATCGAAGGAATTTCCGGAACTAGGAGTTTTTGTAATTTCACGGCTCACTCCGCGTCTATCGGCTCATAATCCGATTCCGAATCTCATTTTATTGAAATTTCAATAGCGCATATTAGTGAGCCGTGAACCGGTTCAATCCAACGCCGCGAACCGGGTCACATGGTTTTTGAAGTGAGCCGGCTCACTCCTGAGCCGCCCATCTCTACCCGAGTTCCTCCGGCAGCTCATAGTAGAGGTGGGCCAAACTGCTCTTTTCCCGGACCCCGGAGCAGTGACACACTGTGACTGCTCCGACAAAAGAACAGTGACAAATCACAGGTCCGACTACTCCGGCCTCCGACCCGAGTGCTGCTGAGATGCTGATTGCTGAACTCTCCTTGCTCCGTCCGTCTGTACCGTAGTATGACACGCTCTAGTGATGGGCAAAACTGTTATTTTTACGTAACAGATACAACCTGTTACTGTTATTTTTAAATAACAGTTAAAAATAACAGATACTGTTACCTTGGGTTCCACCAAACTTTTATCAACGCCATAACTTTATCACTATGATAGTAACTAAGCAACTGGCCATCCTATTGGCTGATGCATAGCAACTATCAGCGTGATAGATTTAATCTGCTCTTAAAATTTTGGTGGAACCTGAGGATAATCTGTTATTTTACAAATTAACCAGGCCCGTTTCTTGAAACTACAAATGACAAATTACAAGTATATGTGTGTAGTCTTGGTAACCCATCATTGTTGCAACAATCGGTCGTCAAGGTAATACATTTGTAATTGGTCGTTTGTAGTTTTATGAAACGGGCCCCAGGATTCTTAATATCACAAGGCAAAAGTAACAGAACTAACTAACAACTAACGCCGGGCGTCGACGATCGGGGTAAACTGTTATTAATGTTATTTTGTATCTGTTTAGTCAGTGTATGGTTCAGTCGTTCACCGTTGATCGCACCGGGCGTCGACGATCCGGGTAAACTGTTATTTTGTATCTGTTATATTTCAATCGAGATAACAGGTTGTTATTGTTATTTTCAAATACCAGTCGAAAAATAACAGGTAGTTAAATAACAACCCATCACTAACACGCTCACGCTACGCATCGCGACGCGAAGCATGTGGTCGACCACGAAGAGTGAATACCAAGAGGCGAAATAAAATTGCACACTGTGTCACTTTTGAAGGCAATCGGACAGTTTTTGTTTACGGAGGGCGCAAATAAGGGAAAGAGTACGATTACGATGTGATTTAATGCCTAGTCAAGTTCACTAAGACATTTATTGCACAAAAAATACAGCACCATTCCTTTGGAACTTGAACAAATTATTTTAATCATAATTTCCTATTTTCCTTATATTTGATTCATGCAGGAAGAAGGGCAGGAGCATTTCAGGCATGCACATGCAGTGGCGTATCAAGGGTAAATTGCGCCTAGGGCAAAACATGAAAATTGCGCCCCTGAATTAGAAACCCTGGGAAATGCGCCGCAGGCAGTTTTTCAGAATTCAGGTGGGCCAACGACAAATAGGGCCCCCACGTGTGATCCGTTCGCATGCAAAGTTGCTAGGCAACCAGGGCTTTCACTAGGCTATCACCTAGGCAACATCACTTGATGAACTGTTCCCTGGTTCCGAAAATAGGGTCCCTGTTATAGGTTATACCTAGATCAGATGAAAAAGTTGAAAGTTGATCGTCTGTTTGAATGTATTGGTTTTGGTTTTCCCTTTTTCTCTGTTCCCATTTCGCTTGTAAATTATTGCTCACACGAATTGCGCCCAATAGTTCAAATATCTACATTATCCAGGGTGTCTCAAAACTCGCGCTCCATCAGAGAACACTGACATGGTGCCGACGACAATAATAGGTTCCCAGGAAACGGAAGAAGGAAATGTATTGCTGCTTGCATAAAGAAGTCATGAGTTTTTTGAATCCACCAATCCCGGAGGGTCAATTCGAGGTAAATTTGCAAAATTCAACCCAGTTGCTAAGTTTTGAAGGTAATACCAACTGCCTGTCATGTAATAAATGTTTGGCTCACTGTAACTGTGACACTGCCAGATTTAGATACTTGAACCTGGCAACTTGAAATTGAGGTAACATACCTCAAATGTACAGATCTGTGATTGGTTAACTTATTTGTCTTTTCTCGAATACCATTTGAGGTAGATTTTTTTCCTCGGTATTACACATCTGACTGCTATCTAGTTTTGCTTCATTTTCTCTGGGGAGTGAGTTTTGAGACATCCTGTATATAATTATATGAAGTTCCAAGAACTTGGTCTTTGATTCGTTTTTCCAATTTTGTTCTTCATTTTTTCACATTTCTATCTTTTCCTCTCATTTGCGCCCTGAGGATTAAAGTGCGCCCATGGCACGTGCCCCACTTGCCCCCCCGTAGATACGCCTCTGTGCACATGAATATCTGCTACTGCTCCGTTCCAATACCTATTACGTAAAACCTATACCTAGATACACCTATTTCAAATCACTAATCTCAGCTCAGGCAATATGCGCTCGGTGCTGCTGTGCTTGTGCAGGTGCTATGCGACCTGAGAAGTAGGTATGCGATGCGTCGCAATTGCAAAGTTGCGACTTACGAGCTTGCGACCAAACAAATTAGCAAGACAGGCGCTCTTAGATCTATACCGTGACAAGGCAGCGCGGGAGCGCGCTTTAAACTGCTACGGCGTCGCAGATATTTTGTTGACTGCGTCACAGGTCGCGACTGCTCCGACTGAGTCACAGTGCCAAAGTAGCAGGTTGCGATTTTGTTACCCACCTCTAGCTCATAGAGCTATCAAATGGTAGCGTAGAATCCAAAGACAGATGCTCCGTTGACGTCGCACCCATACAAATTGTCTTTCCGAAGGCAAAGGGGTCGCAGACACCTATCTGTAACCATTCGTGGATACCTCCTGGTGTCTTGTGGTATCTTTCCACCTCCCCTTTCCCGCCACTAGTCGTGGATATCTTTTGGTGTCCAAGATAGTAATACCCCGCTGCCATTTATCGTGGATACCTTCAGGTGTCCTGAGAGTAACGGTCCTAATTCCCCACTACTCGTGGATACCCCCAGGTGTCCTGGTGGTCTCACACACCCCGTCTTGAGTCGTGGATACCTGCTGGTGTTCTGAGCGGGACGATCCTCGTTCGTGGGCATCGAAATATAACATATACCGCTGGGTATCTCCATCCCCCGCCATTCGTGGATTCCCTCTGGGTGTCCTGATGTTCTCTAACTGCCGCCACTAGTCGTGGATACCTCTTGGTGTTCAGATGGTATTGTGCTGCCGTTTCTAGTCGTGGATACCTTGTAGTGTCCTGGTAGAAGTCTTTTTCGAGCGAATAACCGTTCATGACCGGTTGGTTATTAGCGGTTGACATAAGATTGACAGATACTGTCATTTTTTTGACCTTTGACATTTCTTGCTAAAACGTTGCGGTTATTACTTTGGTTATCAGCATTTGGCGGGAAAAGAGGGACTAATAGCTACAAATAGTTACGTACTTGTACTTAAATAATAAATAATAAATAATATTTATTGATCCCGTTTTGGACATCACAACAAATGTATAGGGACAAGTCATATAAACAATATAATTGCAGATGTGGGTAAGTGGATGGCATCCAAGCAAAATGTAAAAATTCAAAACCAAACAGCAGACAAACACAGTGCAAACTTAACAATAATAAATAACTATGATAAAACCAAATCTAACGACAGAAATCAGGATCTGCCAACATTTCTGCGTGACTGTAATAGGCTGCACCCAGAAGCCGTGTCCTTAATATTGCTTTGAATTCACGCAAATTGAGACGTCTGATTGACTCCGGCAGTTTGTTGTACAACTTGATACCAACGTACAAAGGGCTCCTTTCATAATGCGTCAACCTATGCCCAGGGACCTCCAATGTCGAAACACTTCGCGTCTCATAGGTGTGATGTCTGCTCAAAAGATTGAAGTCCTTACCATGTTTCTTGATGTAGCACAATACCTGATACGCAAATATACCAGGGATAGTCATGATTTGCATGCTCTCAAAAATCCCCCTGCAGCTCTGTCGCGGACTCATTTTTAAAATTGCTCGTAATGCCCTCTTCTGCATCCTGAGAATCCTTGATATTCCGGCAGATGCACCCCACACCAGAGTACCGTAGGAAACAATAGAGTGAAAATAGGCATAATAATACAACTTCAGCACATGAACATCAACAAAAGCTCTCAATCTTTTCAATGCATAGCACGTTGTTGCTACTCTTTTACAGAGACTACTTATATGCAAATCCCACTTGCATTCTTCATCTATGGTGATTCCCAGAAATCGCGTTTCACTCACATGTTTTAAACTGTTAACATCCCCTCTAACTAATACACTACTCGCCTTTCAGGCCGTTATTCAAAAACCACATATTAAAGTCCTACACCAAAGAATTAGCCCTTGTTACAACTCCCTGTACATCATTAGATGACACTAACAAATTAGTGTCATCAGTAGAGAGCGGATCTATAATTTTTTACATATCTTATTCGCTAAGTTGGATGCAACTGTCGACTTGCAGCTTGACGTTTTCATCTATAAGGAACCTAAATACCAAGTTTTATTTCGCATATAATTTATTATTTTGACTTTTTACCGCATACAAATTGATAGTCCATATAATCGCATATAGCCGCATATTTAGTCCATATCTTTCCACATAACTGAATATTTGTCACTATTTTGGCCATTTTATCCATATGTGCGAGAAAATCACGATATTTTGATTTCAAGGAAAAAATAATTTAACATTTTCGAAGATTTTTTTTTTTTTACTTTGATGGACAAAGTTGGTTGATTGGTTTTACATGTGAATGTTGTATTTTTCACTATTCTTGCAGCTTATATCACATATTTACTCGCATATATTGCTCTATTTGAACATTTTTACCGCATATTTTGATACTTTTTAAGCGCATATAAACTGCATATTTTGGACTTTTTTACCGCATATAAATCCGCTCTCTAGTCATCAGTAGAGACCGGATTCTAGGCAAAATGCCTTTTTGTTTCTGTTTCAGGCATGGGCATGAGACCTTGAAATGAAGATTAGTGTTGGAAAAACATTGCTTTTGACACCCCTTTGTTTTTGCCTAAATGCCTAAAACTGGCAAAATCGGATTTATTGTCCTAAAAAGACCTTTTTAACGGCCTAAAACAGGCTTTTTCGATTTTTTCATGGAAATGATCCACAATGTTGAGCAAAATATAAATTTTCTAATTTGTTTCATCCAAACTGTGGGAGTTAATTGATTTCAATACTAATATTAATTTATTTACCTCATTGAGACTGTTGCGGTTGCTTGAATTACAGCTTCTATTAGGGTTGCCAGATGCAAACATTGGATTTCCAGGACATAAGCTTCAAAAAACCAGGACAGACGTCGAAAAAACAGGACATTTGAAACTAATGATCAATAAGCTTCAATATAATGAATCTTGATTCAAAATAAACTCAAATTAATAAAAGGATTAAAAAATTCACAAAAATTCAAAAACAAAAAGAAACTTGAACATCTCTATTTTTTTAGAAACGTATTTTTGTTCGGACTTTACCGCCTCAAGAATTTTTTAATTTTTCAATGCGAAGTGATAATAAAATTCTTTGCACGACATATTTAAATTAGTTCTTATTTGTAGCTCCGATTTCACATGGTCAAGTAGAAGAGTCTATTCCGAGCATCTCTCCAAGAGGCAGTAGAGAGCGAGAACAGTCTTTCGGAATCGGCGTTTGAGTCATGAATCGACAGAACAAATTTTATGAGTTTTGAAAAGATAGTGCGTAGCAGCTCTGGGGAAAAATGAAGAGAATACTCACAAATAATTCGAAACTGTATATTGAAAATACAGGAGAGCTTTGTTCCAAAAATACAGGACATTTAGCGTCCTGCGGAGGACTTAGGAAGGACCCAAAATTTTAAGGCTGAATCCAGGACGTCCTGCGAAATCCAGGACGTCTGGCAACCCTAGCTTCTATTTACTTGAGCAATGTGGACATAACGTGTCAATGTCCACTTTTCAACGGCTCGATATCTGGTCTTGACACAGGGTCAGGATTCACGATTCTAGGCAAAATGACTTCTGGTTTTTGTTTTGGTTATTCGCACGAAACTTTGAAATATATACCGTTCCACATCTCTTTGTTTCAAGTCTGATTTGCCTGAATGTAGCAAACTAGCAAACTAGAATTTTCTGTCCTAAAACTGCCATGCCTTTTTAACGGCCTACAATGGTTTTTTTTTCTGTGTTACGGTCGAAATTATTTTTAATATCGTAGAAAGCATCTGTTGCTTGAATTCTTTCCTTACGAATATGTCACTTTTATTTATTTTGACACCGAATGGTAACTTATGTAACAAGTACGCAAAATAAATCTTTGGCGGATAAATCCGCCCGTTTAGGGACGAGGCGGTAGCCGAGGAATCCTAAATGCGGATGAGCCGCTAAAGAATTTTGCGTACTTGTTGCATACAATGTTTTTCAGCATGAGCTCTCCACAAACACCAATTGTGTCCTCTATATCGGCCATGGTGACGTTGTCTTTGCAATACCGTGACAAAATCTTTCAGGTACAGTTTTGCAAAATTAGTGTTTTGTGGACTCAAAACATTCGGCAAAATAACTATTTCAGGGAGGCAATCCTGAAAAATTAATGATTTGTTGAAACAATACTAAAAAAATGATGATTTGTTTCATTACATACTGAAAATGTTTTCGGCCTATTTTGCCTATTTTAGGTCGTTACGGCCTAAAGCGTCCTAAAATAGAGGTTTTATTTGCCTAAACATGTGTCCTAATTTCCACTTTTTAACGGCCTAAAATCCGGTCTCTAGTCATCAGCAAACATGACTACATTGTTTGCATTGATATCATTGACATAGATTATGTACAGCAATGGTCCAAGCACAGAGCCCTGAGGGACCCCCCTGTTTGACACTGACATCCCAGACTCTACCCCTCCCACCACTGTATAATTCTGTCTGTTCTTCAGATACGTTTCAAACCACTTCCATATTACGCCACGTACTCCATACCTATACAGCTTTCGCAAAAGTATCTCATGTCACTTGTCTCTGTGACGTACCGTGTAGGTAGGTACTTAAACCATTCGTAATCTAGGATAGCTTTGAAGATGAAAAATTCAGTCATTCAGCCAATCCAGTCACTTGAATCGATGAACAATTCGTTTCCGAAGTAACCCCTGATTACGAATTTTGTGCATCACACGTGTATCGTGATCACATCACACATACAATTTTTATGAAATCCTGTTTGTTTTCTTGTTCATGGTGTAGGTAATACCGAAGGAACAATAAATATATTGAATTGAATTGAAAATCAACTATTCATATTTCTACTATAAATAATGAGGTATGACAAGTACTGCTTTCAGGATTGAACCACAACAGGCGGCCATCGGACATCTGAATTATCCGATGTTCTTGTGGGTTCATCACAGATAAGTCCATCGTCTTCGATTCTTCTTCCCTCGTCGCCAAGTCAAGTTGTCAAGTTTTTGAGGTTAGGTTAGCTACGTCTGCCGTTTGAAAATTCTGGACCGCTGCTTCTTTCAAATTCAAACTTGTTGCCGCCACAATTTGTTCCCCCACTATAACAATAACCAGCCCCATGACCAGGTTATGAAATGTATAACCGGTGATGATATCAAAATGGCGGCACTTCCTTTACCGCTTATAACCAATCCTCGCTCAAACGTCAAATTCTATAACCAAGTGTAACCGGTCATAACTCATGAACGGTTACTCGCTCGAAAAAGACTAGAGACGGATCTAATTTCCCTCCGCTCTCCGGCTTCGAGGATATAACGGGTCTACGCGCACTCCGGCACATACCTTCCCCGATTGTGCTTTGTATCTCGCCATACACACCCCTCTCAGACGTGCTTGTTTTTGTGTGGGATCTTTACAGGGTGAACTTTTGTAAATTGCTATCTCTTTGTAAACGTAAATGTATATTGTTTGGTGTGTTCAATATAAGTATTAAAACCAATTCTTTCTTCTCTTTTCCCTGCAATCAAGTAGGGTGGCGCCCGAGTTTCCCGAGCAACGCAAAGAGTCAACAGCAGTTCATGTAAAGAGAGTTTGAACCCGAGCTACCCACAAATCTCTCTTCTCCGAGCATCAGCGCTCATCAGCAACGGATGGTTACAGAGAAAGACACGATCTCGCGTTTGTTTTCCCCCCGTTACAATACTATCTACATCGCTATTCCACATCTCGTAGATATCACTTTTTGACGTACATATAACGTCGCATTTTGGATGTGTATTTTTAAATAAAAATTAATTTTTCACCACTTTTCAACATAGTTTTATGTCATAGGAGGTTCCGTACCTATTTTCACTAATTTTTACAATCTATATACAGCACGTTTTTTCCCTAACAAAAGTTGTTCTTCTATTGGCGTACTCCGGAGGATTCGAACCTGGATCCCCACAGGTGATAGTTAGAGACACTGCTGCCAATTCGTCTGAGCCGAGGTCTGAGCTACCAAGTTGTTTAATACAGCATATTAAAACAGCGCACTTGATGTTCAGGGATATTTTTCGGGATATTTCGTTAGGACTTCAAACGATACACCGAACCCAAAGAGCCTCGCTGGGACTCGAAACGTTACAGCAAGACACAAGGGACTCCGTTGGGGCCCCGGACGTTACAACAATAAGACATTAACGGGAGTCATCAAAGTATTCGAAAGCACAATAAGACAAAAGGGGCCCATCATGGGGTTCCGAATAACACAAGAGCAGAGACAATAAGGGTTCACCAGAAGTGCGAAAGCCACGACAAAATGCAAGAAGGCCCAGCAGGCTTCCGAAGAACACAAGGAGACACAAACGGGACACACTAGTTCCGAAAGCCACAAACACAAGAAGACACAAAAATGGTTCCAAACGACACATGAAGACATAAGGGGACCCGCAGGGCCTCAAACTAAACATGAAGACATAAAGGCTGTTCTGGCATCACATACATGGAATAGGGCGCAAAACTATCAATTAAATATTTTCCGACACACGAAGCTCAACGATGACAGCCCGCGAAATTTGAAAAATATCTCAGTGACTACGTCTCATTGACGTCAGTGAGACGTTACACTTCGATCAGTTGAAAGAAGTAACAATGTTACGTCCGGGAGATATCTCATGTGTGATGTTCAATTTGAGTTCATTTCAAAACATCTCTCAGACATTACATCGTATAACATCGAGGATGAACATCTCATAGATGTGGAAGTGACGTTCATTGTGATGTTATTTTGTGACATGATTGAGATCATCTCATTTATGGAACATGATATGCTATACTGAGTGGGATCACTTTAAAACATGTTCAATATGGAGAATACAAGATGGCGGAAAAAACATGAATTGTCCAAAATCGGATGTATCTTAATAAAGTTCACATCGCCTGCAAATTTCACTCAAATTGGACCACTTTCAGAGAAATTCAAAATGGCGGATCAAAGATGACGGCCAAGTGACATAAACCATTGGTCAACTTTATATGGTGGACACGTACGTATTCGATTGGCGTTTGCACCTTATCGATATTTCATTTCCTTGAGACTTAATTCTCCTAGTTCTATCACTTTGAAACATGTTCAATATGGAGAGCACAAGATGGCGGCAGAGCATCAATTGTCGAAAATTGGATGTATCTTGATGTGGTTCACATTGCCTGTAAATTTCATTCTAATCGGATCACTTTTAGAGAAATTCAAACTGGCGGATCAAAGATGGCGGCAAAGTAACAAAAAAAAAACAAAAGTCAACTTGACATCCTGGACATATGTACTATTGATTAGCGTTTACACCACATCGATATCTCTCTTTCCTGAGGAGTTATCCTGGATACGGACAGACGGACAGACGGACAGACGGACGGACAAAGTGAAGCTAAAAGCGCCTTTTCCCCATTTTTTGGGAAAGTGCGCTAAAAATCGTATATAAACCGCGCTTGAGAAGGCTATATCATAGCCTTTGCACGTATCTCACTCGCCGCTACGCGGCCCGGGATTTAAACGGTTCTCACGCTTTGTAGCTCACTTCTCAACCTTGGTATATAATATACTATTTATAATAATATGCTCCATTAGTATGTAACGCAAAGTAGATTAAGACCTAAGTAATCCTGATTCTGCAGCAAAAGTTTTGGAGGGTAGGTAGCTAGGTAGGTAGGTATATTTGGAAGGGTGATGTACTTTGTCAATTTTTAGCGCATTTTCGTAAGAAAACAACGCTTATATGGCTGGTTTAGGTGTCTGTGCGTCCGTGTAGAAATTAAGGGTGTCCCCAAGAGTGGCCAACGAGCATTTTTTGTAGAAACATAACTATCACTATTAATACTATTATTATCAAAAAACAAAGATTTTCTGTGCATTTCTAAGAAGTTGGACTCCTCAGGGAATGAAGCTAGAGCCCTGAAATTTTTTCTTATGGATATCTTAGGTCCTCAGGGTGGCCAGTGGGCAGATTGGATTCCATGGTTGCGCCGCCATATTGAAATTTCTTATTAGTGGAACGATTTTCATGAAACTTGGAACTTACCCTTGTCTTGTATGATCATTCTTATTTGCAAGTTGAATTTCATGATTCCACCGCCATCTTGGCCGCCATATTGAAATTTTTTATTAGTGGAACGATTTTCATGAAACTTGATGAAGCTTGCCCTTGTCACGTATGATCATTCTTATTCTCAAGCTAAATTTCATGATTCCGCCGCCATCTTGGCCGCCATATTGAAATCTCTGATTAGTGGAACGATTGTCATAGAACTTGGAACTTATCCTTGCCTTGTATGAAAATTCTTATTTTCAAGCTGTATTTTATGATTCCGCCGCCATCTTGGCCGCCATATTGAAATCTCTTATTAGTGGAATAATTGACATGGAACTTGGAACTTTCTCTTGTCTTGTATGAACATTCCCATTTTCAAGCTGAATTTCATGATTTCGCCGCCATCTTGGCCGTCATCTTGAAATCTGTTATTAGTGGAGGGACTGTCATGAAACTTGAAATTTACCCTTGTCTCGTATGAACATTTTTATTTTCAAGCTGAGTTTTATGATTCCGCCGCTATATTGGCTGCCATGATGAAATTTTTTACTAGTGGAACGATTTTCATGAAACTTGGAACTTACCCTTGTTTCGTATGATCATTTAATTTTCAAGTCGAACTTCACTTCTATCAATGACAAATCTACACTTAAGTCACTAAGTTTGATAATACAGAAGATTAGGCAGGTATACTAATTATTGTAATTCTGAAAATTTTGAAAACTACCTATACCTAAAGAGAGAGGTGGATTTTCACGAGGATTTCCATGACAACACGGGAGCCGCAAAACGTGCCAGAAACATTGCATGAAAAAATGCTCTCTGTGAATGGGTGGACGGGTCCAAAACACATGGCTCATTCATTCCCACACGAGATATTTGGTTTCGATAACAAAATGCTCCACAAAGATCTCAAACAAAAGCTCTCCCCGCAGTTCGTTCGAGAGCCCCGATCAGTGCAAAAACTAAATCCGCGTTCTAAGGAACGAAGCGTCAGTAAAATGTAGAGGAATAGGTTATGATTTTATCATTAGAACCTTATCACAAACTCCATGATTACAGCTGTTCGATTTCCTCAATGAAACATTGCACTTCTCACTTATGACTTTTGACAGGGCGAAACAGACCCCAAATACGCTAATTCCCCCTCTCACAACTCATGACATGACGTAGGTATATTTAAACTGCTCATATCTAAACTGAGACAGCGTGCGTATTATGGTCAAAAGCCAAAAAGTTTTTTGAAAAAAAAAAAAAAAACAGATCGTGTCAAGACAACGATTTTGTTTTTTACTCCCGTTTTTGTTCAACACTCTAGACTCTACACGTCTGCAAAACTATTCAATTTAGCACTTTTCACTTTTTCAGCCATTAAAAAAATATATTCATCAGTTTTACATTAATACATATTTTCACTTGAAATCCATCACACTCAATTTTTGAATATGTGCAGGGTGATTCATGAGTGACCTTACAAAGACCAGTGGCAGATATGGGATTTCAAGACGAGCCGAAATCCACACAGGAAGATTTTTTTTTCTCCATTCGATTACGAAGATACAGGATGTTTTGTGTGTTGGTACAAAATTTGGATGAGCGATATATTTTTTTTTTTTAATTGTCTTATTTTACGAGGCGGCATTCAGCTATAAGCTGCTCTACCATGCAACCTCGGGGACAGCACAAAATATCCATGGATGAAGTAGGATTCGAACCCACACAGGGCAGCGCGAATGGTTTGGCTTGCTATCACCTGTACCACTCGGCCACCACCGCTCCCTAGTGGTGGTGGTGGTATTTCTGAGACGGAAGATATTTTATTGACATTGAACAGGAATATTCCTCGAAATTTCATGATTCTGCCGCTATTTTGACCGCCATATTAAAATTTCTGCCCAAATAACGGCAGAACCCTAATTAACATCTTGCGTTCACTAATCCTTCAAAAAGGGAGTGCGCTACTGAGACTCATGTCCATGAGGCATATTCGCTTGTTTTATAATTTCAATAGATTCCCTTTCAAATTGGAAGAAAATTGCGTAATTTTGAATTTTAGACAATTCATTGACAGGTGTTAAGGATCCTTACTAGAAAAGAGATGTCCACCAAGATGTAGTTTCACCCCACGGCAGTGATCTTGTTTTTCGTTTACTTGGTTGTTTGTAATAATGTTTGTTGATATGTTTCCAGATTTATATAATGTTTTATCTTATACCTATGTACAATTTGACGTGTGTAAACATACTTATGTATGTAAAACATTAATGAAGATTATTATTATTATTTGACTAGGAAAATGCGCAGTAGGTTCGGTCGGTCCTTTTTTTTCTTTCGCAATGAATACGATCATTCGTCTCACTCTCCAGCTCAGCGAAGGTTACTGTTGTATGTTGTGTTGCCAATTAGAACACCAAAATTGCAATAGCATTGCATTGACTTTGTGAATATCTGGAATAGCGTATTTGACTGATCTAAACTGAAATTTTTGAAAATATTCCTGGAACATTTCAGTTACCTACTCATTTTTTTTTCTTCGAATCAGCCGAAATGTGCCGAACAATCAAGGAATCGCATTTCATAGCATGTTTCATGGTGGCCTCCGAATCTTTTATCAGATTTTGGAAAGAAGAAATTTCAAACTATGAGATGTTAATGATCTCAAAAATTGATGACCTAGTTAGAATAAAAATTTAGCTAAGCGGTAAGTTTTAACGAGCCATTTTGTCGAGAAATGTGTTGAAATGATCAAAATAATAACAAGAAAATGTATAGGTAATTCCAACTTCTGTCAAATGAAATGCCAACAGTGAGGGAGGCAGGTGGTATCAGTGAATGAAATCAGAATAAATGTTGATTAATAGTCCCTTAAAAAACCGCCCTGAAAAATAAATATTACAAAAATTAGGGAAAATCGCAATACTTTCAATCATACACCATTTTAGACAAATAGAATGTCAAAATTTTGACAGGTACCAATTTTTCTTTTGGCCAAATCCTTCTGCTGAAGTCTTGCCTTACTAGTCCGGCAGAAAAAGAAACGAATTGTGCACGTAGGAAAAAAAAATCTTTTGTATTTTTTTCCTTGATCTACACCTAAAAGTAAGTCGATTAGGAAGCGGAGGCATTCTTGTAGGGTAATTAGTAACTGAGTACGGCCCTGTCAAAATCTGGAAGAATTTCTTGAAAATTTTCGAAAGATTGTCCGATGGCTCTCGGTTATGTATCAATTTCCATGTATTCGAAGATGAGAAATCCAACAAAAATGGCCCCGAAGAGATAGTGCCGTTGTTTTCGAAGATACAGGGTGAAACGTAAATTTGGACTTAACATTTTTGAGGTATTTCCGGATTTTTTTCCGAAGTTGTGGGGGGAAGGAAGAATGACCATTTCTATTTTATCCTAATTTTTGGTCCTTTTGGAACACATTCAGAGGGGTAGGCAATCGCGAACGGTGGTTGGTGTTTCGGTACAGCTCCGCAAAAACTTCTTGTAACTGTTAGGTCATATTCATATTTTGAAATGGCAGAGACAGAGGTAAGGTAGCACAATTTTTTCATTGATACAGGGTGAAATGTCTATGTCACTTGATATTTTAGAGTTATTTGATTATTTCTTCTATGTAACGATGCCTGCAGGAAGAGATTTCACTAACATTCTTCTTTTCACCTTACACACCTTAGATACCACAATATACATACCGGAAGGCAACCTCAGAAAGTTCTGTGCAATGCAGCCCCGCAAAGCGTTCCCGCAACCTCTAAATTATTTTCGCATTTCGCAACCGGACGAGACGGTTTTAGTGTGCATTTGCACGTTTTCGTAAACGAGAAATACCATTTGACTGATGCCAAAGATGTAGTGGTTTCTCCAATACAGGGTGAATGTGTAACGTGACTCGGTAGCCGAGAGATATTTTGAAATGTTTAGCGCACTACTCCAAACGGGAAGTAGCTTATGTTCTCACTTTGTTCTTTTGTCTGTCTATTCGTCCCCGTCCGTCTATCCGTCTGTCCGTCCGTCCGTCCGTCACAGCATCTAGTCCTAGACGAAAGGATGCAAAAACTTTCAACTAATGGGTTGCTCATGGCCTTGGGACCCAAACCAAGAAACATCTTGTTTTAGAGTGTTCCTATTGCATGCGGGAAATCATACCTTTGCTTGCCCACTACCACTTATAAAAACTGATTTGATTCTTATGCGGACTACCCTTGGAAACTCGGGCCCGCGAATATACTTAAAAACAGTTGTAAAACTAATATACAGGGTGACTCATGAGTGACCTTACATAGGCTAGTGGGAGATAGAGGACTTCGAGGCGAGTCAGGATCCACAGAAGAAATTTTGTTTTCTCTATTGGTTACGAAGATTCAGGGTGTTTTGTGTGTTTCGTATGAAACTTTAATAAGCGATATTTCTGAAACAGCTAGAGATATTTTAATGAAATTCACTAGTAATATTTCTCTGTTGGAACTTATCCAGAAGCCACACCGGGTAAGTCAAAATCCACGACCGGGCTAGAAAAAAAAGTGCTCCTTTGTTATTTTATCAAAATGTACATTTTCTGACCGATTTTCTAACAAGCTGCTACCGGATTCAAAAAGCTAAGGGAAAATGCTTCAAGAATCATTCTTAAATTTAGATGGCACACCTAAACCGTTTCGACAATAAAATTAAAAGTAAAATTTGTGGGTAAGTTTCCATTTTTGACCGGACATAATCGACTCATTGTTTGATTGAATTCATTCAAATTCATTTTTTAGCTTGTCTTTGTGGAATAGAAGGGCTTGGTAGAAAAAAAATTACATAGCCGAAGATTTTTTTTTACGACCAAATCGAGTCTAATTTTGTGTTTCATCTCGAATTTGTCATTAAAAAAAAAAGATCAGCTCTGGAATTTTTCTTACAATCAAGCCCTTCTCTCCAAGAGAGACAAGACAAAAAATGAATTTGAATGAAGTCAGTCAAATAATGAGTCGATCATGTCCGGTCGAAAATGGAAACTCACCCACAAATTTCACTTTTAATTTTATTGTCGAAGCGGCTCAGGTGTGCCATCTAAATTAAAGAGTGATTCTTGAAGCATTTTTTCTTAGCTTTTCGAATCCGATAGCAGTTTACCAGAAAAGCTGTCAGAAAATGTACTTTTTGATCAAATAGCGGAGGGCACATTTTTCTAGCCCGGCCCTGAATTTTGACTTACCCGGTATGGCTTCTGGATAAGTTTCAATAGAGAAATATTACTGGTAAACTTCAACAAAATATCTCAAGCCGTTTCAGAAATATCGCTTATCAAACTTTAATACGAAACACACAAAACACCCTGTATCTTCGTAACCAATGGAGAAAACCAAATTTCTTTTGTGGATCCTGACTTGCCTCAAAGTCCTCTGTCTCCCATTAGCCTATGTAAGGTCACTCATGAGTCACCCTGTATATGGGTATTACCTTTTTCATATAAATACTTCTTCTATCTCTTAAGTTGGAAAAAACAACCTTCCTTCACAATAATTCTTTATATTTAGATATACCTATTGCACATGCATTTTTCGAGACAATTCTGGTGCACGCTGAAAAGTGGTCTTTAACCCCTCAAACCATATCATTGGGTTGTCGACATTCTCAAGAATAAGTAGGTAGGTTGTGCGAAAAACCGAAAGCGTTTTTCTATGAGAGAACTACAGACTACGAGAAGTTCAAAGAAATTGTTCAAGCGAAGGTAAATGATCTGACTAAACAAAGTTTTGATGATCTCATACGGATAATTATACAATCAAAGAAGGAAGCTACAACAGTCAGAAGATTAAGGATAAGAGGGAAAAACCACTGGATGACGGGGGAATTACTGGACTTAATGAAGTTGCGAGACGAAGCTTATAAAAGAAGAGTGAAGAACCCAACGGATGCCGTGAAATTGGAAGAGTTCAAGAGGTTGCAGAGGCTGGTAAAAGGAACAAGAAGACGGTTGAAGTCACGACATATGGGGGGCAAGATGAAAAGGATCGGAACGGATGGAAGAAAGATGTGGTTGTTGATAAATGAACAACTTGGAGGGAATGAAGTCAAGGAGCGATGCATTGAAGAGCTGAATGTGGATGGTGGACTGACAAGTGAAGCGCAAGAAATTGCTGATAACTTGAACATTTTTTTTGTGACGACTGGTGAACGGGTGGCTGACAGTATCAAGGACGTGACGGCTGCCGACAACACAGAAGAGATTCACACCAACACTGAACTGAATCTGGAAGAGGTAACAGCGGAGGAATTGAGAAAATGTGCTATGGAGTTGAAGAACGATAGTGCCCCGGGACATGATCAAGTGATGACAAAAGACGTTAAATTTTTACTAGAGGTAATAATAACCCCTCTTAAAGTGCTCATTCAGAAGTGCCTTAATGAAAGTGAATTTCCTGAAGTGCTAAAGATCAGCAAGATTGTCCCAGTACATAAGGGAGGAACCAAAAAGGATATGAATAATTATCGGCCCATATCTCTCATCAGCACCTTCTCAAAAATAATCGAGAAAATTGTAAAAAACCGACTGTTGAATTTCATGGAAAATCATATAAAATTTGATGTTAATCAGAATGGATTCATACAGAATAGTAGTACTCAAGGTGTTGTTACTGATTTTGTTGACTTTGTGTGTAATAACTTGGATAAGCGGAAGTATGTAGTTGCTGTATTTGTGGATTTGAGTAAGGCATTTGACGTGGTAGACCACGGAATTTTGTTCAGGAAACTGCATCAGATGGGAATCAGAGGAGCTTTGTTGACGCTTTTAAAATCCTATTTATGTGACAAAAAACAATACGTATATGTGAATAAAAATAGGAGTAAATATAGGAATTCAAAATCTGGGGTCCCGCAAGGGTCAGTATTGGGACCTATACTCTATTTACTGTACATTTTGAGTCTTAGAAATGTGAAATTGCAGGCTCGATATTTCACATTTGCAGACGACACTGTGCTTGTTTTAGCAAATGAAGACCTAAAAGAGTTAGAAAGATTGATTAATGAAGACATAGAGAGGTACAATACATGGCTGATATCAAACCGATTAAAAATCAATGAAAACAAAACTGTTTTTATGATGTTTAAACAAAGAAATAAGTGTTATGATAGCGAGCAGTTCAAAATTAAAATAAAAACGAAAAATCTTGGAGAAGTAGCAACCTATAGGTACTTGGGAATACAAATTGATAACAGACTGATGTGGGATAAACATTATGAGATGTTATCCAGTAGGGTAATGAAAATGTTAGGAGCAATGTATAGAACGGAAGGTGCATTTGATTTCAAGACAAGACAGATCATTTATCACGCTCATCATGAAAGTATACTCAGGTACCTCATTAACGTTTAGGGAACTTGTAATCAAACTTTGTTCAAAAAGTTCAAAATCTTACAAAAGAAAATCATCAAATGCCTCTTTCAGTACAACAGGTTCACATGTACAGCAACTCTCTTCAGAGAGACCGGTTTGTGTGGTTAAGGTAACCTACTCAAACTTGAACAATGTAAATATGTACACAGAGTTATACTCAGGATGCAAAAAACGAACATGACGATAAAATTCAATAATGATATACACAATTATTAAACTAGGTCACAAAAAAATGCTCATCTGCCGAATGTGAGGACAAATGCGGGTTTGAACAACCCTAATACCAAGGCTCTTGTGTGCTACAACCAGCTGCCACTAACAGTGAGAAATGTGCGAGAAATTAATATCTTTAAAAAACAAGTCGCACTGTTTCATCAGCAAGAAAATTGAATTATTTTGTATCCATTGTATTCTGTTTTGTTAATGTACTCACTGATATTATGTACAGAATATTTTTGTGTGTGATTGTGATTTGTGAAAATTTTATTTATACATAAGTGCTGATACCATTTTGTTTTGCAAAATCTGGAGCCCCGATACAGGCACGAAACAGATTAGGAGCCCTAATTTTGTTGTAAATGTTTATGGAATTAATGAAGGATTTTCTCTTGGGGTAGATTTTTGGACACAATAAGTAAAAACTCTAGGTATTTGCCGACGTTTCGATTTAATTGAAATCTTTTTCAAGGCTCATGACCGAGCTCATGACCTATTTACTTTAAATAATTATTGAATGAATTATAACTGACATTTTTGAAGAAAAAAAAAACTAAATAAAATACCATTCCTGCCTGACTTGTTAGGCAATTTACTGCACAAAAATGTCAGTTATAATTCATTCAATAATTATTTAAAGTAAATAGGTCATGAGCCTTGAAAAAGATTTTAATTAAATCGAAACGTCGGCAAATACCTAGAGTTTTTACTTATTTGTGTCCAAAAATCTACCCCAAGAGAAAATCCTTCATTACTAAATCCAAATGGACAAGAATCAGAATCAAAGTTTATGACATTGTTAATAAAAAAAAGGTTAGGCATTCGAAAAGAAAACAATTAGTAAAGTAAGATAAATTTTTAGTAGTTTGAAACTGTAACCTGCCTTGCTTTTTTCATCATGTAAAGTTACCAGGAAATCTAAAAACCTAAAACGGAAACGAAAACGCAAAAAAGAATAAACAAGTGAGTATGCCTTCACGTGCGTGAGTCTCAGTAGCGCATTTTCTCAAAGAGGCATATTGTGAACGTAAAGAAATTTGGTTGAAGAAGTCATTGTGATATTGTGTTATCAGAATGGGGTACTTGCCAATGAAATAGATTTGAATGAAAATTCTTTCACTCATCATATATTTTTTTGTTTGAGGGCGGGAGCTGGGAGCGGCGACTGATCAACAGTAGTCTATTCTTTCTCATTTTTAGTCGGCTATCCATATAGCGAAAGAATTAGATCGCTATGTCTTCGGGTTTATGTTTTCCATTTATCTCTTACTTTAAGGGCAGCGTGTGGGGGTGGCAGCATTCGGCAAAGTAACTGTTGCACAGTTTGAGTTAAGAGTTTCTAAAATATGTTTGAGGAAATATGACAATCAGTGAAAATTGTGAAACATGCATTTTTTTTGTTTGGGGGCGGGAGCTGGAGGCGGCGACTAATCAAAAGTGGCCTCTCTTCCCATTTTTAGTCAGCTTTCTATATAGCGGAACAATTAGATCGCTATGTCTCAAGGGTTATGTTTTACATTTATCTCTTACTTTGGGGGCGGCGTGTGGGAGCGGCAGAGTTTGACAAAGAAATTCTTCCACAGTTTGAGTTGGGAGTTTCTGCATGTTTGAGGTAACATTAAAATGTAATTCAGTTGAAATTATTGAAAGTTGCACTTTTTTTCTTTTGGGGGTGGAATTTGGAGGCGGCGCCATGTCAAAGGTAGCCTATTCTTCCCCATTTTTAGTTAGCTATCCATATAGCGAAAGAATTAGATCGTTATGTCTTCGGGTTTACGTTTTTCATTCATCTCTCACTTTAAGGGCAACGTGTGGGGGCGGCAGCATTCGGCAAAGTAACTGTTGCACAGTTTGAGTTGGGAGTTTCAAAATGAGAGGGAAATATGACACTCAGTGAAAATTGTGAAAGTTGCATTTTTTTTGTTTGGAGGCGGCAGCTGGAGGCGGCGCCGGCGGCTAATTAAAAGTGGCCTATATTTTTCCACTTTCAGTCAGCTATCAATATAGTAAAAGAATTAGGCCGCTATGTCTTCAGGTTCATGTTTTACATTTATTTCTCACTTTGGGGGCGGCGTGTGGGAGCGGCAGAGTTTGGCAAAGAGATTCTTGCACAGTTTGAGTCAAGAGTTTCTGAATGTTCAAGGTAACATTATCAGCTAAATCAGTGAAAATTGTTGAAAGTTGCACTTTTTTCCTTTTGGGGGCGGAAGCTGGAGGCGGCGCCATATCAAAAGTAGCCTATCCTTTTCCATTTTTAGTCAGCTATCCATATAGCGAAAAAATTAGATCGCTATGTCTTTGGGTTAATGTTTTTCATTTATCTCTTACTTTGGGGGCGGCGTGTGGGAGCGGCAGCGTTCGGCTGAGCAAATGTTGCACAATTTGAGTTGGCAGTTCCTCAATGTTCAAGGAAACATCTCAATCAGTAACATTTGTGAAAGTTGCACTTTTTATCGTTTGGGGGCGGAATCTGGGGGCGGCGACTAACCAAAAGTAGCCTATCCTTTCCCATTTTTAGTCAGCTGTTCATATACCGAAAGAATCAGATCGCTATGTCTTCGGGTTTATGTTTTTCATTTTAAAGTGATTGGGGGCGGTTTTTAGCAGTTTTTTCATGTCGGCGGCGCATATTGAAAACGAAATGTTTCTTGGCTTACGTTTATAAGTGGCAACTATGTATTATTCAAAAAATGAGAACACCAGAGCAGCAGGTCTGGTAGAAAGTGCAATATTATGTTATTTCAAGTTTATCGGGGGCGGTTTTCTCTATGTTGGCGGCGCAATATAGACATCCAATATAGCCTAGCCCTCCTTTGGGAGTGGCAGCTATGTAACAGCAAAAAAATTAGAAAGCTAGGTCGTCTAGTTTGGGAGGAGTTCGAGGAACGGACGGACGGACGGACGGACGGACGGACGGACGGACGGACGGACGGACGGACAAAGCGGTTGCAATAGCGATTTTCATCAAGATGGAAAATGCGCTAAAAATATGATCATATCTACCATTCTCAGATTTATTTCAGGAAATGTCAATAGGCTACTTAGTTTGGGCAGGTGCGCATGCTTGAAGGCTCCAAATTTTGTAAACATTCGTACACCTGTCAGTTGAATGACAACGCTGCATGCTCTGTCTAGCCGCCTGTTCAACTACTGGTTTCTGGCTGTCACTTTTACACACACCGTAAACGCATCTCTTCGTAGCTTTTTTGAACTTCCTTCTCGGTACAGCCATTTCCAACAAGTTGTGTTCTATCGTCAAAACATGAGCAAATGAAATGTAGGTCAGGTAGAAACGAGAAATGTCATCATAATTGTCACAAGTGACAGTTGGCGCCGATGTCTTGTTGTTTTGAGCGCTGTTGCCATTTTCGTTGATCTTGAACTTCCACAAATGATCATTGAACTTAATTTCAATGGAACATTTCCTTTGAATATAAACAAGTGAGTATGCCTTCACGTGCGTGAGTCTCAGTAGCGCATTTTCTCAAAGAGGCATATTATGAACGTAAAGAAATTTGGTTGAAGGAGAAACACCATCCCTTGTCCACTTTCTTCATTCGAAACTCATTGTGATATTTTGTTATCAGAATGGGGCACTTGCCAATGAAATAGATTTGAATAAAAATTCTTTCACTCATCAATATCTTTTTGTTTGAGGGCGGGAGCTGGGAGCGGAGACTAATCAACAGTAGTCTATTCTTTCCCATTTTTAGTCGGCTATCCATATAGCGAAAGAATTAGATCGCTATATGTCTTCGGGTTTATGTTTTCCATTTATCTCTTACTTTGAGGGCAGCGTGCGGGGGTGGCAGCATTGGCAAAGTAACTGTTGCACAGTTTGAGTTTCTAAATGTTTAAGGAAATATGACAATCAGTGAAAATTGTGAAAGTTGCATTTTTTTTTGTTTGGGGGCGGGAGCTGGAGGCGGCGACTGATCAAAAGTGGCCTATCCCTCCCCATTTTTAGTCAGCTATCTATATAGCGGAACAATTAGATCGCTACGTCGTCAGGGTTATGTTTCACATTTATCTCTTACTTTGGGGGCGGCGTGTGGGAGCGGCAGAGTTTGGCAAAGAAATTCTTCCACAGTTTGAGTTTGGAGTTTCTGAATGTTTGAGGTAACAATTAAATGTAAATCAGTGGAAATTATCGAAAGTTGCATTTTTTTCTTTTGGGGGTGGAAGTTGGAGGCGGCGCCATATCAAAAGTAGCCTATTCTTTCCCATTTTTAGTTAGCTATTCATATAGCGAGAGAATTAGATCGTTATGTCTTCGGGTTTATGTTTTTCATTCATCTCTTACTTTGAGGGCAGCGTGTGGGGGCGGCAGCATTCGGCAAAGTAACTGTTGCACTGTTTGAGTTGAGAGTTTCTAAATGTAAGGGAAATATGACAATCAGTGAAAATTGTGAAAGTTGCATTTTTTGTTTTGAGGCGGCAGCTGGAGGCGGCGGCTAATTAAAAGGGGCCTATCTTTTTCCAATTTCAGTCAGCTATCAATATAGTGAAAGAATCAGATCGCTATGTCTTCAGGTTCATGTTTTACATTTATCTCTTACTTTGGGGGCGGCGTGTGGGGGCGGCAGAGTCTGGCAAAGAAATTCTTGCACAGTTTGAGTCAAGAGTTCCTAAATGTTCGAGGTAACATTATCAGCTAAATCAGTGAAAATTGTTGAAAGTTGCACTTTTTTTCTTTTGGGGGCGGAAGCTGGAGGCGACGCCATATCAAAAGTAGCCTATCCTTTTCCATTTTTAGTCAGCTATTCATATAGCGAAAAACTGAGATCGCTATGTCTTCGGGTTCATGTTTTTCATTTATCTCTTACTTTGGGGGCGGCGTGTGGGAGCGGCAGCGTTTGGCTGAGCAAATGTTGCACAATTTGAGTAAGCAGTTCCTAAATGTTTAAGGGAACATCTCAATCAGTAACATTTATGAAAGTTGCATTTTTTATCGTTTGAGGGCGGAATCTGGGGGCGGCGACTAACGAAAAGTAGCCTATCCTTTCCCATTTTAGTCAGCTATTTATATACCGAAAGAATCAGATCGCTAGGTCTTCGGGTTTATGTTTTTCATTTTAAAGTGATTGGGGGCGGTTTTTAGCAGTTTTTTCATGTCGGCGGCGCACTCGGCGGCGCATATTGAAGACGGAATGTTTCTTGGCTTACGTTTATAAGTGGCAACTATGTATTATTAAAAAAATGAGAACACCAGAGCATCAGGTCTGGTAGAAAGTGCAATATTACGTTATTTCAAGTTTATCGGGGGCGGTTTTCTCTATGTTGGCGGCGCAATATGGACATCCAATATAGCCTAGCCCTCCTTTGGGAGTGGCAGCTATGTAACAGTGAAAAAATTAGAAAGCTAGGTCGTCTAGTTTGGGAGGAGTTCGAGGAACGGACGGACGGACGGACGGACGGACGGACGGACGGACGGACGGACGGACGGACGGACAAAGCGGTTGCAATAGCGATTTTCATCGAGATGGAAAATGCGCTAAAAATGGTATCTAACATTCAACCAAATTATTTGTGGAATTTTAGGTACACTACAATATTTTTTAGTGTTAATTTTCAATATCGGTGTACGAAACTATGAAATTCGCGCCACACATGCGCACTCAAAAAAACCGAAACGAAGGGACCTATTGTAATCCAGAATTTATCAATGGGATTTCATTCATTTTTCTGAAATTCAGAAATATCCAGTTTCATAAAGTAACAAGTTGAGAACAAACAAGTAAGTATAGGTATTCAGATCCACTTAATCGGTAAACTGTGAATGCCGATTCTAATAATCACTTAACAGCGATGACATGTAACCCGTATTGATTTGTTTTCATCACAAAACCCTCCATATTTGTTCTGGTAAAAACTGTAGAGGTGAAAGATGATACAAGAATTCCTTCAAATATAATATTATATACGATACTACAACTATGCTCGGTTTCACAAAAGCATTTTTTCCGTATACGACGTTTTTATACTCGGGGCTTTTACAACCGCCGTCGTATAGCTCCTATAAGTGCGCACAAAATGGATGTGGCTAAGGTCCGACAATAGATGTATTTTTCACCTTTGTGAAACCGAGCATTATAGTTTTATTCGAAATATCTACTTATCGAAAACGGTTCTGCATGCGTCTTTGTTGTGCAAGCTGAAAGTATATTTGCGCAGGCCTGAATTTCCTAGGGTAGTTCGCGACCGCACAGAGTTCATCCCCTGCGGATTAACCCCATAAGAATTTAAGAAGTCTGTATAAGTGGGAGTGGGTGAGTAAATGTATGATTTCCCGCATGCAAAAGGAACATTATAAAACACGATTTGTCGTGGTTTGGGTCTCAAGACCATAATTGGCTACCCATTGAAATTGAAATTTTTCGCATCGTTCCGTCTAGGACTAGATGCTGTGCCGGACGGACGGACGGGACAGACAAACGGACAAAGCAAGAACATATAAGCTCTTTCCCGTGTGGAGTAGTGCGCTAAAAAAATTTAAATATCTCTCGGCTGCCAAGTCATGTCACACATTCACCCTGTATTGAAGAAACTAAGGGTCTTATATCTTTGACATTAATCAAATGGTATTTCTCATTTACGAAAACATGTAAATGCACACTAAAACCGTTTCGTTCGGTTGCGAAATGCAAAAATAATTTAGGGGTTGCGGGAACGCTTTGCGGGGCTGTACTGTATTGCCCAGAACCTTTTGAGGTTGCCTTCAGGTATATGTTATATTGTGTTATCGAAGGAGTGTAAGGTGAAAAGAAGAATGTTAGTGAAATATTTTCCTGCAGGCATCGTTACATAGAAGAAATCATCAAATAACTCTAAAATATCGAGTGATATAGACGTTTCATCCTGTATCAATGAAAAAATCGCGCTACCTTACTGACTTCAATTAAGTCATATTTCCATTTATTACACATATTAATGCAAACTTAAAACGTCTCCATCATTCAAAAATATGAACATGACCTAACAGTTACAAGAAGTTTTTGCGGAGCTGTACCGAAACACCAGTCACTGTTCGCGATTGCGTACACCTCTGAATTTGTTCTAAAAGGACCAAAAATTAAGATGTATGAAGTAAGAAGTAATGGTGCTTCTTCCTTCCTCCACCACTTCGGAAAAAATCCGGAAATACCTCAAAAATATTAGGTCGAAATTTATGTTTCACCCTGTATCTTCGAAAATAACGGCACTATCTCTTCGGGGCCATTTTTGTTGGATTTCTCATCCTCGAATACATAGGAATTGATGCATAACGGAAAGCCATCGGAAGCCAAGCCAAGCCAAAACTTTCGAAAATTTCCAAGAAATTCTTTCAAATTTTGACAGGGCCGTACTCAGTTACTAGTGAAGTAGTGACCCTGCAAGAATGCCTCCGCTTCCTAATCGACTTACTTTTAGGTGTATATCAAGGAAAATAATACAAACAGTTCTTTTTCCTACGTGCACAATTCGTATCGCTTACAAAGTTTTGCTTGATGCAAAAAAATATCCTTCTGTGAGTGTTGACTTGCTTTGGGGTCCTTTATCTGCTATTGGTCTATGTAAGGTCACTCATTAATCACCCTGTATAGCTTCAAGATCACATAATAAATTCAGATGAAGGTGGCAACAGTTGGAAGTGGCAATTGGCAATGCTATACTTACACACAGCAGACACATTTGGTGCATGTTGCATGCGGCTTCGAAAACCCGCGCGTAGTGTCCCAAGTTCGTGGCCACGTTGTTGCATGCCCTTTGCACTTTCGTACACTCCTCTGAAACAATTGGGTTATACCATCGATCGCCTGGCACTCATGACATATTTACCGATTGTGGCCTGCTCCAAAACCTCCGAAGGAGTTCGGTAATTCTGCTCTTCGCAATTCTCATCGCCCTGGGAACACTTAATGTTATTGTCCCCTTCGGGAGTCTTCTCCCGTTCCTCATCTATCGCTTGCTTCCTGGGCACCGAAACGCGTTTTTCTTCCAAGATATCATAATCGTCGCCCTTGTTCCTCTGCTGCCTCTGCCTTTCCCGTTCCTTGGTGATGCTCAATTTGTATTCGCCCAGCGCGCGGCGCATCTTTTCCAAGCTGTAAGCGGTCGCCAGACGTGCTATTACTTTATCTTTCACTTCTTGAATTTCTTTGGAGTCGACGGTGCCTTCGTGCGCTCCCGTGTACTTCAAAGCGTCGTCGATGATCACGTCCTCCATATTCATCAATTTGGCGTCCATTTCGGAAATCTTCTGTTCTTCGTTCAAGGAGGTGTCTTTCTTTTCCAATGCAGCGTCGTTGTTCTTGAATGCTTCCGCGGGATAATCAGCGCTGCGTTTGTCCGTCATTGCGATTGCTTTGTGATATCGCTCCATCAGCCATTCGTTGTCGATGTCTTCGGATTTCTTGCGTCTGTCCAAACCAAAATAATCTGACCAGTCGACGGATTTCTTCTTGATCTGCAACGGCAGTTCGTTGACCACTTCGGCGACTTCTTCCTTGTTGTTGACCTTGCTGGACTTTTTCTCAGATTTTTTTTCGACCTTGCCGACGTCGCCTTTTTTGGCCGTCTTGGGTTTTTCCATTGGTTTTTCGGTGCTGACAGCGCTTCCAAAAATATTCCTCAGATCTTTGGCAACTTTCGGATCAGTCTTCGAAGCAGACGCTTCCTTTTTCGAAGTCGACCTTTTGTGCTCGTGGGTGACGCTGCTGCGCTTGGAAACCGGAAAACGTTTAGAATTTCTGTAGTTGCGCTTATAATGTCTCGAATAGTCGTCTTGATACCTGTCATAATAATCATCACCTGGATTGCCGTAGTAATACGCGTTCGCTTCGCCGGGTTCGTAATAATTCCTCTTGCGTAAGCCGGCGCTATCTAAACCAAATCTTGGGTAGTAGCTGCGCTTTTCTCCGCCTAAATAAACTTTCGGACGGTTGTACACGACAGGATAATTCCCGTATTTCTCCCAGAGCTCCTTAATCAACTCGTCATTTTCATTGTCGGCAGGTTCGCCGTCTGCAAGGTAGTTCTCAACGGCTTCCTCAATCTGGCGCTCCTTATTGTCCTCCTCCAGACGTTCCCGGAACGAAGATGAAATGCGCTTTTTTACATCGTCATCGCGGTATCCGGCTTTTTCATTTTCTTCTAAATAATCAAACAACCGATTTTTCTCTACATCACGGTCTATAATTGAAATAAAATCAGTAACAATCAAGGGCATCTAAAAATAGAATCTCTACCTGAACTGTATTCTGAAGATGATAAGAAAGCAAGATCATCTGGACCATTCAAAGAATAACCATATTCGTTTAAATCGTCTTCGTATCTGGGATATTCGGATAAGTCTCTTTGCCGACGGTCTACAGCATTTAACGCACTACGAAGAGAATCTTCTTGAGCTTTTGTCAGTCCTACTATTATCAGTAACAGCCCTCCGAGTCTAGAGAAGCTTTTAAGTCCCATACTTGAAAAAGCAAAATTCACCAATTACCACATGTGGACTGCAGACATCCATAATGTCCGGTCCCACCGGAGCTAAGTTTCTACGATTTGTTAGTAGGAGTTTCTTTTGATCAATGCTAATTAGAAAAATTCCAAGATAATGAACCATTGTTACCTAGAGATTTTATAGATTTTCTGTGATCCACTAGTAGGTACCTAGTTAGCATTGGCCAGAAAAAAGTCCTTGTCATCTAAAATTAACGTAACATTTATTGGTGCAACTCAGTTCTGGGCACTACTGAAGAAGGTAATTCCAATTACGCAATTGAAACACACCTTTCATGTGATTGACCAACAGGTATACCTACTAACAGGTATCTATGTGCAACTGACAGGTATCTACAGTAATTATGATCGAAAAAATCACGTACAAGTAGCGAGTAATTCGAATGTCGATGCATTTTCAAAACATCTTTACCTTTGACGTTCGCAATTCAACTCGGTACTGTTCGAGGGTTTTTTCGAAGTTACCAAGCTCAGAACATCGAAACGCACAGGTGCGAACACAGCCACTCACCCTCTCAGTGCCACATACAGATGGCTTTATCAGAATTTGATGGTGATAAACGAATTTATACTGCACGAATACCCTCAGACTTGGAACGGGAGATTGTTTATACACACGCAGACGCAGACTCGTGGACGTCGAATCGATAATATATTTTGCTCAAAAAAAAACAGGAATTTATACTCATGGCGACTTACTACTACTTTTTACATTTTTAAGGCACGCACCTATCTATTTTTTTTCTTATATTGTATTGTACCAAGGATTATAATTTGTCTTTATCATAAATCTTTGAAAATCCCAATCACGCATGTTGTGGGGGTGGTTTCATCAGTGCCATCGTGAACTTTCCTTGCGCTATACAGCTTCCAAAATAAATACACAACAAACGTAGCTACATTCATTTGGCATCATGTGAATTTTAATTAAGTAAGAAAAAACCGAGGTAGCCTTGCGTATTTCATGAGCTTCCTAATTATTTGAGGACCCTCATAAAATATTTAGTATGGAAAAAGTACAGAAGCCCGGTCCCTACGAATTTGTAATTAGAAATTCATCTCGCGAGAGAAGTTTTGGTGATGTCTTAACAATCCTTCACTCATCCGTGAGATTAATCCTGCCGACCTATTTTCGGTTTCCGTGTGATGGGTAGCACGAGTAATGCAATTGATTATTCAAATCATATTGCTTCTCCTTTAAAATGCATCCATCTCAAAGACTAAAATTGCAAAACACTCAAACCGATCACTGTTGATGTTGTTTTCTGAGGCCACCCTTTTGTTGTGTTGATACACGAGCTGAAATCGAAAATAATATTTGCATCGAAATTTGCATATACAGGGTGATTTTTTAGAAAGGACCCACCTCCAACTTCTCGCTGCACTTTTTTTTCTGGAAAAAGCTGAAACAGCTCGATTTTCTCTTCGAGGGGGACAAATAACGTATATAGCGTAGCCAATAGCGTATTTGGGTCATTCTCCGAGATTGTGCAAAATGATGTCTTATCTTAATTTTTTGAAAAATAATGTTTCATTAAAATCTTTTTCACTACTATAATAAATAGTGCAAAAGTCTTTAGTTGAATAGCCGTATATTGAATCGATTCATTCCTGTTCATGGAAAATATTGCTATCTCATTAGATGAAATCTCAACTCCGTGACATGTCCCGCGATCGAACATTGAACGGGACTTTTCATTATTAGGGTTTGTGGAAGAATGTTTATAAGTAATAATTTGTACTTATGATTCACTAAAACCCAATAGAAAGAGAAATCATGCCAAATAATGGTAGGTATCAAAAGTTACCCATTAAATTAATTGCAGAAGTTTGGTGCCGGTTCTCATTCTCAACTCCGTTACTCATTTTGTAATTTGAAACAATTAAAAAAAATAAACGGCCGGCGCAGCGGTGGATGTCTAACTTACCTTCAGAAATGTCAAACAGGAGCACAAAGCTCGATAGGTAAACCGGCATGAATGTAATCATGTCGGATTTTTTCAGATATTTTGCTAAAGGTAGGGAACCTTGTTATCAACCACATTACGTTCTCAACTCCGTGACATTCATCTCCGGTTAATGGAATACCACTTTTGGGCCAACTAACACGTACGTATTAGCTTATTGCATCTACAAAAGCCATGTATGCTTCATGAAGCTCCAACTTCAAATTCAAACGGAAACGGTTGAAGCCCCGCAAAGTTTAAAAATTCTCAACTCCGTGATTCTCAACTCCGTTACCATTTGATGTCACGGAGTTAAGGAATAGTCACGGAATTGAGGTTTCGCCTATTTTTCTTCTAATAAATCATCAGAAACCCATGAGCGTCCTCAAAATATCTTGAAATTTTCAAAATTATCACGTATTTCTCAGTCAAAAAAGGGGGAAAACCAAGAATTTGAATGTAGTGTCTAAAGGAATAGAGAGAAGAGAAAACTTGTAATGAGAAGGCTACGCGAAGCTCTAATTATTCAGTCAGGTAGGAAGAAGAGAAAATAGTGCTTGTCTTTAACGTTTTTGCATTCAAAGCTATTTTTTTTAATACATTTCCATGCTCGGTGAAAATGCTCGGCTCAACTCGGTGCCATCAATTTTTGAAAAAAAAAAAAATTCAACAGTTTTTCATGAGCAAGCTGGTTCCTTCCGGTTTGGAGTTGCAAATCAGGTTGCCAAAGGCCTATCAAAAGATGGTTAGATTTCTCGAAGAATTGAATTTTTTTTTGAAACATGTTATTTTGCCGTTTTTGAAGAATCACCCATTTTTAATTTTTCCGTTCCACCCCTCTAGGCAGGGTGACTAATACCCTTTTAAAAATTTAAAATGGGAATGGGGGTCGAGTTGCATATCATTTCTAAGGTCTTTTAATTCCCTTTCCAATAGTTTAAAACAAAAATAAAATCGAATAACCCATTCCAAAGTTATGAATTATAATATAAACATCCTAGATTGGAAGAAAAGACGAACACCAAATTTAAATAATCATTTTTCACCCGATACATATGGTTGGAACTAAGTTACAGTAGGGGGTAGAAGGGGTCTGGGGCTAACTTTTAACCCTCTATTCTAAATTTCGGAAGCGGATTTAAGGTCTTTAAAAGGAGGGGTTTACTTATTTCAGCTTCTCTTGTAATTGAAAATTCTGAAAGGATATTCTCATCCTCTACCCTAGCTTAGTTGCAACCATGCAGTGGCTCCGAACTCATAACAAGTAGCAAAATCCTCACGGGGGTGAGTCTCATGAGCGCATTTTCGGAGTGCAGATGAGTAGACTGTTCACTGTTACCTGTGAACAGATTGTCTTAAAACTACCAGAAGAAATCATCAATCTTTATGAAAACACGAGTAGTCAATAATAAATTGAAACAACAGAATGACATAAACCAAAACTAGAAAATATCCTGAATGAGTAAGAATTATACCTATATCGATCACAAGCACAAAGCCAGAAGCAGCTTTAGTCGGGGTGCTACGATTTTAAATACCGCAAATGAATTAGACGGGATGCCCTTTGGCATGATAACTACTCATACCAAGGTGATTAATTTTCTCCAAGGATGCGTCAACATTTCCCACTCAGAAAAAAAGATGGCGACGATTTTTGACAGGAACGGATTTTTTATAAAACATATGCGTGTGACACATGTTTTCTTACTAATTTTGACCTCCTGAATACGAATATCGAGTTTATTTTCACATTAGAAATCAAATCGACCCCATATTTGACATCCGAAAACCGCAAAAATAGCAGACTCTCGCTTATTTTCGAATTGAAAATTTTGTGTGCCATTTACAGCGATTTCCAGCCTTGAGCTCGTTGAATGGATCTCACAAAACAAGTCAACAGTGTAAGTTCTGCAAAATAACTCTACAAACATCGCCAGGGTGCGCCCCAAAACATACAAAATATGGGCTCTGGGAGCTCATTTTTCTGCGGCTGATTTAAGGAATGTGAGTGTGAAATGGAAAATGTTTTGTAATATATTTTACTGTTATATATAGTTATAGTAAACTTACATATACTAGGATTTATCAACATGAATTGACAATTTCAGATAAAAACAGAAAAAATATATTTTCATGATTTGTTGATAACTTTCTTTTTTTTTTCAATAAATACTAAAAAACGTAGCTTTGATTTTGATGATGTTTTTCATCCAGGTAAGATACCTTTTTCACCTGAAACAACCACCTTAGCTCAAAGCTTCGGTATAGCGACTCATAATTAAAACATTTTCGTCAGACTTGCGGTTGCCAAACATCAGAAAAGCGTCTTTTGATTTTGAAGTTTTGTCTTTACACTTGTTCTGGAATGCAACATACGGCTGATGGTGAATCTTTGGTTTAAAGTTTTCTAGAGTATTTCTATCTCGCCCATGAACTCATTTAGGTGTCTAGCAATTTTCGGACTGGATATGCACCAATGGCGAAGGGCAGTAGGATCTCCAGTGTTATTACCAATTTGAAATTTGTTGTCTTGGTGTGTTGGAATTTTCGAGAACGGAAGTATAGTGTTATCAGGGAAAGCGCAAAAATACCCAGGAGGTGAACAGGCATAGAAAACGGACGTGGAAAACATATGAAAAAGTGATCAGGTAGGCACCAAGACCTTTTCAACATTACAACTCTTATTTGGCAACTATAGTACCTATGATACATAGTGTATGTTTTCATGCTCTTTGGCTTGTCCACGTCCTAGACGTTTTTGAGCCTCCATTTATAGCTCATCACTTTCATTCTCGCAAAATTCTGAGACACACACGACAACAAATTTCAAGTTGATGCCATAGGAATACGAATAACACTGAAGATCCTACTGACATTTGTCGTTGGTGCATACCTATCCAGTCCAGAAGTTTCTAGACACCTGAATGAGTTCACGGGCGAGACAGAAAACTTTAAGCCAAAGCTTAACCATCAGCCGTATATGTTGCATTCCAGAACAAGTTCAAAGAAGGACTTTGAAATTATTAAAAGACGCTTTTCTGATGTTTAGCAATCGCGGATCTGACAAAAATGTTTTATATTATATGAAACTTTGAGCTAGGGTGATTGTTCCAGGTGAGAAAGGTCTCTTGATGTATTTACTTTGTTGAAAAACATCATCAATATCAAAGCTACGTTTTTTGGTATCAATTGTACCTGTCATAAAAAAAAATTATGAATCAATCATGAAAATTTGTTTTCACGATATTTTGTTTCAAATTGCCATGGTATGTCGATATATGCTTGGTATGTGTTAGCTTATATATTAAACAGTAAAACATATTGCACAACATTCTTCCTTTCACACTAACATTCCCCATCCAGCCGCAGCAAAGTGTGCTCCTAGCGCCCATTTTTGGTATGATTTGAGGCGCACTCTGGCGATGTTTGAAAAGTTATTTTGCAGAACTTTTACTGTTAACTTGTTCTATGGGATCTATACAGCCAGCTCAAGGCTGGAAATCGCCGTGGATGAAACACAAAATTTTCAGTTTAAAAATTAGCGAGAGTCTGCTATTTTTGCGGTTTTCAGATGTGAAATATGAGGTCAAGTTGATCTCTAATGTGAAAATAAACTCCATATTCGCATTCAGGAGGTCAAAATTAGTGAGAAAACATGTGCCACACGCATGTTTTATAAAAAATTAGCTCCTGTCAAAAATCGTCGCCATCTTTTTTTCTGAGTGGGAAATGTTGACGCATCCTTGGCGAAAATTAATCACCTTGGTATAAGTAGTCATCATACCAAAGGGCATCCCGTCTAATTCATTTGCGGTATTTTGCCATTTTATGTCGCGTACCACACCGACTACTTGTTGAACGCTGAAGACAAACTTGAAAATCGCATCCGCATATAAGTGCATAAGTATAGATTCCGCATAAAAATAAAGATATCTTCCTTGAGAATGAATCAATCAGGTCGATTTTTTCACGAAAAATGTCTTCATTTCTATCTGCACCTTTCGTTCGCTGGATGTATGCATGTATTTAGAACAGTTTGCAAGATTCCTCGATGTAGAAGTTCACACTGTAGCGTTAAAAATCGACAAATGTAAAATCGCGGGGCGAAACCTTTTCTTGAAAAAATTATATCTTCTATTGCAATAAAGGAATCAAAATGATTCTTTCACTAAAATAGTATCCATCAATTTCCGCATATTTCCTTCGCTGCATGTATGCATGTATCTAGAACGGTTCGCAAGATTCCTCGATGCAGAAGTCCACACCGTAGCGTAGCGTTGAATACCGACTAGTTAAACATTTAAATTTTTTTTCTTGCAATCGTGCGGTCTGTCCAAATATTTTTTGTGCCTATTCCCATCCGCAGACAATCAGCAATCATTTGCAAAAAACCCGATACCGCTACGACTTTTCGTTTAGGAGGAGTTCAACTACAAGACGGACAGACGGATGGACATCAAAGCGCGGCTAATAGCGTATTTCCTACGAAAATGCGCTAAAAAGTTACTATGACGAAGTAAATTCTAGACCCCCCCCCCTATTGCCATACTACGGTCGAGCCAAGGGCCCCTCATGCAGTAAGCGCCGCAGTCGAAATTTTTCGGAATAATAATATTAACAATAATAAGCAAAAGAAAGGAAGCCCTGACCAAATTGTCCATAGATTGCATTATCTTTTCAAATTCAGAAATTTTCGAAAACTTAAAAAAATACCCCTTTAGGTACCTATACCTAAATGACATGGGCTAAATTTCAAGTTTAGGAACTCTGGCAAAAAATATTGCTGCGTAGTTTGTGGGTAAAAGTAGGTAAGACCCTCTTGTTAAATTGGGCCCCAGTTTTATCAAGACTAATAAAACTAACTTACCTGCCATTCCATATTAAGGACGGAGTTGAATTGGTGGAATTAGCGTTGCGGAATCAATCCCTGTGGGTTAATTCCTTGGGATTCGGCTTGAAAATGAGATTGATCGTACTAGACAAGGAAAAGTTTCAAGATTCATGACAATCGTTCAACTAATAAGAGATTTCAATATGGCGGCCAAGATGGCGGCGGAATTATTACTTAAGCCAATCTGCCTATTTTGAGGATCTAAGCTATCCATCGGATGAAGTTCAAGGACGGTGGTATAGCTTCATTCCCCGAGGAGAAGGCACAGGATTTTTTTTTTGTTTTTTTGTTTTGATAATATTGATAACTATGCATGGATAACAGTGCCCATTGCCTACCTTTAAGCACATCAGCTACCCATCGAAAAAAGTTCCAAGGCTCTTGCTTCGATTTGCCTTTATCATCCTGTATCTTGCGCTACGCTCAAAAAACGCCGTCGACTGGGCCGGAATTCTGAGTGAGTGCGTGTGACGCGTCAGGACGCCGCAACCGTTGTACATACATCTCTTTATTTGTGGAAAAAGAAGACATATTTTTTCTGACAAACATACACAACCTGTAGATGTAGAGGGTGGCCAAGGGCATGATCCGCAGTGCACTGAACAATGGTTTACTGAGTTCTCTATAATTGACTTTTAGCATCGATCTTATTATGCGCTGTTGAGTGATAAATGCATACCTATACCTCATGAGTACAACCGGTGCAGGACCCCAAAAGATCAACCCGTAGGACAGAACACTTTCAACATGGGCAAAGTAGTAAGTTCTGAACGCGTGGATGTCGACAGCGTCTCTAATATTGTTAATGGCGTAGCATATGCGCTGTTCAATCTTGAAATGACTTGCCTGATATGCGACTCAAATCTAAGTTGAGAGTCAATCCTAACCCCTAAAAATTTGGTGTACGTTACCACAGGTATAGACCTTGAATTCATATTTATGTATCGACTCTCACCACCGACAACCGAGGACTGACTAAACTGCAATACAATGGTTTTTCCACTGTTTACAAGTAAGGAGTTTTCACTACACACTACACCAAGAGTTCATCTCGCGAACAGCGCCCAAGCCCGAAGCCGCCGCGGCCCCCGCGTCTAAACCCGACACTATGCAAGATCTATCATCAGCAAAGTGATAGATTGGCGGAACTGAGAGGGCTTGCGGGAGATCGTTAACATAAATGTTGAACAAAAGTGGTCCTAACCTTGCACCCTGTGGAACACCTTGTTCTAAATCTCTAGGATCAGAATAGTGATATCCTATCTCATTGTTAGAAGCGTGCCTTAGACACACTCTGTGGGTTCTTCCACTCAAATATGATTTGAACGGATTCAGGGCGACCCCTCTGATTTCATAACAGTATAATTTATCAAGCAAGATCTCGTGATTGAGCGTATCGAAGGCTTTAGACAAATCAAAATATACACCCATATAAAATAATATAAAATAGCCAACTAAAAATGGGAAAGAATAGGCTACCGTCATCCGGGGTGAACTCGGACGAATTTCGATGTTTTAAGCGAATAACGCCCATAATTTCCAGCCGAAAATTTAGAAAAAAATAATTTAGATATCTCTATACTTCATCTATCGCCTCCATTAGAAAAAAAAACTGATTGTCTACACCTCATCAGTTTTTTTTTTAAATAAGTAGTGCCCGAATCCACCCCTATGATTGTGTAGAGTGAATATGGACACCCCTTTCTTTTGGCCTAAAATTGCATTCTAAAACTCACAGGTGTGTATTCAGATAGAAAAAATAAAACAAGCGAATATGCCTCATGGGCATGAGGCTCAGTAGCGCACTTCCTTTTTGAAGGATTAGGAACGCAAGATGTAATTAGGGTTCTACCGTTGGGCAGAAATTTCAATATGGCGGCCAAAATAACGTCAGATTCATGAAATTTGGCTTAAAAATCAAAATGATCGTGCTATAGACAAGGGTGAGTTCCAAGTTTCATGAAAATCGTTCCACTAATAAGAGATTTCAATATGGTGGCCAAGATGGCGGCAGAATGGTGGAATTTGGCTAAAGAATAAGAATGATCATACGAAACAAAAATGAAGTGAAGATCCCAAGCTTCATGAAAATCGTTGAGTGATAAGAAATTTCAATATGGCGGCCAAGATGGCGGCAGAGCATCATTTGTCCAAAATCGGATGTATTTTGATGAAGTTCACATCGCCTGTGAATTTCACTCAAATCGGACCACTTTCAGAGAAATTCAAAATGGCAGATCAAAGATGGCGGCCAAGTGACAAAAATCATTGGTCAACTTTATATGGTGGTCACGTATGCATTCGATTGGCGTTTGCACCACATTGATATCTCTTTTCGTTGAGGCATAGTTCTCCTAGTTCTATCACTTTGAAACATGTTCAATATATGGAGGATACAAAATAGCGGCGGGGCATCAATTGTCAAAAATTGGATGTATCTCAATGAAGTTCACATCGCCTGCAAATTTCACTCAAATTGGACTACTTTCGGAGAATTTCAAAATGGCGGATCAAAGATGGCGACCAAGTGACACAAATAATTGGTCAACTTTATATTGTGGACACGTACGCATTTCATTGGCGTTTGCACCACATCGATACCTCTTTTCGTTGAGGCATAATTCTCCTAGTTCTATATCACTTCGAAACATGTTCAATATGGAGAATACAAGATGGCGGCGAGGCATCAATTGTCAAAAATTGGATGTATCTAATTGAAGTTCACATCGCCTGCGAAGTTCACTCGAGTCAGACCACTTTCAGAGAAATTTAAAATGGCGGATCAAAGATGGCGGCCTAGTGACAAAAATTTTTGGTAAACTTTATATGGTGGTCACGTACGCATTCGATTGGCGTTTGCACCACATCGATATCTCTTTTCGTTTAGGCATAATTCTTCTAGTTCTGTCACTTTGAAACATGTTCAATATGGAGGATACAAAATAGCGGCGGGGCATCAATCGTCAAAAATTGGATGTATCTCAATGAAGTTCACATCGCCTGCAAATTTCACTCAAATTGGACTACTTTCAGAGAAATTCAAAATGGATCACTTCGAAACATGTTCAATATGGAGAATACAAGATGGCGGTGGGACATCAATTGTCAAAAATTGGATAGATCTTGATGTGGTTCACATTGCCTGCAAATTTCATTTCAATCGGATCACTTCAAAAGAAATTCAAAATGGCGGATCAAAGATGGCGGCAGAATAACAAAAAACTAAAAGTCATCTTGACATCCTGGACATATGTAATTTTGATCAGCGTTTACACCACATCGATATCTTTCTTTCCCGAGGAGTTATCCCGGGTACGGACGGACGGACGGACGGACAAAGTGAAGCTAAGAGCGCCTTTTGCGCTAAGTGCGCTAAAAATGATAATTTTAACATAGCTATGGACTCCGTGCAAGTGGGCGGAGTCAGCTGCAAGCGCTCGCGGTGTCTAAATATTTAGATAACTAACGGACCCCTAAATTTCAAATTTCTGAGTTACATCGCGCGATCAAACTCCCAGTTAACTTTATGTAAAAGAAAGTAGGATAAGACAAAATGACTTTATCAAGTACCGGGTGTCCGCGATAATTCGGCTCACCATTGGTATCTCGAGAACGGTAAGAGATACAGAGTCGGTTGAATCACAAAAAAGTTGCGCAATTTCACGACCATCACGAATATGTAAAAAAATTGGGGCTAGCTTGAACCGTTCATGAAATATCCTGAAAAAACTGAAAATTGCCTTTTTCTTATTTTGCCTATAAATCAGTTATTTTCCATAATATAAGTTTCAATTTTGGTTTGTTTCCATAAAATATGGTTCTCTTTCTACTCCCGAGATCAGAATTAAAAAATGTTGAATCACTTTTGACAATCGACAGTCAACTTCTTTTTTTCTTATGGCGGCCATATTGGATTTTTTTGAATTATGATAGAGCAAAAAATTATCTTTTCAAATATACCTATATGACAACCCTATACAAATCTTATGCAACAACGACATACGTGCAAAAAACGAATTTTTCATATTGTGTGCGAAGGTGGCTGAGGGAAAAAAAAACCTATTTGTTTATTGACGTTTCTATGGACAATAAACTGTCAAATTGTTCAGTGTTTTCGTATTATAAGCAGCAAAGTTCGTTCTCAAAATGTTTTCTCGCGACGAAATCATGGATATGAATGAAATTTATGTACGATCTGCAAAAAATTCAAGACAAGCAGCTCTGCAGCTGAACTATATCCTAATACATATCCAGAAAGGCATCAACCACACGTTACCTTTTTCTTGAGGGCATATCGAAAACTGAGGCAAGAGTATGGAGAAGCGCATGATGGAAATCGTAGGCGAAGAAGAAGGATCACGTGGTGAATGTTTTGGCATTACTACACAATAACCCCCGACTGTCAGCCAGACAAATATCTAGCGAAATTGGAATTTCAAAAACATGCGTAAACAAAATTACCAAGAAACACGCTCTGCACCCTTACAAGCTGTATCACGTGCAAGAGCTACGACCTGGCGACCATCAAAAAAGAGTTGAATTTTGTAACTGGATCCTAGAATCACTGGCGAATAATCCAGATTTTTTGAAAACTATCATGTGGACTGACGGAACTAGAGTTTCCAATGTTGGAGGTGGCAATAGGCATAATGAGCATTACTACGCACAAGAAAATGCGCACATTGTTAAGCAAACCCACCAGCAGGGCTATTTTGGTTTAAACATCTGGTGCGGGCTGGTAAATAACAGTATGCTTGGTCCGTATATGTTTAATCATAATTTAAACGGGCAAAATTATTTGGAGCTCTTGCAGAACATTTTCTCAGATCTTCTTAATCTTAACGAAATTCCAAAGGAAAGTAGACAGCATTTTACGATCTTTATGCACGATGGGGCTCCCGCTCATCGTGCAGTTCGAGTTGTCGAGTTTTTGAACGAAACGTACGATCAATGGATTGGGACTGGTAGAAATGTAATTGAGCAGCGAGTGAATTGGCCTCCCAGATCCCCGGATCTCAATCCGTTGGATTACTTCTTATGGGGATATATGAAGAACTTCATACATGCCCATGAAATTCGGACCATAGAAGAATTAAATTTGAAAATTGAAGAGGCTTTCGCAAGAGTCACTGGTGATCTAATTGCAGCCGCCGTTGCTGACCTTCGCCGAAGAGCAACTAAACTGCTCAACAATGGAAGTGTTACAAAGCAATAATTCACCCAATTTTGAACCGCTGTAACTTTTGATTGACAACAACGATTTAGATTCTGTTTCAAGCACTGAAAAGCCCAATCTTTTGGCCATTTTTCTTGTCAATATGAAATCCATAGAGCTTCCCATGAAATTTCTACAGGGTGATGAACATGGCACTGCAAAATTGATAAAAGTTCAACATACCCCCGTTTTCGTTAAAATTTTTTTTTGAGAGTATCAACCCCAAATTTATGAAGAATGATGTGTTCCCTCGAAACGGTTTTTGAATTTTCGGGATTCTAGTCGAAACAGCCAAAATGTGATTTTTTATTGTGAATACTGTATATTATTCCTGTAGCAACGCAAAAACATTAGAACTTTTCATATCAAGATGACGCCACTTGGTAGGCTTGTTCACTGAACAATTCTGAGCAATTTGACTTGCAACACGTTCTTTTTGTCCAGTGTAGGGGTGAAGAAAAGCCCAATTGGCAGAGTACATTTTGGTACTGCTCCTAAAATTCGGGTTTTTAGCATTGAAAAAAGGTTAAGTTTTACTCTCTTTATTCAACATGGGACTACGTCATTAGAATTGGATCAACCACATTTCCGCCATTTTGGATTTTTTTTCCTTTTCGTTAAATTTCAAAACATAGGCATGTTTGGCATCATTTCTTGAAATGTTGGTCCTCTAAATGGGATTCTGTCAATAAGATCTGTCTATCTGTTTGTTTATCTGTCTATCTCTTTCCGAAAAAATATTCATAGAATTTTTAACCCCACCCCCCTTCTTCCTGAAATTCTCTGAGTGTCCAATTTAATATTCTTGACCTCTCAATTCTTTTCAATGCAGTCAACGTCATCCTGCAAAGCATCGGTAGAGATAATTTTCTGTGGAAAAAATGCCACCCAAATTCCACCCTTTCGCTCCCCCCACCTAATCTCAAAAATCTGAAATGGCTATACTCACTTTGTGATACATCAAATTGAAGGAAATGAAATTCTCTCCATGAATAAATTTTTTTTCAAATTTTTGAAAACCCCCTATTTTTCTCACAAAACACCCCAAATGTCTAATTCATTTGGAGAGGGGTTGAAAATTTCAAAAAAACTGTTTTCGGAAAGAGAATTCAATTCCCTTCAATTTGATGTATCACAAAGTAGGTGGTGTTTCGTTAAATTTTGAAGTTGAGGTGGGGGAGAGTAGAAGGGTCAATTTGGGCAGCACTTTTTTCACCGAAAATTCTTTTTTTCGATGTTTTCTATGATAACACTGACTGAATTAAAAACAATTGAGAATTCCAGAATTTAAAATAAAACAGTCAGAGAATGTTTAGGGCGAAGGAAGGTGGGGTTAAAATTTTTGTGAATATTTTTTTCAGAAAGAAAATTTAATTCTCTTCAATTTGATATATCTCAAGGTAGGTCATGTCATTTGAAATTACAAAGTTGGGGTGAGTGGGGGCGAGGGGGCTTGAGATAGAAATTCGCCAATTTATGTTTAAGATGTCCCCTTTGATATAAAAATCGACCTGTTTTTGCTCGAAGAAATATTCACTAGGAATCGGGAGTTATTGCAGGTGGATAGTTTTCAAATGATCACCCGGTGCAGTATTCACAATAAAAAATCACATTTTGGCTGTTTCGACTGGAGTCCCGAAAATTCAAAAACCGTTTCGAGGGAACACATCATTCTTCATAAATTTGGTGTAGATACTCCCAAAAAATTTTTTGCGAAAACGGGGGTATGTTGAACTTTCATCAATTTTGCACTGCTCTGTTCATCACCCTGTAGAAAATTTATGAAAAGCTCTATGCATGACATATTGACGAGGAAGATGACCAAAAGACTGAGCTATTCAGTACTTGAAACAAAATCAAAATCATATGCGCCAATTAAAAGTTATAGCGGTTCAAAATTGGGTGAATTTTTGCTTTATAACACTTTCATTGTTGAGCAGTTTATTTGTGTGGAACAGAATGGTGGCCATTTTGAACACCTTCTCTAAATTCCCTTATATCTCTATTCTTCAATTATAATTGTTTTTATTATTATTGCTGGTATTTAACCTATTGATAAATAAATTATTGCCAACTTCAACCATGTTTTGATTTTTCAAAATATATAAATTTCATTCATATCCATGATTTCGTCGCGAGAAAACATTTTGAGAACGAACTTTGCTGCTTATAATACGAAAACACTGAACAATTTGACAGTTTATTGCCCATAGAAACGTCAATAAACAAATAGGTTGTTTTCCCCTCAGCCACCTTCGCACACAATATGAAAAATTCGTTTTTTGCACTTATGTCGTTGTTGCATAAGATTTGTATAGGGTTGTCATATATATTCGAAAAGATAATTTTTTGCTCTATCATAATTCAAAAAAATCCAATATGGCCGCCATAAGAAAAAAAGAAGTTGACTGTCGATTGTCAAAAGTGATTCAACATTTTTCAATTCTGATCTCGGGAGTAGAAAGAAAACCATATTTTATGAAAACAAACCAAAATTGAAACTTATATTATGGAAAATAACTGATTTATAGGCAAAATAAGAAAAAGGCAATTTTCAGTTTTTTTCAGGATATTTCATGAACGGTTCAAGCTAGCCCCAATTTTTTCACATATTCGTGATGGTTGTGAAATTGCGCAACTTTTTTGTAATTTAACCGACTCTGTATCTCTTACCGTTCTCGAGATACCAATGGTGAGCCGAATTATCGCGGACACCCTGTACAAAAGACGAGAAATGATTAATTTCCCGCCGTCATATAAGCTAATTTTTCAGTATCAGTTTGTTATCAATCCCAGTTCGTAAAATATCGGCCATCACTATGTAGTGTCGCTAGCAACGTAATATGATGCTCTCTTTGATACTTTGGTACTGGATTTAGTAACATTTTTTGTCATCAGTATGTTAGTAGGTACTCTTCAAATGAAATCCGCTATTAAAATAAAGTTGTTGCAATAAACAATAGGTAAACGCTGGCAGAGATAGAGCACTAGCCTAACTTCGCGCGCGTGTATGCTGTTACTTTTGTTTCCAGTGCCAACTTACGGGGTTGATTCTGTAATTTCGTCATAACATTATGTTGGCTACATAGCTCTGTTGTGCTGGCTCTAACATAATGTTGTTTACGGCGTATTCTGTTAGAGACGATTTTAGGTACTGATGGAACATCAGAGACCATCAGATAGAAAAATGTGGGTTTTCGAAGTTTAGGGAAATAATGGGCTGGAAATAGAGTGTGTGCACATAATGGTGCACATGTGCACCTACCAGTTCTGTCGTCCCTTTTTCCTTTGCTGTTGGTGTGCTGCATCCTTGCTGCATGTGTTCATATCACATTTAACAATACATATGCAATATGCAATACAACATACAACATAGGTACTTTATCATTTTCATTCGCCAGCACCTAAATACACCATCACCAAAGCTAGAGGTCCTCGACTTTTCGAAACCATCAGTCCATCATATCACTATTCACATTCGATAAAATGTCAAAACGTGAAAACAGAGGCGATGATTTTGCCAACGATCTTCTCTGCCGAATGACATGAACACTGTGAACTGTAATTGGAAGGATTATGCTCTACCTCTACCCTTAGTATATCTCGTTGATTCGTAGCGGTAACTGCAGATTACCTAGCAAAATGCTAATATGTGCCGTTTCTAAAAAGTATAAAAATATGACCAATATTTTTTATTACGAGCTTCAACTTTGATTACTGTTCGAGTCTTACGCAATATTGATGCGAACATTCGGAACAGTAGATGGGTTGACAATTTGTCAGTCGGGCTTGTTAGGACAATTACATCATAAAATTACCTAGTCCAGGACCGTTTGATAATTTTATATGGTAGAGGTAGACATCTTTGATATAAAGCTGAGTTTTTGCAGAGACATTCGGAAGCATGCATGTTCTTATTCACCAAAAAAAAGTCCCCAAGTGTCCCGTTGGCGCTAGCCGAGTTATGGGTTGAAAACCGCCCCTAAAAGTGACACGGTGCTGGTTTTTCTCATTTTTCTGCCAAACGGTCACTCGCACGTAAAATAAGTATAGGACTCAAAATATTCCTCACTAAATTCTGCATCGAAAAGGTTATATCAATCACATGCCTAGGTCCCACCCAATTCGCGTAAACAGCGGTTGAAGTGAGGGGTAGTTTCAAGCGCGTCACGAGAAATTTATGTAACGCTGTGTTTCAAGGTAGATATCTGATAAATGGCTGATCTGACAAAAAAAAACCGTTGTGAACGAAATTGTTCATCATCATGTTCTGCACACGATGCATGAGTTTTCAATCCCTTTGGAAAAATTTTTTGGGTTATATCACGAAAAAGTGCCCTATATGCAATGCAGAAATTTCAAATAAATTGAAATTTTACAATCGCTTTTGGTCCTAGAAGGCCGCTTTTTGACATCCCACATTAACCAAGTTTTGAGGGGGTAAACCACCCTTAAAGTGACTTCCAACTGGTTTTTCTCAATTTTCGGCTAAACGGTTGCTCGAATGCAAAATTGGTAGGTGACCGAAAATATTCCTGAGTAAATTTTGCATCGAAAAGTCGAATACACTATTCAGCTAATTTCCACCCAGCTCTTGCAATCACCGTTCAAAGTTCTACAAGTTCGAAGAGCGCGATTTAGACACCCGCTCCGACGCCGCTTAATAGCGGATATCTCAAAAACGGCTTGTTGTAGAATAAAAATGGAAGAGGTTCAATTTATAGGGCAAAATATGTTTCATGAGGTGCGGGTAATGATTTTCAGTTTTACGGATGATATGAATGAGTTTCAGCGGTTCCTAAATCGTCTCCCAAATAAGAAAAATTAAAAATTTCCTAGTTATGTGCCTGTTAAACACAGATTTTTTTGTGACTGATCAATATATAAATTTTAAATTGTCCATCGCTGAATTGGCAAAGAATTGTGCATCGAATGAAGTTTTGCTCATTTGGCTGGTCTCAACCTAAGCTGTGCAAAACACGTACAAAGTTTAGGGTAATTCCGAACACGCAGAGAAAAAATTGTATAACTCCGTCTATAGAAGCGTGTATCTCAAAACTGGCTGGTTTAACAAAAAAATGCACTATGAAAAAATTGATAGAGTGGAGTGTCCTCTACAAGAGGCATATCTTGTTTTTTCTCTAATTCAAAAATTTCATGAGCTACGCTCGTTTTTCATAAGAATCTCGAAGGAAATAGAGATTTCCTGCTGGGTTTTGCATTCTGCCTTTTAACAATGAATTATATAAATTAAAAATGTCTAGAACAATAATTTCCATTAAGGGTATCACAAAAATGGTGACTAGCAATGAAATAATAATAATACTAATAATAATAGTAATGATAGTAATGGTAACAACACAAATTAAAAAAAAAACTGGTTTTCTCAAGTCCACTGAGTACAGCAGCCGAAGGCTGTGGAAAAAGACGCCTTTGAATTGTCATAATAATAATAATAAATTAACTTTATTTCCAGGCGGCATCCAGCACAGTACTGCTCTTCCAGCACTGTGCTGAATGCTGAATGAGTGATGTACCTACACTACACTGATTTTCCAATAACATGTTTACGTCATTGTCCTTCGAATCAAATATGATTGTTCTTATTCTTGATAAATCAGTGTACAATATGACAATTCGAATACGTTGTTTTTTACAGCCTTGATGGATGCTGTCCTCGGTGGACTTGAGAAATCCAGTTTTTATTCAATTTGTGTTGTTACCATTACTATCATTATTATTAGTATTATTATTATTTCATTGCTAGTCACCATTTTTGTGATACCCTTAATGGAAATTATTGTTCTAGACATTTTAAATATATACAGGGTGTTTCAATTTTAATCGAGCAAACTTTGGGATAAAATTCTCCTTATCCTCCTGATTCAGAAAAATATAACATACATGCCTTTCACTTGTTTCCTAAGAAAAATACAGGGTGTCAAAGTTGATTTTTTTCGGTTTTCAAAATTTTGGAACTTGAGAACCGTTCAACCATAGTAGCTGAAATTGAGCATAGGCTGGTTTGTCGGAACCGTCTACCTACCTGCCAAATTTTGAAAGAATCGAATCAGTAGCGTAGGAGTTATGGGGGGTCATTATTTATCAAGGTTCCACAGATGCTTCCAAAATAATGACCTCCCATAGCTTCTACGCCACTGGTTGGATTCTTTCAAAATTTGGCAGGTAGGTAGACGGTTCCGACAAACTAGCCTATGCTGAATTTCAGTTACTCTGGTTGAACGGTTCTCAAGTTACAAGATTTTGAAAACCGAAAAAAATTAACTTTGACACCCTGTATCTTTCTTAGGAAACGAGCGAAAGGCATGTATGTTATATTTATCTGAATCAGGAGGATGAGGAGAATTTTATCCCAAAGTGTGCTCGATTAAAACTGAAACACCCTGTATAATTCATTGTAAACGGGCAGAATGCAAAACCCAGCGGGAAATCTCTATTTCCTTCGAGATTCTTATGAAAAACGAGCGTAGCTCATGAAATTTTTGAATTAGAGAAAAAACAAGATATGCCTCTTGTAGAGGACACTTCACTCTATCAATTTTTTCATGGTGCATTTTTCTGTTAAACCAGCCAGTTTTGAGATACACGCTTCTATAGACGGAGTTATACAAGTTTTTCTCTGCGTGTTCGGAATTACCCTAAACATTGTACGTGTTTTGCACAGCTTAGGTTGAGACCAGCCAAATGAGCAAAACTTCATTCGATGCACAATTCTTCGTCAATTCAGCGATGGGCAATTTGAAATTTATATATTGATCAGTTACAAAAAAATCTGTGTTTAACAGGCACATAACCAGGAAATTTTCAATTTTTCTTATTTGGGAGACGATTTAGGAACCGCTGAAACTCATTCATATCATCCGTAAAACTAAAAATCATTACCCGCACCTCATGAAACATATTTTGCCCTATAAATTGAACCTCTTCCATTTTTATTCTACAACAAGCCGTTTTTGAGATATCCGCTATTAAGCGGCGTCGGAGCGGGTGTCTAAATCGCGCTCTTCGAACTTGTAGAACTTTGAACGGTGATTGCAAGAGCTGGGTGGAAATTAGCTGAATAGTGTATTCGACTTTTCGATGCAAAATTTACTCAGGAATATTTTCGGTCGCCTACCAATTTTGCATTCGAGCAACCGTTTAGCCGAAAATTGAGAAAAACCAGTTGGAAGTCACTTTAAGGGTGGTTTACCCCCTCAAAACTTGGTTTATGTGGGAAGGACGGGCGGAGACTTTTTTTATTTGACTAAGAATATATCAGTGATGACCAGTGTCAAAAAGCGGCCTTTTAGGACCAAAAGTGATTGTGAAATTTCAATTTATTTGAAATTTCTGCATTGCATATAGGGCACTTTTTCGTGATATAACCCAAAAATTTTTTTCCAAAGGGATTGAAAACTCATGCATCGTGTGCAGAACATGATGATGAACAATTTCGTTTACAACGGGTTTTTTTTGTCAGATCAGCCATTTATCAGATATCTACCTTGAAACACAGCGTTACATAAATTTCTCGTGACGCGCTTGAAACTACCCCCCACTTCAACCGCTGTTTACGCAAATTGAGTGGGACCTAGGCATGTGGTTGATAGAGCCTTTTCGATGCAGAATTTAGTGGGGAATATTTTGAGTCCTATACTTATTTTACGTGCAAGTGACCGTTTGGCAGAAAAATGGGAAAAACCAGCACCGTGTCACTTTTAGGGGCGGTTTTCATCCCATAACTCGGCTAGCGCCAACGGGACACTTGGGGACTTTTTTTTGGCGAATAAGAACATGCTTCCGAATGTCTCTGCAAAAACTCAGCTTTATATCAAAGATGTCTACCTCATTTCAAATCGGTCCTGGACTATACCATGCAAAGTCCTCCTGCAGTGCAGGATTAAAAAGCAAGCTGCTTTTCTGAGGAGAAGTTACGTGATGGTCGACTCAAAAGTGAGGTTACCTGTCAAAAGGATTGCAATGATTCAAAATTCACGAATCCGACAACACTTTTTATAGAACCAAATTTCATGTAGTGATAAAACAACAACTCATCGTTCAAATAAATCATTTTTAACAACCTATGACACTTCTTTTCTTCAAAAAAAAAATAATAAACCGCGTTTTCCAATGTATACCTTATGGGCTTCTGGGGTTCAATTGTGACACATTCTATCGTCAGATGGCGCTTCAGTCCAGTTGCACACAGTCCATAGGAGCCACCAAAGTTGAATTCTTTGATTAAAATTGAACAAAATATTTAGTAACTGTTATACACTTATTTTTATTCATTCATCAATAAACCTGATCAACCTCGTGATTAACAATCAGAAAAGACGATACAGAAAAACAAATTAACAAAAACTTCTCATTTTATAAAAAAATATTCATATTTCATAAAAAAAATACACAATTCTGCCGTCCGAATTCACCCTACCTAGGAACACATTTTTTTATGAGGCTCCTCTACCAAAAAGCCATTGACATAAACAGGGTGGCCCAACGAAAACAGAACAGAGGGGTTTTCGGGCATTTCACATTATTTTTATGAAAAAAGCTCAGACAGGTCGATTTTTATATGGAAGGGGACATCTGAAACATACATTGGCAAATTTCTATCTTCAGCCCCCTCACCCCTACCCACCTCAACTTTAGAATTTGAAATGACACTATCTACTTTGCGATACATCAAATCAAAGAGAATCAAATTCCTTCTATAAAAAAAATATTTTCAAAATTTTCAACCCCACCCCCCATCTTCCTAAATTTCTCTTACTGTCCCATTTTATATCCTCGACCCCTCAATTCTCTTCAATTCAATCAGCGTCGTCCTAAATAGCATCTAAGGAGAAAATTTTCGGTGGAGAAAAGTGTTACCCAAATTCACCCGTTTCCTCTCCCCCACCCCAATTTCAAAACTTAACAAGACACTACCTAGTTTGTGATACATCGAATAAAAGGAAATTGATTTCTTTTTCTGGCAACAATTTTTTTGAAATTATCAACCCCTCTCCTGATAAATTGAACATTCGAAGTATTTTAGGGGGAAAGAGGACTTTTTTAAAATTCTGAAAATATTTTATTCAGAAAGAGAATTCAATTCCCCCCGATTTGATGTATCACAGAGTAGGTAGTGTCATTTTAGGTTTTGAAGTTGAGGTGGGGGAGTGAAGGGGTGAATTTGGGTGGCACTTTTTACACAGAAAATTTTCTCCCTCGATGGAAGAGATCAAAAATATTACATTGGAAACTCTGACAATTTTAGGAAGAAGGGGGATTTTTTTTTTTTTAATTAACTTCACGATTACAGCAATCTGTCTATTCAGACAATAAGCGTTTGTTTAGACAAAGATGAACTGACCTGTATAGTACATTCCAGTGAACGTACTGCATTACAAATTAATTCAATTAACATATCGAACACAAATGTATCAACCTAATGGATATTATTATAATATACAGTATCACAGAACATTATAGGAGCATTCTCAATCACGACGGGTTGAATCTGTTCACCAGATCACTTGGTTTGAATCTTTTAAGTCTGCGAGTTTCGTTACTTCTATTAAAAAGTTTATTGGCGTGTGTGTTCGGATGTGCTGCCATTCTTTCTCGATATTTCACGCTGTGGTTCTTGATTTCTTCTTTGATGGACGGGATTGGAATGTCTTGTTGGATGATCCTGTTGGGCATATATCTTGGAGCGTCGACTACCACTCGCAAAATCTTGTTCTGGAACCTCTGGAGAATTTCCAGATTGGATTCGGCAGCACAGTTGTATACCGTAGGTCCATATTGGCTTGATTATGCTCTTGTAAAGCAAGATTTTGTTTTCAATTGTCATCTGTGACTTTCTACCCATCAACCAGTACATCTGACGGAACTTGAGACCGAGCTGTTTTCTCTTCGTGAAAATGTGTTTCTTCCATGTGAGTCTTCGGTCCAAATGCATGCCCAAATATTTTGCGTCGTCTGTCTGTGGTATTGGTACATCGTTTAGCTCGAGGTTTAGCTTCACTGGTGGGCACGTGTCTCGTCTCGCTGTGAATGTGACATGAACCGATTTGGACTTGTTGACACTGATTCGCCACTTTCTTAACCATTTCTCGATCTTGTTGAGGTTTATTTGCAGGTTTCTTGATGCTGACACTGGATCCACGTGTGAAGCGAGTACGGCGGTGTCGTCAGCAAATGTCGCTGTCATTGTCGTTCTTGTGGTCGGCAGGTCAGCAGTGAAAAGTAAGTATAGGATCGGCCCCAGGACGCTGCCCTGAGGAACGCCCGCATTAATGGGGTAAAGTCTGGTGTACTCGTCTCCTTGTTTGACGTAGAAGTATCTGTTGGATAGGTATAATTTCAATATCAGATAGTAGGGAGCCGGCAGGGTCTTCTTAAGCTTGTACATCAAACCAGTATGCCAGACCTTGTCAAAGGCCTGGCTCACGTCCAAAAACACGGCTGAGCAGTACCTCTTGTGCTCTAGATCTTGATTTATTCGGTTGACGACTCGATGGACTTGCTCTATCGTACCATGTTTGCATCTGAAGCCAAACTGATGATTGGGCAAAAGTTTTCGCTCCTCGATGACGGGGTTTAATCTCTTCTGCAGAAGTTTTTCGAAGACTTTGGACAGTACTGGTAGAAGGCTGATAGGTCTGTATGATTTAGTGTCTTCCGGTTTTTTCCCCGGTTTGGGTATCATAACAACTTCTGCAACTTTCCACTGACTGGGGAAATGACAGGTTCGAATGATGGCGTTAAATATTTGCGTTATTGCCCGGAAGCATCCGTTCGTGGCTTCTTGCAACACTCCGCCAGTTATAAGATCAAAACCAGGAGCTTTTGTTGATTTGATTTGTTTTTGTATTGTTGTTTCTATTTCGGAGACAGTGAATTTCTTGATTGGTAGGTCCATTTGTAGAGATTCTGTAAGGAAATTCTCAATTACGCCTTCTTCATTGGTCTCAGCTAACGGGTTAGGTTCAAATGTGTCAACAAGATGTTCCGCGAAGGCGTATGCTTTGTCTTTGTTGCTTCTTGCCCATTTGTTATTTTTATCTTTCACTGGTGGATATGTTTGCTGTGGTCTTTTCATTTTCCTGGTGGCTTTCCACAGTGAATAATCCGTCGCTTCCGTTCCGTCTAGGTTTGTGAGGTAATTTTGAATTCTCTGGTTTTTTGCTTCAGAGAGTAGTTCTTTCAGTTCCTTGGTGACTTTATTCAGTTTAGTTCTATTTGTCTCACATCTTGTTCGTTGCCATTGTTTCCTGATTTTTCTTTTTTCCATTATTTTCTGTTTCAACGTAATTGGTAGTTCTTCATTAGTGTGGGTTTCTAATGCATCAGGGGTGGCATACCATGCAGCTTGCTGAATGCATGTGGTGAGAGTGTGGAGTGCGTTTTCGAGGTCGTTGTCGGTTTTTAGTGGGACATCCGTAGATATCAATTCGTCCAGTTTTCTTCTGAATAAATCCCAGTTTGTTTTTTTACTAGTTAAGGTTGGTCGCTTTGTATTCTTCACTATTTCCAGATACGTGAAGAAGGGGGATGGGGTTGAAAATCATAGAAATATTTTTTCAGATAGAGAATTCATTTCTCTTCAATTGATGTATCGCAAAGTGAGTGGTGTCAATTGAAACTTCGAAGTTGGGCCGGGTGGGGGTGAGGGGGCTAAAGATAGAAATGCGCCAATGTATGTTTCAGATGTCCCCCTCAATATAAAAATCGACCTGTTCGAGCTTTTTTCAAAAAAATGAGGTGAAATGCCCGAAAACCCCTCTGTTCTGTTTTCGTTGGGCCACCCTGTATTCAGTGCAATATGTTGTTTATAAAATGCACTTTCACCATAGGCTGAAGGTGTGAAGAAAAATCTTTCCTAAATTTCCCCATAGAGGTTTCTTTTCACGTTTTGGAAAAAGTGCGAAAAGACGAAGAAATGTTAAATGCATGAAATAGTTACTAACTGTTGTAAAATCAACGTACAACATTACAGACTTGAAGAATGTACATTTGTCAACTGGTTTCATCAGCTGTTTTTAGGAAAATCGCACTCCAATCCCCCCCAGATTAAAATGGCGCAAAAAGGTACTACTGTCCGGATTCCCCCCTACTATCCGAATTCACCCCGGATGACGGTACTGTTGATTAGTCGCCGCCCCCAGCTGTCGCCCCCAAACAAAAAAATATTGCTGATTGAAAGAATTTTCATTCAAATCTATTTCATTGGCAAGTACTCCATTCCGATAATAAAATATCACAATGAGTTTCGATTGAAGAGATTGGACAAAGAATGGTTTTTCCTCGGGTTTTTCTCCTTCAACCAAATTTCTTTACATTCACAATATGCCTCTTTAAGAAAATGCGCTACCTACTGAGACTCACGCACGTGAAAACATACTCACTCGTTTCATTTCCGACGCCTCGTTTCCTTCCATCAAACAAAACAAGAATCGGTACAAATATATATTTATTCATTTTGATAAAAAATCTGTAGGCATACCTCCACGATAATTATATTGAAAAAAATAGAGCAAGTCTCTTTGATTGGATAATCATAATCATATTTATTTGTACCTAGATATAATGTCTATAGGTACCTACCTATATATTTACATAGTAGCTCTTTGGTTATTTGAATAGAATACCTGCAAGGTTCCTATACAAAAAAAGTTGTACAGGGAATTTTTGCAAAAATAAATACATCACCTAACAGCCAGACATTTTAAGGTTTGACCCTGAAATAAGTACCTACGACTATGTTGAAATTTTGCACAAATTAATATGACCACTGTGCATTGCTAAACAACGTACCTATTGAGTAAAAGCTTCGGGCCGACAAGCGTCGTGCACATCATAGATCGCTATGAGCAAGAAGGAATAAGTTTTAACATATCAGATAAAATGTTGCTGAAGTGTAGAAAAAAGTATTATATTGTGAATCTGAACGTTATCCTTAATGCCCCCCTAAGCAATGCTGATCAACGTACTAAAAAGCTTCAGGCCGACAAGTGTGCGCATCATAGATTTTTATGAACAAAAAGGGTAAAAGTTCCGTCATAGTGACAATTGTGTGAAGTTCAAACTCATTGAAATTTAAAGGGGCCCTGGTTAGCCTGAATGCCCTTCAAGCAATGCTGCAGCATACTAACACAGAATTTTACTTCACCCATCACTAACACATAATAAAAGTATTGTGATCGTGCAAAAAAATCGAGATTTCAACGGATCTTAGGTATCAATTTTTAGGTCACTCAAGACCACTAAGACCATTTACAAAATGATCTCGGTCTGTGGGTGTGTCTGTTTGTAACCCTCCACGATAACTGCCGAACCGTTGATCCGATTGACTTGAAATGTGACATGCCGGTCGACAGGGTTTGATCCTAAAGAGGGCATGGCGTGTAGTATAGGGTGTTCACGCGAGACAGATACCTCCCTATGAAAAGCAAACACTTCTCTGGAACAATTTTTTCTGTAGTTTCTGAATATGTCAAGTATAATTCTTCATTTCGTGTCACATACAGGGTGTCGCAATTTTTTTGCATTGCATTTATTTGTTGCACCGAAACACCCTGTATTTCATCACCACAATCGATGCACATTATTTACTGATTACAAAAATTCATGATCTTCTAAAAATTGTTCTGAAGAAAATTGGAAAATTTAAAATGGAGTCTCAAAAATATATTCTTTTTTTTGAGAATGATGGATTCATTTCAGAATTCAAATGTGTCCAGAATATTTTGTTTTACTTTTAAATGACATGGAATGACATGAACTGCTCGTCAAAAGTTAAGCATAGACCAAAATTTGCTCCAATTTCAAGTAAGGATTTCTTCGGGAAAAGATATCTGATTTGAAAAAAATGTATGGTGCTTGGTAGATCTTTTCTTCAGCTACAAGACGCTATGTCGATTTACGTCACCATTGACTTTGTCCATGATATACAGGATGCCAAAGAAGGAGTGTCAAAAGTGTTAATTTTTGAAGCCGTGGAACTTTTTTAGAAAAAATTCCGGATTTTTTTTCCCTTAAGTTTTAGAAAGCGGATATCAGTATCTCGAAACGGTTTTAGACTTTTGATCGTATTTTGTTTTTTCAAAGAGTTCTTGATTTTTTTGTGAAATTTAGATTTTTTGATGCAGAATTTGCTAGAGCAGTTGCTTTTTCTTGAAAATTCACAGAAACGTACACAATTGCTGAATGAATTATACCATGAGGAAATTGACCTCATGGACCTCCTTAAGAGATCATCCTCTAGACCTCTTCAGGGGAGATGCCCAATGAAGCATGCTGCGACATTACTTTGACGCTTATTGAACCCAGCATGGATAAAAATGCAAGACTTGTGACCATACGTTGCATCAAAATCACCATGGTTACCAATTAGTCCCATCATGGGTAATTTTGTTACTGCTCAAGTCACTGGAAATTTTCAGAAGTGATATCTCCTAGACGGGTAAAGATAGAGCCATAATTCTTTTTTTGATTTCAATCGAACACATTATTGGTTATTAAAGCATGATGTGCAAATTTTTCACGTTTATACTTTTTCAGTGGTGGGGGGAAAAGTTGACGTTTGTCATGTCAGAATTTTTTTTTTGTACTTGTCATCATTGAAATGTCAACACGAATGTAATCTACCACTTCCACATCAGTAGTGAAAACAGAAGACCAACAAAGGTTTTCTCAGGAAACCTGGACTTTGAGGAAGAAAAACACCTAACGCAAACTTGAAATTCATCAGCTGAAACTGACAGTATACATTCATGTCAACATTTCAACGATGACAAGTACAAGAAAAAAGTTCTGACATGACAAACTTAAAAATTACCCCCCACCACTGAAAAAGTATGAGCGTGAAAAATTTGCACATCATGCTCGAATGACCAATAATGTGTCCGATTGAATTAAAAAAAAGAATTATGGCTCTATCTCTACTTGTCTAGGAGATATCACTTTTGAAAATTTCCAGTGACTTGGGCAGTAACAAAATCACCCATGTTGGGACTAATTGGTAACCATGGTAATTTTGATGCAACGTATGGTTACAAGTCTTGCATTTTTATACCATTTTTATCCATGCTGGGTTCAATAACAGTGTCAAAGTGATGTCGCAGCATGCTTCATTGGGCATCTCCCCTGAAGAGGTCCAGAGGATGACCTCTTCTGGAGGTCCATGAGGTCAATTTTCTCATGGTATAATTCATCCAGCAACTGTGTACGTTTCTGTGAATTTTCAAGAAAAAGCAACTGCTCTAGCAAATTCTGCATCAAAAAATCTAAATTTCACAAAAGAATCAAGAACTCTTTGAAAAAACAAAATACGATCAAAAGTCAAAAACCGTTTCGAGATTTTGATATCCGCTTTCTAAAACTCAAGAGAAAAAAATCCGGAATTTTTTCTAAAAAAGTTTCACGACTTCAAAAATTAACACTTTTGACACTCCTTCTTTGGCATCCTGTATATCATGGACAAAGTCAATGGTGACGTGAATCGACATAGCGTCTTGTAGCTGAAGAAAAGCTCTACCAAGCACCATACCTTTTTTTTCAAATCAGATATCCTTTCCCGAAGAAATCCTCAGTTGAAATTGGAGCAAATTTTGGTCTATGCTTAACTTTTGACGAGCAGTTTAATATGACTAATAAAATATCCGGGACATAAACTGCTCGTCAAAAGTTAAGCATAGACCAAAATTTGCTCCAATTTCAAGTAAGGATTTCTTCGGAAAAAGATATCTGATTTGAAAAAAATGTATGGTGCTTGGTAGAGCCTTTCTTCAGCTACAAGACGCTATGTCGATTTACGTCACCATTGACTTTGTCCATGATATACAGGATGCCAAAGAAGGAGTGTCAAAAGTGTTAATTTTTGAAGTCGTGGAACTTTTTTAGAAAAAATTCCGGATTTTTTTTCTCTTGTGCTTTAGAAAGCGTATATCAATATCTCGAAACGGTTTTTGACTTTTGATCGTATTTTGTTTTTTCAAAGAGTTCTTGATTTTTTTGTGAAATTTAGATTTTTTGATGCAGAATTCGCTAGAGCAGTTGCTTTTTCTTGAAAATTCACAGAAACGTACACAGTTGCTGGATGAATTATACCATGAGAAAATTGACCTCATGGACCTCCAGAAGAGGTCATCCCCTGGACCTCTTCAGGGGAGATGCCCAATGAAGCATGCTGCGACATCATTTTGACACTTATTGAACCCAGCATGGATAAAAATGCAAGACTTGTAACCATACGTTGCATCAAAATTACCATGGTTACCAATTAGTCCCATCATGGGTGATTTTGTTACTGCCCAAGTCATTGAAAATTTTCAGAAGTGATATCTCCTAGACGAGTAGAGATAGAGCCATAATTCTTTTTTTGATTTTAATCGGACACATTATTGGTCATTCAAGCATGATGTGCAAATTATTCACGTTTATACTTTTTCAGTGGTGGTGGGAAATTTTGACGTTTGTCATGTCAGAATTTTTTTTGTGCTTGTCATCATTGAAATGTCAACATGAATGTAATCTATCACTTCTATATCAATAGTGAGAACAAAAGACCTACAAAGGTTTTCTCAGTAAACCTGGACTTTGAGGAAGAAAAACACCGAACGCAAACTTGAAATTCATCAGCCGAAACTGACAGTTTACATTCATGTTGACATTTCAATGATGACAAGTACAAGAAAAAAGTTTTGACATGACAAACGTCAAAATTACCCCCCACCACTGGAAAAGTATGAAAGTGAAAAATTTGCACATCATGCTCGAATGACCAATAATGTGTCCGATTGAAATCAAAAAAAGAATTATGGCTCTTTCTCTACTCGTCTAGGTGATATCACTTTTGAAAATTTCCAGTAACTTGGGCAGTAACAAAATCACCCATGATGGGACTAATTGGTAACCATGGTAATTTAGATGCAACGTATGGTTACAAGTCTTGCATTTTCATCCATGCTGGGTTCAATGAGTGTCAAAGTGATGTCGCAGCATGCTTCATTGGGCATCTCCCCTGAAGAGGTATAGAGGATGACCTCTTCTGAAGGTCCATGAGGTCAATTTTCTCATGGTATAATTCATCCAGCAACTGTGTACGTTTCTGTGAATTTTCAAGAAAAAGCAACTGCTTTAGCAAATTCTGCATAAAAAAATCTAAATTTCACAAAAAAATCAAGAGCTCTTTGAAAAAACAAAATACGATCAAAAGTCAAAAACCGTTCCGAGATATCGACATTCGCTTTCTAAGATTGAAGAGAAGAAAAAATCCGAAATTTTTCCGAAAAAAGTTCCACGACTTCAAAAATTAACCCTTTTGACACTCCTTCTTTGGCATCCTGTATATAATGGACAAAGTCAATGGTGTCGTAAGTCGACATAGCGTCTTGCAGCTGAAGAAAAGTTCTACCAACCACCATAAACTTTTTTCAAATCGGATATTTTCCCCCCAATATATCCATGCTTGAAATGGGAGCAAATTTTGCTCTATGCTTAACTTTTGACGAGCAGTTTATCTGATTTCTGAAATAGGTCCATCATTAAAAAAAAATGTTTTTTGAGATGCTATTGTAATAAATTTTATGGGGGGGGGATCCGTCTCGCGTGAACACCCTCAACACCGCTCCAGTAGGGTGATAACTCGACTGCAGCAACGCTCAGCGTGGCCAAAAGTTGACCGACGGTAGGTAGTGCCAGTGGCTGAGCCACAGATAGGTCTGATCTTATTCTTAGTCGGCTAATACTTCCCTTCGGGTGGTCCTGGGCAAACCCCCCAAGTATAACGTGCCTGCAACCGACAGGATGGCAATATGCAAAAAAATCTGTTGTGGGGCGACACAAAACTTTCCCGGCGGTATCCAGAGACGTCAGTAATGATTTTGATCGAAGTGTCCCTTCGGGAGGGGGCGATTCGATTTGGAAATTGATGAAAAAATTCTATTTAGTCGAGCGTTTAGCGAGCATCCTGTATCCATTGTTGAGCGGACAGAAAAAATGACAGGTTAGGTCAGTTTTCCAAGGTGATGAAATGATCCAAAAGGTAGAACTAGGTAGCTAACTGTTGTGATATCTCAAAAATGCAATGCTGGTTCCTTATTGAAATTTTTGTTCCTACTTCAGATATGATGATGAAATTACAAAAACTTGATTGAAAACTTTTACTGCATCTGTGTGTCAAATTTCAACTCTATATTTTCAATTTAGAGCTTGGGCAGACAAACCCAGACCCAATGTGCCACCTGAGGGCTTCCGATCAAAATCATCCACCCAAAGTCTAATCAGATCATTCCAGGCTTAATTTAGGCCTCCGTACCTGATTTCGATTTGATCGGATCAATATTTCGGTAATTATCGTGACAGAACCGCTTGATTTGTACGATCGCATGAGTGGTTTTATATTTTCAGGAGGAAAATTTCCGGGAAATTGGAGAGAAATTATTGGAAAATGTTCAAGAACCAGTTATCTATTCTCTAAAAAAAACAATTCCAAGAAATCTGTTCACGGAATAAAAAGTTGGAAAATTTGCAGTTTTTCCAGAGAGGAAAACTCGGCGACTGTTGATCCGATTTCGAAAATTTTTTCTCCAAAAATTAGCTCAATCTTTTCTCCAACTTTTATTCACAGCATGTCTGCACCTAAAATTAATATTTCGTGGGGCCTACCGCATGTAGAAGTTTGCATTGCGTTTTTCTCAAATTCACGGAATGTGCAAATTTCATTTTGAAAAAATTACAGTCGGAAAACCGAAACCGTGTCAACTCTGAAAATAGACCTGCACGACGCTCAATACAATCTACTTCCGATATCAGCTGAAATTTCCAAAAAAAAGTCGATCCCCGAGCAGGAATAAGTTTTTGAGTGGAGTCCTGCTACAAAAGCGAGTCGTGCTGGTCGAAACACCGGCGAGAGCCCCTCCTGAGTGGCAACGGCCAGGAGAAATTTCGAAAATTCATTACGCTCAACTGGAGAATGGTGGAAAACTGCAACTGCGGCCTCAATTTGACTCTTTTGTTGTGTTGCTTCCTGCCAAATCTGGTTCCAATCCTTAGGATAGATTTTGAATAATTAATTGGTAAAGTTTTGAACTTCAACATTTTTTATTATTTGACAGATGACAGATAGGGCAATGTTTTCAACTGTTCTGAATACAGTTTTTCAAGGGCTTTCAAATGACATATTGCAAGTTGAGTTCCGTGAGATATAGCTTCTGACATTTGATGATAGTGACAGTTGGGTTTGACAGATGACAGCCAAAAACTAATGGGCCCTTTTCAGGAAACAACCATGTTTGTATACCAAATATCAAGTCGATCCAGTCAACGTTACGGCAGTTATCGTGGAAGATCACAGACAGACACACACACACACACACACGCACGCACGCACGTACGTACGCACGCACGCACGCACGCACGTACGCACGCTCGCACGCACGCACGCACACACAGACAGACATCATTCTGAAAATGGTCTTAATCGTCTTGGAGGACCTCAAAACGGATATATCCGGTGAAATCTCAAAACTTTTTTTCTGCACGATTACAATACTTTCCCTCCGTGTTCGTGGGGGGGCCGGGAAAGTAAAAACCTAAAAAATATCTGTCCAGAATCCTGATTTAAAAAAATCATGTTTATTTTAAAGTGAAACTTCTAATATCAAGGACGGAGTTGAATTGGTGAAATGAGCGTTGCGGAATCAATCCCTGTCGGTTTATTCATTGACAGAATCTCACCATTAAGGTCTCTTTCGAAAGCTACAAGGATGTGCTTTTGTTTAAGCCCATTGGCATTCCCAAAATCCAAAAAAAATTATTCTTTGATTTTGGAAATGCCAATGGGCTCAAACCAAAGTACATCTTTGTAGCTTTCGAAAGAGACCTAAATGGTGAGAATCTGTCAAGGACCCTGTACTGAGGACTACTAAGGACTACGAACTGTGAACCCAGAGGGATTGATTCCGCAACGCTTATTTTACCAATATAACTCCGTCCTTAAGTAATAATTAAGTTAAAGTAAGTAATAACTGCAGCATTGTATAATTTTCATTAAACTGTTCGAGCTTTTCTATTTACAAAATTTTCAATATGTAACATTGTCGAAGTGCTCGCCATATCAATTGGCCCACCCCAAAATTTCAGTCGCACTCAAAGTGCCATATCTCTCGAAATTGTAGACTATTTTGAATGACTCTCACTTTTCTACTCGCTTTTCTGAATCGCTGGCTTCTTGGACTACAACACGCAATCAGTCATTTTCAATGCAGATGTTCTGTTCTCATTAGTTATACAGGGTGACACATTTGGGTGGTGCAAAAATGTCAAAAATTCTACCAGCTCCCAATTCACGAAAACAATATCTACACAGTTTTCAATGGTTTAAGAGAGACATCGTATCGATACCTCGAAACGGTTTTACAAATTCTCACCTATCTCGCCTAATTACAGGGTGATCTCAAAAAATCTCATTTTTTTGGTTTTGTGGTCATAACTTTTTTCATTGTTGACCGATATCCAAAATATAGGGCTCACGTTGAAGTTTAAACTTCAAGCAAGAATGTTTAGGGATCAAAATTGATCTATCATGAAATTTGAAAGTGAGGGGGCGCAACAAACGCGACTTAAATGCGAGTCGTCTCTGAAATTTCAATTCGAGAAAAAACTGGTATGAATTCTCACGTCTCTTAGAAAGACCTATCCAATCTGAACATTTTATGATGCGTATGTACTTTGATAAGTCAAAGATTATCGCTATTGAATCCAAAACGCAGTACCATGTTTTCGGGAAAAAATCAACCCCTGTATTACCTGCGAATTCCGGTAACCTAAGTTACAAAAAGTCAGAACTGGTTGTTTGAGTGTTTAGCGTGTCATTTCATCTGAATCCCCATGGATTCCATCATAATCATTCATTATGACTTTTTGTAACTTGGGTTACCGGAATTCGTAGGTAAGCCCAGCCGTTGATTTTTTCCCAAAAACATGGTATTGTGTTTTAGATTCAATAGCGATCATTTTTAACTCATCGAAGTACAGAAGCATCATAAAATGCTCAGATTGGATAGCTCTTTTCAAGAGACGTAGAGATTCATATCAGTTTTTCCTCGAACTGAAATTCCAGAGGTGACTCGCATTTAAGGACAGCATTTTCTAGCATAAAAAATGGCTGAAACAGACAGCGGATTAGCTGCAGAACGAAAGAGAAACACATAGATTCTTGCGGCGTGAGTTTCTGCCAAATCTGAGCAGCTAAAAATGTAACAAAAAATGAGCTATTCAAATCTGGGCTGGCAAGAAAATGAGAGGCTTTTTTTGGAAAAAGTATAAAAATTTTGAAAAAAAAAATCAAGTTTTTCGAATTTTCATATTTTTAAATGCTTATTAATTTTCATTCTAGATTTTATTAATAATAATAATAATTTCGTCTATGTTACGGCGAAGTCTAGCCAGTGGCTACTCTACTTAACCGTGGACCGACAGCTTAACGTGCTCTCCGAGGCACGGTATAAGCGAGCTGAAATTTCTGGTAGGTCACCCATCCAGAAATCTGACTGCGCCTGACGTTGCTTAGCTTCGGATATCGCTCTCCCGACATCCGACGCTCCGCGCCACGCTTATTTTAGATTACTTTTTTTTCAAGTCTCTTACTCCACTGGTTCTCATGAAACTCACGTTTAAAGAAAAAACACTAGGAAATACCGTCCTTAAGTGGCGTTTGTTGCACTCCCTTACTTTCAAATTTCATGATAGGTCAATTTTGATCGCTCAACATTTTTGCTCGAAGTTTGAATTTCAACATGAGCCCTATATTTTGGATATCGGTGAACAATGGAAAAAGTTATGACCACAAGACCAAAAAGATGCTTTTTTGAGATCACCCTGTAATTAGACGAGATAGGTGAGAATTTGTAAAACCGTTTCGAGGTATCGATACGATGTCTCTCTTCAACCACTGAAAAATGTGTAGATATTGTTTTCGTGAATTGGGAGCTGGTAGAATTTTTGACATTTTTGTACCACCTGATTATGTCGCCCTGTAAAACCAATGAGAACATCTGCACTAAAAATGACTGATTGTGTGGTGTAGTACAAGAAGCCAGCTATCCAGAAAAGTAGAGTCATTCAAAATAGTCTACAATTTTGGGAGATATGACATTTTGAGTGCGACTGAAATTTTGGGGTGGTGGGCCAGTTGATATGGCGAGCACTTTAGTCAGTATAGGTGGCTACTTTATTTTCTTAATGAAAAATTACTTTAATCATCCTAGATTTCGCCCGCGAATATTTTAAAATAAAATCGGGGAACGGAGAGCTTCAAGCTAGAGAAATTTCTTTGGAAATTCTAAAGAAATAGGTATTATCAATTCAATTCAGTTTCAGTGTTAACAATTCACTCAAATTTACATTTTTAGGATTATCTAAATGTAATCTCACTTGCAAAAACTCTAAACAGGCTCTTTTTTATTATCCATGCATGAACTTGCAAATGCAAAATTATTTTTAAATGCAATACAATAATCAAATAAAGACGCAAACGTCGCCTTATATGCCGTCCCCTAAATTCTGCCATCCTGAGACTACAGTCTAGTTCGACTAATGACCGCGGAAGTGAAAATAATTTCTTACAAAAAAATTATAGTCAAGTAATGAACAAAAAAAAACATGGACATGATCAAATTAACATCTCAAAAAAAAAAGTTTACTTCAAAAAAATTGTCGGAAAAAATTCACTCGGAAAATGCCGCCCGCAAAATGAGTGCTGCCCGGGGCGGACCGCTCCCTCCGCCCCACCTAGCTACGCCACTGAGTTAAATTTATTTCAGGGTTCGACCTATATTTCATCTAAAATGCCTGGGCTGTAAAGAATTTTAGGAATTCATTTTGTTCTGATATCACCGAGCTTGATGGCACCGAAAAACGACTTTCCGGGCTCAAATAGGGAGTACCGCGAATCCGACAGGTCGCCCAAGCTGACATGATCGCCTTCTTGTAAGTATTCAGCGCCTGCCGTATAACAAGTGTTGCCTTTCATGACCCTATCTGAAGAATGCGTCATTGTGGTGCACTGCAGCATAGTTTCGTCGTTTTTGTACACTCTGAACCCGTTCGTGTCGTGTTCGTCCAAAAAGTAAATCTGGAAAAATCACCTAATTAGAAATGCACGCAACAAGGCACGTGAATCACTCGAATAATACTTGAGCATAGACAAAATAGATTCCTGTTTCCTTGATGGTCAAAATTCCATCCTGTATCGAAAAATGCCGATCCATACCCAGCGCGTCAACCCATTTGCTCTTCTCCCAGTCGACGAAAGTTCGACGTGGGTGTCGTAAATGCCCGTTGCCATTGAAGTTGACATGTTGACCCACGACGTACTTTGACGTGTCCCCGTTGAAGTGGATGGCCGGCAACGGTCTCATCCGTCCCAACCTCGGTGGTCTCTCGTCAAAACTTTCGAGGTGCCTTTGTCCGTGTCTCACACGAGGTTCCTCCGTTACTACAGTAAAGTCAACATCTGAGTTCTCCTTAAAAAAGAGAAAGCGATTCATTACAGATTCTTGCTAAAATACACAGAAAGGTATACCTCTGAAGCTTCGTTTCCTGAATTTGAGCGAGCTGTCTGTTTGAAAGCCCATACATGTGATTTTCTAGGTCTTGACGTTGGCATGTCGTTGCTGAAATACAATTTTCCTTTAGAAATCACATCCAATCCGACGTTGCCATGGCTCAGAAAAACGAAGCAACATTTCGAGAAAACAAACAAGTAGGTACCTACGTATCAAATTCCAGATGGGTATGTATCTACAGGTTGTTCCCAAAGTTATTCGAGGGGGTGATTCCTTAAGCAGTTCCATGAAGAAAATCCCTATGAACAAGTGTGCCGTCAAAGTTGAAGTTTTAAAATTGATTTTTGTGATAACTTGCAGGTTTCTTGACCGACTGTGACCAAATGTGGTACAACTAATGAACTAATTTTGAAGTAGGTAGGTACCTATTGTTATTGTTAAATTTTCGAAGATTTTCTCAGATTTATCGAGTGATGCAGATATTGGGATGGGGGGGGGCTTTTGTCACACCTATTTTCTACGTCACTGAATATTTTTCAAAAACTGTGACATTTTTCAATTCTGCATTGAATTAAGAAGAAAAAGTTACGATTGCATAATTTTTATTACCTAGAGGCTTTGTTTCCAAGATATTTGAGACAGAATGTTCAGAAAACATTTCAAAAACTTAGAATTTCGAGAGTCAATTTTTCATTTTGAAAACTGATTGTTTCTCAGACAAAATGATGGTTACCTAATTTATATAGGTACCGGGTGATCATCTGAAAACTATCCACCTGCAATAACTCCCGATTCCTAGTGAAAATGTCTTCGAGCAAAAACAGGTCGATTTTTATATCGAGGGGGACATCTAAAACATACATTAGCGATTTTCTATCTTTAGCCCCCTCGCCCCCACCTACCCCAACTTTGAAATTTCAAATGACACTACCTATTTTGCGATACATTAAATTCAACAGAATCAAATTCTCTTTCTGAAAAAATATTTCTAAAATTTTCAATCCCACCCCTCTTCCCTCCTAAATTCTCTTTGTGTTCAAATTAATATTCTTGACCTCTCAATTCTCTTCAATGCAGTCAACGTCATCCTGCACAGCATCGAAAGAAAAAAATTTTCATGGAAACCCAAATAGATACACCCCTTTGCTCCCCCCTCCTCACCTTAAAAATCTAAAATGACAATACCTACGTTGTGATACATCAAATTAAAGGAAATTGAATTCTCTCCCTGAACACAATTTTTTCGAAATTTTTAAAACCCCCGTTTTCCTACTTAAGTACTCCAAATGTCCAGTTAAATGGGGGAGGCGTTGGAAATTAAAAAAAAATTGTTTTTAAAAAGAGAATTTAATTTCCTTTAATTTGATGTATCACAAAGTGGGTGGTATTTTGATAAATTTCAAAGTTGAGGTGGGGGAGAGCAGTGGGGTCAATTAGAGTGGCACTTTCTCCACCGAAAATTCTCTTCTTTGAAGCTATTTAGGATGATGCTGACTAAGCTGAAGAGAATTAAAGGGTCCAGAATATTGAAAGGGACACTCAGAGAATTTTTAGGAAGAAGGGAGGTGGAGTAAATTTTTTTGAAAATATCCTCTCCAAAAAAAGAATTTGATTGTCTTTAATTTGATGTATCGCAAGGTAGGTAGTGTCATTTGAAATTTCATTTTTTGGGATGGGTGGGGGCGAGGGGGCTGAGGATAGAAATTTGTCAATGTATGTTTAACATGTCCCCCTCGATACAAAAATCGACCTGTTTTTGCTCGAAGAAATATTGACTAGGAATCGGGAGTTATTGCGGGTGGATAGTTTTCAAATGATCACTCGGTATAGGATCTAGAAAACCTACTTCAATGAAGAAATCGTGGAGTCTCTTGAATTTCAATCTTTACTAAAGGTTTTCGAGATGTTTTTAGTCATTCAAATTCAAATATCTTGGAAACAGAGCCTCGATCTAATTAAAATGTTGCAAGAGTAACTTTCTCTTCTAAACCCAATGCAGAATTAAAAATGTCATAGTTTCTGAAAAATATCGAGTGGTGTAGAAAATAATGTGAAAAAAGCCCCCCCTTCTAATATCTATGTCACATGACAGTTCTGAGAAAAGCTTTGACAACTGAATAATAGGCACCTATTATAAAATTAGTTGTACGAAATTTGGTGAACATCGGCCAAGGAACCTAGGAGTTACCTATCATCAAAAATGATTTTTTAAAGTTCAATTTTGACGTCCTTGATCTCGAAAACGAAGGAACTTGACACATTTGTTCATAAAGCTTTTCGTCATGAAATTGCATGAGAAATCGCCCTGTCGAATATTTGACATTACTTTGGAAACACCCTGTTTAATCATCAAAAAACAGAATATGACGAATCCTCTCGAATCGATAAAAATTCGAGGAGGATGACGAGTGTGGTGATTAAGTTGTAAGCTCTCCTGGCAGCAAGCAGAACGTGAACATTCAAAAGCGAGGCCACCCCTCAAAGTATTACAATAATGGAAAATTAAGGGTTGTGAGCATTGATCATAAAGAAAATGCTTTTTTGAAGCGCCGCGCCGGTGTAATGGTTAACTCACAATTTTATTTTAGATCCCAATCGAAAAATGTTTATTCGTAGTGTCTAGCTACTAGCAGCAGTAGTAGGTAACTACAGATTAATTTTAAGAAGAGTACCTTTGGGGCGCGGCATGGGTGGATATGCATACAGGCTACTATAACGAAAGTCAAGCATCGCCCGCAGAAGCCAGAACCTGGATGGGTGACTGGTGGATAGCTGGGCGCGAAGAGAGCGGACGCAGCGTAGTGTACTTGCCCAAGGGGGCTCCATTACCTGTACACGCACATGAACGAGATGATTGTAGGTAGTAGCATAAATCCATAGTGCGGCTCGGTGCGTCCGACACCTCAACACCCAGATGGGTAAAAGAGGTTACGATTATATATATATATACCTTTGGGGCGGCATGACGGTTGAATACTTAGAATTCATGGCAACTTCGTCTCGATCGTAACCTGCAATGATATTCCTCTTGGTTCTTTCCGGATCTTTGGCGTCTTTCGTGAAGTTACTTCCCATGTCGTCAGTCCTTTTCGCATCTTCGTAAGCATAATCGTAGTAATTGTCGTATTCGGCGTTGTTTAAAGCTTCCGGTCCGAATACTACGTGAGCTTTATTTACGTCTTCGTCTGTGTACAGCTGTAAAAAAAAGGGATATAATGAACTGGGTCTGAGGGTCTGGGTCTGAAGTGTTGCTGCTCAAGTTTAATAAACTCTTTATGATTATTTTTAAAACGTTTGCAAAAACTCTGGACCAACCATTTATTCTGCACATTTATCATTCGGTAATCTTTTCATAACAGATTTGATTTAAGTTTCCGTTGAAAAACAGCCCGCCCTCGAAGGGCTCGAGCAATCCATTCTTTGACCCTCCGTAGCTTCAAAAATAAAGTCAGAGAATTGTTTTGGTATCTTTTAATAATAATAATAATGAAACGACTTTTTTAAAAGGCGGAATCTAGCCGGGGGTGGATACTTTTGAGACACCGTGTATGTTGTTTGGCAGTGATTGACCTTTCGGGTGGCTATGCATATGAAAATTGACATATGGGAAATCAAATTATGCGTTTGGCAAGTCAAATCGAGTTCGACATCTTGGTCATCATGGATGACCGGAATAAACATCGCAAAAAAAACATATCGGAACAAGTGAATATCCCCGCACGTGCGTGAGTCGCAATAGCGCATTTTCTTAGTGCAGAGCTGTCATTGATAGAAATTAGGTCTGGTTTGAAAATTAAATGTTCATACGGGACAAGAGTAAGTTTCACGTTTCATGACAATCGTTCCACTTATGAGAAATTTCAATATGGCGGCCAAGATAGCGGCGGAATTATGAAATTCAACTTGAAAATAAGAATGATTATTTTACGAGAAAAGGCGACAAGGATGAGTTCCAAGTTTCATGCCAATCCCTCCACTAATAACAGCTTTCAATATGAAAGCCAAGATGACGCCGAAATAATAAAATTCTGCTTGAAAATAAGAATGTTCATACAAGACAAGTTCCAAGTTTCATGTCAATTGTTCCTCTAATAAGAGCGATTTCAATATGGCGGTCAAGATGGCGGCGGAATCATGAAATTTATCTTGAAAATAAGAATGTTCATACAAGATAAGAGTAAGTTCCAAGTTTCATGGAAATCGTTCCAAAAATAAGAAAGGACGCACGTTTTCTATGAAAAAGTGGTTTCGGTGAATTTGGCTAAATTTTTCATATGTTGTAGATCTTCATTCAAGAAATATATTCCTGAAAAATTGGACCCTTCCTATGAACAGTTTTTCCCCTACACCCCTAATAAGGCCAGAATTAGGAATAGTCTTAAATTTTTTGAAATTCATGAAACTGGTTCAAATCAAACTTGTGATCATGGGAAAAATAATTTAAAAAATCCAAGTTGTGAATTGAGGTAGTTATCAAGGGGGTTGGGGGTCGAAATTGAGAAAATAAATTAAAATTCCGAATTTTTTTATTCCTATAAAATCTGAACAGAATAATAATCGAGAAATAATTTTGGAAAATCTAAATCAATTAATTAGGGGTTATTCTAAAGGGGGATGGGGGTGGAAATCAAGGGAACAGAGTAACATTCTGAAACTTGCGGTTCCCATTATGTATTGGGAAAATAATTCAAAAAAATCTAAACCAATGAGTTCTGGTGTTATTGCGGAGGTAGAGGGTCGAAATCAAGACAAAAATGGAATTCTGGACCTTACAGTTCATCTAGAAATTGATCTGGGTGAATGACAAAATGATAATAAAACTAATCTGCATAAGGAATGAGTTCTTCATTTCTCGACCATCCCTTTTCCCACCCACCATAATTTCTGCCTACAGCCATGTCCTAGTCCAAATGAGAATTTGTCTTAAGTATTTTAAAATAATTCATGAAGCTGGCTCAAATTAAGTTGAAGAATGAAAAACATAAGTTGTAAATTGGAGTGATTATCGAGGGGGCGGGGGTCGAAATCGAGTAAAGGAATTAGCATTCCAGGAAAAGGGTAATGGAGGAGTAATTTAAAAAAATCTGAATCAATAAATTGAGATCGTTACCTACTAAGGGGAGAGTGGTCACCTACTGAGGGGACAGTGGTCAAAATCTAGAGAAATGAAGAAATTCCGAAACTTTAAATTCATATACAGGGTGATTCACAACTTGTGACTTTCCTTTCACGGGTGAGCTCAGGATGTGCCAGAAAAACTATTTCTGAGGGAAAAAAGTTGGAAAAAAAATCCTGAAATATTGACTTATTTGAACTCAACATCGAAGAAAATTTTGGGGATCGCCGATGCAATGCCTCACGTGGATAATTCTAATCTGGTACTATGGAAATAAACATACTCAATAATGGTTGATCGATAATAAGGTATTATTGTCAAGAATGACGTTAGTTGACCATTATTATTATCTATTCAACTAAAATTTACAAGTAGCGGGTACAAATACAGTTAGATAGGTAACCCGAGTGGATAATTGCGACCATCAACCAAACATAAGGGTCCTTACCTTATGTAATGGACAAAGGACGAGGAAAGGGAGTAAGTCGAGGCATCATCAGTTGAGGTTGACACTGACAAATTATTTATTTTTACCTCCGATTATTGCTAAAGGAGGAGTGTTTACATAGAAACATTTTCGCTTATCGTTGAACTATTGTTGACTCGTATGTCTCATCAACAGATAGAAAAATAAACCCATCAGTCCCACATATGTTTGGCCAATTTTCATTATTTTTTTCCTCGTAAACCATATAGCTTTTTGAATTATTTTCAAGCACTTGAAGTCAAGTTTTTGGGGCCCCATAACCCCTTGAAAGGAAAGTCATAAGTTTCAATAAGAGTGATAGAACCTCAAATTGGAATTAAACAAATTATGTCAGGGTTAACGATATCTAATTGACTTTATGTGAAGGAACAGTTTCCAACATTATGTGTGGAATATAACATCTAGTAAATGGCCTCCTCGACTTTGTCTAACGGCGTGCAGTCGGGAAGTCCAATTTGTAATAACTTTCAGGCAGATATCGGGCTATATTTCAGTAATAACACGCACAATATTGTCCCTCAGGGCTTCAATGGATCTAGGCTTGTTCTTGTATACCAGGGACTTCACATACCCCCACAGAAATAAGTCCAGGGACGTAATATCGCAAGATCGCGCTGGCCAATTGAAATCGCCGTTCCGCGAAATTGTTCTTCTTTGGAAGTTTTCGGCCAACAAGTCCCAAGGTTCCTCCTGCTGTGTGGCACGTAGCCCCGTTTTGTTGAAAGAAGATGATTTTGTAAGATATACTGAGTATTTATGTCAAAAAATGACAGTAAAATCTCATCAAAGTTCTATCACTCTTATTGAAAGACCCTTTAAAACTGAAAATTCAGATTTGAAAAATTGAGCCCAACTTCCAGTATCGATCTATTTTTGGAATTCCATTGAATCAACCATTGACCAAAAGCAGGATTTATATTTATTAAAAAAAAAAGATAGTCCAGTCAATTTTTTCTGACACAAGCTATTATGATGGACAGCACACAGAACCGTGGAGAGCTTCTCGAGAACTGTAAATTATAATGCTGTTGCAAGTCTCGATTCCACCCCACCCCCCTTATTGTAGTTGTGGGTAGGATCATAATTACCCAGGTACTTGGGTAAGGGGTGAGGATGATCGAGAAACGATGAACTAGGTCCTTATTCACATTGGTTGTATTATCATTTTGTCATTCGCCCAAATCTTCCTAGATAAACTGGAAGTTCCAGATCTCCACTGTTTTCTCTTCTCAATTTCGACCCTCTACCCCCTGAATAACACCCGAATTCATTGGTTGATATTTTTTTGAGCAATTTCCCCATTGCTTGTAAAATCATATATTATGGTAACCGCAAATTCCGGAGTTTCACTGCGTTTTCTCAATTTCGACCCCTAACCCCCTTGATAACTACCCCAATTCACAACTTGGATTTTTTCAGCTATTTTTGTCATGATCACGAGTTTGATTTGAACCAGTTTCATGAATTTCAAAAAATTTGAGACTATTCCTAATTGTGGCCTTATTAGGGGTGTAGGGGAAAAACTGTTCATAGAAGGGGTCCAATTTTTCAGGAATATATTTCTTGAATCAAGATCTACAACATATAAAAAATTTAGCCAAATTCACCGAAACCACTTTTTCATAGAAAACGTGCGGGGTCCTTTCAATATGGCGGCCAAGATGGCGGCGCAACCATGAAATCCAATCTGCCCATTGGCTACCCTTGGGGATATCAGCTATCCTTCGGACGAAGTTCCAAGGCTCTAGCTTCATTCCCGGAGGAGGAGTTCAACTTCTTAGAAGTGCACAGTAAATCTTTGTTTTTTGATGATAATAATATAATGATAACTATGTATGGATAAAAAAATAATGCCCATCGGAAAAAAAGTTCCAAGGCTCTAACTTCATTCCCCGAGGAGGAGTACAACTTTTTAATTTCTACACAGACAGACAGACAAACCGGCCATACAGGGTGATTCACCACCGAATGGACATAGCCTAAGGGTAGGTCCAGTTTTTCCAGGCAAACCAGGATCTGGCTTTGAAATTGTTCTAACGCTGTCGTTTTAAAGTTACAGGGTGATTCATGTATTTTGTCGATTTTTTCATTAAGTCATATCTTTAGAACGATCCAATGGATTCGATTGAAATTTTGTGGGTTAATTCTTCTATTGATAGCTGACACATTGCCTAATCAAGCAGTTCAAAATGTCCAGGGCCGGCCTTGGTAAAAAAACTTCAAAGCTTTTTTCAAAAAAAGACGTTCTGTATGTATATTCTTTCGAATTTATTTTCAAATTCAGAAACTACATGCAACATGCTATAAGTATCGCGAAAAAAAATGCTTGGCACCATTGAGCTGTCAATACAATTTTGATAATCCTGAAGATTTTTGAGGTTAGGATTTTTTGTGAATTGATAATTTGAAATATTAGCAAATGATCTATCATGCCCTTAAATTTCAGCCGTTTCGTCGAAAAAATCAAAATGTTTTTAACGTTTTCCAGTAACGTTAAAAAAATTATGTCACGTCCCTCAATTTCAGCTCAATGTGGGATAGAAGTGAAGTTGAGGGACGTAACAAATTTTTTTTGAAAATTCTGATGAAATTTTTTTTTTGCTACTGAGAAAAAGTGATTTTTTTTTCAATTTCTTTGACGAAACGGCTGAAATTCAATAATAGATCATTTGCAAATATTTTGAATTATCAATTTAGGAAAAATCCTCACCTCAAAAATCTTCAGGATTATCAAAATTTTATTGACAGCTCAATGGTGCCAAGCAATTTTTTTGCGATAATTATAAACTGCTCGTCAAAAGTTAAGCATAGAGCAAAATTTGCTTCAATTTCAAGCAAGGATATCTTGGGGAAAAAATATCCGATTTGAAAAAAGTTTATGGTGCCTGGTAGAGCTTTTCTTCAGCTGCAAGACGTTATGTTGACTTACAACACCATCGACTTTGTCCATGATACACAGGATGCCAAAGAAAGGAGTGTCAAAAGTGGTAATTTTTGAAGTCGTGGAACTTTTTTAGGAAAAATTTCGGATTTTTTTTCTCTTTAGTTTTAGAAAGCGGATTTCAATATCTCGAAACGGTTTTTGACTTTTGATCGTATTTTGTCACTTTAAGGAGCTCTTGATTTTTTTGTAGAATTTGAATTTTTTGATACAGAATTTGCTAGAGCTGTTGCTTTTTTTTGAAAATCCACAGAAACGTACATAATTGCTGGATGAATTATACCATGAGAAAATTTGACCTCATGGGCCTCCAGAAGGGATTATCCTCTGGACCTCTTCAGGGGAGATACCCAATAAAGCATGCTGCGACACAGGGCCGTCTTAAGCGGGCGTGCTCGTGCATGGCACAAGGGCGGCCAGATTCAGGGGGCGGCATTTCGGGGCAGAAATACGTTTTTTTCTATTTTTTGCTTTTTATATTTTACCTCCGCGGCCGCCCCTGAACATTTTGAAATTTTTGTTTGTTTTTTCATATTTTACGCCAGCGGCCCGGCTGCCTCTGAACATTTTTTTTTAACGGTATGATGGATACCTACTTTTAAAACACGTGAATATGAAATCAGATTTTGCAAGATCCTTGCTAAATTCTTGATTTCTACCAAAGGGCGGTGGAATCGTAATCGATTGGTAAGTACAGTACCTAGAAGCAGTTCGGTATTCAAGTGTAAATATTGTTCATTCCTAATAGACACGAGAAAAAGTCAGGCGTCTTATTTTGACGTTATTTTATATTATTCACGAACCGTCCGGTAGGTAAGTTAACTTTAGTTTATTTGTTTATTATAATATCGTTACTGACTATAGGCTGTCTGATTTCTACATGATTCTAGTGGGCTGCGATTCAGGCCGCGATCGGCCGATGGTGACCAGAAACACAGCCCACTAGAATCATGTTGAGATCAGACAGCCTATTTTATTAACTACATACTTGATAAAAAAATCTGTTGTGGGGCGACACAAAACTTTCCCGGCGGTATCCAGAGACGTCAGTAATGATTTTGATCGGAGTGTCCCTTCGGGAGGGGGCGATTCGATTTGGAAATTGATGAAAAAATTCTATTTAGTCGAGCGTTTAGCGAGCATCCTGCATCCATTGTTGAGCGGACAGAAAAAATGACAGGTTAGGTCAGTTTTCCAAGGTGATGAAATGATCAAAAAGGTAGAACTAGGTAGCTAACTGCTGTGATATCTCAAAAATGCAATGCTGGTTCCTTATTGAAATTTTTGTTCCTACTTTAGATATGATCGAGGATATGATGATGAAATTACAAAAACTTGATTGAAAACTTTCACTGCATCTGTGTGTCAAATTTCAATTCTATATTTTCAATTTAGAGCTTGGGCAGACAAACCCAGACCCAATGTGCCACCTGAGGGCTTCCGATCAAAATCATCCACCCAAAGTCTAATCAGAACATTCCAGGCTGAACTTAGGCCTCCGTACCTGATTTCGATTTGATCGGATCAATAATTCGGTAATTATCGTGACAGAACCGCTTAATTTGTACGATCGCATGAGTGGTTTTATATTTTCAGGAGGAAAATTTCCGGGAAATTGGAGAGAAATTATTGGAAAATGTTCAAGAACCAGTTATCTATTCTCTAAAAAAAAACAATTCCGAGAAATCTGTTCACTGAATAAAAAGTTGGAAAATTTGCAGTTTTTCCAGAGAGGAAAACTCGGCAACTGTTGATCCGATTTCGAAAATTTTTCCTCCAAAAATTAGCTCAATCTTTTCTCTAACTTTTATTCACAGCATGTCTGTACCTAAAATTAATATTTCGTGGGGCCTACCGCATGTAGAAGTTTGCATTGCGTTTTTCTCAAATTCACGGAATGTGCAAATTTCATTTTGAAAAAATTACAGTCGGAAAACCGAAACCGTGTCAACTCTGAAAATAGACCTGCACGACGCTCAATACAATCTACTTTCGATATCAGTTGAAATTTCCAAAAAAAAGTCGATCCCCGAGCAGGAATAAATTTTTGAGTGGAGTCCTGCTACAAAAGCGAGTCGTGCTGGTCGAAACACCGGCGAGAGCCCCTCCTGAGTGGCAACGGCCAGGAGAAATTTCGAAAATTCATTACGCTCAACTGGAGAATGGTGGAAAACTGCAACTGCGGCCTCAATTTGACTCTTTTGTTGTGTTGCTTCCTGCCAAATCTGGTTCCAATCCATCAGATAGATTTTGAATAATTAATTGGTAAAGTTTTGAACTTTAACATTTTTTATTATTTGACAGATGACAGATAGGGCAATGTTCCCAACTGTTCTGAATACAGTTTTCCAAGGGCTTTCAAATGACATATTGCAAGTTGAGTTCCGTGAGATATAGCTTCTGACATTTGATGATAGTGACAGTTGGGTTTGACAGATGACAGCCAAAAACTAATGGGCTCTTTTCAGGAAACAACCATGTTTGTATACCAAATATCAAGTCGATCCAGTCAACGTTACGGCAGTTATCGTGGAAGATCACAGACAGACACACATACACACACACACACATACACACACACACACAGACACACATACACACACACACACACACACAGACAGACATCATTCTGAAAATGGTCTTAATCGTCTTGGGGGACCTCAAAACGGATATATCCGGTGAAATCTCAAAACTTTTTTTCTGCACGATTACAATACTTTCCCTCCGTGTTCGTGGGTGGGCCGGGAAAGTAAAAAAAATATTCAAAATGCGAAAATTGCAATTCCAGTCGCCGTTTCTGTTATTTTCATAAAATAACATTTAAATTGAAGGAGCTGTATACAAAATTCAACATTAAAAAAAAATGGAGAAAGGGGCGGCTTAACAGTTCTTGCACGAGGGCGGCCAAATGTCTAGAGACGGCCCTGGCGACATCATATTGACACTTATTGACTCAGCATGAATAAAAATGCAAGACTTGTAACCATGCGTCGCATCAAAATTACCATGGTTACCAATTAGTCCCATCATGGGTGATTCTGTTACTGCCCAAGAAACTGGAAATTTCCGGAAGTGATATCTTCCAGACGAATAGAGGTAGAGCCGTAATTCTTTCTTTGATTTCGATCGGACACATTGATATCTTCCAGACGAATAGAGGTAGAGCCGTAATTCTTTCTTTGATTTCAATCGGACACATTGATATCTTCCAGACGAATAGAGGTAGAGCCGTAATTTTTTCTTTGATTTCAATCGGACACATTATTGGTCATTCGAGAATGATGTGCAAATTTTTCACTTTCTACTTTTTCAGTGGTGGGGAGTAATTTTGACGTTTGTCATGTCAAAACTATTTTTTTGTATTTGTCATCATTGAAATGTCTGCATGGATGTAATCTACCACTTCCACATCAGTAGTGAAAACAAAAGACCAACAAGAATTTTCTGAAGAAACCTGGACTTCGAGGAAGAAAAACACCGAACGCAAACTTGGAATTCATCAGCTGAAAATGACAGTATACATTCCTGTTGACATTTCAATAATGACAAGTACAAGAAAAAAGTTCCGACATGACAAACGTCAAAATTACTCCCCACTACTAAAAAAATATAAACGTGAAAAATTTGCACATCATGCTCGAATGGCCAGTAATGTGTCCGATTGGAACAAAAAAAAAAAAGATTATGGCTCTACCTCCATTCGTCTAGGAGATATCACTTTTGGAAATATCCAGTGACTTGGGCAGTAACAAAATCACCCATGATGGGACTAATTGGTAACCATGGTGATTTTGATGCAACATATGGTTACAAGTCTTGCATTTTCATTCATGCTGGAGTCAATAAGTGTCAATGTGATGTCGTAGCGTGCTTCATTGGGTATCTCCACTGAAGAGGTCCAAAAGATGACTTCTTCTGGGGGCCCATGAGGTCAAATTTGGTCATGGTATAATTCATCCAGCAATTGTGTACGCTTCTGTGAATTTTCAAGAAAAACGCAACAGCTCTAGCAAATTCTGTATCAAAAAATCCAAATTCCACAAAAAAAACAAGAACTCTTTGAAGAAACAAAATATGATCAAAAGTCGAAAACCGTTTCGAGATATTGATATTTGCTTTCTAAAACTGAAGAGAAAAAAATCCGAAATTTTCCTTAAAAAAGTTCCACGACTTCAAAAATTAACACTTCTGACACTCCTTCTTTTGGCATCCTGTATATCGTGGGCAATGTTGATGGTGACGTAAGTCGAAACAGCGTCTTGTAGCTGAAAAAAAGCTCTACCAAGCACCATAATTTTATTTAAATCGGATATCTTTTCCTAAAGAAATCTTTTCTTGAAATTGGAACAAATTTTGGTCTATGCTTAACTTTTGACGAGCAGTTTAGCATGTTTCATGTGGTTTCTGAATATGAGAATGAGAATGAGTTTTGAAAAATATGCATACAGAATGTCTTTTTCTGAAAAGGGCTTTGAAGATTTTTTTTCAAGGCCGGCCCTGGAAATTTTGAACTGTTTGATAGAGCTATGTGTCAGCTATCAATAGAAGAATTAACCCACAAAATTTCAATCGAATCCATTGGGTCGTTCTGAAGATACAGCTTGTCAAAAAATTCTACGAAATACATGAATCACCCTGTAGCTTCGAAACGAACAACTTTATAAAAATTTCAAAACCAGATCCTGGTTCGCCTGAAAAAACTGGACCTACCCTTAAGCTATGCCCATTTGGTGGTGAATCACCCTGTATAAGCGTCATTTTCTCACGAAAATGCGTTAAAAAACATAGCAGGAAAACTGAAATAAAACATCGCATGGAAAAAATATAGAATAGAATGAACATCGCAAGCGAAACATGTAGCGGAAAAACAGCATGGAAATAACATTGCAAAATGTATTTTGCTCCAAGTCTCCTCAACAGGCGACTGCCCCCCCCCCTCTGAGAATTTTTTTGTTGGAATAAACTGAGTGGGGGAGGAAATTTTTCCCAACCAATTTTCTCGTAGAATTCAAATTTGGACACCAAATTTTGTTGTCCCTTACAGTATACAGGGCGTTTAAAAAAAACGGGTGTACCTAAAATGCGGAACAGGAACAGGAATGAAACAGACTTTGCCTGGTAAAAGGGAATAAGTCCGCAACGGGCAGAACGTGCGATTTTTCCAACAGATTTATATATAACAGACCTTGTTGTGATGCAGAGAGCTAGCCTGTGATGGGAAAGAATTATATCAGATAGTATAAACCCCGTTGATCACCCCCAACAGCGGTGAAAAATTAGTCAGAAGTCTGTTCCACAAAAACGGGCAAACCGTGCGCTTTTTTGAACAGAAACTTATCAGAGGCCTTGCTAACGATGAGAAAGAAATTTTCAAATATTTGGAACCCCGTTCATCCCCCAACGAGGGGTTGGAAATTACGTCAGAAGTCTGTTCCGCAAAGTGCGGAACGAACAAACCGTGCGCTTACTTTGAACAGAAACTTATCAGAGGCCTTGCTAATGATTAGAAAGAATTTTTCAAATAGTCAGAACCCCGTTCATCCCCCAACAAGGGGTTGAAAATTACGTCAGTAGTCTGTTCCGCAAAGTACGGAACGGGCAAACCGTGCGCTTTTTTCGGACAAAAACTCATCAGAGGCCTTGCTAATGATGGAGAAGAATTTTTCAAATAGTCAAAACCCCGTTCATCCCCCAACAAGGGGTTGAAAATTACGTCAGTATTCTGTTCCGCAAAGTACGGAACGGGCAAACCGTGCGCTTTTTTCGGACAAAAACTCATCAGAGGCCTTGCCAATAATGAGAAAGAATTTTTCAAATAGTCAAAACCCCGTTCATCCCCCAACGAGGGGTTGAAAATCACGTCAGTATTCATTTCCGCAAAGTGCGGAACGGGCAAACGGTGCGCTTTTTTTGAACAAAAACTCATCAGAGGCCTTGCTAATGATTGGGAAGAATTTTTCAAATAGTCAAAATCCCGTTCATCCCCCAACAAGGGGTTGAAAATTACGTCAGTAGTCTGTTCCGCAAAGTGCGGAACGGGCAAGCCGTGCGCTTTTTTCGGACAAAAACTCATCAGAGGCCTTGCCAATATTGGGGAAGAATTTTTCAAATTGTCAAAACCCCGTTCATCCCCCAACAAGGGATTGAAAATTACGTCAGTAGTCTGTTCCGCAAAGTACGGAACGGGCAAACCGTGCGCTTTTTTCGGACAAAAACTCATCAGAGGCCTTGCTAATGATTGGGAAGAATTTTTCAAATAGTCAAAACCCTGTTCATCCCCCAAAGAGGGGTTGAAAATTACGTCGGAAGTCTGTTCCGCAAAGTGCGGAACGGGCAAACCGTGCGCTTTTTTTGAACAAAAACTCATCAGAGGCCTTGCTAATGACTGGGAAGAATTTTTCAATTAGTCAAAACCCCGTTCATCCCCCAAAGAGGGGTTGAAAATTACGTCGGAAGTCTGTTCCGCAAAGTGCGGAACGGGCAAACCGTGCGCTTTTTTTGAACAAAAACTCATCAGAGGCCTTGCTAATGATTGGGAAGAATTTTTCAAATAGTCAAAACCCTGTTCATCCCCCAAAGAGGGGTTGAAAATTACGTCGGAAGTCTGTTCCGCAAAGTGCGGAACGGGCAAACCGTGCGCTTTTTTTGAACAAAAACTCATCAGAGGCCTTGCTAATGATTGGGAAGAATTTTTCAAATAGTCCAAACCCCGTTCATCCCCCAACGAGGGATTGAAAATTACGTCAGAAGTCTGTTCCGCAAAGTCCGGAACGGGCAAACCGTGCGCTTTTTTTGAACAAAAACTCATCAGAGGCCATGCTAATGATTGGGAAGAATTTTTCAATTAGTCAAAACCCCGTTCATCCCCCAAAGAGGGGTTGAAAATTACGTCGGAAGTCTGTTCCGCAAAGTGCGGAACGGGCAAACCGTGCGCTTTTTTTGAACAAAAACTCATCAGAGGCCTTGCTAATGATTGAGGAGAATTTTTCAAATAGTCAAAACCCCGTTCATCCCCTAACGAGGGGTTGAAAATTACGTCAGAAGTCTGTTCCGCAAAGTCCGGAACGGGCAAACCGTGCGCTTTTTTTGAACAAAAACTCATCAGAGGCCATGCTAATGATTGGGAAGAATTTTTCAAATAGTCAAAACCCCGTTCATCCCCTAACGAGGGGTTGAAAATTACGTCAGTAGTCTGTTCCGCAAAGTGCGGAACGGGCAAACCGTGCCCTTTTTTTTGAACAAAAACTCATCAGAGGCCTTGCTAATGATTGGGAAGAATTTTTCAAATAGTCAAAACCCCGTTCATTCCCTAACGAGGGGTTGAAAATTACGTCAGTAGTCTGTTCCGCAAAGTGCGGAACGGGCAAACCGTGCGCTTTTTTTGAACAAAAACTCATCAGGGGCCTTGCTAATGATTGGGAAGAATTTTCCAAATAGTCAAAACCCCGTTCATCCCCCAACGAGGGGTTGAAAATTACGTCGGAAGTCTGTTCCGCAAAGTGCGGAACGGGCAAACCGTGCGCTTTTTTTGAACAAAAACTCATCAGAGGCCTTGCTAATGATGAGAAAGAATTTTTTTAATAGTCAAAACCCCGTTCATCCCCTAACGAGGGGTTGAAAATTACGTCAGTAGTCTGTTCCGCAAAGTGCGGAACGGGCAAACTGTGCGCTTTTTTTGAACAAAAACTCATCAGAGGCCTTGCTAATGATTGGGAAGAATTTTTCAAATAGTCCAAACCCCGTTCATCCCCCAACGAAGGGTTGAAAATTACGTCAGAAGTCTGTTCCGCAAAGTCCGGAACGGGCAAACCGTGCGCTTTTTCTGAACAAAAACTCATCAGAGGCCTTGCTAATGATTGGGAAGAGTTTTTCAATTAGTCAAAACCCCGTTCATCCCCCAAAGAGGGGTTGAAAATTACGTCTTGTCTGTTCCGCAAAGTGCGGAACGGGCAAACCGTGCGCTTTTTTTGAACAAAAACTCATCAGAGGCCTTGCTAATGATTGGGAAGAATTTGTCAAATAGTCAAAACCTCGTTCGTCCCCCAACGCGGGGTTGAAAATTACGTCGGAAGTCTGTTCCGCAAAGTGCGGAACGGGCAAACCGTGCGCTTTTTTCGGACAAAAACTCATCAGAGGCCTTGCTAATGATTGGGAAGAATTTGTCAAATAGTCAAAACCCCGTTCATCCCCCAAAGAGGGGTTGAAAATTACGTCAGAAGTCTGTTCCGCAAAGTTCGGAACGGGCAAACCGTGCGCTTTTTTTGAACAAAAGCTCATCAGAGGCCTTGCTAATGATAGGAAAGAATTTTTCGAATAGTCAAAACCTCGTTCATCCCCCAACGAGGGGTTGAAAATCACGTCAGTAGTCATTTCCGCAAAGTGCGGAACGGGCAAACCGTGTGCTTTTTTCGGACAAAAACTCATCAGAGTTGCCAATATTGGGGAAGAATTTTTCAAATTGTCAAAACCCCGTTCATCCCCCAACAAGGGATTGAAAATTACGTCAGTAGTCTGTTCCGCAAAGTACGGAACGGGCAAACCGTGCGCTTTTTTCGGACAAAAACTCATCAGAGCCCTTGCTAATGATTGGGAAGAATTTTTCAAATAGTCAAAACCCCGTTCATCCCCCAACAAGGGATTGAAAATTACGTCAGTAGTCTGTTCCGCAAAGTGCGGAACGGGCAAACCGTGCGCTTTTTTTGAACAAAAACTCATCAGAGGCCTTGCTAATGATGAGAAAGAATTTTTTTAATAGTCAAAACCCCGTTCATCCCCTAACGAGGGGTTGAAAATTACGTCAGAAGTCTGTTCCGCAAAGTTCGGAACGGGCAAACCGTGCGCTTTTTTTTGAACAAAAGCTCATCAGAGGCCTTGCTAATGATGAGAAAGAATTTTTTAAATAGTCAAAACCTCGTTCATCCCCCAACGAGGGGTTGAAAATTACGTCAGAAGTCTGTTCCGCAAAGTCCGGAACGGGCAAACCGTGCGCTCTTTTTGAACAAAAACTCATCAGAGGCCTTGCTAATGATTGGGAAGAATTTTTCAAATAGTCAAAACCCCGTTCATCCCCCAAAGAGGGGTTGAAAATTACGTCAGAAGTCTGTTCCGCAAAGTCCGGAACGGGCAAACCGTGCGCTTTTTTTGAACAAAAACTCATCAGAGGCCTTGCTAATGATTGGGAAGAATTTTTCAATTAGTCAAAACCCCGTTCATCCCCCAAAGAGGGGTTGAAAATTACGTCGGAAGTCTGTTCCGCAAAGTGCGGAACGGGCAAACCGTGCGCTTTTTTTGAACAAAAACTCATCAGAGGCCTTGCTAATGATTGGGAAGAATTTTTCAAATAGTCCAAACCCCGTTCATCCCCCAACGAGGGGTTGAAAATTACGTCAGAAGTCTGTTCCGCAAAGTCCGGAACGGGCAAACCGTGCGCTTTTTTTTGAACAAAAGCTCATCAGAGGCCTTGCTAATGATTGGGAAGAATTTGTCAAATAGTCAAAACCCCGTTCATCCCCTAACGAGGGGTTGAAAATTACGTCAGAAGTCTGTTCCGCAAAGTTCGGAACGGGCAAACCGTGCGCTTTTTTTTGAACAAAAGCTCATCAGAGGCCTTGCTAATGATTGGGAAGAATTTTTCAAATAGTCAAAACCTCGTTCGTCCCCCAACGCGGGGTTGAAAATTACGTCGGAAGTCTGTTCCGCAAAGTGCGGAACGGGCAAACCGTGCGCTTTTTTCGGACAAAAACTCATCAGAGGCCATGCTAATGATTGGGAAGAATTTTTCAAATAGTCAAAACCCCGTTCATCCCCTAACGAGGGGTTGAAAATTACGTCAGTAGTCTGTTCCGCAAAGTGCGGAACGGGCAAACCGTGCCCTTTTTTTTGAACAAAAACTCATCAGAGGCCTTGCTAATGATTGGGAAGAATTTTTCAAATAGTCAAAACCCCGTTCATTCCCTAACGAGGGGTTGAAAATTACGTCAGTAGTCTGTTCCGCAAAGTGCGGAACGGGCAAACCGTGCGCTTTTTTTGAACAAAAACTCATCAGGGGCCTTGCTAATGATTGGGAAGAATTTTCCAAATAGTCAAAACCCCGTTCATCCCCCAACGAGGGGTTGAAAATTACGTCGGAAGTCTGTTCCGCAAAGTGCGGAACGGGCAAACCGTGCGCTTTTTTTGAACAAAAACTCATCAGAGGCCTTGCTAATGATGAGAAAGAATTTTTTTAATAGTCAAAACCCCGTTCATCCCCTAACGAGGGGTTGAAAATTACGTCAGTAGTCTGTTCCGCAAAGTGCGGAACGGGCAAACTGTGCGCTTTTTTTGAACAAAAACTCATCAGAGGCCTTGCTAATGATTGGGAAGAATTTTTCAAATAGTCCAAACCCCGTTCATCCCCCAACGAAGGGTTGAAAATTACGTCAGAAGTCTGTTCCGCAAAGTCCGGAACGGGCAAACCGTGCGCTTTTTCTGAACAAAAACTCATCAGAGGCCTTGCTAATGATTGGGAAGAGTTTTTCAATTAGTCAAAACCCCGTTCATCCCCCAAAGAGGGGTTGAAAATTACGTCTTGTCTGTTCCGCAAAGTGCGGAACGGGCAAACCGTGCGCTTTTTTTGAACAAAAACTCATCAGAGGCCTTGCTAATGATTGGGAAGAATTTGTCAAATAGTCAAAACCTCGTTCGTCCCCCAACGCGGGGTTGAAAATTACGTCGGAAGTCTGTTCCGCAAAGTGCGGAACGGGCAAACCGTGCGCTTTTTTCGGACAAAAACTCATCAGAGGCCTTGCTAATGATTGGGAAGAATTTGTCAAATAGTCAAAACCCCGTTCATCCCCCAAAGAGGGGTTGAAAATTACGTCAGAAGTCTGTTCCGCAAAGTTCGGAACGGGCAAACCGTGCGCTTTTTTTGAACAAAAGCTCATCAGAGGCCTTGCTAATGATAGGAAAGAATTTTTCGAATAGTCAAAACCTCGTTCATCCCCCAACGAGGGGTTGAAAATCACGTCAGTAGTCATTTCCGCAAAGTGCGGAACGGGCAAACCGTGTGCTTTTTTCGGACAAAAACTCATCAGAGTTGCCAATATTGGGGAAGAATTTTTCAAATTGTCAAAACCCCGTTCATCCCCCAACAAGGGATTGAAAATTACGTCAGTAGTCTGTTCCGCAAAGTACGGAACGGGCAAACCGTGCGCTTTTTTCGGACAAAAACTCATCAGAGCCCTTGCTAATGATTGGGAAGAATTTTTCAAATAGTCAAAACCCCGTTCATCCCCCAACAAGGGATTGAAAATTACGTCAGTAGTCTGTTCCGCAAAGTGCGGAACGGGCAAACCGTGCGCTTTTTTTGAACAAAAACTCATCAGAGGCCTTGCTAATGATCAGAAAGAATTTTTTTAATAGTCAAAACCCCGTTCATCCCCTAACGAGGGGTTGAAAATTACGTCAGAAGTCTGTTCCGCAAAGTTCGGAACGGGCAAACCGTGCGCTTTTTTTTGAACAAAAGCTCATCAGAGGCCTTGCTAATGATGAGAAAGAATTTTTTAAATAGTCAAAACCTCGTTCATCCCCCAACGAGGGGTTGAAAATTACGTCAGAAGTCTGTTCCGCAAAGTCCGGAACGGGCAAACCGTGCGCTCTTTTTGAACAAAAACTCATCAGAGGCCTTGCTAATGATTGGGAAGAATTTTTCAAATAGTCAAAACCCCGTTCATCCCCCAAAGAGGGGTTGAAAATTACGTCAGAAGTCTGTTCCGCAAAGTCCGGAACGGGCAAACCGTGCGCTTTTTTTGAACAAAAACTCATCAGAGGCCTTGCTAATGATTGGGAAGAATTTTTCAATTAGTCAAAACCCCGTTCATCCCCCAAAGAGGGGTTGAAAATTACGTCGGAAGTCTGTTCCGCAAAGTGCGGAACGGGCAAACCGTGCGCTTTTTTTGAACAAAAACTCATCAGAGGCCTTGCTAATGATTGGGAAGAATTTTTCAAATAGTCCAAACCCCGTTCATCCCCCAACGAGGGGTTGAAAATTACGTCAGAAGTCTGTTCCGCAAAGTCCGGAACGGGCAAACCGTGCGCTTTTTTTTGAACAAAAGCTCATCAGAGGCCTTGCTAATGATTGGGAAGAATTTGTCAAATAGTCAAAACCCCGTTCATCCCCTAACGAGGGGTTGAAAATTACGTCAGAAGTCTGTTCCGCAAAGTTCGGAACGGGCAAACCGTGCGCTTTTTTTTGAACAAAAGCTCATCAGAGGCCTTGCTAATGATTGGGAAGAATTTTTCAAATAGTCAAAACCTCGTTCGTCCCCCAACGCGGGGTTGAAAATTACGTCGGAAGTCTGTTCCGCAAAGTGCGGAACGGGCAAACCGTGCGCTTTTTTCGGACAAAAACTCATCAGAGGCCTTGCTAATGATTGGGAAGAATTTGTCAAATAGTCAAAACCCCGTTCATCCCCCAAAGAGGGGTTGAAAATTACGTCAGAAGTCTGTTCCGCAAAGTTCGGAACGGGCAAACCGTGCGCTTTTTTTGAACAAAAGCTCATCAGAGGCCTTGCTAATGATGGGGAAGAATTTTTTAAATAGTCAAAACTCCGTTCATCTCCCAACAAGGGGTTGAAACTTACGTCAGTAATCTGTTCCGCAAAGTGCGGAACGGGCAAACCGTGCGTTTTTTTCCAACAGAAACTCACCAGAGGCCTTGCTAATGATGAGAAAGAAGGAACGGGGATGATATGATGTCATATTCTGGTATGAATGGTATGGCATAGTATGAAATTTAAAGATGGCGGCGGAATCATGAAATTTAGCTTGAAAGTAAGAATGATCATACGTGACAAGGGTAAGTTTCAAGTTCCATGAAAATCGTTCCACTAGCAAAAAATTTTGATATGGCGGCCAAGATGGAGGCCAAGATGGCGGCGGAATCATGGAATTCAGCTTGAAGATAAGAATGATCGTACAAGACAATTGTAACTTTCAAGTTTCATGAAAATCGTTCCACTAATAAGAAATTTCAATATGGCGGCCAAGATGGCGGCGCAACCATGAAATCCAATATGCCCACTGATGGCCATTCACGAGGACCTGAGCTATCCATTGGAGAAAGTTCCAGGGCTCTAGATTCATTCCCCGAGGAGGAGTTCAACTTCTTAGAAGTGCACAGGAAATCTTTGTTTTGTGATAATAATAATGATAACTATGGATGTATAAAAAAAAATAATGCCCATTGGCCACCCTTGGGGACATCAGCTATCAAAAAAAGTTTTACGAGTCTAGCTTTATTCCTGGAGGAGGAGTACAACTTCTTAATTTCTACACGGACAGACTGGTAGACAGACAGACAGACAGACAGGCAGACAGACAGACGGACGGACAGACGGACAGACAGACAAACCGGCCATATAAGCGTCATTTACTTACGAAAATGCGCTAAAAAGAGAAATGAAGTCACGAAACGACCTCAAAAGCTGAAGCCAAAAATGAAAAGAAATAGAGAGTTCTACAGGTGTCCTGGAATCAGTGTTAGAAAACTCACAGGGAGATAGAAAATTGAAAAATAAGGGGACTTTTGTTGATAAACATACCCTCCCAAATGTATAATAACGAAGAAAATCAAAGCCTTCAAAATGTTTTTTTTTGCATACTTTTTGAACCGTTCAGCCGATTCTATTCAAATTCGAACCAAAGTTTATTAAGACAGGTCTTTATTGAACTATATTAACTAATTTCATCAGGCATTGTTAGGGGCGAAGATAATGGGGTTTTCAAGATATTTGGGTTCGAAACATTAGAAAACATCACGAAATCGCCAGGTTCCAGGGCCCAAATTGTTTTTTTTTCTGAAAAACTCCATGTTTATCAGCGGAAATGATGGTTCATCAACTTGAAACACCCAAAAAACTCATTCCAGTTGACGAATCATGGGTTTTCTTGGATTTTAATTTTTAGGCCCAGGAAAGTGGCGATTCCGAGATGTTTTGCAATGTTTCAATCCCAAATATCCCGAAAAGTAAGCTCCTCATCAAAAATTTTCATGAGTAACTTTTTTCTTTGAATTGAATGTAGAATTCAAAAATTGGAATAATTTCAAAAAATGATCGGAAAGGTCCAAAATAGGGAGGAAAGGGGCAGAGCACTCCCCTATTATCTTCGCCCCTAAAATCAGTAAGCTTTAGTTCCAATTTGACTGAAATCGATTAAACGGTTCAAAAAATACGCAAAAAAAAACTGTTTGGAAAAAACAACTTTGAAGGCCTGTATCTCTGTTTATAAGCGTTTGCGAGGGTATGTTTATTGGGAGAAGTCCCCTTATTTCTCAATTTTCTATCTCCCTGTGAGTTTTGTAACACCTATTGCGGGACACATGTATTAAAAAAAAATTGACATTTCGTGTATCCTGTCAAAATTGGGCCCCCTGTAAAGCTGAAAATAATTTCAGGTCATAGGTCACATAGAACCATATACCTTTTCTCTTGTAACTATCTTTTTTTATATTTTGAAGGGGAGAGTCGTAATATGGGATAAATAGATACACTATACAGGGTTCAGTTACTTCAGTTTCACAATGTGCATCAAGATTCCTTTTTGAATTACAAATCATCGGTGTGTTTCTGGGAAGTTGATCCAGGAAATATCCCAATATCTTAATCGCAACTCGAGAAATGAATGTTACGCAGTAAATGCAGCATCAATGATCGAATTCTATTTTACGAGTACTTGTTTTGTCAACATTTCATTTCAAATTATTATAGGAGAACTAGTTATTGGAAACATTCCGTGAATTTTTGATATCGAGTGTTAAATCTGCAAGGATATGTCTCACTGAAAATGAGGCATGTGTCATGGTGTTATTGGAGTATTGGATGATTTTCTAATTGAACGCTGAAGGTAAGTCATTACTCATTATATAGTCATCAAAATTTAATACTAAAACAGGTTCCATGTGAAACTCCTTCATTCAATAAATCCCAAAGTGGGTTCTATCTTGTCACATAGGAACTTAGTCTTACATAATTTTTTGTTTTCTAAATTTTACATAGTTTACGATTCAATGATACATTGGAACCTCTACCCCTCTAAGTCTAACCTCACATGTTTCAAGTTTCTACAACAAAAAGTCACACTTAGCACTGTTGAAGGCTTTTGAGAGGTCGAGGTTAGAAGAAAATTCACACGGTTTGTCCGTCTCGCTCTTTGCGAAACAGATTTCTGACGCAATTTCTCACCTCCGGTAGGGGTTGAACGGGGTTCCTACTATCTGGAATAAGAATTTCATCACCACCAAGGACTCTGATGAGTTTCTGTTAAAGAAAAACGCACGGTTTGCCCGTTCCGCACTTTGCGGAACAGACTTCTGACGTAATTTTCAACCCCTTGTTGGGGGATGAACGGGGTTCTGACCATTTAAAAAATTCTTCCTCATCACTGGAAAGGCCTCTGATGAGTTTCTGTTCAAAAAACGCGCACGTTGTGCTCGTTCCGCACTTTGCGGAACAGACTTCTGACGTTATTTCCAACCCCTTGCTGGGGGATGAACGGGGTTCTGACTATTTGAAAAATTCTTCCTCATCACTGGCAAGGCCTCTGATGAGTTTCTGTTCAAAAAACGCGTACGGTTTGCTCGTTCCGCACTTTGCGGAACAGACTTCTGACGTTATTTCAAACCCCTTGCTGGGGGATGAACGGGGTTCTGACTATTTGAAAAATTCTTCCTTATCACTGGCAAGGCCTCTGATGAGTTTCTGTTCAAAAAACGCGTACGGTTTGCTCGTTCCGCACTTTGCGGAACAGACTTCTGACGTTATTTCCAACCCCTTGCTGGGGGATGAACGGGGTTCTGACCATTTGAAAAATTCTTCCTCATCACTGGAAAGGCCTCTGATGAGTTTCTGTTCAAAAAACGCGCACGTTGTGCTCGTTCCGCACTTTGCGGAACAGACTTCTGACGTTATTTCCAACCCCTTGCTGGGGGATGAACGGGGTTCTGACTATTTGAAAAATTCTTCCTTATCACTGGCAAGGCCTCTGATGAGTTTCTGTTCAAAAAACGCGTACGGTTTGCTCGTTCCGCACTTTGCGGAACAGACTTCTGACGTTATTTCCAACCCCTTGCTGGGGGATGAACGGGGTTCTGACCATTTGAAAAATTCTTCCTCATCACTGGCAAGGCCTCTGATGAGTTTCTGTTCAAAAAACGCGCACGGTGTGCTCGTTCCGCACTTTGCGGAACAGACTTCTGACGTTATTTCCAACCCCTTGCTGGGAGATGAACGGGGTTCTGACTATTTGAAAAATTCTTCCTTATCACTGGCAAGGCCTCTGATGAGTTTCTGTTCAAAAAACGCGCACGTTGTGCTCGTTCCGCACTTTGCGGAACAGACTTCTGACGTTATTTCCAACCCCTTGTTGGGGGATGAACGGGGTTCTGACTATTTGAAAAATTCTTCCTCATCACTGGCAAGGCCTCTGATGAGTTTCTGTTCAAAAAACGCGTACGGTTTGCTCGTTCCGCACTTTGCGGAACAGACTTCTGACGTTATTTCCAACCCCTTGCTGAAGGATGAACGGGGTTCTGACTATTTGAAAAATTCTTCCTTATCACTGGCAAGGCCTCTGATGAGTTTCTGTTCAAAAAACGCGTACGGTTTGCTCGTTCCGCACTTTGCGGAACAGACTTCTGACGTTATTTCCAACCCCTTGCTGGGGGATGAACGGGGTTCTGACCATTTGAAAAATTCTTCCTCATAACTGGCAAGGCCTCTGATGAGTTTCTGTTCAAAAAACGCGTACGGTTTGCTCGTTCCGCACTTTGCGGAACAGACTTCTGACGTTATTTCCAACGCCTTGCTGGGGGATGAACGGGGTTCTGACTATTTGAAAAATTCTTCCTTATCACTGGCAAGGCCTCTGATGAGTTTCTGTTCAAAAAACGCCAACGGTTTGCTCGTTCCGCACTTTGCGGAACAGACTTCTGACGTTATTTCCAACCCCTTGCTGGGGGATGAACGGGGTTCTGACCATTTGAAAAATTCTTCCTCATAACTGGCAAGGCCTCTGATGAGTTTCTGTTCAAAAAACGCGTACGGTTTGCTCGTTCCGCACTTTGCGGAACAGACTTCTGACGTTATTTCCAACGCCTTGCTGGGGGATGAACGGGGTTCTGACCATTTGAAAAATTCTTCCTCATCACTGGCAAGGCCTCTGATGAGTTTCTGTTCAAAAAACGCGCACGGTGTGCTCGTTCCGCACTTTGCGGAACAGACTTCTGACGTTATTTCCAACCCCTTGCTGGGGGATGAACGGGGTTCTGACCATTTGAAAAATTCTTCCTCATCACTGGCAAGGCCTCTGATGAGTTTCTGTTCAAAAAACGCGCACGGTGTGCTCGTTCCGCACTTTGCGGAACAGACTTCTGACGTTATTTCCAACCCCTTGCTGGGGGATGAACGGGGTTCTGACTATTTGAAAAATTCTTCCTCATCACTGGCAAGGCCTCTGATGAGTTTCTGTTCAAAAAACGCCAACGGTTTGCTCGTTCCGCACTTTGCGGAACAGACTTCTGACGTTATTTCCAACCCCTTGCTGGGGGATGAACGGGGTTCTCACTATTTGAAAAATTCTTCCTTATCACTGGGAAGGCCTCTGATGAGTTTCTGTTCAAAAAACGCGTACGGTTTGCTCGTTCCGCACTTTGCGGAACAGACTTCTGACGTTATTTCCAACCCCTTGCTGGGGGATGAACGGGGTTTTGACTATTTGAAAAATTCTTCCTTATCACTGGCAAGGCCTCTGATGAGTTTCTGTTCAAAAAACGCGTACGGTTTGCCCGTTCCGCACTTTGCGGAACATACTTCTGACGTAATTTTTCATCCCCGTTGGGGGATGAACGGGGTTTAAACTATCTGATATAATTTTCCATCACAGGCTAGCTCTCTGCATCACAAACCAGGTCTGTGATATATAAATATGTTGGAAAAATCGCACGTTTTGCCTGTTGCGGACTTATTCCCTTTTACTACGCAAAGTCTGTTCCATTCCTGTTCCTGTTCCGCATTTTAGATTTACCCAAAAAAAACTCCCAATTTTTTTTGACACTTTGTATCTAAATACATATTGGAAATGATGCGGCTTTTTCTTCTGAGTCCAGATACGTAAATTGATATCTGAATAAGATCATATACAGAATGTTCACTTTTACACTTCTCACCCCAGATTTCTCCCCGTCAAATTTTTTTCAAGAAAAACGTCGGAACAGGTCGATTTTCATCGATGGAAATTCGGCAATACGTGTCCTACATAGATGTACCCCTCAAAATAAAAATAGACCTGTTCCGGCGTTTTTATTGAGAAAAATTTGGCGGGGGAAAGGGGAAGGAGAAATCTGTAGTGGGAAGTGGGAAGTGTGAAAATGAACACCCAGGACTCACCCGCATCATTTCCTATGTTTAGATACAAAGTGTCAAAAAAATTTGGAAGTTTTTTTGAAACACCTGTATAGGTACTATAAGATATGAAAAAAAATTGGTGTCCAAATTCGATTTCTACGGGGAAAATTCTTAGGGAAAATTTCTTTTCTCACCAATTTATTCCAACGGGAAAAATTCTCAGAGGGGGGGGGGCAAAATCTCGGTGGATCACCCTCTGTACATGTTGTTATGTACTTATGTAGACGCGCGTGGCAGCATTCGAGCGCTAAACACGTATTTTTTCTCGAGTTATTCACTTAGTTTCAACAGGTTGTGACCAGTAATCGCGTTAACAAGAGACGGTACAGTAGTGCGCGAAGTGCAACATGCACGGGCAACATGCAGGGGCGGACTTGGGTTTCGTGGCGCCCTAGGCATGACTGAATTGGCCGCCCCTTCCCCTCAGAGAGATGTGTTTCAGAGAACTAGTTTGTGTTTATATTTCTAGAGCACTAACTGCTGTTGATGATAATAAGTGGTTTTTCATCAATAGTTGACACAAATTAACAAAAATTGAACAGAAAAACAATTGTGCGAACGAGATTTTCGTGGAATAAAAATGAAACCACGCATTTTTTCCAAGAAGACGATGTCGATGCCGCCCCCTTGGATCTGCCGCCCTAGGCACGTGCCTACTTTGCCTATTGCCAAATCCACCCCTGGCAACATGGCATCATACGGAAGTTTTAAGCCTGAAACAGTGAAGTTCGACGGTACAAATTTCCAACTTCGGAAATTCAGTGTATGTATCACTTGTCCTGGAAGCAGAGCAGCTATTGGATTACCGTTCTTTTTGGAAGTGCACCCCAACCGGCCGATCCAACATCCGACGGAAGTCTTGGACAAAGACAAAGAAGAACTCAGAGTCAACGTTCAAAGGCACAGGTCATCTGACCCAGGCACAATTTTTTTTTCACTTTGGTGACGTGAGTAATTGATAACTATACTAAACTTAAAACTTATAACTGATTTTGCGAAAATGATCTTCTTGCGTGGATTTCTCTTTTTGTATGGTTCTGTTTTTAGGCCAGGCGGTATGTCGGTAAAATCATTACAATCTGGAAAAAACTCCGACCAAAGCTTTTATGGTGTCAAACTCTTCGCAAGGTCAGCAGGTATCTACCCCTGAGTTTCCGCCCAAAAACGAGTTGTGCTGATTCCTCCACATCTGCCCAAAGGTAAAAGATGTCTTGAAGGTGCAAAAAGACCTGTTAAACCCCCGCACTTTTTCATTTTATTTGCCTCAATGCAAACGTACAACTCTCACGCAAACATTGGAAGCATTTGTCATCATCTCTGTGCCAGTCTTACTGTTGAAAAAAAAAATTTCTTTGTTCAGGTCAGATAAATCACATTTGATTGTTTTTCCACACAAGAAAACGATGGAGCAACATGAATTTCGGATGTTTTCCACTAACTCGTACTCACTGAACCCATTTATGGTGTTAAAATTTCAATAACAGCATTTTTGAAGATGTTGCCCGCTAAGAAGTGAATAATTTTCACCCGCCTGTTCAGCAACAATTTTCTCAATTTTACCAAACATCGTTTGCAAAAATTTTATGAGGAATGGAAAGCTCAAACTCTTCTGTAACTATATCATGCCTGGCTTAATCGCGGCACGCACTTGAAAGTCTAAAAAACTTATTTCTTTTCGAACGGTCCTATTCCACCCGCGTGCGGCCGTGCCCACTTGACATAGACCGGACTGTTTACACCCGGTTTACACGAGCTTAGAAATGTACTCTTTTCCAGCTTTAAAACACGACCATTATTATTAAGACTTTGTACATTGATTTATGAAGAAATTATACATTATTTTAGCAATAATGGTCGTGTTTTAAAGCTGGAAGAGACTACATTTCCAAGCTTTTGTAATCAGTTCGGTCTATGTCAAGTAGGCACGGCCGCCCGCGGATAAAATAGAACCGCTCGAAAAGAAAACCGTTTCCTTCACTTTCAAGAAGCGTGCCGCGGTTAAGCCAGACATAATATCATTAGAAAAGAGTTCCAGCTTGTCATTCCTTCTAAAATTTTCGAAAACGGTGTTTGGTAAAATTGAAAAAATTGCTGCTGAACAGGCGGGTGAAAATTATCCACTTCTTAGCGGGCAACATCTTCAAAGATGCTGTTATTGAAATTTTAACACCATAAATGAGTTTAGTGGGTACGAGTTAGTGGAAAACATCCAAAATACATGTTGCTCCATCGTTTTCTTGTGCGGAAAAACAATCAAATGTGATTTATCTGTACCGCACAAAGAAATCTTTTTTTTAAACAGTAAGACTGTCACAGAGATGATGACAAATGCTTCCAATGTTGGCGTAAGAGTTGTACGTTTGCATTGAGGCAAATAAAATTAAAAAGTATGGGGGTTCAACAGGTCTTTTTGCACCTTCAAGACATCTTTCACCTTTGGGCAGATGTGGAGGAATCAGCACAACTCGTTTTTGGGCGGAAACTCAGTGGTAGATACCTACTGACCTTACGAAGAGTTTGACGCCATAAAAGCTTTGGTCGGAATTTTTTCTATCCAGAATGACCTACCGCCTGGCCTATTTAGGGTTGGTTCTATTTATTCTATGTGAGGTTGGGGTGATTTCGAGGGTGATTTTTTTCAAGCAGGGACTTTCCAAAAATTAATAATGATTAATTTTACTGATTGTTTTTGAGTTTTTTTTTACTTAATTATAAATATTTATATGTATTAGGGTTTTATTTATTTGTTACTTATAATAATTATAAAAATTATTATAAGAGGCGTATTATAGCAGAAGCCTTGGCTTAGGCTTTCAAGGGGCGCCAAATTCTAGGATAGGAAGTATTTTCTTCAACGAAATATTATAATCATGTATCGGTCGGGATGAAAAAAGTCACTAGTCACTATAATTCATATTATGAAACAATCGAGGAAACAATACACATTCTAGAGACAGTTTTACAATCAATGTAGGTACCCATTTTGTCTTTGTCTCATCATTATCAAAATTAATTGAAAAAAAATTAAGAAATTGCTAAGCCAACACTAAAAGCTACATAGAGTACAATTATTAAATACAGGGTGTCACAATTTTTTTTTTCAACACCCTGTATATGATGAGTTATAAATAATATAATAAATAATAAATGTAATTCTCCTTATCGGCTTTTTCTCGCCATAGGAGTTTGCCCGTTTATTTATCAGGTTTATAAACTCAGAAAAGTGCAAATTTCGGACAACACAACACCCAGACTTTTCACCGGGAATCGAACCCGGGACTTCCGCGTCGCAGGCAGCCACTCGCCCGCCTGGGCCACGGGGCCGTCAATATATGATGAGTTATACAAATATTTGATGTAGAGACCGGATTTTAGGCCGTTAAAAAGTGGAAATTAGGACACATGTTTAGGCAAATAAAGGCTCTATTTTAGGACGCTTTAGGCCGTAACGACTATAATAGGCAAAATATGCCAAAAACATTTTTCGTATGTAAAAAAACAAATTATTGATTTTTTAGTATTGTCTCCCTGAAATAGTCATTTTGCCGACTGTTTTGTGTCCACAAAACACGAATTTTTGCAAACTGTATCTGAAAGATCCTCTCAAGGTGTTGCACTGTTGATTTAGCAGTTTAGTTGTTGTAGTTAATTGTTACGGAATAGGCAACTTCACTATGGCCGATATAGAAGACACAAATTGGTGTTGGAAAAGCTCATGCTAAAAAATTATGTATGCGACAAGTACGCAAAATGCTTCGGCGGCTCATTCGCTTTTAGGGATAACGCGGATTTATCCGCTAAGGATTCATTTTGCGTACTTGTTACATAAATTACCAATTGGTGTCGAAATGAATAAAAGTGACACACAGTACGGAACTAATAAAAAATAAAACAATGTGAATCATTTCAACCGCAACATAGAAAAAACCTATTTTAGGCTGTTGAAAAAACACTTTTAGGACACTAAATCCGAGTTTTGATAATTTCAGGCAAATTAGACTTCAATCAAAGATATGTGAAAGGCTATTTCTTTCAACATAACTATATATTTCAAAGCTGAGTGTAAATGACCAAAACAAAAAACGGAAGCCTCTTTGCCAAGAATCCTGTTCTTGCGTCAAGACTAGATCTTAAACCGTTGAAAAAAGGAGAGTGAGACGTTATGTTCACATTGTTTTGGTGAATAAAAGCTGTACTTCACGTAACAGCCTGAAATAGGCCGTAAAGACCTAAATTAGGCAATATAGGCCAAATAGATTTTCAAATGAACTGAAGTAAATAAATTATATCAGGGTGAAATCAATTCACTTTCACAGTTTGAATGAAACAAATAAAAAATGTATATTTTTCTCAACATTGTGGATCATTTTCACCAAAAAAAAAATCGAAAAAGCCTATTTTAGGCCGTTAAAAAGGTCTTTTTAGGACAGTAAATCCGATTTTGCCAATTTTAGGCATGTAGGCAAAAACAAAGGGGTGTCAAAAGCAATGTTTTTCCAACACTAATATTTATTTCAAGGTCTCGTGCACATGCCTAAAACAGAAACAGAAAGGCATTTTGCCTAGAATCCGGTCTCTAAATTGATGAACATATTCGAGAACTACGGGGGAAATTATAAAGGACTAGTTCGTTTTTTTTTCTTCAAAATACCTCCAAAGGGAATAAGCATTTGGTGGAGGGGAGGGTTTCACCTCGCGCGAACACCTGTATACAGAAAATTGAGCATGTGTCACGATTATTGTGGTTACCGTCAGTTTGAGAATAGCTAAGTAGTAAATAAATAAATGAATAAATAGTTTATTGCTCTTAATTTTTACAATCATGAGCATGAGCAATAGCTAAGTAGTATGGAAATCGACATCCTGCGTTATACAATGGAGATATGACATTTTCACATATTCAAGTTGCCATTTTGGATGCAGCGATAAATTTTGTGGGCACCTCGGACAGAATTGCTCCAAATAGTTCCCTGAAGTCTACCAAATTTCAAGCTCCAACATGAAGTGCAGTAACTTTTCACGTAGCGGCCCTACTATTTAGCATATTGGGCTCGTCTATACTGTCATTACTGTCTATACACTTTCTTAAACGGATCTTTCATCAAGCAATTCATTGATTTAAACGAAGTTTCCAAGAAAAGCATACTGAATTGAATTTCCACTAAATCACATGCAAGTCACCTGTATCAGTTGAATACCGTTACATTAGTTTTGAATGATGGGGTAATCCACCTACCAGCTGAACCTCGCATCGCCAAGAATAAAGTCCTTTATTACTATTATTATTATTATTATTATAATTATTATTATTAATAATATTATTATTAATACCTGCGATTGCACTGATTAAATTTATTCATCAATGGAGAGTCTTGGAGCTGGTTCAAAGTTCAATTAAAATTATAGGCATGAAGCATCACCCCGTCGTCGGTCGTCCGTCATCCAGCGATTGTCGTTACAATGGAGCAAAAGCCTTTGTCTGTTATATCTCAACCATAATTCATTGAGTCGTTAGCATGAACCGCAACAGATAGTCAACTGGCCCGGGAAATGGACAATGGCTCACAATAATTATCGTATCAAATACCGCGTAATGCGCCGTTCTTATCGAAAATTACGGAAATCCTAATGCAACCTATTTTGATGCTGAAAATTCAAGTGCAAACCCTGCATTCCTTTTGTTTTGTTTCAAAATGTACCGAAATATTAGCACTCGAGAGGCCTAGGTAAACGAGCAATTTCTGCAATTCATCTCCTAGAGGCTAGGTAAGCGATCTCAAGAAGTTTTTTTTTTAATTCGGTCATTTAACGTCAGCCTATTTCCGCAACGAGGCCTAACACCGACGCCTGTGAATGTTTTCCTACACTATACCGGAAATTTTGCCGAACCGCCGTGTGTTCCAACACAGGGTAGGGATTTTTCAACGACCACCAACATCGCATGAGGTCGGCACCATCGTTCGTATTTTACGTGCTATGCGACACACGCGTCCTTGCATTTAGCAAGCATTCCAACTAAATCAAAGAGCTTGTTTTTGAGACGAAAATCCGCGCGCCCACAATGGGAGAGGCCAAAATTTGCAGAACAAGGGCGCAGCCCGAGTTCTGTAAGAGACTGAGTGTCAGAAACCATCTTGTGTAACCAGCCACGAGTGTTGTACACTATTTTACTTGCTTTTTTCCATTGCAATGCAAATTTGTAAATTAATGAAAAAAATTAAATGTAAAGGTCACTTTGACAAGTGTCAAATACATAAACTGTAATATCCATTTTGTACAACTTATACAGGGTGTTTCGCAATTACGATTACAAACTTCTAGGGGAGATTCCCTATCAAAAATGGACCAGGAACAAATATAACTTCGATGTCCTAAAATGCTCTGTTGAAAAGTTACATTCAAGTTGAATTTTCAAAATCGATTCTCTAACATAACTTTTGAACGGTTCAACCGATTTTGTTCAAATTTGAATCAAAGTTTACTGAAATAGGTTTCTATCGTCGTTCCATTGAAACACGAACAAGTGTTTAAAAAAAAATTAGGGGCGTAGATAATGGGGGTTGTCCTCATCATATGTATTAACACAACAAACACGTAAAAGATGGTTTACCTATGCATCAAAATCCGAAAAAAAAAGTTGACATGGCGTAGACATTACAGGACTTGAATACGGCCCTAGTACCATCTTCGAGACCATCTTGAGCCTTTACATAATAACAAAACAACAACAACAACAACAATAATACCCATAATAAGAATAATAATAACAACAAAAACAATTTTAATAATAATAATAATAATATAAAAATGCCGATCAATGCACACACGGAAAGAATGCAAGGACAAAATTCCGCGTCGTGGAGATATGTGATGTGATGTTCACACGATGAGTCAAAAAAAGCTGAAGAACATCTGCGAGATGGCAATTCGCTACTTACGTGCGTTGTATGATATAATTTCGTGACACCAGCTCGATCCCATGAAGTGAACGTAATTAATTTTGAAAGATGATTTAACCGGCAAAATTCAGCTATGCCATGTTGAAAATTGGAAAAAAATTAACACTTACGCGTAGTGGTAATGTGTAGGTAGGTATACCTAGGTACTTGAATGTAGATACCACAGATGACCGTAGATACTTGGGAAAAGCCTCGGGAAGAGGTCCTGTATTGCGGTGCTTCGTGCAAAGGCGGAAATCTCTTAGAACCCATTTATATACTTGCATGCCAATATCAAAGCGCGGTTTAGCGATGCAGATAGAAGACAACACAAACACAATCATAAATATTTGGGTTTAGCAAATACATTGGACCATGTAATTAAGAGTCTTTATTTACACTCCCTGAGTCCCTGCAGTAATATAAAATTGGGAGTCCGGCTAGAATCAGGAATATTGCACTTAAATTTCGTCATCGTCACTAGTGGAACAGGGTTCATGTCCTACAGTTGAAATTTGCTGCTCTATCGTGATTTGTCTTCGTTACACTTTGGGGTAGGACAAGGCTCGCGCAAAAAATAATTGGAGAAACAAAATATTTCCCGCATGCTCTTCTTGTAAAAAAAAATCCATCAACTACGCCAATAATGCTATAGAAATATTTATTTGCGTTGACAGATAAGTACCTAATTGATGTTGAGTATCTTACTCGTATAATAATTTCCAATGGGATTATCGGGGGATTATCGCTGCAGGGAATGCAGAATCACAAATGTAGCTCGAAGTAAAAATTTGCAATAATGGCAAAATCATGTATTAGAATCGCAGGCAAACATAGGAGATCAAGTTTTTGACTTTTTTTGAACTTACATCAGCGTATTGATCGTCATTGTTCTTGAGGTCCCTTGCTGACGTCTTCAGCAGCTCGATTTCTTGCTTCAGGTACTTAATTTCGCTGTAGGAGTAAAACGTGAACACAAACATCACCGACATGGAAAGTAACAAAAGAAACAATAGAAACATGCCGACGACGATCAGCAATCGTTTTTTCGGCTGTTCCATGTTTCCGGCGTTGATGAGAAACTTGTAGTCCGGAACTTCGTTCTTCATCTCGCAGTCTTGCACAGGACTACCTGACTACCACTGCGATCAGGTGAAGCCGAATCCTGATGGATATTCAGTTGTGAATACTGGCACGCTTTGACAGTGGTTCGTTGTTGGCTTATTTGAAGACGCGCCGGACCGACTTTAGTAGAACTCTCTGCACCCAAGAATTAAATCGAATGCCCCTGCTCTTTCCACAAACTTGCTTGTCTAATGGATTTATCATCACACGCGGAAATCACTGTTTGCTTGCTCCTCTCTGTTGTGTCACCACTACACCACCCCCATTCGACATTACCATAAACCGAGGGGGTCTGATTCGATCAAATTGATATGGTTCAACGAACCGTTAACCATACTACCTACAAAATACAAAATAATAATAATAAGTTACTGGCACTACTTCCCGAAAATATCTAGCACGCAAACACGGTAAAAATACCGCAGCCTTTCGCAACATATGATGAGATAAATATGATCTGAATAAATTCGCATTAATATAAAACACATGGCGGACTATTAACGGACTTTCCGCGAACGGGTGAATGCTATACATTTTTCGAAGGATACCTTTTTTATGACAGAATTGAAATGGTTTCTCGTTATCATAATACATCAAATGGAACAGACGAATGAGAAAGACACACATGACGATTAGAAATAACATACAAACCTTAGAACTTGACCTTTACAGCTTCCCAAATGCATTTTAGTTGAGATTTCGGTTGTAACTGATAGGATAGTTAACCAGTAAAGATAGTGGCGGGCCCAGGAAAAAGCTGGGTGGGCCCAGACCCTCCCCCCCCTCCAGTTTGAAGCGCCACCAATGTAAGCGTAAAAAAATAATGTAGGTAGGTGACCGTGCAAATTTAAAAAAATCGCCACTCTTCACTCTTCCGGGGCGCCATCTACCACGTAATAGTTCAACTCTCTGGAAAATAACCACTGCGCCCCAACCCCAACCCTATAGGAGCATTGATACAGTCCATTTTTGAAAAAATAGTATATTATATACCAAGGTTGAGAAGTGAGCTATTATAGCGTGAGCACCGTTTAAATCCCGAGCCGCGTAGCGGCCAGGGAGATATGTGCGAAGGCTATAATAGCCTTCTCAAGCGCGGTTTATATACGATTTTTTTCACTACTAGCAAAGTAGATCCGAATCGTGAAGTTCCAAAATTTAATAAAAACGCTCCGCATTATTCATTATTGCAGATGTCAATTAAAACCAAGTGTAGGCTCTTCGAGCATTTTGGAAGTTTCCAGCTTCAAATGATATTCGCCAGGATGCTGATAATGAACGAAGGTCACGAGACACCTTTCGAATTGTGTGAGGCAGCAGATAAGGTCACCAGTGACTTATCTACTGCCAGCAAAACAAAAAACTAAAAACAGTTTAATGAAAACGTATTAGTGGACGTGGTAGGAAAAAACAAGTTGCAAATGATGATAAAGGCAAACCATTTTGCAGGATCGTAACTAAGACTTGAATAAACGATTTGACCCGCAGTGCTTTTTTTTTCGTCCCTTAGGATTTGAATGGCGCCCCTTTTTCAAAATGGCGGATTTTATCTAGGGGCTGAAGGTATCGAATAGCCTGGTGATGTCCAGCTTCGTTAAAATATATGGAGCTATGTCTCGATCGGTCTCTGGGACATCAAACACTATTTCAAAAAATGGTGGAACATTGACATCTGTCGCAGGTAAAATTGGTGGAGGCGCCAAATTGAATTTAGTACGGTCATAAGAAAATTGCTGTAAAATTTTCATTTTCCATCCAATTTTAACAAAAGACATCTTATTTTGTGGAAAAGTAAATTCTTCTTATTATCTTATACCTTCCATGAAAAAAGACATTGAGGAATGTTAAATAAAAAATTAAAAAACAATTTGAAAAAAAAGTTTATTTTTTAATTTTTTATTTCCATGAAAATTGCCCTATTTGTAGATTTTAATGTGCCTTTTCTAAATTTGCACTTTTCCGATTTATATCTTTGCAGTGCGCACCGCCATGTTGAAAAAATGATATCTGAAAAGAAGTTTTTGACAATATCCAAATTTTAGTGCATGCGAGATTGAAATGTTTATGTACCTACGAAAGCACATTCAATTCTCCACGATTTGACACCTGAACCATTTCTGTGCGACTCAGGGTTCTTGAGCTAGAGCTTCCGGAAGTATCAATTTTCGGTGTTAAATAGTGACCGCGCCTACGAGATTTCACCACTGGATCACCTCCATGTCTTAATCAAGTTACCATCAATAACGCGTCGTCATATATCACAAATCATGAACATTGGTGGACCTGGCACAGCCCCAAGAGGCGATTTTTTATTCTTTTGGAACCGAAAATTGATACTTCCAGAAGGTCTAGCTCAAGAACCGCGGGTCGCACAGAGCTGCTTCAGATGTCAAACTGTGGAGGATTGAATGTACTTTCATATGTTCATAAACATGTTAATGTCACAAGGGCCAAAAATCAGATATTGTCAAAAACTTCTTTCCAGACATCATTTTTTCAATATGGCGGCACGTGCTGCAAAGATATAAATCGGGAAAGTGCAAATTTAGAAAGAGCACATCAAAGTCTACAAATAGGGCAAATTGCATAAAAATAAAAAAATATTGAAAATCTTTTTTTTCAAATTTTTTTTATTTTTTTTTTTCAACATTCCTCAACGTCTTTTTTTAACGGAAGGTATAAGGTAACAAAAAAAATTTACTTTTTCACAAAATGAGATGTCGTGTGTCAAAATCCGTTCAAAAATAAAAATGTTACAGCAATTTTCTTAGGACAGTACTAAATTCCTTTTGGCGCCTCCACCAAATTTGCCTGCGGTAGATGGCACTGTTCCACCATTTTTTTTATTAGTGTTTGATGTCCCAGAAACCGATTGAGACATAGCCTTATACATTTCTACTAAGCTGGACATCACCAGGCTATTCAATACCTTCTGCCCCTAGATAAAATCCACCATTTTGAAAAAGGGGCGCTAATCCTAAGGGACGAAAAGAAAAGCACTGCGGGTCAAATCGTTTATTTAGGTCTCAGTTGTAACCATGCAAAGTGGTTTGCCTTTATCATCATTTGCAACTAATATTCCCTATTTTGGTTGTACCACGTCCACTATATGCGATTTTCAAGAACTGGTTCCTTTCGAGAAAAACTGCATACACTAAAAATGACAAATTGTAAATGGTATGTGTATACTGGTCGAGAAGTGAACACAGCTTATTAGGCATTTCCATTGACGTCACAGCAGTGTTGCCAACTGTCCAGAATTGCCCGCCAAATTTGAACCAAATAATGTTCGGGAACAACCGAACTACAGGGCGCTTATGGAGTTCCAGTTTCTGCATTTTTTTCCTCGGCTACCTTTTTGAGTTTAAGTTTGAAACTTTTGTATCAAGTTCAAAGCAATGTCCTTAATGCGCCTGCAAAATGAGTTCTCGTGGAAAAGTGTGTTTTTTTGTGAAAAAGCAAGCCAAACATGTTAGGTTAACTGCACAGGGTAGTGGTGAAAATTCATATTTTCCGACAAGATTGGGCATGAACTTTGCCACCAAACCTCACCTGAATGTTGGGGGTTTGCGTTCCCGGCATTGCTGGAGTGATATGCCTTTTGTGGGGCTAGGTATGTACCTCTTCGGTTTGTGCTTCCCAATCACCCAAATACTTGAGGCCCAGCTTTTACTGCTGGATTAAAGAAACAAACAATAGTTTTTGTTTATATTTTATATTTTAAAAGTGCAGGAATGTCTCCACTTCGGTTGTAGAATATGGACAGAGGCAAAACATGGAAGTTCAACTCGAACAGCTGTTCGGCCACCGAAGATGTATTCGGTCACCGGAGCCCTCCTTGACAGAAATTTTACACCTGATTCAACGATATTGAATTTTCAACTACAACTTGATTGTGTCAAGACACATTTCTTAAAAATACAAATATTTATTGTTCTATTGAGGATTCTAGGCTCCAAATTGTGGTCGACGTAGCAATTCCTCAGTCCGTAGATTTTCCCATTTTTAGATTGCCGAAGGCCACAATTCTTGACACAGGTACTTCCTGAAACTAGATAGGCTTAGTAACAGATAATTTTGTGCAAACATCATAACTGTATTACAGCAATTTAGCTACCCATCCTAATTGTTATCGGTACAACCTCCGTATATTTTTTCAAGTGTATTCCTTCCTTCCTTCTTTCCATTTCTTGGCGCTTTGGGATACATTCTGTGATGCCTCGTACTTCCACGAGCCCCAGCGTTTCGAGAAAACCATGAATTTCTCATTTTTTCCTCAAAAAAAAAAGATTCAACCACTCTAAACTCCAACCCAACGTTCACGTTCATTGAGCCCTCTACATCTCTAGTCATGCTTTCTCCATTGCTTTCACAAGCCTAGATGTTTGAATTGACAATAGTTTCCATTTTCTACTTCACTGTAGTTGTAATATTTGCTGTGATATAAACACATGTGAACCAGATGGGATCGGCTCCGAGCAGTGGCGCAGCCAGGATTTAGTCATGGGGGGGGCTAACGAACGCGAACGAAGCAAGCTGCGCCAAAGGCGACCCCCCACGCCCCTCCCGGAAAATGAGCCTTGACGATCCTATTTTCGAGTATAATTATTGTGGTACCAATGTTACCTACCTTAAATTGAAGTAAGTATTAAATTCAGTATTCCCCGGGTTTGCGGGGAAAATGACAGTTATAAATGGTAGTCATGACACTTGCAAACTGACAACTGCGCTGCGCGCACGTAGAAACGTCATACACGATCGGTCGGCACATACAAACAATACGGCCGAACGCAGCTGTTCACGAAATACGGTTTTTCGTGCTCTTGTTAGATCTATCGATAGTGGCAGTCTGAACGATAATCGTTCGCTAACGAGTCGTTAGTGAACGAGAAGTTACAGAATAAGCCTGATAGGTAGGTGAGTATACTTGCTTAAGGACGGAGTTATATTGGTGAAATAAGCGTTGTGGAATCAATAATCCCTGTGGGTTCATTCCTTGACAGAATCTTACCATTTGGGTTTCTCTCGAAAATTTTTTTTTGATTTTTGGATTATAATGGATTTTTGGATTTTGAGAATGCCAATGGGCTCAAACCAAAGTGCATCCTTGTAGCTTTCGAAAGAAACCTAAATGGTGAGATTCTGTCAAGAAATCAACCCACAGGGATTGATTCCGCAACTCTTACTAATTCAACTCCGTCCTTAAACCGGAAGAGTTTCTCCGCACCAATTGAAAAAAAAAACGCGCAATCCAATCGCAGTGCAACTCTTACACAGAGAAACTAATGATCCATTTTCTAAATGATAACGAAGGTAACAGTCGAACACAATAATTTTTTTATTTTGTTCAAAATTTTTCATTGCTTCGGTCTGTCTGGGGGGGGCTATAGCCCCCTAGCCCCCCCCTTGGCTGCGCCACTGGCTCCGAGTATCTTCATCTTCTGTTGACCAAATCGTACACCTGACTTGACAATCTTGAATTTTCAGTTGATGGCTTCATCGCGGCAAGACACATTGCTTAAAAAATCCTGAAATTTCTTTTTGTAAGCAGGATTTGAGGTAACATTGTGGTCAACTTAGAAATTCCTTGGTCGCTGGATTTTCCCATATCACGATCGCCACAGGTCACAGTTTTTGCCACAGCCATTCTTTCTGAAATCAGAAGGGCGCTTAGTAATGGATAATTTGTAAAATCATCTCACATTTATTCTGTATTCTAACAATTTAGTCAGCTTTTTACCTTATCGGCAGGCATATAAACTGGCATATTTTCTCCTTCCCAGATGTCTTCGAGTCGCATTTCTTGTCACTTTGAGATACTTCCTGAGATGCTCTTTTCTTCCAGGAATCTAGTTTTCCGAAAAAGCCACAGATTTCTTTTTTTTCGACGAAAATGATTTAAGCACTCCACCAAACTTTCTTCTTTATTGAGCTATTTGGGGCAGCACATCTCCAACTATCAGTAGTGATCGAAGCGCCAGAGTTTCGTGAACAACTATCACGCACAAACTTGCTTCCTACTGTATCCAAAATCTCAAAAAAGTACTTTTTTTACAATCATAACAACGCGGGTTGTTCCCTAACACTTTTTTGACGTTATAAATTCAACTAGGTTGGCAACACTGACGAGCTCGTGACGTCATGTGGAAATGCCCAATTGAAAATAATTTCAAAATAGAAATATTGTGAGGTTAGGTTGTAAAGGACCGTCCGACCTTAAGCTGCTATTCCACCAAACTAACCAAATTCAAGTACACCACAACAAATTTTGCAATAATAAGGCCCGGTCAAACAATTTCTCGATATTTTCGTGTGAGTGAGCTGCCGTTATGCTGAATTTATGCAACGAAAATTAACAACTCAACTCAACTAACAATTAAACTGAACTGAACTACAACTCCAAGTAACAAATGTTCGCATTTCATGCAAGCTCTTTAATTGTTAATTACGCCGCTGCGCAGCGTCATGGAGGAGGAGTGTGCATTTTTGTTTTTGATGCTCGCTAGTGCAGCTTTCGCGTTTAGAGACCTGCCAACAGAGCCCGGAGGACGAAAGGCATGTTTGCTAATCTCATGACAAGATAAAAATCACGAAACATGCGTTGTAATTTGAAGGGATATTTGAATTGTGCGCAGAAAAGTGCGCCCAACTCCCAAAAACTCCCACATCCACTAACGCCAACTACCGATTTGGGATTTGGCCAAATCGTAGTTGGCGTTAGTTGGCTTAGTTGTCGGCTTAGTTGATAATTTGTCTGCATGAAAGCCTGCTATGCAAAACGAGCATTCAATTCGTCGGAGTTCAGTTCAGTTTGATTGTTAGTTGAGTTGAGTTGTTAATTTTCGTTGCATAAATTCAGCATTATTGTCAATAATTTGATGAGATTCAAACGCAAACGCCAAGTAGCCAAACGTCAATCAGACGAAGGGGTTGATAATATGCCCGGCCAACTTGATTTTGCACGTCAATCAGACAAAGCGGTTAATAATATGCCCGGCTTAGTTGATTCTGCAAGAGGTTGTGAAATCTCACTTCACGACCTCTAGACGGGTCAATAATGGTATACTTCACAGCTAGTAGTGAAAAAACTTCTTATCGCTCGCTTAGATCACAACAACCATAGATGAGGCTGATGAGGGACTCTGTGGATGGGGTGAATTCAGTTGATGCGAGGATGATGTGTAACGCTCTGGGGGCCAATTTTCTACTCTTCGCAACTTTAAAAAACGTTCGCAAGTTTGCGATTTCTGTAAATTCCAATTTTTGAGCCATCGTTTCTTTACGTATGCGCATCGATGCGCACGTTTTCATACGTTTTGCTGCGAGCGGACCTGGACTGGCGCAAGTCACTTTGCGTATACGCTTTCATGATGAACTGAGGTTAGGTAGTAATGTTTTCATTGTTATCAATAAAACAAACAGCATTGCTGAAGGTATGTGGCGATCATGGTGCCGAGTCAGGTGGCTAATGAGATACAGCACGGAATAACTTCACGAATGCGTCCTAAATAAAGAATTACTCACTCTTCTGTCATTCTTTTCAATCATCAGCTTCAGGGACACTGTTTAAAACTTGTCACGATGATGTTTAATTTTTTTCTTTTCATCGTCTGCAGTCTGCAGTGAAGCTTTGCATTTGCTCCTCACTAACGAGATCCAGGTTTTTGGAAATAGGTAATAATGTTCAGTTGTCTTCAACTGAACAACAAATTCAACTGTGAGTAGATAGATCTTGTCAAAATATTACGAAAACTCATAAACCGCTTTGTAGAGTTCGGCCTATTGTCAAAGATACAGCCCTTTATAGTTAATTTTTTTTGGATTTCAAAAATTTGTAACTCAGGAACATTTCGACAAAATTAGCCTAAATTTAGCGTTGACTGGTTTTATTGGCTTCTTTTCCAATTTTTATGATGGTACAGGGTGTTCACGTATAAATTGGAGGCTTCCGCTCAAACATAGTTTCAAAAATTTAAGACCACTTTTTTTTTCGCAGGTTTCGAAGGCACTAAAATTTTCTGTCGTCTATCGCGAGTCATTGAGAATTTTTCTCAAATTAGACACGTGTATGTAATTATAGGAATCAATTCAGCTTTCCATCCTGATTATAAATATACGTATATCGTATATCCCACTCGATAGGTTAGTTAGGAAAACTACCAAGCAATAATAATAATAATAATAATAATAATAATTTCGTCTTTGTTACGGCGAAGTCTAGCCAATGGCTACTCTACTTAACCGTGGACCGACAGCTTAACGTGCTCTCCGAGGCCGGACAATACAGGGTGTCCGTTTTTCGAGGCTAAGCATGAGTATCTCGCTTATCTTTAGAGATACAGAGTCGATTGAATTAGAAAAAAGTTGCGAATTTTCATGACAATCAATGATCTGAAAAGATATTTGACTTGTCAGTTTTAGTTTTCGAGATATCGAGAAAAAACTGAAATTTTTAATTTTTGTTTTAGTTTTTTATTTGAAAAACGGTTGAAGATAGCCTTTTCTAACTAAGACATTGTGAAAGCACTTTTCCAGGGGGAATTCAATGTTGCCAAAATCTTTATTCTAGCTTCCAAAACAACCGAGATATGACATTCAACTTTTTTTCTCTCATAGTAAACATTTTTAAATACAATATTTTTCTCTGGTTACAACGATGTGTCACATGCCACTGTTGAATTCATGCTTTTGAGCAAAAAATTTTTTTGATTAAGAGTGCTTTGAAAACAAAATCAGCACCGACAATAAAAAAAGTAAATGTTGAACATTTATTCAACAGTGACATGTTGCACATCGTTGTAACCAGAAAAGAATACCGTATTCAAAAATATCAAAATCCAATATGGCGCCCATTAGAGAAAAAAGTTGAATGTCGTATCTCGGTTGCTTTGAAAGCTAGGATAAAGATTTTGGCAGCTTTGAATTCCCCTTGAAAAAGTGCCCTGACAATGTCTAGATTAGAAAAAGCCACCTTCAACCGTTTTTTGAATAAAAAATGAAAACAAAAATTCAAATTCCTGTTTTTTACGATATCTCAAAAACTAAAATCGATACGTCAAATTTCTTTTTGGAGCATTGATCGTCATGAAAATGTGCAACTTTTTCTTAATTCAACCGACTCTGTATCTCTCAAGATAAGCGAGATACCCATGCTTAGCGTCGAAAAACGGACACCCTGTATTTCTTTTACAAAAGTTTGATTTTGTAAAGTCAAGTTAGGTTCAGTAAAAGTTTCAAACTATAGTGAAATCAATTTAAGTACCTACTAAAATGATAGAAAATTTACTGAGTTACTTTAAAACAAAAAATAACTTTTCGATCATTTTAAAACTTCATCACTTTTTTCACATGCATTTGTGTTTTGTTGATGACCCTATCAAGTGTGATGCATATTTATAATCAGGATAAAAATCGGAATCGATTACCATATCAGAATAGGGCGTCGAATGTAAGAAAAATTTTCTATGTTGCACCCTGTAAGTGATATTCACAGACATTTTTCGTCGACAGATTCAAAGCCTATGGAAAAAATTATGTTGTAATCGTTTTTCATTTCCTAAATTATGTTCAAGGGGAAGTCTCCAGACGTATTCTTTGTTGTTAAATATGGAGGTTATGAAAATTTATTAATCTGAATGAAAACACGAACATCAGAAACTGACGTTTGAAAGCTTTGGTAGGCTTGGCGTGGCTTGAGTAGATAAAATGCACCGATATTTGCAACGTTGTCGCGTCTACCATGCGTTTATTTACGAAGACCCAATTCGAACGTTTTTCGTTTTGCGAACACTGCTCAAAAATTGGCAAACGGAAACGTATACGTAAATCTTCGTACGCAAATTTGCGCATACGTAACTTTACGTATATTCTCAAAAATTGGCCCCCTGGTCTAACGTTTTAGTGGGTGACCAGTGGCGTCCCAGAGAATGGAAGAAGGGAATGTGTTGTGAGGCTCGCTTTTAACTGTTATGTTAGTATTCTTTTACCGCTTGCATCGTGTTTTGAGTACTTCAGATTTCATCATAAATAAAAATTTGATTTGATCGATGAATTCTAACTTACGAAAGTGTTTCATTTGCAATCAGAAAATGATCAATTTATTTCTTTAATCGGTCGCCGCAGCTGTGTTGTAATGGGGCGACCTCTACCATCGAATATACAAACTTCCATTATTACAGGTATTTGCTGCCGGCGTTGCCGACATGTTAGTCTCAAAATAGAAACCTATTTATCATTCTCAACTTTTCTGTGTACATAAAGGTGGGATTTCGTTGCGACTGCCGGACTTACCGTCTTGCCGCTACGTCCAGACGTTAATGACTAGTGCAATGCGTTTTAATAGAAGTGATTTCGTCAACGTCGTGCGTCTCAACTGCTCGGTCGACCAAAACGCGTTGTACTTGTCATAACGTCCGGACGTCGCGGCGAGACGCTACCTCCGGCAGTCGCAAGTCGCAACCAAATTGTACCTTAAACTAGGGATGTCCAAATGTTGTCAGTGAATCGATTACTGTTAGTCGAGCTGTAGTCAAGCTAATAGAAATGAATAGTTTGATTCGATGAAAAAAATCGTATGAAATGAGTCGAGAACCGATTGTAGGTGAATAATAATTGTACTAATTCAATGTGAAAACTCGAAAAAAGCCTCGAAAAAAAATTTTCAAGCAAAAAGATACAAACGATGGATTTCATCCAGACTTGACAAACCAACCAAGTTAGCAAGCGGAGCGACTAGTTTGTTGCTTTGCCAAATAGGTAGGGGCTATCTGATTTTATAGACATTTGGCCACCTAATTCTGGGATACCTGTAAGTATAGTATACATATACTGTACAGTCTGTGACTGTACCTATAAGTATATACAGGTTGTTACACTTTTTTGTCAATATTTCAGGAGGTCGTAGAGCATCAAAAAATAAGTGAAACTATTGTTACGATATTTCGCGTACGGGTTCGAATATAATTGAGACGAACTTTTAAAACACACACTGTTTATTTCTGCGTACTACTACTACAATAAATGCCAACAATTATCGCTTGGAATTATGTCGCAGGTACTTCGCTTGTTATTACTCGCTATCTAATTCATTACTGCCGCGAGCTCCCGGCTGACGCCTTATATAAGGCCTCCGAATAATGTTCCCGAAGTTTCTGCCTGCTTCCAGCAAATTCCATGAGGGTGTGGCATATGCGGTTTCTAGATCATTCCTGAATAATCGCACACGTTACCTGTATGCTTTCCATGTGTTCTGAGATCTGCGCCTCCGCCAAAGTGGACTGATGTGTCTTGATCGAACGTTCAAGTCTCCATTGGGTTCACATACAAGAACGCTCTGGAATGCACGAGATCGCTCCAGACTTCTACACTGCGACCTAATGGTGGAAAGATCGAGAAACATCGAGTATTTACCTATATGTACAAGATCGCCGCTCGTAACACTGCCCCCCTCTTAAGCCTGTTCGTCCCGAATAGGCTCATCGTTACTCCCGGAGTAACGTGCAAGGCGATCAAGGTGGACAACTTTCATCTTGGCTCTCGGGGCTCGCTGGATTCTGTACACGACGTCATTGATCCTCTTGACTACCGTGTACGGTCCTTCCCACGACGGATGCAACTTCGGAGACCTTCCCTTCTTTCGTTGAGGATTGTACAACCATACCAAGTCACCAGCCTGAAATCCCGTGGAGTTCGCCTTCAAGTCGTAACGGGTCTTCATTCGGTCGGTCGCGATTCGAATCCGGTTTCGAACCAACTCGTGGATGTCACACATTCTTTGCCTTAGGTCGTCGACGTATTCGGGGATGTCTTTCGGATCATTCTCCGGCGTGCCAAATTGCAAATCGCAGGGGAGGCGAAGCTCTCGGCCAAAAAGAACACGTGCTGGTGTTTCCCCTGTCAGGGCCGATTCTGGCTTGTCGGCCGCCCTTGTGCAAAAAATATTTGGCCGCCTACCATGCCAGCTGTAACCCCGCAGCAATTTTCTGGCAAGGGCGTTCGGGTCCCCTAAAAATTGCGCCGCAGTTGATTTTTTTTTACCTTGTGGGACTAAAACCGCCAAGGTCCCTCCATTTTGAACAAAATTATAAACAATTATGAACCATTTTACGCTGAGGATCAAGGTTCGTCTATAGCCACCTCACTTCAGCATACCCCTCGGCATAGCCATAGTTTTCAGGCACTTATACGAATTCATAGGTATATTGATTTTGTAGTTGTATATGTATCATCCGGAAAAGCTGGTTAATAGGTGGTTGTTTATTGATAAGAAGGCAAAAACCAGTAAAATGTCATAATTATTGGTGAAATACTGTTACGAGCGACGATTCCCATGCATTCTGGTAAACACGCAATATTTCTAGGCTCTTCCACGGCCGCAGTGTACAAATGCGCGGAGCTCTGGACATTTCTAGAGTGTGCGTGGTGGCATTGAAATGCATGGAGACTCAAACGTCCGATCAAGACACATGTGTCTATTTTTGCGGCGGTGCCAGATACCAGAACACACGGAAAGCACGCGAAAGGTGTGTGATTATTCGGAAGTCGCCTAGAAAACCATATGCCGGACCACTATGGAAATTGCTGGAGGATAATGGGAAGTTCGGGAACGCTAATCGGAGGCATATAAAAGCACCGTCTTCAGTGCGACAGTCAGTATTGAATTGGAATGCGAAGTGGTGGCGAGCGGATTAAAAGCGAGTACTAATCACAGCGATAATTCTAAGTAGATAATTGTTGACGTGTAGTTATTGTAGTACGCAGTAATAAACAGTGTGTGTTTGAAACGATCGTCTCAATTATATCCGAACCCGTACGCGAAATTCACAACATTACCTATAATCTTGAAAACAACAACTTACAAAATTCTGAAAACAAAAAAAAAACTTGACAAACCTAATACATATTTAGTATATGAAAGGTAAGTACTAGGTCTATGACTAGTAGGTACTAGGTATACCTATACCAAGGGCCGGCATTTCCAAGGGTATTTCCATTCCCTTAAAAGTTTTTGAATAGGCTATTTGTCAAATAAACCCTGCGCAAAGCGTAGAGCGCATAGTTCATCAGCCAAACAGACTATCCGGAATGTTACCAAGAGATGAAAATTCTTGCCCTTTCTCAGATACTTTCTGAGAGCCTAATATCTATATCGCAGGGCGGCCGCCTCACCTCCATTCTTGACAACCTGTTGTATTTTTTCGGCACTAAAAATTCACAATTTAAGCAGGGCGGCCGCTCTAGGTCTCAAAAATCATAATATCAGTTTCTTTTTCAACACTCAATTTTTCGTTTAGAAAAATTCGGCAATTTTCCGCCGCCCTTGAATTTTGGCCGCCCCTGTGCAGGGGCACTCCTAGCACACCACTCAGAATCGGCCCTGTCCCCTGTGGTGTCGTGAATGGCAGCGCGATACGCCATCAGAAAAATCGGCAGATGACGATCCCAGTCTCGCTGATGCTCGTCGACGACCTTTGACAGGTGCTGCTCCATCGTCCGGTTGAACCGTTCAACCATTCCGTCGGACCGTGGGTGAAGGGGCGTCGTCCTGGTCTTCTGTATTCCGAGTAGAGTACAGATACCTTGGAATACGTTGGACTCGAAGTTTCGTCCCTGGTCTGAGTGTAGCTCCAGAGGTACTCCGAAGCGGCTTATCAGATTGTCCACCAGCACCCTTGCCACTGTAGAAGCCTCTTGGTTGGGCAGGGCGTACGCTTCCGGCCACTTGCTGAAGTAGTCCATGGCAACCAAGATGTATTTGTTGCCATCTTCCGTTGTCGGGAACGGGCCAGCCACATCGATCGCGATGCGTTCAAAAGGCGCTCCAACATTGTACGTCTTCAGCTCCCCTCGGCTGCGAGTTCTTGGTCCTTTGCTGGCCGCACAAACCTCGCACTGGCGACACCATGTTTCCACGTCGTTCCGGCAGTTCACCCAGTAGAACCGCTCGCGCACCTTGGCCAACGTCTTGTTCACACCAAGGTGCCCTCCAGTGACGCCATCGTGCATCTCCTTCAGGACCTCTCTCACTCTCCTCTTCGGAAGCACCAGTTGAACCATCTCCTTTTTTCCATCAGGACTCTCCCAGACTCTTTTCAGCAGCCCATTCTCTATCCTCAGAGAATTCCACTGAGCCCAAAGAGCCTTGAATTCGGGCCCTTCACCAGATATCTCGGCCCATTCCGGTCTGTCCTGGCCTAGTTCTTTCCTTTCAGCAAGCGTACCGATGGCTGGGTCCTCACGCTGCTCCTTCTTGAGCTTAGCCGTAGTCCAATTTCTCGGGGTGTCGAAAACGATTGCCTTGACTTCGACGTTCCCATTCTGCTGGTCTACCCTCTTGCAGTGTTCACAATCTTCGTTGCATGGTCTTCGAGAAAGAGCATCCGCGTTGCCATGACTTCTTCCAGGGCGGTGTTGGACCTTGAAGTCATATTGTTGCAGTTTCTCGATCCACCGTGCCAACTGTCCCTCGGGATTCTTCAACTGCAGTAGCCATTTCAGGGCAGCGTGGTCAGTCCTCACCAAAAATTTCCGGCCATAGAGGTACTGGTGAAAGTGATCGACAGCTTTCACTATGGCCAGTAGCTCCCTACGCGTCACGCAGTAGTTCCTTTCAGGCTTGGACAACACCTTGCTGTAGTACTCCACTACTCGCTCTTGGCCCTGCTGGTGTTGTGACAGCACTGCTCCAATTCCGGTGTTGCTGGCATCAGTGTCCAAGATGTATTGTCCATGCAGTTGAGGATATGCCAGGATGGGACTCGAACACAATGCAATCTTCAGAGTCTTGAATGAGTTTTCGCACTCCTTGGTCCACAGGAATGGCGCACGGTCTTCAGTCAGTTTGTGTAAAGGCTTAGCAATGTCAGCGAACTTTTCTACAAATCGTCTGTAGTAGGTGCATAAGCCCAAGAAACTTCTGACTTCATGCTGATTTCTCGGTCGTGGCCATTCTCGTACAGCATCCAATTTCGCTGGATCGGTTTCGATTCCTTCCGACGACACTACGTGCCCCAAAAATTTGACTTGCTTCTGGAAGAGCACGCATTTCTTTGGGTTGAGCTTGAGATGTGCACCTCGAAGACGTCGAATTACCTCCCGGAGGTTCTTCAGGTGCTCCTCGAAGGTTCGACCGATGACCATCACGTCGTCGAGGTAGACTAGGCAAGTTTCCCACGTAAGACCTCGCAAGACGCACTCCATTAGACGTTCAAACGTGGCAGGTGCGTTGCAAAGTCCAAACGGCATCACAGTAAACTGATAAAGGCCGCTCCCAGCGGAAAACGCCGTCTTCTCTTTGTCGTCGTTGTGGAGTCCCACTTGCCAGTAACCACTCTTCAGGTCAAGCGTCGAAAACCATCTCGATCCAGACAGCGTGCTCAAAGTGTCGTCAATCCGAGGAAGTGGATAGCTGTCTTTCTTCGTCACATCATTGAGTTTGCGGTAGTCTACGCAAAATCGTGTACTACCGTCTTTCTTCGTGACCAAAACAACCGGTGAAGACCATGGGCTCGTCGATTCTTCGATCACGCCTTCATCCAACATGTTTTTCAAGAGCTTCGACACCTCTTCTTGCTTCGCCAATGGTAGGCGCCGGGGAGCCTGTCGGATCGGTGCGGCGTTCTCAGTGTTAATCCGATGTTGGATCACGTTGGTCCTTCCGGTAGGGTTACCTTCCATGGCAAAGGCTGCAGCTTCTTCCTGGATGAATTGCGTCGCAAGCTCCTTCTCCTTGCCACTCAGATGTTTCCAGTCAGGCGAGAACATCTCCACTAGCTTTTTCTCTAAGAGCTTGGGAGTCGCAGCCTTTGTCGATATGTCTTCACAACGTGAGATCCACTCTACGGGTTCACACTTGCCCAGGGTCTCTCCTTCCTTGATTGTTTTGCTCGTCTTGTTCGGGTTAATGACTCTGATCGGGATTTTTGTCTTGTCCATGTTGATCAATGTCTTAGCCATGATGCAGCTGGCAGCTGTGTCGGGTTCAGCAATGCCGGCGACATGTCCTCCAGGTTGTCCGCTTAATGTTGCCCACACGATTTTCTCGGAGTTAGCGGCTACACGAACGGTTTCAGCCGAAAGTAGGCGGATTTCTTCAGCGGCCTTCATGGATGTTCTAAGCGCCAATGCCTCGTTCCCGATTTTCAACGTTCGCTGTCCAACATCCAGGATGAATCCGTACTTATCCATCAAGTCCAGGCCAAGTATGAAGTCGTCAACAATGTCAGCGACCAGGAACTTTTCTCGCAGAAGAAATCGTCCGAAGCGAATGCTTACTTCAGCTTCTCCGTGCAATGTAGCAGACTCTCCGGTAGCTGTAGTCAAACGAGCGCCGTCCCTCAGTGGCACAATGTGTTGCTGTCGAAGAATTCCTCGTCGAACGATTGACTTCGTGGCTCCCGTATCGATTACGAACACGCAATCGTCCTCGTCAAGCTTTCCACTGAGAAGAAGGCTATTGGGTGACTTCTGCAGCAGTGAGACGGAGTAACTCCTGGGGCATTGAGGACTGCCAGCCAGCGTGCGCCCCTTAGCGCTAGCTGGAATTAGTTTTTCCTGATAGCGTCTATCAGGGCTGGGAGTTTTCCGTCCCGGTGTGGACCGGTCACTTGAACTCGACCTTTGCCTGCAGTCTCGAAGCAGATGTCCCGGTTTTCTACAGCCGAAGCAACGCGGTCTTCCTCCAGCTCGTGGCTCGCCTTGGGGTCTGTTCCGAGACATAGCGCTGAGAAGTTCCCGTTTGAGTTCCTCAAACATCTCCTTCACAGATTTCTCGGAAGTATGTGATGCTCCGGATTCGTCAAAGTTCACCTCCCTAAGACGATGAGGGCGCGAAGCATCTTTGGCTGCCTCGATGCGAATAGCGTGAATGAGCGCGTCGCTGATGTTGGCTGGATTGCTGATCATGACCATCTGACGCAATTCTGGATCTTTTATTCCGCCCATGAAAGTTTCCTTGGCGATGTCGGTCAAAACATCCGCTGGATGAGCTGGATAGGCCAGGTGAACCAGCCTCAGGACTTCGGATTCGAATTCCTGAAGGCTTTCTCCGCTCTTTTGTGTTCTGGCCTTCAGCTGAGTTTGATGGATCTGCCGCACATGATTGTCCCCATACCGAAGCTCAAGGACCCTCGTCAGCTTGGCAAAGTCCTTCTGCTCACTTTCAGGAATCGTCTGGAGCAGCTCCAACGCTGGACCTCTGAGAGCCAGGACTAAAGCTGTAGCTCTCTCATCGTCGCTCCATCCGTTTGCTTCGGCAGCGGCATCGAACTGCCTCTTATAGGTAGTCCATGGGCTTTTCCCATCGAAGTTCGGCAGCTTCACACGATGAACACCCGCTGAACTGACCATCGCAGCACTGGCGGCGGTTTTCTGAACTTTTTGCTCCAGCTTCGTCATGTTGGCTTCCATCGCAGCCATTTTCTCTTCTAACTTGTTCACACTGCCGTCGAAATACCGCGTCTGTTGTTCTACAACGGCTAGAATTTCTTCCTTTTCCTCTAGGTGTTTCCTTTCCTGTTCCTCTAGCAGGTTTTTCAATTCCTGTTCTTGCCCTTCTAGAAGATTCTTCAGTTCCGCCTTGTCCTCTAAACGCTCTACGATGCGTTTCTTTTCCTGTTCTTCTAGAAGCTTTTTTAATTCGTCTTGTCGCTTCTTGTCCTCTTCTTTCTCTTCAAGACGCTTCTTCTCCTGTTCTTCTTGAAGACTTTTCTGCTGCTGCATCATCGCCATGATGTTTGCCAAAGCGTCTTCGACTCCTGTCTTCGACATGCTTCTCGTCTCCGGCATTTACCAAATCACGAATGTTCCGAACGTCCTGTAGTCGCAGGCCCAATTACTCTCAATTATACCGCTTACTGACACCAAATGTTACGATATTTCGCGTACGGGTTCGAATATAATTGAGACGAACTTTTAAAACACACACTGTTTATTTCTGCGTACTACTACTACAATAAATGCCAACAATTATCGCTTGGAATTATGTCGCAGGTACTTCGCTTGTTATTACTCGCTATCTAATTCATTACTGCCGCGAGCTCCCGGCTGACGCCTTATATAAGGCCTCCGAATAATGTTCCCGAAGTTTCTGCCTGCTTCCAGCAAATTCCATGAGGGTGTGGCATATGCGGTTTCTAGATCATTCCTGAATAATCGCACACGTTACCTGTATGCTTTCCATGTGTTCTGAGATCTGCGCCTCCGCCAAAGTGGACTGATGTGTCTTGATCGAACGTTCAAGTCTCCATTGGGTTCACATACAAGAACGCTCTGGAATGCACGAGATCGCTCCAGACTTCTACACTGCGACCTAATGGTGGAAAGATCGAGAAACATCGAGTATTTACCTATATGTACAAGATCGCCGCTCGTAACACTATATATCTTGAAAAAATAATATCGGAAACGCTTTATAATGGAGATAGAGGCTTCCAAAGTTGAGTTTTGAAAATGGTTTTTAGCGCACTTTCTCGAAAAACAGGGAAAAAGCGCTTTTAGCTTCACTTTGCCCGTCCGTCCGTCCCGCCTGTCTGTCTGTACCCGGGATATCAACTCCCTCAGGAAAAAGAGATATCGACGTGATGTAAACGCTGATCAATAGTAAATATATCCAGGACGTCAAGTTGACTTTTGGTTTTTGGTTACTTTGGCCGCCATCTGATCCGCCATTTTGAATTGCTTTAAAAGTGATCCGATTAAAATGAAATTTGCAGGCTATGTAAATCACATCAAGATCCATCAAATTTCTGGCAATTGATGCCCCGCCGCCATCTTGTATTCTCCATATTGAACATGTTTGAAAGTTATAGAACTAGGAGAATCATGCCGCAACGAAAAAAGATATCGATGGGGTGCAAACGCCAATCGAATGCGTACGTGTCCACCATATAGGTAAAGTTGACCAATGATTTTTGTCACTTGGCTGCCATCTTTGATCCGCCATTTTGAATTTCTCTGAAAGTGATCGATTTGAGCGAAATTTGCAGGCGATGTAAAATTCATCAAAATACATCCGACTTTGGACAAATGATGCTCTGCCGCCATATTGAAATTTCTTATTAGTGGAACGATTTTCATGGAGCTTGGAACTTACCGTTGTTTTGTATGATCAGTCTTATTTTCCAGTTGAATTTCAACATATTGCCGCCATCTTGGCCGCCATATCGAAATCTCTTATTAGTGGAACGATTTTCATAAAACTTGGAACTTTCTCTTGTCTACTATAATCATTCTGATTTTCAAGCCAAACTTCATGATTCTGCCACTATGTCGGCCACCATATTGAAATTTCTGCCCAAATAATGGTAGAACCCTAATAAACATCTTGCGTTCACTAATCCTTCAAAAAGAAGGTGCACTATTGAACCTCATGCCTATGAGACATATTATTCGCTTGTTTTGTTATAACTCCATATTTAACCACTGGATTTTGACCAAATTTGGTACACAAAGTAAGTTGATGCATACCTACAAGCTGGTTATGTTTACTTTTGTCACATTTGTTCAGTTTTAATTTTTTTTACCTATTATTATTTAAAAAAAAGTTTTTGCATTTTTTGCGAAAGTACATACTTATTTTTTGATGCTCTATTATCTCCTGGAATATTGTCCAAAAAAGTGTTACACCCTGTGTACTTACATAAGTATCTACACATTTGCATAATGTAAAATTTTATAAATCTAGGTATTGTGAAACAATAACACAAAAACGAAAAGAACACCTGTTCTAACGTTGGTTGCTAGCTGATTTCATACCTACCTATACAGGGTGGTCCAGGTTATAGTAGCAATAATTCACCATTTGATAGTCCATCGAAAACTAGGTCGACATGCATAATTTAATTTTTTTCTAAAACGCTTCCTAAAAGAGATACAGCCCTTCAAAGTTCAGTTTTTAAAATCTTCTTTTTGCAATAACCGCAATAACTGCGATTTTGACCAAATTTGGTACAAATACTTACGAAATAAATACCCATCACTTGACGTGGATAACTTTTGTCAAAATTGTCCAGTGGCGTAGATACCGGGGAATTGTTCAACTTCTCCCACCCCATTTTCCACGCCACTGGATATTTTTGGAAAATTATTGCCGCCTTCTTTCGGCTCTTACACGGCACTCAGTTACTTTTGGTATGGTAGAGCCAGGCGTGGGTTCCCAGCATCGGACAGAACCATGTTCTTTCGCCATACCTTTGTGCCTGGGAGATATTCAACATCTCGCCTCCTAAGATTGTAGGTTTTGGCGTATCGCTGCTGTGCTATACTGAGTTTTTCGCGAACCTCTGTAAAGACTTCTGACATGTGGCTAAGATCTTCGGCCCACGTCTCACGGGTTTCACTTGGAAAACTTGGGTCCATTTCTGGATTGTTTCCGTAAAAATCACCTCGGCAAGGAACTATTCTTCCAAAATTTAAGAACGCTGGCGAGTAATAATAATAATAATAATAATATTGTTTTCTCCTTCTCGACCTTACATTCGGCCATAGGAGCTTTGACACTTTTATTTCAAATTTTCGTTACAAACAGTTTTCATCATCCACAATCATAATAATCCCTACAACACCATTATTCCAACGTTTTTTAGCGGTGTTTGGCCCAGAAAAGTTTCTTCCGCCGGCTGGAATCGAACCTCGGTCTGAGAGGAAGCGTTGAAATATGGGTTATGAGCGCGTTGGTTCAAGCTTCTGAGCCACCCAGCCGACTACCCAGTGACCTCATTGACAGCCGTTCGAATTGCGTAACAGATCTCCGGTAGATACGCATCCCACTTCCGATGATTGTCTTTTATGTAGGAACGGATAGCGGTGCCAAGAGTTCTGTTGTAGCGTTCAACTGGATTCGCCTGAGGATGAAAACGTGCGGTATACCAGATCTTCTGTATCTTGAATTCCTCGCACACCTTTCGGAACTCAGCTCCAATGAACTGGACCCCATTGTCCGCTATGATGAATTGTGGAGCTCCATAAACCAAGAAAACATCGTTTTTCATCACCTCAGCAACAGTGGAAGATAGCGCTCGCCGTAGGGGTGCTACGACTATGTATTTTGTAAACAGGTCCGTAATGACTAACAAGTGACAAAATCCTTTGGTGGATTTTGGTAGTGGCCCAATTATGTCAACGGACACCACCTGCCATGGGAACTTCACTTTTCTGCCAACGCCCATCAACCCTGCGGCAGATTGATTGGTAGCCTTTTGAGCAGCGCAGACACGGCAGTGTTTGACGTAGCGAGCTACGTCTAAACGCATCTTTGGCCAGTAATATTCCGTTGCAATTCGAGAAAGCGTTTTAAACACACCAAAATGTGCACTTGTTGGGTCATCGTGTGTCGACGAGAGAATGGCCTGACGTCCCTCCTTTGGAACAAGTAGTTTCCACTCCGGAACGTTGCTGTTGGACGGAAGTTTCGTAGGCACGAATTTATAAATATTACCATCCCGGATCGTCCAATGCGGATAGTCATCTGGTTTTTCTTCGATCTTTCGGCGTAAATTCAAATAAAAAGGATCGGTAATTTCGGCATCGTCCGGCAATAAGTTTTCCCTGATCTCCACGACTTCTGGTTCGCAACGAGACAGCGCGTCCGGAACGACGTTCAGCTTCCCTTTTCGGTGTTCTAGCACCATATCAAACTGCGATAGACGTACGCTCCATCTTGCCAATCTGCCTGTTGGATCCTTCATTTTGAAAAGCCATAGGAGAGAGTAATGATCCGTTATTACCTTGAATCTTGTGCCTTCGATAAATGGTCGGAATTTTTCTACTGCGAAGATCACGCCCAAGCATTCACGCTCGGTCACGCTATAGTTTCTCTCGGGTTTCGAAAGAGTTCTACTGGCATAGGAAATGACTTTCTCCTCACCGTTGATGTTTTGTGTAAGGACTGCGCCTAAGCCAGTGTTTGACGCGTCGCACTGCACAGTAAATTCTTTAGAAAAATCCGGTCCAGACAAAACAGGGGCGGCTACTAAAGCCTCTTTGATCGAAGTGAAAGCTTTCTCGGCCGCTTCACTCCATATCACGCTGTTGCTTTTCTTGATTCCCTTTGTTAAGTCGTTTATGGGCGATATAAGCGATGAAAAATGAGGTATAAAACGGCGGTACCACGAGCAGAGTCCTTGAAATCTTTTCACTTCCGTAACATTCTTAGGGCGAGGGTAGTCGATCATGGCTTGGACTTTCGCCGGATCAGTTCGTAGACCTTTTCTGTCAACGACGAAGCCAAGGTAATTTAGAGACGGACGGAAGAAATTACACTTGTCGGAATTAATGGTCAAATTCGCTTTTCGCAAGCGATCTGCGACTTCTCGAAGAAGGGAGATGTGTTCTTCGTACGAAGATGAGGTGACGATAATATCATCTAAGTACGCAAAAATCTTCGGCTCCAATTCCGGTCCGAATACAGCGTCCATGAGCCTTTGCTGGGCTTGCGCGGCATTCACCAGACCAAACGGCAGCACTTTGAAGTGAAAAAGTCCGCGGCCAGGGAGTCCAAACGCAGTCTTCTCTTTACTTTCCTGATCCAACGGGATCTGCCAGAATGCGCTTCGCAAATCAATAGAGGAAAGGAACTTGGCATCTCGCAGCATACTCAATATTCTGTCGACACGTGGGAGAGGATACGAATCTCGTTTGGTGACAGAATTTAATTTTCGTCCGTCGAAGCAAAAACGAAACTCACCAGACTTTTTCTTTACAAGTAAAACGGGACTCGTCCAGGAACTAGAACTGGGTTCTATAACGTCTAATTCAAGCATCTTATCCAATTCTTTATTAAGATGTTCGAGCATGTAGGGTGACATCAAATATTGTCTTTGACGAAATGGCTTGGCATCACCGGTGTCGATATGGTGTATCATCTTGTTGGTTCTTGGAAGTTTTCCGCTACAGTCAAGGCATTGGAACAATTTTGTGACCTCTTTGATTTCAGACAGTTGATTTTTCGTGAATTCGTCAGGATTGTCGACGCCAGTTGTCAGCGAGTATACAGACTCAGGTACATCATTATAAAGATCTACGGAACTCTGATCACCGTCTTGAGCTTTCCAACTGCCATCGCTGAAATCTACTGTTAGGTTAAATAGGCGGCAAAAATCGCTTCCAAGAATAAAAGGTTGCTTAATTTGTGGAACCACCAAGACTCGAAGAAGTTTGAATACTCCATTCACCATCAATGGAAGATCGACGAAACCAGAAACGTTGTGTACTGCGCCATCTGCAGTCAAAATTCGCCTATGTTCGCCATTATTGCCGATTCGAAGTTTCAACGGTTCCAGTTGCTTGAATCCCTCTTCGCCGATTATGGAGCTACTTGCGCCCGAGTCAAGTAAACCTATGATCTCTTGATCATAGACAGAAACTTTAATGTAAGGGCGATTATCGGCATTCTTGTCGATAAAGAGCGGTCCAACTTCCGGGTCAGCTGGTGCACATCTGGAATCTCTGAAGAAAGATCTAACAGAGGACAGCCATGTCTGCCAATCTTGAATATCGGTACTTATCTTGAGATCGTTTAAATTACATTTATTGCGAAATTCTGTGTTAGATAAAATGTTTGGTCTGTAATAAGGTTGATCTTGGGGACGAATAAACGACGGGCGACGACCTACTTCGCACGCCGTTCCTCCGCGTTTCCCGATTTGGAGCAACATGTAGCAACTGTTTGGTCCTTTTTACCACATCGATAACAGAATTTTTTCCTAGTGGCTGTACAATGTACGTATGAATGGTTCGGCTGGTCGCAGTTCCAACATTTAATTCCGGAAACAGTATTTTCTGCAGGAGGTCTTGATTGGAAATTTCCGTTCTGTCCACTACGATATCCACCACGAAATCCACCACGAAATCCACCACGTGAGCTACCACGTGATCCACCACGTCCTCGATAACTTCTTTGGTAATAGTGAGAACCATTGCTCTCTTCTTTTTGTGGGAACGGGAACTGTTGCTTGTTGTCCTGTTTGTTTGGAGTCGTACTTCCACAATTCGAAACCTCAGAAACATATGCCAATTCCGGTTCAACTAACTTCTGCGCTCGTCCTTCACCGAGCAGTCTCTCAGTCTCTTCCATTTTGTGACAGAGTCTTACCAACTCTGCTACTGTGTCAACTTTTTGTAAACTTAAACCTCTGATAAGGTTGGGTCGAAGATTCTTCATAATATTTTTCACCTTGGTCAAGTTGGCTGGGGCTCGACTTAACCGTGCGAACAAAGTCTCCATTATCGCTACATACATGGTTGCTGACTCTCCTTTTCCCTGCTTTCGGCCTTTGATTTCTTCCCATAATATATCGTCATAGTCTCCGGGTAGAAATTCAGACTTCAGCATTATCACCAACGAATCCCAATCTCTGACTTGGGTCCTGATGGAACGGAACCAGATAAGTGCTTTCCCGACGAAGAGATCCACTGCAGACTCGAGTAGCATCTGCTTGGTCACGTGACGGGCTTCTGCAAGTTCGTTGACTCTATCAAGGAATGAAATTAAACTAGATTTTGGTTCGCCGTCAAATGTCACTCTCCACTTATAAACTGGGACGAAACTAGATGATGCTCCGGAACTAGAACATCCTTGGAAGGGAGTAATTCCTCCTTGCGAAGTGTTAAGCGCGGCTGCGCCTGGAGAACTAGCAGCAAACGGTGCCGATGCAGCTTTACTTGAGATCTTCTCGAAAAGTTCTGCTTCCAAAAAAAGAGCGGTGGCTTTAGATTCATTTTTGTATTCGGTTTGAGTCTGTCTGTTGGCTTCAGCAATTTGAATTCGAGATATTCGTTGAGATACATGACAGAGTCTGGAGCTAGCGCGTTTACAGACGGAATCCAAGGGATCGCCTTCGAAATCATCTATCAATTCCTTAATTGACGCGAGAATGGTGTCGATAGCTTGTTTCTCATTATCAAAATTGAAGTCTGGATCCTTAAATTCTATATTTCTAGTTCTGTCTCCATCCAAGAGTCTTCTTAACATTTTTCTTTTGTCGGCCTGCGGACGATTAGACACAGTGCCTCGTATTTTCAGTTCATAATTCAATTCGTCGATGAGAAGGTGATTTGGTTCCATGATAAGAAAATTCGGCGAAATAATAGAAGAACAAACACAAAAGTCAGCAGATGTAAATTGTTTCACTTAAAGTTGAGCGTTCTCAGGAACAAGAACGATAACAAAGCGCGTAGATAATTGAGAAAACAAAAAATTTTTTTGTTTTTCTTATTTTATTTTTTCTTTTGAAAAACAAAGTAAAAAATCGTAGTGATTGCTTATGCAAATGTAGACCGATTGTGGAAAGTGTCTTTCTAAATGCAAGCAAGAAAAAATCTAGATTTGGTAGGTAATTTGACGTAGGTAAATAATTAATTTTAGTCTTCTAGATAAATATATAGCCTGTATAAACAGCTATAATAAAAAATCGCAACGTAGTAATTTAGGGAGGCTGTGCAAGTACAGCTACTTACTATCGTAATTTATCGTAGACGAAATGAAAAAAATTGCTATTGTAGGTAGGTTGTAATGATAGAAATTCGATAAACAAAACAATCAGTAATAGCTAAAGACTATTACTATTATATAAATATACTGAAAAAACAATAAGGTTGGTATCCACAAAAAATTTCAGTAGATAAACAATTAGTTAGGTAATTTAGGTATTTTATGCAGTACCCAAAGATTACCCCGATAAATAACTAACACGACGAAATAACAACTTATAAATTTTGCGGTAGGCAAATTTATACTATACTTATACGACAATAACGTTATAGATACTCTTTTCTCAATAGAAGAAAAAATTTGATTGGGTAAGTATCTAGAATAATTCAAAAGCAAAAGGCAAATAACTTATTAGCTTCTGGCTAATTTATTTCTAAAAACCTAGGGAATCATCCACGCTCACAGTCTCACACACATTTACACACTCACACCCCTCACGATTGTAAATCTCAAAGTTAAATTCAAAAATCTAGATATTATCGGCCCTCACGTTGGTTGCGCCACTTTCTTTGCCGCCTTCTTTCGGCTCTTACACGGCACTCAGTTACTTTTGGTATGGTAGAGCCAGGCGTGGGTTCCCAGCATCGAAGGGATTGGCACAATGGGGAACTATAGTGGCAAACGCCTGAAGTAATGGCGCTCGTGTTCCATGCACCCCAGCTATCATCAGTGTCATTTTAAGCGTACATAACCTCAACTTTGTAATTGTCATTTCATTTTTCAGCATATAACCGGCGGTTTGCGTCACTTCGTGAGTACCTAGAAGAGTAGAAACGCTGACAAGCAAAAAATCACGGTAAAAAAATTGGTAGTGACGTGTTGTGTATCAGGCTGCAACAGTTCCAAAGGACCATGACTTTGCAGTTTGCACCAGCTCTTTTTTATTCCCTTTCAGTGAGGCTCCTCTCTGCCTCAACTCTTCTTTTGAGCACTCTCCACTTTCCGTACATTTGTTTGCATTTCATTGAGGTTATGTACGATAACTGTCAAAATGGGTGCATGGAACACGTCGCCCTCTACAATCTGTTTTGCCTATAGTTCCCCATTTATTTACAGCGCCAACCAGGGTGCTTCTCCCGTTTTTTTTTGAATTTCGCGGGCTTCCTGGTGCCTCAACGAAATAAACGAAAAGTAACTATAGTGATGATGACAGGTGACAGGTCAAGTTCAAGTTCACGGTGCAAAAATGACATACATGAGAAAATAAACAAACAGGTTGAGTGCCACAGTTGATTTTAATTTATAAAATGCGTGGTAAGTAGAGGTAGCAGAGTTGTTGTGTATTAAAGGTAAGTGAAATGTTTATGTGCGTAATAAAATTAACTAGAAATGCTGCAGGTCCCTCGAAAGGAAAGCACCGAGTGTTTATCTGCTTTTGTGAGGTTATGAGGTTAAGTGGTAAGTACAAGTATCACTCGATTTTGGCACTCTTGTTGTTAATTTACCTCAAACACACCCCCAGGGTTTGGGACACCTAATACGCGTCGATAGGCGGCGTTCCGCCGTATATTGGAGTTAAATAGACCTGCCTAATGGATCCAATACGCAAATCTATGGCTATCACCGACTCTTCAGTGAAATTCAAAATTGACGAACGAAAACGACGCGCTTAGGGTCTTAATAGCTAGGTTAGTGGAGTAACTAGATGGTTTAGACCTCACATGTACTGGCAAACAACACCGGACTGGTTTTCTTGGGCTCTCGAGTCCGAATCCGAGTGATCACTCTGGCAGCGGTAGCGAAGTGTTCGTGGCGTCTTCCGCTGAGAAAGCGACGGTTGCGATTACGGCGCTGGTGTCAGCAGATGAAGACGTCCACTCTGCAGTTCATCAAAGCCTTCGAACCGTAGCCGGAGTATAACACGAAGAGTTGTATTGTAAGTGGAGGATGGTGGCTTTATGAACAAAACGGCAGCTGGCAAGCGGGAACACGGTGGAGACGTCGGCTATTTTGGGCCCCAACGAACGTGGATGACTCCTGATTTCCTTAAAATATTGACTTGAAGTCCACGAAAAACGTGACAATTATTTCTGCTCACCTTTGTTCGATATTGCACGATTTCGATAAAAATAAACTTGACGTAGTGTGCACCAGGGTGTTTTATCTTAGAAGGCGACTGCCAACCCTTTACAGAAGTTTTTGGAATTACAACTTTCCCTGTGCGAAATTCGGTAGGTACGTCTTTTACCTTCGTTTTTTTTTTTCTGCCTCGATTTAAACCTTATCAGCTGCCTGTCAGGCTTATCGCCCGCGCGCCAATATTCAAACCTATACCTACTGTCATTTCATTACCTATCTAGTGAGCTTTGAGAAATAAAATTGCTACATTATACTTTTTTCAAATTCCTTGTTCAATTTAGAAAAAAAGTTACTCCTGTAAAATTTTGATTAGAGGCCTAATTTTTGAGATATTTGGGTTTTAAACTTTGGAAAACATCTCGAAATCGCCACTTTCCAGAGCCCAAATTGTCTTTTCTCTGAAAACGCCTAGTTTCTTAACTAAAAATGGCAGTAAATCAACTTAAACGACCTAGAAACCTTATTCCAGTTGAGAAATCATGAGTTTTCTTGGATTTTAGTTTTTAGGCCTTTGAAAGTCGCGATTTCGAGGTGTTTTCCAAAGTTTAAAACCCAAATATTTTGGAAATGAAGCCTCTAATCAAACTTTTACGTGAGTAACTTTTTTTTTCAAATTGAACAAGGAATTCAATAGAAAGTATAATTTTTCAAAAATATCCAGTGGCGTAGAAAATGAGGTGAGAGGAGTTGAACAATCCCCCGGTATCTACGCCACTGGACAATTTTGACAAAAGTTATCTACGTCAAGTGATGGGTATTTATTTCATAAGTATTTGTACCAAATTTGTTGAAAATCGCTTTGATGACTTGAGAGTTATTGCAAAAAGATGATTTCAAAAACTGAACTTTGAAGGGCTATATCTCCCTTAGGAAGCGTTTTGGAGAAAAATTAAATTATGCATGTCGACCTAGTTTTTGATGAACCATCGAATGGTGAATTATTGCTACTATAAGCTGGACCACCCTGTATAGAAGTTTTACTTCTTCCGAGGGTGACCATGGTCACGCACCCACGTTTTTTTTAGTCCATTTAATCCGGAAGTTAGTGACATGAACTTTGCACTTGTTGACAAATCACGAAAATTGCATGGTTGAATGGCACAAAAAGACCGTGCTCTTTCGATCGAGAAGGAGCGCCACGCAGATTTTTTTCTCCTTGAAATTTGAAAGGACTGGAGCGGCTGGAGCCCCTACGGAACCACTTTTTAATATCGTTATACCCAATGAAAAAGAAACGTGTGACTCTACCATAAACCTTAACAGCATCAGTCACCATGTCGCTATCGTTCTTCACTGTTGAAAAAAAAAAATAGTCTTCGGCTAGTACGAAAAATGTTTTCATTTTTTTTCACGTACAAGAACATCGTTTGACCCTATGCCCCCGGACTAACACATCTGCAAGGCAGTTGGTTACATTCTGGTGCTACTGATGCTCCACGATTGAGAAATTTCAAGTATTCAAAAATTAAAGAAGACAATGATTTCCTCCCATTCGCTGTTTCAACTTTTGGGACATGAGGTTTAGATGACAAATTACTTAGGTATACCGTCCGTTTTTTTTTTCTAGGCCCCAGCGCGTAGCGCCTTATTATGGGTTCCACACCCAACATATTATATATTTTTGAAATCAGAAGAACAAAATCTTTCGATTGATGGTATGTCAAAATATTTTTGACAGATGTCATTTTTTTGACAATTGACAGAATAGTACTTGTGATACATCATTTTAAAGCCCATTAAATTCTGAGGAAAACTGTGTCTTCATTTTTAGAATAGGATGTCTTTCACAGCTTCTACAGGTCTTCAAATAGGAAAAAATGTTGAAATTCAGAAATACTCAATAACTACGTAAGTATAGGCAAAACAGGCATTTATAATAATAACTGATGATAATAATCAATAAATAATCACAATGAAACGAAACATGTCCTGAAGAAGTTACTTGAAATGACCGTCTCCTTATTCCTTAAATGGGAGATTCAACGACCGGTGAATTGGAACTGCCAGCCCAACGCGATAGTATCCGAAGTGGCCAGGTATGACCCCCTCGATTTTTTTATAAGCCTATCTGAAAGATAAGGTGTTTATAGAGTCTCCCGCTAATTTGGACGATTTAAAATCAGAATATTATCATCAGTTGATATTAAAAATACCTTTTAATTATTGAGCAGGTATTTCTGAATTTCAACAATTTTTACTATTCGAAGATTTCCAGAAGCTGTAAAAGACATCCTATTCTAGAAATGAAAACACAGTTCTCCTAAGAATTTTATGGGCTTTAAAATGGTGTTTCACAAGTACTATTCCGTCAATTGTCAAAAAATGACATCTGTCAAAAATAATTTGACATTCCATCAATCGAAAGATTTTGCTCTTCTGATTTCAAAAATATATAATATGTTGGGTGTAAAACCCATAATAAAGGGTTTTTGCTGGGGCCTAGAAAAAAAAACGGACGGTATACTTGTGAATATTGTAAGAAAAATTTTAATTGATAAATCTGGAATAAAGCTAGCAAAAAAGTATCTTCAACACCATATTAGCATAGCGATACACCGGGGACACGCTGCCAGTATTCTAGGGACTGTTGAGAAAGAAGATGGAATGGAAGAAATATTCCATATGTTCTAATATTTATATCCATTTTTAACAATTAGTAAAGCAACATTTATAATGAAACAAAAAGTTAAGAAGATTATTGTGACTCGAATAACATATTTTTCAATTTGGTTCTGAAACGGTTTTGTGCCTCTGCGTGAAGGACCAAGCGGGATAGAATTATATTGAACGCTTGAATAACGTCGTTCGGTGCTTAGGAATTGTCAGCCTTTGAGAATTCCGAATGTTAACATCATGAATCGCGGTCCTGGGTATCAACTTGTTTTTCAAATAAGCATTGCAGAAGTTTGCTGTCGTGATAATTCTGTGAAGAAAAGTCGCCAAATGAAGATTTTTACGATTACTCATTCTCAGCCCGGACAGTTCATTTATTTTATGTGACAAATGATCATAACGTCGAGACCGTAAACGTACCTATGACAGGAATTTTGAACTTTCTGGACTCTGTTCTGGGTGCTGACATCCAAACAGGGCCCGTAAAGAAACTCACAGTAATTAAAATGCGACAGCACCAATGAATCGCAAAGTAACTTTCTCAGGGGCAATGTCAGAAAATGCCTGTTTGAGTATTTATCAGCCTCAGTGCCGAGTAAGCTCTTTGCACCAGCTGCAAGGACGGAGTTGATTGGTAAAATAAGCGTTGCGAAATCAATCCCTGTACGTTTATTCCTTGACGGATTATCACCATTTTGAACTCTTTCGAAAGCTACAAGGATGTACTTTGGTTTGAGACCATTTTTAACGCTTATTTCACTAATTCAACTTCGTCCTTCACATGCTTCTTGAACCTGAATTCAATGTCAAGAGTAATTCCAAGATTTTTCACCGAACCGGAAATGAACGGAAATCAAAAACTCTTCTTGGTTTAAAACAAAGTCCCCCTGTACTTTAGTAGCAAACAATATGACCTTAGTTTTCAAAGGATTCAGTATAAGATTATGTTTCTTTAGATAACAGTCGAATTGTTTCTAAGTCTTCGTTAATCACTTTAGCAGAAAGCAGACTGTCTGCGCTCTGCGAAGTTGAAGCTGTTATAAATTTGTATATCATCTGCATCAGCAGCATACGCTTGTAGAGTTTACAGTTTTTAACGGCTGTGAGTATATAAGTTGATGTGTAAATTATAAACAAAAGAGGTCCTAGTATAGAGCTTTGAGGAACACCTGACCGAACTCTATCTTGCGAGGAAGTTAGATTATTGAATGAAAGTTGCTGGTACGGTCATTCAATTAGTAGACAATGAAGACGCGTCCAGACATGCTATCTAACATTGTTATTCCGCAAATTTATCCAACATGTTGAGGAAATTTCGCGTGTTTCTAGCAAAACATTCGCTTTTTCAACATGTTACATATGTTATCCGTCAGGTGGCGGTACGATCAAAGGATGTTAGAAAACAATGTTTTGCAAAATGTTGCACGGCCGTCCAGACTTGGTGATTCCCGCCAGCAGCAGTCATCAGCTGATCATTCTCTTCGCGAAGCAAAACTACACTTTTGAGCCAAACTATCAGCGGTGATCAGCCGTATCCCCCAGCGCTTCAGCTTGTCACTTTATTTTTGCTCAAAAAAGCCATTCTACTGAAAATACAAAGTGAACGGGATAAAGATATCTATACTACTGCCGTTTAGAAACAACACACGTAAAGTTGTTGTGTGATAATTTGTTCACACGGCTGCAATTATAAAATCGGCGATGTCAAGTCATCTAGGCATGAAAGCGACCTGAAATGTCTGGAATTCCGGGGTACTGGCCAATGAAATAGATTTGACTGGAAATACTTTCAATTATCAACAAATGTAATAAAGAGTATTTCCTGAAAATTTCCGGGAAAAAAATCCATTGGTTACCAAAAAAGTTTTTTTTAGATTTTTTTCTTTAATGTTGAGGTAACAGTTGGGAAACTTTAGTGGGATTTTCATGTCTGTATTTTTCAAATATGGTTATGCCACTCTAACAGTTTCTTGATTCTTCAATCCAACAATGCTGTTTGTTTAGTTTTTTGTATATTTGTGACGTCACAAATACCGGGTGATCATTTGAAAACTATCCACCAGCAATAACTCCCGATTCCTAGTGAATATTTTTTCGAGCAAAAACAGGTCGATTTTTATATCGAGGGGGACATCCAAAACATACATTGGCAAATTTCTATATTCACCCCCCTCGCCCCCACTCACCCCAACTTTAGAATTTCAAATAACACTACCTACCTTGCGATGCATCAAATTGAAGGAAATTAAATTTTTTTTCTGAAAAAAATATTTTCAAAATTTTTAACCCCACCTCCTTTTCCCTAAAAATGCTCTGACTGTCCCATTTTTAATTCTGGACCCCTAATTTTTTTCTCAATTTAGTCGGCGTCATCCTAGATAGCATCAAAAAAGAAAATTTTTGGTGGAAAAAGTGCTACCCAAATTCACCCCTTTGCTCTCCCACACCTCAACTCCCAAATTTAACAAAACACCACCTACTTTGTGATACATCAAATTAAAGGGAATTGGATTCTCTTTCTGAAAATAATTTTTTTTCCAAATTTTCCACCCCTCCCCCAATAAATTAGCCATTTGGAGTATTCTAGGGGGGAAATGGGGGCTTTAAAAATTGTGAAAAAATCTGTTTCAGGAAGAGAATTCAATTTCCTTCAATTTAATGTATTACAAAGTGGGTATTGACATTTTAAATTTTTGAAGTCAGGTGGGGGGAGCGAAGGGGTAAATTTGGGTGGCACGTTTTTTACAGAAAATTTTCTCTTTCGATGCTGTGCAGGATGATGTTTACTGTATTGAAGGGAAATGGAGGTCAAGAATATTAACTTGGACTCTCAAGAGCATTTTAAGAAGAACAGGGGGTGGGGTTGAAAATTTTCAAAATAGTTTTTTTAGAAAGAGAATTTAATTCTCTTTAATTTGATGTATCGCAAGGTAGGTGGTGTCATTTGAAATTTCAAAGTTGGGGTGAGTGGGGGCGAGGGGGCTCAAGATATAAATTCTCCAATTTATGTTTTAGACGTCTCCCTCGATATAAAAATCGACCTGTTTTTGCACAAAGACATTTGCACTAGGAATCGGGAGATATTGCAGGTGGATAGTTTTCAAATGATCACCCGGTATATTTTTACGTGTTTGTTGTGGTAATACATAAGATGTAATGACTTTTATATAAGTTGTATATGGATATTACAGTATATGTATTTAAGTTGACACTTGCCAAAATAACCTCAAAAATGACAAAAAAAATTAAAGGACCCCCGCACGATTCCTATGGAAAATGGGTCTCGGTCAAATTCCCTAATTTTTCTAATATTTTGTAGCCCAATTTTACACGAGCCAAAATCCATCGTCCGTTACCCAAAAAAATGGACAGTTTTTTTTCTATAAGGGGTTGAAGATGGGTTATTTCAAGGTAAAGAAATATGTTCCAACGTAAGTGAGAACATTTCAACGTCCTTTATAACATACAGGGTGTCCGTTTTTCGAGACTAAGCATGGGTATCTCGCTTATCTTGAGAGATACAAAGTCGGTTGAATTAGGAAAAAGTTGCGCATTTTTATGAAGATCAATGATTCAAAAAGAAATTTGACGTATCGATTTTCGTTTTTGAGATATCGTGAAAAAGCAGGAATTTCAATTTTTGTTTTTATTTTTTATTCAACAAACGGTTAAAGGTGGCCTTTTTTAATCTAGACATTGTCAGGGCACTTTTTCGAGGGGAATCCAAAGCTGCCAAAATCTTTATTCTAGCTCTCGAAGCAACCGAGATACGACATTCAACTTTTTTCTCTAATGGGCGCCATATTGGATTTTGATATTTTTCAATACGGTATTCTTTTCTGGTTACAACGATGCGTGCCACATGTCATTGATGAATAAATGTTCAACATTTACGTTTTTTTTATTGTCGATGCTGATTTTGTTTCCAAAGCACTCTTTGAAAAATAAATTATTTTTTTTGCTCAAAAGCATGAATTCAACAGTGGCATGTGACACATCGTTGTAACCAGAAAAAAATATTGTATTCAAAAATGTCAAAATCCAATATGGCGCCCATAAGAGAAAAAAAAGTTGAATGTCATATCTCGGTTGTTTTGGAAGCTAGAATGAAGATTTTGGCAACATTGAATTCTCCCTGGAAAAGTGCCTTCACAATGTCTTAATTAGAAAAAGCTACCTTCAACCGTTTTTCAAATAAAAAATAAAAACGAAAATTACAAATTTCTGTTTTTTCTCGATATCTCGAAAACTAAAACTGACAAGTCAAATATCTTTTTGGATCATTGATCGTCATGAAAATTCGCAACTTTTTTCTAATTTAACCGACTCTGTATCTCTAAAGATAAGCGAGATACCCATGCTTAGCCTCGAAAAACGGACATCCTGTATATGGCTCATGACAATCCCCTTTTTCTTATGTGAAATAATCAACCCTTACCCCCAACCCCTACTTGTGAGTATCAAATTCGAAATTACGTTTGAAATTCTTGCAGATGGTTCTATTTTGTCGAATTATGAATTTTGGCACAAATTGTTTTTCCAACCCCCAAATAGGGGGTGGGGTTGAAAAAAAAAACATCGGTCAATTCGGCTGAATTTCTGATATTGTGCTTCATTAGTTACGCTGAACAAGATGACCAAAGGAAAACTCATTCGTGTGACCAGTTTCCACCCCATAGAGGGTTGAAGTTGACTATAATGAAGCATAAAACATTCTTCCATGCATAAACCAAATGAATGAAAATAGTGGACTTCCATATCGTCTTGTTTTGTAAAAATGTCTATTCTTCAAAAATAATTTCAACCCCGTCTCACATGCCCTATCCTTGTTTCTGAACATCATATTCTAAATAAATCTTGAAAATGTAGGAGAAGGTCTATGGTCGGATTCTCTGCATCTGATTGTGAATCCCCTCTCAAAATTCACTTTCATTATGCTTACGTTAGAGTGCTAACATAAGCAGGGTGGGATGTATATTTTTTTTATGATTTTTGACTGGAATATATTATTAAAAATATTGGTGTTCCTATCAAGTTTCAACTTCACAGCAGGTTAATTATGTTCACCTGTACGTAATTTCCAACTTTTTTCTTTTGTACGGATACACCTCTATTTATATGTATATAAATAATCTTTATTGATGATTATACATACAGAGTATGTTTACACACGTCACAAACAAGCAAAAAATGTAAAACACCGCAATACATCAAATGTATCACAACAGAACATCACAAGACATGAATTCATCTAATGTATAAAATGCATTAACAATAAAAAAAAATTTAATTTCGGTCTTGAACTTTTCACGATTATGCGTCCGGATTGAGGATGGTAGTTTATTTATAAATTTAATTCCATAATAACCAACACCGTCCCGGGTCTTGGGGGCCAATTTTTTACTCTTCGCAACTTTAAGAAACGTTCGCAAGTCTGCGATTTCTCTGAATTCCAATTTTTGAGCCATCGTTTCTATACGTATGCGCATCGATGCGCACGTTTTCATACGTTTTGCTACGAGCGGACCTGAGCCGGTGCAAGTCACTTTGCGTATACGCTTTTGTGATGAAGTGAGGTTGGGTATTAATGTTTTAATTGTTATCAATAAAACAAGCAGCATTGCTGTATGTGGCGATCATGGTGCCGAGGCGGGTAATGAGATACAGCACGGAATAACTTCACGAATACGTCCTAAATAAAGAATTGCTCACTCTTCTGCCATTCTTTTCAATCTGTCAGCTCCAGGGACACTGTTTAAAACTTGTCACGATGATGTTTCATTTTTTTCTTTTCATCGTCTGCAGTCTGCAGTAAAGCTTTGCATTTGCTTCCCACTAACGAGTTCCAGGTTTTTGGAAATAGGTAATAATGTTCAGCTGTCTTCAACTGAGCAACAAATTCAACTGTGAGTAGATAGATGTTGTCAAAATATTACGAAAATTTATAAACCACTTTGTAGAATTCGGCCTACTGTCAAAGATATAGCCCTTCATAGTTAATTTTATTCGGATTTCAAAAATTTGTAACTCAGGAACATTTCGACAAAATTAGCCTAAATTTAGCGTTGACTGGTTTTATCGGCTACTTTTTCAATTTTTATAATGGTACAGGGTGTTCACGTATAAATTGGAGGCTTCCGCTCAAACATAGTGTGACGGTCCAAGATTTTGAGTCTCGCTTTATTCCACGCAATTTCGGTGTTTACCCGGCGAGGTCCAAGGGGAGATAATAGATGGCGTATTGGGAAAGCTGACGAGGATTTGAAATGCGCGCACAGGGTCTTTTTTTGGGGGTTTTTTGAATAGACGTCAAAAGCGATAAAGAGGCGTAATTTTCAGCCCTCTGGGAAAATTGTTAAAGGAGAAACCTCGACGCCCATCGGCAAAAATTGATCGAAAATTCGAATTCTGGGGCCTGCATACCATCGAGTCGAGGTAGGTGCTTGTGTGACTTTCTTTCGCTGTCTTCCGCAACTCACTTTTAGTTTCTCGGATTTCCCGTCATCGAAACCATTTTTGTTGGACCGTTGGATGTTTTTCTTCGGCCTGTTTGTGCCTGTCACCAGTCCGACCGTGTGGTCATCGTCAAGGGGGCTGTCTAGCCCGAAGCCGCACACTGTATCCGTCAGCAGCTTGACATTTCATCCCGAGCTTAGGATCGGCTCATCTGTCAAATACTTGAAGCGGATTGTCATCGACGCTTCCCCATCGGCATCTCGTTGCTCAGGACCACGTCTCTCTGCTTGTCGTCGTCGGCGTCGCGGTGCACGGCTGTCTGCTTCCTGGGGACTGGGCGGAGCTCATATTTGTACAGGATAAGTTTCTTGTTGTGCCGTCTACCTTTTCCACGGGTTCCTGGGATTCCCACACTATTTGTAAAGTAAATAACACTGATAAGAGTGTTTAGGGCTAGGGCGTTAGGCGTGCACGTTTCAACTTCCCCTGGTAGTCCATAGCTCGTTATAGAAAGTTACGGTCCGTTGACCATCACAGTGTTGGGGAATTCAGTGGGTCCCTGGGTGGGTGCGGTACCACGGGGGCTTCGCGGGCCTGGTCTGAGTCCGGGCGATTCACTTTTCGGCTCCGTTCTGGCCGCCGGGGGCACCAGTCGGCATTCGGCTCCGGCAGTCGAAGAGTTCCATCGGAGCGCTGTACCCTAGGAAAGAAACGTTGCGTTGTTGTCGTCGGCAGCCAGTGATGGCGAGTTTTACCATACTGTGTCCTTTGTAATAAAGAAAACCCCGAAATTCTGCGAATAAACTTCGCATAACCTCGACTTCTTGTGTTTCGAATTTCTAGGTTAGCTGTCAATAGTGTCAATCTGTCATTGTCGTGCCAACTGTCAGCATCAGCAGTGACGTTTGATTGACTGTACAGTAGATTCGCGGGGTCGTTGATTTGAGCCGTGTACAGTAGAACTGCGGGACCGCTCAGAGTTTGTGTCGTGGTCGTGGACTACATTTTCTTTCGAATAGTCGGGCGTTCGCAAAGAAGTATTACATAAAGCCTGGCTGGCGCCTTTATATAAATTTTATTTACCATCTGTCCATAGAACCTACGACCTTTGCTCACCGACAAACATAAACTGAGCCCGGCGCTCTTGATGAACGGAATCGTTCGTCATAATAGTTTCAAAAATTTAAGACCACTTTTTTACGCAGGTTTCGAAAGCACTAAAATTTTCTGTCGTCTATCGCGAGTCATCGAGAATTTTTCTCAAATTAGACACGTTGTATGTTATTATAGGAATTGATTCAGCTTTTCATCCTTGATTATAAATATACGTATATCCCACTCAATAGGTTCGTTAAAGGGGGACCGTGGGAAAAATTTTGTGTCAATTTTAAAATTTATATAGCTGCGGGATGGCTTTAGTTGATTTTTAGTCAAAATCGCATCGAAATTATCGTAAATTTTGTGGGCTGATTATGATGTCATACTGCGCACCGGAAAGGACAGGTCGGCAGGCCAAGGCACCACGCCAACAATTACTAGACCTTTATAAAATGAAACAAGTTCACCAAACGGTAGACACAGGTCATTTGACTTTAATTTCAAAGTACGGTGAACCAAACAGTAGACATATTTAAAAGCATAATTAAAGTGCGACTCTATCTCTCAATTGAATAAAATGGCAACATGGCAAAATCGCGACTACTGGAATTTAGTTCACCGTAGTTTGAAATTGAAGTCAAATGACCTGCGTCTACCGTTTGGTGAACTTGTTCCATTTTATAAAGGTCTAGTAATTGTTGGCGTGGTGCCTTGGCCTGCCGACCTGTCCTTTCCGGTGCGCAGTATGACGTCATAATCAGCCCACAAAATTTACGATAACTTCGTAACGGCTTGGAATTTTTTGATGCGATTTTGACTAAAAATCAACTAAAGCCATCCCGCAGCTATATATATTTTAAAATTGACACAATATTTCACCCACAGTCCCCCTTCAAGAAAACTACCAAGCAATATTTCTTTTTCAAAAGTTTGACTTTGTAAAGTCAAGTTAGATTCAGTAAAAGTTTCAAACTATAATGAAATCCATTTAAGTACGTACTAAAATGATAGAAAATTTACTGAGTTACTTTAAAGCAAAAAATAACTTTTCGATCATTTTAAAACTTCATCACTTTTTTCACATGTGTTTATGTTTTGTTGATTAACGTATCAAGTGTGAAGCATTTTTATAACCAGGATAAAAATCGGAATCCATTACCATATCAGAATAGGGCGTCGAATGTGAGAAAAATGTTCTATGTTGCACCCTGTAAGTGATATCCACAGACATTTTTCGTCGACAGATTCAAAGCCTACGGAAAAATTATGCTGTAATCGATGTTGTTTTTCATTTCCTGAATTATGTTCAAGGGGAAGTCTCCAGACGTATTCTTTGTTGTTATATGGAGGTTATGAAAATTTATTAATCTGAATGAAAACACGAACATCAGAAACTGACGTTTGAAAGCTTTGGGATGCTAGGGGATGAAGTGGAGGAGGGGGTTGATATTTTTCTGTCAAATAAGTACATTTAGCATGAAACACAACTTGAAGAGAAACCAAATAGAAAGCTTTTATTTACGTCAGAATATCATTTTTAAGCCGTCAAAACCTCCAACTTCAACCTCCTGTGGGTAAAAAACTGTCCATTATTTGAGTTTGCGGTTCACGGTATTTGGTTAGTATCTCATGAGCTACAACATATCAAAAATTCAGAGAATTTAACCGGGAGCCATTTTCCATAAGAATCGTGCGGGGTCCTTTAGCGTTGACTGGTTTTATCGGCTACTTTTTCAAGTTTTATAATGGTACAGAGTGTTCACGTATAAATTGGAGGCTTCCGCTCAAACATAGTTTCAAAAATTCAAGACCACTTTTTTTCGCAGGTTTCGAAGGCACTAAAATTTTCTGTCGTCTGCTATCGCGAGTCATCGAGAATTTTTCTCAAATTAGACACGTGTATGTTATTATAGGAATTGATTAAGCTTTTCATCCTGATTATAAATATACTTATATCGTATATCCCACTCGATAGGTTAGTTAAGAGACTACCAAGCAATATTTCTTTTTCAAAAGTTTGACTCTGTAAAGTCAAGTTAGGTTCAGTAAAAGTTTCAAACTATAGTGAAATCCATTTGAGTACCTGCTAGAATGAAAAAAAATTTACTGAGCTACTTTAAAACAAAAAATAACTTTTCGACCATTTTAAAACTTCATCACTTTTTTCACATGCATTTGTGTTTTGTTGATTAACCTATCAAGTGTAATGCATATTTATAATCAGGATAAAAATCGGAATCGATTACCATAATCAGAATAGGGCGTCGAATGTAAGAAAATTTTTCTATGTTGCACCCTGTAAGTGATATCCACAGACATTTTTCGTCGACAGATTCAAAGCCTACGGAAAAATTATGTTGTAATCGTTTCTCATTTCCCAAATTATGTTCAAGGGGAAGTCTCCAGACGTATTCTTTGTTGTTAAATATGGAGGTTATGAAAATTTATTAATCTGAATGAAAACACGAACATCAGAAACTGACGTTTGTAAGCTTTGGTAGGCTTGGCGTGGCTTGAGTAGATAAAATGCACCGATATTTGCAACGTTGTCGCGTCTACCATGCGTTTATTTACGAAGACCCAATTCGAACGTTTTTCGTTTTGCGAACACTGCTCAAAAATTGGCACACGGAAACGTATACGTAAATCTTCGTACGCAAATTTGCGCATACGCAACTTTACATATATTCTCAAAAATTGGCCCCTTGGTCAACCTCAAAAATCTCGAATCGATGTCATCACGGTTTCTGATATCATACCGGTGAGTCTGTCCTCTGCACACGCTACTGTTCAATGAATGGTCCTTCATGTAAAGCAAACACTCTAAAATGAACATCGACGGCAAAGTCAGAATGCGCAGCCTGCGGAAGGCCGACCTGCAGTCGTCACGGTAGCCAATACCGGCGATCACACGTACAGCCCTTCTTTGCAAGGCAAAACACTGATGAGGCGTGGGCAGAGTGACCCCAGATCAAAAGCGCATAAGCAATCGTTGGATGTACTGAACCGAAGTACGCCGTTCTGAGAATTTCCTTGGACACTCTGCCCACAAGACTCCTCAGTAGAAATATGTTTTTTGCAACTCTGGCGCAGACAGACCGCGCGTGCGGTTCCCAGCCAAGTCGAGGATCCATCGTCAACCCCAAAAACCTTACGCTCTCAGCCGCATCCGGAACATCCCGAGTTCCACGGCGTAATCCGAAAATCATCATCTCGGTTTTTGCGGAGTTTAGGCACAGCCTGTTGGTAAGGCACCAGCTCCTCACGGCGGCCTTCACATGATCCGCTCCATACTCTAAGCAACCCAAGCTGCGGTTTTTTTGCACGACTGTTGTGTCATCTGCATACAGGATAAATCCAGATCCAGAATCCACATCCGCACAGGGAAGGTCATTGGCAAAGATGAGAAATAGGCTGGGACCCAGAATAGACCCCTGCCGAACGCCGTGGTGCAAAGTCGCCGTGTCTGAAGCGGTGCCACCGTGACAGACAAACTGACGCCCACCCCCGAGATACGATGCCATCAGGCTGACGCTTGCCTCGTCGAAACCGTAGAAGTCAAGCTTCCTCAGCAGAATCTCATGGGAAACGCAGTCAAAAGCTTTTGTGAGGTCGAAGAACTGAGCCATGGTGTAAAACCCACCCTCGAACCCCGCATTGACCCGTCCCACAAGAGACGCCATCGCGAGAGCCGTGGACCTCCCCACCCGAAATCCAAACTGCGACTCGCTGAAGAGGTTGTTTCCCTCGAAGTGATGCGCGATCTGGAGATTAAGCACCTTCTCGAAATTTTTTGCAAAAACCGGTATAATCGATATTGGCCGGTAGTGCGAGGGATTGTTTGGATCACCCTTTTTATAGATAGGGGTGACCTTCGCCAACTTAAGTACCTCCGGAAATATACTTGCACGAATACAAACATTTATCAACTTTGTTAAAGGTATAAGAATTATGTATCTGATGGCGACGATAATTCTTTTGTTCATCCCGTATGCGTCGCGGGCGTCTGAGTTACCAAGAAGACTAATCACGTCGTTGATCTGTATGTAAGATACATCATCAAAAGAAAAGTTAAGACGGCGCCCGAGCGTGAGCTTGCCCAAGTAGTCCTCGGGCTTTTCGGTGGTGGCAAGCAAACCTCCCACCAGATCATCAGCAGCGCTCGAGAAAAAATCATTAAAGTCCTGTGCCGATAAATGTTTGGTTTTATTTTTACTATTTCTACCCGGTTTTGTGTGATTGATCAAGGACCACATTGCTCTTTGTCGGTCCCGCGATTCAGTAATGAATCTGTCATGAGCCCCCACTCTAGCTCTGCTCAGCTCGGCCCTGTACCTCGACCTCAGCCGCCCGACCTCGATCCCCAAACCAGCGTCGGGGTGTAGCCTGCTCATATCGCGCAAACGCTGAAGCTCGTCTCGCCGCCGTCGAAGCTCATCAGTGGACCAGTTGAGCTTTTCCCGAGGCGTACCGACGACTCTCGACTTGACCGGGAAACAACGGTCTATACCATCTGAAATGACATCAACAAATGAGCGAAACTTACTCTCAACATCAAGATCACTATCAACAAAAGACCAATAAACGCCCTGCAACAAAAGGTTAAGGTTGAACAAACCCACGTCCGTTATAGGCTGGTATGTTACTCTCTTTGTAACGGAAGGCCTGAAACTACAGTACAGAAAAATACCAAAGTGATCTGAGAGACCAGTATTGGTGATCCTCAATCCGCAATCGTTCAAAAGTACATCACTAACAAATACATTATCTAAACAATTATTATATCTGGTAGGCAAATCATTCAATTGTGATAAACCGAAAGAAGTGAATAAACACACCAGAGACGCCGCGTTGCCAGCGTTTGTGCCAAAAAGCACATTGAAATCACCGGTGACTATGACTTTTTTATTCTTCTTGTGCAGTAGGTCAAGTGCGAGCGAAAGGGACTCAATGAACTGAATAAAGTCGCCAGCAGGAGGTCTATAAACAGTCAAAATCAAAACATCGAGGGCCTCGACAGCTGCCATCTCGCAAACAGTCTCCACAGAGAGTTCCCTGACACCCCTGTTGTAAATGCCAGATGAATGCCAGTTGGTATCCAATGGTTTCACCATTTGGATTCGATGGTTTTGATTAGGTGTCATCGTGTTTCATCTGGTTACCTCTAATCCACAACCATGCTTTCATTTGGAACTCCATATGAAGTTATATCGATCGGAAATCCAAATACTTTTTTCATAACTTCCATTGGCTTTCTGATGCTTTTCATCTGGAATTTGCCCGAACTACAAATCACTGGCAATTCCATGTGAAATTTCTTTACTTTGTACTTGGAATTCCAAAGAAAATATCTCAAATGAAAATCCAAATGAAACTATTTCTCGTTCTGATTTGGAATTCCAAAGAAAACATCTCAAATGAAAATCCAAGTGAAAATATTTCCCGTTCTGATTTGGAATTCCAAAAGAATTTGAGATTGACTGATGTGCAAACCAATGCGCATGCGTTAATCGCCTATTCGCATTTGATTGGTCCGTAGCCAGCCTGTTCCCCTGCATATATTATATTAGTCCTATTATTATCACTGGTGATATGTTCAACCACTTCAATCGACTTCCTGGTCTGCTGTGTGAATGTGTGATGCTGTGTGAATAAGTGGTATATTGTGTTGCAAAATGGCAAACTTTGCCTTGGTAAAGTTTCTTTTCGACAATACCACTGCGGTGGTGTCGACGAAAACCATCATTAATTTCAATCCGGACAAAGTGGCAAAAAAGAAATTTAAAATCGAGTGGGTGGAGGAGGACGGCACCAAGTCTATTTATAAAGCCATGGTGCTTTTGACCGGTGGTAAGTTTTCGCTTTTATTTATTACTTTACACCTGATAGGGCGAATCGGCGATCCTATACGTAACGTAACACAACTTTCAACGTGAAAGAGTAGAGGAGTTTTGTTATTATGTTTTCCCGAGAGTTCTCTTGGATACCTATAAACCTATAATACCTATACCTATACGTTCCAGGGGAGTATAAACAATCTTTTATGAAAAATAAGTCAATTGTAATGAAAATAATAAATAAGCGTCATTGGAATTCCAAATGATTTGTGAATCAGGTAACAGATCATCATTTGGATTTTCAGTTGAATCTTTGATGATTGCCATTCGGAAAACCACTCATAAATGTGAGTGTAGAGGAGTTTAAATAAAGTTTTCCTCAGTTACCCATCAAGTAGATACACATCATTAACGATACAAGAAAGTAAAATTTCCATTTTACTGTTCTACCTAGCTGAGCGGTTAAAATAAAGCTAAACTCGTTTTGTCCCATTTTTTTATTTCAAATTTCCCGCGTTCTTGAATTAGGGTTTTCGTGCTTGGCTCGCGGGTCGCCCAGTTTATGTTGTGTTGACACGTGGGTCGTGGAAAGTGTTTGTCATAGAATACCGTGTTTGTGTCACTCCGTTTTCCCATGGTTTTCGCTTGTGCTGGACCGCCAATTGGGCTGTGATCCATGCAGATTCCCAAGTGGAATTCCAAATAAATCTTCCATAAAATCAATTTGGAAAACCATTTGGCAGTTCACTTCTCTGTTTGGAATTCCAGTTGAACTGTAAACAATTTACATTCCATGTGGAATTCCAAGTCATCGTCATTTAAACCCATTTGGAAAACCATCATAAATCCCATTGGTTTCGGTGTGGAATTCCGATTTCACATTCCAAATGAATTCCAAATGGATTTTTTTTTTATCTTTCCATTTGGAATTTTCAACAGGGACGGACCAACTCCTCACACTCCCCAGTCTGGATCGTTCTCTGGAAAATGGCCACGCCTTCGTGGATATGACTGGATCTGGAGAATCCAGCAGCCAGACTGTAGTTCTTCAATACAACATAATTGAGCTCATCATCGGTCAACCAGTGCTCGTTAACACAAATAAAAAGTGGACCGGAGTCGCTCAACAGGAATTCCAGTTCATTACATTTGTTGCGAAGACACTGGATGTTCAGGTGGAGGAGGGTTGGGTAGCCCCCTAATTTTCTGCCGGTTGAAGTGGCGGCTGAGGCGGTTTCCCGCGCCGGTGGAAAAAACGTGTCACCCGCGCACCGGAAGGCCAGATGGTTGGCTGCATCACCTTCTCAAGATTGTTCGAATCAATAGTTATCTTGAAAGGAGTATAGGAGGTAGAGTGAGATGAAGGAACAATCTCACAAGTCACCTCGGGGACAACGTGTCGAAGCATGCTGGTGACGTCTTACGCCGAAGTTTTTGCCATAAGTCTTCTTACAAGCAGATAAGCTTTTTTGGGGGCCGCTTTGACTTGGGTACTTGAGTTGCTGCCGACGAGAATGGGCTGCCTCGATTTCTTTCGTTCCCGTGGCGCTTTCTTTTTCACCGTGGTCCATACGTCCGAGTGGGCCGGACCCGCAGCAGCCAAGTGAGGCTCTGAAGCCTTACCACTCGTTGACGTCGTGGGTGAAGCTTCCGGTTGGTTTACCAGACTCGTTGATGCCTGGCTTCTTGTTGTGTTTGTTTGGGTTTTGGTTTGTTGTTTTTGGTTTTTATGGCGCTTCGCAGCTGTCCCGTCAAGCGATTGCGAACCGGCTTTTTTGGAACGAGTGTTATCAGCATTTCTCAGAAGTTCAACTTGTTCGTGTAAAAGTTTTATTTTGCTTCTCAACAGTGAAATTTGGAAGTCCTTCTGTTTGATAATGTAGTTGACTATGCGGCCATCCACCTTGTCGCTGTCGCCCAACAAGCCAACATCCACCTCATCGGCATCGTCGGCATCTTCATCAAGGTCATCCCGGCGTCCATCGTCACAACAAACAATTATGCCGTCGTCGTGGAATTTTACATTCGACGCAAGTTTCGCACAGTTGGGGTGAAAGTAATTGTCACAGACACTACACTTGAGAGCCGTAGCCCTTATTAGATTCTTCTTTTTACATTTTCTACACACCAGCGGAGCAACACCGTCGCTCGGCGCCATCTTGGTATGGGGCTGTGTTTTCTTCCTGGGGCTGTGTTTTCTTTATAGTTTAGATTGAAGAATTTAATGTCATTTGAAGCGAAAGCTGCTCAATCAAGGGAAAATATTTTGTCACACTCTTATTCCAGCTACTGCGACCATGTGAAGGATGAAATGAAAATTATTATAATTTTCAAGATTTATTTCGAATATGATGTTCAGAAACAGGGATAGGGGATGAAGGACGGGGTTGAGAGTATTTTTGAAGAATATACATTTTTACGAAACAAGATAATATGGAAGTCCACAACAATTTCCATTCATTTGGTTTATGACATGGAAGAATGTTTTATGCTTCATTATCTGTCTTGTCTGGAGTCCGATTTATGACTCCTTCGTCAATGATTTGGAGAGAGTTCAGAGGAGGTTTTTGAAGGCGGCTTATTTTATACTGGACAACCAATACCCTCCACGTGGTTTTCCTCAGGAGATCATGTTGGAGCGGTTCAACCTGTCATCTTTGAAGTCTCGAAGAGTGTTCCAGTCAATCCATTTTCTTTTTGGTCTATTTAGCAACACGTTGGATTGCCCTGATTTTCTTGGTGCTGTGGGTCTCAGTGTTCCTCGGCTTTCCTCTAGATCACACAGTTTATTCCACCTTCCCACAGCTAGAACCAACATCCTAGTGGCATCTCCTCTCTATCAGATGATTGTCAATTACTCTGCTTATGAGAGCGAGGTTGATCTCTTCAACTGTTCTCTGTCCGACATAAGAGCGAAGGTTTTTTCCTAAGTATGTACCCCCTCTCGGTTTTGTCTCTGGTATCCCTCACCCTTTAACTGGGCTTTTTTGCCTGTTGGGTGCAGTACAATAATAATAATAATAATAATAATAATAATTATAGTCAACTTCAACCCCCTGTGGGGTGGAAACTGGTCATACGAATGAGTTTTTCCTTGGTAATCTTGTTTAGCGTATCTGGTAAAGCACAATATCAGAAATTCAGCCGAATTGACCTATGGTTTTTTTTCCAACCCCACCCCCTATTTGGGGGTTGGAAAAAAAATTTGTGCCAAAATTCATAATTCGACAAAATAGAACCATCTGCATGACTTTCAAACGTAATTTCGAATTTGATACTTAAAAGTAGGGGTTGGGGGTGAGGGATGGGGTTGATTTTTTTCACAAAAGAAAAAGGGAATTGTCATGAGCCATATGTGTTAGAGAGGACGTTGAAATGTTCTCACTAACGTTGGAACATATTTTTTTACCTTGAAATAACCCATCTTCAACCCCTTATAGACAAAAAACTGTCAATTTTTTTGGGTAACGGACGATGGTTTTTAGCTCGTGTCGAATTGGGCTACAACATATTGAAAAATTAGAGAATTTGACCGAGACCCATTTTCCATATGAATCGTGCGGGGTCCTTTGCAATGGAAAAAACACGTAAAATGTTGTACAACACTCGTAGCTTGTTGCACAAAATGCTTTCCTACACTCAGCCTCTTACAGAACTCGGGTTGCGCCCTCGTTCTGCAAATTTCGGCTTCGTGTCTGAAAACCACTTATGTAACAGCCAACTCGTATTGTAAACTACCTACTATTAAAACACGCATCACGGCCGCAGTTTTGGGAATTTAGGAAAAAGAAAAAATACGGGTACACTATTTTGTACCATATTATCCATTGAGACAATAAAAAAAAAGTTGTGCAACTACCCCATTCATCAACAGTTGCCACTGACGAGTGACGTTGCGTGCGGAATAATCGAATCAAGAATCGCATTAGCTTGAATCGATTCACTAAATAATCGTATACAGTTGAATCGATTTAACTTTTCAGATGCATCGATTCCATTGAATCGATTCAAGTATGAATCGAATCGGATTTTGACATCCCTACGCCATGGGCGCCCGGAGGGGGGGGCAAGGGGGGGCACTTGCCCCCCCCTGGCTCCGGAGCAGCTGAATAAATTCTTCCTTACGAAAAAAAAAATTTTTTCGAGAAAGGAAAAAAAAATTCATATTCGAAAGAAAAAACTTTGAGAAGGTAATTTACATTTTTTTGAATTGTTAGAGCAATTTGAAATTTCATTAGGCTTCTACCTAAATTAGATAGCTACCCGTAAAGTCATAAAATAGGTAGATAGGTAGGTAGGTAGGTAACGATCTGCAATTTGTGCATTCCAGCTACCAGCTCCACTGCCCAATATAGGGTGAAATAATTATGTTATTTTACGTGTTTGTTGTGTTGATACATAAGATATAAAGACTTTTATATAAGCTGTATATGGATTTTACAGTTTATGTACTTAATTTGACACTTGTCAAAATAACCTCAAAAACTACAACATTTTCACAATTTGCACTGAAACAAACACGTAAAATGTTGTACAACACTCGTGGCTTGTTACACAAGATACTTTCCGACACTCAGCCTCTTACAGAACTCGGGCTGCGCCCTCGTTCTGCAAATTTCGGCTTCGTGTCTGAAAACCACTTATGTAACAGCCAACTCGTATCGTAAACTACTATTTTCCGTTTGGAAAGGACCCTAGAAGACTTCAATTCGCGTTTTCCTAAACCTAATAGGTAATCGTTAAAGACAGCAAAACAAAGCAATACTTGAAATTTTCTGAACCTCTGGTTTAAAGCACCAGGGGTTTTTTCAACATAATGAACGAGTGTAACAATTGACCTACCTATATCAATCATAGCAATACTTGAAATTTTCTGAACCTCTGCCTCTGGTTTAAAACACAAGGGGTTTCTTTTAACATAATGAACGAGTGTAACAATTGACCTCTATATCAATCATGGCAATAATTGAAATTTTCTAAACCTCTGGTTTAAAACACTAGGGGTTTTTTCAAGATAATGAACGAGTGTAACTATTGACCTGGCTATTTTGAAGTAAATTTTTATACATTTTGTACAAAATTACAAATTTTAATAAATTTCTCTAAAGTTAAGTTCAATTTTCAAATATATTTCCTTATTTTTCGCACAATAATTATTATCACCATTATTATTATTATTATTCGAAAAAATTTTCACCTGCGGCGCTAATCTAAAGGACTTCGCAAATTAGGCCAGGTAGGTATGTGACGTTCTCTAACTGAAGCTATTTGCCCCCCCCTGACAAAAATCCTGCGGGCGCCCATGCCCTACGCCGTCATCAAGCCATGTCTCAGTCACCATCACAACATCAAAGTCCCCGCACCCATGATCATTTCCACAATGTCATTGAAACCGGTGAACAGAGATCTTACATTTAGATGAGCGCACTTTAGAGAAACGGTCTCATCAGAAGAAATACTAGAATATATTATGTTATTTGTTCTATCCATAATACCTAAATACGATGTCTCGATTGACCAAGTCGATACTGATACGTACTACAAACATTGTCATTTACTGAATGGTCAACCGGGACGCTTCTTCCAAACCTTTTGTTGTATAATTCACAATTGTTACAATTTCTATTTCGCGAATCACATTCACGACCTCCATGCTTGTCAGAACAGTGTGGACATGTTATTTGATTTTGACAATCTTTTTTTCGTGTCCATATTGACAACAATTATAGCAGCGCAAAATATTGAAGTGTTCCTTGATCGTACATTTCTTCCAACCTATATACAAATACCCTCTTGAAATTAGTGTGCTGCGCTGCACAGAGATGGCGCTAGGCATGATGGCGCTAGGTACTTCAATGATAAGATTATTATAGCTTGAATGTTTCGGTTTCAAAATGGTGACTATTTTTATTTGTCTTAATGCCAAATGGTCGTGATCTTCTTGTGGGATCTCGTCCCAAGCTTATCGTATATAGTATGGGGGCATAGGTCGTACCGTGTGCAGCTTCGTGAAGATATATGTATAGAGTGTTATGTCTCAATCGATTCCTGGGTGATCAAGGACCATCGGTGGCGTATCTAGCGTATTTGGCACCCAGGGCGGACTATCCTGTAACACCCCCCTCCCCATAAACCTACCTAGAGAATGAGCTGGAGACTGCGTAGTGCTAGTGACACCCCCTGTGCCGGATTAGGCAATTTTGCGCCCCTAGATTTTTATGATTGAAAAATCGCGCCCAATTGGTGACATGGTATTCTTTGACATAGAAAAACGATTTTTCAACGAAGACAATTTTTTTTCGGAGGACGGGTCTTCACCAGCTTGTTTTGCACCCTCCAAGGCCTTGCGTCCTAGTTTTGTGGACTCATCTTGCACCACAAATAATCCGACACTGACACCCCCTTACTGTTGGTACCTGGTGCGTACCGCCCCCTCCGCTCCCGCTCCCCCGTTGGTACGCCACTGAGGACCATGAAAAATTATGATGGAATACTGGCATCTGCTGCAGGCAAATATGGTGGAGGCGCCAAAATGGGCTTAATCTGATACCTAATAAGAAACTGGCTGCAGCTCGTTTGTTTTTCAACGGATACTAACATCTGGAACGTCATTTTGTAGACAAAAGAACTCTCTCCTTATTTCACACCTGAATTCAAAAACATTATTTCGGGAAACTGTCAAAATTGTCTTTATAAGATATGCTAAATTCCGGCGTTTTTTGAAGGTTATCCGATATTTTTGAAACTTGGAAGTACCTATTATAGATCTTGAGGTTTCTTTTCCTTTCTACTTTTCCAAATTTCTACTTTTCCACTTCGTATCTTTGCTGTCTTGGCCGCCATATTGAAGATATGGCGCTCAAAAAACAGTTTTTTGTCAATATCTTCAATTCAACTGACTCAAGATCACTGAAACCTGATCACCTTAAAATCACTGACGGTGAATGGTTTCCGCAGGAAGGTTAAAAGTCATTTTTGTCACTTCAATAGGTAGGGAGTTGTGTTTACATCGGTTGAGCTTTGTAATAATTTATCCATCTGTTGATTATGATTGTCTAGAATGTTTCACTTGATTTGTATTTCATTATTTTGTTTATGGTTATCGGTTGCATTGATTTAGATTTAATTAATTTTTCTTCCATGGGGTTAAGTAGAATAGCGTCCAGCTAAACTTCGCCCCGAAATGAAATTTATTTTTTCACTGTTTTTATATTTCTTAGAAATAAAGTCCATTTATTATTATCACATATTATTATTATTATTATTATTATTATTAATGTTATTATTATTATTATTATCATTATTATTATAAAGATTGAAACGTGTATATGCGGAGGAAAGCCCATATCCAAGTCTCTACAATTTGACATATCAATCATTTATGTGCGACTTACGGTCCTTGAGTTAGGGATTTCAGAACTCCCGGAAGCATCAATTTCCGGCATTCAATCAGCATGTCAAATTGATACCACCGAACCACCGTCATGTATTAAGCAAATTAACCATAAATAGCACTTGGCTATTAACCACAGATAATTAAAATTTAGAAAATTGATCATGGCGATGTTAATTGTGTAATTACAAGGTAAACTGTGAAGGCAAATTAACTTCAGAAAGAAATGAAGGTAATATAGCATTTGAAGAATATCAGACACATTCGAAACTCATTATTATAATGAAATTTGGGGTCATCATTCACAATTTCTACTTTTCCACTTCGTATCTCTGCCGTTCTGGCCATAATTTTGAAAATATGGCGCCCAAAGAAACAGAGTTTCGGATTTTTTTTGGGAAATTCTTCATAAAATTCTAGAATTCATATCAAAATGAAGGTCCATTAAATTCCCTAAAATTTGACATCCGAATCACCTATGTGCGACTTACGGTTCTTAAGTTATATCTTTTCAAAGTCAATTTCCCCTTAGAGTTCACCCTGTAGTTGCATAACAATCATTATCATGAATATGATTGATTTTCTGGATATTAATGGTCTGTGGTTGACAACTGATCATTATTTATGGTTAATTTGACTGCCACGTGAAGCTGAGATCAACTTAACATGCTGATTGGATGCCAAAAGTTGATGCTTCAGGGAGCTCTAGAAACCATAACCAAAGAACCGGAAGTAGCACGTACACGAGTAAGGTGTCAAATTGTAGAGAATTGAATGAGCTTCCATTTGCATATAAACGCTTTCATCTCACATTGAAATGAAGATATTGACAAAAAAAAAACGTTTTTTGGGCGTCATCTTCTCTCAATATGACGGCCAAAACGGCAAATATACGAAGTGGAAAAGTAAAAATTCTGAAAGGGCACGTCAAGAGCTATAATGCTGCCAAGTTTCAAAAATATCGGATAATAACCTTCAAAAAACGCCTGAATTTGGCATATCTTATGGAGACAATTTGACAGTTTTTTGCCAAGCAGTGTTAAAATGCTCCCAATTATGGTGAAAATCACCATTTCAATCGGGTACGCGTGGGCAACACTCATGCATCATTTTTAATATTTTTCACTATATGTATAGTGTGAATTCGGAACGATCTTATTACCCTAATAGGGTGGGGTCACGGTCACATCAGTCACATCAGTTACATCAGTTTGCAAGAAAAGCTCAGGCAGGTTGGAAGCTCGGCACATCTGTGCTCGGCACGCAAGAATGTCAACTTGCTTGTTCATATTAAAATTTGCACACTTGCAAAGTTTGCAAACTGACCGCTGCGCGCTGGGGGTGACGATAGTGACAGTGAGGTATTATTTGAAGGAATAACTAGAATCGGTGAGTACCTGATCCCTGATCTTTACTTTTCTTTTCACATGGTATTTGTACTACTGGTAGGTTCCGAAAGAAAGTTCCCGAACCCTTCATCAACGGGCCTTCCACCCATCAGTATTAGCAGAAAGCACTGTTTCTTGCATTTTGTTTTATTACAGGTGGGTTTTTATTGGCTCTGTGTAAAAAGAGCGCTAGAATAAATAGCGCTTTTAAATATGGCGCGTCAAAAGATAGCGCTTGGGAAAAAACGGCGCGTCCAAATAAAGCGACCAGAAAAAACAGCGTGTCAGAAAATGGCGCTCGGCCCGCTCGGTAAAACTGGCGCGTCTAAATCAAGCGTCCAGAAAAAATAGCGCGTCTGGAAAAAGCGTGTCGCAAAATGGCGGAATGGCGCTCGGTAAAAATGGCTCTGTGTAAAAAGAGCGCTGGGGAAAATGGCGTACCCAATAGCGCGAAATGAAGAGCGATTGAAAAAAAAACAGCGCGTGTGAAAAGAGCGTCCCGTAATATAGTTGCGTCCAAAAATAGCGCCACTAAAAATGCCGCAAAGACAGTATGGATTGTCTTCCTCATTGAATCAGTAGCTTGGAATGTTGACAGCTATTTCGGAAGTCATATGTTGCTGCTACTGGCTACCGAATGTATAATCTGCCTGAGCCTCAACTCAGATGTTTTCGCCAGCAGTTTGAGAGGTCGTTTTTGAAGGCAAATGCTGTAATTTTTCTGGTTCTGAGACATGGTTATGCCCAGTAGTTGCCTTCTTGGAATCGTTGACGCTGTAGTTGATTAAATGGTCCTTGCACCCAGTTCTTGTGCATCTCCATGAAGTTAACTTTGATAAATTTGATGACTTTGATGACTTTGACTTTGATGAACTCTGATGGACGTTTTGTTTCTGAAATGGCTTGAGATATTTTCTTGAAATTCACCAGTAATATTTCTCTGTTGGAACTTATCCAAAAGTCATCCGGGTAAGTCGAAATCCAGGGCCGGGCTAGAACAAATATGCCCCTTTGTTATTTGATCAAAAAGTACATTTTCTGACTACTTTTCTGAAAAACTGCTATCGGATTCAAAAAGCTAAGGAAAAATGCCCCAAGAATCACTCTTCAATTTAGATGGCACACCTGAACCGTTTCGGCAATAGAATTTAAAGTAAAATTTGTGGGTAAGTTTTCATTTTCAACCGGACATAATCGACTCATTTTTCAATTGAATTCATTCGAAATCATTTTTTGGTTTGTCTTTGTTGAATAGAAGAGCTTGGTTGGAAGAAAAATTCCAGAGCCGACCATTTTTTTTTATGACAAAATTGCGAGTGAAGCACAAAATAAGACTCGATTTGGTCGTAAAAAAATTCTCGGCTATGGATTTTTTCTCTCAACCAAGCTCTTCTATTTCACAGAGACAAACTAAAAAATGGATTTGATTGAATTCAATCAATCAATCATATCCGGTCAAAAATGGAAACTCATCCACAAATTTTACTTTTAATTTTATTATCGGAACGGTTCAGATGTGCCATCTAAATTGGAGAGTGATTCTTGAAGCATTTCTCCTCAGCTTTTCAAATCCGATAGCAGTTTTTCCGAAAAGTGGTCAGAAAATGCACTTTTTGATTAAATAACAAATTATCACGTTTTTTCTAGCCCGGCTCCGAATTTTGACTTACCCGGTGTGGCTTCTGGATAAGTTTTAAAAGAGAAATAGTACTAGTGAATTTCAACAAAATATCTCTAGCCGTTTCAAAAATATCGCTCATCAAAGTTTCATACGAAACACACAAAACACCCTGTATCATCGTAACCAATGGAGAAAACAAATTTTTTTCTGTGGATTCTGACTCGTCTCGAAGTCCTCTATCTCCCACTAGTCTATGTAAGGTCACTCATGAATCACCCCGTATGTTCTTTATAATCAAGACCTTTATTGTATTGAATGTCTTTCATTTTGTCACTTCATGATAGCCTATCACTTTTCGTTTCTTAATAGAGGGGTGGGTCACTCGCCTCCCCAACAACAAAAATTAAAAAGAAATCATAGATATCTTTTGAACACTCAATAATCTCAACAAGTGTTATTCCAAAATTACCAAATATTTAAATGTTATTTACCATCCTGTGAATGATTGAAAGAAATATCTCGATGTAATTTACCATTAGTGAAAAAGTTCTTACCCTTTCAGGTCAACACTGTTCAGTTCAGTGTGGACCTCTATACACCACTTCTAGTGTTAAGGACGGAGTCATATTGGTGGAATAAGCGTTGCGAAATCAATCCGTGTGGGTTTATTCCTTGACGGATTCTGACCATTTTGGTCTCTTTCGAAAGTTACAAGGATGTACTTTGGTTTGAGCCCATTGGCATTTCCGAAATCCTAGAAAAAAATTTAAATTTTGACATTTGAGAAAATTATTTTTGGATTTTGGAAATGCCAATGGGCTCAAACCAAAGTACATCCTTGTAGCTTTCGAAAGAGACCAAAATGGTAAAAATACGTCAAGGAATAAACCCACACGGATTGATTTCGCAACGCTTATTTTACCAATATGACTCCGTCCTTAAGTCAGTGAGTCAGTGTTGGTTTCAACACTGGATTTCTAAGTGTGTACAGTTGTGATGTTGTGAATGTTGTGATGCCGTTGAAGTGGTCGCTCTCCGGGCCGTCAATGGTATGTAGCGGTCTTGTGCTGCAGAAGTTTAAGCGTGGTCGCCATCCATATCTCTCTCCCACATTCCCCAGTGAGTCGAAAAGGCGACCAGAGCCGCGAGATCACGCTCTAGGTCGTCTCAGAATCCTCGCTACTTATTTGTCTTTGGCCAACCTACAGCAGTGATATTCGGTAATATTTTACTTTGAAATTCCAATCACTCAAACCAGATATGAGTTTTTGAAGTGGAACTTCTATTCTTGCGCCTAGATCACAACACATAACTAACGCAGAACCACACATGGGAGTGAATTCGCTTTATGGCATCAGTAGATGTAACGAAGGTGTGTAACTCGGAGGTGTAACGTTATAGTGTCAGGTCCTTGGGGTGACCAGTGTCGTCCTAGAAATGGTGGAGAGATGGGAGAGTAAGCTGTTGCGGCGTTCGGTTCTATTCTTTACAGTTAGTATTCTTCTACCGCTTGCATTGTGTTTTAAGGACAACAGCTTCTATCATAAACTAAAATTTGATTTTATCGATGAATTCTAACTCAGCGGTAGTGTCATTTACAACCGAAAATGATTAATTTATTTTCGTAATGCGTGTCGCCGACACTGGACTCTTCTACTTGGTGTTGTGCAGAGGTGTTGTGGTGCTGGGTGGCCCGACAGAAATGGTTCTCGACTTGGCTAGAAGTTATCATTGTATCCATTGTGTGACGCGAGGGGTGGATCACGGACCCAAAATTTGTAGGTACACCATGGGCCGTATTCATACCTCGCTTTTCGATGCGCATTTAGGGGCATTTCTCATATTTCAGTGTTCAAAAATACATTATTGCGATTGGGAGCGATTGTATGTACTTAATTGCGATTCATTTTCGAGTTAATTTGTATTTTTGAACACTGAATTATGAGAAATGCCCCTAAATTCGCATCACTCTAATAGCGCTTTTAGCTCAAAAGCGAGGTATGAATACGGCCCCATAATACCAAAGCTTGTATTACCAGCATCAATTTGCACATAATACCGATAATACCGGAAATACTGAGAATAATACCAATAATACCATATTACCAAATATTTGCGATAATACCGATATAATTTCCAAAATATTTCCTGATAATACCAATATTACTGGAAATAATACCTATAATACCGATAATACCAATAATACTGGAAAGTGGAAATAATATCAGATAATTTATAATATCAATAATATCGCTATTGGAACCAAAAATCGTTTTCTTTCGATATTTTGTGAACCGTTCGACCGATTTGGCTCAAATTTTACACAGACAGTCTTAAATTATTGACTCATGAGTAGGGCTGGGCGATTATGAGATATTATAACAGATAATCGATTATAAAAAAATAATATATTACTTCGATTAATCGATTATTTCATTTATTTCAAAATCGATTAATTGATTGTTTTGAAATCAATTAATCGATTTTATCAGTGCCGTCTTTGGAACAAATGAGGCCCCGGGACAGGCAATGAGGGGCCCCCTTATAAAGGGTTTGCGAAAAGAAAAAGAACGCGAGTGATGCCACCTTTCGCGAAAAGGGGCGTAGAAATCCAGCAGTGGCTCAGCCAGAATTTGAGGACGGAGGGGGCAAAGACAACGACGAGGGCGCAACTTCGGGAGTGGTAGCGCCGCAGCCGAAATTTTTAGCCATATTAATGATAATGCTGATGATAATCGGCATATTTCAAGCGTTTTGCGATTCCACTTTTTGACTTTCTTAGCACAATTACTTAATAAACAAACTTTTTTTCACAAAAATGTTGGGCTTGTTGGAAATTTTCGACAGAAAACCGGTCTTTTCTGGTTTGGTTCAGTGGGATGGAGCGCCATGGGCGCTTTGGGGGTTGAGGGAGGGACGCACGATCAGCTCAGAAAGTGACATAATTAAATAAACGTCGTGATACGGGATATGAGACCAATATTTTTTACTAAAAAAGTCTACTTTTAGAAATTAAGAGAGGCGTCGGGGGCCCCCAAAAAAGCCGGGGTCCTGAGCTTGGGCCCTTTGGACCCATGCCTAAAGACGGCACTGGATTTTATTCGATTATGCATAGTCGATTATGAAATATGCGATTATTCTATTCGAATCGTTCATTGAATAATCGATTGATCGATCAAAAAATCGAATAATTGATCAAAAAAATCGAATAATCCCTTAAATAATCGATTATTCACAATCGAATAATCGACTGATTGATCGTTTATTCATAATCGACTACCTAATTGAATAATCGATTAATCGGGATTTTCGATAATTCGATGATTTTTTTGCATGCTAAAATAATCGATTAATCAAATGTATTGCCCAGCGCTACTCATGAGCTGCTTATAACGTATTTCTTCAAGACACTCCAGTGTCCAATTTGAAAAAAAAACTGCTTCAAGTCACGAGACATTCCGTGAAATTCGGACCACATCAGTCAAACGGTAATTTTTTGGTGAAGAGTTGATGGTTAGGGAGTTTTATAAGCAGGTAATATTTCAACCACCTTTTGAAGCGCCTATTTGCGAAATCGCGCTGCCTGGCAATAGCCTAATCTCGAGCCAAACATGGGACGATGGCTTCACTCCAGTTGAGTGATAATTTGACTGCGACAACGCTTAGCGCGACCAAAATTTGAATGGGAGGCCGTCGATTGGTAGTGCCAGTGGGAGAGCCGCTAGCGGATCTCTTCTGATTGGCGGCCTCATTGTGAGTGGAGAAGATATATCGTAGGAACTTTAGAACCACATAGTTAGGCAAATTACATTCACGAGGTACATACCTATCTAAATACCTATGTATTTTATATACCGGGTGATCATTTGAAAACTATCCACCTGCAATAACTCCCGATTCCTATTGAAAATGTCTTCGGGCAAAAATAGGACGATTTTTATATCGAGGGACACATCTGAAACATACATTAGCGATTTTCTATATTTAGCCCCCTCGCCCCCACCTACCTCAATTTTGAAATTTCAAATGACACCACTAATTTTGCGATACATTAAATTCAACAGAATTGATTCTCTTTCTGAAAAAACATTTCTAAAATTTTTAACCCCACCCCTCTTTCCCCCTAAATTCTCTGAGTATCCAATTGAATATTCTTGACCTCTCAATTCTCTTCAATGCAGTCAACGTCATCCTGCACAGCATCGAAAGAGGAAATTTTCTATGGAAAAAGTGCCACCTAAATTCACCCCTTCGCTCCCCCCTCCTCACCTTGAAAATCTAAAATGACAATACCTACTTTGTGATACATCAAATTGAAGGTAATTGAATTCTCTCCCTGAACACAATTTTTTTGGAATTTTTAAAACCCCCGTTTTTCTACTAAAATACTCCAAATGTCCAGTTGAATGAGGGAGGAGTTGAAAATTTAAAAAAAAATTGTTTTTAGAGAGAATTCAATTTCCTTAAATTTAATGTATCACAAAGTGGGTGATTTTCTGTTGAATTTTAAAGTTGAGGGGGGGAGAGCAATGGGGTCAATTTGGGTGGCACTTTTTCCAACGAAAATTCTCTTCTTTGAATTTATTCAGGATGATGCTGACTAAACTGAAGAGAATTGAGGGGTCCAGAATATTGGAAGGGACACTCAGAGAATTTTTAGGGAGAAGGGGGGTAGAGTTGAATTTTTTGAAAATATATTTTTCAAAAAAAAAATTAATTTTCTTCAATTTGATGTATCGCAAGGTAGGTAGTGTTATTCGAAATTTTATTTTTGGGATAGGTGGGGGTGAGGGGGCTGAAGATAGAAATTTGCCAATGTATGTTTTAGATGTCCCCCTCGATATAAAAATCGACGTGTTTTTACTCGAAGAAATATTGACTAGGAATCGGGAGTTATTGCAGGTGGATAGTTTTCAAATGATCACCCGGTGTGTATATATATATATATATATTTATTGAATTATATTGTAATTATAATTTATATATATCATAATATATATATAATTAATTATATGTAATTATATAAATTACATATATATATTTTTTTCAAATTTTTTCATTCAAAATTGATACCGGAGTTTTCCAAGCGACATTCTTATACTTTGTGGAGATTATTAGATTGCCATGCTGTGCCTACCAGACACAGTTTCCACCGTGCTTTAATATAACGGGGAAAATCGTACAGTAAGAAAATCCGTCACGATTTCACATTCGCATAATTATTATGTGTACCTTGGACAGACGGACCGCGTCGGCTCACCGGCACCGCAGGAAGATAAAATAAAATAATAATAAAAATTATTATTATATTATGGTTACTTTATGGAGAATATAATTGATGAAAATAGATAGATATTTATTGTATTAGGGGTATGAGTGAGACTTCATGTGACGGAGATGGAAGTTTAAGCGCCGAGCACAGCGAGAGAGTAACAAAAAAGTCTAATCGTGAAAAAATCATGTCGAAAGTATTCTGCTCATCAAGTGACCCATAATAATTATAATGATAATAAAATCGTAATAAAAAAAAAACAAGATGCTACAAACCGTTAGGGAGCGGAGCGGGAGTACGAAAAGAACACCTCTTCGAACGTTGTTTGCTAATTGATTCATACCATCATACCTATAGAAGTTCCACTTCTTCCGAGGGTGACTATGGTCATGCACCCACGTTTTTTTTCTTCCAAGTTTCAAAGTTCAATATGCTGGCACAAAATGATTACCTTCGCCATTTTACCTTCTATTTTCAAAATTCAAAAAAGTTCCTGCGAAGCCCCACGACCAATTTTCGTAACTGTACTATTGGAATGCATTTTTTTTGGGAAATCGCGCTCGTACTAAACTTTCGGCAATTTTACACTGTTCCATTGATCACCATGTAGGAATATTATATCACATTTTTCGTGTCTGGCATGATCACAGCACAGGGCCGCCGTAAGCGGGCGTGCAACGCGTGCACCGCACGCGGGCGCCATCGTCGAGGGGCGGCAAATCGACGCCAAATAATAATAGCAGTAGTGATGATATTTCTTTATTTTTTTTTCAATCACAAAATGTATGAATTAAATATCGAAAATGCGACAATAAGGCAAACGCAAGCACCTAGCGCCTCTGTACCAACAAGCCGGTCGTAAAAATACCTAAAACACACATGGCTCGCAGGTAGATTTCTATTCTCCTAGATTTCGCCCTTCGGCGCGTGTACCGCAGCCCTGGGTTGCGTTCGAGAACTACACTATTCTGCGATTGTTGCAGAAATGACCGTTCGAGATCTCTTCTGTGCGCACTATCGGCAACGCAGTAAACCGTTCGAGAACTCACAACGTGTCGCGTTGAAGTGACAAATTTCGCAGCACCTCCGAGCGCCGTGAAAGTTACTCGTCATGCGCACCTCAGCACCCCACATATTTCTCGGTCAAACTTTATTTTATTTTGACCATTATCTTTCGATTGGGTACTTACGTGGTAGGCAGTACCTATAAAAATGGGTACTTTATCAGAAAAGCTTACTTTACTTTGAAACTAAACAGCACTGCGGTCGCCATCAGTGAGATTGAGAGTGACATTTCCACCACAGCAAAAATCGTTCGGAAAGTGGTAGCTACTTTGCCTTACTTGATACCCCCACTCCAAAAATGCAAGAATCGCAGAATAGTGTAGTTCTCGAACGCGACCCTGAGTCGCATTCCCGTTCTTTTCCCCGCCCCTCCCATAAACTAGCGAAAACAGCACGTATCAAAAGTAATAAAATCGAACGGTCAGGCCATGAGACCTTTATTTTTGACCAATATTTGGTATTTGCTCTCATAGTTTGCGAGTTCGAACACCAAAAAGGTTCACGAGAGAAATTGAACTACTAGCCGGTGCTTATTACCCAGTGAACACGGACCTCTATAAGAGGTTTTATGATGTCCATTTTAAGTGAAATTTGTGAAGTCCCAAAATAACTTCGCATAGCTTGCCTGAAGAGGTCTCTCCGGAAACCTAAAATTTTAACGATGTCCATAAAAGGTTAAATTAGTGACTTCTCAAAGCGACTTCCCACAGCTTGCTTGGGGGAGGTCCAAGAACCTATGTCCAATTATTGTCATCGAATCTATACGAAGGCAATCAAAAGTTATGATGATTTTAGAAATCGTCTGAATTTGCTTGCCCCCTAGACTTTTTTGATGTGTGTCTGTCTATACGTTGCCCTTTCGTATAGATTGATGAGATTAAGAATCTTTGCCCTGTCCCCCAAGCCATTTCCCGAAGTCAATCGATCCACGCTGCCAATGAAATAATCGTTGAATGCATCAGGATACCTGTAGGAATCAGCCAGCCTATCACCCCCCACCCCCATAGATTATCATAGAGGAAGGGTAAGGTGACCAGACGTTCCGATTTGATCGGAACTGTACCGTTTTCGGGAGACACTTTCCGATTGGACTTTCTGTTCCGTAAATGTTCCGATTTGAGTAACTGTTCCGTAAATGCTCCGATTTCCGATTTGAGCAACGAACATTTCAATTTTTTTTCACCAATTCTATATTTTCGGTAAATTTGGTTGAAATTCATGTAGATTGTAGTTTATTTTACAATATTGAATTTATTTCGATTGGCACCCACGCTATGCAAGTGGGTCTCGACTGTCTCTGTCTTACTCAAGGGAGGCTGTGGCCTGGCCAAAATCAGCCTCGTTTTCCCGCCAACGACCAGGACCCCAGCCTTCCTTGAGTAAGAAAGTTTTTGATCATACGGTACATGTTGTTTCAGAAAAGCATATTTTTATTAACAACATTATTTCATTATTATTGGGATTATTATGAACACTGTTGGTTGAAAAGGGGGCAAATAAGGGACAGCACTTAACCGCCCTCCTGCTGTTTTTTTTTGCAAAAAAATTTTTAGAAAAACTTAGTTTCAGACTGGGTTTCAGAAAATATCCCCAAATATCGGTCTATCCAACAAGGAACAGACGCGAAAAAATGAGGAATAGATGGTCCCCCAGAGGAATAGAGTCTCCCCATGTTCCGATTTTTTCACTGAGAAATCTGGTCACCTTAAGGAAGGGAGTCCCACTGACGGGTTTTTTCCTACACCACTTTTTAAGCCTCGCCAGACCCAGACCAAGAGTGGCGGAGGCTATTGTGGCCGCTTTTTTTTGTGATCAATATTTTTATCACTATTTTTCCCTCGTTTCCTAGCAAAATTCACCTAAATCTTGCATATATTCCGAATGGTTAAGCATTTCGTGTTCATTCTTTCGTTAATAGAACCTTACCTATTGCGGGTCGAAACCGACGACGTTTGAAGATGATCGGTCAAATATAAACAATCTTCAACAACAATAAAGAACTCACAGGTTGCGAAATTGATTTAAGATAAAGAAAACACCAATTCAGAAACAATCGTTTATTATTTATTATAGGTACAGGGTCCGGCAAAAAGTACTGATCATTTCATTTTTGGAATAAGAAAGTAGGTACCTACCAAATAGTCATCACCAATTTTTTTCTTGTATGAAGAGAAGGCTTGGCAAATTTTGCTACATGCATTGTCAGCTATCAAAATGAAGTGTTTGGAAAATGTGTCGAAAAATTGGTCCAGAAATAATGCGTTTTTTCCATCCAAATGGATTTTAAAGGAATTTTCGGCGCGAGTTCTGAACTCGACACGTATCCTGTACCCCGAAACACACAGGGGTTCGGCAAAATTTCCGGTATAGTGGAGCAAAAGCATCCACCGGCGTCGGTGTTAGGCCTGGTTGCGGAAATAGGACGACGTTAAATAAACGAATAAAAAAATTACTGTTTAGAATCAGGCTGTCGTACAGTTTTTCAGCTTTCAGGACATTGCTTTCGTGTTCCAGGAAACTTTCGCAAATGATGCAAATCCCTTTTCTATGGGCGAGGGCGTTGATCGGATTGCTGTCAAGTCTGCTTTCTGATAAACACCTTTGTTTAAAGAAATCATTAGGTTCTCTTCGGATTTATTGACATAGTTCAGTTCCCAATTTTTATTGGTAGGTAGGTATATGGTAAATCGTGGACTGATTATTGTGTAAATTATCTCGTCGCACGCTTATTGTAAATTCACAGGTAGGTACATACAGTTTTCGATTTTCCTGCAGGCACTACGCTCACTAAAGGTAGATTTATGGCAGTTTTTGATGTTGCCCTAATAACAACATTAGACACATCATACCGGTGAGGATTTAATTAGCTCAGCTGGAACATCAAAGTTATTATTCTGGCTAACTGACGCAGCAAAGAAAACGTATAATAACGTAATCAGAGCGGTCTTTGATGTTTGGTTTTAACTTCACCTCTGTATTAGGAAAAATGCCCCGAAGGTAAATATCAGGATCCAGGAGTGGCAGGAGTGCTGGTTTAACATAATTTTAACACTTGTTGGGATATCCAAGTTCGTTAGGTACGAGTATATGCTGGTGCATGCGCCTTTCTGCTGTTTGGAGGCGGCGGAATATCAGCACGGAACGGGAACATTGTAGTAGGTCTGTGGGAAAACAGGGTGTGCTAATCGATTCAGGACATTTTACTGTACCTCAAAATATTACGACATGTTACTGGCAATTGAAGGTGCATTTTTCACTGCCTGAAGATTCACTGCCAAGGTAAGTAACAAAATCGATAGCTTGTTGCCGCTTTGAAAACAAAACTGGCATTGTTTGTCTTCACTCTCATATTTGTGTACTGGTTTCTCATTCAATCCATTTAATAATCGGGGGTAAATCCTCGAATCACTGAATGGTGATTTTTCAGGGGTTTAATTTTGTTGATTGATAGAAGATGTGATGCTGCCAATTTGATATTTTGGATTATTTTCACTTGATCGAATGTTCGATTCACTGTTGATTTTTTTTGGGAGGCTAGTCTCGATCAGAGCAGGATGAATGCTGGAAAGAAGGAATACAGGTAATGCATTTTTTTTTTATAATATTACGTTTAGACGAATTTAGATATTTCCAGACTCATCCTGCCAGTACCGATGTATCATAATGATTACAATATTTGGTCAGTATTAAAAAATTGCATTGGAAAAGAACTTAGCAAAATCACAATGCCAGTTGTCTTCAATGAGCCATTGAGTTTCCTACAAAGGATGGCGGAGTACATGGAGTACTCTCATTTGTTGCGCATAGCATCCCAGCAGCAAGATCCTATAGCAAGAATGCAATACGTTATCGGTAATTATTCGTTTAGAAATATTTTTTCGATTATAATTTTCGAATTTGCCATCAGGTTTCGCTGTCAGCGCATTGGCGTCCAATTGGGAACGTCTCGGCAAACCCTTCAACCCCCTATTGGGGGAAACTTACGAACTCGAGCGGGAAGAATTCAAAATAATTTGCGAACAAGTCAGCCATCACCCACCAGTTTCTGCTTTCCACGCGGAAAGCAGCGACTGGGTATTTCACGGGTCGATCCATCCAAAATTGAAGTTTTGGGGTAAAAGCGTCGAAATCCAGCCCAAAGGAGTCGTCACAGTCGAGTTTCCAAAGTAAATAAACAAATGTTTATCTGTCACGTTCCAATCATTATACCGTTCGTTTTCTAGACTCAACGAGGCTTATACTTGGAGCAACGTCCAGTGTTGCGTGCACAACATTATCGTCGGAAAATTGTGGATGGAACAATGCGGTACGATGGAAATTACCAACCATTCGACTGGACACAGAGCGCACCTGACATTCAAACCAGCCGGTTGGAATTCCAAAGATCTACATCGAGTCGAAGGGTACATTGCAGATAAATCGTAAGTCTGACTCAACTTCTCCAAAACCCAGAGATTACTTACGTTTTTCCAGAAAGCATAAGTTGTTCTACATATACGGAAAATGGACTGAATTCATCAAGTGTGCGGATTACGAAACGTACGAGGATTACTCCAAGGAAAATTCGCACAAATTCGCGAAAAGTGACAGGAGCAAAAGTCCGAACGACTCTCCGTCGCACACTTCCAGGAAGGTGTTGCAGAAGTTGAACAGTCTGAAAGTTAGCCCATTCAAGTCCAACTCTACGCAAGAAGTAAGAACCACGTGCGTGTTATTGATTTTCTTTGAGAGGGTTGGTTCATTATTCCCAGAGTATGGATGAGTGTGCCCCCCCTGACGTTCCAGATGGCATCGTTCCGAAAACGGAATCCACATATTCCATCGACGTTCCGAATTCTGTTACCATATGGCAGGTCAAACCGAGGCCTATGCAGAGCGGAGACGTAAGTACCTGTTCTTTGATTTTTTTTGTTGCGCTGATAAATGCACCCTACCTAAAGGGACGGCTTCAAGACCTCACTTTATCTCAAGAAAACATGATATTGAAAAAATCGTTGTTGAAAGACTACCACGGGTACCCTTGAAGCAGGCACTTGTCCCTACAAATAAGTATGTCTTTTTGAGTAACCGTAAATATCTTTTTTTTTTTGAAGCGGAAGGGAGGGCGTGGTTATATTTTTACTGCTAGCCGTGAAGTACCTACGTCATAAATAACCTGTCCCTGAATCGCGATTTTCTCAGTTGCTCTTCTGGATTTAAACTGGGCCTCAGCTATAATAATATTCTCTCAACCTAGCTGGGTATTAGATTGTCAAAGCCTGGGTCGTCTTATCTCCCATTTCCAATTTCAAGTAGGAAGCATCTTATATGCCCGAACTTTGGACGCCCGTTTCTTTCGACTGGAGGCGTACAAAATAGTGAACAAATGAACTAATTCGAGTCAATACTCGCCACAACCGTACATAAACTTGACTGAATCCTCGTCTGAATCAGAAGAGACCCTTGTCTATCGATCAAAGCCTTTTCATAAGTTGTGAGCCGTAAGCTGGTTATTTTCCAATAAGGTCGTTGCACGATGTACACACATCAAAAGAATCTAGGGAACAAGCAAATTAAGACGATTTCTAAAATCATCATAACTTTTGATTGCCGTCCGCGATTTCATATCGGTTTCCAATTTTCGATAGCCCAATCCTTGGTTTTTATGCCTTGATCACGTCGAATACGAACAATGTTTTATAAAGTTTCTACAGGGTGATCAATGGAACAGTGTAAAATTGGCGAAAATTTAGTACGAGCGCGATTTCCCAAAAACAATTTTTTACGCATTCCAATAGCACAGTTATGAAGACTGGTGCTTCAGCTCCAGTAACGTTTTTGAATTTGGAAAATCGAAGGTTAATTGCCAAAGATATTTATCATTTTGTGCCGCCATGTTGAACTTCCAAGGAAGTGATCCGATCTCAGTGAAACTTGGAACACACTCATGTCTGGTTTAAATAATTGGAATTTCAAGGTCAAATGTCTTTTTCGGTCACTTTCAAGCCGCCACATTGAACTTTTATGTAAATGATTCGATTCTAGTGTGCATTTCACGTTTCATTCAAATCGAATCATTCATGTAAAAAGTTCAATATAGCGGCTCAAAACTGATAGAAAATGAAATTTGACCTTGGAATTCCAATTACTTGAATCAGACATGAGTGTGTTCCAAGTTTCAATGAAATCGGATCACATTCTTCTTTCTTGAAAGTTACATGGCGGTACAAAATGATCAATATCTTTGGCAATTCACCTTCGATTTTCAAAATTCAAGAACGTTACTGAAGCTGAAACACTGGTCTTCATAACTGTGCTATCGGAATGCAAAAAATTATTTTTTGGTAAATCGCGCTCGTACTGAACTTTCGGCAATTTTGCACTGTTCCATTGATCACCCTGTAGCAACCTTATAAATAATTGTTCGTATTTGACGTGATCAAGGCATGAAAACGAAAGATTGGGCTATCGAACACTGAAAACCGATATGAAATCGCTGACGGAAATCGAAAGTTACGATGATTTTAGAAATCGTCTGAATTTGCTTGTCCCCTAGATTCTTTTGATGTATGTAGTTCGCGCCTCGCGCCGAATGTGCACATGTGTTTCTGCAATTCTGTAGTTTTTGTAGAAATTTTGCGCTTCAAAGCTCATTTGTGCTAGAAGGCATTGCTAGGTTGCGTCAAGTTGACGCGTCGACCCTTGATTCGCACTCCTTCGGATCGTTATGTTGCAATATCGGGGCTGTTTCTAGTTCGTTTTCAAGTGTCTGGAAAGCCTTCTCTTGCTTATTGTCGCATTTGAACTTGTGTGGTGTGTCTTTCTTGGTGAGGTCATGGAGTGGGCGGACAATTACTGAATAGCTCTTTATGAACTTTCTGTAATAGTTACACATCAACACATCCCAGGTCTCACTGAACACGAGTAACACGATTCGTCGTGGTAAATGAGTACATCCTTCCATTTCATGTTCCAGAAGACCCTGTCTGCAAGCTCCTGGAATGTGGCTGGGGACAAGACCAAACGCGAGTTTATTGTACTTGTACAAACCATGTCCTTGTGCCACAAATGCGGTGTATTCCTTTGACTGCGGTGTGGAAAAGTACTTGGCATTTCCTATGTACATAAGAATAAGTCTTATCGTGGGAATAGGATATACGGTCTTCTTTGTTACTTCGTTCAGCTTCCCCAAGTCCACGCAGAATCTCTTGTAGCGTCCTTCTTCTTTGCCAGTACTATCGGCGCCGCCCAGCTTTAGATGCGTGTTCCAGTTGTGTTCCAGCATCTCTTGGATCTATTCATCGTAATGTCTCGCTCCTTCTGTGATACCTGGTATGTCCTGCTTTTGATAGGTTTTGCTCCTTCCTTCCACATCAATGATGTGCGCAGTGAGGTTCGTTTTTCCCCATCTGAGCCGTCGCCTTGGCGAAGACATCTTTGTAATCCATCGGAAGGACGATTATCCGATCCATGGCTTCCTGGTAAAGGCACGAATTTACCTCGATATCCTCTTTACAAAAGCGTTCTTTGTTCTTTTTGCTCTTGTTCTTGCTCCACTTCGATGTGCAGTAACAAGCCTATAGTGCCATAATCGTCCGATTCCCGTTAGTGCATTATTGCTGTTCCAGCAAATATCTTGCGTCCCATGAGCTTTATGCATCATAGCGTAACCCATATCTTATTCTTCTTTGAGAATCTCTTGGATTGACGGCGCACGGTTAGTGACCGCCCTCCTTGTACAAATCATTGATACCCCGTTGATTTGAATCAACCCCTTTTTTCTAGCCCATATTTTTTTGTACGAAGAGATATATCGATTATTTAGTCGTACTTAGGAGAGATTCTCACCCATTGAGTATGGTTTTTGTATTTCGAAATTATAGTCATTATTTAAATTACCGATCAATTAAATAATTTACATTTAAACGTTGCGTGTCTTAGTTTGATCAATTTACCTCCAGCTGGTGCTGTGTTTTAACTTACAGACTTGTCACTCAGCTCTGTATCACTTTGTGTTACATAAATGCGCTCAGATGTGCAATTAGGTATGAGTCTTTAATTAATTAACCTGGAAAATTACATTACTTTTCGATTTCTTCTAGATTTTTGGAATTTTTCGATACTGCATTTCTGGGCATGTTTCAAGCGGTTCTCATTCTAGGAACTCTACTTGAATGCTCGTGAAATCCCTTGTCGTTGCGAAAAGGTTGAATCCCTTTTATTCTATGAGGAAAGATTACGCGCTAGACTTTCGCTCAGGTTCGATCTGCATAAATACTGTTAGTGCTTTGTTTCAAGCTAAAAGAGTCTACAAATCACCTGTCAGAAGCTAGATCTATGTGTAGAAGGGTTATTGCGGCCTCCACCATTTACCTGGTGGCTTGAGGGTAGCTGAAAACAAGGTATTCAAAAGCTCACAGCTATTTGCACACTATTGACTCGGTTTGACACTACCTGTGGCTGTTCAAAATACACAGAACCACTTTAATGAATAAAGTTTATAAACAAAACAATAACTAACCCAGTCGGTAGCACGGTGAGCTCGGCCCCGCCTTCAAAGGCGAAGGTCACGGGCTCAAATCCGCACTGGACCAGATGGACTTTTTCACGTGTTTCCTAGTACTGGGGCATCTACTATTCATTTTATTTATTTATTTAGTTATTCATAGTGCCATCGAGAGATCTCGTCAGAGGTAGTTTATATCTCGACACTGTCAACAATTACAATAATTAATTTGTCAGATATATGTCACAGCTCCAAAATCTCTTCACACCATCTTCTCCGCCTGCCAACCTATCGTGCTGTGATGCCCCGGGAAAAGGGATGAAACGAGAGTCATCGAAACAAAACCACACTGAATAATCCTCACTGTTCCAAAAATGTCTTCGTTGTTATCGTCAATACTGTTATTGTTACTGAAAAATCCCCACAGAAAAACCTGCTAATGGACCTAGTAGTTAATGCAGGGAAAAAAAACAATAACTTTTACCTCTTTGAACAATTAAATTATTATCTGATTACATAGAAGGTAACTTGCCTTGTGCAGTCTGCCACTAGTTGATGGTACACATCAATTATTAACAGTTGGTTTAGCACTCTGGTTAATTTATTTTTGACCAATACAAATTTTCTCCGGCCACACATCCGTTGGTGTCGAACGGATGCGCCACGCCGCGCGTGGCGACGGCGACGGCGACGGTGGCGACGGCGAACGCCACTTTCGCTACCTCACCCCCGTGGGTCCCATCTCAGCATCCTAATGGAGAATCATCCTACCGCTAAATCGTCCCACGACGCAAGCAGCCTACTGAAAAAATACCCACTGATTTGATGACGTCTACGCCGCCGCAGTCTACTCCAAAACATCCTACTGCTCAAAGCAGCCCACCGACAGAGCATCCTACTGAAAAAATACCCACAAGGTCAAGACTGTCAATGCTCTGCGCGCTCAAGGAATGGCAGAATCTCATACTGCTTGTCGTCCATGACTTTTTCTTTGGGAAGATACGAACATTGCGAACAACAACAGATGAACTGGAAGCTTGAATGTTCTTTCAAGGTTTGACTCGGTGAAGTAGCAGTGTGTTATGGGAACGGCTCTGTGTCTATACCTACAGCGCGTCTCAAAAAAGCTTGCCCCAAAAAGGCGCGTGTCCAAAATAGCGCGGGACAAAAAAGCGCTGGTTAAAAAAGTGCGTGGAAACAATGGCGTGTGACGAAAAAGCGCTGTCTTTTTAGCGCGTCCCAAAAAAGCCGTGTCCAAAATGACGTTGGCCCATTTGCAAGCGCTGGACTAGACTTGATAAAAGCGTCAGCTAAAACCGGCGCTGAGTCATGGCCACATGAGCATTTCGTTTCCCTCTGCTCCGAGCTCTACTCCCTATATCTGGTGATATTCTGGAAAGGAAGCAGAGGCTTTCCTGACTTTTTTGTTCACGCTCTATTTTATACGCGCTCATACTCGTATAGGACGCGCTAAAACGACACAACGCTTTTTTATCGCATGTCAACGATCGTTTTTTTTTTGACCTGGCGCTTTTTTGACTCGCGCTATTTTGGCTTGAATGCGCTCAAATGGGGCGCGCTAAATAGACACAGAGCCTATGGGAACACCTGGACCTCCTATTTCCCTCGACTGGACTAATGAATTGGCCTGAGCCCCTCTTAATTCACCATAATACTTAGATACCTAATAGAAAAAATAATCAGAGTGTTCGCATCATCCCACCGACGGACGGCGACGTGGGACTTGTGACTTGTGACTTGTGTTATGCGAACACTTCGACTTTCGACCTTTTCTTGAGACCTGCCGTTCTGTCGATCTTTTTCGCATTTGAATTTTTCCTCGACTAAAACCTCTTGATGACTTATTCCCAAGCTTATTCTAATAGACAGGAGAGGCCCCAAGCAGCAAGAGGGTAGAAATTTGAACCTCTATTATAAATCGCTTGTAACGCTCGATTAGGAAATTTAGTAGGTAGCGAGGTAAGTAGAGAGGCTATTGGCGAGTTTCAAGATCGAATACGCCATCTGACGGCCAACGTGTAAACGACGTTTGTGCACGGATCAACTGAAGATTTGTGTGGGCTCTTATGAGCGTTGCGGTGTTTGGGGACTTTATTTGATTCCATCTGACTTAACGCGGCGTTAATTTTTTTCAACAAAGTACGTGAGCCACGCACGTTTCATTATCTTGAATATATTAGTTGTCGTCGATTGGAAAAATATTGCATTTTTAAATAAGAGTGGCACGTGTACGACGACTGGCAAGCAAAAGTGGCATAGAATGGAAGGTGGCAAGATAGATAGTGACAAAAAGTGGCGGAGAATTAGTTGTGTTTCCGAGTGCGAGTCGCGCTGTGGAAACCGGAAAAAGGAAGAGTTACATTTTCACCGTTTCCCGTCGAAAGCGAAAGACGCAAGTTGGGTAGTCAAAATGACAAACAAGCTCGGCACTGTGGAAAATATGACTACGAGAAAAGCCTGGGAGGTGTCGCTGAAAATGGGAACTTTATATGGCTGCATCGAAGAAGCACAGCTGCGATATTTTTGCTTTGCATGTCCCGGACTGGCCTGCTTTGCAAGTGCATTTGAACGTTCCAATTTCACAGGAACTGCTACTACTATTTTTTTTAATCACATTCCCAGTTATTGGCCGCAATCGTACCTAGTGAGGAGATTCATACAATGCGCTTGTTTGTAAACACAATTCAAATATGTCTATGTTTAAATTGATGATTGATTCGGTTCGCTTTCGACCACACAACACAAGAAATTGTGACTTCAGAATTTCTTCTCCCATCACGATACATGGAGAATCCGTTGAGTCCATCAAGTGATTCAAAACCTCCATAACACTCAATTGCGCTTCTGCCATTTTGGAGTTCCACCGCAATAGCAGCGCCACCATCGGTAATGTTACTCGCCAATACCCAAGCCCTCGCCCGAACCTATACCGAACTACAATAATATTCCAAAGTTTACTCCACTGTCGTAAATACCAGGATAACTGAGCCCGGGAAAATACCGTAATAATCTCTTGAGGGAACAATAATTCGCTGCAATAATTCCAATGTGCTTTTTGTTTGTTGTTGTCAATGAGATTTTTGGTTGCTGGTTGGACACTGACAACTGACAGCAATGACCAACACCACTCACCACACCGTATTTATTCAATACTGCCATGCTCCGTTCATCGTCCATACTAATTCAGTTGACCTTGTGGGTATTTTTTCAGTAGCCTGCTTTATGGGTAGGCTGCTAAAGTCGTAGGATGCCAAATGCAGGGGGATTTTGCACGTTGACAGTCTTGACCTTGTGGGTATTTTTTCAGTAGGCTGTTGCGTCGTGAGACGTTTTATCGGTAGGATGATTTTGAAGTAGGATGCTGCATGGTCTCCCACCCCCGTTTCTCTTTCCGGACCGATTCTCTCTCCACATCCTCTTAAGTGTAACCACCACTGGCCTACAAACCCCGCTTCTCTGGAATGTGGCGCGACTACACTATCATCCTTTGTGCAGTTTCTTTCTTTTCCAATATCGCTCCCTAACGCTATTCTAACATTTTCCAACCCACGCTAATTTATTACAATTGTTAATTTTCTTTTACGATTTTGAGCTGGCCATCACAGTACTTACATTGTTTCACATAAACGTCGACACCTTCCTACCGCAAATGAACTAATTCGAGTCAATACTCGCCGCAACCGTACATCAACTTGTCTAAATAAAAAAAGAGACCCTTGTCTATCGATCAAAGCCTTTTTATAAACCATCAGTCTAAGCTGGCTATTTTCCATGAGGGCACCGCATGTGCACATATGTTTTTGCAATTCTGTTGTTTTTGTGCAAATTTTTCGTTTCAAAGTTCATTTGCGCTAGAAGGGGTCAGACGAGGATGACTAGAATGTGCATCTATGCAGAACTTACTGGGAGCGCCGTTAAGTCGGTTAAACCGAGACATACCGGGTTTGTCGTTATGCAATTTCAGAAAATATAATATACTACATAATATGATCTTGTTCCTTTGTTAATAAATACGTAAAATGGAGATGAAAACTCATTTTTTTTATATGGTGTACTGAGTGTAATACAAAATTGAGTACAGAGCGGTTTTTCAAGTATGTGAAAAAAAAAAAATTTCATTTTTTTTCAACAACTTTTTCAAAAAACTGCTCTGTACTCAATTTTCTACGTCTCTTAAAATTATAAAACAGTTGATAATTTTTTTTGTTTGTCAAAAAATGTCCCAGTAATCCTTCAGAAACTTCTTTAGTGTTTTAGGGCTATTGGACTCCTAAAAAAATGTGGGGTACTCCAAACGGAAACAAGGTGGACAAACATTTAATGGAATCCCATCAAAATCTCTATATCTCTTAATTTTTGAGGGAGAAATATTGATACCCTGCGTATACAGCCTTCATACGGACTATTAAAGCCTAAAAGGAGATCATCTAGTCCGACCAAGTTATGAACCTCGACTCCCGGGTTTGAAACCGAAGCTGTAGTAACCGAGTGATGGCGTCTTCTTTCAAACTGCTTGAACTTTTTCTGACTGTACTATACATACATCGTCTAACATAATATGAATACTTTGCAGTACTACCAGTTCACGGAATTTGCGATGTCTCTAAACGAGCTCGAAAGCGGGATGGATATAAACCTTTGCCCGACGGATTCTCGCCTGCGACCGGACATCCGCAAACTAGAACAGGGCGATATTGACGGTGCTGCTATTGAAAAGACGCGTTTAGAGGAGAAACAGAGAGACGCTAATAAACACCGCAAAAGCAAGAAAGGGACAGAATGGCACCCCAGGTATGTAACGAATTTAGTTTGTTGCAACCCTCATTCATAAAACTTCTTTCCCAGATGGTTCAACCAGAGCATAAACCCACACACCAAGCAGGAGGATTGGCTGTACAACGGGAACTACTGGAAAAGACAATACGTGGATAATCCAGACATATTTTAAGGAATATGAACCGGTTGGACGTTTGGAAAACAATAATGATTGTAACAATACAAAAAATACATTAGATGACGTAGGTAGTGAGTAGGCTTCCGGAGCGAATATGTATCTTGTCTTTTGCTGATTGTATAGGAAACGTGCTCAAGAACGATAACTTCCTAGCTTGATTTGGAAAATAGTCATTAATATACCTATGTTTACTATGTTATGCGAGTAGTAGTTAATATATAATTAAAAGTGTTTGACTCGCTTTGGCCCTAAGAGGCGCATTTATTTGCGTTTTGTTCTTCGTGTCTACTAAGTGCCAAAAGAGCACTCTACAACTAGCTTAAATTGAACTAAAGATGGCGCTTATTTAGTGCTTCCGATTACAACTAAACCCTTCTATATCACTTCATATGCAATAAGTACCTACATGGAATATTCTCTATCGTTGGACTTGATGTTTGAGCCCAAACACGAAAACGTAGATATAAACCTCGATATAAACAAACTGGTACCTGTTCTATATTCTAGTGCACAATGGTCATATACCAGTAGGTAACAATTGTACTGTTTAAATAATAAGTACGTGTAAGATAAAAAAGGTTGCAATAGCAAATATTTACTGAAATATAGGTAGATATACCTACGTATAACTGTTCCATAGGAGAATAAAATTAGAAATAGCGGCGCGTGGCCTCATATCACTACAGTTGATTCTCATGTTAAATTCAAGTAAGAATCGCAAAAGAAAAAATGTCTGCTGTGTTGTTCGACCAGATTTTGTTGTTAACTTTCTTATGATGAAGGAAAATGAAGTCAATATATTGGGATCATGATCATGAAATAGGTAGCCAATATCGTACATATTGAGAGTTAAGTTTAATCTGTAAGTTTATTGTCAATAAATATTTTGTTACCTGCATTGAGACTTTTTCCATTTGCCACTTCGGTGTCTTAAATAGGTTTCCATGTATCCTCTCCCTGTCCAAGCGAAAATATATAAATAAATAAATAAATTTATTGCCTCTAAATTGACAGAAATTATGACAAGTTCCTATCTAGGTATGTATAGAAACGTATTGCACGGTAAAAATGAGTAGATTCACGATAAAATGAGGGTTTGCACGACTTTAAGAAACAGGAAAGTCACCCTTGACGTTTTTCAAATGTTAACCTAGTCTTGTTACTTGAGACTTGCTTCCTTGAAGTCTTTCAAAAGTTTACTGGCAATCTTAAATGCAAAACAGTTTGAAGGTCCTTGTGTCTCCTTGTATTTTTGAACCTTGAAGCGTCCATTTTGATTTATTGATTTCTTGCAACTGTAGCGGCTCTTTGATCTTGTCACTACTGAGACCCAGTACCTACCCCCCTGTAACTGTAACTGTAATGAAGCATCAAATCGTTTACCTACCCCGAGAACTAGTGCTTTCGGCTAATTTTCTATACTTAGACTGATTGGCAATCTGATATTTAGCCAGTTTAAAGGCCCTATAGTGCACTTTGCATTCTTCGTACAAACATTTTTAACTAATTTTCTGAGACATCGAGAGCCCCCTTAAGTCTTCCCGACACTTGGAGATTTTAAAAGTTAAAGCTTGGCTTTCTTGTCTGCAACTGCAAAGCCCCTTTTGAAGTTTTCTTACGTCAATTTTCTCTTTCTACCTTGAAGCCTTAGCGCCCCCTTGGAGGGTTCGTCGCGGACAATTCGTCGCAAGCGAGATCGCAAAGGGAACGACAAAAAAAAAACCTAAGACTTGCGATAGTGTTACACCCAGGGGGTGAAAATGAGGAAATAAGTTTTTACGGTGTATTGATTATTGAAATATATCTAAAAAAATAATGAAGTTTTAAATGACTTATTAAGGACTGGTTATGAGAGTATAACATTATGGTCTGGAAATATTCCTCCTTTACGTTATGCAAATATTTTACTAATACTCTGGGGATGAAGATAATTAAATTATTGTTTTTACGACTATTTTAAGTGGGGAAATTTACCGAAGTGGTAGCTTCGTAGGCGAGTTCGTAGGTATTGAAAAGTTCTTTTAGGAGTTTGATTTAATCTGAAATGTATAAGTAATGGTGGGGGTTGATTATTACGCCAAAAACAACAGAGTAAGCTGGGCTTTTTGAATGAGAAAAATTATTGAGTGTTAGGCTTAATCTATACAATATATTCTGACGATTACTCGAGTCTATTATGTTACAACGAAAGGGGGGTACGCTCTGGGGGTAGATAAGGGGTGCTTATATCTAAAGGGATAGCGTGTATGATGCCACCACCGAACCAATTACGTTTAACCCTTCTGAGATTCAGGCCAGAAGGGAAGAAGAAAGAGGGGATGATCACAGCGTACTTGAGGTTTTTATCCTTTAAAACACTTCAACTCCCACGTGTACCATTTCTGGTACACATTGGGTGCTTTCCACCTAGACGGTACAAATACCACCAGACGGCACATGTTCTATGGTGTGGTACAAAGTTTTAGGTGATCCAATGAACGGCGTAGAACCGAGTAGGAACACGTAGATGGAAAGCACCGTTTGGCACTCGCACATGCGTAAATGGCAGGTGTACCGAACTTGGGGCTAGGTGGAAAGCACGCACTGAACCTTACCCTGGAACCCGTGTGCCCACATTTGGTCACAATTTTGGGGTGTTCAGGGGACTTCACGGGTGAAAACAAAATCCCAAGCATGCGACAAAAAGTAAATGTGCATGAACTGCTTCTTCAAAATAAAAAAAAGTGTGTCCCGAAAATTGTATACACGTTGTCGTATGTATTTTCAATCCAAAGAATTGACTTTTTTATCTAAAACTGTACGTAGGTACCAATTTTGATCACGGCCCTTTTACCCTTTTCAAATATTTTTTTTACGAAAAAATTGGGATTTTTGTTTTTTTTTTGTACTTTTCTGATAATAAACTAACTGAAAACCAAAAAAAAATTTCGTGGGTTGGGGGACTTTTTTCGAAATACCCCCTTGGGAGTCAAAGTGTTAAGGGTAGTAGCGTTCTCATATTTATGTTTCTTACGAAGGCTGATAACGTCTGTTACTAGGTCGACATTCGAAGGGGCTTCAACTCGGATACTATGGACCCTACAGTGGAAAGGGTAACTAATTACCCTTCCTGATAAAATGAATAACGCTTCTCAAGTTTTCAAGAGCAACATACTCGTATACTATACTGGTTGAAAAAATATTGACTTAGTACACCAATATGTACAAATAAAATGATAGCGATTTCTATGTAATTCTAGCGTTAAAAATTAGAGATGGAGAAGTTCCGCGGCCTTTTCAAAAGACCGGATATCGGAACCGAGTCTCAATGGCCGGAACCGCACCGGATCGCCGGATCTCAATGCGTGCTTTCCACCTAGCCTAAAGTTCGGTACACCTGCCATTTACGCATGTGCGGGTTCCAAACGGTGCTTTCCATCTACGTGTTTCTACTCGGTTCTGCGCCGTTCATTGGATCACCTAAAATTTTGTGCCACACCATGGAACATGTGCCGTCTGGTGGTATTTGTACCGTCTAGGTGGAAAGCACCCATTGCGTGCTTTCCACCTAGCCCCAAGTTCGGTACACCTGCCATTTACGCATGTGCGAGTGCCAAACGGTGCTTTCCATCTACGTGTTCCTACTCGGTTCTACGCCGTTCATTGGATCACCTAAAACTTTGTGCCACACCATAGAACATGTGCCGCCTGGTGGTATTTGTACCGTCTAGGTGGAAAGCACCCAATGCGTGCTTTCCACCTAGCCCCAAGTTCGGTGCACCTGCCATTTACGCATGTGCGGGTGCCAAACGGTGCTTTCCATCTACGTGTTCCTACTCGGTTCTGTGCCGTTCATTGGATCACCTAAAATTTTGTGCCACACTATGGAACATGTGCCGTCTGGTGGTATTTGTACCGTCTAGGTGGAAAGCACCCAATGAAAATTTTATACAGGTTTCTTTCACACGAATGACCGATTAGCGATTATGAAACGCTACGAAGTTTATGAAAAGTATGTAGCTATTATAGCACTTGTGTAACTGCAACTTGAAATTGAAGACAACATTTTGAAAAATTCTGAAATAAATGTCAATTGTGATGTGTAATGTTTTCAAAACCCATTGAGTATTCATATATTTCAATGAAAATGTATAAACATGAATGTTGCTCTCTTCCTCTCAATCGCTTTGTATATGTGTGCTTTTCGACTTCAAAAGTTAGTGGAGGTAAAAAATAGTAATTTTTTGAGATCCGGCCGGATCTCCATCGAAATCCGGCCAAATCGGATCTGTGTCCGGTTCCAGCAAAACGGCCGGATTTGCCGGCTCCATCTCTATTAAAAATAGAAGAGGAATGTAGTAAATACTTCCAGTCATACGTTTCAATTGTCTAAGATTTTGAATAAAACAAGAGAAAGGTTCTTATTAGTATGTCAAAGTAAATAAAAATAATCATTTCAAATATGAGAGTAGGACAACGTTCCAAAATTTAAGATTAGTACGGCGCTAGGTCGCGCAACTAAACAATTTGGGAGGGTACGATTGCGTCATCTACAGCGCATAGTGTCGTGTCTCTGTGAGTACGAAACGCTGATTATACAGGGTGATTTACCACCAAATGGACATAGCCTAAGGGTAGGTTCAGTTTTTCCAGGCGAACCAGGATCTAGCTTTAAAATTTTTCTAACGCTGTTCGTTTCGAAGTTACAGGGTGATTCATGTATTTTGTCGAATTTTTTAATAAGCCGTATCTTTAGAACGATCCAATGGATTCGATTAAAATTTTGTGGGTCAATTATTCCATTGACAGTTGACACATCGCCTTATCAAGCAGTTTGAAATTTCCAGGGCCGGCCTTGAAAAAAAAACTTCACAAAGCTTGAAAAAAAAAACAGGTACATCAAACATGCTGGTGATATGGCAAAAAAACTGCTTGGCACCATTGATCCGTTAAGAAAATTGTGATAATCTTATTTGTGGTATGTTATTGACTTTCCATTTATGCACCACAAACAGAGCCTAGAAATAAATAAAAGTTCATAATTAAAAGGAGAAAAAAAAAGCTAGGGTCCAATCCAAGTTGATACAATTTTATATCTGTTTTTTTTTTCAAATTTTTTGGCCGAAAAATAACGACTGCTGATATCCGCAAACTATGGATTTTTCTAATGGGAGAATAACACAGGGTTACCCCATCCTTAAGGAGTCAAGGACGGAGTTGAATTGGTGAAATCAGCCGTTGCGAAATCAAGTGCTACGGGCTTATTCCTTGACAGAAATTTACCACTCGGTTCTCTTTGGAAAGCTACAAGGATGTACTCTGGTTTGAGCCTATTGGAATTTCTAAAATCTAAAAATAATTCTTTTAAATTGAAAAAAAAATTGATTTTTCAACACACTGCCACAAAGTGTTATCAATAATCACGATCTCTTAAAAAATAAAGTCATTGCAAACACGGGGTGATTCGAAAAGACAAGAAATACTTGTTAAGTGATTTACAAAGCAAATTACGAAAATTTGGCTGATCTAGGCCAAAACAGATTTCCGACAATCATAATCATAATCATAATCATAATCTTTATTAACCTTTTCTTGATACTGTATGTACATAGGCAAGTCAACATAGGGTACAGTCATATACTGTACAGTAAAATAATGTACGATCACGTAAGTATACACACTAAAAACAATACATTTTTTGACAAAAAAGAGACAATATTATTTTAACAAACAACAAAACAGACAAGCCCCGATCAGCCATGCTCCATAAACTCACCGACCGTGTAATAGCAACCCCGGATGAGATGATGTTTCAACACATGTTTGAATTTTTGGGGATTTGTTTCAAGTCTAATTGATGAAGGCAGTCTATTGAAGAGCCTGCATCCGGCGTTAGATGGTGCTTTCTCCTGGAAGGCGTGCCGAGCCCTCCGCGGCCTCAGGATATCACCGTTACGGGTAAAATAACCACTGTCCGCGACAGAAAATTCAGACTTTTTGTTATGGATATAGGTGAGAATTCTATACAGATAAAGTGAACACACAGTCAATATTTTTCCGCTTTTGAAATATTCGCGGCAAGACTCACGGTGTGGCAACCCAAAAATCAACCTGACCAGCCTCTTCTGAAGAATAAATACGCGGCTCACGTCAACAGCCCGCCCCCAAGCAATGATACCGTAGGAAATCGCCGAGTACGCGAATGCGTAGTATATAGTCAACATTGTGTCAATGTCTAGTGTCCTTCTTAGATTCAGTATCACATAATAGCATTTATTGAGTTTTTTGCACACCCTATCCACCTGGTACGACCACGCCATGTGTACATCGGTCGCGACACCCAGAAAAACCGCACAATCCTCACATACCAGCGTTGTGTTTTGGAACTGGAATGTTAACCCCAGGGGCTGAACGTGTCTGTTGCAGTACTCAATTATTTTTGTTTTCGAATGATTTATGATTAAGCCGTTTTTCTCACACCACTCACTAAACTCACATAGAGCCCTCTCCACGCGGGAGCGAAGCAGTTCGGGATTAGCTGCTGATATGACTATGCTGGTATCGTCAGCGTACATGAATACGCGCCCCTCTGTTATGTAAGCAGGTAAGTCATTCACATAGAGTAAAAAAATTGATGGTCCGGCTACTCCTCCCTGAGGGGTGCCCACGTCACTTTCGAAGGGGGTGAACAGCGCATTACCCACTTTTACGACGAACTGGCGCTCCGACAAATAAGAAAGAATCCACTTGTTGATCGGTCCACGAATACCAAGTTTTTCAATTTTTTTCGATACAAAATCTGGTCTTACTGTGTCGAAGGCACTGGAAAGGTCAAACATAACACATATCACTCGTTCATTCACATCCATTTTCTCATTTACGTATTGTGTAAAATCCGTTATTGCGGCCTCGGTGGAGAGGCCAGGGCGAAATCCATACTGTGAGGGGTGGAGCAGCTTTTTGCTATCTAAATACTGATTAATACGTTGTACTACAATTTTTTCAAAAATTTTGGAAATCACACTCAGTAGAGAAATGGGTCTGTAGTTCTCAAGTTCAGATGTTTCTTTTTTTTTGTGTACTGGGACCGTGACAGACTTCTTTAGTGCAGTGGGAAAAACACCCTCCTCTATAGATTTGTTGAACATATCCGCTAGCTTATTTGTGAGGTCACCCGCACACTCCTTCAACAAGCAAGTCGGGATTTCGTCTATACCTGTGCTTTTTTTGTTAGGAAGGGATTTTATGGCGAGCTCGACTTCAGCAGGCAGAATTGGGGAAAAATACATAGACTGGCCGCATGGGCGCCCGGAGGGGGGGGCAAGGGGGGGCACTTGCCCCCCCCTGGCTCCGGAGCAGCTGAATAAATTCTTCCTTACGAAAAAAAAAATTTTTTCGAGAAAGGAAAAAAAAATTCATATTCGAAAGAAAAAACTTTGAGAAGGTAATTTACATTTTTTTGAATTGTTAGAGCAATTTGAAATTTCATTAGGCTTCTACCTAAATTAGATAGCTACCCGTAAAGTCATAAAATAGGTAGATAGGTAGGTAGGTAGGTAACGATCTGCAATTTGTGCATTCCAGCTACCAGCTCCACTGCCCAATATAGGGTGAAATAATTATGTTATTTTACGTGTTTGTTGTGTTGATACATAAGATATAAAGACTTTTATATAAGCTGTATATGGATTTTACAGTTTATGTACTTAATTTGACACTTGTCAAAATAACCTCAAAAACTACAACATTTTCACAATTTGCACTGAAACAAACACGTAAAATGTTGTACAACACTCGTGGCTTGTTACACAAGATACTTTCCGACACTCAGCCTCTTACAGAACTCGGGCTGCGCCCTCGTTCTGCAAATTTCGGCTTCGTGTCTGAAAACCACTTATGTAACAGCCAACTCGTATCGTAAACTACTATTTTCCGTTTGGAAAGGACCCTAGAAGACTTCAATTCGCGTTTTCCTAAACCTAATAGGTAATCGTTAAAGACAGCAAAACAAAGCAATACTTGAAATTTTCTGAACCTCTGGTTTAAAGCACCAGGGGTTTTTTCAACATAATGAACGAGTGTAACAATTGACCTACCTATATCAATCATAGCAATACTTGAAATTTTCTGAACCTCTGCCTCTGGTTTAAAACACAAGGGGTTTCTTTTAACATAATGAACGAGTGTAACAATTGACCTCTATATCAATCATGGCAATAATTGAAATTTTCTAAACCTCTGGTTTAAAACACTAGGGGTTTTTTCAAGATAATGAACGAGTGTAACTATTGACCTGGCTATTTTGAAGTAAATTTTTATACATTTTGTACAAAATTACAAATTTTAATAAATTTCTCTAAAGTTAAGTTCAATTTTCAAATATATTTCCTTATTTTTCGCACAATAATTATTATCACCATTATTATTATTATTATTCGAAAAAATTTTCACCTGCGGCGCTAATCTAAAGGACTTCGCAAATTAGGCCAGGTAGGTATGTGACGTTCTCTAACTGAAGCTATTTGCCCCCCCCTGACAAAAATCCTGCGGGCGCCCATGCTGGCCGCAGTCCCTACTTGTTGTGCACTCATTTGGAATGTGATTACCGAAACGTTCTTTTATGCTCTTGGAAACTTTAGTCTGGAAGTATCTGCCGAATAGTTCTACAATTTCCCTCGGACAGGTGAAGGAGATGTCGTCCTGTACTATTTCGCGAATGAAATTTTTCTTGGGCGGAACACCACGAGTTTCGTTAATTATGCACCAAGTTGTTTTTTGTTTGTTTAGGGACTGAGCCAGCCTACTTCTGTAGATTTCCTTTTTTTCTTTGTTTATTCTAGTATCAATGTTTTTTTTAAGCTTCTGGTATTGCAAGTCTATGTTGTTGTTATTATTTGTCCTTTTAATCCAATTCAAAAATCTAAGCCTATCTAAGTCTTTCAAAAGATCCTGAGAATGCTCTGCTGTTTTGCTGTTGGGTTTGCAAGATTTTCTAGCTGTGCGGTATCTTTGACATGTTAAATTAAAGCACCAGAGAAAATACTCCATGAATTCGTCAAATACTTCATTGGTGCTTCTGTCAAAATTAATAGTTATCTTATTGAAATGATGCCTAAACTCGCTTATGTTGTTCGGGTTTATTTTTCTAATTTGATAAGGGTGGTTGTTTGTATTTTTTTTTACGTTCAGCCTGTGCTTTAGCGTAACACTCTGCCCAAAATGGTCAGCAAAACCGGAGTTCACATTGTCACAATAGTCAATGTCTTCCGGGACATTGGTCAATACGTAATCGAGACAAGTTGAGCTTGTGTACGATTTTGTCGTTGCAATTCTAGTAGGCGCTTGTATCAGTGACGACATCCCAAAGGATCCGTCACGTCACTTTTAACTTTAACTAACTTTAAAAAACGAGAATGTACGTGTGTGGTCGTGATTCATTCTTCGTGGATCATTCTTCGGAAAGTCACGTTTTATTCGAAATAAGTCAAGAAATTAGTCTTTTATCAACCCAGTCGGTAGCACGTACGGTGAGCTCGGCCCCGCTTCCAAAGGCGAAGGTCCCGGGTTTAAATCCGCACTGGGCCAGATGGACTTTTCCACGCGTTTCCTAGTACTGGGGCATCTACTATCGTGCGGCGATGCCCCGGGAAAAGGGATGAAACGAGAAAGCCATCGAAACAAAACCACACTGATTAATCCCCAGTGTTCCAAAAATGTCTTCGTTGTTATCGTCAATACTGTTTTCGTTACTGAAAAACCCACACAGAAAAAACCTGCTAATAACCTAGTAGTTCATGCAGGGAAAAAAGTATTTCATCACTATCATAGATCAGTTGCATTTTCAAAATACGACGCTTTGTTGATCATATCCTTCCTGAATATAAAGCCGTGTCAGTCATACAGCAGTGATTCCAAATGTGAAAAAGTGTAGGTATATACCTACGAAAAGTTTTATATTTCTCCCGTCTTCTACTGAGAGCATATATCTTGAAAATTTGGTTGATCTAGGTACGTGGAAGGCTTTCGAATGAAACGTGAAATCCCGCCCAGCTCTTATTATTATTATTATTATTATTATTATTATTACTTACTATTATTATTTTGAAGTCAAGTGCACTTGAGAAATATTGTCTTGTTGCTATTCGCCGGTATCAGTCGCATCGAGAAAAGTAATAACCTCTCGATTATATAACCATTCAAACAGAAAACAAGCTCTAATGCTCGCAGATCGCCTAATAATATAAAGAGCGCAGATATAAGTACACAAGTTGAAAGCAAATTTGATCAGTTCATAGGTACAATTCAAAGCGACAACAATAATGGCTGTCAAGTGGGGCATCGTCAGTGCTGGTCGCATTTCACACGATTTTGTTACGGCCGTGCAGACCTTCCCGAAGACCCAGCACGATGTCTTGGCGATCGCAGCGAGATCAGCTGAGGACGCGCGAAAGTTCGCCGAAGGTCATAACATTCCCAGATCATACGAAGGATATTCCAAACTTGCTGAAGATAAGGACGTAGGTATGTTATCTGCAGTTTTTATTTTAATTCCACTTTTGTTCTCGCCTAACTGAAATGTTACAGATATAGTTTACATTGGAAATTTAAACCCGCAACATTACGAAGTATCCAAACTGATGCTAGAACATGGGAAGCACGTGCTCTGCGAAAAGCCTTTCACCATGAATGAAAAACAAACCAGCAGATTGGTCGAGATAGCCCGCAAAAAGAAATTGTTCCTTATGGAAGCCGTATGGTCTCGCTGCTTCCCAGCATACAAAGAAATGAGGGACTACATCGACAGTGGTGCCCTCGGTGATGTCCTTTTTGCTTCAGTTTCATTTGGGCATGCCCTACAACACGTGGAACGATTAACGTACGATTAATAATCTCAATAGAAAATGCACTGATTTTGAATGTTGGTAACTGTATGTCGAATCACCTTATAGGTCGCGGGAACAAAAATGGTTGCCCAAAGATGGGTATATGATATGATATGTTATCTTCACTAGTACTTGGTAATATAATTTTCTTTGGTTGTAATAAATACAAGGATAAATTATCCAAGAATTGTCGCTGTATTAAAAAAATTGATGCGCTGAACTTGAGATTTGGCTGAGTAATGAGTAAAAACGAGCGAATCTCTACTGCGCTACCTTGGCACCCCCCAATGCGCAAACGCGGGCAAGAAGCTGGCAAGAGGCGCTTCGTTCTCGGCTTCGTTGTGCCGGCGTGCCTGCAACGTTGCCACAGCGGGTGCCAGGGTGACGGTCATGTTCCCGCGACCTATTATTTTTACTAATGATTTTCACTCAACATAGTCAGGGGTCATTCGGTATCCCGCGGGCTCCTTCGTGAAGGGGGTAAGAGACCTTTCATTTCTTATAGTCCTATATGTGGAGATACCGAAATGTTTTGGTGCGACTTTCAAAATGGTGTCATTCCAAAATGGCGGCCATTTGTTTCCGGTGACATTTATTCGGACCTAACTTGCTTCATTTTCAACCTTCATTTTTGAAGTGAAACTTCTATTCTCGCGCCTAGATCACAACACACAACTAACGCAGAACCACACATGGGAGTGAAATTGGTTCATAGCATCAGTTGTTGTAACGAACGCCTGTAGCGTTGTCTTGTCTGACCTTGGGGTGACCAGCGTCGTCCCAGGAAATAGAAGAAAAGCTGTTGCGGCGTTCGCCGCGTTCGGTTCTATTTTTTACTAATCGCCGACACTGGACTGCTCTTCGTGTTGTCGTACTGTTGGCCCGACAGGAATGGTTCTCGACTTGGCTTGAATAGATTCGAGCGGATGTGATTTATTATAGGGATAGGGAGGTATATTCAGGGCCGGGCTTAGCAGGCGTGCAGTGCGTTCCGGCGCGCGCGGGTATGTATGGCAGGCGGCAAGTTATAGGGGCGGTAATATAATAATAAAGTTGAATTTCAAAGGATTCTTTTCATTCTCGCATTTGGTGGGGCTCTCCACTGCCGGTGAGGGGGGCGGCAATTTTTCGGTGGCACGCAGGCGGCAAATAAGCCAGGCCCGGCCCTGGGTATATTCTTCAACGGACGTTTACAATTCAAAAATAAAATCGAATGCCGCACACCCAAATGTAGACACAACTTTCAGGTATTATGTACCTATTAAGCGAGAAAGCAGGAATGGATGATTAAAGCCCAGAGGGGGAAAAGAATTTTCGACAATTGAGGCTGAAACAGTTGCTTAATGTTCTAGATGTCAGCTGATCGTATAGCGATGATATTACACTGGTTTGATAATCGAATTTTTATGTATGGAAATTGATTTTTGACATTATTCTTCGTTAATTTTTTGAATGGGTCGATTTCACCTCAATTAAATGTGACATTCTAAATATAAGTACGGTGGCGAGCACATAACTGGAAATATTCATATCAATTCTGTCAATATTTCAATTTAACCTACGGCCTTATTTTGATTGGAGAAGATGATATCGTAGGAACTCTAGATAACCACGTAGTTACCTCAAATCACATTCACGAGGTATCTACCTACATACCTATGTAAATACCGATGTATTTTATACTTCTTAAAATAAAATTAATACCGGATCGAGTTTTCCAAACGACATTCTTATACTTTGTGGAGATTATTAGATTGCCATGCTGTGCCTGCCAGAACAGTTTCCACCGTGCTGTAATATAACGGGGAAAATTGTACAGTAAGAAAATCCGTCACGATGTCACATTCGCATAATTATTTGTGGAGAATATTATTGATGAAAATAGATATTTATTGTATTAGGGGTATGAGTGAGACTTCATGTGACGGAGAATGGGAGTTCAGGCGCCGAGCGCAGCGAGAAAAGAAACAAAAGAAGTCTAATCGTGAAAAAATCATGTCGAAAGTATTCTGCCCTTTGAGTGACTCATGATAATAATAATAATAATAATAATAATAAGATTGATAGTAAGAAAAACAAGATGATACAAACCGTTAGGGAGCAGAGCGGGAGTAGGAAAAGGACACCTCTTCGAACGTTGTTTGCTGATTGATTCATATCTATAGAAGTTTCACTTCTTCCGAGGGTGACTATGGTCACGCACCCACGTTTTTTTTTTAAGAAATATTCATGTGAATTCATATTCTCTATCCGCTGCTGTCATCGGAACTCCATTTATTGTAGTTGCTGTTAGGATCCATACAACAGGTTTAGAATCAGTCAAGAAACCTATAGGGCTCAAAGTCATCAGAATTATCAGTTTTTTCTCATAATTCCGGTCAAACAAATTGATATAAATGATAACCGATGATAGCAGTAAACAAAAAAATTTCAAATCGGTTGAAAATGAAGCAAGTTAGGTCCGAATAAATGTCACCGGAAACAAATGGCCGCCATTTTGGAATGACACCATTTTGAAAGTCGCACCAAAACGTTTTGGCATCTCCAACATATAGGACTATAAGAAATAAAAGGTCTCTTGTCCCCTTCACAAAGGAGCCCACGGGATCAGTTTTTTAAACTGTAATAATATCACGAACTTCGCAATGGTAAACGACCAGAGCTGAAACTCCGAATGCTCGTATTTCACTGTACGTTGAGAGATCATCAATACAGAGTCAGCAAGACCAGTGGCGGACTAAGGGAAGTGGGGGCCCTGGGCGGAATTGTTTGATGGTCCCTTAATGGGTTTGTGATGGTGACGGAAAAAGTCGAAAAAAGTTGTTGATGGGAATTGGTTTTTCTTTTTTTTTTCTTTAGGTAAAAACTCCATTTTCAAAATTTCCAAAAAAAATTAAAAATTTTTAATTTTGTTTCTTGAAAATTTGAAAACTAGATAGCAACGACCGAGGCAACGACCATCATCTTCATCTAAGAAAGCCACTTACCGAATTTGAACTTTCTATTTTCAAAAAAAAGTACCAAAAATGATTTCTACAAATTCATTTTTTCATGTTTACGGGAAATCATTTTTGGTACCTTTTTTTGAAAACAGGAAGTTCAAATTTGGTAAGCGGCTTTCTTAGATGAAGATGTATGGTCGTTGCTATCTACACACATCAAAAGAGTCTAGGGGACAAGCAAATTCAGACGATTTCTAAAATCATCATAACTTTTGATTCCCGTCAGCGATTTCATATCGGTTTTCAGTGTTTGATAGCTAATTAAATCTTTCTTCTTCAACCTTCTTTATAAGGTTGCTACAGGGTGATCAATGGGACAGTGTAAAATTGTCGAAAGTTCAGTACGAGCGCGTTTTCCCAAAAAAGAAAATGCATGCATTTTAATAGCACAGTTATGAAGATCAGTGTTTCAGCTTCAGTGACGTTTTTGAATTTTAGGAATCGAAGGTGAATTGCTAAAGATATTGATCATTTTATGCCGCCGTGTTGAGTGTTGAACTTCCAAGAAAGAAAAAAGTGATCAGATTTTATTGAAACTTGGAACACACTCATGTCTGGTTCAAGTAATTGGAATTTCAAGGTCAAATGTCACTTTTGATCACTTTCGAGCTGCTATATTATACTTTTTACATAAATGATTCGATTTGAATGAAACTTTGAAACACACTAGAATCGAATCATTTACATAAAACTTCAATGTGGCGGCTTAAAAGTGACCGAAAAAGATATTTGACTTTGAAATTCCAATAACTTGAACTAGACATGAGTGTGATCTGAGTTTTAATGAAATCGGATCACTTTCTTGGAAGTTCAACATGGCGGCACAAAATGATCATTATCTTTGGCAATTTACCTTCGATTTCCAAAATTCAAAGACGTTACTGAAGCTGAAGCACCAGTCTTTTGTGCTTTTTTTTTTTTTTTGGTTGGCCCAAAGTTTTAGCTCGTCGTTGGCCACGAAAGGGAAAACTGTGCTATTGGAATGCATAAAAGATTTTTTTGGGAAATCGCGCTCGTACTGTACTTTTGGCAATTTTACACTGTTCCATTGATCACCTTGTGGAATGTTTATGAAACATTGTTCGTATTCAACGTGATCAAAGCATGAAAACAAAGGATTGGGCTATCGAACACGGAAAATCGATATAAAATCGCTGATGGCAATCAAAAGTTATGATGATTTTAGAAATCGTCTGAATTTGCTGGTCCCTAGATTCTTTTGATGTGTGTAGTTTTCAAATTTTCAAAAAACAAAATCGAAAATTTTTCAAAATTTGTCGAAATTTTGAAAATTTAATAATATTGCTAAGAAGTAAGAGGTAAGACGGAAGGGGGTCTGGGGGGCGGCAGACTTACCCCCCCCCCCCCCCCCCCTCGTCGCTTTTTGTTCGTATTTACTATTTGGTTTCAAAACCCCCCGCAGTTAACCGCATCTGATGCAATAATTAATAACAAAAATTGAACAGTCCTTTCCTTTCCTTAAGAAAGAATGATGATTCTAGAATGTTATTCTCTCCATTATTTCCCATGAGTTTCGTTCTAAATCTACCCATCTGTCCAGGGTAGAATCAAATCCCTCTTTTAATTGAAAAGAAACAATACAATCAGTGATGGGGACGTCGGTCGTACCCGGTAAATTGGATTTCGATAAATGAACATGCTCTGCTCATCTGTGATGCTCAGATTCTCTGATGCTCAGTATATGCTCAAATAATTCAAACAACAATTTAACATGCGAAAAAAGAATGAAAACATTTTCATGAGAATAACAAACTACAGTGCTCAACAATTGAAGTGGAACACCTGAAAATTTTTGTCAAATTAAAATGGTCGTATTTTTTCAAGCAAAATCCGTATTGCGATAAGTTTTTTTCCCTGGACAGCTAATGTCTTAGACTACAGCATGACAAAATTCTTTTTTGTTACAAGCTTTTCAAATTATTTATACAGGGTGTAGTAGTGAGGTACTGCAAAAAATGTGAAGTTTGCACCTCTCCCGATCCGCGAAAACATTTTTTTGAATTTTTTCAACTTGTTCTGGAGAAACTTTGAACCCATACCTCAAAACGGTTTTTTTGGTTTTCGTTTATATCTGTTAATTACAGGGTGATCTCAAAAAAGTGATATTTTAGGCTTTCAATAGTAACTTCTTTCATTGTTATCCGATTTTAAACTTCTTTGGCTCATATTGGAGCTGAAACTTCAGGCAAGAACAGTGTGAGGTCAAAACTCATTGAAGACAACAATTCAATATAAGGGGACGTGTCAAAAGTGACCCGAATGCAAAACAGCTTCCGACTTTCCGTTTAATAACAGATAAGAACAAATTGAAACGTGTCTTCAAAGGATCCGCTAATTCGGACCATTTTGATCTGCTTTTTGCTTTAGTTGTCCAAGATAATGTCTGTGGTAGAACCGAAACTTGACTGCGTGTTTCTGCGAAAAAATCGCATCCCTTATTTACCTGTAGGCGACCGTAACCCAAGTTACAAGATTCAGAACTGGCACGTATATGTGTTTTATTGTCAAGGAGAATTTTTGGAATTGTTGTGAATTTTGTAACTTGGGTTACGGCCGCCTTCAGGTGAATAAGGGATGCGATTTTTTCGCGGAAACACGCAGTCAAGTTTTGATTCTACCACGGAAATTTCTTGGACAACTAAAGCGAGATGCAGATCGAAATGGTCCAAATTAGCGGATCCTCTGAGGACAAGTTTCAATTTGTTTTTGTCTTTCATCAAACAGATACTCGGAAGCTGTTTAACATTCGGGTCGCTTCTGATACGTCCCCTTATATTGAATTGATGTTTTCAATAAATTTCGACCTCACAACGTTCTAGCCTGAAGTATCAGCTCTAATATGAGCTGAAGATGTTGAAAATCGGATAATAATGAAAGAAGTTATCATTGAAAGTCTAAAATTTCACTTTTTTGAAATCACCTTGTAATTAACACAGCTAGACAAAAACCCAAAAAACCGTTTCGAGGTATGGGCTCAATTTTTTTTTCAGAACGAGTTGAAAAAATTAAAGAAAATTTTTTCGCGGATCGGGAGAGGTGCAAACTTTACATTTTTTGCAGTACCTCACTACTTCACCCTGTATAAATAATATGACAAGCTTGTAACAAGAAAGAATTCCATCATGCTGTAGTCTAAGACATTAGCTGCCCAGGAAAAAAAGCTCATTGCAATTCGGTTTTATCTTAAGAAAATACGACCATTTTAATTTGGCCAAAATTTTCAGGTGTTCCACTTCAATTGTTGAGCACTGTACAAACAACATAATTGAAAAATGTCGCTAAACTTGTTTGAAAACCAAAGCTTGATCCTGATCGAAAATTTGGGCAAATACCCGGTATTTACCTTAGTATTTACAAAAAAAAAACTGGTTCTTACCCGAAATAATTTCTTTTGCCTTATGAATGCCTGAGAGTATAGTAAATACCTAGGTACCATACATTGTTTCAGATCAAAGCAGCTGGGCGGAGGCGCCATTTTGGATTTGGGAGTGTACATCTTACAATTCCAACAGTTCGTTTTCAGGGGGCTGAAACCCTTGAAAATTGCCGTGAACGGCCACCTGAACGCTCAGAATACCGACGAATCGGTATCGGCCATCATAACATATCCCGAGGGCAAAATGGCCGTGGTCACTACTTCTGCTCGAGTGCCGCTCCCGAACGAAGGGCTCGTCGTGGGAACCAAGGGTACGATCAAAATGCCGGACTTTTGGTGCCCGACCCAGCTGGTCCTGCCGAATCAGACTAAGGAATACCAACTGCCCAGAAGTCCGGTAGAGTTTTTCCATAAGAACAGCGCAGGGCTTGCGTATGAAGCCGAAGAAGCCAGGCAGTGCATCCAAGAAGGTCGGTTCACGCTTTAGATCACGTAACATAAATCTAAATCTAAATAAAATAAATAACCCGCCAGCACAGGTTTTCGCACAACTGAGCTTGTTCACACCGCTTTGGTTCTATGCAATTAGTCCAAATAAATATAGGTGAAGGTCAAAGTCACTCGCTTTAATTTGGTCGGGGCCAAACCCCAGGACAACTCTGTTGTGAACGAAATCGACCTCACTCAAGCCGTCGTGACGTAATCAGCCCCACCAACTTGCCTTTAATCAGTACCTCAGTATTTACTCGCAGTATGGCGGATGCGAAGCACGCAAAGTACTGATAGCGCAGCGTGACTTTTAGCGCAACCCATGGAATACCTTATACTTAGGTACAAAGAAATAAGAAAGGGTTTTAATTGCACCAGACTTTGCGGGACACAGAATCGTGTTTCTTGGTTTTTCCTTGCGAGTGACTACTGAAATACCTACTCACCTGGCTGAAATTTTAATTAGTGAGGTTGTAATATAAAACCTTGAATTTCAAACCAGGGAAACAAAGGGTTCCTAACAATTAACAACGGTTAAGAATGAGGATACATTGAATAATGCAATAGGTTCATAGGGGCGTAAATACGAAGTGATCGAACAAATTTCTCCTCAAGGTAGGCCTTGAGGCGTTGGATCTCCTCGCTTGCCACGTTTTTCGCAGATTTCTGGGAATCAAACGTGACTTGAGAGGGAATTTATTCGATCACATCGTTAGTTTGGATTTGCTACATGCTGAATAGTAAAAATTGATAAAATGCTATTTGAAACTATTGGTTTTTTGGTATTATTTTTATTAGCATTAATTTATTATTATCTCGATACATTTTCACTTATTGCGGCGCCTCTTGCTCGCTTCCCTCGCACCTTGAAATTATCGTTTCGCTATTTACTTTTTAGGAATTCGTCGAGGAATTCTCATGTCCCGATTTTGATTTTCAAAAATCTGGCAACCCTATACCTACAACCAGGTGAACGACAAAGTGAACACAAGAAAAACGATATCAGTGATCCAGCAAATTATAGACCAATTTGAGTACCCACTTTGGCGAAAATTTTTGAAATATTACTCAAAAAAACAAATCACAAGTTTCTTTGAGGGAAATGAACTTTTCACCCAATTTCAGTTTGGTTTTCTTTCGGAGAAATCCACCTCGGTTGCAATTGCGGCTCTCGTTAAGCGAATAAATGCCGGTTTTGGAGACCATTATTTGTTTTTTTTTTAAACTGAACTGTCACTATAATCAAATGTCAGAAGCTATATCTCACTGAACTCGACTTTTATTATTACTATTATTATTATTATTATTATTATTGAGATTCCCACTCAACAGGTAGATACCCATTAACAGAATGAGGCGCACATCAAGCTAAAAGAGAAGAGGAAAAAGAAAGACAGGAAAAGAACCGCTATCACTCAACACCGCCATTATCTTTTACTCTGGCAGAGTTTTTTGACATGAGCATGAGCAACGCTTTTGATTGTGTCTGCCACAAAATAGTGTTGGAAAAGCTAAGGTTCTACAACTTCAGTCCTGCTGGCATTCGATTGTAGGCGTCTTATCTAAGAGATCGACGACGTCAGTATGTTAGCTACCGCGGTGTTTTTTCAGACACGACGCCCCTGCAATGCGGTGTGCCTCAGGGCTTCCATTCTGGGCCCTCTTCTTTTCCTTATTCATGTATGTGAACGATTTGGTCTATGCGGACGACACCACTCTAGTCCAATAAAAACCAAGATCTGTCGGAGCTGGTGTCTGTAGTGATGATATGGGCACTGCTGTGGAAGCGTGGTGTGTGGAGAACGGGCTAAGTCTGAACAGCGCAAAGACAGAGTCGGTGTTTTTGGTTTACGCCAAATGACGCAGGATTTACCGGATGCGAACAACGTGAAGGGTCTGTTTGAATAGGCTACTTCGTTTGGGCAGGTGCGCATGCTTGAAGGCTCCAAATTTTGAAAACTTTCGTACACCTGTCAGTTGAATGGCAACGCTGCATGCTCTGTCTAGCCGCCTGACCAACAACTGGTTCCTGGCTGTCACTTTTACACATACCGTAAATGCATGTCTTCGTAGCTTCTTTGAACTTCCTTCTCGGTACAGCCATTTTCAACAGGTTCTGTCCTTTCCTCAAAACATGAGCTAATGAAATGTAGGTCAGGTAGAAACGAGAAGTGTGATCATAATTGTCACAAGTGACAGTTGGCGACGATGTCTTGTTGTTTTGAGCGCTGTTGCCATTTTCGTTGTTCCTGAACTTCCACAAATGATCATTGAACCTAATTTCAATGAAACATTTCCTTTGAATATAAAAAATGGTATCTAACATTCAATCAAATTATTTGTGGAATTTTAGGTGCACTGCAATATTTTTTAGTGTTAATTTTCAATATCGGTGTACGAAACTATGAAATTCGCGCCAGACATGCGCACTCAAAAAAACCGAAACGAAGAGACCTATTCAAAACTTAGGTAACTTAAAAATTTCTAGAAACATATTCCTGCTTCGAAGCCTGGCTGGCAGGGCAGGGTTTCAAGCCAGACGTCAAGGACGGCGTAGTTTCAGACCGTGCACTCGGTGTTCTCGTTCTACGGCATTTTGGTCTGGGGCCATTCCAGTCACATGTCGTCGGTTTTTGCGATGTAGACGAGGGCAATTCGTGTTGTGGCTGGACTTGGTTAGAGGCAGGATTGCAGAGACGCGTTTAAAACTAAAGATCTTGACATTGCCATCTTTGTCAATGTCATGGAGTGCTTGTTCATCATTACTCCACCAGAAATAATAAAAGACCTGGTAGGTACCTCTTGGGCTGAAAAAAAAAAACAGAGACGGCATTGGTCACTTTGGAATAAAATTTTTCTATAAACTTCCAGCAACAGTTGGAGAGTTGGAGCTTTAAATCGAGCGAGCTTCAAATCTTGGCTGAAGAACTTTTTAATCAAAAATCATTTTCACTCGGTGGATGACTTTCTTAAATTGTGAATGTATTCCATTGTTTTTATAAAATGTTTTCATACAATCATGTACTACCTACTTGTATATGTACATATTATGACCTACTTTATATATTTATAATACTGTACTTAGGTATTACCTATGGAGAACACCAGTACATACTTACTTAGTTACTTATACTTACTATAATCATTGTACTATAAACTATAACGTTATCTATACACGCCAAGCCAACACTTCAGCCTTTGGTAAGGGTCAAAGGGCCGACGGTCTGCGTGTCCTTGTATCATGGACTTGACATATATCATTGAAGAGATTCTTATTCTGTTCAGCTCACTCTGCTTGCTGCACTTGCACAACGATAGGTGCAAAACTTGCAGTGTCAGCTGATCCTTTCCAGAACAACATTTTGTTGTCAAATAATTTCAACGTGTCTGCATAGTTGAATGTTTGGATAATTGGTAGCATATTTTCTGTTCCAGGTAAAATTGAAAGCCTGAGTATGCCTCACCAGGAGTCAATTGAGCTGGCACAGTTGATGGATCTTTTGCGTAAAGAACTAGGCGTGATCTTTCCCGAAGACTCTCAAGACTTTTGAATAACATTTGGGTTTAGTCTTAAATATTACATTTTTATTAATAATACAAAAACATTACGATTACAATACATGAATATCAATCATAGTTGTTTGTAACAAAAGCTTCTAATGAAACAATAGTTATAGCCGCTTTCAGCTCAGTAGTGTTAGAGACCTTGCAGTAAATATAAATTTTGATATAACGGACTCCTCATATTGTTTTGTAATGAAAGCTACGTAATTAATTACCTTTAACAAACAACAAACGATATAATGATGTTTTGTACAATGTAAAAATGAAATGCACACATTGTCCTGTCCTACTGAGTAGCTAAAAGCGTCTAAATATTCAAACATACATTTTGTATTACCTAATCATTATTAATATAATAATAAACGAAATATTGCAGTCTTTTAGTTTTGAAACATACAAAAACAAAGACGATAACCACTAACTAATAGATATTGCACAAAAAACTTAGATTACAATTTAATGAAAAATATGGTATGTAGTCATAGCTCTTAAATTTGATCTGAAAATACAATACAAGCATGTAAAGAAATTTGTTTAAAGGTCACTTTTCTTATAAAATAGTACCTACCAAAAAAAAAAAAAAAGAAAATCAGTTTGGTGGGAATGTGGGAATGATGATCGGCATGTGACTGTTGATGGTGTTGCTGTGGTGAATGAATGAATGGTCGAAAAATGGCATGCCTAATTTATGCGCGCTAGTTTCAGGTACAGTTACGGTTTGAGAATTGATGAAAAAATGATGAGCGTCCTGGGAGGCAGGTACTGCTGAATGAATTGGTTCTTTAGTAGGCACTGTTTGAGACTTCAGGATCGGTGGTTTGTTGATGTGTTCGCGGCTGGCGTGGAGTACGCACTGATACCGGTGTCGGAACTGGAGGTCGCAATGTTCGCATTTGAACCTTTTGCTTAGGTGTTTCCAGTAGACGTGCAGCGCCAAGCTGCCCTTCGTGTGGTACCGATTTATGGTCGAGTTCTTGCACAAGACGCAGTACAGCCCCTTGCGGTTCATTATTTTCGCCACGTAATTCTTCGAAACGTTCATCGCTGTTCCGTTGGTGACCTGCTGCCAGTCGTCCAACTTGTCGTCTAAGTGGCGCAACACTTCCACTTCATTTAGATCCCAAAAGGGCAGAACCATCTTCTTCGGCCGACTCTGCTTTCTGGATCGCTTGGTCATATTTGTTTTCGTATACTGCGCCCCAGCCGTCAGACTCGAGTGCGAGACCATGTGGATCATCACTGATGATTGGCTGTCGAACATGAAATCACACAAACAACATCGATATTTCAAGTTGGGATTGACATTCTCTTTGGAAAAATCTGTTTTGGCGGGAGATGTAGTGCTGTGACGGTGCGTGTACTGATGGGTTTCAAGAGACATATCGTCCTCAAATTCGCAGCCGCACGAGGGGCAGACGAACAAAGGGAGTTCCATCTCTTCACTTTCCTCTTCGTCAGCCTGGCTACCAACATCCCCCGCCTCAAGAAAATCCGACTGGATTCTGTGGTTCAAATTTAAGCGGCTCATGTCCTCGGCTGTCCTGGGCTCCGATTCCGGCTCCGAACCGTCGCTGGCCTCCATGTAGTTGAACAGACGGGCGGCCCCATGTTGCTTAGGCGCGTGGTGGTTCTTCCAAGCTTTGTTGTCCGACTGCAAGAGGCGGTTGCTGTGTTGCAGAAGTGCCGCAGCTGCGCTCAACTCATGCGGCTTCAAATTCCCTTGGTTTTGGCTGTAAAAAGACCTAATATCATTCCCACCGCCATGCGCACTCACTAATAATTTCTTTATAAGGAATAAAGTGAATCATTTATGTTACTGAATCAAACCATCAGTAACATAATTCTATTGACGTGATCCCTAAACATTGGCTCAACTTTACAAAATATTAGAGGACATTCATTTTGCTTAAAATGTCCTACAATGAATTAAGTCATTTTGGTTTTCCATTCTTTTGAGAAAAATATGACAGCATAAGTAAAGCTAATAAATTAGTGTGGAAGAGCAATTTTCCCAATAATTATCAAGATCAAGTTATCGACAACATGTTCTATACATACTCAAAACTATAAATCAAGCATAGTTGTTGAACTGACAAAAATCTTGAAAGATTGAGGAAGCGTGAAATAAGTAAGGACATAAAACAATGTCTATACCGAGGTTTATACTTCTACAGTGAATACGGAAAACATTGCGTGCACGGTGGTTGGAAGAAATATGTCTTGAAAAATGTAGTTTTTTGACATACGCTATTGGGCTCTACGGTTTAATGTTGCAACATTTAAATTGCAACATTCTGGTCAGGTCAGGTCTTACGGGTAGGGTATACAGGACATGAGTGTTACAAAACTCACCGTAATAAAAAATTGAAAAATAAGGGGACTTTTCTTAATAATTATACCCTCGCAATCGTATAATAACGGAGATACCTACAGGCCTTCTAAGTTGTTTTTCAAAAACAGTTTTTTTGCATAACTTTGAATCGTTCAACCGATTTTATTCAAATCTAAACCAAATAAGTTTACTAAGACAGGTCTGAACATTGAACAATAATAACGCATTTCATCAAACATTTGTAGGGGCGAAGATAGGGGTTATTATTTTAGCCTATTACCCTATTGTAATAGGATCCCCCCCCCCCTATTTTCAACTGTTTCAATTTTCGAATTCTACGATCAATTTAAAGAGAAAAGTTACCATTGCAAAATTTTGATTAGAGGCTCCATTTTCGAGATATTTGGGTTTGAAACATTGGAGAACATCTCGAAATCGGCACTTTCCAGGGCCTAAAAATTCAAATTCAAGAAAACTTATGATTCCTCAGCTGCAATGAGTTTTCTGGGTCTTTTGAGTTGAAAAACCACCATTTTTGCTGAGAAACATGTAGTTTTTCAGGAAAAAACAATTTGGGACCTAGAAAGTGGCGATTTTGAGATGTTTTCCGAAGTTTCCCAAATAGACTGAACAAAAATTGAAGTGGACCACCCCAAAATTCTGCCTCGGTTTAAATGAGGATAGGTCTCTGGAGAAAAAATTGACCGATTCTATAAATTCTTGTGATGCTCGACAGAGTAGTTTTTTGGCTACAATACATCATCTTAGATGGCTTGATTGTCGAACTTATATACAATATACAGGGTAGCAATGGGAGGAGTGCAAAAATGACCTAACTTCAGCAAGGTGCCATTCCAAGAAAAACAAGTCGCAGAATTTTTTTCGTCATATTTTCGAAAAGCGTACATCAATATCTCGAAATATTTTTGATTTGACTTTTGATCGTATTTTGTTTTTCCGAAGAGTTATGAATTTTTTGCGATTTTTGGATTTTTTGGTATAGACTCTGCCAGAGATGTTCCCCATCCTTGAAATTTGACAGGTACGTACATGAAAGCTGGATCAAATGTACCATGAAACAATTTGATCCTACCGGCCCTCAGAAGTGGTGAGGACCTAGACCTCTTGTGGGACCATGGCAAATCAAGTATGCTTTGACATTGCATCACCTGTTAGATGGCCCAGAATGGTTCAAAATTTATGTTGGCATTAATTTTCATCATTAATTATAATCATTAATGGCAAGTATCCGCTGCATTAGGATTGCCATAGTCACCAGTTTGTACCATCATGGGTGCCTGTTTTACTGCTTAATTCTCACTCCATATTCACAAAACAAACAATAGCTCTGTGAAAAAACAAATTCGATCAAAAGTGCAAAACCGTTTCGAGATATTGATATATGCTTTCCAAAAATGTGACCTGCAAGATTCTGCGACTTGTTAAAACGGGATTTTGCTAAGGTCAGGTGTCTTTTGCACTTCTTTAATTGTCACCCTGTATATCCTACATAAGGTCACAATCAGGTGATTGAAGATAAAATCTGGTAGTCGAAAATTGCTCTATCAAAAACCACAATCATTTTCAGAATAGGGCAATTTTTTCTAGAGATATCCCCATTTTTACCGAGACAAAATTTCGGGAGACTTCAATTTTGGCCCAGTTTATCTCGAAAATGAAAGCTCTAATCAAAATTTTGCAAAAGTAACTTCTTTCTTTAAATTGAACGTAGAATTCGAAAAATTCGAGAACTGAAACCGTTCCCAAAAAAATGGAAGGGGGTTGAAAATAGGGAGGAAAGGGGGAGGATACCCCCTATTATCTTCGCCCCTAAAAATGTTTGATGAAATACGTTACTACTGTACAATAGAGACCTGTCTAAGTAAACTTTGGTTTGAATTTGAATAAAATCAGTTGAACGATTCAAAAGTTATGCGAAAAAACTGTTTTTAAAAAACAACTTTGAAGGCCTGTATCTCCGTTATTATACGTTTGCGAGGGTATGTTCATCAACAAAAGTCCCCTTACTTTTCAATTTTCTCTCTGTGCATTTTGTAACTCTTATTCCGGGACACCTGTGTGTATATATTATACACTCTGACTCATAAATGAGATTCCCGCAGTGTGTATACTGGAGGAAGCAGTGGCCGCGGCAGCTTTTCATAAGCCGACTACACGGACCACTGACCTCCCACATGGTGAAATAGTGTAGCGTGAAAGCTTCTGCCTTTTTTCATAAAGGCATCCACGTTCTTATTTGTTTATAATCCCAGTCTTCCGGTTAGAGACGCAAAGTACACTCGTCCACCATGCGGGAAAATAGTGGTCGGAGTAGTCGGCTTATGAAAAGCTGCCGCGGTCACTACTGCCTCCAGCATAGCATACACACAGGTGTCCCGGAATAAGTGTTACAAAATGCACAGAGAGAAAATTGAAAAATAAGGGGACTTTTGTTGATGAACATACCCTCGCAAACGTATAATAACGGAGATACAGGCCTTCAAAGTTGTTTTTGAAAAACAGTTTTTTCGCATAACTTTTGAATCGTTCAACTGATTTTATTCAAATTCAAACCGAAGTTTACTTAGACAGGTCTCTATTGTACAGTAGTAACGCATTTCATCAAACATTTTTAGGGGCGAAGATAATAGAGTGCGCGCATGCCACTCATACATACTATGCAAAATGCTCTATATTACTACTGAGGTGGGCATTTTTCGTATAAAGCTGAGCTTTCACAGAAATAATCATTGAATTTGGGCAAAATCGGCCTAGCCGTATAAAAGTTGTGAATGAAAAACGAATTAAAAAATTGAACTTTGAAGGCCTGTAAGTTTTTTCAGGGCCACTTTTGAAAAATAAAAAATAGCACAATCTTCATATTTTGCAAATCTGAATCAGAGGTGGAAAGGATGGCACTTATTTTTGAAACACCCTGTATTTATACATACTTACAAGCTGTACGATGCGCCAATGCGCCAAAATGTCCCAATTTTTCCTACGCAATCTAAGAGCTAGCCAATATTCACACATTTTGCTGTATGAAACTATTCAATTTGGATTGTACAGGGTGTTCACGTTAAGATTGACCCCCCACTAACTGCCTTATCCCTGGGACAATTTCAAAAAAGAAAACTGATTCTGGGAGGAGTTTCGCTGAATTTTTCGAATTTGCCCATAAAAAATTCCTTGAACAATAATTTACAGGGTGTCGGGAAAAAAAATTCACTAGCATGCAGTTGATGCAGTCTTATCCTGATTACAGCGAAATATAGCACTTACGGGTTCATTTGACAAACTGTCAAAATATTATTAATGTAACAATTTAAAATGTAGAAAAATCAAAATCAAACCGATTTTGATTTTTTTTTCAAAAACCTATAAATTTTTTTGAAAATGAATCCTTAAGTAACCCGTATATAAACTACGCAACGAAATTATTGTCGTACTCCAAATTTCACCCTTTTTCAGAACAAGAGAACTCCCGACTGGTTTCAACAATTTAAATTCTGCTCGAAGCATTTGAAAGCTTGGTTCTCTAGGTATAGAATTGTATTAATTCGAAGATTAATAGATGTCAACTTGAGTTTCTACAGGGTGTTAAAGAAAGTAGTGCAACATTTATAAAGTTTGACATTCTCCCATTTGAAATAAAACTATTTCTTTTAAATTTCAACATCAATGGCATGTAACTAGAGTTCATATCTCGAAACGGTTTTTGATTTTTCTCTCTATCTCTTTCATTTACAGGGTGGTATCGAAAAAACGACTTTTTAGTCTTCTGATGATAACATTTTCCCTTCTTTACCGATTTTCTGAATCCAGGGCTCATATTGAAGCTGAAGCCTTGAGTAAGAAAACCCAATGAACATAATCGACTCAAGACCAACATTCAAAATATAGGGTGGCATCAAAAGTGACATATAAATTTATCTATCCAGGAATCCGACCGGGTGGAGAATTAAACGAAAATAAACATTGCTTTCGGATGATTCATTTTGAACACTATTTGATGTTTCATCACTAATTGTCACCAGAATGATCGATGGAGGGACCAAATTAGAGTTGAGTGTTTCTGAGGAAGAATCAGCTTTCTCGCTGGTCTAAAAATGTGCGTAACCAACGATACAAAATTCGGAACAATCGGAAACAGACAGTTCTCTTCGCTGTTTTCCGTTAACACTGGTTACGGCATTTGCAGGTAAATTATAGCGCTGCTTCTCCTTGGAAAACATGCGGCTGCAATTTGGACCCTTCATCCAAAGTTCTTGCCACAATCAATCATAAAACATTAAAAGAGTGTTCAGAATGAATGCCTCATCCGGAAACACTGTTGATTTTCATTTAATTTTCCACCCGGTCGGATTCCTGGACAGATACATTCATATGTCACATTTGATGCCACCCTATATTTTAAATGTTGGTCTTGAGTCGATTATGTTTATTGGGTTTTCTTACCTAAGGCTTCAGCTTCAATATGTGCCCTGGATTCATAAAATTGGTAAAGAAAGGAAAATGTTATCACCAGAAGACCAAAAAGTCGCATTTTTGATACCACCCTGTAAATAAAAGAGATAGAGAGACAAATCAAAAACCGTTTCGAGATATGAACTTTAGCTACATTCCATTGATGTTAAAATTCAAAAGAACAGTTTTATTTCAAATGGGAGTATGTCAAACTTTATAAATGTTGCACTGCTTTCTTAAACACCCTGTACAAACTCAAGTTGACATATATCAATCTTCGAATTGATACGATTCTATACCTAGAGAATCAAGCTCTCAAATGCTTCAAACAGAATTGAAATTGTTCAAACCAGTGGGGAGTTTTATTGTTTTGAAAAAAGGTCAATTTTGGAGTACGACAATAATTTCGTTGCGTCGTTTATTTGTATTGAGGACAAAAGTCTGCATCCCTTGCATCATTTGAACAATAATTGTGGATGTAATAAAACAAGGTAACTTTTTGCGACACCCTGTACCTATATTATAGATCTAGGAAAATTTTATGAGCGAATTTGAAAAATTCAGCAAACATCCTTCAAGGATCAGTTTTTGTTTTTGAAATTGGTTCAGGGATAAGCCGGCTAGTGAGGGATCAATCTTAACGTGAACACCCTGTACAAGAAATTGTACAGAGCAATACGGCTTCAAGGATATCTGGAGCTTGTAGCAATTGTTGTTCCTAAAAAACCATGACGCCGGCATGCCAGGAGTGGGGGACTTTTGCACATAAGTTTCTGGGGTGCAAAGAAACATCTGTATCAAAAATTAGCCCTACATTTTAGGAATGCCATTCAATGGTTCTTGTGTATGGTCTTCTGATAACAGGGGTTGCTGACAAGTTATGAAGGCTTGCCTAAACCCTTTATGTTTCTAAATCTTCTTATTCAGTGCCTCCATACCTGCACGCAGATGATGATGCAGCAGCCGAACTGGTATTAAAAGTGGTGTTCCTTAAAATATTGGCAGATCTGTTGCGTTGTTCCAAAGGACTGAAATAATAAAGGAATGTACTAAGTTCGAAACGGATACCATTAGGTTTATACTCACTGGTGTTCCTGCTGATGAACGGTCAATTGAGCAGTATCATCGGCAAGAAAGGTACATTTTCCGCAAGCTCGTTTATTGTGAACTTTCAAAACGTGCGTGGCCAGCCTTTCAGATCGTGCAGCTTTGTAATCGCAAAGGCCACAAACGAACGGTTTCAAGTGAGTGTTCATGTGTCGCTTCAGACACCAATTATCCACACCTGACCAAGAACAGTAACAGCAAGAGAATCGTTTCTCGCCTTTCTTTTTTCCGCTGGAGCTTCTCGCAACATTGGCCGGTTTAACCGATGGGATACCAGGTTTCATGTCGGTACCGCCCGACGGTCGGATGTTCGTTGAATTGCGGGACATGTTATTGAATCCGTTCGGTATGGAGAGCGAGTTAATGTTGGCTAATGAAGTAATGGATTCGGGAGACTGGTTAGTTGAGCTAGCGTTATACTTTTGATAGTACGACATACCGGAAGCGTTCTTTGGAGGGTGTCTGCGGATTCGATTTAGATCGTAAGGGTGTTCGCGGTGCATCCTGAGAAAATGTTTTTTCACGTGATCGGCCCGGTTAAATTGCTTTTGGCACACGTAACATTGGAAGGGTTTCTCTTCGCGGTGGATGTTCTCGTGACGGGTGAAGAGATCTCTGCGGTCGGTTGCGTACGGGCAATAGGTGCAGCTGTACCGTTTACTGGAACCGCTGCTGGTCTCCGGCACTTGTCCTCCCAAATTCGAATTGGATGCAGATTGGAAGTCTTCGAGTATTTGGGAGTTGCCGGCGTGCGGTTTGACTGGTTGACTTTCCAGTTTCGATTTCAGCTTCTGGAGGTATTTGGTGATCTCTTGGACGACCGGATTGCTCCGTATTATCGTGTCGGAAGATGTCTCATCGGTGGTGATGTTGTGGTGTCGGCTGAGGTGTGACCTCACGCATCTAGCCCAGGCGCTTTCGTAAGGACACTGAGAACACTGGAAGGCCCTGAGAGCGGAGTGGTTTCCCAGCCAGTGTTCGGTGATCCTTGGAAGATATCCCACACATTCGCACTCTGTGCAACGGAATAATTTTTGCGACGGATTGTATGCAGCAATTTTCGACCCCGTCCACTGAAGGCTGTCCTCGCTCGCGGTCCATTTGTCTTCGAAAACCGTCGTTGCCGGCTTGTGATGCTGGAAAGTTGAATTTAATATCCCTGTTGTGGGAAACCCATTTTGCATTAAGGCGGCTAAGCCGAACGCTGTTAGATGTTCTTCTGACTTCAAAATTGGATTGTCCACGTCGTAATCGATTGGAGTTAAGCCACGTTCTTGGCTCGTTGGCAGTCGCTCCGTTCCAGTTAGTTCAGGCAAACCATCTTCCCCGTATAATTTTCTGGTTATCTCCTTGAACATGTCTTCATAGCAGTCAATGGCAGTACCCGACATGGGCATTGCCACCTCCATATTTAAAAATACACCTCACTCCCGAGGTTCCTTAACCTGGAACAAAAAAAATTTTCAACAAAGATTTCCGGCGAAGGAGTGAATTTGGGTGGCACTTTTTCCATGGAAAATGCTCTCTTTTGATGCTGTACAGGATGCCGTCGACTTGACTGAAGAGAATTGAGAGGTCAAGAACATTAAATTGAACACTCACCGTGGGTTCCACAAAAAAGATAATAAGAGATTAGTTGTAAGATAATGGAAAGATGATGGGTCTAGTGCAGATTTCAGGGATTTTCTGTGGTTAATCGCCTAGCATTCAGCAGAAAAAAGTTCAGTTAATCTGCAATCAGCGTTGATCGCTGATCATCTTTTTTGTGGAACTGACGGTCAGAGAATTTTTGGGAAAGGGTTTAAACATTTTATAAATATTTGTACAGAAAGAGAATTTAATTCTGTTTTATCGCAAAATAGGTGGTGTTATTTGGAATTTCAAAGTTAGGGTGGGTGGGGGCGAGGGGGCTAAAGATAGAAATTCGCCAATGTATGTTTTAGATGTCCCCCGTCCCCCTCGATATAAAAATTGACCTGTTTTTGCTCGACAATATCTTCACTAGGAATCGGGAGTTACTGCAGGTGGATAGTTCTCAAATGATCACCCGGTACAGTGAGGGACGCCCATAAAGGAGCAACACAAACTGCGGAATTGATCCAGCAATATTATATTTATATACAGGGTGATTCACCACCAAATGAACATAACCTGAGGGTGGGTCCAGTTTTTCCAGGCAAACCAGGATCTGGCTTTGAAAATTTTCTAACGCTGTTTGTTTTGAAGTTACAGGGTGATTCATGTATTTTGTCGATTTTTTTAATAAGCCATATCTTTAGAACGATCCAATGGATTCGATTGAAATTTTGTAAGTTAATTCTACTATTGATAATTGACACATCGCCTAATCAAGCAGCTCGAAATTTCCAGGGCCGGCCTTGATAAAAAAAACTTCAAAGTTTTTTCGAAAAAGACGTTCTGTATGTATATTTTTCAAAATTTATTTTCACATTTAGAAACTACATGAAACATGCTATAAGTATCGCAAAAAAAATTGCTTGGCACCATTGAGCTGTCAATAAAATTTTGATAGTCCTGAAAATTTTTGAGGTTAGGATTTTTTGTAAATTGATAATTTGGAATATTTGCATATGATCTATTATGACCTAAAATTTCAGCCGTTTCGTCACAGAAATTAAAATTTTTTTTAACGTTTTCCAGTACCTAATTAGGAGCAACAAGAAATTTCATCAAAATTTTCGAAAAATTTATGTCACGTCCCTCAATTTCAGCTCAATGTGGGATAGAAATGAGGTTGAGGGATGTAACAAATTTTTTTTTTCCAAATTCTGATGAAATTTTGTTTTGCTGCCGAAAAAACGTGAAATTTTTTTTACATTTTTTTGACAAAACGGCTGAAATTCAAGGCCATAATAGATCATTTGCAAATATTTTGAATCATCAATTTACAAAAAATCCTAAGCTCAAAAATTTTCAGGATCAAAATTTTATTGACAGCTCAATGGTGCCAAGCAATTTTTTTTGCGATATTATTAGCATGTTCCATGTGGTTTCTGGATATGAAAATGAATTTTGAAAAATATGCATACGGAATGTCTTTTTTTGAAAAAAGCTTTGTAGTTTTTTTTTCAAAGCCGGCCCTGGAAATTTTGAACTGTTTGATAGGGCGATGTGTCAGCTATCAATGGAAGAATTAACTCACAAAATTTCAATCGAGTCCATTAAGTCGTTCTGAAGATACAGCTTGTCAAAAAATTCTACGAAATACATGAATCACCCTGTAGCTTCGAAACGAACAACTTTATAGAAATTTCAAAACCAGATCCTGGTTCGCCTGGAAAAACTGGACCTACCCTTAAGCTATGTCCATTTGGTGGTGAATCACCCTGTATACCTACACATTTGAAGACAAGTTCCACAGAACTATCGTGTGATCGAATGAATTGCTAATATAGGCAGGCTGTGGCCTGGTCAAATTCAGGAGTGCAAAGCTCGGCGTTTGGCGGAAACATAGTCTGACTAGATTAGGAATTCATCTGATCACATGATGGAACAGAGTCATAAAAGAATAATAACCAGAGAATAAGCTAGCTATAGAATGAATATTTCTCAATCTTTTCTTTGGCGGTATGAAAAGTTTTTGTGTGCTACTGTCGTTCCCCCAAACGATAATGTTTTAAGTAAGAACGGGAATGCCATTGCAAAATATGTAGATGCTCATCAGTAGACCTATTAGTTGCGCGGTTAAGCGACATGAATACACAATATTGCGTGACCGCTTAGCGCATGCGCTAAAAAACGAGGTGAATTGTTTTAAGTCTTCCATATGTTACTCTGTATAATAGGTGATTCTCAAACTAAGCTCAATGGATTATGCGTCGTTTTCAAGTAGAAGTGGTTACATAGAAAAATCGGAGTAACCCTCGCAACCTATTCATGGAAGCACATATGTTAGGCATCATTCATCAAAAAACATGGAACACTTCAACCACAACATTCAAATTTACCGCGAAATTGTCTAGGGGTATTTCATTTAATCAGTGCTGTATTGTATTGACGACAGCATGGTGTGGCGAAAGTCGGTCCTCTGAGTGGCACACACCTTTTCGACCGCCGAATATGCATTTTGAATCGGAAGACTTCACAAGTTGCTGATAGAACTGTACAAAACGTCAACGTCAAACACTGAAATCAATGTCATTGTCGAGTTCTGGGCCGCTATTCTTGAATCGTGTGAGAAAAGTCCCTGGGAGTAAAATAGGTTTTTAGGCAACTTTCGCTACAGAAGTGTAGTACAGATTATATAAAACTCCTAGGGACTTTTCTCACACGATTCAAGAATAGCGGCCCTGAACATGCGCGATGATAACTTGTCACCGTTTTCTTAGTTCGCATGACATCCGTGTCGGAGCGCCACTTCCGCGCAATATTGTGTATTGGACGAACCCTGCAAATTTTGAGACCGCGAAGCCGCTTGGCAGAATTGTCCTATGGAACATTGTCTTCATTTTTAAGAAGTGATGTCACGATAGTGGTCGGTTCAGACGCCGTATACAGGGTGATCGCAAATGAAAAAATCCAAACTCAGGAACCAATAGAGTTTAAGCCATAAAAATCACCAAGTGAATCCACCACAATTTGATGCGCATGAAGATAAAATGAACCGCATCTGAATATCTTCAGCAGTTTCTGAAATATACTGAAAGTAGTGGTCGGTTTCATGAAAATTCAAATTTTTCGAAAAATCAGTGATTTTTCAAGATATTCGAATGAAATTTGATATTTCTGCCAAGATTGACGTCAGAAATGCAATGCGATGTGGTGCCACCGTCTCCGCCTTGTATTTTCGAGAATAAGACAAGCAATTGTATTTTTTTCATGACCGTCATTTTGAACTTACCCAGTATTTAATAGGTGGCAACATGATTGGTACTAGTAAAAATGGCCATATGCAATAATCTAAAGACAAACATAACTATTCCCAGAAAGCCACTTCGTTTTTATTGGCCGTAAAGTGATGTTGAACCCATTTTTATGAGTTTACAGCATCGTCCCTCACCATGATCAAAATGATCATTGAAATTATGGGAGACTTTTTAAAAGAATTCAACTTCATTTCTGATGTGAATTACAAACCCATTTTGAATTATCTTGACTCCTGCCTTGAATAACATGGAAAAAAATTAATCGTAAAACTCGTAAAAATGGGTTCAACATTACGTTATAGCCAATAAAAAAGAAGTCACTCGCTGGGAATGGTTATGTTTGCCTTTAGATTATTGCATATGACCAATTTTACTTGTACTAATCGATTTTCTACTGAATACTGCCTGAATTCAAAATGGCGGTCATGAAAAAAGTTAAAATTGCTTGTCTTATTTTCGAAAATAGTAAGCGGAGACGGTGGCACTACATCGCATTGAATTTCTGACGTCACTCTTGGCGAAAATATCAAATTTCATCCGAATATCTTGAGAAATCACTGATTTATAAAAAATTTCAATTTTCATAAAACCGTTCAATTTTATTTACCATCAATAGCTACATGGTATAGTCAAAAATAAAGCCTATTGAATAAATTGATAACAATAAATAATATAAATGTATATGACATAACAATCTAGAATGGACACAGAATTTCACGAACAACAAGGAACAAAGACCACATTTATATCACAGGCAAACATCTTGTGCTAAGGAACTCTCGTGTGGAATAAAATGCGTTTTCCAACAGCCAGCCTTTGACAGAGGCAGCAAATATTCAATTATAAAGTTTTTGAACATCGACAGGAAGGTGGTTGAAAAGCTTGCCGGCCCAGTGCTCTGTAGAGAGTTGAGTGGTGGAAAGCCTGTGGTGCACCACTCGCAAGGCGTCTCTCGATCTGGTATTGTAGTCATGAGTGCCTCCCTCGGTGCCTCCATTTTTCGCAAACGACCCCCGGTGACGATGAACAAATTTGAGACACTCCAGAATAAAAATGCAAGGTATGGTGAGTATCTTTAAATTCTTGAAAGCTTCCCTTGCAGATTTCTGTGGCCTGTGGCTTTAGATTCTTCATAATTCTGATGGCTCTTTTCTGCAACACAAACACGCCCTCCGACTCCGGCGACATGCCCCACAGAAGGATGCCGTAGGAGGTGACCGAATGAAAAAAGGAGAAATATGCCGATAGAGCAGTCTGGTGGATTGAAACATTATCAATTCTTTCATTGACAAAAAGGGCTGTCAACAGTTTTCGGCGAAGTTGCTGTATGTGACGGGTCCATCGCAGCCTATTATCAATGGTTAAACCCAGCAGTTTGACAGCTTGAACAGGAGTATCATTTTGAAGGTTCTTGGCTTCGAACATAACTTGTTGCAGTTTTTTGTCGTTGTTCTACAATTGGTTGCTGTTGAACCACTGTGTGACTCTCTCCGTCGAACCACTACCGACCACTACTTTCAGGATATTTCTGAAACGGCTGAAGATATTCAGACGCGGTTTGTTTTATCCTTATAAGCATCAAATTGTGAATCTACACGGTAAGTTTCATGGCTCCAAGTCTTTTGGTTCTTGAGTTTGGGTTTTTTCATTTTTGATCCCCCTGTATACGGCGTCTATGCCGTCTATAGATCAACATCTTCATAAAGGAAATGGTTCCATTTTTCCAATTTTTTGTAATACATACCTACAACCTACCCCATAAAAAGTTTCCTTCTAAATTATTGTTTGACAAAACTTGAGTTCGTACTTATTTTCGTTCGTTTTGTTCTGTATGTACAGTTCGTGAGGTTCAGAAAATATTTGAGTAAAGTGATTTTGTGACAGCTGAACATTCATTTCAATGTAATGCGTCAAGATGGCGCAAATCGTGAAACTATCAGGGAAACTATCAATACTACACAAGACACGAGTAGGTTCCAAATTTCATCTGAATCGGACCACTTCATCAAATTTCAACATGGTGGACAAAATGGCGACGGACCAAAACAGACAGTACCTATCAATTTTTTTCCAACTAGTTTATTTAACGTCAGCTTATTTTCGCAACGAGGCCTAACACCGACGCCGGTGAATGCTTTCCTCCACTATACCGGCAATTTTGCCGCAACACAGGGTAGGGGGGATTTAACGACCACCAACATCCAACATCGCATGGGGTCGGCACCATCGTTCGTATTTTACGTGCTATGCGACACACGGCATTGTCGCATTTAACAATAGCAAGCATTCCAACTAAACCAATGAGCTTGTTTTCGAGGCGAAAATCCGTCCCCGGCGGAGATCGAACCCGCGACCTCTGGAGTGGTAGTCGAACGCGCCACACCACAAGCTCCTCCAGTACCTATTAGTAAAGTTATACTTTCACATATAAAACATTCTGAGAAAGTTATAGATATTCTGAGCGGATCACGATGGCGATGGTTTTAGACATTTAGAGAAAAATTTCTTATATCTATCTTTACGTAAGTAGGTACATGTTCCAGACAAGAAGTCGATTTTCGCTGGGTCGTCTCGTTTGGGAGCAATTAATAAATAAGACAGTAAGACCGGTGGACAGACAGACAGACAGACGGACATCAAAATGCAGCTAACGGCAGCGTTTCTAGCAAAGTACGCTAGAAAGACAATGACGTGAGGTTCGGTTTGTATAAATATAACTGCATGGGTGTACCTACTCAAAAATAATAATAAAAAAAAATCAACCATAGCTGAACTGAATATAAACTGTTATATTGGTAGTAACAAGACCTCTCAGAAGATGGTGCTAAATCTCCATTATTTTTGGTACCCCATCACGGTCTGGAATTTTTATGTCATTTCATAGAAATGTCTATAGGCTATATCTATAGGCAAACCACTCCCTAAGGTAGCAAACCCTACAAACTTCGGTGACCTCAGAATTATCAGTATATTGCCTGCTTTTTCGAAGATTTTCGAGAAAGTCTTGTATCGCCAAATGTTCAGCTTTGTCACAGACAGTAACATATTGCCATCAAGTCAGTGTGGCTTTCGAAGGGGATACAGTACGTCAGTTGCTTTGGTGAATGTAATGGATGACTTGATTCGTGCTCGTGATGACGGGAAGTGTAGTGCTCTGATCCTTCTTGACTTTTCGAAGGCCTTTGATACAATAAATGTCACGTTGCTATGTGCGAAGCTGAAATATTATGGTTTTCGGGAGGAATCTTGTAGACTGATTGCATCATACTTTACAGACAGATTTCAAAAAATTTTCTCTAACAATCGTTATTCGCGTATGGTGCATATCAGGTCTGGAGTGCCCCAGGGATCTATCTTGGGACCCTTGTTGTTTTTGATATACACTGCTGACATTTTAACATCTTTTAAATATTGCAAAGTACAGGCTTATGCAGACGACACTCAGATGTACATCCACTTCAACAAGGAGGATTATTTGGAGGTTGTGGATATGATTGAAAGGGATCTGAATGTGATCGGGAAGCTCTCTGTGGACCACAGCCTTAGACTCAATCCCACCAAAACGAATCTTATGTTGTTTGGTAGTGCGGGTCAGATCAGTTTTCTCAAGTCAAACATGTCCGTGTCGCTTGATGGTGTGACGTTGCCTATTGTGGAATCCACGAAGAGTCTCGGCCTAATAATCGATTCAGATTTTCGATTTAGACGTCATGTTAAAGAATTGTTGAAAAAGTCATTTTTGTCCTTGAAGCTTATGTTTGCTAGTCGACATATTTTGAATGCCAAAGTGCGTAGGAATCTTTGTGAATCTCTTGTTTTGTCAAATTTCAATTATTGCGACTTTCTCTACGGTTTTTGTCTGGACTACATGGATAGGATGCGTATTCAGAGGGTTCAAAATACTTGTTCGCGCCTTATCAAAGATTTGAGGAAGTTCGACCACATTTCTTGGACCTTTAAGGACTTGAATTGGCTAAAGATGGAACATCGTCGAACTCATCACTTGGGAAATTTTATCATGAAGTTATTAATTGTAAGTGATGACCTGCCGTCGCCACCCTCAACCCTCGCGGGGAGACTCATTCGTCGCACTTCTGTACACTTTCGCAATGTTCGTCACATCAACAAGCTTACTATGCCACACCATCGTACAACGCTCTTCAGACGCAGTTTTACATATAACGCTGTGAAACTATACAATTCTTTGCCAAAAGAGTTGGTGGGCCTTCAAATTAAGCCTTTTATTTCATCCTTCAGAAAATATTTAATGAATTTGCAGAGCGGCTCGTCCTGATTGAGATTCTTATCCATAGGATATTATCTGTTTCTTTTCTCTAAGTTTTATGACCTCCTATGTTCTTTTTCTTCTTTTGTTTATTTTCTGTTTCTCGGACTGCAGGAAGGGTTAAGTAGAATAGCTGTTGAAGCTAGACTTCGCCATTCCTCGGTCCAGCTTCTATGACCTTTTTCATACTGTAGGTGCATACAAATCAAATAAAGTCGATTATTATTATTATTATTATTATGTGAATGTTTTCCAGTTGTGGAAGCCGTGATATCTGACGTCAACGGTATTTTAACCAAACGTTCTACCCCCTCAGATACCTACTACTCAAGTACCAAGTTTCATCAAAATTTGTGAAAATTTTCAAAGACGTGAAATAAAAATGTATGTTTTTATTTAATTATGTTGTAGTACTTACACCAGGGCCGTCTCTAGACATTTGGCCGCCCTCGTGCAAAAACTGTTAGGCCGCCCCTTTCTCCATTTTTTTAAATGTTTAATTTTGTATATAGCTCATTTAATTCGGATTTTATTTTATGAAAATAACAGAAACAGCGACTGGAATTGCAATTTTCGCATTTTTTGAACCAAATTTTTTTATTACGTAGGTAGTCAGTAACGATATTATAATAAACAAATAAACGAAAGTTAACTTACCTACCGGACGGTTCGTGAATAAGATAAAAATAACGTCAAAATAAGACGCCCGACTTCTTCTCGTGTCTATCAGGAATAATAAACAATAACTACACTTGAAAACCGAACTGCTTCTAGGTACTGTACCTACTTACCAATCGATTACGATTCCACCGCCCTTTGGTAGAAATCAAGAATTTAGCAAGGATCTTGCAAAATCTGATTTCATATTCACGTGTTTTAAAGGTAGGTATCATACCGTTTGAAAAAAATGTTCAGGGGCGGCTGGGCCGCAGGCGTAAAATATGGAAAAACAAACAAAAATTTCAAAATGTTCAGGGGCGGCCGCAGAGGTAAAATATAAAAAGCAAAAAAATAGAAAAAAAAGCATTTCTGCCCCGAAATGCCGCCCCCTAAATCTGGTCGCCCTTGTGCCATGCACGAGTTGCACGCCCGCTTAAGACGGCCCTGACTTACACCTCACTGAGTTTCGGAGACAAAATAAGCTTATTTTCGCGTCTGGTTACTATTAGCTGCATGTCCAAAAAGTTGAATTAATTGGAATCGACACAAAAATAACAAGAAAAACGAGGGTCAAGCTCATTTTCACCTCTTTTCGCAGAGAATTTATTAATTTCTTTCAAGTTGCATGCCTGATTTTCATCAAAGCTGCACATGTTCCGTTAAATCCCTGGAGAGTATCCGTTCGATACTTCTCGAGGGATTGTAAGTTTTTCTGTTACCTGTCATCGTGCGTTGTATAATGTATAACGGTTGTATTTGCGATATTTGTGTTAAGTATTGATCGCTATTTAACAAAAGTTCATTTTCTTGAATAACTCGATCACCTATACGAGTATTTCGACAATTCGCGCGATTGTCAATGGTTATCTGAAGAAGCGACAGAACACGAATGACGTAAAAACCGAGGTAAAAACTCACAAACTAGCTTCGCCATTTCAGCCCCCAGAGGACGTCTAGATTTTCGAAATCGCAAATTGGATGTCGAAGTTCTGGCTTCGACAGCTAATAACTTTTGACAGATGACATATTTCATCGTTTGAATAGAGTTTAAAAGAGCTTCGAAATGAGCTATCGGAAGTCGAAATCGTTATTCAAAATCTTATGTCACTCTTCAACAGTGTCACATTTCCGTTCGACTCCTGAACCCCCCCCCCCCCTCACACACACACACACACACACACACACACACACACGCACGCACGCACGCACGCACGCACGCACGCACGCACGCACGCACGCACGCACGCACGCACGCACGCACGCACGCACGCACGCACGCACGCACGCACGCACGCACGCACGCACGCACGCACGCACGCACGCACGCACGCACGCACGCACGCACGCACGCACGCACGCACGCACGCACGCACGCACGCACGCACGCACGCACGCACGCACGCACGCACGCACGCACGCACGCACGCACGCACGCACGCACGCACGCACGCACGCACGCACGCACGCACGCACGCACGCACGCACGCACGCACGCACGCACGCACGCACGCACGCACGCACGCACGCACGCACGCACGCACGCACGCACGCACGCACGCACGCACGCACGCACGCACGCACGCACGCACGCACGCACGCACGCACGCACGCACGCACGCACGCACGCACGCACGCACGCACGCACGCACGCACGCACGCACGCACGCACGCACGCACGCACGCACGCACGCACGCACGCACGCACGCACGCACGCACGCACGCACGCACGCACGCACGCACGCACGCACGCACGCACGCACGCACGCACGCACGCACGCACGCACGCACGCACGCACGCACGCACGCACGCACGCACGCACGCACGCACGCACGCACGCACGCACGCACGCACGCACGCACGCACGCACGCACGCACGCACGCACGCACGCACGCACGCACGCACGCACGCACGCACGCACGCACGCACGCACGCACGCACGCACGCACGCACGCACGCACGCACGCACGCACGCACGCACGCACGCACGCACGCACGCACGCACGCACGCACGCACACACACACACACACACACACACACACACACACACACACACACACACACATCGAATTCCATACTTTCGTCAGAAGACAGAACACAATTAGAACCATTTTAATAAAGCTCTGCTTATACCGCTAGGACTACTATGAGTAATATTGTTTTTTCACTACTAGCCGTGAAGTACATCATTATTAACCTGTTCCTCAACTAAGATCGCGATTTTCAAGTAGTAAAAAAAATTCTTTATAAACCACGGTCGAGAAAATTATTATAGCTTCAGCGCCTTATATCCCTCAGCTACGCTTCGGGATCTAAACTGGCGCTTCAGCTATAATAATACTTTCTCAACCTTGGTATATAATATACTATTTTTCACTACTAGCCGTGAAGTACATCATTATTAACCTGTTCCTCAACTGGGATGGCGATTTTCAAGTAGTAAAAAAAATTCTATATAAACCACGGTCGAGAAAATTATTATAGCTTCAGCGCCTTATATCCCTCAGCTGCGCTTCGGGATCTAAACTGGCGCTTCAGCTATAATAATACTTTCTCAACCTTGGTATATAATATACTATTTTTTTCACTACTAGCTGTGAAGTATGCCATTATTGACCTGTTTAGAGGTCGTGAAGTGAAATTTCACAACCTGTTGTAAAATCAGATAGGCCGGGCATATTATTAACCGCTTCGTCCGATCAACGTACACAATCAAACAGGCCGTGCATAATTATCAACCGCTTCGTATGATTGACGTTTGGCGACTTGACGTTTGAATCTCATCCAATTTTGGACAACGGCAACTCATTTACACGAAAAGGTCAAGAAATTGTTTGACCGGGTCTTATTCAATGAAGAACTTGATGTGGTGTACGTGAATTTGGTTGGTTTTGTGAAAAAGCAGCTAAAGGCCGAATGGTCAGTTGGTCAGTACGACATAATAACCTCACATTATCAACTTTTTTGAAATTATTCCCAATTACCTGTGTTCACTTCTCGATCAGCACACATATCATTTACAATCTGTTATTGTTAGAGTATGCAGTTTTCTCAAAAGGGACCAGTTCTTGAAAGTTGCATACGTTTTCATGTACCTAAATCGGTTTTGGTTTTTTATTTTGCTGACAGAAGTCATTGGTGACCTTATCTGCTGCCTCGTACAATTTGAAAGGTGTCTCGCGACCGTCATTCATTGTCATCATCACCCCGGCGAATAGTATTTGAAGTTGAAAACTTTCAAAATGCTCGAAGTCTACTTGGTATTAATCTGACATCTACAATAAATGCAGTGCTTTTTGTAAAATTTTGGAACTTCACAAATCGGATCTGCTTTGCTAGTAGTGAAAAAAATCGTATATATTATGAATATGGATATGAAACTAGCAAATTCTTACAATAAAAGCGAGAATAAAAGTGAAGGTGACCGTGTCATAAAGGGGACCCCAAGCCGCACATTTTACAGTAACGTTTCTACCACCATTGTCTTCCTTATGCGATTTTGAGTCGATGTGGGTATGGAAGAATGCGATTTAGGCCCGGTATGTCCATCTCCGGATAAAATTCCGGATAGCTCTATCTGACCAATAAACGCTACGCTGTACGTTCTGCGCAGCGTTTATCGGCTGGATAACTTTATCCGGAGATGGGAATACCTGCCTGAAGGACGGCATTTCCTAGTGTTTTTCTTCAAACGTAGGTTTCATGGAAACCAGTGGAGTAGGAGACTTGAAAAAAAAAGAGTAATCCAAAATCTGGAATGAAAATGAATGAGTGATTAAAAATTTCAAAAATTTCGAGTTTTTTTACAAAAATTTGACATTTTTTTCAAAAAAAAGACCCTTATTCTTTCGCCAACCCAGATTTGAATAACTGATTTTTTTTTGTTACATTTTTAGCTGCACAGATTTGGCAGAAACTCACGCCACAAGAATCTATCAGTTTCTCTTTCGCTCTGCAGCTAATCCGCAGTCTGTTTCAGCTATTTTTTATGCTAGGAAATGACGTCCTTAAGGTAAATTTATGCTCGCAAAAAATTAGGATGAAAACAAAAATAACGATAAGAATAAAAATAAGAAAAATAAGCACGGCAACTGCCCATTTATACTTCAGAAATAAGAATTAGAAATAGTTTGAAATATTGCTCGTAGGTGTCGCTCGAAGCATTAAAATGACAGTCGTCAAAATTTTTAGTTACAGTTTTTAGCTTTATGCAGTTGTTATTGCGGTTATTTTCCCACTTGTTTTGTTTGATGTTATACAGTATCACTAATCTTTGAATAATACATCGCATTATTTGAAATTAATATCGTGTATAGTGTAGGTATCTACTTCTCAACTAAATTATTGCAGTAATAGACAATACCACTGATAAGAACTTGTGAGGATAACTGGTAGATGGCGCCACGTTTGGACCGCCGTTACGAAGCAACCCGTGGGAGTTTCCTCGCCTACCCAAAGACAGGCGGTTTCAGGCAACTCTTGCTACATCGATGTACTGCGGATTGCAAGCACCCCCTATCGTCATCGGCAAAGCTCGCAAAACTTGTTATTTTTATTCTTAAATTTCTTGGGCAGTAGCGACGATTTTTTTTTTGGGAGGGGCTAGGATCTCGTCATTAACGGAAGGAAACACAAGCCACCTCGCAAGCCACGGAAGGCATTAAAACACATTGTAGAATATTATTCTACATAAGTTGACCGCGTAACTTGATTATTCAATAACATTAAGGATGATTTGTGCAAATTTTGGGAACCTTTCGCCGCCCCTGTTGATACATCTGCGCATCTCCAATACGCAACAGTGAATGGAAGTTGAAGTTCCTTATTCTTATTGTTATTTCTTATTTTGGAGCATAAATGCTGGAATCTGAAAGCTCATTTTCAACATTTTCTTGTTTTTATTATTATTCTTATTTTTTTGCGAGCATAAATCCACCTTTACTCACGTTAACTATTCCATTCTCGCACTTGAACATCGCCCACTTTCCTCGTCTGTCGCCATAGTAACCACTCTATTCTCGCTGTTCTTTTTTTGACAAATGACGTTCTATTTTGACAGGTAGCCGGCAGCTACCAAACGACATTACTCCTTGGAGCTTATTGTGCCTTTCAGAGTGTATGGTGTGAGGTAGGGAACAGAATATGTGCCAGATATTTCAGCTTTTGTGTCATGCACGGCCAATACGAAACTCTCGATAGACTGCCTCGGGCTCGACGTAGACATAGGGCAATACTTCTAACTGTTCTAAATACAGTTTCTTATGGGTTTTCAAACGGCATATTGCAAGTCGAGCTCCGTGAGATATATTTTCTGTCATTTTTTGATAATGACACTTCCGTTTGACAGATGACAGTCAAAAACTAATGAGCTTATTCGACGATAAAGCCATGTCCGTATACCAAATTTCGAGTCGATCGTATGGACGTTGCGGCTGTTATCGTGGTAGGTTACATACATACAGCCATACAGACATAGAGACACACAGACAGAGATCATTCTGGAAATGGTCTTAATCGTCATAGGGGACCTCAAAACGTATGTATATATATATATATATATATATATATATATATATATATATATATATATATCCGTCGAAATCTCGAAAAAAATTTTAGCGCGTTCATACTACTTCCCCTCCTCGTTAGATGGGTGGGTCGGGGAAGTAAAACTGCAAACTTTGACTAACGGTGAGCGTGAGTCCCATGAAATATTCATTTTAGATGCAGACATGCTGGGAATGAAAGTTGGAGAAAAGATTGAGTTAATTTTTGGAGGGGGAATTTTCGAAATCGGGCCCACGGTTTCCGATTTTTCATCTCTGGAAAAACAGCAAATCTTCCAACTTTTTATCCCGTGAACAGATTTTCACCATTTTTTTTTCAAAAAAAGGTAACTGGCTCTCGAACATTTTCCAATAATTTTCTTTCCAATTCCCCAGAAATTTCCCTGTTGAAAATGTAAAACAGGCCTGGGTTATCGCTTTCTGTGGTGCCGGTTTCAGATCGTTCACCTTTATTCATGTACCAATGCGTCTGACTGCCTCACTCGCTTTTCTTACTACATAGTTTGGTTCCTAATGAAAAACTGCAAATTTATAACTTTTTAGCTTCTGAACAGATTTATACTAACGTTTTTCAAATATAGGGTTGATTGATATGGGGTTGATAATTGAACATTTTCAGGCAAATCCTCTTGAGATTCTTCTAGTTTTCAAAGAGTTTTCCACTTTAAAATGAGTAACCGGCCTAGCTTATCGAGACCAAACTTAAATGATTGAGCTCTAAATGCATCCCTTATTAGAGAAAATATCTCTATTCTTCAATCTTTTTCTCCAATTCCAACTTCCCACCCGAAGGGACGTCTCATAATAAATTTTCCATCCATTCCTTGCTACTCGTCGGGGAAGTTTTGGGGTGACAACAGATTTTTTTTTCACGATTGTTAGCGATTTTTAGCCCTGTTTCTATTTCACGACGCGTTCTTCTTAGTTTCTCCGCGCCCAACTCCACTATTTTGCTCCCCGGTCCCATGTGTAATTTAGTAGCGTATTGCCACAAAACAATGTCTTTTAGTGCTTTTCTTATAATTTCTTGCCATATTTCGCCCTGTTTTTGGTTCCATGACGCATTATTTTTAGCTTTTCCTAGTCCAACACCCCTATTTCGCTCCCCGATCCCGTTAGTGTGTTTTATTATCTTTCGTTTAGTATCAGGTGTGTTCCATCTTTCGTTTTGTTCATTTCCACTTCGTTCGGGGGGTTGCATATCCGCCCGGCGCCAAAAATACACTTCGTAGTTTCCTCCTACTTTTGGAATGAAAATCGAGGTTCCCTTTATGACACGGTCACCAAAGTGAATTTAAAAATGCGGGTAGGTCTGTGAGGCTCCGAGGATAAAATTCCATTCACCGCATTCTTCCATTATGAGAGACTGCGGCTTTGACTGTCGAGTCTTTGTGTAGGTAGGTACCCTACGGCAGTAGGTATTTAGTATTTTGCACAATATTTTCATGTGACGTTTTGCTCTTTATTGTCTGTAGACGCACAACAGTGGACTAGATTTTCAGTGGAATGAATGTGGGGTGTTTGGTGAAAGGGTTGGTGAAATGTTAGCGTGAGGCGATCAACGGAGTATGGGAGATGATGGGGGGGGAGGAGGAAATAATTGTGGTGGTGTGGTGGTGGCAGGATAAATAGATGAAATCAAGGAAAATATGACATGAATGCATGGATATGCGCAAATAGTTGTGTCGTTGTAAGTCGAGGTGACGGGGCGGGCCTTTTAGTCGGGTTAATAGTGGAAGTGGCGGCTGGGGCAGCAGCTGGTGGATTGCTGACTACGTGCCGCGTGGTGGAGGTCTAGTATGGCCCGTGGAAGTCCGGGACTCGAAGCGTGCGAAGCTCCACTACGACCGCACCCGCAGGTGCCTGACTGCCTGCACATCCGGATCGGGTTCGCACGTCGCATGGACGCAACGTGGCAGGCAATAAATAAATAAATAAATAGGCAATACTTACTGGATGCTATGGCAAAGCGGCATTATAATATGTATTTATACGCGGAATCAAATCAGTCTTACCGGTTCTGGAAGCGGATCACCTCCAAAGGGCCACATGGCGGTCGTGCGATCTGATCTGCGTCGTCTTGGTATGGGGTGCACCTTTCCCACCGATCACTGCATGTCACAGAATCACTTTAACAGACTACGGAGAGCGGAACGAACGCATGGGACGTCTACTTCTGCGATGTCTGACCCACCCAACACTGCGGCACCCGCTGCCCGGGGCCCTCCGCCCCCGGCCCTACCCCCGCCCATGCCACCCCACTATCGCTCCCCGTCTCCCGACCCCGACCACCCCTGCACGGCCCACAACCACCTTTCGCGGTCGTCCCGATCTCACCCTACCGCTCACGACGCTGGCAGCGCGCGAAGGACACCAGGGAGCAAAATTCCAAAATACCCTCACCCCCGCTGTCTACTTCCCGAGAAACCAACCTGCAAAGCCGTCCTGAAATCTCAAGCATGCCATTATGATGACCAAGGCCCGAAACACGGGCCCTTTGAAGGGCTAAGGGCGCAAGCTTGAAGCTTGACGGCCGACTAGAAGAAAGCCATCGGAGCTATCATATAAAAACTATTGCGCGAGGGGCTCAGTCTCTCGCGGGGAAGTTTAAGGGGTGGCTGGCAGGGGTTGCCAAGCAACCAGAATTACGGGAGGGTGAGCTTATACCGAAAGCTGAACGCCGGACTCAAAAGAACGCCGATGTGGCGGAACTCGACGAACATTTATCTAGTACCTACTACCATACACTCACCTTTTCGAATTACTACATCTACGGCATATATGCCTGTAAGGATCTAGTTCTGCCGTATCCTGTAGGAGCATATCTTTATTCTTTATGGTCTTTGGATGTAGGGGAGGGTGGGGCACAGAGGACCATCTAAGCAAAAAAAAATCGTATTTTCAAGGTTGATTGATAATGAATTGCTTTCATGATATGATGAGTCTTATCTTGTCTGGATTTTTTTGGGTTCTATTGCAGGAAGTTTAGACCATTGCACTCGGACCTGTGTGCCCCACCCCCCATCCCTCGGAGAACATCGGACCACCATGCTCAACATATGGAGAAAATGTAAACATGTTGTTGAATGCTGGATAAGCTATTTTATTCAAGGTATATTACGAACAAGTACGAAACTTGAAATTAAAAATATCTGAAGAACATTTCATAAACTTTGTAATACAAAAAAAGTTCAAACAATAGGAATCTCATTTGTAATATAAATTTTTGGCTTCATCGCCGTCAGTCTCACATTTGATGCAAAGAAAATTGTTATCACCATCATCTGACGCCCCTGCACGCACCACGCACCGGTCCTCTCTGCCCCAAGCGCACATTTTTCAAGAAAAAATTGGTTAGGAAATCAAAACGTTCCATAATAATGCACAATCATCAGGGGGTTTCTAAGCTTCATTCAAGTATAGCACTATCAAACTACTGCTATAATAGATCGACTCAGGCCCAACACGTCGTTTAGCTTCTTCAGATGGAATTTAGATAAGTAAATTGTACAAGACTTACCTCGAAAATCACATTTCCTACTGGCTCCCTCACAGCTTTGACCACAATGGCTTAATGTCATTACCGACCGATGCAGATGCCTAATGAGCTGCAAACGCGATATTTGCCGTACAGATCGCAGCACATGTACCCTAGTTATTCACGAAGACCTCTGTGCCCCGCCGGACTTCTGTGCCCCAGTCTCCCCTACTTACCGAGAACCAAACAATGAGTCAAAAACCATCCTATATGGCTTAACTTATTGTCCATATCCAATACAAATAAACTTCTAGCTCATTGGCAACCGAGAAGCCTAGGTAAGTACTATCTATACCTGTTGTGGCTTCTTATTCTTAATCCCGGCTTTGATGATTATTATTATTAACAGAAACGACGAGATTAAAGAACATAAGCTGAACGAAAATGGACTCCGATGCTTTATTCATAGGTATGAATTATGATGATTAGTGATGATTATAATCGAAGCAATAAAAATAATGAAATCATATTCTTGATGTCACACTTTGTTCATACAGGGTCCTGCTCCTGCAACAGTGCGTCGGACTTTCCACTTTTGATTTCATTTTCTTGTTCAGCGTTCCAAGATCTAAACTGCTGGACAACTAAGTTGTCGGTATCGAAAAAATGGTCCGACTTTGGAGGTCAATATCTCTTGATTGCCGATTGCGATTTTTATTTTGTTTGTTGCAATAGAATAGAATAGAAGGTTTATTTCTTATGCCTTGCGGCGTTGAAACATATATGCAGGTAAGCATTATATACATAATTATGTACATATGTTACAAAAGTATAAGACAAGTTCACATAACAAAATGCGACAAACTACATGTTAAAATTCAATTTAGGATGGAAACGTATGTTTATGACAGACGAATTCTTCCAGGTCATAGAAAGCCTTTTGTAGCAGGAAGGTCTTTAGGCTTCTTCGAAAACCACCGATCGGTCGTCCTGTCATGCTCGATGGAAAGCAGTTGTAAATTTTGACCGCTTGTCCAATGATGCTCTTCCGTGCATTCGTGGTTCGGGCCACTGGGAGTTTTAGACAACCTCGGTTTCTCGTCTCGTAGTCATGATGCAGCTCTTGTGCTCTAAAAAAAATCATTGTAGTGAGTGTGAACAAAAGTAGCCACCTCAAGGATATATGTAAATGGAGGCAAGGTGAGTATGCCTCGGTCAACAAAGTACGGCCTGCAGGATTCAGTTCTTCTAACGTTATACATCCCTCTTATGCACGCCTTCTGGAGTCGAAACATTTTAAGTGTGTCCGCCGAATTGCATCCATACCAGAATATGACACCATACGACAGTCGTGATTGTGAATACAAGATACGTGAATATGACACAAACACAAAAAATATAGCTTTACTACAATCGGACACTAAAATTTCACATCGTTACCATGTTCAGGGTCTTGTATCTGCAAATAGAACATGTTCCATATCTAAAATTCTGATGAAATTCTGACGAAATCCAACGTACGAAAAACAGGCAGGGACAACACTTGAAAAAGTGCCCCCTGCTTGGCCCCACACCAAATATTCGGGTTGTGTTGAGAGTGAATTTGTCCTGGACTGTTGTACGAACAATCTTGCTCAATATCAACATCCATTCATCAAAAGTGACTTAATCTCGCGTGCCAACAAGGAAAATCTGTAACACTCAAAATAAAAATGTATATCTTAATTGGATGTTACACTTCCAATCCGGATAATTCCAAAACCGTTTCAAGGTAAGACACCACACTTCATGATTTTTTTATTGAAATACATAAAAAAAATTTTCGACAAATGGGGGTACGATGAAGTTGGTACAATTTTGCAGCATTTTACGTATCACCCTGTACTCCCTGTAGAGATTTTACATAAAGTTTCTCAACATTCACTTTCACAGGATACCTAGGTCACGGAAGCATTAGGCTAATTAACACAATAAACAAAACGGAAATCGCATCCGGCAATCGGAAGTTATTGGTCTTTAAAGTCGAACCATTTTTCCGAGACCGACAACTTCGTTGTCCAGCAGTTTATTATAGCTTTTTTTTACTGTAGTTTTATTTACCGTGCCTCGGATCGGAGAGCACGTTAAGCTGTCGGTCCCGGTTAAGTAGAGTAGCCATTGGCTAGACTTCGCCGTAACAAAGACGAAATTATTATTATTATTATTATTATTATTATTATTATTTCTTCAGTTCGTGGCAGTATAGGTACTACCGACTAAACATCAAAAATTGAAGAATTTTAGGGTTCATTTTGAAAAATCATATATGGGCCTCGTTTTTTGGATTCAAGTTTGGATTTGAGCAATGGAAATTTGGACATTGATGGACAAAATTAACGCACCACCAAAATTTTGACCCGAGATTGAAGTAAATTTTTTCCCGAACTACCCATCAGATGTCGATCATCTTTTCACCAGGTTGTAGCTTCATTATTTAATAATGGCCTTGTTTACGCGAGGTTTAAAACTGGTGTTAAGATCTGTAACATCAATGTTATCGTCCGCATAAACACCTTTAAACGCAAGCTTCGCAACAGCTATTGAGCTTAGCTAAATGTGATTTTAAGTTGCATTTAGTAAGCAAACAAGTGTTGGCAATCGCACGTAAACGCCCATGCACATTACGACGCATGTGCAAACCAGAAATCGGTTGGATTTTTAGCAGATTTATGGGTTGGGTTGGATGTTGGATGACCTGTGAGCACCAGTTTATTAAAATTGATAATTGATGATTAACCTTCTTTTGTTATGATCTCTATAAAATGTGGTTATGGTTAAATTTCGTGGTTTAGGTTAAATGCCTAAACCACGATTTTAGGCAATATTCGCTACATCAGTGTACTGCGGAATGTATTTTACTCCCAGGTACTTTTTTCACACGATTCAAGAATAGCGGCCCAGGTTAAGGGGCTGTCGGCTGTCATTTTGGTCGGCGCGCGTAAACACTCTCAACTAACCACTGTTAAAATCTCTGCTAAGCCTCGCGTAAACAAGCTCAATGTCACTGTGTAGCTCATCTTTGGTTAACATTCAGTATTGACAGTATACTAGATATTAAATTGAAGATGTTTTCTGTACCACAAATTCGGGACACCCTGTGGGAATTACTAGCAGCAACAGCAGTACACACTGAAGACCAAAGTCCCAACCTTTCTTAAGGGGTTTCTGATGCGACTAAAAAAGTTGTTGACGGGAATCGGTTTTATTTTACTTTTTTCGTCAAGTAGAAACTCTTCCAAAAAGAAAATGTACGGGCATTGCTATCAAATTTTAAAAATTTCCAGAAAATTTTGGAAATTTTTGATTTTTGAAAATTCAAAAACCAGATAGCATCGGCAATGCATCTTTCCTTGAGGAAGTCGCATGCCAAATTTGAACTTTTTATTTTCAAAAAAAAAGGTGTCAAAAATGATTTATCGTAGACACAAAAAGTGAATTAGTAGTAACACAAGGTAAGGTACATTCCCAATATTCGGTAGATTTCATTTTCCAAGCTCAATGATTTTCTTAGTAAGAGGTTAAAGATGGGGCACAGTAAAACAGGAGTGTTTCACCTTCGCCGGTATAGAGTAGGGTAAAACCAAACGCCAAACCTCATTGCTGTCCTTTTCAATCGGTTTCAACAAGTGTTCGGTTGTATCCATCGAGTAAACACGTAGCTTGATAACGTACACTTCCTACAGTCCAAAACCTTTTTATTTTCAAAAAGTGAAATTATGGGTAGTGAAGCACTCACATCTGTTGAAGAGCTATATTCAAAGTTGAAGATTTACATCGACAAAAGTGTAGACTCCTTGAAGAACTACATAAACGAATTACTCACAAACATAACCTCCAAGCATCAGGAAGCCGAGAGAAAAATACTGGAACTGAAGATAGAAAACAAAGAATTGAAGAGGGAGCTGTTGGAAAGCCAAAGAGATGCAAAGAGAAACAATCTAATTATCTTCGGACTGGAGGAAGACAGAACTGATGAGGAATCGGCCTTGCACGATTATTGTAAGATTCGTTCATTATCGAAAGAAACTGGACATCTTGAAACAGGGTAGACTCCTTAAAGAATCCAAAGTGTCAGTTGCAAACGATCTTACGCGGCAGGACAGAGAGGATCAACAGACTTTACGAAGACACCTCAAACAAGCCAGAAACCAGAATCTGGAAGCACATATTAAGAAAAACACACTAATAATCAACAACGAAACACATTCCGTAAACGACCTTAAAAGACTGGAAAAGAAACAAGACGAGGAAGGAGCGCGGATTGACCCCCCAGAAGGTGCGAAGCAACCAAAAAAAAAGAAGAAACAATGAAACATGACAAACCTACACCAGTCCAATCTCATAAGAAGGAGCAGCAAATGGTGAAAAAGGAAAGAACCCTAAGACCATGAACAAACAAAAATTATAAATATAAGTAGATGTGCAACAAATAGGTATACTTCCAAAATTAATTTACCCTCGAAAATTGTTATCAACTGAAAATTTATTTTCACTTCATTTCGCAAGAGATACATCGAAATAAACTGCTTGACAATTGAACTGCAACACCTAAAAATTAGGTGCGTTTCCAAATTGAGATAGCTCGAAAAATATCTGACGGATTCTAGAAATTCAGGCATGTGAGGAAAGATCATTTCTTTGACTATCGAGTGCTGGTATTGATGATACCAGATAGAAAAAATCTCGTTTTTTTTTTCGAAAGTTGTACAAGGTGAAAGATTGCCCATATCTGCACGTTCTACGTTGGCACCCTGTATATGACAAATTGTGCAATCAAACTTATCATCAATACCAGCACTCGATAGTCAAAGGAATGATCTTTCCTCACATGCCTGAATTTCTGGAATCCGTCAAATATTTTTCGAGCTATCTCAATTTGAAAACGCACCTAATTTTTAGGTGTTGCAGTTCAATTGTCAAGCAGTTTAGTTACACTTGGTAGGTGAATCAGCACAAAAGGTGCGTTCAGTCAGCTTATTTAGCCGCAAGTTTTAATTTTAGTCGCAAGCGCAGAGACGCCCATTGGCTCTTATGAACCAGCCTCCTCAGAACAGCCAATGAGCGATGCAGCGCTTACGACTAAAATTAAAACTTGCGGCTAAATAAGCTGACTGAACGCACCTAAACACTAGCACAAATTAACACAGATACACAAAACACCAACTTGTTGGCGTCCGACAAAATTCTAGATGGATCCTTTTGTTCGTGACTTTGTTAGAACCGCAGATCTACACAAATGTGGCAGAAGGTGTAGATAGTTGTAAAGCTATACTAGAAAAAAATAAATTTAACACACAGCTTAAAATTTTGGTATACCTGGATATAGAGCTTAGGTACTATAATTACGGTGATGTGAATCAAAATGACGGGGCGATAATGTACGTGAGAGAGTCACTGAAGGAGAGGGTAACTTTGAAACAAATTAACAAGATAAACGCGATTCATACTGAAGTAACACTGGAAAGTAGAGACGTTGTGTCGATATTGTTTTTGTACAGACCGCACACTGGTATTATCGTGGAGGACTTTTTGTGCGATTTGAATGTTTTTCTAAGGAAAACAGTAATTATGAACATAGAATCATGCTGGGAGACGTGACCATAAATATTCTATAACAAAATAGCCCCATTGCAAACGACTATCTGAATATGCTGAGTGCCCTGGGTTATGTATCGCAAATAAACTGTAACACTAGAGTCGTGGAGGGAAATAGGGAAAGTAACATTGATCACATTTTTTATGCGGGAGAACTTCCGAAAGAGGACCTATGCCCCATCGTTCTAAAATCGGATATCACAGATCATTACAGTACAATCCTAACTATGAACTTAACAGAGTCCCAAACAAGATATGAAACAAGCGAATATGCCTCATGGGCATGAGGCTCAGTAGCGCACTTCCTTTTTGGAGGATTAGTGAACGCAAGATGTTAAGTGATTAGGGTTCTACCGTCTTGGGCAAAAAATTGCAATATGGCGGCCAAAATATCGACAGAATCATGAAATTCGGCTTGAAAATCAAAATGATCGTACTAGACAAGGGTAAGTTCCAAGTTTCATGAAAATCGTTCCACTAACAAGAGATTTCAATATGGCGGCCAAGATGGCGGCAGAATTATGAAACTCAGCTTGAAAATAGGAATGATCGTACGAGACAAGCGTAACTCTCAAGTTTTATGAAAATCTTTCCACTTATAAGAGATTTCAATATGGCGGCCAAGATGGTGGGGCAATCATAAAATTTGGCTTGAAAATAAGAATGATCATACTAGACAAGGGTGAGTTTCAAGTTTCATGACAATCGTTCCACTAATAAGAAATTTCAATATGGCAGCCAAGATGGCGGCCGAATTATGCAAGCCAACCTGCCTATTTGGTCCTTGAGGACCTAAGCTATCCACCGGATAAAGTTCAATCTTCAACGGCTGTAGCTTTATTTCCCGAGGAGAAGTTCAACTTCATCGAAGTGCACAGGAGATCTCTGTTTTTTGAGAATAATGATAACGATGTATGGATAACAAAAACAGTGCCCATTGGCCACCCTTGGAGACATCAGCTATTAATCGGAAAAAAGTTCCAAGACTCTTGTTTCAATTCTCGAGAAGGAGTACAGCGTCTTAATTTCTGCACGGACTCGGACAGACAGACAGACAGACAGACAGACAGACAGACAGACAGACAGACAGACAAACCGGCCACATAAGCGTCATTCTGTTACTTATATAAAAAAATGTGCTCCAACTGATTTCGACCTCCTGAACACGAATATCGGGTTCACTTTTGAATTGGAACATTTCTTTTTTATCGAAAAACCGAAAAAATGGTAGTCTTGTCACATGATTTTTAGTGATACCTACCTACTTTTTTTTTGTTATTGAGCGAACATGTTTCGTAATTTGAGTGCCATTATCCTTCAGGTACCTAGTATTGGCTATTTCAAAATGTTCAATTACTATTTCGGCACGTCTGATTTTAAATTTGTAGGGTCGTGTAATATGCGCCGAGCCGTGGCTTTGCGGCCGTTTTCAAAAATCGATAACAATTGACCTAACGGTCGGATCGAAGTGGGGTTTTTGTCAAAAGAAAGTTCAAATTGTTCTCTAAATATAATGCCGTACATGCAGTGATGTATTTCATTAAGAAATTGTAGTTGCCTGCATATCGCAACTTTCTACATCTTACCGCGAATGCCAGCACTTGATCGGCGAAGCCGCCCTACACCAAAATGTTATTTTTGTAATTGTTCATGATTATTTCGGCAACATTTTTCTTGATTCGCGTACCAAGGCCATGAGCTACCCATTCGAGTTGAAATATTTTCTGTATTGAATTTCGTTTTGTTCGGAGGAAAGGATATCAAGCACCAGCAAGCAACGAATAAATCATTTGCGGCCGAGCCGTAGTTTCGGAGTCATGTTCAAAAATTAATAACTACTAATCGGCACATCGCACCGATGTGAAATTTTCATTAAAATAAAGTTCAAATCATCCTCTAAATATAACTCCGCATATGTATTATGGTAAAATGATAAGATCGGGTACTTCCTCGCATGTGATAACTTTCGAGATCAGGCCGGCTTCTGAAATGCAGCATTCAACGGCGATGCCGCGTCACACTAAATTGTTATTATTGTCATTGTTTATTATTATTTCGTCAAGATTTTTCTTGGTTCGGGATACAAGGTCATGAGCTACCCAATGGAGTAAAAAATTTTCGCAAAAACCTTTTCGTCTAGGACTAGATGCGGGGACGGACGGACGGACGGACGGACGGACGGACAAAGCGAGGACAAAAGCGCCTTCCCGTTTGGAGAAGTGCGCTAAAAAGAGATGATTACTACACAAAAATCGATACCTACTCGGTTGATTCGGTCTTAAAGACTGCACACTGGGAACTTTACTACAGCATCAATGAAGCAGAGTGTTTATGTAACTTTCTAGCTGAGAATTTCAAAAAAGCCATTGAAAGGTCTACCCTCGGGTCCACTAAAACCATCAAAATTAAACCACAACGTAAAAGAAAAGAGTATAGATAAAAACATTATAAGGGAGATGAAAGTTAGAAACCAGCTATACGCCCAGAAATTGAAGCAGCCGAAAGATGAAGAACTCCAAATACGGTACAAGCGACAAAGAAATAGAGCTAACAACATTAAAACTAAATTGAAAAGAGACTATTACCATAACAAAATAGAAACAAACATAAATGACACAAAGAAAATCTTGTAAATAGTTTTCCAGAAAAATAAGAAAAATCAGATAACGGAAATCGTTACAAAAACCGGAGACAGATTGACTGATAGAACGCAAATAAGTAACGAATTAAATAAACATTTTTCTGAGATTGGACAGTATCTAGCCAATGACATACAAAAACCCATGAAAGAGTTTAAAACCCCAGTAGTGCCGAACACTTTATACTTAACCCCAGTGACATGTGATGAGGTTGATAGACATATTGCTCTGCTAAAAAAGAATAAAGCTCCTGGAATCGATCAAATCACGTCTGAAATTCTTAAAGCATGTATTCATACGATTCACCTGCTATCAACCACCTGATAAATGTAATGTTCAAAACAGGAAATTGCCCCTCTCACTTTAAAACTGCTTTACTTATACCAATACACAAAGGAGGCAGCATCACGGATGCTGGAAATTACCGCCCAATTTCACTAACATCTTCAATCTCAAAAATATTTGAACGATCACTATAAGAAAGAAAAACGAGTTTCATGGACAGATATGACATCTTATCTGACAAACAGTTTGGTTTTCGCTCTGGAGTGTCTGCTGAGGATGCCCTCACTCGGGTGATTGGAAAAGTGTACGAAGCTGTAGATAACAAACATGTGAGTATGCCTTCACGTGCGTGAGTCTCAGTAGCGCATTTTCTTGAAGAGGCATATTATGAATGTAAAGAAATTTGGTTGAAAGAGAAACATCATTCTTTGCCCACTCTCTTCAGTCGAAACTCATTGTGATTTTTTGTTATCAGAATGAGGTACTTGTCAATGAAACAGATTTGAATGGAAATTCTTTCGATCATCAATATTTTTTTGTTTGGAGCCGGAAGCTGGAAGCAGCCACTAATCAACAGTGGCCTATTATTTCCCATTTTTAGTCGGCTATCCATATAGCAAAAGAATTAGATCGTTATGTCTTCGAGTTGATGTTTTTCATTCATCTCTCACTTTGAGGGCAGCGTGTGGGGGCGACAGCATTCGGAAAAGTAACTGTTGCACAGTTTGAGTTGGGGGTTTCCAAATGTGTAAGGAAATATGACAAATCAGTGAAAATTATGAAAGTTGCATTTTTTGTTTGGGGGCGGGAGCTAGAGGCGGCGACTAATCAAAAGTGACCTATCTCTTCTCATTTTCAGTCATCTATACATATAGCGAAAGAATTAGATCGTTACTCTTCAGGTTTATGTTGTACATTTATCTCTTACTTTGGGGACGGCGCACACAAGCGGAATTTCAAAAAATTGTGGACAAAATTAAATTTCAATTTTTTTTTTACTTTTTTTGCAGGAATTCGCTTAAAAATAGCTAGATTGAATGTAATTCTTCAAAAATCACAAAAAAAAACTTTTTTTTGTGAACAGAAACAAATTAAATGTTTTAGAACGTCGCGTAGACCTCATGGAAAAATTATTTCGTATGAAATGTTTTTTTGACACGTAGATTTGGTTGAAAATCCAGTATATTGTAGATATTCAATAAAGTATCAGATAATCCTATAGCTAAATTCCATTTAATTGATTCCGAGTTTAGCGAGTAGGGCGGAGAGAAGGTGTATTTCCAGTTATTCGGCGAAAATTTTGGTAATTTACGTAACTGGTCCAATACCAAGCTCCAGATTGCAGGAAAAATAGTGGAAAAAACGTGAGTGCGTGACCATAGTCACCCTCGGAAGAAGTGAAACTTCTATAGATATGAATCAATCAGCAAACAACGTTCGAAGAGGTGCTCTTTTCGTATTCCCGCTCCGCTCCCTAACGGTTTGTATCATCTTGTTTTTCTTATTATCAATCTTATTATTATTATTATTATTATTATTATTATTATGGTTATTATTATTATTAGTCACTCAAAGGGCAGAATACTTTCGACATGATTTTTTCACGATTAGACTTTTTTTGTTTCTTTCTCGCTGCGCTCGGCGCTCAAACTCCCATTCTCCGTCACATGAAGTCTCACTCTAACCCCTAACGCATAGCTATGTTGCAGCGCTAAGCCGTATTGCTAGCGGCTAAATAACGAGCAAGCTTGCTTCAGATGAAAGTTCGTGAATACGAAATGTGCAACCTTTTCAAGCAATATTGCTCAGAGTTTCAGCTCTGGCAACTTGCTTGCTTGCCAGCTGTACCACCTTGGAAAAAATTTCCTTGAAATTTTCAACAAATTATTTTATGTTTTTCGTTTTAGAAGTGAAGCAGTTGCCTCTTCAAATTGATTACAGAGGTTGAGAGTGTTGGGACTCACCCTGTACGTACAGAAATAGGTTGAAATAGGTTGATTCACATATTTGCAGAACAGATATTCAATTCAATTCAATTTTATTAGTTCTGATGAAAGCATTTTGTATGTAGGTACAGTATTATGTAACAATACACTACATGCTATGGAACACGTCAAAAAAAACACCTATAACTAAAACTAACAAATATATGTATATTACAAACACGATAGTAAATATCACAGTGATTATTCCCTAAATACCGAGTCATCATGGATGAACTCGCTGATCGAGAAATACGCTCTCGTTCTCAATATTTTTTTGAGCTTCTTTCGCAATGTAACCTCCGGCATCAGCCTCCAGCACAGCGGCACCCTGTTGTAGACAGAAATCACAAAAGATTTTACGTTCCTTTGAAGGTAAGTGTATTTTAATTTTTCGTTTTTTAAATGATATCTGTTCCTTGTCATGTATTCATGTTGAAATTTGTTTTCTAAAAACAATTCTGGATTTTTTCTGCAAAAATGATGCCCTCTAAAATTGCCAAGCTGTACAGTGTTAAAATTCCGTTACGAATAAAGTGGTTCCTGCAACTTTCTCTATTTTTTAGACCCAGAATGCGCCTCAAAATTCGCTTTTGAGTCAGGAATATCCGGTTAGCCTCCGTAGAGCTAATCCACAAAATTACGCCGTATCTGATTATCGACTCCACCAGCGAATGTTAGGTCAGTGCCTACCATGTTCTTTATTGTACCAAGAGCAAAACAATATCTCGATAAGTCACCGGACAGGGCAGCCATATGACTCCTCCAATCTAACCGCAAGACCACCGTTATACCAAGGAACGGGGCAGCCTGTTGACACTTTACGTTTGGTAACTGGAGTAGCTCATTATTCATGTAGTCAAACTTTATGACACTGGTCTTGTTTATATTGAGCTTCAGGTTATTGTACGTGAACCAATCGTCCAGAGCAATCAACGAGTCACAGACCCACTCAGCAAGAAAACATATCTGTGACATCACTTAGATGTTCAAGTCACAACTGCGATGTTAATAAAAAAAGCCTATGCGATGTTAAGTGGACATCTCTGTTACCTCTTATGTCCGGGTAATAAGAACATGAATGAGATATCTCAAAGATGTCCAAATGTGACATACTATCTACATCGCTATTCCACATCTCGTAGATATCACTTTTTGACGTACATGATACGTCGCATTTTGGATGTGTATTTTTAAATAAAAATTGATTCTTCACCACTTTTCAAGGTAGTTTTATGTCACAGGAGGTTCCGCACCTATTTTTACAATCTATACAGCACGTTATTTCCTTAAGAAAAGTTCTTTTTCTATGGAAGCAAAACCTTCCGCAGGATTCGAACCTGGATCCCCACGGGTGATGGTTAGAGACACTGCTGCCGATTCGTCTAAGCTACCAACTTGTCTACTACAGTATATTCAAACAGCGCGCTTGATGTTCAGGCGGATGTTTCTCGGGATATTTCATTAGGACTCCAAACGATACACCGAGCCAAAAGAGCCCCGCCGGGGCTCGAAACGTTACAGCAAGACAGATGGGACTCCGTTGGGGCCCCGGACGTTACAATAAGACATGAACGGTAGTCATCAAAGTATTCGAAAGCACAATAAGACAAAAAGGGGCCAATTTTGGGGTTCCGAATAACACAAGAGCAGACACAAGGGTTCACCAGAGGCTCGAAAGCCACGACAAAATGCAAGAAGGCCCAGTAGGCTTCCAAAGAACACAAGGAGACACAAACGGGACACACTAGCTCCGAAAGCCACAAGCACAAGAAGATACAAAAATGGTTCCAAACGACACACGAAGACATAAGGGTCTCAAACTAAACATGAAAACATAAAGGCTGTTCTGGCATAACACACATGGAATAGGGGGCAAAACTCTTAATTAAATATTTTCCGACACACTAAGCTTAACGATGTCAGCCCGCGAAATTTGAAAAATCTCTCAATGACTACGTCTTATTGACATCAGTGAGATGTTACACTTCGATCAGTTGAAAGAAGTAACAATGTTACGTCTGGTAGATGTCTCATGTGTGATGTTCAATTTAGGTTCATTTCGAAACATCTCTCAGACATTACATCGTATAACATCGCGGATGAACATCTCATAGATGTGGAAGTAACGTTCATTGTGATGTTATTTTGTGACATGATTGAGATCATCTCATTTATGAAACATGACATGCTATGCTGAGTGGGGATATCTGATTCTAAATCTGACAAAGATGTTTAACTGAAGACATAAGAGGTGTCATCAGCATATACTGTATTTTTTTATTTGTTTAGGACTGAGGGTAAGTCGTTTGTATAAATAATGTATAGTAATGGGCCCAGGATAGAGCCCTGCGGAACGCCCTTCTTAATGAACTGCCTTTCAGATTGAGGTTTCGTCCCTGCGCTGGTGTATTCGATAACTGTTTGCTCCCTACCTTTGATGTAAGACTCGATGAGCTTGAGAGCAATTCTTTTAACACCGTAAGCTTCAAGTTTCTGCAGCAGTAGGTCGTGGTCCACGCTGTCAAACGTTTTCGAGAGATCGAGGCACACCAGCGCGGTTTTCCTTCCGTCATTCTGCGACTCAATGATCTCACAAATAGCCCGATAGGCCGCTCTAACAGTTGATATCCACTCCTGAACCCGTTTTGACTCTCGCTCAATATACTGTGTGTCTCAAAAAAGTCACTCAATCTCCTATATATTACCTTTTCAATAACCTTACCTATGTTCGATAATAGAGCAATCGGTCTATAGTTCGATATGTCCTGTTTGTTGCCTTTTTTTGTGAATGGGCTTAATTTCTGCGACTTTGAGATTTGAAGGAAACTTTCCCGTGCTCAATATTAGATTGATAATGTGGGTCAATGGTTCCTTAATGTCATCCACGATGTACTTTAACGTTCTAACACCAATCCGATTCTCACCAACTGAGGATGTATTTTTTAGGTTTAGGATAATGCTACGTACTTCCTCACAGCAAGTAGGAGTCAAAAATATACTGGAGTTGTTTCTTTTTATTGAACCTGGAGGTTTTACGCCGGTTTTGTTAGTATTTTCTACACAGTTGATGAAGTACGAATTGATATTATTCAAGACCTTTTCCGGAGTCTCATTAGACTTTCTCAAGTTGTGTATTATACTAGGATCAGTATCCTTCTCTCTACCAGTGTGTTTGTTGATAATTTGCCACATAGCTCTGCTTTTATTTTTGGAGTTTATAATTTGGTTGACATTTGCAGTTTTTTTTGGCCTGCCTTATAACTTATTTCCGAAGTTGATATACATAGTTATTATGTGGTTATTATAATATTCGTTCGAGATAAGCTTTTTACTTTTCAAATAAAACAGTTGTCTTTTTGTGTTACAGGACTGCCTGACTCCGCCGGTTATCCAAGACTTTTACTTTCCCGGCCCACCCACGAACACGGAGGGAAAGTATTGTAATCGTGCAGAAAAAAAGTTTCGAGATTTCACCGGATATATCCGTTTTGAGGTCCTCCAAGACGATCAAGACCATTTTCAGAATGATGTCTGTCTGTGTGTGTGTGTGTGTGTATGTGTGAGTGTGTGTGTATGTCTGTCTGTGATCTTCCACGATAACTGCCGTAACGTTGACTGGATCGACTTGATATTTGGTATACAAACATGGTTGTTTCCTGAAAAGAGCCCATTAGTTTTTGGCTGTCATCTGTCAAACCCAACTGTCACTATCATCAAATGTCAGAAGCTATATCTCACGGAACTCAACTTGCAATATGTCATTTGAAACCCCTTGAAAAACTGTATCCAGAAAAGTTAAAAACATTGTCCTATCTGTCATCTGTCAAATAATAAAAAATGTTAAAGTTCAAAACTTTACCAATTATTTATTCAAAATCTATCCGATGGATTGGAACCAGATTTGGCAGGAAGCAACAAAATAAAAGAACCAAATTGAGGCCGCAGTTGCAGTTTTCCACCATTCTCCAGTTGGACGTAATGAATTTTCAAAATTTCTCCTGGCCGTTGCCACTCAGGAGGGGCTCTCGCCGGTGTTTCGACCAGAACGACTCGCTTTTGTAGCAGGACTCCACTCAAAAATTTATTCCTGCTCGGGGATCGACTTTTTTTGGAAAATTTCAACTGATATCGAAAGTAGATTGGATAGAGCGTCGTGCAGGTCTATTTTCAGAGTTGACAGGGTTTCGGTTTTCCGACTGTAATTTTTTCAAAATGAAATTTGCACATTCCGTGAATTTGAGAAAAACGCAATGCAAACTTCTACATGCGGTAGGCCCATGAGCGCCCGCAGGATTTTTGTCAGGGGGGGGCAAATAGCTTTAGTTAGAGAACGTCACATACCTACCTGGCCTAATTTGCGAAGTCCTTTAGATTAGCGCCGCAGACGAAAAATTTTTGGAATAATAATAATAATGGTGATAATGATTATTGTGCGAAAAATAAGGAAATATATTTGAAAATTAAACTTAACTTAAGAGAAATTTATTAAAATTTGTAATTTTGTACAAAATGTATAAAAATTTACTTCAAAATAGCCAGGTCAATAGTTACACTCGTTCATTATCTTGAAAAAACCCCTAGTGTTTTAAACCAGAGGTTTAGAAAATTTCAATTATTGCCATGATTGATATAGAGGTCAATTTTTACACTCGTTCATTATGTTAAAAGAAACCCCTGGTGTTTTAAACCAGAGGCAGAGGTTCAGAAAATTTCAAGTATTGCTATGATTGATATAGGTAGGTCAATTGTTACACTCGTTCATTATGTTGAAAAAACCCCTGGTGTTTTAAACCAGAGGTTCAGAAAATTTCAAGTATTGCTTTGTTTTGCAGTCTTTAACAATTCAAGAAAATGTAAATTACCTTCTCAAAGTTTTTTCTTTCGAAAATGAATTTTTTTTTCCTTTCTCGAAATTTTTTTTTTTCGTAAGGAAGAATTTATTCAGCTGCTCCGGAGCCAAGGGGCCGGGCGCCCATGGGTAGGCCCCACGAAATATTAATTTTAGGTGCAGACATGCTGTGAATAAAAGTTGGAGAAAAGATTGAGCTAATTTTTGGAGGAAAAATTTTCGAAATCGGATCAACAGTTGCCGAGTTTTCCTCTCTGGAAAAACTGCAAATTTTCCGACTTTTTATTCCGTGAACAGATTTCTTGGAATTGTTTTTTTTAGAGAATAGATAACTGGTTCTTGAACATTTTCCAATAATTTCTCTCCAATTTCCCGGAAATTTTCCTCCTGAAAATATAAAACCGAATTACCGAAATTACCGAATTATTGATCCGATCAAATCGAAATAAGGTACGGAGGCCTAAGTTCAGCCTGGAATGATCTGATTAGACTTTGGGTGGATGATTTTGATCGGAAGGCCTCAGGTGGCACATTGGGTCTGGGTTTGTCTGCCCAAGCTCTAAATTGAAAATATAGAGTTGAAATTTGACACACAGGTGCAGTAAAAGTTTTCAATCAAGTTTTTATAATTTCATCATCGTATCTAAAGTAGGAACAAAAATTTCAATAAGGAACCAGCATTGCATTTTTGAGATATCACAACAGTTAGCTACCTAGTTCTACCTTTTGGATCATTTCATCACCTTGGAAAACTGACCTAACCTGTCATTTTTTCTGTCCGCTCAACAATGGATGCAGGATGCTCGCTAAACGCTCGACTTAATAGAATTTTTTCATCAATTTCCAAATCGAATCGCCCCCTCCCGAAGGGACACTTCGATCAATTTTATAGCTACAATTGGTTTTTTAACAAAAAGTGATCGCGATAAGGAAACGATTCTCCCGGAGAGTGCACCGTACGCTGCATCCACGCACCCGCTCGCAAGCACCTCGCGCCACGTGTCACCCATCAACTCCTGCTTCAGCAAATGCAGTCGCTGCTCGCTAAACACTGTTTTCATTTTGCTTGACCTGTCGCAAATACTTGCTTTTGTTTTAGGTAGGTATATCTACGCAAAGAAGCTGTCCATGGTGATCGGATAGGGCATTCCGCAACAGGGCGCCGCCGCGCCTGCCGGTATCAAAATCGACAAAAATGTTATCCAACAGCGAGTTCCTCCCTCTGGTGCTTTCATTAATGGTCTGAAATAGCGCATTTTCCATCTTGATGAAAATCCGAGTGAAAATCGCTATTGCAACCGCTTTGTCCGTCCGTCCGTCCGTCCGTTCCTCGAACTCCTCCCAAACTAGCTTTCTAATTTTTTTGCTGTTACATACCTGCCACTCCCAAAGGAGGGCTAGGCTATATTGGATGTCTGTATTGCGCCGCCAACATAGAGAAAGCCGCCCCCGATAAACTTGAAATAACATGATATTGCAATTTCTCCCAGACCTACTGCTCTGGTGTTCTCATTTTATAAATAATACATAGTTACCACTTATAAACGTAAGCCCAGAAACATTCCGCCTTCAATATGCGCCGCCGATATGAAAAAATTGCTAAAAACCGCCCCCAATCACTTTAAAATGAAAAACATAAACCCGAAGACATAGCGATCTAATTCTTTCGGTATATGAACAGCTGACTAAAAATGGGAAAGGATAGGCTACTTTTGGTTAGTCGCCACCCCCAGATTCCGCCCCCAAACGACAAATAGTGCAACTTTCACAATTTACTTTCACAATTTTACTGATTGAGATGTTCTCTCGAACATTTAAAAACTGCCAACTCAAATGGTGCAACATTTGCTTAGCCGAACGCTGCCGCTCCCACACGCCGCCCCCAAAGTAAGGGATAAATGAAAAACATGAACCCGAAGACATAACGATCTAAGTCTTTCGCTATATAGATAGCTGACTGAAAATGGGAAAATATAGGCTACTTGTGATATGGCGCCGCCTCCAGCTTCCGCCCCCAAAAGAAAAAAAGTGCAACTTTCAACAATTTGGACTGATTCAGATGTTGATGTTACCTCAAACATTCAGAAACTGTCAAATAAACTGTGCAAGAATTTCTTTGCCAAACTCTGCCGCTCCCACACGCCGCCCCCAAAGCAAGAGATAAATGTAAAACATAAACCTGAAGACATAGCGATCTAATTGTTTCGCCATATAGATAGCTTACTGAAAATGGGAAAAGATAGACCACTTTTGAATTACCGCCGCCTCCAACTCCCGCCCCCCAAACAAAAAAAAAATAACTCTCGCAATTTTCACTGATTGTCATATTTCCTTAAACATTTAGAAACTCTCAACTCAAACTGTGCAACAGTTACTTTGCCGAATGCTGCCGCCCCCAAACGCTGCCCTTAAAGTAAGAGATGAATGAAAAACACAAACCCAAAGACATAACGATCTAATTCTTTCGCTATAGGGATAGCTGACTAAAAATGGGAGAGGATGGGCTACTTTTGATATGGCGCCGCCTCCAGCTTCCACCCCCAAAAGAAAAAAGTGCAACTTCCAACAATTTTTACAGATTTGGATTGTAATGTTACCTCAAACATAGATAAACTCCCAGCTCAAACTGTGCAAGAATTTCTTTGCCAAACTCTGCCGCTCCCACCTACCGCTCCCACACGCCGCTCCCAAAGTAAGAGATGAATGTAAAACATAAACCTGAAAATTACCGATCTGATTCTTTCGCTATATGTATAGATGACTAAAAATGGGAAGGGATAGGTCACTTTGGATAATTCGCCGCCTCCAGCTCCCGCCCCCAAACAACAAAAAAATGCAACTTATTTATTTCTTTCAACTTATTTCCTTACACATTTGGAAACCCCCAACTCAAACTGTGCAACAGTTACTTTCCCGAATGCTGCCGCCACCACACGCTGCCCTCAAAGTAAGAGATGAATGAAAAACATAAACCGTTATGAAGACATAACGATCTAATTCTTTCGCTATATGGATAGCCGACTAAAAATGGGAAAGAATAGGCTACTGTTGATTAGTGGCTGCTCCCAGCTTCCACCTCCAAACAAAAAAATATTGATGATTGGAAGAATTTTCATTCAAATCTGTTTCATTGACAAGTACCCCATTCTGATAACAAAAAATCACAATGAGTTTCGACTGAAGAGAGTGGGCAAAGAATGATGTTTCTCCTTCAACCAAATTTCTATGCATTTATAATATGCCTCTTTAAGAAAATGCGCTACTGAGACTCACGCACGTGAAGGCATACTCACTTGTTTATATTCAAAGGGAATGTTTCATTTAAATGAAGTTCAATGATCATTTGTGGAAGTTCAGGAACAACGAAAATGGCAACAGCGCTGAGAACAACAAGACATCGGCGCCAACCATGCGCCAACTGTCACTTGTGACAATTATGATGACACTTCTCGTTTCCACCTGACCTATATTTCATTTTCTCATGTTTTGACGAAGGAACACAACTTGTTGAAAATGGCTGTACCGAGAAGGAAGTTCAAAGAAGCTACGAAGAGATGCATTTACGGTGTGTGTAAAAGTGACAGCCAGGAACCAGTAGTTGGTCAGGCGGCTAGACAGAGCATGCAGCGTTGCCATTCAACTGACAGGTGTACGAAAGTTTTTAAAGGATACAATCGAACTAAAGGTAGTTTCGGGCCCCCATGATGTCGGTACTACACATTCATGATTTTTTGTATATAAGTTACTAAAGGTACTAGCTTCGAGTTGGCAAAGTTTCAAAAATGTGTAGAACCGACATCATGATCAAAATTTTATTTTTTTCCATAGCTATCTCGGACTACAAAAATAGAAAAATCATTCCGGTGGTTAACGGGCATACTCTATACAAACCTTGCCCTTTTGAGTACAGCATTGAGATTTGGTACAGTTGAAGTACATACCTATACCTTACTTTCAAGAAGTGGTGCCCATATGGCACTACTTGCAGACGCTGTATACAGGGTGTTCAATAATGCAAAAATTCCAACTTGTTAACCAAAAGAGTTGGAGTCATGAAAGTCACCATGTAGATTCACAATACAATGCTTGTTGAGATAAAACAAACCGCGTCTCAATATCCTCAGGCGTTCCTGAAAAATCCTGAAATTAGTGATCAGTTTAATGAAAATTGATATTTTTCAATAAATCACTGATTTTTCAAACTATTCGAGTAAAACTCGGAAGTTCCATGAGGAGCGAGATGAGGAGTGAAGTCAAGAATGGAATGCCGTGTGTTACCATCGTCCTCATCTACTATTTTCGAAAAATTTGACAGTCAACTGTTTTTCTTTTCATTGTCCGGTGGTTAACGGTACCAACCTTGCACTTTTGAGTACAGCATTGAGACTTGGCACAGTTGAAGTACATACCTTACCTTTCTTTTAGAGAGTGGTGCTCAGATGACACGACACTACTCGCAGACGCCGTACACAGGGTGTTGAATAATGCAAAAAATTAGAATTCTGGTGGAAAAGTAGGATTTTTTGCATTATTCAACACCCTGTATACGGCGTCTGCAAGTAGTACCATCTGGGCACCACTTCATGGAAGTAAGGTATAGATAATAGGTATGTACTTTAACTGTGCCAAAGTCTCAATGCTGTACTCAAAAGTGCGAGGTTGGTACCGCTAACCACCGGACAATGAGAAGAAAAACAGTTAACGGCCAAATTCTCCGAAGATGGTCGATGGAAACGATGGTAACACACAGCATTTCATTTTTGACTTCAATCTTCATGAAATTACCGAGTTTCACTCGAATATCTTGAAAAATCACTAATCTACCGAAAAATGTCAATTTTCATGAAACTGACCACTAATTCCAGAATTTTTCAGGGAAGACTGGAAATATTCAGACGCGGTTTGTTTTAGCCTAACAAGCATTGAATTGTGAATCCACATGGTGATTTTCATGACTCCATCAGCTCTTTTGCTTAACAAGTTGGAATTTTTGCATCATTGTATATGGCACCTCCAAGTAGTGCCATCTGGGCACTACTTCTTGGAAGTGAGGTATAGGTTTGTTCTTCAACTGTGCCAGATCTCAGTGCTGTACTCAAAAGTATAAGGTTGAGATCGCTAACCACCGGACTTGATACAGCTCAGCGACTTAGTAGATGTATCAGGCGTTTCGTGCTAAGAGCGGAGGCAATTGTTTCAGAATGGAATTTTTGAGTGGCTGGCGACATTTTGAATTTTCCCTGGGGGGGGAGGGGAGTTAGGGCACATCTGTCTCAAGAACCCTCATCTTCACCCTTCATGTTGAAACAAAAAATTATTGTTGCGATTTGTAATGCAAATAAAGCTTCTTGTTTCGTGAAGGTACTTCCCTTTCGACTGAAGAGAGGAGGGGTCAGTTTGTGTCATGTGAGCCATTTTTCTTATGAATCAATGTGTTTGGTACGTTTCATGTTTCATTGATAACCAACTCATCAACCGAGGACCGAGACAATCCGAGGAATTGAGTTGGAAAAAGTACCTAGTGACCTGACGAGGTTCACACAACTATTTTGTGTCCAGGTTGTTTCCGATTCAGAAGTAGGTGGTAAGGCCGATTAGCCGAAACGCTGATTCACCGAACACTGTGAAAAATTAAGACATGTTGAGTTTTTTGAAAAGTACCTAGTGACCTGATGAGATCCATGTAGCTAGCTCTTTTGTGTCCAAGTTGTTTTTGAATCAGAAATCGATGGTATAGCCAAAGGTCACTGCCCTTCTGGCGTACCTGACAGACACGTGACACATGACACAAACTGACACCCCCTCCCCAGTCAAAAACAACACTTTCACGAAACAAAAGGTTCCATTTGCATCACAGATTGAAACAATAATTGCCTGTTTCAACATCAAGGGTGAAGATAATCGTTCTATAGACAGATGTGTCCGGTTTTTTTCTTCAGTTGATTTTAATTCGATTTTTTTTCGAAACATAATCGAGAAACAGTCGACGAGAATCTTTCATCTGATTCGAAGCCGGTCTGAAACTCCTCCTTGGGTGGTCTTAGGCAAATCCTCGCCCGAGTATAACATGCCTCCAGCCGGCTGTACGGCAAAGTGTAGAGGACAACCGGCAGCGTAGTCTGGGGGACGGACGAAGTCAGAAACGTACCGGGCGTAGGGCGTGGATGTATTGGACATCCAAACCTACGTTCGGGTGTGAAAGATCCATCCCAGTGCTGGGATGGACCTACCATCAAGCATCCAGGTACCATTTTGCGGCTCGGTGAGTGCAGTTGGTGGGGCACAATAAACTTAGTTTTACTGCAGGGGCAACCCAACCCACAATAATAATAATGTGCAGCATTCTGGTTCATCATCCAGCAGTCCACTAATTAGGACGAGTGGCAGTTCTTCTGCGAGGATTCTGTTATTTTCTTCGACTCTTGATATAAGTTTGTTCACGCTCAGATGTTTCATATTGACATCAACTTCATAGAAGTTAAAGTTATGACAGCTTTTTCTCACCTCAAGGGTCGTCCATCCATTTATCTTCCCCACCATGTCTTGTGTACCTACACAGCGTGAGGTCAACACGAGACTGAGCTTCTCTGCTTTTTGGAATGTGGGAGCGGTGCCCTCGTTCATGACGTACAAATTAAGCATTGATATCCAGTCAGCGATCTCATGTCCTCTAGTGTTATGCCCGCTTTATGAAAATTCGCAACAATCGCAACGCAGAGCGCAACGTTTCTGATTGGCTCACAAGGTATTCGCAAAGTCATCGCAACGAAGCGAAAGGCTTGCGAGCAAATCAGAAACTTTGCGCCTTATTGCGCTGTGGCTGCGGCTGCGTTGCGTAACTTCATAGAGCTGCCATTAGAACTGGTTGGGACCCCATTCTGTAGAATGATCGTTGAAGTCGCCTGTGATGATTGTTTTTGTGTTTGACAAGACAAGCTCGTTGATGATCGCTCAGAGAACTCTCTGTACCACGGCTGGTGTTACGTTCGGAAAAATACATATAGCAGCTCAACAGCTTGATTTCGCCCAGCTGTACCCATGTAAATCCTGCCCCGTGTCCATGATTTGATCCTGTGATTTTGATATTTGTGCGAACTGCCGTGTCTTTATTGGTAGCTGTGTGATATGCCTTTTTTATCTGCGAGGTATTTGTTTGGCTCGGTGATAGCCCATAATATGTCAATGTGTTTCGCTGGGACGCCATTTTTTTCAGCATGTCGTGGACGGCCCCCGATCTATTAAGGTTCATTTTCAGTATTCGCAATGAGACAATCGGTAAGGTTTTCTGAAATTCCTCTCGGCTGCTCGTCATTCTTTCTGTTACTACTCGTTTTATCGGTTTGGTTCTTCAGCGCTCTCTTTTTGTGGCTTCCTGGCTCTTTCACAATCTACGCTGCCTGCCTCATGGTTCTCACTTGCGCACAACACGCACGACGTCTTGTTTCTGCCATTTTTCTCCGCATCATCGCCTGCATGAGTCACTCCTGTCTGAGCTTGGCAGTCCTGTACCAAGTGACCCTGCTCCCAGCATTTGTAGCAGTTTTTCGAGGCTCCTCTTTCCTGCAGTCTGCACGAAGTCCAACCAATTTCTATTCTCTTCAGGTCTTTCGGTTTCTTGCCATCATGCTTGGGAACCTTGATTGTGGCGTTTTGCCTTTCACCAGGCGCTGGTCTGAGCGAGGTCAGGGTGTAATTCTTTGATTCCAAGGCCTTTTCCACTGCTCTTTATACTTCCTCTTTTGTGGTAATTGCATCGATGTCTTTGATACGTAAAACCGTAACTGGATTTCTTGTAATGACTTCCGTTTCTTGCACGTTTTCTGTTGCTGCTCTGAGCCCTTTTTTTCCGTCTTTATCCTTGCCAATTATAAAAAAAAATTTTTCTCTCTCTGGTCTTCCTGATTGCTGAAACTTGGGCCCCGGTGTCTTCGACATTAACCTTCTCTTTTACTGCCTTCAGGAGGTCCGCGTAGCTCTTTCTTTCTCCTTTAACAATCACGGCCTCTGTGTCGTCTCTATACCCTTGAGTTTCGTCCTTTCTTTTTAGTATTGGGGAACTGCTACCTTTTGGCATAATACCCTTGACACTTGACATCCGGTGTTCACGGTGACAGGCCCGCCTTTGTTTGCGCTATATCTTTGCCTGGCTTTCTATAGGTAGTAATTTTCACTTGTTCTTCTCAGAAGACGATTTCAATCAGTTTCTTCACCTGTTTATATCTCTATCATTTTGCACATTCCCAGCCGCTGCCTATTCTTGAGATAACCAGTTTCAACACTCCGTGCTCACTTTGACAGGCGCTGCTCCATATCCATGGTAAAGAGGCGTCGCCCTGATGGTCCTCTGTATCCCGAGTAGAGTACAGATACCTTGGAACACGTTGGATTCGAATATCCGTCCCTGGTCTGAGTGTAATTTCAATAGTACTCCGAAACGGCTGACAAGATTGTCCACCAGCACTCTCGCCACTGTACTTGGTTGGGTAGGGCGTACGCTTCCGGCCACTTGCGGAAGTAGTCCATGGCAACCAGGATGTATTTGTTGCCATCTTACGTTGTCGAAAACAGGCTAGCCACATCGATCGCGATGCGTCCAAAAGGCGCTCCAATATTGTAAGTCTACAGGTCCCCTTGGCTGCAAGTTCTTGGTCCCTTGCTGGCCGTACAAACTTCGCACTAGCGACACCATGTCTCCACGTTGTTTCGACAGTTTAGCCAGTAGAACCCCTCGCGCACCCCGGCCAAGACCTTGTAGGTACCTCCACGCCATCGTGCATTTCCTCTAGGACCTCTTCCACTCTCTTTTTGGGAAGCACCAACTGAACCATCTCCTTCTTACTTACCATCAGGACTCTCCTAGACTCTCTTCAGCTGCCCATTCTTTATTCTCAGAGAATGCCACTGAGCTCAAAGAGCCTTGAATTCGGGCCCTTCACCAGAGATCTCGGCCAACTCTGGTCTGTCTTGGCCAAGTTCTTTTCCTTCTGCAAGTGAACCGATGGCTGAGTCCTCGAGCTGCTCCTTATTGAGCTCAGCCTCAGTCCAATTCCTTGGGGTTCCGACAACGATTGCCTTGACTTCGACATTTCAATTCCGTTGGTCTACCTCCTTGCAGTGCTTGCAGTCTTCGTTGCATGGCCTTCGAAAAAGAGCATCCGCATTGCCATGACTTCTTCCAGGACGATGTTGGATTTTGAAGTCATATTGTCGCAGTTTCTCGATCCACCTTGGCTTGGTCAACACCTTGCTGTAGTACTACACTACTCGCTCTTGGCCCTGCTAGTGTTGTGACAGCACTGCTCCAATTCCGCTGTTGCTGGCATCAGTGTTCAAGGTGTACTGTCCTTGTGGAAGAGGGTATGCCAGGATAGCACTCGAGCACAATGCCACCTCCCGAGTCTTGAATGAGTTTTCACATCCCTTTGTCCACAGGAATGGCGCACGGTTTTCAGTCAATTTGTGTAAGGGCTTAGCAATGTCAGCAAACTTCTCCACAAATCATCTGTAGTATGTGCATAAGCTTCGTGGCACAAGTCCAAGAAACTTCTGACTTCATCTTCATGCTGATTTCTTGGTCGTGGCATTCTCGGACAGCATTCAATTTCGCTGGATCGGTTTCGATTCCCTCCGGCGACACTACGTGCCCCAAAAATTTGACTCGCTTCTGGAAGAGAACGCATTTTTTGGGTTGAGCTTGAGATGTGCACCTCGAAGACGTCGAAATACCTTCCGGAGGTTCTTTTTCTGTTCTTCAAATGTTCGACCGATGACCATTACGTCGTCGAGGTAGACTAGGCAAGTTTTCCATGTTGGACCTCGCAAAAAGCACTCCATTAGACGTTCAAACGTGGCCTGTGCGTTACAAAGTCCAAACGGCATCACAGTAAACTGATAAAGGCCGTTACCGGCAGACTGAAGAGGCCGTCTTGTCTTTGTCGTCGTTGTGAAGTCCCACTTGCCAGTAACCACTCTTCAGGTCAAGCGTCGAAAACCATTTCGATCCAGACAGCGTGCTCAAAGTGTCGTCAATCCGAGGCAGTCAATAGCTGTCTTTCTTTGTCACATCATTGAGTTGACGGTAGTCCACGTAAAATCGCGTACGTCTTTCTTCGTAACCAAAACAACCGGTGATGACCACGGGCTTGTCGATTCTTCTATCACGCCTTCATCCAACATGTTCGTCAAGAGCTTCGACACCTCTTCTTGCTTCGCCGAAGGTAGGCGCCGGGGAGCCTGTCGGATCGGTGCGGCGTTCTCAGTGTTGATCCGATGTTGGATCACGCTGATCCTCCCGGTAGGCTTACCTTCCATCGCAAAGGCTGCAGCTTCTCCTTGTATGAATTGCGTCGCAACCTTCTTCTCCTATCCCCACAGATGTTTCTAGTCAGGCGAGAACATCTCCACTATCTTTTTTTCCAAGAGCTTGAGAGTCGCAGCCTTTGTCGATATTTTTTTATAGCGTGAAATCCATTCTACGAGCTCCCACTTGCCCAGAGTCTCTCCTTCCTTGATTGTTTTGCACGTCTTGTTCGGGTTAATGACTGATCGGGATTTTCGTCTTGTCCATGTCATCAATGTCTTGGCCATGATGCAGCTGGCAGCTGTGTCGGGTTCAGCAATGCCGGCGACATGTCCTCCAGGTTGTCCGCATAGTGTTACTCACATGATTTTCTCGGAGTTAGCAGCTACACGAACGGTTTCAGCCAAAAGTAGCCGAATTTCCTCAGCGGCCTCCATGGTTGTTCTAAGCGCCATTTTCCCGTCTCCGATCTTCAGTGTCCGCTGTCCAACATCCAGGATGAATCCGTTCTTTTCCATCAAGTTCAGGCCAAGTATGAAGCCGTAAACAAAGTCAGCGACCAAGAACTTTTCTTGCAGAAGAAATCGTCCAAAGCGAATGCTCACTTCAGCTTCTCCGTACACTGTAGCAGACTCTCCGGTAGCTGTAGTCAAACAAGCGCCGTCTCTCAGTGGCACATTGGGTTGCTTTCGAAGTATCGCATGTCAAACAAATGACTTCGTGGCTCCGGTATCGACTACGAACACGCAATTGTCCTCGTCAAGCTCTCCACTCAGAAGGAGGCTATTGGGTGACTCCCACAGCAGTGAGACGGAGTAAGTCCTGGGCCATTGAGGACTTCCAGCCAGCGTGCCCCCCTTAGCGCCAGATGGAATTAGTTTTCTTGATAGCGTCTCTGGGGCTGAGAGTTCTCCGTGCTGGTATGGAACGGTCACTTGAATTAAACCTTTGCCTGCAGTCCCGACGCAGATATCCCAGTTTTCCACATCCGAAGCAATGCGGTCTTCCTCCAGCTCTTGGCTCACCTTGAGAACAAGCATTTCCTTCACAGATTTCTCAGAAGTACGTGATGCTCTGGATTCGTCAAAGCTCACCTCCCCAAGACGATAGGGCTGCGAAGCATCTTTGGCTGCCTTAATGCAAATAGCTTGGATGAGCGCGTAGCTGATGTTGGCTGGATTGCTGATCATGACCATCTGACGCACATCTGGATCTTTTTTCCGCCAATGAATGTTTCTTTTGCGATGTCGGCCAACACATCCGCTGGATAAGCTGGAAAGGCTAAGCTAGGCTAGGAATTTGGAGTCAAATTCCAGAAGGCTTTCTCCGCTCTCTTTTATTCTGGCCTTCAGCTGGGTTTGATGGATGTGCCGCACATGATTGTCCCCAGATTGGAGTTCCAGGACCCTGGTCAGCTTAGTAAAGTCCTTCTGCTCACTCTCCGGAATCGTCTGAGCAGCTCCAACACTGGGCCTCTGACAGCCAGGACTAGAGCCGTAGCACTGTCAACCTCGCTCCATCTGTTTGCTTTGGCAGCGGCATCGAACTGCCCCTTAAAGATAGTCCATGGGCTTTTCCTATCGAAGTTTGGCAGCTTCACACGATGGACACCCGCTGAACTGACCATCGCAGCACTGGTGGCACTTTTCTGGACCTGTTGTTCCAGCTTCGTCATGTTGGCTTCCATCGCTCCCATTCTTTCTTCCACCGTCGCAACCACTTTCTCTTTTACACTTTCGTCGAAATACCGAGTTTGTTGTCCCACAAAGGCTAATTTTTATTCCCTTTCCTCCAGGCGTTTCCTTTCCTGTTCTTTTAGCAGGTTTCTCAATTCCTGTTCCTGTCCTTCTAGAAGATTCTTCACTTCTTCCTTATCTTCCAGACGCTGTTCTTGTAGAAGACTCTGCTGTTCATGTAGCAGATTTTTCATCCCTTTTTTTGTGCCTCTAGAAGATTATTCAATTCTACTTTCTCTTCAACGCGTACATTTCTTTGTTCTAGAAAAAGATTTGTCAGTTCTTCTTTTTCTTCCAAACGCCTCTTCTCCTGTTGTTCTTGAAGATTTTCTGCTGCTGCATCATCGCCATGATGCTCGTCAAAGTTTCTTCGACTCCTGTCGTCGACATGCTTCTTGTCTCCGGAATTTACAAATCACTAATGTTCCGAATGTCCTGTAGTCACAGGCCAAATTACTCTCAATTATACCGCTTCTGGCTTCAGATGTTACGTATTTCGCGCTTAGGTTCGTTTATATAATAATTGTGACGATCGTTTTTAAACACACAATTTATTACGGCCCGCTACAATAAATACACGCCAACAATGATTAACTTGGGAATATCGCTGATTACTACTTGCTTTCTATTGCTCTCGATCACTTCGAATTCAATACTACTCGTAGGCCGATCCGTGGTGCTTATATATACTCCGACTAGTGTTCTCGAATCTTCCATCGGTCCTCTAGCAAATTCCACAATGACCCGTAATACGGTTTCTAGGCGACTCCCGAAAGATCCTACACATTTCGCGGGCATTATCAACGTGCTGTGAATCCGGCACTCCGCCAAAGGGAAATTGTGTGCTACTCGGCCGCTAAAGTTACCAGTTCAGTTTCACGGGCCAAAGCCTACATGTATGTTCTGGAATGCACTAGAGCTTCGCACTTGTACACTGCGATCTAATGAACAGAGTCTAGAAAGACCGCGTGATGGTGTGCTCCAGAAAGCACGCGATAGTCTTGCCGCTTTTATGACGGGGTAGTACACCCTACGGTTAATTTTTTTTTCCTCCATCTAGTTCTGTGTCCCTCTCTATGCTGGCTACGCTGCCTACTTGAGTGCTTTGGTTTCGAAGCTCACTTACACTTTGAAAGCAGTCTTTGAATTTCACAGTTATTCCTTGGTACATTCCAAAGTCAGCTGCCACACAATGGGCTGAAGCCGATGAGACCAAAGCTGTACAGAGACGTGTATTAGATATTGCCCCTGTTGAGGGCTCATCAGTGAGCAGATATCCGGTCCAACCATCTGGTGCTGTGGCAGACAGAGATGCTTGTAATGTACACATAGGAGGACTCCTGATATGTGAGTCTCCCAAGCGGCGCTATCTATCAAAGGCATTCCGGGATGCTGTGTTCCAAAAGACATCAGGTAGACCAGGGAATTGAACACAAATTCCACGTAAAGCCACACCGTCGCCAGGAGCATCGATGGTAAAGTGTATACACGTTTTCAAGCCGAGTAGCGCAATGTTTGAAAAACACAAACACGCCAATATTGCGCCTCCTAGGACCATGACGGACCCATCGCTTTTTCAATAAAGTAAAGCTCTCCGTCTACCACAACACCAGTCGATCAAACCAAAACTGCACAGACATGTGTTACGCCCCTGTTGAGGGCTCATCACTGCGCAGGCATTCGGTCCGAATAAGGACTCCTCCTATATGTCGGAGAGCTTTGCTTCATTATCTATGAAAAATAGGCTTATTATGCGATTCGTGAAGGAAAAGTGGAAGATTTTGTTTATGGGTGGCGTATAAGTAAGACGATTCGTGACAAGTATCTAGATAGTTCATACCGGATACTAGCAGAGCGGCTTTTTTGTCTTTAGGGAGTTTGTAGTTGGTCGATCGAGACCTAGAGTGTTCAAGAATACATGATGGCGTACATTCTCGAACTGACTTCTTTCTTTCATTTTGTCTAGTGGGCGGCGGCTGACCCCGGACGCGGCGTCCAATAAAATAAAAATAGCCTATACTTCATTGCTTTAAATCAGTTAGCCATCAGTGGAAGAATGAGATCACTATGTCCTCTGGTTGAGGAAACATTGCAAGATCTGTCACAAAAACCACGAAAATTGGGCTGGGGCCCAGTAGTCCATCAATATTTTCTTCATATGAATTATTGAGGAGATGGACAATCTAAACAATTTTTTGCACAAATACGAGAAATCACTTACTTATGCATATTGCATAATCAATTTTGACCAACACGGTAAGGCAGTGGCAAAATTGACGGAAAACTGGTCCTGCAGGGCCCAAAATATGCCCAAACCCGATAGTGTCCAATTTAAATTTTTAAGCCTTTGAAGTTCGAGTTTTTGTGATGTGTTATTTCTCTCGAAAATCGATGACAATAATGTGTGCAATCTATTTTTCGTAATCGTTTCGTAGATACATAACACGCAAAGTAATACACGAGGTAATACATAATCAAAAATATAAGTTTTGCAGTTTATGTATCTAGCTTGATATTTGTCAAAGTAGTGTCCAAATTTACAATAAATTCGGGTTTTCTCTCAATTTAAGCAACGATTACGAAAAACGTTGTTCGACACACGAGCGCTGAGCTTTTTCAGGCCCTCAGCCTTTTTTGTAGCATTCGGCTACGCTGCATGATGGCAAACAAGGCTTCGGGCCTGAAAACGCGCTCTTGTATCGAAAAATACTATTTCTAACACTACACAAGTAGTTGTCTAAGAGGATGGTGCAGAATACCTACACAGATTATTTGAGTGTGTACTGTGTAGGTACCTAGTATTGCATTTTCTATCTCATTTAGGAGCTGAACATGAAAAACTACTTCCACTGAGTAGATATTTCTGAGTTAGCAACAGATAAAACCTTCTTGCTTATGAGTCCATGTTATGAGCAAGCAAGATTTTGCTCAAATGACATGATAAATTGTATTAAGTGACTTACTGAATAAGACTTAGCAAGCAAGGTTGCACCAAGCAAGCTTTCAAGCAAGATTGCTAAGATGAGATTTCATTTTGCTTAAGATTACTTTAGTGAATACCATATCCTAGCAATTTGCTTGTTACATTGCTGACCTTGGCTGGAGCAAGAACGAATCTTGCTTACCTACGCTTGAAAATGTAGCTAGTGAATCGGCCTGAATATCGCCCAATTCCTTGCGTCTTCTGCCCCGTGCAGAGCATGCGTTCAATATTCGGTTTCGTATTTCGTAAAAATCGACCAGCCCCGAGACCAGCCCTTTCCGTATCCTACCCACAGCCCTCAAGCTCCGTACAAATACGAAAACCTTGGCTTTTGCGTCTATCTTCCTTGTCTTTGTCTTATGCTGGACAAAGGCTGCATCTTACCTCTTCGTTGCTGAAATTTTGGCAATACACTATTTTCCTACTACAGTGCGCTTGCGTTCGGTTGTCAAATGAGTAAGACTCCCGGCGCGTAACTGCACTGAGAGAAATGCTTAATTAAGGCAATTGAAATTTTATTAACAGTCAGCAAAAAGTTGTAATGAATACGGGACCAGTCAACTGTTTAGTAATAACCAGTAAATCGAGTTTTCTGGGACTGTTTATTTTTGTCAATATTTTTTTTTATTGGTTAATCGTGTATTGCCCTTTAATAAACTACTTCATTAACAGTTTCAAAGTTGTGCTAATTAAGGTTACTCATATTTTGGCTTGTCGGCATTAGCCTGTAATAAACTTGATTATTATGTTGAATAAATAGTTATATTTTCCCCAATGGGCTTTTTACTTACGGTAAATAAAGCAATTTTAATCATTGCAAATTGACACTATATTAGGGATTATTGGTATTATTATTAATAAAATAGAAAATGTTTCGTGATGAATTTATTTATGAAATGACATTGATGATACAAAAAAGTATAGGTAACACAGTAACCAGTAACATTATTCATATAAAATGGCATGTCAGCAGGTACAAAAAGGTGATAAAATCTCTTATTATCATCAGAAACAGCCTATATAGATTTAAGTAATAATATAAAAAACCTAGGTAGGTAACACAGTAACATTATTCATATAAAATGGCATGTCAGCAGGTACAAAAAAGTAATAAATTCTCTTATTATCATCAGAAACAGCCTATATGTATAGATTTGAGTAATAATACAAAAAACTAGGTAGGTAACACAGTAACATTATTCATGAAATAGCATATGTCAACAGGTACAAAATAATGATAAATTCTCTTAGTAACAATAAAAAAAAACTTATAGGTAACACAGTAACATCACTCATAAAATGGCATGTCAGCAGGTACAAAAAGTATAGAAATTGCCTTATCCGAAATGGTCCATTATTTCTAACCTAAATATAATAAAATGAAATATAAAAAAGTAGGTGAAACAGTAACGTTACCTGTTCACAAAATGCGGAATGTCAGTAGGTACAACAATAACATGCAAAAAGCAAATTTTTGCAAAAAAAGGAAGAATACATTTCCTCATTAAAAATAGTCCAATAATAATAATTTCGAACTTCGAAGATGGAAACTCTTGGTCGTGCTGATCCACCTGATCCATATTATCGATCCGATATTGCACTACACTTCACGCAAATTCACTGCCCTCTGGCAAATCTTAGTAATCCTACAGCGGTCTGCCACGCGGGGGACTGAGGGCGCATTTTGCACTCACTCGGGTTCCGAATTATTCCGAACAGGGTCGTTTTTCCCAACAATTTATTTGCCATAGGAAAACGTTCATTAAATTATAAAATATTTTAATAATGGCGAGCATACAGTACATTTATCTCGAATATGTTTTCGCTAATAAACTTTTCTATTAGCCAGTAATGCCAATGTCATGTTACTTATCAAACATTTATTTGTAGTTGTTGAACTGGAACAGTTGGCCACTATTTTAAGTGGAAAATAGATTAGTAATTGATAAACGGTTTCAAAAACTCATGTTATTCAACAGTAAGTAACCAGGTAATTTATATTAAATAAAATTCTGGTTTCAGGTAAATAAAAAGTTTTAGAAACAAAGTTTATTAAGTCGATTTTTCTCAGTGTGAATATTCGAACAGGTTGGTACAAATTCGACTAGAATATACGCGAAAGTGATTGATAGCGATGTTAGGTACAAAACTTTTTTATGTATTTGATAGATTCACCCACCCATTAGCCCACCATTATATTACTATTTGCATTCCATATAATTTCAAAACGTGAAAACATAAGCAATGATTTTGCAAATGACTTTCTCTGCGATATGATATGAACACTTACAACACTCTTGAGATGTAAATGGAAGGATTGCACTACCCTGGGTACATCTGGTTGTCTCTAGCGGTAACTGCCAATTACCTAGCAAAATGCCAATATGTGCCGCTTCTAAAAAGTACAAAATATTGCCAATATTTTCTATTACGAGCTCCAACTTTGATTACTGTTTGACTCCTACCTAAATATTGATACGAACATTTGGAACAGTAGATGTGTTGACAATTTGTTTTCCAGTTGGGCTTGTTAGGACGATTAGAGCATGGAATTACCATATAAGGTCCTTCTGCAGTGCAGGATTAATAAGGAAGCTGCTTTTCTAAGCAAATCGCGTTCTGAAATGACATAACCTTAAAAATATGTGTCAAAACACAGCTAAAATTTCTGTTGTTTCGCCGTTAACTGTCGTCTGTCAGAATTTGTACCACCCTGCTGACGCTTGCGCTAAGATGGCCTTAACACGAAAAGGATGTATATGGCGGCCTTCATCCACGGGCACGGCACGACGACTTTTTACGATCGTTTCCGATTGCAAAGACGAATGACAATACGCAAGTTTATACAAAAGAAGAAAAAAAAAAAAAAAAAAAAAAAAACGAGATTCCGATAAGAGTGTTATCGCAGTGAACACGCATTTGAGTGCTCTCCTAAGAATACGCGAAAACCACGTGTTTACAGTAGTGTTTTCATCCTGTTTTTTCGACCAACCTGCCATTCTTTGCACCCAGGACTCGTCTTGGACCAAACCATCTATGGAAACATCCTCCTAATGCAGGTTTATTCTCAACAGAAACAGGTCAGTGGTATCTATCCAAAGTTATATCTCGGCAAAAACATCACTTTTTGTTGGATGCCAGGTGCGCCCGGCAGTGGCGTACCAATTGTTTACAATTGAATCCACTACGCTCCCAAACTGAATAAGATGGCTTCTGACTACAGAAGCTCATCCACACACACAAACAGTACACAAAACAACACCCCTTCTTATGTTAACGCTGCCAAGACTCGCTCTTCAATAGTCTACCCAAAAAAAGAACAAGCAATTATTATGAACATCAACGAAGAATTAACAAGAATCGATTATGTGAAATCTGTTGGTAAGATTGTGCATGGGTCCTAAAAACATCATGTTTGCCTCTCGGATTTCAAACGATCGCATGTGCATTTATTTGTCATCCCCACAGATGGTTAATGATCTAACAAGTAAGTACAAGTCTATTACTATAAAAGGTGTCGACATAGGAATCCGAAAACTGATTACTCCCTCCAAAAGAATAATAATATCAAACGTTTGCCCATCAATTCCGAATGAAATCATTGAACAAGAGATTAAGAACACTGGACTGAAACTGGTTTCACCAATATCTTTTCTCAGAACAGGTTATGGTTATGAGGATTAAGAGTACACTCACGTCTTGAGTTTTAGAAGGCACGTTTATGCCTCCCCCGATGAGAATATTGAATTAACTCCATCTTTCGTCATTAACTATGAAAATACCAATTATCGCATCTTCCTAACATATGACGATCTTACATGTTTTATCTGCAGTCAGCAGGGGCATATCTCTAGCTCTTGTCGGACCCAACAACAACAGCAACAACCCTCAGTATCGCAGACCTTGGAAAATCTTGAAGTCGACTTACAAAAAGGTTCAGGAAAACGCCCCCCTCCATCAGAGAGTTTAGACTCACCGGCAATAGACGAACAGATGGATAAATCACAAGACCCTTTCGATGAAATTGAAGCATCTCAGGAATCTCTATCTGCCCCCTTTGTTAAGCCTAGAAATCTACCCAAAAAACAGAAAATCTCGAAACCTGACACCGAGCTCACGAAAAACAAAATTTCTAGCTCCTCGGAATCTCTCAGCATGGACGCAGATTTCGAAATCATCCAAACTCTTATTGATAAAAACCCCAAAGCATTTCCCCTGACCTTTGACGTTTTCAAGGGTTTCCTTGAGAATTGTAAAGGAAACAATAACCCACTACTCGAAGCTAAACGGTGCACAAATGATGTTGATTCGCTGATAAATATGATGTTTGAAATATACCCCAATCTAGAAAACAGATCTATGAAAGGAAAGTTCACCCGCATCCAGAAAAAAATCAAAAATCTCATGAAAGGCGAGGAAAACACAATGAATCATCCACGAACACAAAGTAATACCTACTTCTCTTGACTCACGAGAAGAAAATCTATCCCAATCTGATCTCAATTTATTCTAATATTTATTCAACATGTTTATTTTACAGTGGAATCTGAATGGGTATTATACCCATTTACCGAAACTAAAACTAGTAATCGCTGATGATAACCCCCCCATAATTTGCTTACAGGAAACTCACTTAAAAAGTGATCCCAGCCTCAAGGGTTATAAATGTTTCTCTAAACATCGTCTTGACAGAGAAGATCAAGTGGTGGAGTCTCCTCTTTTGTAAGTTCGAATCTCGGTTCGAATTACACCACGCATGAACTTGATCTGAACACCAACTTGGAAGCTGTCGCTTTCTCCATCCAACTCAAAATTAAAATCTTCATCTGCAACATTTATATTCCTCCCAACAGAGAAATCATCCAACAAGAACTATCAGACCTCCTTGATCAAATACCTACTCCACGCATAATACTAGGTGATTTCAATTCCCATAACATAATATTTGGCTCACAATACACAAATCAAAGAGGTCAAAAAATTGAACAATTGCTCGACTCCTCTAACCTAACACTTTTGAACACCGGATCTCCAACCAGACTGAATACCTTCACTGGAAACCACAGCGCTCTTGACTTGACAGCATGCAGCCCCACACTCACTCCCTACTTAACATGGGAAACTTATTCTTATCTGTATGGTAGTGATCACTACCCTATTAAAATAAAGAACCATCCAATCAATGTTGAAAACACCTCGAACAACTCTCCTAAATGGAATCTTAAAAGCGCCAACTGGCTCCAGTATTCTGACGAAATTGATAGTAAACTTGAGTCCAAATCCTTCAGCGGAAAAGACATCAATAAGTCCGTCCAAGAATTTACTAACATCATGCTGTCTGCTGCCCACAATCATATAGGTAAATCTTCTATTCCAAAGGATCGTAAACCAGTACCGTGGTGGAACAAACAAGTTGCAGAAGCAATTAAAAACAGCAAAAATGCATTTAACAGATTTAAAAGAATTAATTCCCCAGAAAATCTATTGATCTTCAAAAAACTTAGAGCACGAGCAAGGTATGTAGTTAAAAAAAGCAGGAAAGAATCTTGGGAAAACTATGTTTCGACTATCAATCCCTCGACTCCAGCGTCAGAGGTGTGGAATAAAGTAAGACAACTCAAGTCTATAACTCGCCCCAAAATTGCAACCATTAAAAATAACAACCAAATATACGACACCGACAACGACATAGCTGAAATCATGGCCGAACACTTTTGTGCAAATTCCAGTGATTCAAACTTTGACCAAGACTTCCTGCAGTACAAAAGAGACAGAGAATCTCAAGGGGTAGATGAACACCTTACAAGCAACTTACATCCCCTAAATTTGTCACTTACTTCGGCAGATCTCGAAGAAGCATTACAATCATCCAAAGACACTTGCCCCGGCCCTGACGACATCCCCTACGCCTTTCTCAAAAACTTGTCATGTAGTGCTAAACTGAAACTACTGGACATTTACAACGAAATCTGGCAAACCCAAAAATTTCCGAACTCTTGGTCTCATTCTACAGTCCTCCCAATCCTAAAACCTAATAAACCAACCGATGAAAAAAATTCATACCGTCCAATATCGCTAACTTGCACAATGTGCAAAGTTTTAGAGAGAATCATCAACAATCGCCTGAACTGGCACCTGGAAAAATCAAATTTACTCCATCCCGGGCAAAATGGTTTTAGAAAGCATCGTTCAACTATTGACAACATTGTGCAACTTGAGTCGGAAATACGTGAAGCCTTCGCTGTGAAACAAAGTCTGCTGGCAATCTTTTTCGACGTAGAGAAGGCCCACGATATGACTTGGACTCGACCAATCATAGACAAATTGATTGAGTGGGGAATTAAGGGGAACATTCTTGCCTTTATCCAAAACTTTTTGAAAAACAGGACATTTAAGGTAAAAGTTAATAGTACATTCTCACAAACAAAAGGTCTAGAAAACGGTGTTCCCCAAGGATCTGTAATAAGTGTGACTCTCTTTTTGATAGCGGTCAACGAGATACTTAAAAAGATCAAATCTCCCGTCCGCTGCGGCCTGTTTGCAGATGACCTAATCATATATCTTCGGGGGAAGGATCCTGAATCCACGCAAAGAATCTTACAGTCCACCTTACATACCATCGAAAATTGGAGCAAAACATCAGGCTTCAAATTCTCTGTTCAAAAAACACACTGCATCAACTTTAGCAAGTCCAAGCAGTTAAGATCACCACTTCTTCGCCTCCACGGCAAAAGCCTGAAATTCTCTAACTCAGCAAAGTTCTTGGATGTCATTTTTAATCATAAATTGTCCTGGAAAAACCACATAAGTCAAGTAAAAAAATCTTGCATCCAAGGTTTGAACCTCATGAAGGTCTTATCCAACCATTCCTGGGGAGCAGACTCTAGGACCCTATTGATGATATATCAAAGTCTGATAAGGTCCAAGCTGGACTATGGTGCCATTGCATATATGACCACTAGAAAATCATATCTCAAATCCATCAAAACTATACAATCAATGGCTATAAAAATTGCGATTGGGGCCTTCTGCACAACACCGGTGGAAAGTCTACTCGCACTAGTCAATGAGCCTTCTCTTGAACTACGCACTAAGCGTATGACCCTGAACTACGCAATAAACATTTCAGCCAACCCAAAAAGCCCAAACTATGACTTGGTATTTTCAGATAGACACAAAGATCTTTACAACTCTAACAGGAACATAATCCCACCCCTGCACGAAAGACTCAATCGCATCCAACTAGAAATTGACTTCAAAATTCCTGAAACCTCGCCTTGGCAAAACTCTTCGAACCCGCCTTGGAAACTACCTGTAGTACAAACAATTCTTGACCTCGCGAAAAACAAAAAATCGGAAATGAACCACACTCTGATCAGGGCAAACTTTCTGGAAATCATCTCCTTTTTTCCAAACCACAAGTTTATCTACACAGATGGATCTAAAATTGACAATCAGGTGGCATCAGCCATAATTACTCCATCTTCCAAAGAAGCTTCCCTGTTGCAAATGTCATATAGAACCATATAAAAAAAAACTATATGGCTTCTGTATGGCTGGTATATGGAATTTGGTACAGTCATTCCATATAGACGGCATATAAAATTACGTATGGACATCCATGTAGGAATACTTTAAAAACCATATAAAAGCCATGTAGAGCCAGATACGATTGAAGGTCAATTTCATGGAATTCCATGTAGAATAATATACATCCATATACCTCTACATGGAAAAACATATAGCTCAAAAATATCCCTGATTGGTTAAAACTCTGTTTTTGTTGGGTTTTCTATTTCTTCCTTAGGGCGTAGGTTGTTCCTCCATCTTGTTGGAACTGAAACTGGCTTTGGAGAAGCGTACTCTCCAACTCTGGGCGTTTATTCTTTATTTTCTGGAACATTGATATTTTTAATTTTATACATACCTCGTTTTATACCTAACTTCAAAATACTCGTGCTCGTGCAGACTGCCCTGCCAGTCCAAGACAGGTACTTACATTATGTTGTGAATATGTAGACGCAATTTCCTTACCATCACCGATACCATTATCATCTTATGATTGTGAATCTTGAGATGATTCCTCTTTTAGCAGGTTCGGAATTCGGAATCGTTTGGCTTTTGTTGCTAGTAGAAGAAAATAATCTTAAATCCGCCTGGGAGCACTGAGGTTGAATTAAACTTACCGCCGAGACTGATTATTTTATGTTTTCTGTCGGCACCACTTCGCGGGTTTGGTCACCTACGAAATAAACATACGCGAACTTCATAATTTCATTCAAGATGACGCGAGACACGGCTTGCTGGTCAAACTAAGCCAAGCCAGATTGAGATGACGACCGTCGAGCAAGCTCGAAGTGACATCGTCATTTTCCGAGTCCCGAAATGGACCAATCATATGAGCGAATTTTCTCGCTGTTTATTGGTTAGATTCTACATGGAAATCCATGTAGCGACATGGAAATCCATGTAACGCATATTTGAATGAAAAAAGTCACATATAGCCATGTAGAGATATCATATGTTTTTCCATGTACATCAAATTCAACAATGTTTTCCATGTACACTTCTACAGGAATGTATATGGATTGTATATATTTTTTTTTACCAGGAATTCCATGTAGAAAACCAGTCGAACTGAATGACAACCTATAGACTCCTGTAGAGACTGTTAGGGCCATATAGATGACATATACAATTTCTATATGATTCTATAGTACATTTGCAACAGGGTTACCACCTCCAAAACCACAATTCCATCTTCACAGCAGAACTTTATGCTATCTCGCAGGCACTTGTCTATATAAAAACCATCCCGGAACAAAGGTATATAATTTGCTCAGATTCATTGAGCTCACTACACGCCTTAAAGCAATTATATCCCCGCAACCCCCTTATACAAAATATCAAAGATCAGCTCTTTGACGTAGCTGATAGGGTAAAATTTCTGTACACTCCAGCGCACGTCGGAATTGAAGGAAATGAGAAGTGGACGATCTGGCAAAAAGCGCGACGACCACCATCATTTTCCCATCTTGCCAAGTAAATCCTCCAGATGATATCAAGACCTACATAAAAAACAAAATAGTCACACTTTGGCAACAAACTTGGAACCTAAAAGATACCCACCTCAAAGAGATTAAACCATCCGTCTCTACTACTCTTAAATACCCAGAAAAAAAAAGACAAAATAAAACTTTCTAGGCTCAGGCTCGGACATACCAGACTGACACACTCCTTCCTATTGTCCAGACAAGACCGTGTGCAGTGCGAAATCTGCAACGTCATACTAACCATCGAGCATATCCTCTATGTCTGCCCAAAATACAACATCCAAAGAACCATGCACAACATAACCGAAAATGAAATCAACTTGATAGACCCAGACAAATACAACTCTGTACTAAACTTTTTGAAAGATATTGATATATACGATTCCATATAAGCCCTAAATAAAAAACAAACAATGTGAGCTGCTAATAACCTATTACGGTTGATGCAGCAAGATAAACCCTAAGGAAAAAAAAAAATACGCAACCCTCGTATACGAAATTTGTAGACAGAAGGCGTGCTCCCCGCACAGATGGTTTGGAAGCATAAGAAAGTGAAGGTTTGTAACGGTTCAATTTGACCAATACCTAAAAGAGAAAAAAAGGGGTGTAGGAAACTACAGTTTTGTTTGTATCTTGGACTTTTATTTAACACATTATGCACACAGAGTTTTGGGAAGGTGGCCGGTACTAGGGCATCCAATCCCGAGACTCAAACGAAATCCCGGGATTTCGGGATTGAAAATTTCAAATCCCGGGATCCCGGGATTTTCGGGATTTTTCAAATGATGCAGCTTTCCACCTCAGTTAAATGGAAAACAGAGTCAAAACAAGAAACACAGATTATTCAAGTAAGAACATCATCATTTGACACCGATATTAGTATTTTATTGTATTTATTTTGCATAAATAGAACATTACATGTGCATTGCAATTATGCGTGCTTTCTTCGAGGAAGCAAAAATCACTTGCTGAGGCAAAAGAATTTCTTTTAAATTTATCACAGTTTTATTTTATTTAATGTGTTTGGACATGTTCAGAGGTTTTCAAGGGCTGCTATTTTCATTTCCATATAACTTTGCCTGGAACTTGAATACCATAGTGTTTGGTGGTATGGTAACCGGAAGAGGTATCTGGTGTGGAAATACAGGCTCTAAGTATAATGTACCATGTAGGTACCTACATACCTCACCTGTCAATTCTAATATTAGTATTATTATCAAGTACCAATACTATCAATTGCCACCAATTATTAAACAGCAAATAATGATTGGGTACCTACTAGCTTTATTTCAGCAAAATAAATATAAAAATTATTACTAATAAAATATATAATGGTTTCAAATTCAGTGTGGCTTACTTGAATAATCTGTCTTTCCTGCATTAACGCCATTAACTCTTTTTTTCATTCAAGTGAGGTGAAAAGAGGCATCGTTTGAAAAATCCCGAAAATCCCGGGATCTTGGTGGAAAAATCCCGGGATTTTCGGGATTGGAAATCTAACGGGATCCCGGGATTCGGGATCCCGGGATTGGATGCCCTAGCCGGTACGGTTCATCGATATTGACGTTTATTATATTTGTTTATTTGCGGCATTTCTCTTCTTCCGCTTTAGGTCGTATGCTGGATTTCGAAATTTCACCTACAACGATAACCGATAATATTGTGGTTTGACTTAGTACTCACCGAAATGTGTTGCTCTGTTATGTCCATCGGGTCTGATGTGTCTCTTCGCTTCGGCACTTGTAAACAATGAGAAAATCGCCGGCATCAACATCTTATTATTTTTGGTACTACAAATAACATCGTTATCAGTGCAAAGTTTTTCGAACGCGTTAGGGTCTTTTTCATCAGCACGCCTGGTTCGAAAAAGCGTGGTTTTTGAAGTGAAACTTCTATTCTCGCGCCTAGATCACAACACACCACTAACGCAGAACCACACATGGGAGTGAAATTGCTTCATAGCATCAGTGGTTGTAACGAACGCCTGTAACGATGTGCTGTAACGTTGTCTTGTCTGACCTTGGGGTGACCAGCGTCGTCCCAGGAAATGAAAGAATAAGCTGTTGCAGCGTTCGCCGCGTTCGGTTCTATTTTTAACTAATCGTCGACAGTGGACTGCTCTTCGTGTTGTCGTACTGTTGGCCCGACAAGAATGGCTCTCGACTTGGCTTGAATAGATTCGAGCGGATGTGATTTATTACAGGGATAGGGAGGTATATTCAGGGCCGGGCCTAGCAGGCGTGCAGTGCGTTCCGGCGCGCATTCGAGTACGGCAGGCGGCAAGTCATAGGGGCGGTAATATAATAATTAAGTTGAATTTCGAAAGATTCTTTTCATTCCTGCATTTGGTGGGGCTCTCCACTGCCGAGCGCAGCGAGAAAAGAAATAAAAGAAGTCTAATCGTGAAAAAATCATGTCGAAAGTACTCTGCCCTTTGAGTGACTAATAATAATAATAATAAGATTGATAATAAGAAAAACAAGATGCTACAAACCGTGAGGGAGCGGAGCGGGAGTACGAAAAGAACACCTCTTCGAACGTTGTTTGCTGATTGATTCATATCTATAGAAGTTTCACTTCTTCCGAGGGTGACTATGGTCACGCACTCACGTTTTTTATTCGACACTATTCGTTTCCTCGTCGTTCTGGAAAGAACCTATTTCATCACGGCAGTCGAAATACCGTTTTGGTTTTAGATTTTGGCGTATTTCTTCTGCTACGACCCTCGTCGGATTATTATTGAATGAGTTCTGAACTGGAAAAATTATTCCTATCGGCCCAAATTGCCGGATTAAAACAGTTCGACGAAGAATCCCGAAGCTTGTCTTATTTTAGAAGCCAGCTACATACCATCTTAAGGTTGTTGAAGTCATCATTTCTCTCGAAATCTTGGTAACGATTGGGTTCTTTTTTAGGTTTTTCTGTTCTCCTTTGATTGAATATTTTGCGCTCCCACGAGTCGAAGGAACTGCGAAGAGCAAAGAATAAAACACTCAAGAAGTCGCCCTCCACCTCAGGTATATTCACGATTCGAGGCGAAGCAAATGGATCTAGAAATTCCTTTTTTTTTATAGACTTCTTCTTCCTCCTCCGGTTTTCACCTCATCGTTCGTTCACTTCGTAGTACGCTTTGGAGCTGCAATTTTATTCAAAGAGGTAAGCTTTCTACTGTGGAAGTACCTACCGAAGCCAGTACCTACCTAAGCCTATACCTACCTGCTTGTTCTCGAATTGGTCTTGTTCCTCGAGCTACCCGTGCTGAACTGTGCAGTGCAGACCTTTTGGAGACGTGCAGACGCAGAACCGTACCCATACCCGTACGCTACCTACTTCGAATTGTCCCGTCATCGTCAGTGGCTGGTTACTGAGTGGTGTCTGCGAGATTTACTGTAAATACTGTATGTGCTTTCATTCTATATCTATGTACTTCGTTTCTCGGAAATAACGACCCGTTCAACGTTAAGCAACAGCAGATTCACGAACTAATGTAAAATAGGGATACAAACAGCGTTCTCATATCGTTTATTGAAAAGCTTCAAAAGCCGAAATACGTTCAGATGCTTAAGCTAGCTTCACCGTCTCTCTTTCTTTCATTTGCGGTTACAAGTACAAACCCTCGGCGTACACAGCTGTGAGACCCCCCCAGTTTGTTTTTTTTTTATTGTAAATTCGCTAACCCAGTTTATAGGGAAATTCGGTCTAGTTAAGCTCCTCGAATAACGGTCCACGTGGACATTTTGAATACTTTTCAATCATTCCTTTATTCCGTTCTTTATTGCATTATTTAGAGTTCAGATATCTGTTGTTCAACTTTGAAACACAACGAGACCGGAGACCTAGATAGGTAGGTACTCACCTGACATTTCGAGAGTATCTACCAGTAGTGCCGTTTGTCACTATCACGGACGCGGTTTATACCTATATCGCATTACCTACCATACTTTGTTTTTGTTACTTCACTTGTACTTACTACCTACACCACTGTACTACTACATACCAAACACCTATTTTTCTACCACAAATTGTGAATAAACATCTTGTCAAAATTGAAAGTGCTATATCTATTGAAATTTTTCTTCAATTTTATATTTTCAGGTTTGAATATAAGCGTATTCACTTCGTAAGGTTAGGAGTTGATTGACACGAACAAATCTGTGGCGCCTAGTTTATCAACCTGTTGAACCCAGCCTAATTCTCCACTTTGCTGGCCTGGCCGTGTCAATCTTTTGAAACCCCTCAACCTTTCATAGAGATTAGCCTTTTTGAGTTTTTATATCGTCACAGGTTGCCGGCCGCGAACAGTGCACGTTTGCCCTGTGGTGGGGGGTGGAGGTGCAATCCGGCCATTTTTGTATCCGAGGCCCGTAAGTTATAGGATCGACCGAGGTATCGACAGAGCATCATGAGGTGCATGCTCCTTGACAAAGAAAAAATCGGCTAATGCGTATTAACGATAATACAGCCCTTCAAAGTAAATTTAAAAAAAATGTTTTTGGCCATAACTTAGGCATTTTCGACCAATCTTGCTCAAATTTGGAATTTGCACTTCCAAAGCCATTTTACCCATAATTCGGAATTTCAATTTTGGCCACATGTGACCAGTGGCGTAGATAATAGGAAGAACACTATATTTTCCTCCAAAGTTTCTACACCACTGGAATTTAAGAAAAATCAAAACCATAGTCGAATCACAAGTTTCATTTGGGGAAACATTTTTCATTATCTACGCCACTGGTCGCGTGTGGCAAAAACTGAAACTGCGTATTGTGGGCAATGACTTTTGAAGTGCAAATTCCAAATTTGAGAAAAATTGATCAAAAAATGCCGAAATTATGGCCAAAAATATTTTTTACAAAATTTTACTTTGAAGGGCTGTATTTTCGTTTTACGCATTTGCCGATTTTCTCGTTATCAAGGACCATGCACCTCGCGATGCTCTGTCGATACTATAACTCATACAACTATAACTAACGGGCCCTGAATCAAAAATAGGCCGGACTGCACCCCCCCCCCCCCCCCCCTTTACAGGGTAAACGTGCACTGTTCGCGGCCGGCAATCTTCACTTTCTTATGCTTCCAGACCTCGTTCCAGACCTTCTGAATACGAATCTGAAAAGAAGCCGCGTTACACTATTTTTGCATACTCAATCTTGGCTAGATCCTCGGCTATAATATACCTACCTACCAATATCTCCGCAGTCTTCAGCTGACGAAGCCTCTGGAGATTGTTCAGGAGGTATTATACCTAAGTATGAAATAATAAATGAAGCTTTCGGGCAGCATATGTCGCATTTGACATCGCATAATTGCGTCAGATGTTCCAATAAAATGATTAAGTGTCATGTGTGATTTTTCAAGCGAACCAGGCTAAGTGATCAGTTATCGGTCCTGAATTCCTGCACCTTAGGGGTAGGGGGTGGGTTTTTATTTATTAAAATTCGCGTCACGTGTTGCTATCCGAGATTATATCAAATTTAATTTAATTCTTTCCAGATAGGACGATAATGAATTTCCATGATGTCGAATATTGTAGCAATTTAATCCCGCGCGATTCTGACAAGGTGGAAGCTCTCCGACTTTGCTTGGCACCAGGCACAATTCATCATCTTGTGATATCGAACGTTTGAGGGTAGGTCCGGAGGCAGTGGCGTGCGTGTGCCATGGACGATTTGTGTGAGGGGGCAATCGCGAATATTCCGATATCGACCGATGGCCTTAGTTGCATGTGGACCACATCATGTGGGTCGAAGGTCAAAGTCGTCTCATGGGGTCCTAAATACCTAACGGCATTGTCCGGGCTCGGTCTCGGAGGCCAGCCCTGCAGCTTGGAGCTTTCTCTTTTTGAGCTTCACCCCGCCGGCCCAAGTCCTCTTATATACGTAAGATGTTTGATCAGGGTGGTCGATTTACAGGACAAAGGCTTCCCGAAAGCAGCGTGTCATTCGACCCCCGCATACATTATACTGCCGTCAATTTTCCGCCTGCCTCTTTGTTGTTAATTTATTCCATCACGCTAGGTTTTTCAGGCAATTATATTTTTAATTACTTGAATTTTAATTTCGAATTTCCATTCAATTAAGCTTACAATTTCCAATAATTCCACAGCCGGCATTAAATCAAGGCGAAAACAACGCCAATCATAGCTGCTCCGGTTCCGACCCTCTAAGCTTTGAGCGATCGTATCGCTCGAGATGAATAAACGATCGTAAAATATCTACATTGCACTCAGACTATAAACACCGAATCCCAAGCCAAATCCCATTAATGGGAATCTTGTGTCTGTGTCACGATTAATAGACGAAGCTCTAGCCAACAGTGAGTAGTGAGTATGCAAAAATAGTGTAACGCGGTTTCTTTTTAGATTCGTGTTCAGTACGGGGAGCACGCTGTCTGTTTACGAATTTCGTATACGAAGCTTGCGTATAGGGTGATTGCATGAAATTCGTTCACCTGATCACCGGCAGGCAGCGCAAGGATCCAGTTATGTTTTGAAGTGTGTTAGGGAATACACAATATTGCGCGGAAGTGGCGCTCCGACACGGATGTCATGCGAACTAAGAAAACGGTGACAAGTTATCATCGCGCATGTTCAGGGCCGCTATTCTTGAATCGTGTGAGAAAAGTTCCTGGGAGTAAAATACATTCCGCAGTACACTGATGTAGCGAATGTTGCCTAAATTTTAGGCAACTTTCGCTAGTATAATACGTGCAAGTGCACGTTTAGCAAGTGTAGTACGGATTATATAAAACTCCCAGGGACTCTTCTCACGCGATTCAAGAATAGCGGCCCAGCATTCGACAATGACATTGATTTCTGTGTTTGACGTTGACATTTTGTTCAGTTTTATCAGCAATTTGGAAGCCTTATTCCGATTTAAAATGGATATTCGGCGGTCGAAAAAGTGTGTGCCACTCAGAGGACTGACTGTCACCACACCATGCTGTCGTCAATACAATACAGCAGTGATTAAATGAAATATCCCCAGAGAATTTTGCGATAAATTTGAATGTTATGGTTGAAGTGTTCCATGTTTTTTTATTTCGTAATTTGGGGCATTTGGGAATGATCCCTCACATATGTACTTTCATGAATAGGTTGCGAGGGTTACACCGATTTTTCTATGTAACCACTTCTACTTGAAAACGACGCATAATCCATTGAGCTTAGTTTGAGAATCACCTATTTTACAGCGTAACATATGGAAGACATAGAACGAATCACCTCGTTTTTTAGCGCATGCGCTAAGCGGTCACGCAATATTGTGTATTGCATTGGGGCCATATACAAGGATTGGGGCACATAACAGGTGTAAGGTAAGGCATTGTTAGAATGATTAGAAATCACAATCTCGATCTCGTAAACGCCGAATAAACCAGTATGTGAACAAAACAGTATGTGTTGGTCAGGTTGACGTTGACTCCGCATGGAAACTTGACAGATGGCAATGACACTATTGACATTTTGCCATAAACTCCCTCTACATGCAATCACCCTATTATCTGCTATCGTATAAACTTGCGTATTGTGATTCGTCTTTGCAATCGGAAACGATCGTAAAAAGTCGTGCCCGTGGATGAAGGCCGCCATAGTGTTAAAATTTCAGGGGGAAACGAAGGGGGAAGATGCAGATAAACTGCTCCACAATGAAGTTGTTGCCACCAAAAAAATGGCTTGACTTTGACGGCCAATAACTTTTGAGTGCCAAAAGTGATTTTCATTCTGTTTGTTGCGTTTACTAGCCCAATATATCCTCAACAGATCCTGTAATTGTGAATATCAAGAAACTGCATGTAACATTTATACAGGGTGATATGTAAAAAGGTGAAAAATTGCAACAACTTCATCAAACTCCCGTTTGCAAAATTCATTTTTTTTCAAATTCCAATGTGAAAATCATGAAGTGTGATGCATTGTCTCAAAACGATTTTAGAATTACCGAGATTGGAGGTCTTACACAGAAGATATGAATTTTTATATGGAATGTAACAGATTTGCCCTATTTTCTCGCAAGATTGAATCACTTCTAATGAATGGGTGGTTGACATTGAGCACGATTGTTCCTACAACCGTTCCGGATAACTTAAATTTGGAAACAACCCGGAAATCTGGTGTGGGGCCAGACAGGGGGCACTTTTTGAAACGCTAGTCATTGTCTGTTTCTGTTTTTGGCACGTTGAATTTCATCAATATTTCAGATGTCGGACATGTTTTTTGCTAGTCTAAACCACTGAATATGGTAGAACTCCATTTTCTGTGAAAATGGGAACCACCTGGAAGTTCACTTGTTGTGCTTGTGCTATGCCTGGGCTTTACCCCTGATTGCGCTTTTCTGGTGATAACCGTAAAGATAAGGTGGTGTGAAGGTGAAAGATAAGGCCGTATCACCACGTTGTGGTGATAACCACAAAGATGATCAAAAATGTGTGTTGCTACAGTAACGCCGAAAACCTATACCATGCGATCAACAAAATTTGGAATCGAGGTAGGCTGTGACCTGGTCAAATTTCAGGATGTCAAGCTGCTTTGGGCCAGGGCACAGCCTACCCCAATTCTGAATTTTGTTGATCGCATGGTATTTATGCTATTGTTTGTACTGACACGTCAAGTCACTCCAACAATGCCGAGACCTGTGTTTTCAGCGTTACTGTAGCAACACACATTTTTACGAAGCCGTAGAGACGACATGTTGCAAATGCAAATAAATATTTTTGGACGCTCGATAGTTTAGTACATCTGTTGAATAAGGCGATATTTCGTCTTAAATAAAGCGAAATTTCCCTTTAATGAGGCAATATTTTGGCTTGATAACGCGAAATTTTGGCTTAATAAGGTGATATTTCGCCTTAATAACGCAATATTTTGACTTAATAACACGAAATTTCGGCTTAATAAGGCGATATTTCGCTTTAATAACGCAAAATTTCGGCATAATAAGGCGATATTCCGCCTTAATAGTGCAATATATCGGCTTAATAACACGAAATTTCGGCTTAATGAGGCGATATTTCGCTTTAATAACGCGAAATTTCGGCATAATAAGGCGATATTTCGTCCTAATAAAGCAACATTTTGCTTTAATAACGCAATATTTCGCCTTAATAACACGAAATTTCGTCTTACTAACCCCTCAAATAATTTCACTAAATGTGTCTTCAAAATGGGATCTAGAAAAAAACGCCCCCAGCAAAACACCCCCAAAAAAAACGACCCCGGAATAAACACCCCCGGGAAAAGATACCCCCAGGAAAAGACACCCCCGGGAAAAAATACCCCCGAGAAAAAACGCCCCCGGAAAAAACGCCCCCCTATGTTGTCTTCAACGTTAGCCCTATTATAGCCCTATGTTCAATTTAAGCCCTGTCCCCCATTGCATTTTCCATGACTTCCGGAGCAGCGTTGTGCCGTTAAGTCATGTCCGGAGTCCTATCGGGCCCCATTGTGTCTTCAAGTGTAGTTAAAGCTCTATTAAGCCCCCTTATATTATGTTTTTTCCTCGTTTTTTTCATGGCTCACGGACTAGGTACCTATCAGTAAGCCCAATTTTGCGTAATTTTGTAATACAGACCTCCATTAGGCCCCCTTGTGTCTTCCATAAAGTTTGAAGTTCTGTTGAGCCCCTTTGCACTTTTCTAAGTGTTTCAGAGCACTAGAAAGACCCTTGTGCATTTATGTTATATCGGGTCCCAAATTAGGCCTCCTCCTGGTGTCTGTAAGTACCGTATGATCAAAAACTTTCTTCCTATAGGCAGGCTGTGGTCTGGTCATTGGCAGGCAAAGGAGGCTGATTTTGGCCAGGCCACAGCCTGTCTAGAGGAGGAAAGTTTTTGATTATACAGTATAATTTGGAGCCCTAAATGAACCCCCTTTATGTGCTCAATGGCTTCCAGAATTCCGCTAAGCCCTTTTTTGCCATCTTGTGTTATACATGCACGATTGGCCCCCTTATTATGTTTATGGCTTTCAGAATTCCATTAAGCCATCTTGTGCGTTCTTGCATTTCTGGAAGCCCTAGTGTAAGTCCTTTGTGTCTTCAATATCGTTTGTAGTCCTGCTGAGCCTCCTTGCTTTTTTCCATGACTTTCGGAACTCTATCGGACCTCTTTGGCCCTCAGCCGTAGAGCCTCAAGGGGCCTTTCTTGTCGTTTTCTTTTTCTATATATTTCCTCATTTCCCAAAAATTTGATGAATTTTCTTGAAGCATAAAATTGTCTACCTATTGGGTAAATGATTTCCAGACTTTTCAGATCATGAGGATGTTTTGGACCAGTAATCAGTTCACCGTCGTGGCCTGGAATACTAAAATATCTGAATTTTTTGAAGGACCCCGCACGATTCTTATGGAAAATGGGTCTCGGTCAAATTCCTTAATTTTTTTATATGTTGTAGTCCAATTTGACACGAGCCAAAAACCATCGTCCGTTACTCAAAAAAGTGAAAAGTTTTTTTTCTATAAGGGGTTGATGATGGGCTATTTCAATGTAAAAAATATGTCCCAAGGTAAGTAAAAACATTTCGACGTCCTTTCTAATACATATGGCTCATGACAATTCCCTTTTTCTTTTGTGAAAAAATCAACCCTCACCCCCAACCCCTACTTGTGAGTATCAAATTCGAAATTACGTTTGAAAGTCATGCAGATGTTTCTATTTTGTCGAATTATGAGTTTTGGCACAAATTGTTTTTCCAACCCCCAAATAGGGGGTGGGGTTGAAAAAAAAACATCGGCCAATTCGACTGAATATCTGATATTGTGCCTAACCAGTTACGCTAAACAAGATTACCGAGGGAAAATTCATTCGTATGACCAGTTTCCACCCCACAGATGGTTGAATTTGACTATAATGAAGCATAAAACATTCTTCCATGTCATAAACCAAATGAATGGAAATAGTGGACTTTCACATCATCTTGTTTTGTAAAAATGTCTATTCTTCAAAAATAATTTCAACCCTCTCCCATCCCTTATTTTTGTTTCTGAACATCATATTCGAAAATTCGAAATAAATCTTGGAAATGTAGGAGAAGGTCTATGTTCGGATTCTCTGCATCTGATTGTAAGAATCCCCTCTCAAAACTCACTTTCACTATTATGCTTATGTTAGCATCCTTACAGCAGGGTGGGATATACGATATACCTACATTGTTTTTATGATTTTTTGCCTGGATATCCGTACAAAAAAAGGTTAGGAATTATGTACAGGTAAACATAATTAACCTGCTGTGAAGTTGAAACTTGATAGGAACATCAATATTTTCAATAATTATCCAGGCAAAAAAATCATAAAAAAAATGGATATCCCACCCTGCTGTAAGGATGCTAACATAAGCATAATAGTGAAAGTGAGTTTTGAGAGGGGATTCTCACAATCAGATGCAGAGAATCCGACCATAGACCTTCTCCTACATTTTCAAGATTTATTTCGAATTTTCGAATATGATGTTCAGAAACAAGGATAGAGGATGAGAGACGGGGTTGAAATTATTTTTTAAGAATAGACATTTTCACAAAACAAGACGATGTGAAAGTCCACTATTTCCATTCTTTTGGTTTATGACATGGAAGAATGTTTTATGCCTCATTCTTCATTATAGTCAAATTTAACCCTCTGTGGGGTGGAAACTGGTCATACGAATGAATTTTCTCTCGATAATCTTGTTTAGCGTAACTAGTTAAGCACAATGGGTAGTAATAATAAAAAATATGCATAAGCATTTGCTTGGATTTCATAGGCGTTGCCAGGGAAAGTTTGCTCAGCAACTCCTCAAAAATCTAAGCGGAAATTCAGCCGAATTGACCGAGGTTTTTTTTTCAACCCCACCCCCTATTTGGGGGCTAGAAAAACAATTTGTGCCAAAACTCATACTTCGACAAAATAGAACCATCTGCATGACTTTCAAACGTAATTTCGAATTTGATACTCACAAGTAGGGGTTGGGGGTGAGGGCTGATTTTTTCACAAAAGAAAAAGGGAATTGTTAGAAAGGACGTTGAAATGTTTTCTTTTACCTTGGAACATATTTTTTTTACAATGAAATAACCCATCATCAACCCCTTATACAGGGTGTTCGGGTTTGGTTATTACAAACTTTGAGGAATGATTCCCTATCAAAAATAAAGCCGGAAGAACAAAAAACTCATGGTCCTAAAATGCTTCCTTTGAAACATACCTACAGGGTGTTGAAGTTGACTTTTTTAAATGGTTTTTTCACCGTAACTTTTGAACCGTTAGACCGATTTTGATCAAATTCGAACCAAAGTTTAGTTAAAAAAGTCTCCATCGAATAATAATACCACAATTCATCAAAAATTTCTGGGGGCGTAGATAATAGGGGACGGTCCCCTATTTTCGCCCCTATTTTGATCTCCCCTAATTATTTTTCATTATTGTAAATATTTTCGGATTTTACGTTTGCAAAATTTTGATAAGAGGCTTCATTTCCGAGATATTTGGTTTTTAAACTTTGGAAAACATCTCGAAAGCGCCACTTTCCAGAGCCCAAATTGTTTTTCTCTGAAAACGCCTCGTTTCCTAACAAAAAATGACAGTAAATCAACTTATAGTACAGGAAAAATAGCCGAAAAGGTGGCGAAAATTAATTCATGGAATTTTTTTTCACCAGTCGACCCAAAAAATTACACTTTATCACACATCAAAAGTCACCGAAAATCACAGTATTGCAAAATTTTCTACAGGGTGATCAAAAAAAAATAATAATCAACTCATGAACTAAAAGATGTAGAATCATGAAAATCCCCACGTAGATTCAGAATTCATTGTATATTAAGATAAAATAAACAGCACCTGAATTTATTCAGCCGTTTATGAAATATCTTGAAATTAGTGGTCGATTTCATGGAGAATGAAATTTTTTGATAAAGTAGTGATTTTTCAAGATATTTGGCTGAAATGTGATATTTCCGCAAAAAGTGTTGTCAAGAATGAAATGCGATGTATTGCCACCGTCTCCGCCTACTATTTTCGAGAATGTTAACAGACAACTGTTTTGATAAAAACAATGAAAACATTTTCAAAAATGTTCTTACAACATTTTCAACATGTCCTGAAACATGTTTTTATTATGCTCAAAAATGTTTCAATTGCTCTCCAAAATGTACCTAATTGTCTATGACCATTATTGCTAGTACCACTTGATTCCCTGCCTACTCGATAACGAGCGAATTTAAGATAGCGGCCATTAGAAAAAAACAGTTGTCTGTTAACATTTTCGAAAATATGTAGTAGGCGGAGACGGTGGCAATACATCGCATTTCATTCTTGACAACACTTTTTGCGAAAATATCACATTTCAGCCAAATATCTTGAAAAATCACTACTTTATTAAAAAATTTACAACATTGAGAAATATGACAAGGGAAAACTCAATTTCGATTTACAGACTCATTGCCAGTTCAATGAAACGAGCTTTTGCTAGAAATGAATAGTTTTTGTTTTTACACAGTTGTACCTATTTTGTGCATGCCCTAATTCTGCTTATTTGTTTACTTATATTTATACTTGAGATCTTAATTTTAAGTTTTTCAATATGGCCTAATTTTCTTGTTTATGGTATATTTGTATTTACCGAAGAAACAATAAACTTATTTATTTATTTGTTGCGTTTACTGGCCCAATCTATCTTCAACAGATCCTGTATTTGTGAATATCAAGAAACAGCATGTAACATTTATACAGGGTGATATGGGAAAAGGTGAAAAACTGCGACTCATCGAACCCCCATTTACAAAAAAAAAATCAAATTCTAACGTGAAGTTATTAACGTTATTATATAATCTAACGTTATTGTTTTTCAAATTCCAATGTGAAAATCATGAAGCGTGATGCATTGTCTCAAAACGGTTTTGGAATTACCGAGATTGGAGGTCTCACTTCTCACACAGAAGATATGAATTTTCATATGGAATGTAACAGATTTGCCCTATTACCTCGCAAGATTGAATCACTTCTAATGAATGGGTGGTTGGCATTGAGCCCGATTGTTCCTACAACCGTTCCGGATAACTTGAATTCAAAAACAACCCGAAAATTTGATGTGGGGTCATGGAGGGGACACTTTTTGAAACGCTAGTCACTGCTGTTTTTGGCACGTTGAATTTCATCAATATTTCAGATGTCGAACATGTTTTCTGCAAGTCTAAACCCCTGAATATGGTAGAACTTCATTTTCCGTGAAAGGGGGAGCTCCCTGGAAGTTTACTTGTTGTGCTTGTGCTATGCCTGGGCTTTACCTCTGATTGCTTTTTTCTGGTGATACCTACCGTCCTGCAAAGATGATCAAAAATGTGTGTTGCTGTTGCTACAGTAACGCTAAAAACCTATATTGATGCCTAATTAACCTAATTTAGAAGAAAAAGTTACTCATGAAAAATTTTGATTAGAGGCTTCATTTGCGAGATATTTGGGTTTGAACCTTTGGAAATCGCCTCGACTTTCAAAGGCATAAAAATTAAAATCCAAGAAAACTTATGATTTCTCAACTGGAATAAGTTTTCTAGGTCGCTTAATAGTACAGGAATTATACGGAAAAAAACACCCAAACTCGGAAAAAAATAATTCATGAATTTTTTTTTCACTATTCGACTCAGGAAAAGACACTCTTTCACACATTCAAAGTCACCGAAAATCACAGCATTGCAAAATTTACTACAGGGTGATCAAAAAAAAATAATAAATCAACTCATGAACCAAAAGAGCTAGAATCATGAAAATCACCACGTAGATTCAGAATTCATTGTATATTAAGATAAAATAAACAGCACCTGAATTTCTTCAGCCGTTTGTGAAATATCTTGAAATTAGTGGTCGATTTCATGGAGAATGGAATTTTACACCCCCGGGAAAAAATACCCCCGAGAAAAAACGCCCCCAGAAAAAACGCCCCCCTATGTTGTCTTCAACGTAATTTAAGCCCTATCCCCCATTGCATTTTCCATGACTTCCGGAGCAGCGTTGTGCCGTTAAGTCATGTCCGGAGCCCTATCGGGCCCCATTGTGTCTTCAAGTGTAGTTAAAGCTCTATTAAGTCCCCTCATATTATGTTTTTTCCTCGTTTTTTTCATGGCTCACGGACTAGGTACCTACCAGTAAGCCCAATTTTGCGTACTTTTGTAATACAGACCTCCATTAGGCCCCCTTGTGACTTCAATAAAGTTTGAAGTTCTGTTGAGCCCCTTTGCACTTTTCTAAGTGTTTCAGAGCACTAGAAAGACCCTTGTGCATTTATGTTATATCGGGTCCCAAATTAGGCCTCCTCCTGGTGTCTGTAAGTAGGTACCGTATGATCAAAAACCTCCCTCCTCTAGGCAGGCTGTGGTCTGGTCATTGGCAGGCAAAGGAGGCTGATTTTGGCCAGGCCACAGCCTGTCTAGAGGAGGAAAGTTTTTGATCATACGGTATAATTTGGAGCCCTAAATGAACCCCCTTTATGTGCTCAATGGCTTCCAGAATTCCGCTAAGCCCCCTTTTGCCATCTTGTGTTATACATGCACGATTGGCCCCCTCATTATGTTTATGGCTTTCAGAATTCCAATAAGCCATCTTGTGCATTCTTGCATTTCTGGAAGCCCTAGTGTAAGTCCTTTGTGCCTTCATGTGATATACGGAGCTCTATCTGACCCCGTTGCGTTCGCCAGTGTAGTTTGGAGCCCCCTTGTGTTTTTCTTTTAGCAATCAAAATTCCAGTACGTCCTTTTTGCCTTATTGGGTTATCCAGAGCTCCATAAGGCCCCCTTGTTCCTTCAATGTCTTTTGAAGATCTGCTGAGCCACCTTATCTACACCCGTTTCCGGGGCAGTCATGAGCACCTTCTGCTTTGGTGATATTCGGAATCCTATCGGATCTCCTTGGGTCCGTAAGTGTAGTTTGGAGCCCCAATGAGCCCCTTTATGTTTTTTCTTGGCTATCAGAATTCCAGTAAGCCCCCTGTTGCCTTCTTGTCTGTGCCCATAACTTCATTGGGCCCCCTTATTTTTTCAACGTCTCTTAAAGCTCCGCTGGGCCCTCTTACATCTTTTCGTGGCTTTCAGAGCAGTAGTAAGCAGCTTGTGTCTTCATGTGGTATTCAAAGCCCTATCGGGCCCCCTTATCTCTCAAGTATAGTATATGGAGCCATAACTAGCCTGCCACTCAGACTATTATTGGTTTTCAGAGTAGCAGTAAGCGCCATTTGCCTTCCTTTGTTATCTGAAGCTTCATAAAGCCCCCTTGTGTCTCCAATATCGTTTGTAGTCCTGCTGAGCCTCATATCTTCTGTGTAAAACCTCCAATCTCGGTAAAATCCAAAACCGTTTCGAGACAAGGCATCACACTTCATGATTTTCACTTCAGAATTTGAAAAAAAAAATTTGCATATGGGGGTTCAATGAAGTTGTCGCAATTTTTCACCTTTTTACATATCACCCTGTATAAATGTTACATGGAGTTTCTTGAGATTAACAATCACAGGATCTGTTAAGGATATATTGGGCTAGTAAACGCAACAAACAGAATGGAAATCACTTCAGGCAGTCGAAAGTTATTGGCCGTCAAAGTCAAGTAATTTTTTTTGGTGGCGACAACTTCATTGTGGAGCAGTTTAGTTCAGAACAGGATATGACTCTTTTCGTTTCCGGAGAAAAATTTTCACTGGAGTTTAAATGAAAATGAATTCTTGAGATTTATGAATCACTCCATGAATCACCCTGTATATCAAGGGGTTTCTGATGCGAATAAAAAAATTGTTGACGGGAATCGGTTTTATTTTATTTTTTTCGTCAAGTAGACACTCCTCCAAAGAGAGAATGTACGAGCAGCATGTAAGGTTGAGAACTCGGTTGAGAAAGTATTATTATAGCTAAAGCGCCAGTCCAAATCAGCTGAGGGATGTAAGGCGCTGAAACTGTGATAATTTTCTCGACGGTTTATACAGGGTGTTTCAAAAGTATGGGCGGCATATGGAATATACTCAAGAACGTTTGACGTTGACATTTATTCTCTAAGATATGCGGGAGGTCGAAGGTTAGGACTTCGCCCCTCACTATTTTCGTTATTTAAAGTGATTTTTGGAACGGTTGGAACATATTTCTCCCAACTTGATGGAGCGCCAATGTTGCGCCCGTGAAGCGCACGTTTGGAGTCTGCCCAAGAGCCTTTTAGGAATACATGGACCCTCCTTAGAGTTTTTCTGAGGTCTATAACTAATAGTGAAACTATACCAATCGCCGATAAGGGTTTAAAAAATAACTTTTTTTGGACTTTTGGCCACCGTTTAGAGTTTCTGAACCACTGTGCGGCGCGGCGATTCACTGTATGCAAGCACACGCCGGGCGACGTTCCAACTCAATCCGCCAGAAAAAAATTCATAACTGACAAACTACACGGCCTAGATCAATGAAACTTTCTTTAAAATTTTCTTTAATATTTTGGCTTCATTTTTTTCCCAGGTTGTATCTAAAAATTCCTACGAAGAAAGAAGTTCTTTGCATGGTCAAAAAGGGACTGCATTTTTGGTCAATATAATGTTTATGGTTTTATAAACACGTTCGTGAACAATTATCTTCAGTCAGTGATGTACCATTGGAAAGGTTTTTCCATGTACTTTTATTTAAAAAAAAAATCAGACCGATAGCTCAACTGGATCCAGAAATATAACGTTGTGAATGCTGAACATTTTCAATTTTTGAGGTTTTTTGCCCATAAAAAAGGTCCCTACCACAAGATCATCCCCAAAATGACCATACATACGTGGAATTTGATTCTCTATGAGACCTATAAGGTTTGGTGCTGTTATACCTTCAAAAAAAAAAACGACGACTTTTCAAGTCGATTTCGCTCCACTTAACAGTCAACATCTCGCGGTTATTGCGGACGCAACAAACAGAATGGAAATCACTTTCGGCAATCACAAGTTATTGGCCGTCGAAGTCAAGCCATTTTTTTGGTGACGACAACTTTATTGTGGAGCAGTTTATTTTAGGGACCAGTGAAGTATTTTACAGGCATACATGAAAGAAAAATGGATTTTTGTGATTTATGACCCACCCTGTATCGTTAGCAGAAATTCAGTGCACACCCACTATAGTTGATAATTTTTACTGATTGGTCTATCATCAAGAACTCCCAAAAACCTCAAGGACCAAGTCCTAGCTTTTGACTTCCTTTATCTTTAAAAATAAACGTCATTACTTTTTTCAATATTTTTCTCGTGTTCTTGTATTCTTGAGTGGACTCGGAATGCGATACTTTTGCGACAGACTGTATAGTATTTTTTTACTACTAGCAAATCGACATCGCAATTCAGAAACAGGTTAATAATGATGTAGGTAAGTAGGTTATCTACTTAACGGCTAGTAGTGAGAAAAGTTTTAAAAGGTTCTGACGTTTCACGTCTGATAGATTAGGGACAGAACTGTTCCACTGATTGACTGCGGTTTATGATGAAGCTTATTATTTAAGGACGGAGTCATATTGGTGAAATAAGCGTTGCGAAATCAATACGTCTGGGTTTATTCCTTGACGGATCCTTACCATTTTGGTCTCTTTCGAAAGCTACAAGGATGTACTTTGGTTTGAGCCTATTGGCATTTCCGAAATTAAAAAACAAAATTAATTTTGACATTTGAAAAAATTATTTTTGAATTTTGGAAATGTCAATGGGCTCAAACCAAAGTACATCCTTGTAGCTTTCAAAAGAGACCAAAATGGTAAAAATGCGTCAAGGAATGAACCCAGACGGATTGATTTCGCAACGCTTATTTTACCAATATGACTCCGTCCTTAAGCACTTACTTATTGATATGCCTGCGGATGAACTGAAAATCGTTGGAGTATGTGGTATTGTTATTTATATTGTTGATGTTTTATTTTTATCTTCGTCATGTTCGACTTTTCCTGTAATTGTTATTGCAGCGAATAAATTTTCTATCTATCTATCTATCTATGTACAAAGGAGTATTATACTAAAAAAAATTTTTGATTGAAATAGAAACTACATTGAAAAATAATTGACCCGTGTTTTTTTATTCAGTCGAAAACCGTACCGTTTGGGCGCAATAAATAAATAACATCTACTAGTTCTGACGTCACAGCGAACACCGCCTATACTGCCTGTGTAAATGACGTCAGAAATAGGCAGAATATAGGAATTTCGTTTATTTATTGCGGCCAAACGATACGATTTTTTCCTAAATAAAAAAATACGGGTCAGTTATTTTTCAATATAGTTTCTGATTCCATCGAAACAAAGAAAATTTTTCAAAAGTATAATACTCTATTGTACACTTGTACAGGGTGTTCACGTTAAGATTGATCCCCTCACTAGCTGCCTTATCTCTGGGGCAATTTCAAACTGATTCTTGAAGGTGTTTTGCTGAATTTTTTGAATTTGCCTATGAAAAATTTCTAAACCATTAATTTACAGGGTGTCGCAAAGAAAAATTTTCATTGACATATGTGGTTGATGCAGTCTTTTATCCTGATTACAACGAAATATAGCACTTACGGGCTCATCTGACAAACAAACTGTCAAAATGTTATTAATGTAAGTTTAAAATATAGAAAAATCACAATCAAACTGATTTTGAGGATTTTTTTCAAAAAACTACAATTTTTTGAAAAATGAACCCGTAAGTGTTAATATATATATTTGTATTGAGGACAAAAGTCCGCATCCATTGCATTATTTAAATAAGTGTGTATGTAATAAAACCAAGTAAATTTTTTTGCGACACCCTGTATATTATGGATCTAGAAAAATTGTATGGGAAAATTTGGAAAATTCAGCAAAAATCCTTCAGGAATCAGTTTTAATTTTTAAAATTGGTTCAGGGATGAGCCGGCTAGTGGGGGGGGGGGGTCAATCTTAACGTGAACACCCTGTACATACATATCAACGGTAAATATTAAGATAACTGGAGGCAGGCAACAACAACGAGAGATGAATTTAAGCAAGCAACATCCGGAGTGTTGGAGTTTGGTGACTCGATGTGTGGCTTCAGCATTCGTGATGTTAAAAGTCTTGGCGAAGCGTGATTGGCCCTCAGGCGTGGGGAACTTCGGTTCCGGTCCAGTGTCGATGCCGCTCCAGCTTATCCCGCTATGCGACGCCACTGCGAATTTGATGGGGCGATGCTCGACGCCGCGCCGTCGCCATATTGGTTCGGCGCACGACGTCGTTTCGAAAGGAGTAAGGCGCAACCTCTGGCAGTCCACGTACGGACCGTGCGACCTACTCGTACCTGTTCCCATCGCCGACGTCCAGGTTCAGCGTCCAGCGTTCCGAAGAGCGTCCGTGCGATTAGAAAAATGGGTGTCCAGTGCGGCGGAATGCTGAACGGTGCGGGCGTGCGGCGGAATGCCCGGGTGTGCCAGTACTGCCAGTGAGCGGAGCGTCAGGACGACGGCGACGCCGCCAAGAGGCCCCGCTTGAGAGGCACAGCCCCACGCTTCGCAGCGCATCCAGCCGCCACCATGGCGCGGATCCTCTTCCTCTAGAGCTTAGACGCCGCGGCCTCGTCGAGATGACGGCGGGCATCGCTCCTGGTTTGACTCCAGCGGGCACGTGTGCCGACAGCTACCTTCATGGCCATTGATAAAGGTAAGCGCTGACGTCAGGCCGCTCCACGCTCTCGCAGTCTCGCACGCACCCCCTCTAGGCCTCTCTCCCCGCGTCGCTCCACCTCCTCCTTCTCCTTTTCCTCCTCCCACTCCTACTCCCGCAGCACGCCACCCCCCCACCCCCGCCATCGATCAATACACGCAGCCCGGGCCGGAGGAGCGCGGACCGCAACAAGTGCGACGGCGAAGGCGACGAGAGGCAAGCGGCGCCGGCGACGCCAGTCACTGTTCCACCGACGACGCCGGTTCTCCACTCTCAGTCGAAGTCGGCAGTCACCTTCCCCAAATTCCTCGACAACTCCAGCGTGCTCGTCTCGTCCCGGGAATCCCGAGTTCCCGACCGGCGGCACTCGACGATGCTGCCGTAAACAAACCCACCTACCCTTGAATGAAACTTCCCCAATTGCCTCTCCTGCCACCGCTGCTGCTTAGTCTCCATTCCATATCTCCTGGTGCCATATACCTGTAATACCATCCCGTCCCTATTGAATCGAGAATTGCCAATCCAAACCACATCTTCCAAACCACTAAACTACTCGCCACAGACCACCAAACTACTTGTACCAATTTTTCTCTTATTTTCCTCATCTTCAATCTCATCCTCCCATAACACCAGCCGCTAGCTCCCCATTCGTATGGCGCACGTTTTTCAAACATCCCAATCCGATGTTTATTGCACGTGAATATTTAAACCAACACACATGCTCAAATATGTTCGTTCTTTCCCGCATTCACTTCCTTTTCCAATTTCATGAATGTCATCTGTGATTCTGAAAGATCGTGAATGAAGTGTACCAAATTGTGTTCAACCCACTTGAGATAAACGCCATTCTAGCTCCGCAGCCATCCCTAGCCTGATGGGCATCAGATCATCATTTGCCATCCCTGTTGTATAATTTCTTCACAAGGATTTGTTAAGTCCTTTGAGGTGTATTCCCAACAGTACAGGAATATTCATTCACTCGACCAAGTAAAACACCCATGAATCCACCGCTGTGAGCCCCTCGAAATAAAAGAAAAGCTTTAATCCACGCGATCAGCCTGTTGCTGTAGGTATAATACATATCACCGCTCAAGAATTCCTCAAACAAAATTTATTCCCTTAACGTACAGAATAATGTTGAACGTTGTCGTCTCGTGTGTTACAAACTATCATTATTCGTTCCTATTGGTCAAATGTATCGGTTCGATTTCAATATTTCACAATGTAAAAAAAGTGTGATTTAAACTCGATCGATTTGTATGAAGGCTTCAACATTCCTCTTGTAAGGTAAGATAATTCACAGGTGATTGCATGTGACCGAAACGGAGATATGTAGTACTAGTCCGTATAGAACAGTACGAAGGCGCAGAGCGGACATGGAAGATATTTATTTGTAATTGCGACTTTTTTCTGTCGATTGCCACTTTATTCTGGCAATCGCGACTTTTTTCTGTCAATTGCCACTTTATTCTGGCAATTTCGACTTTTTTCTGTCAATTGACACTTTATTCTGGCAATTGCGACTTTTTTCTGTCAATTGCCACTTTATTCTGGCAATTGCGACTTTTTTTCTGTCAATTGACACTTTTTTCTGTCAATTGTCACTTTATTCTGGCAATTGGACTTTTTTCTGTCAATTGACACTTTATTCTGGCAATTGCGACTTTCTTCTGTCAATTGCCACTTTATTCTGGCAACTGCGACTTTTTTCTGTCAATTGTCACTTTATTCTGGCAATTGCGACTTTTTTTCTGTCAATTGACACTTTTTTCTGTCAATTGCCACTTTATTCTAGCAATCGCGACTTTTTCTGTCAATTGCCACTTTATTCTGGCAATTGCGACTTTTTTTCTGTCAATTGACACTTTATTCTGGCAATTGCGACTGTTTTCTGTCAATTGCGACTTATTAGCACATTTCGATAGAAAATGATGTTTATATGGCCGGTTTGTCCGTCTGTCTGTCCGTCCGTTATTTGTCTGTTCGTCCGTCTGTCTGTCTGTCCGTGTAAAAGTTGAGAAGTGTACTCCTTCTCGGGAAATGAAGCTAGAGCCTTAGAACTTCTTCCGATTAATAGCTTTAGGCCCTAAAGGGTGGCCTATGGGCAGACTGTATTTCATGGTGGCGCTGCCATCTTGGTAGCCATATTGAAATTTCTCATCAGTGGAACGGAAGTGACTATGATCTCGTATGAACATTCTTACTTTCAAGCTCAGTTTCATGGTTAGGTACGCCGCCATCTTGGCCGCCACATCGAAATTTCTTATTATTGGAACGATTGTCACGAAACGTGAAACGTAGGTACTCTTGTCTCGTATGAATCCGCTTCAGATTCATTCGCTCTGAATCCGCTCTAGCGGATCATGAAACTCAGCTTGAAAATAAGAGTGATCATACGAAGCAAGCGTAAGTTCGATTTTCAGTTCAAGTTTCAGGAAAATCGTTCCATTGATAAGAAATTTGAATATGGTTACCAAGATGGCGGCGTAATCATGAAACTAAGCTTGAAAGTAAGAATGTTCATACGAGATCAGAGTGAGTTCCGTTCGAGGTTCCGTTCCACTGATGAGAAATTTCAATATGGCTACCAAGATGGCAGCGCCTACATGAAATACAGTCTGCCCATAGGCCACCCTTGAGGGCCTAAGCTATTAATCGGGAAAAGTTCCAAGGATCTAGCTCCATTTCCCCAGAAGGAGTACAACTTGTCAACTTTTACACGGACAGACAGACGGACGAACAGACAAATAACGGACAGACAGACAGACGGACAAACCGGCCATATAAACATCATTTTCTATCGAAATGTGCTAAAAAATCGCAATTGCCAGAATAAAGTGTCAATTGACAGAAAAAAGTCGCAATTGCCAGAATAAAGTGTTAATTGACAGAAAAAGTCCAATCGCCAGAATAAAGTGGCCATTGACAGAAAAAAGTGTTAATTGACAGAAAAAAGTCGCAATTGCCAGAATAAAGTGTCAATTGACAGAAAAAAGTCCAATTGCCAGAATAAAGTGGCAATTGACAGAAAAAAGTTGCAATTGCCAGAATAAAGTGGCAATTGACAGAAAAAAGTCGCAATTGACAGAAAAAAGTCGCAATTGCCAGAATAAAGTGGCAATTGACAGAAAAAAGTCGCAATTACAAATAAATATCTTCCATGTCCGCTCTGCGCTTTCATATAACAGTGATCATTGATCAATAACCAAGTACCTACCGCAAACAATTATTTATGAAAATCAGTGATTATTAATTAGTTTGATGTTTTACGTTAAAGTTTTAATAACTGGATGATGACTTGATGAAATAATAATCCACTCTGTCAGAACATTTTTACATAATATACCTGAATACAGGGCTGCCCAATGCCCATATTGGACTATCCACTTTTATTCTTGAATAAAATCGGCGTAGCTTCAGAAAAAAAATTCTATCGAGCTAGGTTGTAGTTGCAGCTACATTATTGGGGTTTGTTGTTGAAAAAACCTTTATGTAATTTGCAAAAACTATATTATTGAAATGACTGCCATCCGAGTCAATGACCATTTCCAATTTCCAACATATCGGTGTCATCAAATCAACATAAATTCGCGTTTGTGTTGTGTCTGGGTTTTTGTTGGGTGCGTCAGTGGACGGACTCCATATCAAGTCATGTAAACAGTTTTATTTTATTTTGTTGTATTGTTTATTTTATATATACATAAGTTTTACTGAATATCTTTTCCGATAGATTGTAAAATATTCCACAGCTGTCAAATTAAAAAAAAAACATATCGGAGATTTTATTGACTCGGAGGGCGGTCAATAAAATCATGTAATTTAAAAGAATTGAATTGGGGTTTTTGTTAATAACAAATCTCAGGAATTAAGCTGCAACCTAGTTTAATGAAATAATAATGATATCTGGAGTTAGGCCGATTTTATCAAAAAATGAAAGTGGGTAGTCTAATATGATTGAGTAATAGATGTGGACGAGGGTGTGGGCAACCCCGAGAGACACCCGGTGTGACACTTGTAGTAACAAGTTTATTTAACCATACGGCTTTACAGGTCCGCCCTTCATGATAATTAGAAAATATTGAAAAAACAATTTTTTTGTTTGGTAATTGCTGTTGCTTCATCCTTTCTCTCGTTTTCGTATCACCGTTTCCATCCATTCCAGTCCTCTTCCATCCTCGCTTAGTATCTTTTCGGCTCTCTCTCTCTTCACTCTCTTTCATTTCTGGACACTCTCTTAGCATGTGTTCCAACGTTTTTCTCTTAATTCCGCACATCCTGCAACCTGCAATCCTGCATATCCTTTCCCTTTCCTCCAACCAGAATGTGTTCTCCCTCTCTTCGTTTCCACAACGAAATCTCGCAGCTTTGTTGTCAGCTTTCTGCATATTCCGCTGTATCTTGAGTCTTGAGTCATTTATATGTTTCGATTCTTTCTTGCTTTTCCACATCTCTGTCAGTCATTCTTAGCTCTTCCATCAATAGTCCGCCGTCTTCTCTCACTCTTCTAATTTCCTCGCTCGCATACCCATTTCTTTCATGTGTGACGAACTTGAACAAAATCCCTCGTAGGTACCTACTAAATTCAAAATTTGACAAAAACAAACAGTAGCATATTTTCTTCAAAATAACCATTCCTTGATCCCTCGCCTGATACTCGCCTCGTACATACCTATGTCCAGGATGCCAAGTTGACTTTTGGTTTTTTGTTATGTTACTTTGCCGCCATCTTTCATCCGTCATTTTGAATTTCTCTAAAAGTGGTCCGATTTGAGTGGGATTTGTAGACTATGATTGTGAACTTGAGGACGGCATTTCCTAGTGTTTTTTTTAAACGTGAGTTTCATGACAACCAGTGGAGTAAGAGACTTGAAAAAAAGAACAGTAATCTAAAATCTAAAATGAAAATCAATAAGTATTTAAAAATTTCAAAATTCAAAAAACTCAATTTTTTTTTATTTTTTTCATTTTTTTTCAAAAAAGTCCCTCATTCTCTTGCCAGCCCAGATTTGAATTTTTTTTTTGTGACATTCTCAGCTGCTCAGATTTGGCAGAAACTCACGCCACAAGAATCTATCTGTTTCTCTTTCGCTCTGCAGCTAATCCGCAGTCTGTTTCAGCCATTTTTTATGCTAGGAAATGCCTTCCTCAAGGACGGTGTTGAATTGGTAAAATAAACGTTGCGAAATTAATCCGTGTGGGTTTATTCCTTGACGGATTCTTACCATTCTGGTCTCTTTCGAAAGCTACAAGGATGTACTTTGGTTTGAGCCCATTGGCATTTCCAAAATCCAGAAATAATTTTTTCAAATGTCAAAATTTATTTTCTCTTTGGATTTTGTGGTGAGAGGCCCTCTCGGGTAGCGGCTAGCAACGGCTAGGAGAAATTTTGAAAATTCATAACGCTCGACTGGAAAATGATGGAAAATTTAAACTGCAGACTTAATTGACTTTTTTTGTTGTGTTGCTTCCTGCCAAGTTTGGTCCCAATCCATCGGATAGATTTTGAATAATTGAATGGTAAAGTTTTGAACTTTGACATTTTTTATTATATGACAGATGACAGATAGGGCAATACTTTCAACTGTTCTGAATACAGTTTTTTATGGGCTTTCAAACAGCATATCGCAAGTCAAGTTCCGTGTGATATAGCTACTGTCAGTTTTTGATAGTGACACTTCCGTTTGACAGATGACAGCCAAAAACTAATGAGGTCATTCGACGACGAAATCATGTCCGTATAGGGTAGTTCCCGGCCCTCTTCATGTGAGGGAAGCATGCGCCGGTTTTTTGACAGACTGCAGCCGCAGCTTGACAGTTGACGGCGACATACTCTAACAAAAACGTCAAACACATTTGATAAGAGAAAGTTAGGTTAGTGGTTTAGCGATAAAGTGGCAAAGAAAGTTTGAACATGTTAGAATGCAAGAAATCGAAGGCTTGTGTGGGAGCAAACAAGCATTGTGCGTTCGGTGGTTGTGTCAGTGACTCGCGATACGTTTTTGTAGGCACAAGCGCCATCTACTGAGAGATGCGCAAACTAAACTTCAATCTTGCCATTTATCCGAGGATTTTTGACAGTCGACAGTCGGCGCATTCCAGGGGTGGGACTCTGTGTTGTTCCGGCGACAGTCGCTTCGAAGCGATAGTCGATAACCATAGGCGATAGCAACAGTCGCTAGAACTTGCACTCTGTGCACCTATCGCGTACGCTTCGGAACAGTTCGGCTTTGTATTAGCCATTCTGCGAAAGTAGGCATTTATTACAGTAACTTTGTAGAGAAGTTGTTGGCCTCATGTTGGCAGTTCTGGTAAAAACGTCATATTTTGAAACTTTGGTGGGCACGGTGGGCATAACAAACAAAATTTTCTAATTTTTAGAGTTTCAACTTTCAACCAAAATGGTGCATGATGTTTATAAATCCTTTAAAATTGTTTAGCGTGATTCAAGGTTGGCTAGAAAAAATTTAGTACCTATGTATCTTCGTTAAAATATAATGATACCTCAGTGATAATGTAACAAACCAACGCCAAATATTGCATGAAAATAATAAATAATCAAATTTGTTATTATTGAAAACAACATCAAAAATGAAAATCCGTATAAACAAATAAATAAATGTAAATCTGAGAGTATTATTCATTATATTCAACACAAAAACAAAATAGCCGTTGTCGGTGGCACACATCCTGGTGGGATGTATACCCGAGGACCAAATTAGTGCCGAAGATCTCAAGGTAGCATTGGGTGGAAGCCTCGAAGAAGATGAAGAACTCATTACACTACTACAGCAAAAAGGACTGTTTGACCTGATCTAGTTAAGCTATCAAATCAAAAGCTATCAAATGTAATTTTTTGTTGAATTTTAATAGCCTTCTAGGCTGATGCAAAATAAAGAAAAAAAAATAGCTTTTTTAAACGTTATTCTGGGCTAATTTTTACAACAGTACCAGTACCTATACATATGATAATTATAATAATGATAATGCTAGCTGGATAGTGGTAGTGGTGTTTGTCGACTTGTGATGACAAAATTGATGATGTAAAACAACAACAACAAAACAAAACAACCCCACAAGCGACCGTAAACACCGTTCTCTACACGTCTCGAGGTGTCGCTTTCTGGCGACTTTCTTAGCGATGATGAGGTGTGGTGGGAGGTCGCTTACTACTGCGCGTAGTACGAAACTATCGCTTCGTGGCGATAAGTAGCTAGCGACACCAACACAGAGTCCCACCCCTGATCGCCGGTCAGGTGGGGGATCTGAACATGCGCTCTTGCGTGCGACAGTGGATGGGAACATCCCCATTGGCGAGTAACATTATCGATGGTGGCGCTGCTGAATGTGAACAAACATGGCGGATAATGCACCACTTGTGTTCGCGCCCGCGTGTTCGAAGATCAAAGATCAAATCAGTATTAAGCGGTCTTAAGTTTGCCCTAGACGTAAAACGTGGTAGATTACTGTTATGGTGGAACTTGAAAATGGCAGAAGGGCAATAAGTGTTGTTGAGGTATTTATAATCACTTCATGGCCTCAACGGATTCTTGGTGTATTGTGATGGGAGAAGAAATTCTTAGTCGCAGTTCCTAGTGTTGTGTGGTAGGAAGCGAAGGTGAATCCAGCACCAATTTCAATAATATAGACATAATTTAGATTGTGTTCACAAACCAGCGTATTATACTCGGTATTATATGAATCTCCTCACGAGGTAGCTGGGAATGTAATCAGAAGAAACAGCAGTAACTGTGAAATTGGAACGTTTAAACAAAGCAAGCGACGAGGCAAGCAATGATGGTGAGACAAACAACTGCTTTTTCCAAAATGCAAGCCAATAGAAATATATTTGTTAGGAATACGCCTGGCTGTCATCGCAGAAATATTTAAGAAAAAGGCAAAACTCTAAATGATGATTCTCGCTGATGTGTAGCGACGCAGCGTAGACGTGCCCGAGCGAGTCCAGTAACCAATAATAACAATGGCTGAGAAGCGTGGGAATCGAGCTCAAAATCGTTCCGAAAAATCAGAAGGTGAAGATATTCGAAAGACTGTAGAGGAGGTGTTGCTTTCCGACGGATTTCTAGCCAAGCTAACCGATCTCCTCTCAAGTAAAATTTTGGAGAAGCTGGAGGCTCGTGTCATTGTTTTGGAGGACCGAATGAATATATATGCCGAACAGCTGCGGAAAACTGAAGAAACCAACGAATACCTGCAGCAAAGGTTGAAGAGCAGAAACCTACGGATTTACAATGTCAAGGAAACAAAGGACGAGGATCCCTATCAGGTTTTTATTGACTTGTGTTCCACTAAGCTTCACCTTGGTGTATCGGCTGTCGATATAGATTATTGCTACCGCCTGAAGAAGGGTCCGAAGCAGGATGCGCCTGGTCCACTAATCGTGAGTCTCTGCCGCCATCGTGTAAAAGAGGAAATTTTCAGCAAGAAGAAACATCTAAAAGGTTCCCGCGTTGTCATCAGAGAAGATCTTACTTCATCAAGGCTAAAAGCAGTGAAGGCGGCTGTGGAAAAATTCGGCCAAAGTAATGTGTGGACTAATAATGGCATAATCATGTGCAAAAGTGCTAACGACAAAGTTTGTAAATTCTTCTCGGTGTCTGAGGTTGATAAATTTCAAATTTAAGTTATGGACTCGCTTTTCGATATCTATTAGCTTTTTCTTTGCTTTTCGAACACAAGTAAAATTATCTGTTTTTTTTTCCTCTTTAAATCAGACTGAACTTTTTTCTTTTGAACTACATTGTTTGTTTACTTAGTGTTTTTGTTTGAGCTAATATCTCCATTCATAAAATTTCATCTGCTATCTGCTTCATTGTTTATTTTTGGGTTGCGAGCGTTTTGTACCTGGTCGATTATTGTTGCGGCTGATCTTTTTTGAAATGCATTTTGGGCATCTCAATTGTCGCTCTCTCAGCTCTCATTTTGCTGATCTCAAAGATCATATTTTGGAAAAAAATTATGATGTTTTCGCTGTGTCTGAGACGTGGTTAAATTCCAATCTTGCTTCTCACAATTTTGAAATTGATTCGTATATATTCTTGCGTAGGGACAGAAGTGGTCCTGGAAGGGGCGGAGGAGTGGGTCTGTATATAAAATCATGTCATAAGCATACTTTAATTCAGTCTTCAGGTGATATTGAGCAATTGTGGATAAGATTGGGGGTTGAGGGGGGCAGCGTGGGTCTGGGTGTGGTCTACAAACCGCCCAGCATGGAGAATGCATTTTTTGTGACCAAGCTAGAGGAAACTTTTTCAACGATTATGCATACCGTGAGTACTCTGTGTTGTATGGGTGACTTCAACATTGATATGTTGCAGACTAATAGTTCAAAAGCAAGATTCTTCTGCGAAATGTTGAAATCCTTTGGCTTGGCTCAGGTCATTGATGAACCAACAAGAATAACGGGAACCTCTGTCAGCCTGATTGATCTCATTTTGTTGAGTGACGATAAAATGCTAAAAGCGAAAGGTTCGATAGAGATGCATCACATAAGCGATCATAATGTGATTTATGTAGAGTTATGGTCGGAGGCTAAGTTGGAATCTGATGTTATGATCACAATGAGAGACTTTTCACATATTGATTTAGAGCAGCTCAACTATGAGTTGAGTTCTCTTCCGTTATTTTATGTAATAGAGCTTAATGATATAAATGACAAGCTTACTTTTTTTAATGAATCTATGCTATACTTACTGGATAGACATTGTCCTTTTAAAACCTTTAAACATAATAGTAAATATAAACCTTGGCTGATAGACAATCTTCGACTAATTTTGAAATTGAGAGACAAAGCTCTGAAAAAATATAAAATCATAAAACTCCTGGCAATTGGGATCAATACAGGCAACTGCGTAATTATGCAAATGTTGCAATTGGTAGAGAGAAAAAGGGATATTTGCAGTTCAAGATTCGGAACGGTGGTATAAGCAATATTTGGAAGGAACTCAAAAAAATTAATGTTATTAATCCTGTGAGGCATAATATTCCACCTCATTTGAATGATGTAGATCGTCTCAATGTATTCTTTAATAATCCTCCTTCTGTCAACATACCACTCCAAAATAAACTCAATCTTATAAATTTTTATGGTACGAACACCATCAATAATATAGACGAATCTAGTTTACCTTTTCTCCTGACGCATGTGCGAAGTGTGGAGGGCTTGCCATTGGTACACTCCGGTCACGTGATAAAATTCGTGCAAATTCCGAAAATTAACACAGTAAAATTGAGTGAATACTAATTTTTGCGATTGAATCGTAAGTTTTAGCCCACTAAAAAGTATAATTGGATAATGGGGTGTGTTTTAAGTGGTTACTGCTAATGGAAATCGGCAAAAATAGTAGCGGATCCAATAAACATTGCTGTTATTGGAACTGCAGAAGTGATAGCCGCTAACCTTGCCGCTAACAATGAGCAAAACTTGTTTTATTTTGAAAGATTCCCAAAAACGTGCTTAAAATACCGTGGAGGTGATATCCCCAAACGTCAATTTCGAGGTCAATTTAAGAACTGTGCGCGATGCAACAAGTCAGAAAAATGAATTAGGTTATGTAAACCTTTTGGTTGTGACGTGACACTCGTCGACTCCAAAGTATCGCAGTCGCAGGCATTACAAAAGACACAATATCGCATATTTATGCTCCCTGCACTTTATTCACTCCAGTGGACCCTTACAAGAGATTCCGGACCCAGTACAAGCCACTGTTGGTAGCATCGCTGTTGTCACGTGATAGCCGCTCGCCCGCTCAATCAGGTTGTTTTCGGTGTTTCCACACTTTTCATTTGTAAAATACTGACTTTCAGAAAAAAAAATCGTTTTGTATATAGCGTTAGTATTTAAAAATTGTATTAAATTTCATGCTCTATAAATTTAGTACACGTGAAACAATTTCTTGTATGAAAAAACTACCGATTTGGCCAATATCCCATGTAAAAATAGAAACTTGCACGAATCGTTTGAATTGCCGCCTTTTCAGCAAACTTGCTGCTGCGCACTTTCGACCACTCCATATACTAGAATCCCCTATTGGTAATGTCTTTGAGTTTCAACGTGTCTCAGAAGATTTAGTTTTTCAGATTATCAATGAAATAGGCTCCAGTGCGGTTGGGTCAGATGGCATACCTATCGGTTTTTTAAGGCTATGCTGCCCTTATATTCTTCCTGTTTTGACTCACATTGTGAATTATTGCATTGAATTTGGTGTATATCCTGAATGTTGGAAGGAGTCCATTGTTCTACCCTTACCAAAAAAAAAGAAAGTCACAGAGCTCAACGATTTGAGGCCCATTAGCATCTTGCCTGCGGTGTCGAAGATTTTTGAAAAGATTATTAAATTTCAACTTCAGCAGCACCTTGATCTGCATGGACTACTCCCACCATTTCAGTCTGGTTTCAGAAAGGGCTTCAGCTGTACTTCTGCCCTTCTAAAAATAACTGATGACATTTTCAGGGCGGCTGATGAGGGCGACATGACTCTGCTTATGCTCTTAGATTACAGCAAAGCTTTCGAGACTTTGCATCATGACGTACTCATTTCAATTTTAAACTATTTAGGCTTGCATCCTCTCAGTCAGACATTAATCGCAAATTACTTAAGGGACAGGAGGCAGAGGGTGAGGATGGGTGTCAAAATGTCAGATCCTAGAGATATTTAAATGGAGTACCGCAGGGTTCCATCCTTGGCCCTTTGCTGTTTGCCTTGTACATCTCCCAACTTCCGAACGTACTGCAGTTTTGTCGTCATCATCTTTACGCAGATGATACCCAACTTTATGTGTCGTTTCCGAAGTCTTCTTTGCATGATGCTGTTGGAAAGCTTAACACGTTCGCTGCGGCGCAATATACTCAAAACTCTGTGGGGGGCGATACGGGGTGTATATGTCCCGTGCCGCATCATCGGTTCGGGCGGTACGGGGCATATGTACCCCGTAAAGGTGATGTTACTTACTAGACTCTAATTGAACACAGGATTGAAATATTTTCTGCATATTCATGAAATCTACTGCAGAATAAACCAACAAACATAGTACAAACGCAGGAGGGCGAATGCACGAACTTAACCCTCAAAATGGGAATTTGTTTTTTTCATGATTATTGAAGGACAATAATGTGACCAATGTGACCTCGAAAGCGACAAACTGATATGTATCTTTCATTTGTGAAACATACAAGATGAAAGCAACATTATAATTGCCGCGAGAACAATAATTTGACATAAGCATAAGGAATATTGTATGATTTATGGTACTTGTCCAGTACAGTTATAAAATAGTAGGGAGAAATCGAACGGTGTCACAGTCGATCTTGGGGATGTGAATATATCATTTGTATTACAATTAGTCGCAAATAACTGTTGATCCAACTCTTTACATTTTCCCCAGTCATCCAGGTCGTTCGTCGTCGTATTTAGCTGATTATTTCCGTCATTTTCCGGCTCTTCTAAGACGTCAGCGAAGTCGTCAGAGTCCTCCCCGTCACCACTTTCCTCCCAGCTAGGTAAATAGTTATTGTCTTTCACCGAATCGTCCGAATCCTCCTCGTAATCATCTTCTGAACTTTCGGTTCGCTGGGCCTGTGCCAAAGCTACAATTCTTTGCCCGCGACCAGCCATAATTAATTAAATACAGCACAAATACTGTCAATACAGACTATACAATCACAATGCTTCCAGACACAAGAATGCATGAGTGCTGACTGACCGCTATAGCACAATAGCACCCCCAAATACAACATAAACCCACAATTGTCTTAACTTGTTGCGATTTATCACTCGACCTTGTACCGCCCTACGCAAAGAAACCGACACATGGGGCGAGACGGGACACATGTGCCTCGTACCAGTCGTACCTCGTACCGCCCCACGGCAAGAAATTGTTGCATGGGGCGATACGGGGCACATGTGTCCCGTACAGTTTTCGGGATGGAAAATCATCAACAAGTCATAGGAAACATATCTGCATAAGTTTCACTTCAATATCTCAAAAAATACGGAAACTAGAGCCAGTCTTCTTTCCTTCTTCTTTCCTTCTCTAGGGACCACGGGCTTGTATTGAATGCAGCCAAGTCTAAGTTGCTTGTGTTTGGGGGTGGTGTCGACCGTGAAGCAATACTAAATGACTTGACCATCAGTCTGGATGACGAATATATTATTCCGTCTGCCGAAGCAACGAATTTGGGGATAACTCTGGACTCTTCGCTGCGCTTCAAAACGCACATAAATAATTGCCTCAGAAAGTCCTACTCAGGGTTGAAGTTACTTTACAACAGCAGAGATTTTTTAACCCGCAAGCTAAGAATTATTCTCTCCAACAGTTTGGTTCTTTCTCATTTTTGTTATTGCGACGTGGTTTGGGGACCTTGCCTGGATAGCGCTGACAGACGTAGGGTGCAGGTTGTGCAGAATGCGTGTATGAGGTTTATTTTTGGTATTTCACGCAGAGAACATATATCTTTCAAACTAAAGTAACTGGGGTGGTTAAACATGGATAGTACACGACTTTTGCACGCTGCCTGTTTTTTTCATGGATTGATTTTGAGGGGTTTCCCGCAGTATTTAATTGATCTGATGTCATTTAGGACTGAAGTGCATAACATCAACTTGAGACGTAAAGATTTGTTGACTATACCTCAGCACAGAACTGAAAGATTCAAGCGTTCATTTTCATACAATGTTGCAGCTGTTATGAACAACGTCGACTTGAGGTACGGATCGCTCACTCATAAGCAGTTTAAACAAAGGTTGAGGTCCATGTTGATGTAGGCCTCCTGTAGTTTTATATGGAGCAGATATGAAAGTATGCAGGTGACTCACAATTGTGTAAGTGTGGGATCCATAATGATTTTTGTTCATGTTGTTTTATATTAGAAATTTTCTTTTAGTTGGGTATTTAATATGTTAAATTTGTTCTCTTTTTGTTACTTTTGTTCTTGCGATGCTATAATTGATACTTTCGTTTTTTCAAGGGAATCATGGAAGATCAGACCTCTCTCTGGGCTGTGAGCTTCAGAGGGAGGAATTGAATGGTTCCCTTGTGATTAACCCTTATTAGTTAGTTTAGTTTTATTTTCTTTTTTGTTATTACGTACTAGTGGGTTAATAAAAAATTATTTATTTAAAAATTATTTTTTTAAATGTTGACATCCATCGTCAGCTTCATAAACACCATGATAGTTGTATCTGCAACACGGCGCTTGCGACTTTTTGTGTCTGGAAAATGCTCCATCTTCATTTTTCCCGTTTCCACACCGCGACTAGCACTCGGAAACACAACAATTTTTCCACCACTTTTTGTTATGATCTATCTTGCCACCTTCCATGATGCTGATGCCACTTCTTGCCAATGGTACACTTGCCAGTCGTACACGTGCTTACCTACTCTCATTTAAAAATAGAATGCTTTTGCAACCGACATCGACAGTACATTCAAGATAAAGAAACGTGCGTGGCACATGTACTTTGCTGGAAAAAATTACCTCGCGCAAAATCAGATGGAACCAGTTAAAGCCACAAAACACTGCAACGCTCATGAGAACTCTCACAAATCTGCGGTTGATGCGTGCACAAAGGTTGTTTACATGTTGGCCGTCAGGTGGCGTATTCGAGCTTGAAACTCGCCAATACCAAATTTCAAGTCGATCGGATGGACCTTGCGGCTAATATCGTGGGAGGTTGCATACACACATACATACATTCAGATATACACACAGGCAGAGATCATTCTGGAAATGGCCTTAATCGTCATAGGGGACTTCAAAACGGACATATCCGTCGAAATCTCGAAAAAAAATTTTGCGCGTTCACAATATATACCTCCTTGTTGGGTGGTGGGTCGAGGAAGTAAAATTGAAAACGATTCCGATATTTTTTTTTCCGTAGGCTTCGATTTCTCCCACAACAATTTTCTGTGCCATATCGCTTTCAGGTAGGTAGGTAGTGACTAACCTATCAAGTGTGATATATAAGCATTTTTCTCAAATTGGACAAGCTGTATTTTAATATGGGAATCGATTCCACTTTTCATCATGATCATAAATATATATCACACTTGATGGTTAGTCAAAAACCATTGTGAAGAAAAAGATGAAGTAAAATATCGAAAAAAATTTTTTTGCCAAAGTAACTCGGTGAATATTTCCTCGTTCAAACTTGTATCGTACAAACTCGAAAAAAAGTTTCGATATTTTTGAAAATTTTGGCAAATTTTTCCACATGTGTCCTGTTAAAGTGTAAAATATATTTATAATCAGGATGAAAAGCGGAATCGATTGCTATATTAAAATACAGGGTGTCCAATTTCACAAAAAATTTCGATGTTGCACGCTGTAAGCGATATAACACAGAAAATTTTTGTGGATAAATTCGAAGCCTGTGGCAAAAATTGTATGAGGATCGTTTTTTGTTTTTTAAATCATCTTCAAGGGGAGGTCTCCAAGGGGGAGTATAATTTATACGTGAACACCCTGTACCTTACGACGTGAGTTTTGAGGCACCAGCTACCTTCGGCTATCTACGACGCTTTCATCAAAAACTATTTCAGCCTATAAGGACTATTTCCTGATTGCTGTTCTTGGCTATGTAAATACTCTGCTATTTGCACTCCTGCTGAAGTTTCTCTCCACGTTTTCCCTCTCCGATTCTGCCTTCACTTTGTTGTTTTTTTTGCAATTCCTAAATTTTTCTTTTTTGTTTCAGATGTTTATCATTTTCCATCTAGACCTACCAACCAATGTCCGCTACAGGGTGATTAAGGTTTTATTGACCAATTTTGCACCTATTTTTTCAAAATGAAGATGTACCGAGTGTCCGCGCGAAAATATTCAGTTGCAATTACTTCTGCAATTTTCAAGTTACACATTCAAGTTCAGATCAGATACATTTCAAGCAGTAACGCGAGGGCGTCGGTAAGCACATGTACCAACCGACTGGACCACGTTTTGCACCCCCACCAACCCTAGACTTTTTTCCATGTAGTATCCTGGCAAACTCATTATCCAGCTGTAAAATAATATCTTTATTTATTTGAATAATGTACTCATAAGTCATAACTCAATTATTGTGCACCTTTTACAACACTTGACCATTTCATAAAGCATAGTATCCTACTATGTGTAATGGGGCTATTATTTATTCGGATGCCTTACGACACTCGCCAAGGCTCGTGTCCGAAAACTGTATTCTCTCGATCAATAACAATCATTACACGCTCATTGAATAACATGTATACTATTTTATGACCGAAAATTGCAGGTACCTAGTATCAAAAACTAAAACTTAATGTTTCTCGCCGATCGAAAGCTATAAGCATCAAATTGCTTGGAAATTTACGTCGGATGTTAATGTTTTTATTTTATTTTTTTATTCGTTTATTTAACGTCGGCCTATTTCCGCAACGAGGCCTAACACCGACGCCGGTGAATGCTTTCCTCCACTATACCGGAAATTTTGCCGAACCCCTGTGTGTTCCACCCACAAGGGTAGGGATTTTTAACGAACACCAACATCGCATGAGGTCGGCACCATCGTTCGTATTTTACGTGCTATGCGACACAGGCGCGTCTTGCATTTAGCAAGCATACCAACTAAACCAAGAAGCTTGTTTTCAAGGCGAAAATCCGTCCCCGGCGGAGATCGAACCCGCGACCTCTGGAGTGGTAGTCGAACACGCTAACTACCATACCACAAGCTCCTTGATGTTGATGTTACGAAGTAAATTGCTCTTATCAACAACTCACCTCTTCTCTCTCTCTCTCTCTCATAATACCCACACAATTAGATACCTACTGTGGCGCGAAATTCCAAACGAGGATTATTTTGAGGAACACATGAAAAAACAAGATGAAAATCATCTCTGGGTAGAGGCTGCTACCCCTACCAGCCCATTCCATCTTAAAAGAATATGGACGCTGGTGCCATTTTGAGATTTTAACATGATCGGACATTTTGAGAAAAAAATTTAACTTTTCTCATGTGTCTACTATTCATTTCAACTATTTGTGGCAGCGATTAAAAAATTCTGGTGACGTCACAACCGCCCCCATAAGCGCTGCGTGTGGAACGGACACAGCATGCGAGAGTGTCGCGATCAGAGAAAGTATGAGAGAAGAGATATGCGGTCCAGTGACGTCCCAAGCATTCTACAGGTGTTTCCAAATCAGTGTTACAAATTCGGGAGCTGATTCCTCATCAAAAATCGAGCCGGAAAGTACCTAACAACTGAAAATATTGCACGATGCCTCGTTGAACAGATATAAGGTCGTCTAAGTTGAACTTTGAAAAATGATTGTTTTGTGATACTGATAACTTCCAGATTTCTTGATCGATTTTGATAAAAAATTTTACAGGTTGTTTTGAAACAGATACCTTAAAAAAAGCTTGTCAGAAAATGAATCTTTAAAATAACACCCACTAACACTCGGCAAGGGAAAACATGAAATCCGAGCAAGGCCTGTCCCGACTCTCAGAATAAGTAGTACATACCGGTATATACGTAATTTCCTCAGGTATATAAAATTTGGGCATCATGGTAGATTAGAGTGATCAGACCGATCTAGTATTTCTTTTATTCATCAACCATTGAACTCTGAAGTGGTTGCACCACTTCGCTAGTCGGCTAGCACCAGAGGTATAGAGTGGGGAGAACGATTACAGAGCTGCGAGAGTCTGGCAAGCACGCGAAGGTCGAATTTTTGCCGAACGGCAAAGAACGTGTGCGTGCGCTGTAGACCTTATGAAAACTACTATTGAGTCAGCCAGTTATATTTTTGGGCAGTTGTTGTGCGTTGACTTGTCGATCTCTATCAGTCTTCTCACTGCGATGTAAGTGTAGCGAGATTCCCTGTGCAGTATTTTTTAGAAGAAATTATGATTTTTTTTCCGGACTTTTGAGTAACCTGGAGTTCCTCAAAACTTCATGGTGAAGCGTTCGATCTAATTTTAAATGGTAGATCTGAATACAGTTTTTGACAAGCTTTCCAACGAGCCTCCCAAGCCATAGAGTGCCATTTAAAAAAATACTAAGGGTCGCTAGGGGTCAAGGGGTTGAAGGTAGATCATGACACGTGTTATGGAAAAACGGCTGCCCTTTCCAGAAATCGACATGTTCGAGCGTTTTTCCCGAAAAAAATACGGTCAAAAATTATGAATTTTGTCCCGGACTTTTGAATAACCCTGTATAATAGTTTATTGTGTTTTGGGGTTGAAATCGTTTACATACAACCATTGTGGTACTCATATGATTCATTATCATTACATACATGTAAGAGGGCGGGAATGACTTATTACCTACTTCGCGGGAAAATAAAGAAATGGTAGCTTTGGAAGAAAGATTGCAGAAAAATGCATCTACCAAACAATGAGTGGGTAAATCAGTATTATCAGTACTACCTCAACCATATATATATGTATATATACATAAGAATAGCGCTAGGTTTGTCTGTCGGTAACAAAAAGCTGTCATGCTTTAGCGTTCGTGTGTATAGTCGCTGGGAGTCGGGTCGCCTTGGCAACACATGTGTGTGTGCTCGCTGCCTCGCCGGCAAATGATGCACTCGCACTTCGCCGGTCGTACTGTTGGTCCGTTTGAGATAGCTCCCGGATAGCTCTGCCCGACGCCTCTGAAACACTTATTGTCGCCGGGAGTCGGGTCGGCGCCTTAGCAATGCTCAATGCATGATTGTGTGCGGCGTTTGGGAAAACTCTTTCAGACGCCTTTGAATCACTTAATAATTTATCGTTTAAAAAATCCGCTCCTGCTCCAGACGCCAAAAACAGGAAGCAAGCGAGTTACACAGATGCCCGTGAAGACAAAAACAAAACTAGAGAACAGAGAAGTTTTAACAGGACAAAAGTAATCGCGTTTCCTGTCCCTTTGATATTACAGAAAAAATAGTTACAACCGACGCCGTCCCCACACGCCGCCCCCGTCGAAAAAAAAAAACAGAATCGAAGGAGTTATAGCCACAGGAGAAAAACTATACACTAAAACTATATTGTTCCCGGTCCATGATCTGTTACACATAGTAAAACATCAAAATATTGTTTTTGTTACACCCAATCTATTCCACGTTCACGTAAAGTCAATGGGTATTATGTAATCTTTCATTATACATATAATGAGAAAAATATCTCAATGAGCACTCAAGATAATTATTCAAATTATGTCAACTATTTATGTCAAGATACAGTTTTTGCCCAGAAGTTTGGCAAAGTGAAAAGCTGCGAAGTAGGTATTTCTCTAGGAGAATAGTATTTCTATGAAAGGCTCCTGGAAACAAATTTAATCTTTACCTACTATAGGTACCACTTTCAAAAAGTTCCTACTTTATGAATTTGAAACTTTCCAAGGTGGCTACCGCCAAGCACTAGCTCAAGTCAGGCCGCGAATAGTAGACTAGGAGGTGACTTGACTCATAGTCGCGGCCTGACTTGAGCTAGTGTTTCAATAGTAATATAACAATTGCTTAGTGTTTTTTCAATAGTAATAATATAACAAGTGCTTAGTGTTTTTTCAGTTAAATCGTTTTAACCCGAAAACAACTGTCAATCACGAGGGAAAAGTAGACTCGATATTGCACACAGACAAGTAGACAAGCACGAGTTGAATTTAGCAGATTATCGCACAAATAGACTACTAGTAGGAATAGTAGGTCCAATGTATCATTGTATAGTAGAACTGTCAATTTCAAAGCATGCCTTGTTGAAAAAAAAAATCAATTTCAAGAGAATGTTTGTTTTTTTCTTTTCTCTAATAAATGAATACGCTTGTGAAGCTCACTACTCGATCAAGCTAACTCTGCTTGGCTAAATAATAATTATCTTGCCATGAATGGTACTTCACAACACAGTAGTTTCACATGGGCGGTAGACTGGTAGAGCTAATAACTAAATGTCACTAACAGCTGTTGACAGCGCATGAAAGGAGAGTGCACAGTCGCGTATTGAGGAAGGGGCCTCGTTGCTGGAAGCAATGCTGAAACGAAGTCTAATAGGTTGTAAAATTGTATATTAGTAAGTGGAAGACCTTTAAACGCGCTAGTACTAAAATTTCAATCCAAACAACTATAAATACAGTCATTTCAATTACATATTATTTGTGGGTCCAAAAATATTTCAATGCGGTGCTATTACCTAGTGTGCAATTAATCACTTCCTAGTGTATATTAATTGATAGCTTAAACCGAGTCACGTGGGTCTCGATCAGTTGTTCTGATTGGTTGAAATGGGTAGATAATCAGTTGAATCGTTTTGACCCGAAAACAACTGTCAATCACGATAGAAAAGCAGACCCAATATTATCTGACCAAAATCCAGAGACAAAGAGACAAAACAACAACGGTAAAACACATATCTCCTTGACAGGAGACGGTTGCCGGGGTCGTGTATGATGTCGTCGTGGACAGCGGTTTCATGCAGATTGAATTTTACTCCGGATTCCGTTTGGGGGTGGCTTCATCATGGTGTGGATAGGAATCTTTTTGACTAGTCCCTGTACAATGGGGTCGTATACAAGAATCACAAAATACGATTTTATTGGTATTGACCTTTGCTTAAATAGATAAAATCAGCAACTGTGCAGCTAAAATACAAATGAAAAATTTTTTGGCCGAGAAAAAAGTGATTGAAGTTTCGCTTCTTTCAGTCTATCGGTTTAAATCAATGTGGTTTCAAGGATTTTCTTATAATGCAGTTACTGCTCAATAGAAGAGTTTTTAAATGAAGTATACTGACACTCGCCTACTTCTGTGATTACAGTTGTTGTTTTAATGATTTGTCTGATTGTTGCTTGTTTTTACATTTTACCTCGCATTTTACATTTTGTGTACCTATACTAATTCCAATTTTTGACGATACTTAACAGGATCAACTTTGTAAATTATTAAGAAAATTGAGGAAAAGAATGTAAATTAAATTATATCAGACTATGAGTGCCTATCTTTGTTTTGTGAAATGACTAATTCACTAGGAGAGAGCAGCAACCATTACGAATTTTTAGTAAATATTGATGAAATTTGAAAATATGAAATTGGACTGATGTGTTTCGTTTAGAAATTCCACGAGTCTTGATGATTATACTAAAGTTTTTCTGCGTCGTGCAATGCGCAGTTTTTATTCCAAAAAGGAGGTCGTCTTTAATTTGGCTGAAAAAATGTGTTTCTGCTATTTCGGGGTTCACGACAGATTTTGTGGTTCCAGTGACTAGACATTTCAAGGTGAAATTTTCGAAGGGTAATATAATAAGGATAGAAGGTAGGCGAAGATTTTTTGTGATCTAACGTTAATAATTATTGATTATATTATAATTTCAATTATAATTGAACATTTGGTGGTCCGAAGCTTGTTCCTCTAAAAAATGGTTTCGCCCATCTTGTACGTGAGTTTCAGCAGAGAGTCCAACTGTATTTTCTGAAGGATTCACACTATTCAATGTGATGGGTTTCAAATCGTATATTTCGATACCTTTAAGAATTAATATTGTTTATCGTCGAGGTAGGTACTCATCAGTACGGGTTTGTTTGTCGGCACACAACATGACAGATCTATGGAGGAGAGATCTGGAAGAACAGGAACCAATCACTGCCTTGAACTCTCCCGCAAAATTACGACTTTTGGTGCGGACTTGACAGAATCAGAACGGAGCATGGTAGATGTACGGACTCACATTACAAATGGGGAATTAAACCTTCCCCACAATGTGACTGCGGCGCTTGATCACCAAACAATTCAGCACATTGTGGAAGAATGTCCATTAGGAGCCGATTTCCTGGATGCGATTAACAATGCGATCGATTATATAAACAACATTGATATTCTTTTGTGAATTGATATTCATGTCATGCCATACGCTAAATAAAATCGGGTTCGGTTGAAAAACATTATTAGGTTTGTGGTACTGTTGCTGTTGTGGGCAGGCACGGAGCTAAGGGAGGGCCTGGGCGGGCCCACCCCAAAATTTTTGGGCCCACCCTGGCGCCCACCCAGAGCATTCTAACATTTTTATGCCGACACCAGTACCCATCACAAAATCAAATAAATAATATGAAAGAATAAGTTGAAAAAACCAATTTCCTAGCGTGAAGCTGCCAAGTTGTATGATGATTGTATATTTTGTGTGATAAATATTGTAACGGTATTCGGGTTCACCTGTTTCGAAATTAAACGCGCTGATTTACTTGTAAACAAACTGCACTTTATTCACTACTACCGATACAACTAAATAACGCACACAGTTATTAATCGCTCAGAAATTCACAATGTCGCTTGAGATGTTATCGCCGAGGTCGCTCGATTCCAACTCTCTCTCGATGCCAGGTCGAGTTCCTCTCTTATAGTGGCATCGAAGGTTCTGGATGCTTCCTGTTTGAACATTGGAGTTTCCAGCACACAAGGATTTTTTTGGTATCTGCGTCGAGATGGATTCCAGAGCCGAATGCGCGTACCTTCTACGGCACCTCCACTAGAAGTCTCGACGTGTCGTGACCTACCGCTGCAGTCTCTCGATGGGTGCTTTCCACCTAGACGGTACAAATACCACCAGACGGCACATGTTCCTTAGTGTGGCACAAAATTTTAGGTGATCCAATGAACGGCACAGAACCGAGTAGGACCACGTTGATGGAAAGCACCGTTTGGCACCCGCACATGCGTAAATGGCAGGTGTACCGAACTCGGGGCTAGGTGGAAAGCACGCGATGCTTCCCGAATGCGACGCGGAAATCTAGATTTCTCCGGAAAGAGCCGGGATGGTCGCGAGCTTCGTAGCACTGCCCCACTCTTGAGCCAGTTCGTCCCGAATAGGCTCAGCATTACTCCTCGCGTAACGTGCGAGACGATCGAGGTGAACGACTTTCATTTTGGCTCTCGGGACTCGCTGAATCTGATAAAGAACGTCGTTGATTCTCTTGTTGATCCTCCTCTTTCTCCGTTGAGGATTGTATAACCAGACAAGATCACCAGCTTGAAATCCTGCTGAATTCGCCTTCAGATCGTAGCGTGTCTTCATCCGGTCGGTGGAGACTCGAATCCGGTCCCGCACCAATTCATGGACGTCGTGCATCCGCTGTCTCGAGCCGTCGACATACTCCGGAACAGCTTTGGGTCGTCCTCTGGCGTGTCAAATTGCAAATCGCAAGGGAGACGTATTTCCCGACCAAACATGACCCGGGCTGGTGTTTCGCCCGTTGTGTCATGAATGGCCGCTCGATATGCCATCAAAAACAATGGCAAATGACGGTCCCAATCTCGCTGATGTTCGTCAACTACCTTTGACAAATGCTGCTCCATCGTCCTGTTGAATCGTTCCACCATTCCGTCGGACCGTGGATGAAGAGGCGTAGTCCTTGTTTTCTTGATCCCAAGCAAATCGTAGACACCCTGGAACACGTTGGGTTCAAAGTTGCGTCCTTGATCCGAGTGCAACTCCAGTGGTACACCGAAACGACTGATCAGTTCATCCACCAGCACACTCGCCACTGTGGTAGCCTCTTGGTTTGGTAAGGCGTATGCTTCCGGCCACTTGCTGAAGTAGTCCATGGCAACCATGATGTACTTGTTGCCACTCTCTGTTGTCGGGAACAGTCCGGCCACATCAATTGCGATGCGTTCAAAGGGCGCTCCAACATTGTAGGTCTACAGTTCCGCTCGGGTACGAGTCCTTGGTCCCTTGCTGGCCGCACAAACTTCACATTTGCGGCACCTGCTTCCACGTCGTTCCGGTAGTTCACCCAATAGAACCGCTCGCGCAATTTGGCCAACGTCTTGTTCACCCCAAGGTGCCCTCCAGTGACGCCATCGTGCATCTCCTTCAGGACCTCTTTCACTCTCTTCTTGGGAAGCACCAATTAAACCATCTCCTTCTTTCCATCAGGACTCTCCCAGACTCTCTTCAGCAGCCCATTCTCTATCCTGAGAGAATTCCACTGAGCCCAAAGAGCCTTGAATTTGGGCCCTTCCCGGGAGATCTTGGCCCATTCTGGTCTGTCCTGGCCAAGTTTCTTCCTTTCAGCAAGCGTACCGATGGCTGGGTCCTCACGCTGCTCCTTCTTAAGCTCAGCTGTAGTCCAGTTTCCTGGGGTTTCAACGACAAGTGCTCTAACCTCGACGTTTCCACTCTGTTGGTTCACCCACCCTCTTGCCGTGCCTGCAGTCCTAGTTGCGTGGTCTTCGAGAAAGACCATCCGTGTTGCCATTGCCATGACTCTTTCCAGGACGAAGTTGACTTCCTCGATCAGCAGCTCCCCGTTCCAGCATGAAACGGTCTGCTTGACCTCCTCGATCAGCAGCCCCCCGTTCCAGCATGAAACGGTCTGCTAAAGCGTATCGTCGCCTGCAGTCGCGTTGCAGATGTCCGTCGTTTCCACATTCAAAGCAACGTGGTCTTCCTCCTCTACGATAACTTTCTCTCGGCTAGTGACTTTCTCGATCAGCAGTTCTCTGTTCCGCTATGGAACGGTCTGCTGAACTCGACCATTGCCTGCAGTCCCGACGCAGATGTCCCGGTTTTCCACAGCCGAAGCAACGCAGCCTGCCCCCTGTCCTTGCTTCCTTATTTTCCAAAGCGATGAGAATTTTCTGGAACATCTCCTGGACTGACGGGACTGCTTCCAATGTTGCTTCTCTGATTTTAAAGTGACGTGGAGAATCCTTGGCTGCTTCGATGCGAATCGCTTGGATGAGGGCATCGGTGAGCGTCGCTGGGTTGCTGATTGTGACCATCTGGCGCAACTCGTTGTCCCTCAGTCCATTGATGAAGGTTTCTTTCGCAATGCAATATTAGCCAGCAGACTTGATGGATAGGCTGGATAAGCAAGGTTAACCAGCCTCTGGACGTCGGCCTCGAGCTCCTGCAAGCTTTCTTTGCTGTTCTGTACCCTGGTTCTCGGACGGGTCTGGTGTATCTGCTGCACATGGTTGTCACCGTAGCGAAGTTCCAGCACCAATGTTTTGAAACACTTCTGTTCCTTCTCAGGTATCGTCTGAAGCAGCTCTAATGCCGGACCCCTGAGAGCAAGAACCAGTGCAGTAGTCCTTTCCTCGTCCGTCCATCCGTTGGCTTCGGCCGCTGCGTCGAATTGCCTTTTGTAAGTGGACCATGGGCTTTGTCCATCAAAATTCGGCAGCTTCACGCGATGGATCCCGCCCGTGCTTGTCGCTGAACTGGGAATGGCAGTTTTTTCGAACACGTTGTTCCAGTTGCAAGATGTTTGCCTCCATCGCTGCCACTTTCTCATGGACAAATCCCTGGACCGTTTGTATTTGGTCCCTCATCTGCCCCATGCACGTCTTGTATCTGTTCGTGTACATTATCTAGAATATCAGCTTTCAACTTCTCTTGTTTCTCCTCTAGATAATGCATTTGACCCTCCAGTACTTCTCTGAGCTCTGTTTTCTGCTCTTCGAGAACTATCTTAAATTCTTCCTTCTCCTCAAACCGTCTCTGCTCTTGGTGCTCTAGAATTTTTTCTTGCTTCTGCTCCTGGGCTTCCAGAACTTTCTTCAATTCCATCTTTTCTTTGAGCCGTCTCTGCTTCTGCTGTTTTAGAACTATCTTCAATTCTTCCTTCTCTTCAAGATGTTCCCTTTTTTATTCTTGCATCATCGCCATGATGCTCGCTAAAGCTTTTTCCGTTTCTTTTAATGTCATGCTTCTGGTCGTCATCAAACGATTTCTCGAATGCTCTGACAATCGGCGTAGTCACTAATCGATTACCTCGAAATCAGCAGTTGAAATTTCGAAATATCCACTTCTCCCACCAAATGTAACGGTATTCGGGTTCACCTTTTTCGAAATTAAACCGCTGATTTACTCGTAAACAAACTGCACTTTATTCACTACTACCGATACAACTAAATAACGCCCACAATTATTAATCGCTTAGAAATTCACAATGTCGCTTGAGATGTTATCGCCGAGGTCGCTCGATTCCAACTCTCTCTCGATGCCAGGTCGAGTTCCTCTCTTATAGTGGCATCGAAGGTTCTGGATGCTTCCTGTTTGAACGTTGGAGTTTCCAGCACACAAGGATTTTTCTGATATCTGCGTCGAGATGGATTCCAGAGCCGAATGCGCGTACCTTCTACGGCACCTCCACCAGAAGTCTCGACGTGTCGTGACCTACCGCTGCAGTCTCTCGATGCTTCCCTAATGCAACGCGGAAATCTAGACTTCTCCGGAAAAAGCCGGGATGGTCGCGAGCTTCGTATAGGCTGTCTGATTTCTACATGATTCGAGTGGGCTGTGTTTCTGGTCGGCATCGGCCGATCGCGGCCTGAATCGCAGCCCACTAGAATCATGTAGAAATCAAACAGCCTATAACAATATTACACAATCTTTGACGTCTCGTTTTACCATGACCGGAAGTTTGGAGAACACAAAAATTGTCATGTTAAATGTATCAATCAACTTTTCAACAATCAAATCCCATGCAGACATACTTATTGGTGACAAGTCATATTGATTGATGCAGCTTATTTGACTTTAGTTGAAAAGAACAGAAATTATGTGTAGATCAGATTCATGAAGAAGATAAATACCTCGATAAACAAGTAGGTAAGTACCTACTATTATGCTTACTCTAGAAAAGAGATGTCCACTTCAAGGCCATGGACGCGATTGCGCTGTTCGAACTTCGAACTTGATCACGTGGTCAAGTAGGTAGTTTGAAACGAACTGATAGGGGACATTGAGGTGACTGTGAACACTGAGTGTATCACAATCCTGATGAGATGGGCGCAAGATAGGCAACACTGGGTGGCCGAGTGAAACACCGTACTGTATTCCGATTAGTGATGAGCGATATCGTGATTTTCCAATCACAGTGTGAATCGTTACTGTGATTTTTTGGTATCAGTGATTTTAAAACGTGACGTGATCACGACTTTCGTGAATAGTTCTTTTAAAAAGCGCAGAGTATATTCGATACTTGCTACTTATACTCATACTCACTTATTCGCGCTATCCCGCTATCTCGCACTGCTCCAGCAGAATTGACGTGATCACGAGTCACGACTTTTATTATTCCGTTCTTTGATAGAAGCAGTCACTTGCTTTGCTACCCGGACCCAAGCTTTCACTGCCCCAAAAATATTGGTATCGAGAGATGGACTTGAATAGTCGAAATGCCGTACTTTTATTTTGATAGCTAGAATCTGAATCGAGGTAGCAAAATACGGAAATACCGTGATCGCGAAATACGGACGATGAGCAAGAAATTCAATCTAAAATACGGAAAGTCGTGATCACGTCACGCTTTTGTAGCGACTTTGGTAACAGTCGTTACCAGTGAGTTTTAAATATCAGTGATAAAATCACAGTTCGTGAAATATCGCCCATCACTAATTCCGATGAGTCCAGATATGGTCTACACAACGATTCCAGACAAGTAAGGATTCGGGACCAAGAAACCTTCCAAGACATCGCGGGTTTGTCCAAAAAGTTTATCCCTTCAGAGGTGGCTCGATAGTGGTTTGGGGGGGTATCAGTCTAGGGCGCCGGACGCCGCTGTACGTTTGTGAGGGTAATATGAACGGTGAAGTGTACAGAAGAGACATCATCACAAACATTATCAGCCTAATTGCTGAGGAGGTAGGAGCAGTATTCCAGTTTTTAGACGATAACGCCCGGCCTCATCGCTCAGCAATTGTTCGTAACACCATGACAGATCTTGGAAATGTGCATCTTCCTTTACCGCCGATGTCACCAGATTTGAATCCCATAGAACACATGTGGGATGTTCTTCAAAGGCCGTTATATACCCACGAACCAGCTCCTACAACACTTCCGCAGTTAAGCAAGGCTTTACCTCAAATCTGAGACAATATTCCTCAAATTACAAGCCGTTCTGGCAGCTAATGGTGGTCATACCAGATAGTGAATCAATTTTTGAAAATTCTCTTTTCCAAACCAATGCTGTCAATATTCACAATAGAGTTGTATGCTTCCTTTATGATAGATACAGCAATAATCAACGGTGATTTGGTAGGAAGTTTTTGCACCCGAAATTTTGGGAGCTCCAGCAGTCCCCCTGAGGGATGATTTTTTTGGTGCTTCGGATGGATCGAGTTCAAGAACCCCGAAGAGCAATCCTGCCGAAGGAAACTGCTTCTTCATCAAATGCCGTATTCTTCCAAATATTAGAGTACCTATTCGTACTGTGGCCGCTATCCGCAGTCGTGCTGGTTACAATTCTCGGAACTCGAGTGAAGGGTCTCAGCTGTTACCACTGGATTCTCTTGAAAGTTCGTCGCTATAAATGGATCGTCTGACGCTTTTTTCTATTTTACTGGAAAATGTAGTAATTTTTCGATCTGTTTCCAAAATTTGCCAATGAACAAATAAATCAAAGAAGCCTTGACATTTGACACTTGTCCAAAATATTTTTAACCTGTCGTCCTCTCAAAGCCGGTTCAACTTTCCGATGCCGATGGTTCAAACTAAAGAATATACAAGCTTCGTCCAAAAAGGGACCCCATGCAATTATCGACTCTTTCGCCTGTTCCAGTTGAAAAGACACGCCAAGCCCTAAAGAATTATTGACGAATCATGGATGGCCGTGGCGATCTGTCATGGACAGGATCATTTACGTGTAAAAGATGAATAAACCAAATTTTAAAAAACCCAGCCGCTCAAAGTTTCGCATTTGACCGAAATTGATGAGTACCTTTAATTTGCAATTTGCTTTCGTTTTGGGGCTTCCCGGGACAAGTGATCTGAGCAAGGATCAAAGTTGATTTATGTTGGGAGAGCCGGTACGTCGCATTTAATCATTAAACACACTTTTACGCTTGATAAACTTTATTTTCACAGCAGCGACTTCACACACGTCCGCTTCTTATATGCTGTGGTCCCCCGGTCCCGTAATGCGTTGCGTTCGAGAACTACACCATTCTGCCATTCTTGCAGAAATGACCGTTCGAGATCTCTTCTGTGCGCACTATCGGTAACGCAGTAAACCGTTCGAGAACTCAAAAAGTGTCGCGTTGAAAGTGACAAAATTCGCAGCACCTCCGATGGCTGTGGAAGTTACTCGTCATGCGCACCCCAGCACCCCATACATTTATCTGTCAATAATGGTTTCGATTGGTACTCACATGGCAGGCACTACCTAAAAAAATGGGTACTAAAGACGCTTTCGTTTTGCCAGCAGGAGCTGCTCGGGGTAGATCACTAGACAAAGAATGTAGATCCAGCTAGGCCAAGATTGGTGTATTGTATCTGTTACCGACAAAGTACGAAATCAGTCAATCGGCGGAATGCCCAGGCAATCTGCATTCTGCAGAATCCCCAAATGGATAGGCAATCCGCGAATTGACGGCTATTTTGGTCATTCTGCAGACCGCCTGGCTTACTTTGGTCACTCCGCGGAATGTCTGGTCATTTAGGCAGTCTGCGAACTGGAGTCTGCGAACTGGCAGAAAGTAGTTTTCACTTTCACTATAATAGCCATTAATGGAGAAACGTGAGGTCTTTCCCGAGCAATTATTGAAATCAATTCAAGAAAAAAACTACAACAATATTGCTATGTCGACATATCGTCGCAAGAACGAGAAAAAGTGATTGACATAATCAGTTATCAACTCAAAACAAGCGAGAATAAGGAGTATTATCGTCTGGAAAATAGGTAAGAAGACTTTTTAAGCCTCGCCAAACGTAGTGGCGGAGGCTATTCTGTGGCCGCTTTTTTTTTTAAATTTTCGTGATTATTTTCCTCCTTTTTTTTTAACCCCTCGTTAAACAAAGTTCACCTAAATATTCCGTATCTTCCGAACGGTTGAACATATCCAGTTCATTCTTTCGTTAATCGAACCTTAACTATTGCGGGTTGATACCGACGACGTTTAAGGATAATCGGTCAAATATAAATAATCTTCAACAACAATGAAGAATACACAAGTCGCGGCACTCATCTAAAATAGACAAGTGCGTGAGTCTCAGTAGCGCATTTTCTCAAAGAGGCATATTATGAATGTAACGAAATTTGGTTGAAGGCGAAACATCATCCTTTGCCCACTCTCTTCAATCGAAACTCATTGTGATTTTTTGTTATCAGAATGGGGTACTTGCCATAAACAGATTTGGATGAAAATTCTTTCAATCATCAATATTTTTTTGTTTGGAGGCGGAAGCTGGGAGCAGCCACTAATCAACAGTAGCCTATTCTTCCCCATTTTTAGTCGGCTATCCATATAGCGAAAGAATTAGATCGTTATGTCTTCGGGTTTATGTTTTTCATTCATCTCTTACTTTGCAGCGTGTGGAGGCGGCAGCATTCGGGAAAGTAACTGTTGCACAGTTTGAGTTAAAAGTTTCCAAATGTGTAAGGAAATATGACAAATCAGTGAAAATTATGAAAGTTGCATTTTTTTGATTGGGGGCGGGAGCTGGAGGCGGCGACTAATCAAAAGTGACCTATCTCTTCCCATTTTCAGTCATCTATACATATAGCGAAAGAATTGGATCGTTAATCTTCAGGTTTATGTTTTACATTTATCCCTTACCTTGGGGGCGGCGTGTGGGAGCGGCAGAGCTTGGCAAAGAAATTCTTGCACAGTTTGAGCTGGGAGTTTATCTATGTTTGAGGTAACATTAACATCCAAATCAGTGAAAATTGTTGAAAGTTGCACTTTTTTCTTTTGGGGGCGGAAGCTGGAGGCGGCGCCATATCAAAAGTAGCCTATACTTTCCCATTTTCAGTCAGCTATCCATATAGCGGAAGAATTAGATCGTTATGTCTTTGAGTTTGTGTTTTTCATTTATCTCTTACTTTGAGGGCAGCGTTTGGGGGCGGCAGCATTCGGCAAAGTGACTGTTGCACAGTTTGAGTTGGGAGTTTCTAAATGTTTAAAGAAATATGACAGTCAGTGAAAATTGTGAAAGTTGTTTTTTTTGGGGGGGGGGCGGGAGCTGGAGGCGGCGGTTAATCAAAAGTGGCCTATCTTTCCCCATTTTTAGTAAACTATCTATATAGCGAAAGAATTAGATCGCTATGTCTTCAGGTTCATGTTTTACATTTATCTCTTGCTTTGGGGGCGGCGTGTGGGAGCGGCAGAGTTTGGCAAAGAAATTCTTGCACAGCTTGAATTGACAGTTTCTGAATGTTTGAGGTAACATCAACATCTGAATCAGTCTGAATTGTTGTAAGCTGCACTTTTTTTCTTTTGGGGGCGGAAGCTGGAGGCGGCGCCATATCACAAGTAGCCTATCCTTTCCCATTTTTAGTCAGCTATCTATATAGCGATAGACTTCATCTCTTACTTTGGGGGCGGCGTGTGGGAGCGGCAGCGTTCGACTAAGCAAATGTTGCACAATTTGAGTTGGCAGTTTCTAAATGTTTGAGAGAACATCGAGGAGAACATCTCAATCAGTAAAATTGTGAAAGTTGCACTATTTGTCGTTTGGGGGCGGAATCTGGGGGCGGCGACTAATCAAAAGTAGCCTATCCTTTTCCATTTTTAGTCAGCTGTTCATATACTGAAAGAATCAGATCGCTATGTCTTCGGGTTTGTTTTTCATTTTAAAATGATTCGGGGCGGTTTTTAGCAATTTTTTCATATCGGCGGCGCATATTGAAGGCGGAATGTTTCTGGGCTCACGTTTATAAGTGGTAACTATGTATTATTTATAAAATGAGAACACCAGAGCAGTAGGTCTGGGAGAAATTGCAATATCATGTTATTTCAAGTTTATCGGGGGCGGTTTTCTCTATGTTGGCGGCGAAATATAGACATCTGTTGTGTAAATATTGAATAACATAGCCATGTAAGCAACCAGGCTTACACTAGTGTACGTGCAGTTGCACATAAATATTACACCACAGTACGCGCAGTCTCCACGCGCAAGTGGACGCAGCCCTCGGAAGTAGGTGTATGAATAAAGGCACTTACTATGCAACACTCTCAAAGTACAGTTGTGTTATTTACCAGTCACACAAGTTAACTAATAAGAAATAAACAATAAATACAACAGTGTAAGTGACCTAAATAATGTAACTGTTACCAATAATACAGCAACGGAAATAAATAAGCTGTTGAAGTCTTACGAGGATGTTTTCCAAGGTATTGGCTGTATCAAAACGGAACCATATGAAATAAAATTAATTGATGATGCAGTACCGGAAGTTCACCCTCCGAGAAAAGTCCCATTAGCCCTATATACTATATTACAAAATAAACTAATTGAGCTGGAAAAACAAGAAATAATTAAGAAAGTTGACGAACCAACAGAATAGGTGAACTCATTAGTGATAGTTCCAAAGAAGAATTTAGACATAAGGATTTGCATGGATCCTAAACAATTGAACAATGCAATTAAAAGAGAACACTTTTACATTCCAAGTTTGGAAGATATCACTTAAATTAAATTAATTATAAATTAATTATAAATTATAATTATAAATTAAAAAATTCAAAAGTTTTCAGTGTGAGAGACTGTTCCAATGGGTTTTGGCAAATTAAGCTTAGCGAACAAAGCTCTAAATTATGTACATTTAACACACCGTTCGGACGGTATTGTTTTTTAAGGCTACCCTACGGTATAGCTTCAGCCCCAGAAGTTTTCCAAAAAAGAATAAAGGAAATTTTTGAAGGACAGGAAGGTATTGACACCTATATAGATGACATTTTAGTACACGGGAAAGATTTAAAAGAGCACAATAAAAGACTAGAAAAAGTGTTGAAATTAGCCAAGGAATGGGGTTTGAGGTACAACAAAAGTAAATGTCACTTTGCAGTGAGCGAAGTAAAATATATGGGTCACCTGATTAGTGAAAAAGGACTAGCCGTAGATCCTAGCAAAGTAGCTGCCGTAATACAAATGAAAAGACCTACTGACAAAAAAGGAATAGAAAGATTTATAGGCACTGTTAACTATCTAAACAAATATATTCCAAATTTCACCGAGATAACCGCCCCATTGCGTGAACTGTTGAAAAAAGAAGTCTGTTTCCATTGGAATGAAACTCACGAACGTTTATTCAATGAATTAAAAGTTTTGCTGAGTAAAGCACCTGTTCTACAATTTTTTTCAACAAAAGAACCAATAACCCTATCTTGTGACGCCTCAAGCGAAGGTTGTGGCGCGGTTCTCCTGCAAAATAACAAACCAGTGGCATTTGCGTCAAAAGCATTCACAGACTGTCAAAAGCGATATGCGCAGATCGAGAAAGAAATGTTGTCTATTCTGTTTGCGTGTACTAAGTTTCACCAATTTATTTACGGTCGAAAAGACGTAACGATTGAAAGTGACCACAAGCCTTTAATAAGCATCTATAAAAAACCGTTTCTCTCAGCTCCAGTTAGGTTACAAAAAATGCTGTTGCTCTTACAACCCTGCACGTTCGAATTGATATATAAAAAAGGGTCTGAACTGTTCATCGCAGACATGCTATCACGAGATTTTATAACTGACGTTGATGAACAATTTCAAAAAAAATGTGATCAAGTCGAAAGTCAAATGTGTATGATGATAGAAACATTACCATTCTCGAATGAAAAACTCCAGCATTTCAAAATGAATCAAAGAAAGACACAAATTTGCAGAACTTGATCAAACTAATTCAAAACGGTTTTCCAGATGATAAAACACAAGTAGATAATAACTTGAAAATTTATTGGCCATTTCGTGACGAACTGTCAACAAAAGAAAGTTTAATTTTCAAAAGTGAACGGGTTCTGGTGCCGGAAACCTTACGGAAAGAAATGCTGAAGCTACTACACAAGACACATTTGGGGAGAGAAAAAACCAAGCTCAGGGCCAGAGATATTTTCTTTTGGCCAGGTATGAATAACGACGTCAATAATTTGATCGACAATTGTGAAGTATGCTTAAGTTTTAAAAATGAAAACCAAAAAGAACCCCTAATTCCACACAAAATACCAGACAGCATTTGGCAAAAAATAGGAGTGGACATATTCGAGACAGACAAAGCAAAATACATCATAGCCATAGATTACTTTTCAAAATTTATAGAACTAAAACAAATAACAAATAATAACTTCACGGAAGTATCCAAATTTATGAAGGAAATATTTTGTAGGCATGGCATTCCAAACATCATTATGACATATAACGGCCCTCCTTTCAATTCTTATAATTTTGCGGAATTCCGCAAATATTGGAGTTTCAATCACAGAAAATCCAGCCCACATTACCCAAGGTCGAACGGACAAGTAGAAAGAGCAATCGGAACCGTCAAAAAGACCATAAAGAGAGCTGAAATAGATGGTACAAATCTCCATTTAGTTATTCTCGAGCTAATGAATACGCCAATATCAGAAAGGTTACCAAGCCCAGCGCAACTTTTGTTCAACAAAAGGCTGAGAACAACCCTACCAATAAGTCAACAACTGTTACGACCAAAAATGAATAATTACAACAAAGTCAAAGCCATATAAGGAACCAGCAATTAAAAACTGTTGAACATTACAACAAAACAGCAAAAAAGTGAAGTAAACTAAATCGAGGAGATAGAATTTCGATAAAAAATTTTGGAAGAGGAAAAGAAAAATGGGTTAAAGGTGTAGTTATTGATAACAGACTGGGATATGAAAGATCTTACATAGTGGAAGTTGACGAAACAGGTAGAAGATTTGTTAGAAATAGATGGCATCTCATTAAAATTAACAATGGCAACAATGACACAAACAGTCGTGTTAAAAGCAGCACTAGTGTCCGTAACTATGAATTACCTGATAGTCTGTCTGATACCCATCATGATACCACCCCTAAAATAAATACACCGGAAGATATTGTTATTCATGAAAGTACAGAAAAAGACCACCACAGCGATTGTAGCAGATCCAGATCTGGTCGAATTGTGAAACTAGTAATTCGAATGGATCTTTAGTATTAAGTTAGTTAGTAAGTTAGATAAGTTAGCGATTTAAATGTAAGTACTTAAAATAAAGAAAGGGAGATGTTGTGTAAATATTAAATAACATAGCCATGTAGGCAACCAGGCTTACACTAGTGTACGTGCAGTTGCACATAAATATTATACCACAGTACGCGCAGTCTCCACGCGCAAGTGGACGCAGCCCTCGGAAGTAGGTGTATGAATAAAGGCACTTACTATGCAACGCTCTCAAAGTACAGTTGTGTTATTTCCCTGTCCCACAAGTTAACTAATAAGAAATCTATATATATATATATATATATATAATAAAAGTAAGTGCCAAATCTTTGTGCCGCTAAAACTCAGAAACGAGTACCGCTACGATAAAGGGAGTTATATGGTATGGTAGCCCTATATCCCCCATCGATGAAGAAGGTTTCCGTTTTTACCTAAAGGGCGTGCTTTTGAAGATATAAGGGCTGGAAATTTTTGCTCTCTAGAAATGTCTAGAACAGTCCAGAACTTTCGAGAGTATTCGAGATCATTCAACAACATTCCAGAATGTTTTGGTATGTTCTGGAATGTTCGGAAATAGTTCCGACGTTCGAATAATAAAAGAAAGTGTACAGAGGTGCGTGCCGGAACTCAGAAACGAGTCCCAGTAGGATCAAAGAAGTTATATGGTGTGGTAGCCGTCTATGCCCCATCCATGAAGAAGGTTCTTAGTTTTATTTGAAGGGCAGGTTTTTTTAAAGATAAAAGGGCTGGAACTTTCGCCTTCTAGAATGTCTAGAACAGTCCAGAACATCCGAAAGTATTCGAGACCAATCAACAACATTCCAGAATGTTCCGGTATGTTCTACAATATCCTGGAATAGCCTGGAACGTTCGGAAACATCCCGGAACATTCCAAATCATTGTGGAACATTCGAGATCATTCCATAACATTCAAAAATGTTACGGTGTGTTGTAAAATGTTTGGGAATAGTCTGGAACGGTCGGAAACATCCCGCAACATTCCAAATCATTGTGGAACATTCGAGATCATTCTACAACGTTCCAAAATGTTTCGGTATGTTCGGGAATGGTCGGGAATAGTTTGGGATGTTCGGAAACATCCCGTGATTATTTCACAACATTCCAGAATGTTCGGGTGTATTCGAGAATAGTCTGGAACGTTCTGAAACATTCCGAAACATTCCAATTCGTTGTGGTATTTACATTTGAGATTGTTCCACAACATTTTAGATTCCAGAATGTTCCGGTACGTTCTAGAAGGTTCGAGAATAGTCTGGAACGTTCAAAAACATCCCGGAACATTCCAGATCATTGCGGAACATTCTCGATTATTCTACAACATTCCAGAATGTTCCGGTATGTTCTGGAATGGTCGGGAATAGTCTGGAATATTCGGAAACATCCCGAAATATTCCAGATCATTGTAGAGCATTCAAAATCATTCCATAACAGTCCAAAATGTTTGGTATGTTCTAAAATGGTCGGGATCATCTAGAACGTTCAAAAACATCCCGGAACATTCCAGATCATTGTAGAGCATTCGTGATCATTTCACAACATTCCAGAATGTTCCGGTATGTTCGGGAGTAGTCTGGAACGTTTGGAAACATTCCAGAATGTTCCATTATGTTCTAGAATGATCGAAAATAGTCTGGAACGTTCGGAAACATCCTGGAACATTCCAGATCATTGTGGAACATTCGAGATCATTCTATAACATTCCAGAATGTTCTGGAATTGTCGGAAATAGTCTGGAACGTTCTGGAACATTCCGAAACATTCCAATCCATTGTGGTACCTACATTCAAGATTGTTTCACAACATTTCAGATTCCAGAATGTTCCGGTACGTTATAGAATGTTCGAGAATAGTCTGGAACGTTCGAAAACATCCCGGAACATCCCAGATCATTGCGAAACATTCTAGATTATTCTACAACATTCCAGAATGTTCCGGTATGTTCTGGAATGATCGGGAATAGTCTGGAATGTTCGGAAACATCCCGAAATATTCTAGATCATTGTAGAGCATTCAAAATCATTCCATAACAGTCTAAAATGTTTTAGTATGTTCTAAAATAGTCGGGATCATCTAGAACGTTCAAAAACATCCCGGAACATTCCAGTTCATTGTAGAGCATTTGTGATCGTTTCACAACATTCCAGAATGTTCCGGTATGTTCAGGAGTAGTCTGGAACGTTCGAAAACATCCCAGAATGTTCCATTATGTTCTAGAATGATCAAAAATAGTCTGGAACGTTCGGAAACATCCTGGAACATTCCAGATAATTGTGGAACATTCGAGATCATTCTATAACATTCCAGAATGTTCTGGATTGTCGGGAATAGTCTGGAACTCCCAAAAACATCTTGGATCATTCCAGATCACTGTGGAACATTCCAGAGAACCCTTGAAAGTTCCTGCAACATTGTGGACCATTCGAAGCCTTTTTGGTGTGGAGCCACCTATTAGTAGAGGTGCAGTACAGAATAAGTACAGAATATTCGAGAGTATTCAAGATCATTCCACAACATTCCAGAATGTTTCCGTATGTTCTGAAATGTTTGGGAATTGTCTGGAACGTTCGAAAACATCTTGAAACATTCCAGATCATTGTGGAATATTCTAGGACACTCTTGAAAGTTTCTGGAACATTATGGACTATTCGAAGCCTTTTTGGTGTGGGGTTATCTATTGGTAGAGGTGCAGTACAGAATATTCGAGAGTATTCGAGATCATTCCACAACATTTCAGAACGTTTCGGTATATTCTGGGATATTCAGGAATAGTCTGGAATAGTCTGGAACGTTCAGCCAGGAACATTTCAGAACACTCTCGAATGTTGTGGATTCTGGAAAGTTGTGGTCCATTCGAAACTTTCTTCTGGTTTGAGTGGGGCTACCCATTAGTAGGGGTATATAAAGCAAGATCCGTCGTGGTTTTGAACACCTGTTTCTTGCCAGTTGTTATTGAAAAGTTGATATGATATACATTTCACACAATGCCCAACGTGGAAGAGGAGATCTTGCCAGTTCTGTAGCAAAATGGCAAAAGAAAAAAACAAGCACCGAAAACATGAAAAAGTCGAAGAGCGCGAAGTACGGTAGACGTTCCTAACGAATAAGTAGAATGAGCACCGTTGGATGCAGAGCAGTTACTCATGAAAATATAACCCTACGAGAAGCGCGAGCGAACGAGGACTAGGTTTCGCTTAAGGGCCGCGAAGCGGCCCCGGCGAAAGCTAGTAAACAATAAATACAACAGCATCCAATATAGCCTAGCCCTCCTTTGGGAGTGGCAGCTATGTAACAGCAAAAAAATTAGAAAGTTAGGGCGTCTAGTTTGGGAGGAGTTCGACGAACGGACGGACGGACGGACAAAGCGGTTGCAATAGAGATTTTCATCAAGATGGAAAATGGGCTAAAAATGCATAGATACCAACGTATACATCATCATGTTTTATGATCTAATAAACCTATGTGCTTAATTTTTTTTTAATTGGAGTACATATCCAGACCTTTCTTACAGGGAACAATGGTTCATTATTTATTTATTTATTGAGTTTATAAACATTTTCATCGGCTATGAATGCATCATGATTTTCAGTCAGCGAGGGAAATTTTTGTCCTCACAGTTTTCTACACGGTGATGCTTTCATGAGCAGTGTGCCAAACTCAAATGCCAGGTAGGAGAAGTCAAGGCGAGTCAAAATCAATAAGTTTTGTTTTCGTCATCACTTACGGAGATACAGGGTGAGTTATAAGTCTGTTGTAAAATTTTGAGAAGCAATATCTCGGCAGCGGTTCATAATAGCTCAATGAAATTTACCAGTAACGTTACCCTAGTCAAGCTCGCCAAAATGCCGTACGATCCAAAAAGAAAAATTCCAGGACCGGACTAAAAAAAATATATTTTCTTTATTTTGACCCAAAAAGTATGTTTTCTGTGCGGTTTTTTGAAAATCTACTAGCACATTCGAAAAGTTCGGAGGAAATGCTTCAAAAATGGCAATTCAATTTGCACGGCACACCTAGACTGTTCCGGTCAGAATTAATAAACTAATACAGGAAGTGCATTGAAGTAGGGGGTGGGCACTTTGAGAACCTTTTTAAGTAGCTGTTGAGGTTAAAATTTCATTGTTTCAATGAAAATTATGTTTGTATTGTATTTAACTGGAAGCATTTTTAATTTCCGCAAAAAAAAGTTCCCCAAAAAATTCCAAACGAGATAATTTCAATCCGGTCCTGAAATTTTTTCAAGGTCCTTCCTAAAGCGCTTTTTTGTGCCACAAATTGCAGAGACATATTCGAATGATGAATCTGAATGGAGTAAATCAGTCCATTCCATTATTATGCATCATCAAATTTGCATTCGCAGGGGTAAGGTGTTAGTTTATTAATCCTGACCGGAACAGTTTAGGTGTGCCGTGCAAATTGAATTGCCATTTTTGAATCATTCATCCTGAACTTTCCGAATATGGTAGTAGATTTTTAAAAAACCGCACAGAAAGTATACTTTTCAGGCCAAAATAAAAAAAATTTCAGTCCGGTCCTGGATTTTTTTTTATCGTACGGCATTTTGGTGAGCTTGACTAGAGTAACGTTACTGGTAAATTTCATTGAGCTAACATGAACCCGTTTAGGCTAGCCAAGTTATGGGGCTAAGACCGCCCTTAACGGTACAATGGTATTAACGTAAAATAGGTATGATGGAGATGAAACTATTCACTCCTAGTTTCTACATCGAAAAGGTCCTATTCCAAACATTTGCTCTGCTCGTGTCTTTCAAACTTTCAAATTAGTTGAATAATCCCTTTTTCCTTTTATTCCTGTTTTTGCATTAATAACTACTTATTTTATCTCAGGTCACATTTGGCAAATATGTTTCAATATCACGTCATTGAAGTTTTAGAGTACTAATATTAATAATTTTTTGCCAAGCAAGTTTCAAACAGTTTCCAAGCTAACAACAAAACAATAACGATAGTTGTTATACAGGGTGGCCCAACGAAAAGAGAACAAAGTGGTTTTCGGGCGTTTCACCTCATTTTTTTGAAAAAAGCTCGAACAGGTCGATTTTTATAATGATGAGGACATCTGAAACATCAATTGGCGGATTTCTATCTTTAGCCCCCTCACCCCCACCCGCCCCAACTTCGAAGTTTCAAATGACACCACTCACTTTGCGATACATCAAATTGAAGAGAATTAAATTCTCTTTCTGAAAAAATATTTCTATAATTTTCAACCCCACCCCCATTCTTCCTAAAATTGTCAGAGTTTCCAATGTAATATTTTTGATCTCTTCATTCTCTTCAGTACAGTCAACGTCATCCTGCACAGCATCGAGGGAGAAAATTTTATGTGTATAAATGTGTGTAAGTTGGTATAAAAGAAGACTTTGCGGCTACGTAAAATTCCTAGTTTCTCATATCCAATTATTTGCATGTAGGTATGAGGTTCTAAAAGTATGGGTAATACGAATAAATTGATAAAAGGGAGGTAAAATTTGAAGAAGGGCATTTCGTTCGTACCTTGAAATTAATCTTTCTTGTGCTATTCACTTATAATATAATTGTGTTCACCTTCTTATAATAAAGTATTACTCTCGGTATTCCTCTATTTGTCATCAGTTGATTAGAGTTAAAAATTCGATAATTTTTGCAACAATCATTGTTACCTATTGGGATATTAGAGTAACGGCCTAGTGAAAGTGCGTGCTTTGTCTTGATAATTTTCATATTGCCTAAGCGACCAGACATTCCGCGGAATGCCTAAAGTACGCTGGGCGGTCTGCGGAATGCCCAAAATAGCCGTCATTCCGCGGATTGCCTGTCCATTTGGGCATTCTGCAGATTGCCTGGGCATTCCACGGATTGACTGATTTCGTACTTTGCCGGTAACATATGATGATATGCGGACAAGTATATTTTCTTATGAAAATAATGAAGCTTTTTTATGGGAGCGAACGCCGATCAAATCAGCTATGGCGGGAGGCAAAGTGGGGGGGGAGGGGCAATATGGAAGAGGTGCGTGTAGGTGTACGCTTCTTTGATGCTTTGGTTGAAAGAGAGTAAATAATTCATTCCATCCCAGTTTTGATGTTGGGTGACTGAAAACAAAGGGGGTTTAAAAACGCAGGTTGGCTCTTTGGTTACGTAAACAGTAATCAAAGTACATATAATCACCGTAATTTTGTTTGATTCAACTTTCTCGGCCCCACGCCAACATGGAAGGCGAAGTATTGTAATCGCGCAGAAGAAAAGTTCTGAGATTTTGCCGGATATCCATTTTGAGGTCTCAAGACGATTAATATCATTTCCAGAATGATGTCTGCCTGTGTGTCTGTAATCTTCTAAAGCCCTTGAAAAACTGTATTCAGAACAGTTAAGAGTGTTGCCCCATCTTTCATCTGTCAAATAATAAATAATCCTAAACTTTACCATTTGATTATTCAAAATCTATCCTATGAATTGGAACCAAATTTGGCAGGAAGCAATACAGTAATGTATGGATAATCCGAACCCTCTATAATCCGAAGTACCCTATTATCCGAAAGTTTGTCGTGATTTCACTTATGTTCGAGATTTTCTTCTCTACTTTAAATAAAGGTCACTACGTATCAATTTTCATGTGTAATCGTAACATTTTATGGTTCACTAAGGCCTATTTCATTATGCCTTCTATAATCCGAACGTTCTCGTAGGTAATCCGAACGGGGTTACCTAGGGTCTGGCAACTTTCTGTTCGGATTATCCAGACATTACTGTACAACAAAAGAGTAAAATTGAGTCTGCAGTTGCAGTTTCCCACCATTCTCCAGTTGGGCGTCATGAATTTTCAAAATTTATCCTAGCAGTGGCGTAACAATAAGGGGTGCAGAGGAGGAGGGCGTAGCGTGTAGTAGGCCACTCCAGTCGGGTGATAACTCGACTGCAGCAACGTTGGCCGCTGCCAAGAGTTGGATGGGTGACTAGGTGTCTTTCATCTGATTCGAAGCCGGTCAGGAACTCCTCCTCGGGTGGTTTTAGGCAAACCCCCCGAGTATACATGCCTCCATCCGGCGGTACGGCAATGTGTAGAGGATAACCGGCAGCGTGGTCGGGAGGCAGACGAAGTCAGGAACACCGGCGCAGGGAGCGAGGATGTATCAGACATCCGCACCTGCGGTCCGGGGGTGAAAGACGGAGTCAAGTTCAACCGTAAGCTTGTCGGCCCCAGTGCTTGGATGGACCGACCATCAAACATATAAGCACCACATTGCGGCTCGGTGAGTCCGGCTGATCTGGGAGAGGGGTACAATGGGCCCAATAATGAGGCCTACGTGCTAGGTGAAACTGTGTTCCACCGACTCCCCAAAATGGAATCCAGAAGAGGTGCAGAGGGTGCATGGCGAGGTGCATGGCGCCTCGGCGCCGAACAGAAACAGGCGCCGGAGATTTTTATGGGAATTAAAAAAATCATAGGCGCCGATAGTCTCTGTTTCAGAGTTTTTGAACCAAAATTTTTGTCAACTGCCCCAGATCATGAAATTCATGCAATTAGCATGTTGTTATATGAGAAGTATAATACTGACTTGAGTAGCAACATCTTATATCAAATCCTGAATTTCCGTTGTACGTGTTGCGAAGAAATATAGAGCAAAACAACAATTGGAACAGTTGCAGAAATATTTTTTGAAAAATGCCATGTTTTGGGGGCGAGTTCTGCTGATTTATTTGCAGCGTTTGTGATTTTTAGCGCATTTTGATGAAAATTGCTATTGCAACCGCTTCGTCCGTCCGTCCGTCCGTTCCTCGAACTCCTCCCAAACTAGACGCCCTAGCCTTCTAATTTTTTCGCTGTTACATAGCTGCCACTCCCAAAGTTGGGCTAGACTATATTGGATGTCTATATTTGGCCGCCAACATAGAGAAAACCGCCCCCGATAAACTTGAAATAACATGATATTGCAATTTCTCCCAGACCTAATGCTCTGGTGTTCTCATTTTATGAATAATACATAGTTGCCACTTATATACGTAAGCCCAGAAACATTCCGTCTTCAATATGCGCCGCCGACATGAAAAAATTGCTAAAAACCACCCCCAATTGCTTTAAAATGAAAAACATAAACCCGAAGACATAGCGATCTAATTCTTTCGGTATATAAACAGCTTACTAAAAATGGGAAAGGATAGGCTACTTTTGGTTAGTCGCCGCCCCCAGATTCCGCCCCCAAACGACAAAAAGTGCAACTTTCACAATTGTTACTGATTGAGATGTTCCCTCAAACACTTAGAAGCTGCCAACTTAAACTGTGCAACATTTGCCTGGCTGAATGCTGCCGCTCCCACACGCCGCCCCCAAAGTAAGAGATGAATGAAAAACATGAATCCGAAGACATAGCGATCTAAGTCTTTCGCTATATGGATAGTTGACTGAAAATGGGAAAGGATAGGCTACTTTTGAAATGGCGTCGCCCCCAAAAGAAAAAAGTGCAACTTTCAACAATATTCACTGATTCAGATGTTGATGTTACTTCAAACATTTAGAAACTCCCAACTCAAACTGTGCAAGAATTCTTTTGCCAAACTCTGCCGCTCCCACACGCCGCCCCCAAAGTAAAAAATAAATGTAAAACATAAATTCGAAGACATAGCGATCTAATTCTTTCGCTATATAGATAGCTGACTGAAAATAGGAGAAGATAGGCCACTTTTGATAAGTCGCCGCCTCCAGCTCCCGCCCCCAAACACAAAAATGCAACTTTTACAGTTTTCACTGATTGTCATATTTGCTTGAACATTTAGAAACTCCCAACTCAAACTGTGCAACAGTTACTTTGCCGAATGCTGCCGCCCCCACACGCTACCCTCAAAGTAAGAGATAAATGAAAAACATAAACCCAAAGACATAAGGATCTAATTCTTTCACTATATGGATAGCCGACTAAAAATGGGGAAGAATAGGCTTAGGACTGTTGTTTAGTCGCCGCTCCCATCTCCCGCCCCCAAACAAAAAAATCTTGAAGATTGAAAGAATTTTCATTCAAATCTACTTATTTCATTGGCAAGTACCCCATTCTGATAACAAAATATCACAATGAGTTTCGACTGAAGAGAGTGGCAAAAAATGGTGTTTCTCCTTCAACCAAATTTCTTAACATTCACAATATGCCTCTTTAAGAAAATGCGCTACTGAGACTTATGCACGTGAAAGCATATACTCACTTGTTTTGACTTTGCCGGTCACCGCATCGGCAGAGAGGTCTTTTTTGGAACTTAAATTAATAAAAACTACTTGTAGTACCATGAGCCAGGAACGTTTGCGAGGCCTGGCTCTTATTTCAATAGAACACGAAAGAGCCCAGGCCATGAATTTTGGCGAAGTTATTGATTGTTTCGCTGACAGAAGGGGTAGGAGAAGGCAGTTTTGATTTTTACGTGTTTGTTGTGTTGATACATAAGCTATAAAGACTTTTATATAAGCTGTATATGGATTTTACAGTTTATGTACTTAATTTGACACTTGTCAAAATAACCTCAAAAACTACAACATTTTCACAATTTGCACTGGAACAAACACGTAAAATGTTGTACAACACTCGTGGCTTGTTACACAAGATATTTTCCGACTCTCAGCCTCTTATAGAACTCGGGCTGCGCCCTCGTTCTGCAAATTTCGGCTTCGTGTCTGAAAACCACTTATGTAACAGCCATCTCGTATCGTAAACTACTATCACCGAATTATTTATTGATTGTATTGCATTAGTTTTAATGTCCAAAATATTGATAAAGTTTTCTAATTTTCTCCATTTACAATATTTATTTTTTCTCAGCATCCATCAACTGCTATACTGCTAATAGTAGTACTAATAGTAGGTAGGTATATTTTATCAAATTTATTGATTTGTCCCATTGTTTCATATTTATTAGCCGACTTTAGGAAATTATTGAAATACGTCAGAAAGCAGTCTTTTACGACAGTTCACACAGTACACAGAAGACTTTTTAGTTTCACATTTTTTTCCTCGTCCTTTGAATTGAATCTAGTTTTTGTCGACTATTGATAAGAAAATCCTTGTTATTATCAGTATTATTATTATTATTATTATTATTATTATTCGAAATAAAAATTCGCCTGCGGCGCGCCCAGGAATTCAACATGGTGGATAGGAGGATAGGCGCCAATATCCAACGCACTTCGGCGCCAACTCAAGTAGTTACGCCATTGATCCCGATCCCTTGCCACCCGATAGGGCATCTCGCCCGTGATTTGACCAGGACGACTCGCTTTTGATGCAGGACTCCACCCAAATTCATTCCTGCTCCGGGATCGACTTTTTTCGAAAAATTCCAACTGATATTGAAAATAAATTGGATTAGGCATCGGGTCTTTCCAAAATCGATACGGTTCCGGTTTTCTGACAGTACTTTTTTCAGTTATAATAATATATTTAAATAAATAAATAAATGTTTTTCACTTTATCCGCTCCTCAAGCCATAAGAGTTTTTGAGCTTTATTATTTATGGAGCCTTTCGCACCACAAGCGGTTGCTCGAGCGTGCCTGTGTTTCAAAATTAAATTTACACATTTCGTGAATTTGAAGAAACTGCAGTGCAAACTTCGACAGCCGGTGAGCCCCACGAAATATTTATTTCAGGTGCAGACATCCTGGAAATAAAAGTTGGAGAAAAGACCAAATTAATTTTTTAAGGAAAATTTTTCGAAATCAGACCCTCGCTTATCAAGTTTTCCTCTCTGGAAAAACTGCAAAGTTTCCAACTTTTCATTCCGTGAATAGATTTTCAACATTTTTTTTTAAGAAAAGGTATCTTGTTCTTGAACATTTTCAACCATTTTTTTCTCCTAATTCCCAGGAATTTTTCTGTTGAACATGTAAAACCGGCCTGGGTTATCGCGACCGGACTTAAACGATGGAGCTTGAAGTGGAGGCTCAATTGACGATTTTTACAATAAGGTGATTTGGAAAAATATTTGAGGTTTTCCTTGACGAAATGTTCAATTTCCTGCAAATTATGTTCAATCAATGCAATATAAAATTCTTAGAGCGCATTACTCCTTGCCCTCGTCCTTGTCTACTTATTATATGACAAAAATAATTGGGGATTTACTGTCTCATCACTTCGTCAGGGCTGAAGTCCGGGGATGGTAAAGTTTTCAATATCTTATCCTCAGTTAGAAGTATTTCTCAGTGCGTACATTTTATTCGACTCTGAATTTCATCCTTGGGTTTCTGTTTCTGGACATGAATGCAGTGGATGTTTGCACCAGTGTGAGTCCCAACAAAGCGAAAAATACGTGTAGGGTGTTGGGTATTTATGCCCAACAATGATAGAGCATAAAAAAATGTTCGGTAGACTAGCAAGCCATCATTAATTCCAGTTTCTAATAATCGAGTGCCTAGAGTGAAAAATATGTTTTCGTTTTCTTGCAGATGTCTTGTAGCGTAACTGAGCGGGTGTCGGAGAACAGAGCGGGGCCAGCGGCGGGAACTGGAACGGCAGCCGGGACAGCGGGCTGCAGATTACGGGGGGCCAGCACGGCCAGTCTAGCGACACCGCCGAGAGGAACCCCAACGGCCCCCCAAAATGGACCTCAGCAAGGCCCCCCACTGCGGGCCAGCAAACCCTGTTGTCTCTGTTGGTGCTGTTGCTGCAGTTGCTCCTGGTAAATACATAGGTATTAGGAGAGTGAGAAGCGTGGCACATCCAGGTTCAGACAGTCAGGCACACTATAATACTCCTTTCAAAAATCAAAATATAGCACACGTGCACGGCTAACATTGACATGTGCGCGCGTTTTGAACAAATAAACATCCAAACCATTACACTAACAACACTCTAGCCACACCATCCATCCCAACCATGTATCCAGAACATTTTCGTTTTATGTACCCGGCAATATTCATCAAATCGACACACCGTGGAGCGATTTTAATCGAATCGAATTTTGAGACTCGACAGATTGTAATTTAATACTGGCATATCATACCGGGTGGGCCATAATAAACCGGAATACTTTTTTTTGCCTATTAAATTTTTATTCACTGACCGATTTTGACGGGAATAGTACCAACGGAAAGCCAATAGACTAGGTCGTACACCACAAAAGTCAAAATGGCCGTCACTTCAAAATTCAAGATGGCGGAAATGTTTGAATATACACCTTCTTTTGTTTTCGTTCTTTTTGTTCAAAAGTTATGGCAACTGTGAAAACAACAACATAATCGGAAACAATGGAGTTTTTCTTACAATTCAAGACCATTCCGAGGTTATTCGGTCCATTCATTCTGGAGTTATAGCGAAATTAAAAAAGGCCTACTTCACATGTTCTGACCAGAAATGATGGTTTTAAATTTTGGTTGCCTGCCTATAAAATTTTTATTCTCTGACCGATTTTGACGGGAATAGTACCAACGGAAAGCCAGTAGACTAGGTCGTACACCACAAAAGTCAAAATGGCCGTCATTTCAAAATTCAAGATGGCGGAATTGTTTGAATATACACCTTCTTTTGTTTTCATTCACTTTGTTTCAAAGTTACGGAAACTGTAAAAACAACAACATAATCGGAAAGAATGGAGTTTTTCTCACAATTCAAGACCATTCCGAGCTTAGTCGGTCCATTCGTTCTGGAGTTATAGCGAAATTAAAAAAGGCCTAGTTCACATGCTCTGACCAGAAATTATGGTTTTAAATTTTGGTTTCCTGTCTCCCAAATTTTTGTTTTTCGGGGCCGATTCCACAAAAATTGGTGTCAATAGATACCCAATAATTACCCAAATGAGTTTTATGGACAATATCATGGCGATCAGAAGAACCTGATTTTTTTCAAGGCTTTGCGCATCTTTACGAAAAGTTCGAAATCACTGGTGGACGCCCTACTCACGTTATCGCGCAACGGGTAGGAAGATGGCTCTGACAAACAAAACTGTTGGCTAGTAAACAAATCTTTCGACAACTTTTTTTTACAAGGCGTGAGTTTTCTTATCGTAGTAAAAAATATGTTGTCTGAAGAAGACAAAATTCTTATCAAGGGGCTGTTGAATGCGGGTCGTACTGTCGCCCAAATTATCTCCGACTTAGGAAAGTCGGGAGAACGGAGGTTTCGGGAGTACTCTCTACGACTTGGCAAAAAAAATTAGGGACACGGGGTCAGTCGATCGGAGGCATGGTGGTGGCCATTTCTGGTCAGAACATGTGAAGTAGGCCTTTTTTAATTTCGCTATTACTCCAGAACGAATGGACCGAATAAGCTCGGAATGGTCTTGAACTGTGAGAAAAACTCCATTCTTCCCGATTATGTTGTTGTTTTCACAGTTTCCAGAACTTTTGAACAAAAAAAACGAAAACAAAAGAAGGTGTATATTCAAACAATTCCGCCATCTTAAATTTTGGAGTGACAGCCATTTTGACTTGTGTGGTGTACGACCTAGTCTATTAGCTTTCCGTTGGTACCATTTTCGTCAAAATCGGACAGGGAATACAAATTTTATAGACAGGAAACCAAAATTTAAAACCATCATTTCTGGTCAGAACATGTGAAGTAGGCCTTCTTTAATTTCGCTATAACTCCAGAACGAATGAACCGAATAAGCTCGGAATGGTCTTAAATTGTGAGAAAAACTCTTCTTTCCGATTATGTTGTTGTTTTCACAGTTTCCATAACTTTTGAACAAAAAGAACGAAAACAAAAGAAGGTGTTGTATATTCAAACATTTCAGCTATGTTGAATTTTGAAGTGACGGCCATTTTGACTTTTGTGGTGTACGACCTAGTCTATTGACTTTCCGTTGGTTTCATTCCCGTGAAAATCGGTCAGGGAATAAAAATTTTATAGGCAAAAAAAAGTATTCCGGTTTATTATGGCCCACCCGGTACATTCTAAATATTTATCAAAAAGAACATAGCATCAAAGTTACAAGCATTCTAATAGTTTGTGTGAAGGTGCAACGTTTGTTTGAGAACGGACGTGAGGACTACAGAGAGGGACGATGTTGAAGGCTATCACGTGCAAAAAAAGTAAGTCATTTTTGAATCGTTTATTGTCAAAAGCTGTCTAACAATGTCCTCCTTCCTGTAAAAAGTGCAAGAGTTTGACCCTGTTCGATGAACTGTTTCTCTATTGTGAACGCGTGAGTTTTTTTTTATTTTAGTACAGGTATTTTTTTCTAACACACACCTCACTAAATATCTTTGGAAGAACTGTGGTTGTTAGGATGAAAAAGTTCAATTGGCATTCTAATTATGTTATTTTTCAGGGCTACCTTATTTAAAAATTGCTCAATGGTTACTGGAGATTGCGCAGTGTAAGTTTAACTGCTCAAAATTTTTATTTGAACATGCAATTTGAAAAAAAAAAATACAAATTCCGATCACAGAGTGTTGCGCGTCCGTTTGTCTAGACATTTACACAATCAATCTACCTTTAGGTAGGTACCGTACGTACATTGCGAATAAACTGTTGATATTAGTGACTTTTATTGTTGATTAACAAATGGGAAAGTTAAAAAATGGCAGTCCTTCCTTCATATCCTACATATTTGCCTCCAATCCATCTATGCTGAGAAACTTGATGTTTGATATTTTGCGATGTCGGTGTCTCTCCGAGGCCTGAACAGTCGTCAGGCACCAGTTTTACATAATGTGTTCAGTTTTTCTCCGTAATCCGCAAAAATTGAAACAAACATAAATTTCCAGAATATAAACACACATGACCAGTACTTATGTAGAGTTTAAAATAAACTGATCAACAATTATCATTGAAGTGATCCACTCGAAAATTTCGCTTCTTTTCAAATGCGAAGATCTCTGAAAAAATATGGAATAATAGCTGATGAATTGGACATTACAAAAAGGGTGCACTTGTGTGTGAGCTGTTTTTTGTAAAATGTCAATATCGCAATTTTGACTCCATATACAGGTGTCCCGAAAATACACCGATAACCTTCTAGGGCAGCTTCCTCTCATCCAAACAAGAAAAAAAAGTTCTCATGAACATGGGTCCGAAAACGCTTCCTAAGGGAGCTACAGGCCCCTAAAGGTGGAACTCTGAAGATGGTATCTATTCAATATTCCCGAGACCGTTCAAGGGAAATCAATCAAACTTGACACATTTAATAACCTTTTTATCCAAAACAATATATATATTCTTATCACAAAATTTGAATGCCTAAGAAAAATGAAGTTGCTTTGAAATAGTTTTTCTTTCGCCTTGAATATCGTAATTGAAAAATCAGCATTTCTGACCACGTTTTATACATTCAAATTTAAATATCTCGTAAACGGTGCGTCTATTGAGGTTAAACAGAGGGATCTTTTTTTGGTAGAAAACTCCAGTATTCCATAATTTCTTATTAAATCTGGCAACAATTCATATTAAAAAAGTTAGGGTTTTTTACCCCCACACCTCAGCTTGACCCACCCCTGGTAAATTATTTTGGAATAAATCTTACCTCCTTTTGTTGGGCATAAGAAGGTTAGTGGATGTGCTCAGTTTGATTGATTTCCCTTGAACGGTTTCGGAAATATTAATTAAAAACCATCTTCAGGGTCCCACCTTTAGGGGCCTGTAGCTCCCTTGGGGAGCGTTTCCGTACCCATGTTCATATGAACTTTTTTCCTTGTTTTGGTGAGAGGAAACTGCCTTAGAACGTTGTCGGTGTATTTTCGGGACACCCTGTATTGATGGAGCGACTGCGAATTCATGGGAAATGATACAAAACATGTCAATATAATACCTATTTGCGGGAACCCACGTCAATATAATACCTATTTGCGGGAACCCACGTCAATATAATACCTATTTGCGGGAGCCCACTCACCGGTCCACAGCGAAATCAGTTCACAGCTCAAACGTCCCACCGGAAAAAAGTCCACGACTCATTTATCCCCGAGTTCTCCCACTGCGAAGACTTCTGCTGCTAAAACAATCCACCGGAAAAAAAGTCCACCACGCATTTATCCCCGAGTCTTCACGCCGATAAATAATCCCCCGGCTCAAATGTCCTCCTGAAAAAAGTCCATCGTTCATTAAGCCACTGTCATATGCTAGGCTGTCTGATTTCTACATGATTCTAGTGGGCTGAGATTCAGGCCGCGACCGGCCGATGGCGACCAGAAACACAGCCCACTCGAATCATGTAGAAATATATATATATATATATATATATTATTATTATATCGTATATATAATAATATATATATATACGACTGCCTGCTATAAAAGAGAAACGACCTTCACCTTTTTCGTTTTTCTTTGTGCATTCCAAGGCTTAATCGTGTTGAAAGCAAGGGTCCGTACTCCATAACTTTTCGCAGATTTCATTCCTGCAAAAGATCAGTAATGATTGTGCTATATATATATATAATTTATAAATTATATATATAATTTAATATATTAATATATTAATATATTTAATAAATTATAAATTATATTTATAATTTATATTAATATTTATATATATAAGGCATATATATTATATATATATATATATATCGGGTTTTTTACAAATTATTGTATGCCCGTGCTCGCCCGCCAATAATTTCTATCTTCTGCATCCTCTTCGCTCAATCCTCGCTTCTCCATCGCTCTGTTCATCCCATCTCTCCATGTAGTTTTTGGACAATCAGACAGCCTATACAGGTGTCCCGAAATTAATGCAACAAAATTTACACGGAGGTAGATAATTGAAAAATAAGGGGACCTCCTTAATAAAAATACTCTCGCAAACGTAATAACGGAGATAGAGGCCTTCAAAGTTGGTTTTTTAAAACTGCTTATTTTGCATAACTTTTGAACCGTTGAGCCGATTTTATTCAAATTTGAACCAAAGTTTACTGAAATAGGTCTCTATCAAACAATGATGACGCATTTCATCAAACATTTTTAGGGACGAAGATAATAGGGGGTACCTTCTCCCTTTTCCCCCTCTTTTTCACCCCCCTGAATATTTTCGGAGATGGTTGCAATTTTTAAATTTTACGTTCAATTTAAAGAAAAAAGTTACCCTCACAAAATTTTGATTAAAGGCTTCATTTTCGAGATATTTGGGTTTGAAACTTCGGAGAACATCTCGAAAACACCACTTTCAAGGCCTTAAAAATTAAAATTTCAGAAAACTCAAGATTCCTTGACGAAAAAAGAGTTCTAGGTGTTTCAAGTTGATAAACTACCATTTTTGCTAAAAAAAACATGAAGCTTTTCAGAAAAAAAAATTGGGCCTTGAAAAGTGGCGATTTTGAGATGTTTCCTAAAGTTTCAAATACAAATATCTCGAAAACGAAGCGTCTAGTCAAAATTTTGCAGGAATAACTTTTTTCTCTAAATTGAACGTAGCACCCGAAAACTGGAACCATTTCTAAAATTATCCATGCGGGTGAAAAATAGGGGAAAAAGGGGGAAGATGTTATCTTCGCCCCTAAAAATGTTTGATTAATGCATTATTATTCTTCAATAGAGACCTATTTAAGTAAACGTTGGTTAAAATTTGAATGAAATCGGTTCAACGGTTCAAAAGTTATGCAAACAAAAAGATTTGAAAAACCAACTTTGAAGGCCTGTATCTCCGCTATAACGTTTGCGAGGGTATTTTCATTAAGGAAGTACCCTTATTTTTCAATTTTGTACCTCCCTGTAAATTTTGTTGCATCAATTTCGGGACACCTGTACAAGTGTCCCGGAATGGGGTACTTGCCCAATTATCTTTTATTGGCTCAATGGATAGTATGGTACAAAATAATGTACCCGTATTTTTTTTTTCCTAAATTCCCAAAACTGCGGCCGTGATGCGTGTTTTAAAAATATATTTGTGACTCACAAATATGCAAAAAACTAAACAAACAGCATTATTGGATTTAAAACTCAAAAAACTGTTAAGTGGCATAACCATATTTGAAAAATACAGACATGAAAATCCCACTGAAGTTTCCCAACTTTTACCAACCATTTAAAAAAAAATCGAACAAAATATTTTTTGGTAACCAATGGATATTTTTTCTGGAAATTTTCAGGAAATACTCTTTATTACTTTTGTTGATGATTGAAAGTATTTTCAGTCAAATCTATTCCATTGGCAAGTACCCCATTAGTGTTACAAAACTCACAGAGAGATAGAAAATTGAAAAATTAGGAGACTTTTGTCGATAAACATACCGCCCCAAACGTGTAATAACGGAGATACAGGCCTTCGAAGTCGTTTTTGAAAAATAGTTTTTTTTGCATACTCTTTGAACCGTTCAGCCAATTTCATTCAAATTCAAACCAAAGTTTATTAAGACAAATCTCCATTGAACAATAATAACAAATTTCATCAGACATTTTTCGGGGCGAAGATAATAGATAGAGGGTACCCTCCCCCCTTTACCCCTATTTTTAACCTCCCTAATATTTTTGGAAACAGTTTCAATTTTTAGGACACCACCTACCTTGCGATACATAAAATTGAAAAGAATTAGATTCTCCTTCTGAAAAAAATGCTTTCAAAATTTTCAACCTCACCCCCCCTCTCCTCCCTAAAAATTCTCTGAGTGTCCCCTTTAATATTCTGGACCCCTCAACTCTCTTTAGTTTAGTCAGCATCATCCCAAATAGCATCGAAGAAGATAATTTTCGGTGCAAAAAGTTACACCCAAATTCACCCCACTGCTCTACCTCAACTTCAAAATTTTACAAAACACCACCTACTTTGTGATGCATCAAATTGAAGGAAATTGAATTCTCTTTCTGAAACTTTTTTTCTTCCAATTTTCAACCCTTTGCCCATTGAGTTGTACATTTGGAGAATTTTAAGAGGGAAATGGGGAGTTTTGAAAATTTAAAAAAAAATTGTTAAGGAAAAGAATTCAATTTCCTTCAATTTGATGTATCGCAGTAGGTCCTATCATTTTGAATTTTCAAGGTCAAGTGAGGGGAGCGAAGGGGTTGATTTGGGTGGCACTTTTTCCATTGAAAATTTTCTCTTCCGATGCTGTGCAGGATGACGTTGACTGCATTGAAGAGAATTGAGAGGTCAAGAATAATAAATTAGACACTCAGGGAATTTTAGGAAGAAGGGAGGGTGGGGTTGAAAATTTTATAAATATTTTTTCAGAAAGAGAATTCAATTCTGTTTAATATGATGTACCGCAAAATAGGTGGTGTCATTTAAAATTTCAAAGTTGGGGTGGGTGGGGGCGAGGGGATCAAGATAGAAACTCGCCAATGTATGTTTGAGATGTCCCCCTCGATATAAAAATCGACCTGTTTTTGCTCGAAGACATTTTCACTAGCTATCGGGAGTTATTGCAGGTGGATAGTTTTCAAATGATCACCTGGTATGTTGTCCATGTGCGAAACTAACGGATCATTTATTTTTTCTATACCGTCCGTTTTTTATTTTAGGCCCCAGCCCGTAGCATCTTTATTATGGGTTTCACACCCAATATATTATATATTTTTGAAATCACAAAAACAATAAGATCTTTCGACTGATGATATGTCAAATTATTTTTGACAGAGATGTCATTTTTTGACAAATGACAGAATATCACTAGTGACACATCATTTTAAAGCCCATAAAATTCCGAGGAAACTGTGTTTTTATTTTTGTAATAGGGTGTCTTTTACAGCTTCTAGGGGTCTTTCAATAGGAAAAAAATGTTGAATTTCAAAAATACATAATAAGTTAATAGGTAAAGCAGGTACCTATTTTTAATGTAAACTAATGATAATGATGATTAATTAATCACAATGGAACAAAAAATGTCCTAAAGAAGTTGCTCGAATGACCGCCTCCTTGTTCCTTGAATGAAAGATTCGACGATCAGTGAATTGGAACTACCACTGGCCCAACGCGATGACATCCGAGCTTGCCAGAAATGACCCCCCTCGAGTTTTTATGAGCCTACCCGAAAGATAAGGTATTTATAAAGTTTCCCAATAATTTGGACAATTTAAAAATCAGATCATCACCATTAGTTAATTTTAAAAATACCTATTACTTATTGAGTGGCTATTTCTGAAATTGACATTTTTTCCTATTGAAAGACCCCTAGAAGCTGTAAAAGACACCCTATTCTAAAAATAAAAACACAGTTCTCCTCAGAATTTGATAGGCTTTAAAATGATGTATCACAAGTACTATTCTGTCATTTGTCAAAAAATGACATCTGTCAAAAATAATTTGACATATCATCAATAGAAAGATCTTGTTTTTCTGATTTCAAAAATATATAATATATCGGGTGTGAAATCCATAATAAAGATGCTACGGGCTGGGGCCTAAAATAAAACAAGTGAGTATGCCCTCACGTGCGTGAGTCTCAGTAGCGCATTTTCTCAAAGAGGCATATTATGAACGTAAAGAAATTTGGTTGAAGGAGAAACACCATTCCTTGCCCACTTTCTTCATTCGAAACTCATTGTGATATTTTGTTATCAGAATGGGGTACTTGCCAATGAAATAGATTTGAATGATATTTCTTTCACTCATCAATATTTTTTTGTTTGAGGGCGAGATCTGGGAGCGGCGACTAATCAACAGTAGTCTATTCTTTCCCATTTTTAGTCGGCTATCCATATAGCGAAAGAATTAGATCGCTATGTCTTCGGGTTTATGTTTCCCATTTATCTCTTACTTTGAGAGCAGCGTGTGGGGGTGGCACTGGTGGCAGCATTGGGCGAAGTAACTGTTGCACAGTTTGAGTTTTTTCTTTTGGGGATGGAAGTTGGAGGCGGCGCCATATCAAAAGTAGCCTACTCTTTTCCATTTTTAGTTAGCTATCCATATAGCGAGAGAATTAGATCGTTATGTCTTCAAGTTTATGTTTTTCATTCATCTCTCACTTTAAGGACAGCGTGTGGGGGCGGCAGCATTCGGCAAAGTAACTGTTGCGCAGTTTGAGTTGGGAGTTTCTTAATGTAAGGGAAATATGACAATCAGTGAAAATTGTGAAAGTTGCATTTTTTTTTGGTTTGGAGGCGGCAGCTGGAGGCGGCGGCTAATTAAAAGTGGCCTATATTTTTCCAATTTTAGTCAGCTATCAATATAGTGGAAGAATTAGATCGCTATGTCTTCAGGTTCATGTTTTACATTTATCTCTCACTTTGGGGGCGGCGTGTGGGAGTGGCAGAGTTTGGCAAAGAAATTCTTGCACAGTTTGCGTCAAGAGTTTCTGGATGTTCGAGGTAACATCATCAGCTGAATCAGTGAAAATTGTTGAAAGTTGAACTTTTTTTCTTTTGGGGGCGGAAGCTGGAGGCGGCGCCATATCAAAAGTAGGCTATCCTTTTTAATTTTCAGTCAGCTATCCATATAGCGAAAAACTTAGATCGCTATGTCTTCGGGTTCATGTTTTTCATTTATCTCTTACTTTGGGGGCGGCGTGTGGGAGCGGCAGCGTTCGGCTGAGCAAATGTTGCACAATTTGAGTTGGCAGTTCCTAAATGTTAAGGGAACATCTCAATCAGTAACATCTCAATCAGTAACATTTATGAAAGTTGCACTTTTTATCGTTTGGAGGCGGAATCTGGGGGCGGCGACTAACCAAAAGTAGCCCATCCTTTCCCATTTTTAGTCAGCTATTTATATACCGAAAGAATCAGATCGCTATGTCTTCGGGTTTATGTTTTTCATTTTAAAGTGATTGGGGGCGGTTTTTAGCCGTTTTTTCATGTCGGCGGCGCATATTGAAGACGGAATGTTTCTTGGCTTACGTTTATAAGTGGCAACTAGGTATTATTCAAAAAATGAGAACACCAGAGCATCAGGTCTGGTAGAAAGTGCAATATTATGTTATTTCAAGTTTATCGGGGGCGGTTTTCTCTATGTTGGCGGCGCAATATGGACATCCAATATAGCCTAGCCCTCCTTTGGGAGTGGCAGCTATGTAACAGCGAAAAAATTAGAAAGCTAGGTCGTCTAGTTTGGGAGGAGTTCGAGGAACGGACGGACGGACGGACAAAGCGGTTGCAATAGCGATTTTCATCAAGATGGAAAATGCGCTAAAAACGGACGGTATATCTCCTGAAATACGGGGGGAGGAATGAGCAAATGGATGCTGTATTGGCGAGTAACATTACCGATGGTGGCGCTGCTGATGCGCTTCGCATGTAAACAGACATGTCGGATAGAGCACGGATTGTTGCCCGCGCGTTCAAAAATCTTATCAGTAGTAAGCGGTTTTTAATGTCCTCCAGACGTGAAACGTGGTTAATTAGTATTGCGGTGGAACTCAAAAATGGCAGAAGCGCAATTGAGTGTTATGGAGGTTTTGAATCACTTGATTGACTCAACGGATTCTCGATGTATCGTGATGGGAGAAGAAATTCTGAAGTCACAATTTCTTGTGTTGTGTGGTCGAAAGCGAACCGAATCAAGCATCAATTTAAACATAGACATATTTGAATTGTGTTTACAACAAGTTCCTGTGAAATTGGAACGTTCAAATGCACTTGCAAAGCAGGCCAGTCCGGGACATGCAAAAATATCGCAGCTGTGCTTCTTCGATGCAGCCATATAAAGTTTCCATTTTCAGCGACACTTCCCAGGCTTTTCTCGTAGTCATATTTTCCACAGTGCCGAGTTTGTTTGTCATTTTGACTACCCAACTTGCGTCTTTCGCTTTCGACGGGAAACAGTGAAAATGTAACTCTTCCTTTTTCCGGTTTCCACAGCGCGAGTCGCACTCGGAATCACGACTAATTCTCCGCCACTTTTTGTCACTATCTATCTTGCCACCTTCCATTCTATGCCACTTTTGCTTGCCAGTCGTCGTACACGTGCCACTCTTATTTAAAAATGCAATGCTTTTGCAATCGCCGACATCTAATATATTCAAGATAATGAAACGTGCGTGGCTCACGTACTTTGTTGGAAAAAATTAACGCCGCGTTAAGTCAGATGGAATCAAATAAAGTCCCCAAACACCACAACGCTCATAAGAGCCCACACAAATCTGCAGTTGATCCGTGCACAAACGTCGTTTACACGTTGGCCGTCAGATGGCGTATTCGATCTTGAAACTCGCCAATACTGTATACTGCATACAGTATAATGTATACTGGTTGCCTGACGACTATTCAGACCTTTCAAAGGAGATCGCACAACATAGAGATCGAGTCCATGTTTTACTGTAATAATAGGTAGTGAAGGTAGCTTAGTGTTTGGAACAAATTCGAGTTTTCTTCAAGTCCGATCGGCTGATTAAACTCTTTGAAAATATTATCGTCACGTCATAGGGGCAAACGTTTCCACTTCTAATGATCGCATGTTCTTGTTCTTGCTGTTGTCACTTTTGACAAACGCCATTGGGCCGTATTCATAACTCGCTTTATCTAAAAGTGCATTCAGAGGTGCGCTTCTAGGGGCTATTCATTCATATTTGAGTGTTCAAAATTACATATCCATATTACAATTACATACAGCCGTTCATTGTAATATGTATTTTTGAAAACTCAAATATGACCGGACAGCCCCTAAAAGCGCACCTCTAAATGCGCTTCTAGCTTAAAAGCGTGATATGAATACGGCCCATTGTCTTTAAGGATGGAGTTAAATTGGTGAAATCAGCCGTTGCGAAATCAAGTGCTACGGGCTTACTCCTTGACAGAAATTTATCACTTAGGTCTCTTTCGAAAGCTACAAGGATGTTCTTTGGTTTGAGTTCATTGGCATTTCCAAAATCTAAAAAGAATTTGGAAGTTTTGAAATTTGAAAAAATTATTTCTGGATTTTGGAGATGCCAGTGGGTCGAACCAAAGTACATCCTTGTAGCTTTCCAAGGAGACCTGAAGGATGAATTTCTGTCAAGGAATAAGCCCCTAGCACTTGATTTCTTAACGGCTAATTTCAGCAATTCAACTCCGTCCTTGAACAATAAATTACGGCAGACATGAAACCGTTTCAGTTTGAACCTGGAGAAAGGATCTCTTTGATCCTTTCTGTTGTTGTTGTTGTTGTTAGTGAGGAACCACTAACAAATAAATGATGATTTAGGCAGAGCTGATTTGTCTGGATACCATAAACCGAATCGGAACTATTATATGGTGGAAGTGCCAAAGTATCAACAAAAATGCCTGCAAATACGGAAGTGTATGCTGCAATGAACTGGAAAATGTGTAGCTGTTGAAACTGGAATGGTGATTCCGGACTAGGATTGAAGTTCGTTCTTTCGCAGTATGTTACCCACATCGAGAATCTTTCAGGTAATCGCTTACGGTTGGGATTTATGAAAAAATGTACCTACTTTTCCAGCGATTATATCTCTTCGGTAGATCAACCATAGAGCAATCATGAGTACGAAAGCAAAGCAACTGATGGGTATCTTTCTGGAAAATTATAGTATCAAACTAACAAGCCAGAAAATTACAGAAAAGCACATCAACTAACTGAAATAAACGATGTAAAACCGCAATGAAATGACTCGAGAAAAATATCTGATTAGTCAAAATAAACTACGCAACGAAATTAATGTCGTGCTCCAAAATTTCACCATTTTTCGAAACAAGAAAACCACCCCCGACTGGTTCAAACAGTTTCAATGGGGTCTGATACGAAAACCTGAAATGCGATTTCATCAGCGTGAATCGATGCTCAAGTAGATAAAATTTAATACGGTTCAGTTCGAGGTTCAGTTGAAAATGAAAATAAAAAAATCCGCCCAGGAAAAAGAACTATAAATTGGGCTTCTCATAGTTCATCTGTTTAAATCGACTACATACGCGCCTAAATTCATCTACCAATGAAATCGAAGCCGGACCGCAGATGACATAAAGCAACGTTGCCACATTGTCATTGTTTACCGTCATTTGTCTAACCTGCCATTCCTGATTCCACTGTTCAAAAGTGTTGGCTTCGCATGCGATCATATTTGCTGAACGTGTTGTTCCCTGAGCCTTTATTCAGCCACTTTGATATGTACATAGAAGTCAATACAGTTTTAAAATTGAAGTATGTTTGGTTGCCTACCCACTTAGGCGCATAAGCTAAAGACTATGGTTGTTTGAATAGAATAAAGAACAGATTTTTTTTTATTGGGTGTTTATGGTTGCATCGAGTACTAGCTCATTAGCGCTCAGAACAGAACAGTTTATATTGCTTTATTTTTTATACAGTTGATAGCTAAATGTTATCATGAAGTTCAATATAATAAATGAAGAATACAAGAGGTAAAAAAAGGTAGAGGCTTTCGAGGCGAAATATTATTATTATCATCCATGTAGCAAACTCACCTTGTAGAACATTTTAAAGAAATAAAAAAAAAATCGTATAAGACCCCATTCTATTTGAAGCATTTGAGAGCTTGATCCTCTAGGTATAGAATCGTATCAATTCGAAAGTCGATAGATGTCAACTTGAGTTTCTACAGGGTGTTGAAGAGAGCAGTTATATACCTACAAGATCAAGCTCTCAAATGCTTCAAGGACGGAGTTGCATTGGTAGAATAAGCGTTGCAAAATCAATCCCTGTGAGTTTAGGTATTCCTTACCTTTTTGGTCTCTTTCGAAAGCTGCAAGGATGTACTTTGGTTTGAGCTCATTGGCATTTCCAAAATCCAAAAAAAAAATTTTTCTATTCAGGGATTGATTTTGCAACGCTTATTGCACCAATTCAACACCGTCCTTAAAGAATTGAAATTGTTTGAACCAGTCGGGAGTTTTCGTATTTTGAAAAAGGGTGAAATTTTGGAGCACGACATTAATTTCGTTGCATAGTTTAATTGACTAGCTGTCACCGGCGCCGGCAAGCCGTCGCCTGGGTGACAGCTATGGTTGAAAAGTAGACAGGGAATTCGTTCCACTGACACCGGACAAGTGGAAAGGGGATTGTATACATGATGTTGATTTTCGGTTGTTTTAGGCAGATGTCAGGTTTTCCTTTGGCGAGTTTAGTAATTTCATGCATGTCCGTCGATAGTGTTTTGGTCAGATGAAGTTTTTCAAGAGGCGTAAGCAACGTCTGTAAGAGTAACAAGAATTCGAAAAGATGTTTGTTTTTCGCGTGTTTTGAAATTTCTGCCTCGACTTATAGGGTTCTATTGTGAACGAAACGCATGTCAGTGGGTGGTGTCTGGTCAGTGAAGAGTTGTCGGAAAAAATCGATACACCATTATTTTGTTCATTTAATATGTATTTCTACTTTTGATCAAGATAACTCCTTAAAATACTGGAAACATGATGAAGCTTTGAAAATGAAAGCGACGATATGTGTTATGAAAACCTGAACCGTGAAGAAGGTACTGTCGTGGGAAACACCGTGTAGTGGAAGGAAAAGCACAACCGTGTAGGTATTTGTGATATTCAGGAGCCTTTCTAAATATTTGTAGGAGAAATTGAGATGGAATAAAAATAAGTGCAAAATTCCAAATTTGACAGTTACGTTCCAATTGTTCATCTGAACCAAGTCTAGGTTTGAAAACTCAATAAATTCGGTTGAAAAAAGCAAGAGTTCAATATACAGCGGCTTCAAACTGCGAAAATGTCGAATTTGACAAATGTGTTTCGATTCTCCATCTTGACTAAGTCTTTGTTCAAAATCTCAATATAATCTGTTGAAAAATACAAAAGTTCAATATGACAGCCTTGCGAATGTCAAAATGGCAGATTTGACAGATGCATCTCAATTAATTGTCTACTTCAAGTAGGTAAAGGTTTGAAATATCAATCGGGTAAGTTGAAAAATACAAATGTTTAATATGGCGCCCTCTTGAAACGTTAAGAATCAAAATTTGAGAGATGCATTTCCATTGTCAACTTCAAGTAGGTATAGGTTCAAAATCTCAATCAGATCGGTTGAAAAATGCAAAAGTTCAATATGGCGGCCTCTGAAACGTCAAAAATCAAAATTTGACAGATGCATTTTGATCGCCAACCTCAAGTAGGTGTAGGTCCAAAATCTCAATCAGATCGGTTGAAAAATGCAAAAGTTCAATATGGCGGCCTCTGAAACGTCAATAATCAAAATTTGACAAATGCATTTCCATTGTGAACCTTAAGTGGCTATGGGTTCAAATTCCCAATCAGATCAGTTGAGAAATGTGAAAGTTCAATATGGCGGCCTCTTGAAACGTCAAAAACCAAAATTTGACAGCTGCATTTCGATTGCCAACCTCCAAGTGGGTATAGATCCAAAATCCCAATCAGATCGGTTGAAAAATGCAAAAGTTCAATATGGCGGCCTGTTGAAACGTCAAAAATCAAAATTTGACAGATGCATTTTGATCGCCAACCTCAAGTGGGTGTAGATTTAGAATCTCAATCAGATCGGTTGAACAATGCAAAAATTCAATATGGCGGCCTCTTGAAACGTCAAAAATCAAAATTTGACAGATTCGTTTTGATCGCCAATCTCAAGTGGCTATGGGTTCAAATTCCCAATCAGATCAGTTGAGAAATGTGGAAGTTCAATATAGCGGCCTCTTGAAACGTCAAAAACCAAAATTTGACAGCTTCATTTGAATCGCCAACCTCCAAGTGGATGTAGATTCAGAATCTCAATCAGATCGGTTGAACAATGCAAAAATTCAATATGGCGGCCTCTTGAAACGTCAAAAATCAAAATTTGACAGATTCGATTTGATCGCCAATCTCAAGTGGCTATGGGTTCAAATTCCCAATCAGATCAGTTGAGAGATGTGAAAGTTCAATATGGCGGCCTCTTGAAACGTCAAAAACCAAAATTTGACAGCTGCATTTCGATTGCCAACCTCCAAGTGGGTATAGATCCAAAATCCCAATGAGATCGGTTGAAAAATGCAAAAGTTCAATATGGCGGCCTGTTGAAACGTCAAAAATCCAAATTTGATAGATGCATCTTGGTTGTCCAACCCAAGTGGATATAGGTTCTTGATCCCAATCGGATAGGTTGAAAAATGCAAGAGTTCAATATGGCGGCTTTTCGAAACGTCAAAAATCGAAATTTGACAGATGCATTCAGACAATCTTTTTCAAGTTGGCATAGGTTCAAAATCCCAATCGGATGTTGTGGTAATGATGATGATAGAAAAATGTCATGTAACGATTTCCGCTTTCATAATTACATTTACTCGCGAAAACGTCCATAACTGTTGGCATCATTCCAACGTATTTAAAAGCACTCGCGAAAAACAGGCCCAAATGGTTCGCGAAAAATCGCCTTGATGGTGTGCTGTCCTGTCACTGCTGTGACATTACATTGACATTTTTGCAAATGGCACAACACAACTGCGACGCTCAATAATGCTGCCAATGTTTGTAGTGATATTTCGGAAAATTTGACAAGAAAAACTCCGAAACAAGGACGCACATCTAAACACGAACCCTTTCTTGAGGTGTAGCCAAAAGGTCCGATGGAATTATCATGGATTCGGTAGAAAACAAGTCGCGACAAGGAACCCCTGTAACCGACATGAACTTTGCTCTGGCGGGCCGAAAAGGCCCCTTTATCGAAATGTGAAGCCGCTGGAAATTGCAAATAAATTGTGAGTACCCCCCAGATGTGTTCTGTCCCCAAATCAACATCAACTTATCTGTTTTTTGTGAAATTACTCCGTCAACGTCAGACACGGCTCGCGAAATCTAAGCGAAATGCCTTATTATTTGAAAGAGACTTTGTATTTCTGGTGCCTGGCAAACGCCCACGGGTCTCCTGGACCGCTACGGTAACATTTCGTACCCTGACAGGGTCATTTTTTCCAAAAGCACTGTTGAAATGCCCCGAGGTGTTGTGTTTTCCCAAAACCCAGAGCGTCAATTTGACGTTTCTGTCACTTTGGCCGTGCCGTGTTCCAATTTCAACATTTTTCGGCTAAATTTCAAGAAAAGCCCCGCCAAATGGCCCGCAACGGACGAAACCGAGCCCCCGGAAACCCCCCGGTCGGCATTTCACACCAAATTTCTCGAAATTCTCCCCGAAAAGCCGAATTTTTGCCGCTAAAACGTAACAAGATGTTTGGAATGGAATACTCGAAGCGGCGGATCCCTGGAAAAAATTGGAATGAATTATGAATTTTCGAAACATCCCCTCGAATTCGGCAGGAATTTTGGAAATTTCCCATCGTCAACTTGTATTGCGGTTCGTTTGCGAAAATTTTTTAAAAAATACCCCGTCAAAATCCGACGTCTGGTTTTCACAAATTCCTGTCAGGCGTCGTTAAGTTCTCACACGGGTTAGTTTAGGGTGATTTTGAAATCATCAGATATACAAGGTGTTTTAGGGATAATAACAAAAAATTTGACTGTGGGTAGATCTCGTCAAAATATGACGAAAACCTATATACCATTTTGCAAAGTTCGGCCTAATGACGAAGATACAGCCCTCCAAAGTTCACTTTTTTCGGATTTCGAAAATTTGTAACCCAGGAACGTTTTGACAAATTTAGCTTTAGTTCAGCAAAAGCTGGTTTGTCATAATTATCTATCAACCTGCCAAATTTGCAAAAAATCCAACCAGTGGTTCAGGAGTTATGAGGGTCAATAATTTAGAAGCCCGAAGAAAAGTTGACTTAAGGTGACCCCTCATAATTGGATTGGATTCTTTCCAAACTTGACAGGTTGATACATCATTATGTCAAACCAGCTTATGCTAAATTAAAGCTAAATTTGTCGAAACGTTCCTGAGTTACAAAGTTTTGAAATCCGAAAAAAGTGAAGTTTGAGGGCTCTATCTTCGTCATTAGGCCGAACTTTACAAAATGATATATAGGTTTTCGTCATATTTTGACGAGATCTACCCACAGTTGAATTTTTTGCTATCATCCCTGAAACACCCTGTATACAATATACATCACATTAAATACAAGGTTGGGCAAAAGTATGAAATAATCAAAATGATTTTGCCCGTGCCAAGTCCTGCAAAAGATGCTCGGACAGATGAAATTTAGTTTTTTTACAGGGACTATCTCGAATTTCTGTAATCTTTATATCTCTTTGTTTTTACACAGTGACGTGACTGTTACTTGTTTTAAATGGCACCCCCTAATTTTGTGCAAGAAAATGTAAAAATTGTTGTATTCTGATCTCAAAAATATGCTCATTCACGCTTTTGACATAGTTTCTGAAAATAATTTTGATGTTGAAGCGATTTGATGAAGTAAAACTTTTCAGTTTTACGCAAAAGAATCACAAACGGCAATGACAATAACAAAACAGCTGGTTTTCAAGTGGTATGTGCAGAAGGCTTCTGATCTGGTCAATGCCGACCGTCAAGGCCGATTCTGAGTGGTGTGCTGGGAGTGCCCCTGCACAAGGGCGGCCAAAATTCAAGGGCGGCGAACAAACGAAAAATTAAGTGTCGAAAAAAAAATCATATGATTTTCGAATTTGCAAGCGGCGTCGCCCTTTCTCAGATAAAAAACTAAATTCTGTTCGCTATTGACTTTTATTCCAACAATATCGTTTTGTATAGTTTATATTTTGTTCTACCTATTATTAATAAATCGAACTTATTATGATATACCTCGTGATATACCGTCCGTTTTTTTTTCTAGGCCCCAGCGTGTAGCGCCTTTATTATGGGTTTCACACCCAACATATTATATATTTTTGAATTCAGAAAAACAGAATCTTTCGATTGATGGTATGCCAAATTATTTTTGACAGATGTCATTTTTTGACAATTGTCAAAATAGTACTTGTGATATATCATTTTAAAGCCCATGAAATTCTGAGGAAAACTGCGTTTTCATTTTTGAAATAGAATGTCTTTCACAGCTTCTAGAGGTCTTCAAATATGAAAAATTGTTGAAATTCAGAAATACTCAATAAGTACGTAAGTGGGTAAAACAGGTATTTTTAATATTGACTAATGATAATAACAATAAATATTCACAATGAAACGAAAAATGTTCTGAAGAAGTTACTCAAAATGACCGTCTCCTTGTTCCTTGAATGAGAGATTCGACGACCGGTGAATTGGAACTACCAGCCCAACGCGATGATATCCGAGGTGGCCAGGTATAACCCCCTCGATTTTTTTTATGAGCCTATCTGAAAGATGAGGTGTTTATAGAATCTCCCGCTAATTTGGACGATTTAAAATCAGAGTAATATCATCAGTTGATATTAAAAATACCTATTAATTATTGAGCAGGTATTTCTGAATTTTAACAATTTTTCCTATTCAAAGACCTCCAGAAGCTGTAAAAGACATCCTATTCGAGAAATGAGAACACAGTTCTCCTAAGAATTTTATGGGCTTTAAAATGGTGTGTCACAAATACTATTCTGTCGATTGCCAAAAAATGACATCTGTCAAAAATAATTTGACATACCATCAATCGAAAGATTTTGTTCTTCTGATTTCAAATATATATGATATGTTGGGTGTGAAACTCATAATAAAGGCGCTACAAGCTGGGGCCTAGAAAAAAAAACGGACGGTAGGTACCGAGTGTCCGCGCGAAAACTTACAGTTGCGATAATTTCCACAATTTTCAAGGTACAGATCTCAAATTTCACAGTATCAAGTGATAACGCGTATTTTTGCATGAACCATTTCTGTTGAAAATGGGGCTCTTAACGGTTTTAGGCCCGCAAATTAAAAAAAAATCGTCTGCGGTGCAATTTCCAGACACCCCGGGCGCCCCCGCCAGAAAATTTCTTCGGGGCTACAGCTGACGGGCGGCCAGATATTTTTCGCACAAGGGCCGGCCGACCAGTCAGAATCGACCCTGCCGACCGTGATTGATTCCGTAAAATTATGAACAGATAACAGATACAGAACATTTTACTTGTACTATTTTTTCAACTTGAAACAATATTTTCATCAGTCCAAACTGTATGCGAGAAAATTGATTGTCATTTAAAAAAGTGACATTCACATCATCGCATATGGACGGGGAGGGTGGAAAAATTAGGAAAAAAAGACCTTGGGAAAAACTAAATTTCACCTGTTCGAGCGTTTATTGCAAAATTTGACAAAGAAATCTATGTTTGCGCAACCCTGTAGCCTGTAAAGGTTTGCCCCTATGACGTCATCATCATTCTTGTTTTAAACCCGCTGCTCCCGCCCCACGATAAGCGGATTTATAAGGTCAAAGCAGTAATCGTCCTACTTTTCTCAACTCTTTCAGTTGAGAACAACCAATATTTTGTGGTGTCATCTTCTTTGATGTTGTACATCTTGCAGTAGCTATGGTTTTTTTTTCAGGCCATTTTTCCGAGTGCATCGATAATTATTGAACTTGCATTATTCATGGATCTCGTATTAACGATTTATGGCTGTAAGGTCGATTTTACGATTTGCCGCCATATTGGCCCAGCCGCCATGTTGAACTTTTTCGTAAGTGAGGCGATTTAGATGAACTTCAAACATACTAGCTTCATGATTCTCCGCGATCTTGGTTAGCCATATTGACCTTTTTTCTGAATGAACCGATTTGGAGCCTCCATTTCCAAATTTGAGGAAATTTGGAACATAGGTACTCGTATCTCGTTTAATTATCTACTATTGTGAAATTGGTTTCACAATTCACTGCGACCTTGGCCCGCCATATTGACTTTCCCACAATTGTTGTTACTAAATCGTACATACATAAATCGTACATAACATAAATCATTTATTTATTTAATTCGATAAAATTTCAAGCAACAGTTTAAGAAAGCGGATATCACTATCTCGGAATGGTTTTTGACTTTTGATCGTATTTTGTTTTTTCTGAAATTCGGATTTTTTGAGACACAATTGGCCCCCAGAAGAGGTGATTCTCTGGACCTCTTTGGAGATATGACCAATGATATGATATATCACATTGAGTATGTATACACGACGCTTTTAAGGTACCTCTAGCAAAGGTGTCTTAGAGCTTGTTTACGCGAGGCTTAGCAGAGATTTCAACAGTGGTTAGTTAGGAGTGTTTACGCGCACCGACCAAAATGACAGCCGACAGCCCCTTACCTAGGCCGCTATTTTTGAATCGTGTGAGAAAAGTCCCTGGCAGTAAAATACATTCCGCAGTACACTTCTGTAGTGAAAGTTGCCTAAAAACCACGATTTTAGGCAACATTCGCTACATCAGTGTACTGCGGATGGGCATGGACGTTTTCGTGCGATTGCCAACACTTGTTTGCTTACTAAATGCAATTTAAAATCACATTTAGCTAAGCTTAACAGCTGTTGCGAAACTTGCGTTTAGAGGTGTTTATGCGGACGATAACATTGATGTTACGGACCTCAACACCAGTTTTAAACCTCGCGTAAACAAGGCCATTGATACTCGTGTATACGGGCTCTCAACTGCCTTTAATAAAGGCACCTTTGTTAAAGCAAAGGCGGTTCACCATCAGCCTTTGCTATAGTAAAGGTGCCTTAAAATTGCGTGTATACGGATTTACTTTCGTTAAAGCACCTTTAATGATGCGACTTAGTGCTTTTTGTTCTGTTACGTTTAGTTACCTGTTAGTTAGTTACCTTTAAATTTGAAAGATTAAAAGCCCAAGTAAACGTCATGGCAATGGCAACGAAAAAGCCGAGGGAATCGTGGGATGTGGAGGAGACGGAGTATTTTCCGAAAAAAGTTACTATACTATAGTCTGTACACCGATAGAACGGACTTTTTTGAATTTCAGTGATGTAACCTATAGCAAATAAAAGCACCAAAGACTGTAACAACATGGGCGCGTCTGGAACTAATATTAGTTTTGTTCGGTTGGTAGTCTTACCCGGGCAAATTATTCCTACGCCAAGCCAATGGCATTACATTCAGCGAGTTTAACACCTATGTACGATTTCTAACCTCCATTTCTCTATGATGTTTGTTATTTTTAGTCGGCTCGGCTGTTGTGAGTGTTGAGTTGAATAAAATGAGCCTCATTCAAAAAAAATATTTTCTTATTAATTAAAATTGGTATTAAACTGGTGTTATTTAAAATCACCATAGCATATTTAGCTGTGACTAGCGGAAATAAGCACCTCTTTCTAACTGGAATATCAAATTTCGCGGGTAACGCTCGGGTCTACTTTTCAAGCGGAGGAATCTGGTGGTCCTTTCTATGAGTGTATAGAGTATAGTGACCTAATTTCATACAACTCACTTTTTTTAAAGGTGCCTTTAAACAAAGGCACCTTGAAAGCGGCGTGTATACATACTCATTGACACTTATTGAGCCCAGCATGGGTAAAAATGCATGACTGGTAACCAAAGTTGCATCAAGATTCCCATGGTTACTGATAAGTCCCATCATGGGTGATATTGGGTGCTTTCCACCTAGCTCCAAGTTTGGTACACCTTCCATTTGCGCACGTGCGGGTTCCAAACGGTGCTTTCCATCTACGTGTTCTTACCTGGTTTTGTGCCGTCCCGTGGATCACCTAAAATTTTGTCCCATCATCGAAAGGCACACCGGAAACGGATGCGAAAGATGACGTACCGTCAGCTGCAATCCAGCACTCTGTTGTCATATGTCTCTCTCTGTGTCTTTCATCCATGCATCCATGCTTTATTATTTGTACCGTCTAGGTGGAAAGCACCCATTGTTACTGCCAAAGTCACTGGAACCTTCCAACAAAAGTGATATCTCTTACAACACCAGACAACTTTAACCGGAGAGTTGTATCTGAGCGTTTTCGCGTTCATTAATCTACCGGATTGCTATCTGACGTATAAACGTTATACCCACCGCACAGTTGACAACTCTTTGTGGAAAATAAACGAAAAGGTAAAGAGCTCTCACAGCCTTCCCCATATTGGTGTGAGATGCAAGGTTTTGTATCAAACGTACATGTGCGTATTACCTCAAATTTGTCATCGTCGATGAAAAGTAGTGTTATAAGTATATTCGCTTTTGGCAACGGTAAGGAAAACAAGAAAAATGCCTGCAGAAACAGGAAAACGTGCACGCACAAGGCGAAAACGAGCTTCTCGATTTAGTTGGAATGTTTGCTAAATGCATCGTGTGTCGCTTTGTATACTGCAAGATATAGAAAATTTTGGTGTCCAAATTTGAGTTCTGCAGGAAAAATTGTTACGAAAAATTATTTTCCCTGTCAATTTATTCCAACAGAGAAAATTTTAACAGGGGGGGGGCGAATCTCGGTGGATCACCCTGTGCTCAAAACAAGACTTCAAGATGAAACACAACAAAGAGAAGAAATAGAGCGAACACCATTGCAGACTAAAACGGAAGGAAGAACATTTAGCCAAAGATCACCAGATGAGGAAAACCTCCAGGAAAACATGAACCAAGAAAGATAGAAATAATAAAAATTGGTTGAGGATCAAAAAACTATTCGAAAACACAAAGACACACCAAAAAGATATAACAAGGAAAAACACCACACTATACAGACTCACTACACGATCGTGGAACTGATAATACCAGAGAAATGGAATGCAGGAAACCAAAACGAAATCAAAGGAAACAAAAATGGTTCCAGGATAAAAGAAGACTGACAAATGAAACGGATATGGGAGACAAGGATCATGGCGAAAGAAAAAGACAGGGACCAAGAAAAACATGGAGTACGCAGTGGAAGAAATATTTGTCGCGAAAGAAGAGAGTATGAGAACGGCTGGGAAAATGGCACAGACGATATGGAAAGCATTCGTACATGGCACAGAAAACGATAACCATGAAAAATGAAAAACATTGAAAAATTTGATTTATTGTTGCATTTGGAATGTGAGATTTGTCGCATCGCTTAACTCTTACACCCTTAGGGGTAGAAAAGGGCTTTTTGGCCTTTGATTATACAGGGTGTCTCAGACTTTCTTTCTCAAAAAAAATATATGTCAGAAACGTATAATAACGGAGATATAGGCGTTTAAAGTTGTACCTCAAAAATCGTTTTTTTGTCATAACTCTAGGACTTCTTTACAAATTTGGTTCATATTTTGACCAAAGCTTACTGAAATAAGTCGGTATCGAACAATTATAACGCGTTTCATTGATTTTACGTTCACTTGAGGGAAGAAAGTTACTCCAGAAAACATCTCGAAGGCCTTCAAAGGCCTTAAAATTGAAATCCAAGAAAACTCATGACTCTTCAAGTAGAATAGGTTTTCTAGATGTTTTAAGTTGACAAACCACCATTTTTTTTTTAAACACGAAGTTTTCAGGAGAAATTTTTTTTGGGCTCTTGAAACTGGAGATTTTGAGATGTTGTCCGAAGTCTCAAACCCAAATATCTCGAAAACTAAGCCTCTGATCAAAGTTTTTTTTCTCCAAATTGAACGCAGAATCCAAATGTTTTATCCGTTCCAAAAAAATAATCAGGGGAGTGCAAAATAGAGGTGAAAAGACGAGGGCACCCCTCATTATTCACGTCCCTGAAAACTTTCGATGGAATGCGTTAACATTGTTCGATACCGACTCATTTTAGTAAGCTTTGGTCTAAATATGAACAAAATTAGTTGAGAATTCTCAAAGTTATGACGAAAAATCGATTTTTAAGTTTTTTAAGTTCAACTTTGAACGCCTATACCTCCGTTATTATTCGTTTCTGTCATATATTTTTCTGAGAAAGTCTACTTTTTTTGAAGTTTTCCATCATTTTCTGAAATGACGCGATTCAAATTTGAAACACCTGTATGTATACAGGGGGTGTCCCGAAGTTAGATCGTAATATTTGAACAGCTTATTTACGTCAAAAAATAGGGAGAAAAGTTCCGATAGACATGAGTCCAATAATGCCCCCTAAAGTGCCACTTGAAAAGGGAAACCTGGTTATAGTTTGTTCCAAACTTTTCCAAAACTCGCCAAGATAAAATGACGATTTACACGTTTCATCAGGGACGTCCAACAAAACCCGGGGGACAGGGGATGAATTTAGCTCCATTTCTTCATCCATTTTTTTTTGTTCATGATTTTTTCTGAATTTTGATAAGAAAATCTGGAAAATCAGGGTTTTGTTATGAAAACAGAGTCCTCTTGTACCTGTCTTGAACTATTTCGATTCGACCACCGCTTCCGAGATAAATCACTTCAAAGAAAAGTTTATCTGAAATTCTCCTGAAATTTCCAAATCCCGAGTACAGAAATCAGAGCAAAAGCACCAACTGTGTTTTCTTCGACCAACAAACAGAAAGAAATGTTCCAATAAAGGTGGACTGAGGAGAGCTCCTTGGAAACTTGCCGAGATAAAATTAATCGCGCTCCAGAGGCTCTAGACTTTAGGTCCCTAGGGACTCTAGGGAGCATTTCCAACCCTATTTATTTGACGCTTCTTCCTGTTTTTCGGTCTGAGAAAACAGAGTGGGTGTTATTGCTATGATTTCTGTAGTTGAGATTTGAAAATTTCAGGAGAATTTCAGGTGAAGTTTTCTTCAAAGCGATTTTTCTCGAAAACGGTGAGTCGAATCGAAACAGTACAAGAAAACTTTTTTCCATAAAAGACTCTGATTTTAGTGATTTTCCAGATTTTCCTATGAAAATTCAGAAAAAGTCATGAAAAAAATGAAGCTAAATCCATCCCCCGTCCCCCCTTTGTTGAACGTCCCTGGCTGGTTAAGTATTGCCACAGACGTATTGCGCTCAAATTTCGGGACCACTGTATATGTATATAAACTGCGCACCAATTTGAAGTGGGTCACCCAAAATTTTCAGTCGCATCCAAAGTGACGTAACTCTTGGATGAGTAAACTATTTTGAATCATTTTTTGTTTTCTAATTATCTCACGTATTAAACTTGAACATGTTGCCGGCCATTTTTAGTACAGGTGTTTCGTAATTATTTAACAGGGCGCTCAATCAGGTACTCCAGAAATCGAAAAGTTTGAACAGTTCCCATTCCACAAAAAATGGTTCTGGTTTTTTTGCAAGTGTTCCAGATGAGATGTTGCTCCCATACCTCGAGGCTGTTTTTCAATTTTTTGTTCTATCTCCTTCAATTACAGGGTGATTCCAAAAATGTAACCATCTGGTCATGCATTTACGTATTTTTCAGTTGCTGGCCGATTTTGGAAAACTTGGGCTCTTGTTGAAGCTAAAGGCTAAGATAAGAAGGCTTGAGGATCGGAACTGACTCGAGGCAAAAATTTAGAAAAAATGGAGGAATCGAAAGTGACCTTGATATGAAGCACCCTAGAAATCAGGTTTAGGGGAAGAACTCAACAAAAATTAACTTGTCTTCAAACAGACTATTCTTTCCGAACATTTTGTGGTATTTTTCGATTTTATGAGATGAAAATTGTCGGTGCGGGAGCCAATTTACAAATTCACTTTTCAGAAGATAATACCCCACTCAGCAAGAAAACATCTCTGTGACATCACTTAGATGTTCAAATCACAACTGTGATGGTAACAAAAAAAAGTCTCTGCGATGTTAAGTGGACATCTCTGTTACCTCTTATGTCCGGGTAATTAGAACATGAATGAGATATCTTAAAGATGTCCAAATGTGACATACTATCTACATCGCTATTCCCTCGGCTATTCCACATCTCGTAGATATCACTTTTTGACGTACATATAACGTCGCATTTTGGATGTGTATTTTCAAATAAAAATTAATTTTTCACCACTTATTAACATAGTTTTATGTCCCAGGAGGTTCCGCACCTATTTCTACTAATTTTTACAATCTATACAGCACGTTTTTGTCCTAAGAAAAGTTGTTCTTCTATTGGCGTACTCCGGAGATTCGAACCTGGATCCCTACAGGTGATAGTTAGAGACACTGCTGCCGATTCGTCTAAGCTACCAACTTGTCTGATACAGTATATTTAAACAGCGAACTTGATGTTTAGGGATATTTCATTAGGACTCCAAACGATATACCGAACCCAAAGAGCCTCGCTGGGGCTCGAAACGTTACAGCAAGACACAAGGGGCTCCGCTGGGGCCCCGAAAGTTACAATAAGACATGAACGGGAGTCATCAAAGTATTCGAAAGAACAATAAGACAAAATGGGCTCATTTTGGGGCTTCGAATAACACAAGAGCAGACACAAGAGTTCACCAGAGGTGCGAAAGCCACGACAAAATGCAAGAAAGCCCAGTAGGCTTTCGAAGAACACAAGGAGACACAAACGGGACACACTAGTTCCGAAAGCCACAAGCACAAGAAGACACAAAAATAGTTCCAAACGACACATGAAGACATAAGGAGGCCCGCAGGGCCTCAAACTAAACATGAAGACATAAAGGCTGTTCTTGCATCACACACATGAAATAGGGGGCAAAACTATCAATTAAATATTTTCCGACACACAAAGCTTAACGATGACAGCCCGCGAAATTTCAAAAATTTCCCAGTGACTACGTCTCATTGACGTCAGTGAGATGTTACACTTCGATCAGTTGAGAGAAGTAACAATGTTACGTCCGGTAGATGTCTCATGTGTGATGTTCAATTTAAGTTCATTTCGAAACGTCTCTCAGACATTACATCGGATAACATCGCGGATGAACATCTTATAGATGTGGAAGTAACGTTCATTGTGATGTTATTCTGTGACATAATTGAGATCATCTCATTTATGAAACATGACATGCTATGCTGAGTGGGACTGGACCTTTCTCGACTGAAAATGCATTCAACCTAGGTTACGTTCTTGTTGCCGAATTTTTTCTCCACACTTGAAGGGATAGGTACCAGTTCTGATCTCCGTAACCTAGGTTACGTCCATTTATAACGTTGAGTTCTTTTTTGGAAGCATCAGACATTTTTGCTCCATACCATACAAATGAGAATGAAATACCTTAAAATGTTCGGAAAGAATGGTCTGTTTGAAGACAAGTTGATTTTTGTTCAATACCTTTCCTAAGCTGGATCTCTAGGAAGTTTCACATTTGAGCCACTTTTGATTCAATCCCTTTTCCAGAATTTTCATCCAAGGTCAACTCCAATTATTGATCTTTCTGACCTGAGCCTTTAGCTTCAACAAGAGCCCTCATTTTCTACCATCGGTCAATAACGAATAAAGTTACTACATATTAAAAAACGAAAAGGTTACATTTTTGAGATCACCCTGTAATTAAAGCAGCTAGGCGAAAATTTTAAGAACCGTCTTCAGTTATGGTTACAACCTCTCCCCTAAAACACTTGGATGAAACAATTTTTTTTTCGCGAAATGAAAGTTGTACAAACTTCTCTATTGTTGCAGTACCTGATTGAGCCCCGTATAAATAATATGCAACACCTGTACCAAAAATGGCCCATGACATGTGTTGTAGTCCAATACTCGAGCTGATCAGAGAACCAAAAATTATTCAAAATAGTCAACTCATTCAAGAGCTATATCACTTTAAATGCGACTAAAATTTTTGGGTGGCTCACTTCAATTGGTGAACAGTTTATATACAAGTAACGTTTAGAAAATCAAAGTAATTGTTGAAAATGTCCACCTCTCATCCTCACACATGCTTCTATTCTTCTCAACACAGATTAAGGGACGCGTTATTCGAAAATTCCTGGAGTGTTGAAATATCTTCACATGCCGCAGTTATGCCCTGTCCTAATTCTCCAATTTCGGCAATAGTTAGCCACGTAACAAGTGAGTTGAGGTGCACCCCTAAAAAATAATCCAAATCCAAAAGATTCTGCTCGGGTGATCTTGGGGGCCAGAGTTGCGGCCCCGCTTCACCTATCCATTGAATATTGATTCGGGTACGGCCCATCCAAATATTGCCTAGCAATTATGCTGAAGTGTGCAAGAGCATCTTTATGCATAAAACACATTTGGTTTCGTATTTTCAGTGGCACATCCCAGCAATAAAGCGAAATCATGTTTGATGAAATGAAGATATGTTCCACCATTAAGGCGCATAGGAAGGAAATGTGGTCCGATCAAACAACCACCTACAATACCGGTCCAAACGTTAAGGGAAAATTTATGTTGATGGTGAGCCTCGATTATAGCATGGGAATTTTCATCGTCCCATATGTGATTGTTATGAAAATAAATTATCGCGTCTCTGGAGAAGTTGGCTTCGTCAGTGAATAAAATTTTGAATACAAATTCAGCATTTTCCGCCACTTTTTGATCTAGCCACTGACAAAAACCAACTCTTTGAGGAAAATCTCGAGGAAGGAGTGCCTGCAACCCCTGAATGTGGTAGGGGTATAGCTGCTGTTCTTTGAGCACCCTTCAGACTGTTTCGTGGCTTGCGTATCCCTTGAAGGGCAAGAGCAATTTTTCGTGTACTTGTGGCCGGATTGTCTTCAATTGCATTGAGAATTGTTCCTTCCCCACGTGTGGCATTCGCACTTCCACTGGTCTATCTTCGCCATATATCCTTTTTTCAAACTCCCAGTTTCTTGTAACCGATGATGAAGACGCGGAAATAATGTATGTTGCGGTATTGCCCTTTATTGCCCTTTGCGGGGACATTTCTCTGTAAATTCTCACAGCTTCGAACTTATTTCCATTTGCACGACCGTGGACAAAATGCATATCTGTCAGTTCGTCATTGGTGTAATTATTATTATCCATATTAATTACTTCCACTAATACATAAATAATTATTTTGATAACTTTATGCCTGATTCTGATATAAAATTATCTCCAGTATTTAGTTTCAGTAACTCCTTAGGTACCTACTTGAGATCTTGAGAACAATTGTTAACGTGCGTACCGTACTTTGCCGTCTTCTTAGAAGATAGTGCATCTCGTTATTCTTTGAATTGAAGCATCTCGTAGATCGATAGGAATGGTTTCAGTTCTCACAGTTTCAGTGTACTTACTCGTATATTGTGATGTCTCATCTTCTTTTTTTAAAGAACACTGCAAAATTTTCTTTGCCCGACCAATCACTATTGAAGGGGGAAGTATTGTGATCACGCGGAGAAAATCAGATAACGACGGATATATCCGTTTTGAGTTTCCCAAGGCGATCAAGCCCATTTTTAAAGTGATGTCTGTCTGTGTGCCTGTGTGTATGTATGTGTGCAATCTGACGGCATAACTGCCGTTGATTGCCAGTGATTTCTTTGAACTGGCATTTAGAGATTCAACTTCATATTATATTATCCATATAAACAGGTGAACGAGAAAATATCCGAGAAAAACCCATCACAGCCGAAGATAGTCAAATTTAACGCATGCCATCCTAGGGCCTTTCATTTGAAAAGGAAAAATTGTCTTTTTTTACGGTGGACTCTCTACTGTATTCTGCACAATCGGTCGGGGTGATTTTTCCATAAAACATCTGAAGCTCAAGTTATTTGGTTGGTAAAATTTGACTATCTTCGGCTGTGAGCGTTTTTTCTCGCATTTTTTCCGTCCGCCTGTTTATATGGATACCGAGTGGGCCAAAAAAAACCGCACAAAAGTTTTTTCCTTTTAAAATTTTTAATGGTGGGCCGATTTCGATGAAAGTGGTATCAGTGAAAAGCCAATTCAATAAGACGTCCAACTGACAAGTCAAATTGATCAAAACGTCAAAATCAAAGATGGCGGACGTAGCCGAAAATACCCCTACTTTGGTTACCGTTCTTTTTTAACAAAAGTTGTGAAAAATTAACAAATAAAATCATGATTGATAAGAATGGACCTTTTGCTACAATTCAAGACCACAACGAGCATAATCGGTTTGTTTTTCGCAAAGTTACACTTATTTGAAAATATGTCTGCTTAGCATGCTTCGACCAGGGAAGAAGAATTAAAAAAAAAGGTTTTCTTCTCTAAAATCATTAATTTCTGACGGATTTTGATAAAAATGGTACCGATAGAAAGCCAACTGAATAAGACGTCCACCTGACAAGTCAAAATTAACAAAACGTCAAAATCAAAGATGGCGGACGTAGGCGAAAATACCCCTACTTTGGTTACCGTTCTTCTTTAACAAAAGTTGTGAAGAATTAACAAATAAAAGCATGATTGGTAAGAATGGACGTTTTGCTACAATCCAAGACCGTAACGAGCATAATCGGTTCATTTTTCGCAAAGTTACAGTTATTTGAAAATATGTCTGCTTGGCATGCTTCGATCAGGGAAGAAAAATTAAAAAGAAAGGTTCTCTAAAATCTTCAATCTGCCGGATTTTAAAAAAAGGGTACCGATAAAAAGTCCAATAAATAAGAAGTCCATGTCAAAAGACAAAATAACCGAAACGCAAAATCAAAGATGGCGGACGTGGCCGAACCTACTTTGGTAACCGTTCTTTTTGATTTTTTCGTTAGTGAGTGAGTACGTGACTGAGTGAGTGAATTCGTGAATGACTGAATAACATCATCAACTACAACAATACAAAAATAATTCATTTATTTAAATTCCTTAAAATTTCACAACAAAAACGCTAGAACTACTAAAACTAATGAAACTGGCCCTGCGAAAAAATAAATAAATTGTTAAAACATGACATCTGATTTGTGCACTACTGCACCAGAGCACATCACCACTTACTCCTTGAATGTGCCCCCCTTGTGCAGTTGCAACTGCCAATACCCTCCTCCTCCAGATGTTGATTGCGGCTCTGATTGAATCTTGGGGAAGCTCTTCCCAGTATCGGATCAAAGCCTCCCTTAGTTCATCGATATCATTAAAAGTGTTTCGCCCATTGTCGTGGAGCCTTTGTAAAAAGTAGGGCCAAACGAAATAATCAAGTGGATTAAGGTCTGGGCTGCAAGGTGGCCACTGCCTTGGCTCTATGAAATCAACATTTTCGGCAGTCAAATGCGCTACCGTCGTGGCTGCCGTGTGGGCAGGCGCACCATCCTTAGAAAAAAAAAATCAGCATTTTCTGGCGCAGCACACATATTACTTACCACTAGTACCGTCTTTATTTTAGTCGAAAATTTTAGCACCTTACCTGCATAAATGTAAAATTTGGAGTGATGGCTCTGATTTGTGGTAAAACGACCTGGAGAATTTCATTCTGATAATCATGCGCAGTTAGCCGCATACCCTGCTCCAAAAATATAAGGGGAAGTTTGTGATTGGCACTTACTCCTGCCCAAACCATCAAAGAGGGAGCATAGTGCTGAAGTTCCCGATTTAATCGGTCCAGTGGGACATCGCTCTTTCTAACTTCAGTCGGGATGTGCAGGCGATCATTTTGCGGGTGTTTCGGGGGATTGATGTTAAAATTTTTCTCATCGGAAAACCAAATATAGTTGATGGCATTCCGTGTCTGGAATCTCCGCAAAAGATGCCTACAGCGAGAAAATCTTCTTGCCTTCACCAGATCATTAAGTTTTTGTACATAGCCACGCTTAATGACTTTTAAATTAAGCCTGCCTTTTACTATCCTTCTAACTGAAGTTCGAGAGATTCCTGAAATAAATGTCAAGACACAAAGTCAATATACCCACAAGAACTTTGATCTTTACAGAGAATACCCCAAGAAGTATTGAAACAGGCAGTTTTGAATTCTAGGTATTAGTAAATAAAAGCATTTCTAAAAATGTAAATGTAGTTACCTGTCACAGTCGATACCTGCCTTACAGTTTTGCTTGTGCCCGGTCTATTTTCCGGACTACATATCAGGTCGCTTATGTGGTTAGCGTTCTCCTATTTCATCAAAAATGTAATTTAATAATGGTTTTATTCAGGACTGTATTCACTTACTTCAGTATTGATGGTTTGTGGTCTGCCACTACCACGCTTCCGATCAGCTGAACCCGTCTCCCTGATTTTTTTGGCCAGATCGTAAATCGTTCTTATCCGAAAGCCTCTTTCAGGGAAATTTGCAACGATTTGTGCTACGGTTTGACCAGCATTTAACAGTGCTTTTATAAGGACTTTGTCTTCTTCAGACAACATTTTCACTGTGAAATAAAGAATCACTTCCAGATTTTTCACACTGATTATTATTTGCAGCATTTCCATGGTAACCAGCGTTTTGTTTTGTCTCAGCCACTGTGATATTCCCTATTTAATTGTAAAAAACTTATCTGGAGAAGACGAAGTCCAACAATAGAGTGCTGGTCTACGACCTTAAGACAAATCGTTGCAAATTTTCCGAAAATAGGCTTCCGGATAAAAACGATTTACGACCTGGTCAAAAAAGACGGAGGCAAGTTTATGCAGATAAGATTTTAAAGAAGAAAACCTTTTTTTTAATTTTTCTTCCCTGATCGAAGCATGCCAAGCAGACATATTTTCAAATAACTGTAACTTTGCGAAAAATGAACCGATTGTGCTCGTTGCGGTCTTGGATTGTAGCAAAACGTCCATTCTTACCAATCATGATTTTATTTGTTAATTTTTCACAACTTTTGTTAAAAAAGAACGGTAACCAAAGTAGGGGTATTTTCGATTACGTCCGCCATCTTTGATTTTGACGTTTTGTTAATTTTGACTTGTCAGGTGGACGTTTTATTCAGTTGGCTTTCTATTGGTACCATTTTTATCAAAATCCGTCAGAAATTAATGATTTTAGAAAAGAAAACCTTTTTTTTAATTTTTCTTCCCTGATCGAAGCATGCTAAGCAGACATATTTTCAAATAAGTGTAACTTTGCGAAAAACAAACCGATTATGCTCGTTGTGGTCTTGAATTGTAGCAAAAGGTCCATTCTTACCAATTATGATTTTATTTGTTAATTTTTCACAACTTTTGTTAAAAAAGAACGGTAACCAAAGTAGGGGTATTTTCGGCTACGTCCGCCATCGTTGATTTTGACGTTTTGATCAATTTGACTTGTCAGTTGGACATCTTATTTAATTGGCTTTCCACTGATACCACTTTCATCAAAATCGGCCCACCATTAAAAATTTTAAAAGGAAAAAACTTTTGTGCGGTTTTTTTTGGCCCACTCGGTATATGAAGTGAAATCTCTAAAACGCCCGTTGAAACCAAAATCATCGGCTTCGATTTAGAGGTCTTTTAGGGGCCGGTATTTCAGTGCAGGTTTAACCAAGGGATTACGAAAACTGCAGGTTAACCTGTCAATTCGTGTTTTTTCAGTTTGCGTTATTAAGCGCTAACCGATGCATGGCTTAACTGTATAAATAATATAATTATATGTTTAGTTTACTTATCTCCCGCAGTCCACGGTTCAACCAAAGTTTAACTACGAGGGTGGCCAGTGGCGTATTTAGAGATTTGGGATGGGGGGGGGGGCAAGGTGATTTTTTTCAATAAAGATACGTGAGAAGCATAGACAAGGACAAAAGTAGAAGAAGGAAGAACCACTGCGCATCCATTTCAGCCGATATCGCATGGGGTCCGCCATTTTTAGGTCATAACGGCTTTTCCAAGGCGGCAATTCAAATGGGGGGAGTACGCGCGAGTCAAAATCATAAACAGACGTCAAAACAGATGACAGTCATGAGACAATTTGTAGGTTATACTTTGTAAACGAAACAAATAACTCAAGAATTTCTGCTCACGGCCTTGACTAATCCTCATACTCATAGTCAATACTTCGCTCGATCTCCGACTTCGCATCTCTCAAGTCCTTCGGACAATTATAACAATTGTTGCCATAGTTGGATTGTGCTTAAATCGGAGACCGACTGTGAGTATGGGCCATAGACGTATGGGCATAAGGCCCACAACATGTGCCTAATTTGAGCTACAGAATAAAATTTCAAGAAAAATATTCAATGTTTTACTTGAGATAAAATAATACAAGTTTGGAAAGTGTTTGTTGAACATTACACTGAATCAGCTCTTCGCTTCACGTTTTTTTGCTAGATTTTGCACCTTATCTTATTTTCAAATAGCATCTTACGAGCACTTTCCCTTAAGATAAAATTGTGGTGTTCCAAAATGTCATTGTCCGAAACGAGGTTCTGGCTCGGGTCCTGGGACTGTGGATAAAATTTTATTTACATTACTTCGAAATGCCTCGAACAAATCAGCAGCACTGAGCCTTTCTCATAAGACGTTTCCAAGCTATTTCTTTATCATTCCAATTGTCTCGAGCCACAATCGAAGCCCATCACCCCGTGGAAAACTAAAAACAAAATTTAGTTACCGGAGTGAAATTTGATTATTTAAATTCAGCGTTACGTATGAAAGGATATCTTCTCATCTCTGGGTTCATCAATTGCTTGATGTTCTTGCAAATTTTGATAGGTATAACAAAACACCCTTTATTGATGCATTTGCTAAGTTCGATCAGGTTCGATCAAACTTTATTACACAGGAAAAATCGCAAAACGAACACTTCACACAGAGGCCTCGATATCTGTTTCACAGCTTCTAAGTGGAGATAAAGCTGCGGACATCATTCTCCATTTCTTGACAATAATTCATCAAGTACAATGCACTCGACAATGCATTGTTTATGCAATGCATCATGCATCCCAGGAATATAATATCTGGTTATGAAGTAGAATTCGTGGAAACGAACACTGAATAACACTCAACATTCAATTCTATTGTTATCTTTTACACAAAACCAAATATCGGCGCCGAGAAAAGTTCGATCACAACAAATCAGTCTAACCTAAAACTTCGTAGCTGTCATCAAGTACACTGCCAGTACTGTCACCCACCTGTCATAATTAAAATTGCCGCCAGGAAAAACCGATATGTAATCAAAATGGCCGGCCTACAAATTACACAGCCGCGCAGGTATCTTGCCTCTTCTACTTTTGTCCTTGTCTATGGTGAGAAGGTGTTGGCGGGGGGGGGGGGGAGCTGAATAGAAGGCCGACAAAATGCCTCCATCCATCAATAAACAGCAAAGAAAGTAACTAATAGTAATTATTGTGTAGAAGGGTAGAACGTTATTATACAGGGTGATTCACCACCAAATGGACATAGCTTAAGGATAGGTCCAGTTTTTCCAGGCAAACCTGGATCTTTTTGAAATTTTTCTAACGCTGTTCGTTCCGAAGCTACAGGGTGATTCATGTATTTCGTAGAATTTTTTGACAAGTCATAACTTCAGAACAACCCAACAGATTGGTTTGAAATTTCATGGGTTTATTCTTCTATTGATATCTGACACATCACTTTATCAAAGAGTTAAAAATTTCCAGGGCCGGCCTTGAAAAAAAAATTTCAAAGCTTTTTTGAAAAAAGACACTCTGTATGCATAATATTCAAAATTCATTTTCATATTCAAAAACTACATGAAACATGCTATCAATATTGCAAAAAAAATTGCTTGGCACCATCAAGCTGTCAAAAGAAAATTGATGATCCTGATGATTTTTGAGGTTAGGATTTTTTGTAAATTAATATTTTTAAATATTCACAAATGATTCATTATGGCCCCAGATTTCAGCCGTTTCGTCATAAAAGTAAAAATGACATTTTTCTCGTTTTCTCAGTAGTAGCAAAAAGTTTCAGCCGAATTTTCAAAAAATTATTGTCACGTCCCTCTGCTTCACTTCTATCCTAATTTGAGCTGAAATTGAGGAACGTATCAAAAAATTTTTGAAAATTCTGATGAAATTTTTTGTTATTTCTGAGAAAACGAGAAAAATGTCATTTTCATTTTTCTGACGAAACGGCTGAAATTCAGGGCCATAATAGATCATTTGCAAATATTTGAAAATAATAATTAAGAAAAAATCCTAACCTCAAAAATCATTACGATTGCCAAAATTTTCTTGACAGCTCAATGGTGCCAAGCAATTTTTTTCGCGTTATTATTAGCATGATTGATGTAGTTTCCGAATTTGAAAATGAAATTTGGAAAATGTGCATACAGAATGTTTTTTTTTTGAAAAAAGCTTTGAAGTTTTTTTTTACAAGGCCGGCCCTGGAAACTTCAAACAGTTTGATAGGGCAATGTGTCAGATATCAATAGAAGAATCAACCCACAAAATTTCAATCCAATCGATTCAGTCGTTCTGAAGATACGGGTTGTCAAAAAATTCGACAAAATACATGAATCACCCTGTAACTTCGAAACAAACAGTGTTAGAAAAATTTCAAAGCCAGATCCTGGTTCGCCTGGTAAAACTGGACCTACCCTTAGGCTATGTCCATTTGGTGGTGAATCACCCTGTAGAGTGTGCATCAAAAACGGCCACCGATGTAGGATCGTTATTCCTCATCCGATCTTCGAAATTCAAAAACCAGTTCAAATGGTTTAATGTCTTCTATGATTTGACAGTAGATAATACTTTTTTTATTATGATGCTTCTGAGTACTGATAGTCAACTTTTGTTTTTGAAATAGCAACAATATTTTTTCAATTCCTTTTTGGATTCCTTATGCTTATCTGAATACAATGATGTATCAGTATTACACATTTTATCATCAGACACGAAGAAATATAATTGAAACTGCGAAATTTTTACACATCATAGTAGCATCACAATACCCACGATATGCACGCAATCTGGTAGGCTGGGTGCAAAATGATGTTCAAAAGCACATAGTGGGTCAGGCGTTTGGTTTTTCAAAATGTAAATGTCAAAATGTTTTCAAAATCCAAAAGAAGCTGTCCGTCTCTAAGACGTCATAATTCTCTATTTTCAGCTTATTATTTTATATCTTTTTGAGTATGTATTGTGACCTGTCATGAAGAAAGGTCGTAATGATTTTTTATTTTCACAATACAAACTTGAAAAAATATAAAATAGCACCTAAGCTGAAAATAGAGAATAAAAAAGTCTTAGAGACGCTTCTTTCGGATTTTGAAAACATTTTGACATTTACATTTTGAAAAACCAAACGCCTGACCTACTATGTGCTTTTGAACATCATTTTGCACCCAGCCTAGCAGATTGCGTGCATATCGTGGGTGTTCTGACGCTACTGTTGTGTGTCAAAATTTCGCAGTTTAATTTTTTTTTCATCTAACTTTTTCTAATAACAAAAAGTGTGATATTGATGCATCATTATATTTAGATAAGCGTAAGAAATCTGAAAAGAAATTAAAAAAATATAGTTGCCATTTGAAAAACTAAACTTGACTGTCAGTGCTCAAAAGCATCATAATAAAAAAAATATTTTTCACTGTCGAATCATAGAAGACATTATGCCATTTAAACTGGTTTTTGAATTTTGAAGATCGGATAAGGAATAACGATGCTACAGCGGTGGCCGTTTTTTATGCACTCCTCTGTATGTATTATACAACGAAATTAGGTATATATACATTTTGAAATTCTAAACATAATTGGAGCGCGCCTTATCTTTTGCCGGTACAACTTCTCCTTATTACTATTATCACAGATCGATGAGGGATGGGGGGGCACATAAATCACCCCATAAATACGCCACTGAGGGTGGCATCCCAACCAGGGTGGTATCACTTTTCTCTAGAGTTTGTTGTTGAGTTGATATTGATATTGTGTTTTTGCTGCATTCCAGTTATTTCAACAGTAAAATTTACGAGCAAGTACTACAGGTTCTTCACGTGAGACGGATACCCTCCATAAAAAAAACTATCCCTTCACGATCATTCTAAAAAGAAGAAACTTCCCTGGAAGCATTTTTTCCGTAGTTCCTGAACATGTCAAGTATGATTTTCCATTTCGTGCCACATACAGGGTGTCGCATTTTTTTTGCATTTCTACGAAACACCTGTATTCTATCATCACAATCGATGCACAGTACATGACACATCCGGAAATTTTTCTGAAAAAAAAAAATGAAAAAGTCACAATGGCGTCTCGAAAATGATGGATTCATTTCAAAATTCGAATATGACCAGAATATTTTGTTTTACTTTTAAATGACATCGAATGACATAAATTGACTAAAATATCCGGGACATTCTGATTTCTGAAATAAATCCATCATTCTAAAAAAAGTTTTTAGAGATGCCATTGTGAATTTTCCAATTTTTTTTTAGAAAAAGCTTAGACAATGCATTTTTGTAATCAGGATAACAATGTGCATCGATTGTGATGATGAAAATACGGGTGCTTCGAAAAAATTCAAAAAAAATTGCGCACCTTGTACCTATATCTACGGCACGAAGTGGAAAATATACTTGACAAATTCAGATACCTACTACGGAAAAAATTGTCCCAGGAAAGTTTTTTTTTTGAATTACATATCATGAAACGAAGGTTTTTATGAGGGGGTATCCGTCTCGCGTGAACACCCGGTACTCTGTTGGAGAACAAAGCCTTTATTGCAGAAGACCTCAGAAATTTAATTATTCATTATAATGAATAAAGATGGTTGAAATGGATCTCTCTGTCGAACTTTACTTCTTCACCATAGGCACATAAAATCTTTTTCAGCCCGGGTAAAATTTGCTGTCCGCTTCAAAGTGAGGTTAAAGCTCTCAAACTTGAGAGAATTGGCGATTGTTTGACAGAAATCTGTTACCAACATGAAAAAAATGATGATGAATGCCGGTTAAGCTCAGTTAAACTAAACGCAGACGGGAGCGAAATTTATAGTGAAGTACCCATCGTATATAAAGACATTTATTAATAAACGACTTCTTCCCAACAATTTGGGTTGCTAAAAAAAGAATGCTTATCAATATTACACGACACATAATCAGTGCAAATTAGAATTGAGAAATATAAAGCAATGTCAAAATATAAACAGTTCAAGTACTATTAACTGAATAAACAAATAAATCATGAAATAAATTATGTCTCTGAGTATGAATGATTTCGTAAAATATGAACAGATTTCTTCAAAGTTATTGCGGCTATCGATTGAATAAATTTAATTTAATTTAACCAAATAGTCAGCTAATTTTTCGTTCAAACGAACACTGAAATACTTTTAACTTTTAATAAAAAGCAACGAGAACAAAAGAAGGCCTATTTTCAATTGTTTCTGCCATCTTGAATTTTGATATGTCGGCTATTTTGAAATACGGAAATCATAGCCTATTCAATTGGCTAGCCAATGCTGGAAAGTGCGATAAAATCGGTGGCGAAATAAAAATGTTGGAAGGAAAAATTCCGAGCACGGTTTTTTATGGCCCACCCGGAACAATTACTGGAAGGCATCCCTTGATTTCGTGAATATTACACTTTGTTTACAAGTTGGTCATCTGTCACTTCGATCCGATCCCGTTTACATCGGGTAAAATACGAGTGGATGCAAGCCTTGATCCGCTCGACTCAAGTGAAGCCGGCCAATGCACCGGATCGACTTGAACTGCTCGATCCGATTGAAATCTCAATCTCGACAGTTTATATCGGCACTTTCAAGCGGATCGACCCGATCGGATAGAGTTTCGATCGGATCGAAAGCTGCGATAGAAACGCAGTCAATGTTCTTCGGGAATTATCCGGATAGCTCGCCGGATAGTTATACAGGCTGTAGGCTGTCCCAGAATTCACGCTCCAGAGTCAAAGGCAGTTTAAGGGAATAAGTACTTCAAATGTGTCAGAAAAAGGTTCAAAAAGTTTGGATTTTCATTTTTGGAGATACGGGGGTTAAGTGATGGGCCTTTGCCCCATCTTATTTTTGTTATCTGATGGGATTTTGGTGAACTTTATTGGACAGACTAAAAAGAGAAAATTAACATTTCAAACAAATCTATCGCTCCCTCCACGGGTTCCACCAAAAAATTTAAGAGTGGTTTAAGCTAAACCGAGATTAAACGGATTTTTTTTCTGGTCAATGCTGGTGGATTCATTATGGAAAATACGCTGAATCGCAAGTATACCACCCTTTTGTTAATTACCCAGCATGAAACCTGAATTTACATAGATCACTTGGCCAGAATCCATTAAGAGAAATCTCGAGTTAGCTATTAACTATTTAGTTAAATATTTTGGTGGAACCCACCCACGGCACGGCATATCTCTCAGTGTTTCTTGGATTTCCATGAACTATACATGGGCGAGTCATGAACTCATGAGCTCAAAAAACTCAAAAGATTCTTTTTTTTTATAAAAACAATCTAAAAAGGTTCCAGACGTCCCCAATGCAATATGTGATTCCACAGAATTGTTTTGCTGGCGGTTTTTATGAAAACAGTTTTTCCAAGATTTTTGGGTCACCTGTATACTAAATAAAAATGTTGCGAACACTAAAAAGGTCATTTTCTGTTTAGTCCGGTCTGAAAAGTTCACTACTAAAATCTCATCAAATAATTATAAAAAAAAAGGGGACAAAGCCTTACCTACCCTTCGGATCCCCCCCTCCATATCTTCAGATATAAAAACCCTACAATGTTTTGAATATCTTTGTGCAACATTTGAAACAATTCCCTAAACTGCCTTTTGACTCCGGACCGGGAGTTCTGGGACACGTAAATATTATTAAGTCTAATAACTCTAATAATCAACTTACGTAGTTTTATTGCTATTTCCGAGGGAAACTAATCACTTCCATTGTATTGAGCATCTGTAAAGTATAGGAATGATTGGTTAGTTCAAATCCTCTCCCCGCCTTCCCCCTCATAATCATTACCTTCCTCCGAGAACTGCCATTGAATTTCTGGCAAGTACTGAAAGTTTAACATGTTTGTTGTTGTTCTTCACTGGCGATTGGCCGAACTTTTCGGTTCAGCAAAATTCACTTGATTATTGTAATCCTTTTTCCTCGCCTTTTTCGTATGGATGATGTTGCGTAGAATTTTTATAACTGACACCAGACCTGTCAAAACTGGTATAAGAAAACAAATGCACAGTTCAAAATTTTACCTAAAAATGTCAAAAAAAGAATAATTAGGTCCACTTAACTAGACCACACACACACTAATTTTAGAGATTGTTTTTTTTTTCAAGATAAAAAGCTAGAGAGTCATCACCTTTTTTATTATAGATAACAAATTGTGAGATGCTGAGTCAAAATATCTTAAGGCTGCGTAGTGCGTATTCCCAGCAGGCCAGAATTATTTTGAGGATTTCTCCCTAGAAAAGAAGATAAAAACTCAATTTCTATTATACGGTGTACTGATGAATGTATTAAAACATTTAATAAAGAGCGTTTTTTCCCAATGATGTGAAAAAAACTGTTTTTTTTTTGGTTGACCACTTATTTAAAAAAACGGCTCTGTACTCAATTTTCTACGTCTCTAAAAATTATAAAACAGTTGATAATTTTTTCGTTTGCCAAAAAATGTCCCAACCTTTAGGAACTTTTCCAGTGTTTCAGGGCTATTATTCGGCTCCCAAAAAAATGTGGGGTAATCCAAACAGAAACAAGGTGGACAAACATTTAATGGATTCCCATCAAAATCTTCAATAAATGTATTCATAAGATACTCAACTAATCAATTTAGAGAAACCTCTTTCTTATTCAGTCCACATTTTTTGTCTTTTCCCATTTTATACTGTGCAGGGCCAAGGACGAAAACAGCAAAATCTACTTTTGTAGGATGTTTTCGAATATACCTCGGAATATACAACACACATACCGGGTGATCATTTGGAAACTATCCACCCGTAATAACTCCGGATTCCTAGTGAATATTTCTTCAAGTGAAAACAGGTCGATTTTTATATCGACGGGGACACCTACAACATACATTGTCAAATTTCTATCTTCAGCCCTTCCGCACCCCCACCCACCCCAATCTTGTGATACATCGAATATAGATAATAAAATTTTGTTTCTGAAAAAATATTTTTCAACCTTTTCAATAATTATTCTCATAGTCTTAATTCAATATTTTCGACCCCTAATTAACTTCAATGCAGTCAAGGTCATTTCTGCGTAGCATCGAGGGGAGAAAATTTTCTTTGGAAAAAGTGCCACCTGAATTCACCCCTTCGTTAACCTCCCCTCCCCCACCCAAGCATCACAATTTAGAAAACACTACCCACTTCGTGATGCATCAAGTTAAGGGAATTGGATTCTCTTTCTGAATAAACGGCGCCGGGTGATTTCGGTGATTTTCACACCACCCACCATTTGATGGACGCATCAACAGCGAGGTTATTAGCACCCTTTTTTCGGTGTCTTTCTCGTTTCACACCTTTTGCCTTGACGTCAAGGTACTTGAGAGCGCATGAAAATTTTCTCCCGGCCCAGACCGGATCGAACCCACTATCTCTAGAATTGCTTCCAAAGACGGAGTCCGCCACGCTACCGGCCGGGTTTTTTAAAATATTGTTTTCAGAAAGAGAATTTAAGTCCCTTTATTTCGATGTTTCACAGAACAGGTGGTGTATATAATAAGACAATATTTATTTTCATCCATTATAAAGATCTCATTACAAGATATTGTATAATTTGCACGTAGTTTGGATAGTTGATAACTAACACACAATAATACAAGTATTGAGAAACCATTTATACAAATTGACCTAGATCATTTCACCGAACTTTTTTATCTTGTTTACCATGTTATTTAATACTTTTTATTGTATCCCTAGTTTATTTTATTGTTGTACGGTATTCTTTGTTTAAAAGCAGCCCGAATTGTTGGGAAGATGTCATTTATATTTTTACAATAAATGTCTATATATATACACGCATCCAACTGTGAATAAAATATGAAAAAGCATAACTCCCGATGAAACACACGGAAAGCTCATAATAAAATTTGACAACAATTTAAAATCAATATAAAAAATACTGCTCAACAATGAAAGTGTTACAAAGCAAAAATTCACCCAATTTTGAACCGCTATAACTTTTGATTGGCACATCTGTTTCTGATTTTGTTTCAAGAACTGAATAGCCCGATCTTTTGGCATTCTTCTTTGTCAATATGAAATGCATAGAGCTTTTCATAAATTTTCTACAGGGTGATGAACAGAGCAGTGCAAAATTGATGAAAGTTCAACATACCCCCGTTTTCGCCAAAAATTTTTTTTGGGAGTATTAACATCAAATTTATGAAGAATGATGTGTTCCCTCGAAACGGTTTTCCAATTTTCGGGATTCCAGGCGAAACAGCCAAAATGTGATTTTTTATTGTGAATACTGCACCGGGTGATCATTTAAAATCTATCCACCTGCAATAACTCCCGATTCCTAGTGAATATTCCTTCGAGCAAAAACAGGTCGATTTTTATATCAAAGGGGACATCTCAAACATGAATTGGCAAATTTCTATCTTGAGCCCCCTCGCCCCCACTCACCCCAACTTCAAAATTTCAAACGACATGACCTACATTGCGATACATCAAATTGAAGGGAATCAAATTTTCTTTCTGAAAAAAATATTCACAAAATTTTTAACCCCACCTTCCTTCAATTGAACCAATTGAACCAATTGGACCTCTCAATTGTTTTTAATTCAGTCAGTGTCATCATAGAAAACATCGAAGAAAAGAATTTTCGGTGGAAAAAGTGCTACCCAAATTGACCCTTTTGCTCTCCCCCACCTCAGCTTCAAAAATTAACGAAACACCACCTACTTTGTGATACATCAAATTGAAGGGAATTGAATTCTCTTTCCGAAAACAATTTTTTTTAAATTTTCAACCCCTCTCCAAATAAATTAGACATTTGGGGTGTTTTGTAAGGCAAATGGGGGTTTTAAAAAATTTGAAAAAATTTTGGTCATAGAGAGAATTCAATTTCCTTCAATTTGATGTATCACAAAATAGATATTGCCATTTTAGATTTTTGAGATAAGGTGGGGGAAGCGAAAGGGTGAAATTTGGGTGGCATTTTTTCCACAGAAAATTATCTCTTCCGATGCTATGCAATATGATGTTGACTGCATTGAAAACAATTGAGAGGTCAAGAATATTAAATTGGACACTCAGAGAATTTTAGGAAGAAGGGGGGTGGGGTTAAAAATTCTATAAATATTTTTTCGGAGAAAGATAGACAGATAAACAAACAGATAGACAGATCTTATTGACAGAATCCCATTTTGGGGACCAACATTTCAAGAAATGATGCCAAACATGCCTATGTTTTGAAATTTGAGGTAAAGGCAAAAAATTCCAAAATGGCGGAAATGTGGTTAATCCAATTCTAATGACGTAGTCCCATGTTGACTAAAGAGAGTAAGAATTAACCTTTTTTCAATGCTAAAAACCCAAATTTTAGGAGTAGTACCAAAAAGTACGCTGCCAATTGGGCTTTTCTTCACCCCTACACTAGACAATAGGAACGTGTTGCATATCAAATTGCTCAGAATTGTTCAGTGAACAAGCTTACCAAATGGTGTCATCTTGATATGAAAAGTTCTAATGTTTTTGCGTTGCTACAGGAATAATTCACAGTATTCACAATAAAAAATCATATTTTGGCTGTTTCGACTGGAATCCCGAAAATTCAAGAACCGTTCCGAGAGAACACATCATTCTTCATAAATTTGGTGTTGATACTCCCAAAAAAAATGTTCAACGAAAACGGGGGTATGTTGAACTTCCATCAATTTTGCACTGCTCTGTTCATCACCCTGTAGAAGTTTTATAAGGGGCTCTATGGATTCCATATTGACAAGAAAGATGGCCAAAAAATTGGGCTCTTCAGTACTTGAAACAGAATTGGAATCGTTTGTGCCAATCAAAAGTGACAGCGGTTCAAAATTGGGTGAATTTCTGCTTTGTAACACTTTCATTGTTGAGCAGTTTAAATCAAAAAAATATATATTTAATATACACATATGACAAATATAGAGCTAAAGAATTTCGGGGTGGAAAAAAAATCAATTTCGAGTCAACCAGCACTTGCAAAAAATTCATCAATCGTATAGAATACAAACTGAAAAAGAAAACCCCGCAGCAACTCCTTGAAAGCCCTTTCAAGCCCATCTAGGATGCCGCTGACTACACAAAAGAGAATTGCGAGGTTGAGAAGATCAAATTGGACATTTAAAGAATTTTAGGAAAAATGGGGGTGGGGTTGAAAAATTTCAAAAATATGTTTTCCAGAAAGAGAATTTCATTGGAGAATTTGGAGAATTTAATGAAAGAAAAGTTGGAGTATGTGGGGGCGAATGGGGCTTGAGATAGAAATTTCCCCAATGTATGTTTTAGATGTTGCCCTCAATGCCTCAATATAAATAGAAATCGACCTGTTTTTGCTCGAATATCATGTTTCGCTCCAGTAGTTTTTTCAAATTTTCAACTAAGTGTTGTTACTGAATTGATGGTATAATCTGAAAATATCTTATAATTTCATTGATTCTTTGTTGTTTCGGAGCGCACACCTCAACTTTTTAAACTATCTAGGATCGCGACACTCAAGAAAACACTTCAAGCTCAAGAGCTATTCAAGAAGAGATTGTGTGATTCTGAGATATGCCCATTTATGCAATGTCAACTTGAATATATGCATATATGCATTTCAAGATGTTTTCTTTTTGTTTATCGTACTATCAATTTAGAAGTTAACTATCAATTTAACACGCCTTCATTGGCGTGTTAGTTTATTTCATGCTTGAACAATGGCGTTAATGAGAGAAATTAAAAGGAACTCAGATTCGAACTCAGTTGTAGGCTGCGTTGCTTCACAGCTTCCGTGCAGTCACGTCAAATTTCCCAGTCAGCATTATCTCATTGTTTTCGCATCATGGAACATGTTACTGTGCGAGATCTGGCATTGGCAAAGCTAACATTTGAACATACAAAATAACACATATCGTTAACTAAAACGCGTAATTGTGTAATAGAGAATTGCATTTTCATGTACGCAACTAAAAGGCATATGTCGCTTTTGTATAACACCCGATGTATTTTAATGTGTATGCATGGGGTGCGGCGCTCATTGTTCCTAATCGATTTTAATCGGTTTTAGTTCAACCCCGGGAAAAGGCAGTGACGAGAATGGTCCTACAAGAAATTCTAATAACTCAGATCTTTTAAATTTCGACGGAGATCCACCGTGAGTCTTTTCATGTAAGTCGAAGCAAGTCACATGAGATCTGTAATGTGTTTGGTTTTTAGTCCTACTTTGGAAGAAATCAGGAGTTGGGGGCGGTCGTTCGATAGGTTGATGCGGAGTCCTGGTAAACGGATTTCGTCGAGTGGTTTCGTTTCGCGATTAATCTGGTTTGATTTTCAGCTGGACGAAGAGTGTTCAGAGATTTCCTTCGGTGTGAATACTCGGAAGAGAATATATTGTTTTGGTTGGCTTGCGAGGAACTTAAGAGGGAGAATAATCCGGAGGTCGTGGAGGAGAAGGCCAGAATTATTTACGAGGATTATATTTCGATTTTGTCTCCCAAGGAAGTGAGTGGTTGTGTGGAGGACCAAAAAGATTCCTGACTAATATGGAGCTTTTGTTTTTTCCAGGTATCGCTGGACTCGCGAGTACGAGAGATAGTCAACAGGAATATGGTGGAACCAACTCCGCACACCTTCGACGAAGCTCAACTTCAAATCTACACTTTGATGCATCGAGACAGTTACCCACGCTTCGTCAACTCTCAGTTGTACCGCACGCTGGCCCAACAAAACAGTCAGAATAACCAGAACAACCAAGGCCCGAGCCAGGACGATCGGGCACCCGACCAGGAAATAGGATAGCGCCTTTTGGCCTCAACATACTTGGAGCCCGGCATCACGGCGGCCTAACGAGACCTCGAGACTCGACAGTCGACAATAACTCGGAACTCGGAAGGGCGGCTGAGGCCGACGCACCTCTTCGGATCATTCCTCGCCCCTCCCCCTAGTGCACTTGCGGGCAGTTGCACAGTGCGGGCAGTGCCCAGTGACCGGTCGCCCGGACCAACACTAACATTTCTATACCGTTATTTTGTTACCGCGGCATTTCATAGCAATCAACTCTGGACGTCATTCGTCGCTCACTTCTTAAATATTAGTGTTGTGTCATAATAATAACGAAGTTATGGTTCAACTCACTTCTAGGGTTAGGTACTGCGGCATAACAAAACAAAACAAAAAGTAAAAGTAATAATAAGGGCTACTTGTCTCACTAGTCAACACCTCCCCCCATACCCCCCTCCCCCATTTCACCGCCAGTAACCGCCGCGACGCCGCGACTTACAATATGATGATGTGATATACAATACGTAGCGACTCGACCACGGCGGTCAGCCCTGCCCTCATTCAACTTGCACCACACCATGTACCCCAAAATTATAGTACTACACTAATAATCGACACACTGTGAAATTCATATGAATAAATATCAAATACACGTTTGTTGTCTTCATTTATGACCGCTGTTTATTATTTCACGCTGTTTCATTATCAACACCTAGTTAGCTCATCAGTCCTCTCTGGAGCTCAATAATTCCACTTTTGGAAATTTTTGTAATGGACGACGAAAAATATTTCACCTTCGGGAACAGTGAAATGAAGAGGAACGATGGGTTTTATACCAAGAATGTAAAGAACTGCTCAAATGAAGTAAAATTCAAGGCAAAAGCCAAGTTGCGTCGTATGATCTACCAAAAGACCAATGAAATCGATGTTGCTTCCGTCCAAAGTCTCATGCGACAAGTTTAGACCAAACTGCGGGCCATCAAAGACAATGGACTTTTATCAATTCCATGACTTATGTTTTTAAATAACTATAGATGTAAGATTGAGATGTTGAAACTTTTTTTGAAATTATAGTATTCCTGCAATAGATAAGAGGTCCTCGAAATTTTTCCGGAAACTTTTGTTACATACGTAATTACGGAATCAGGTCAGAATTAGGTATGAAATGCAGGCAATAGGGTAGTGACCACCATCAAAAAATATTAAAAAAAATCATACTAATCGAATGTAGAGCCTTAATAACAAGACTACGTTTCGTGAAAATTCGAAAAAAAAAGTTCCAAGTGTCTCAAAATCTGCCTTGAAAGTGGCTACTTTTGCGAACGATTTCAAATCTACCGAGCGGTAAGGCGGGCTGTGACGTTTCAATCTTTTGACAGTAGTGGGGATGACCCCACCTCCGTTGCCTGTGTGTCAGTGTTGACGTTGACGTTTGCCAGCATAACATAACCATTGAAGTCTGATGTAGTTTTGAAATATTCATAAATCATGAAAGATTTTACCAACTTTCCATATTTTTAAGCAAAACAACTAAACAACACGAGTCACCGCACAGATACACAAAGCGTTATTAACAATATAACAATCAGCTGTTACGAGCGTTGACGGGTTGACGCTAGTGCTTTTTGTAGTAAGTTCTGTAGTGTTGTCAAGCCTGCTTCTCCGCCTATGAAAGATTGTGACGTCATCGCGCCAAATTTGAAATGATCAAAAACTTTCATGATTTTTTTTACCAAGAAAACTTACGAAAAAAAATCTGTCAACTATATAGCGTCACTTATCAAGAAGTGAACTTTTAAAAAAAATAATAAAAAAAAAATCGGTCACTACCCTATTAGCATACTGAGGTTCCAGCTCTTAGCTTCAGACTGCCATGCCGGGTGCCGGCCATCCAGAGGGAACGTGAGGGTCCCGGAATTCGGCGATAAAAATGTAGACGGATCAGGTTACCGTCTGGTCTTGGTTTTATCGTCGTTCCCAACAGTCTAGAGTAGCTAGGCAATGATGTAGCGAATACCCGAAAATATAGTGTTCAATTGTTGAGAAGCAATAAATACCAAAATCAGCTTGAGTCGCTTGGCGTATAGCTTACCATGGACCATCTGAGGAACAGGGAGTGCGGAGTGAAACCGCAGTAGCGGGGATACGCACAGCAGTGAAGCGCTATAAAACGGTGCAGTAAATATCGCAGTCCAACAAGAGGACATAAGCGCTTCCTATTCCATGGGTTGCGCTGAAAATATGGCATGCCAGCGAGTGTGAAGTTTTGACGAATGCATATCATCTGCCCCGGCTTTACACGATTACACGAAGCCAAAAGAGTATATACATGTATATATGCCTATGATATTATTAAATACAATTGGAACCTGATACAAAAGTTCAGTAACGGCTCGCCTTAACCCCCAATACGATGAACACCAACGCAAGGAACGGCAAAACAAACATCCAGTCACCTCGCATTTCCTAGCCAGATCAAATTTTTCAGCGCCAATCAATAATGTGTTACTGCGGATGTTCGTTTCTTGACACACTTCCATCCCTTATCGATTCCCAAGTGCTCTAATGATGGCACCAACTGCGATTGGCACTACGATTTTGTAACGGAACACTTGGCACAAAATCTATGACGCCCTCTTAAAAGCCCCATACATCATGCAAATTCTACCCACATTTCCGTTTGCTGCTGTCGCGCGCTGTTTCACGTCCAAATCTCTGTTGCATTTTGACCGAGATTTTGACCCTGCTAAAAGTATCGGTAGGTACCTATGAAATAAGTTTCCAAACAAAAGTGTTCAGAAAAAAAATCTTGAAACATTTCAGATGGTCCGTAGAAGACCGCATTCAACTGGGGCCCTATTTTCGGGAACAAGGAACAGATCACTTAGAAAAAAATCAAATGCTTTATTTATCTCCATTTTTGATACATTAGGTATACAGGGATGTTTCGCAATTACGGTTCCAAACTTCTAGGGGAGATTCCTCATCAAAAATGGACCAGGAAAAAATATAACTTGGACATCGAAGTGCACTATTGAAAAGTTACAGGGTGTTCAAGTTGACTTTTTTAAATCGATTTTTTCACATAACTTTTGAACCGCTGAACCGATTTTGTTCAAATTTGAAACAAAGTTAACTGAAATAGGTCTCTATCCAATAATGGTAACGTGTTCAAAAAAAAATGCTTGGGCGTAGATGTTGGGGAGTGTTGTCATATTTTCGCCGAAACTTTGTAAAACATCTGGAAATCGCCACTCAATGAGCACACTTTTCTTTTCCCTGAAACTTCCCTGTTTCTCAAAAAAAATTGTGGCTCATCAACTTCTACGAAATTCTAGATAACCTACTACTGCTGAGAAATCATGAGTTTTTTTAAATTCTAATTTTCAAGCCTTTTTTTTGCCCTGCATCAACTACTAGGTTATTAGCAGGTTTTTCCCATGGGCATGGGGTTTTTCTTTTCTTCTTCTTTTTCACGATAACAATGATGACGATAACAACGAAGAAGAAACAAAATTTTATTCAACTAGTTACAAGTACAACATATTATTGTAGATCTATAACCGTAAACCGTAACTAAAAATAGTTCGAAAAATTCAACGAGGAAGTGACATCAGTGCAAAGAGTTCCCATCACACTGATGGCATTTCCCCGTTGAATCGCGAGTGATAGTCTTTCTCTAAACCAGGAGCCCTCTTTGTGATTTCCGGTGGCTTCTACCAACTTGAGGCTGATGTCTCGAATAAACGCTCGCGCACTTGGACCAAAAGAGCCAAAAGTCTCGATGGCGATTGGGATGAATAAATACTCGTTTGACAGGACGCTGTATTTAATCCTTTTTTTGGCCTCAGCCTTTTCAGCCGCCGCGCCTGGGCATATAGCAGTGCTGGATAAGTATGATGGAGCCACCGTGTCGACTATTGTCAAGTCCCAGACAAGACATTTCCCGAGGGGTCGACCACGGTCAAAAATCTGGTACAAAAAACCTCCAAATAGAGTAAAACCTCCAAATAGAGTAAAACCTCCAATACCTCCACAATATCTCCACATATCTCCACGGATCCCCACGGATCTCCACGGATCCCCACGGATCTCCATAAGATCTCCACGGATCTCCACAAAACCTCCACGGATCTCCACAAAATCTCCATGAATCTCCACAGTCTAGCGCATGCGCAGTTTTCGCATACATTCGTACACACATACTGCATATAGGGTTGTCTCAAGTGGGAATCAAATCCAATTGTTTTCTGATAAGTTTGTGATTGTGACCGTGTCATAAAGACGACTTCGATTTCGATCATTCCATAAGTAGGGATGGACTACAAACAGTGGCTAGGAAGGTTTTCTGAAAGGAATTTTGCGGAAGATACACACATTTTGAAGAAAAAATGCATGAAAAGTAGGAAACTACGCAGTCTATTTTTAGCGCCGGGCGGATATGCAACCTCCCGAACGAAGTGGAAATGGTACTTAACGAAAGAATAAACACACTAATGGGACTGGGGAGTAAAAAAGAGTTGTTGAGCCGGGAAAAGCTGAAAATAACGCGTCATAAAACAAGACAGGGCAGGAAATGGCAAGAAATCTTGAGAAAACCAGGAAAAGACCTTGTTTAGTGGTAATACGCTACCAAAAGGCACAAACGGGACCGTTGAGCGGAATAGAGGTGTTGGGCGAGGACAATCTGAAAAGAACGCGTCATAAAACAAGAAACAGAGCTGAAAATCGCTAACAATCGTAAAAAAACATTAAAAAGTAAGAATAACTCACACGAAACGGGAAGAAAGTCGCAAGATAAGGTAGTCGACGCGTGTAAAGAAAGAATGAAATGCAGGGAAAAAACCGAAAGAGCTCAAGAAAAGGATAACAACGCATCAAAATCATCGCGCAAAAGCATAAAAAGGCGTAAAGTACTTGAAAAAAGGAATGAAACACAGCTCCTATACGCAACATACGAGTGACAATACAACTGTACAATTTTCGTAGCGTGCTTTTATTTTCCGCTCAAGTGATATAGGCAATCAACAATACAGCCGTTTTCACTGTTGCCTAAGTTGAGCCCGTGGGGTCCCATCAAAAGTTCTGTATTGACCCTGCATGACACAAAAGCTGAAATATCTGGCACGTATTCTGTTTTCTTCTTTACAGCATACACTTTGAAAGGCACAATAACAATAACCTGCAATGAGCGATGTCGCACCCAGCTGTCGGCTAGCTGTCAAACGTTGACCATTGTGAATGAAACGTCAATTGTCAAAAAAAAGACCAGCAAGAATAGGGTGTGGTTACCATGGCGATAAGCAAAGAAAGTTAACAATAGGGGCTTGTCCTGAGCAATCATTTCAGGGACATGCGCTGAATTTTAGGCGGGCTTTTTGAAACAACCGGACAAAAACCTTTGAATCCTACTCTAATCCACCTGTAATGTAATACAGCGCGGAAGATTTCCAGCGCTAGTCTATTTTTGAGATAAAATAGCTATAATATTTCATCTGTGCAAAAACTTTGTTCATGACAAAAGGTGCGTTCAGTCAGCTTATTTAGCCGCAAGTTTTAATTTTAGTCGTAAGCGCTGCATCGCTCATTGGCTGTTCTGAGGAGGCTGGTTCATAAGAGCCAATGGGCGTCTCTGCGCTTGCGACTAAAATTAAAACATGCGGCTAAATAAGCTGACTGAACGCAGCTAAATCTGCGTAAATACATTGGTTTGTCCGGTTGTTTTCAATATCCCGCCATTATTTGCACCTCGGACATGTGCAGTATGCGGCCAGGAAAATGCCCTGTTTAAGTGCGAAAACTGAATAGTTAACGTAAGTAAATTGTATTCTCCCGTATCTAGATCGACTCAAAATGATTGCATAAGGAAGAGAATGGTGGTTAAATTGTTATTGTGAAATGCACGGCTTCAGGTCCCCTTTATGACAGGGCCACCTACTTTTTCCTTGTAATCTCCTGGGTTAAACTTTCGCCGGCGTGCAGTTTACTGCATCCAAGATTTATTCTCGAAAAGTGCTATTTCGCTTATGTCAAACTGGCCTTAAAAAAAAAACTGGCACTCACCTTGATTTTCTCATTCGCAACGATTCGAAACCAACACGAACATTTCGACGAGCACGAAAGTTACGTGTTTGGCTTAAACGTCAATAACTTGAAAACAAGAAAGGGAAAACAGGAGTGATATCCGTTACAGGTCGTCTTGAATTTGAATAGGATAGTACAGAATTATGTATTAACGATATCAAAAATTTGCTGTTCTATCAATACGAAGTATTTCTTTACTATTTTTAACTAGAGCAGGCCAACGAATCAAACTTATCAAAATATTGATTCAAAGATATCATGACTTCAAATATCGGAAAAATGTCCAAATTGAGCAAAAATCTCCACAAATCTCCACGGATCTCCATAAAACCTCCATGGATCTCCACGAAACCTCCATGGATCTCCACGAAACCTCCACGGATCTCCACGAATCCCCAAAAACCCCCACGGATCTCCACGGATCCCCACGGATCTCCACCAAACCTCCACGGATCTCCAAGGCAAGGGACAGAAAACCTCCACGGTGGTTAACCTCTCGACATTTCCCATGACTATATGGAATTAAGGACATTCCATCGGGACGTTTGCCATCAGTGCGAGCCATCAGACCAGGTGGTTCAAGGACAGGATGAAGACCAATCGTTGTTAAAGCTTGCTTGATAATGTTGTTGGCTTCCTGGTGCCTTGTACTGTGCCCTTTGCTAAATTTACAAGAAAGTCCATGAGTTCCTGTCGCGTCGACGAGAGACCCGCATCGACAAATGTGTGGTTCCACCGTTTTACACCCAAGTCTCAGACCTGACGAAATGCGGATAATATGTCTGTCCAACAGTGTTCCTATATTGGACGATGGTAAGGCATGCAACCAGGAGCTGGATTCTTTCCGTGATACTGCTAACAATCGGGCTTGGTCCCTCATGTCAATGGCGGTTTCAAAAAGATGGGTTTTGGCCACATTGATGATGGGATCGTCCCCAGTCGCGTTGTTTTGCAGACGTTGGTAAAGTGGAGCTAGTGATCTGCTGCCAAATCATTATGGCTTCTGCTCTTCCGTGTAAAACAGTTTGTAAAGAGTTGGATGATAAAATATGAAAAAGGTCTTCACAAAATGTTGTAGAAGATATAAAACTTGGTAAAGCCACGTCAACAGCAGATCTGATGCCAAAACCTCTAGAATTCACAGGCAGAGAAGCTTGCATCCATTTGTTATTAGATAATTTTATGTTTAGAATTACGAAAAAGTACTGTAAGATTTACATCTTTGGATCAGTGTGGGATTTATCAGTGAGGTTTTGTTTCATAGGTTGTTTTGAATATAGGTGCCCGCTTCATTTTTTTTGCGGAAGAAATGTGTAAGTGACGACATAAGCGATATCGTTTTGGAAACTGTTTATTAAAATATGCGTTGAAGCTGAAGTGGGCTTGTTAGTCAGTTGAACCACACATTTAGAGTGCTAAGATATTGTTACGTATTTCGCGTACGAGTTCGATTATAATAATTGAGACGATCGTTTCAAAACATACACTGCGTACTACAATAAATACACGCCAACAATTATTTACGCTCGGAATATATCGCAGGTACTATCGCTTCTTATCCGCTCGCTGTCTCTTCCAATTCATAACTGCCCGTGAGCTGACGGTTGATGCCTTTTGTAGGCCTCCGAATAGTGTTCCCTTCCCGAATAATCCCATACATTTCGCGTATAATTCTGCCGTGCTGTAGAGCCGGCGCCGCCGCCAAATGGACAGATGTGCCTTGATCAGGCGTTGGAGTCTCCATGTATTCCAATGCCATCGAGTTCACTCTAGAAATGTCCAGAGCTCCGCGCATTTGTACAGTGCGGCTGTGGAAGAGTCTAGAAATATCACGTGTTTCCAAATTGCACGGGCATCGCCGCTCGTAACAATATTCTCGAACTAAATCAAGGTCTTTTTGTCTGAGACAATGCATAAGTGATATCTTTTGGAAAACTATTTATTAAAAAGATGCATTAAATTTTTATCTTATTTTTAGTAATATGACTATACTGTGGCAATTTAAATTTCCCACATTCTTCTTGCCGCAGAAGTACGGAACATTCCGGTAAAATAGGAGTAAATTCTTATCTGGATGGGTAGCGGGGATTGGCCGAGTTGACCTGTTGGGTAGGGAGGAACTGAGAAGTCACTCTGGGTGCCATGATTGCGAGGAACGCAAGTTGATAACAACAATTATTACAAGTTTCTCTTTTTCGCCGATGGCACATATTTAGTTGCAACCCTTTTGTCAATAAAAGGCAAGTAATCTCAGTTCTTTCTCTGCTCGACATCGCGATTTGGCTAATCTTCCGTTTCACCCTTTCAGGGTTTTTTGGCCAGGATTAAAATTCTCCGGAACACTCGAATGTAAATTTCTTTATTTCAAAACTTTCTCTTCATTACAAAAACCGTGACCTTTTGCCTTTAGTGATTCGGGCATTAGTGCCAATTTAAAAACTAGGTAAATAGAGAATAAGTTGCGAATCACTTGGCGCCCGTCATTACCGAGATTTCAAGGAACGCTTAAAGCCACCCACGACCCAAGCTCTTCCAAAACACCCGAGCGCCGTTCGCACCGACAAAAATTTGGTTATTCATTGGCGCCCAACGTGGGTCCGTTTCTTGAAATTTCACAATTTTCTTTTTGGAGGGTGGCCGTTTTATTTACTTCTTTACTTCATTTTGAGACATTGGCAGTTTAATCTCTTAATTTTGCCGTACAAAAGGAACTTGCATCACACCCAGAGTCAACGTTTTTGTAGTTTCGTTATCTATATGTTTTGTACTTTTGCTTGGTCCTACCGTTCGAAATTTAAAAACTTCGAACGATTTATCGAAGTTATTTATCAATTTATTATGAACTCGTAGTACCTACGTTATTTAAATTTTAAAATAGAGTTACGATATTCGGGTTCGCCTATCTCGAAATTAAATGCGCTGATTTACTTGTAAACAAACTGCACTTTATTAGCTACTACCGACACAACTAAATAACGCACAGAATTATTAATCGCTCAGAAATTCACAATGTCGCTTAAGGTGTTGACGCCACGATCGCTCGATTCAAACTCTCTCGATGTCAGGTCAAGCTCCTCTCTTAGAGTGGCATCGAAGGTTCTGGATGCTTCCTGATGATGTTTACAGCACACGAGGATTTCTCTGGTATCTGCGTCGAGAATATACGCGTATTTTCTACGGCACCTCCGCCAGAAGTCTCGACGTGTCATGACCTACCGCTGAAGTCTCTCGATGCTTCCCGAATGCAACGCGTAATTCTAGATCTCTCTAGAAAAAGCCGGGATGGTCGCGAGCTTCGTAGCACTGCCCCCTTCATAAGCCTGTTCGTCCCGAATAGGCTGAACATTACTCCCCGCGTAACGTGCGAGACGATCGAGGTGAACAACTTTCATTTTGGTTCTCGGGGCTCGCTGGATCCGATAAACAACGTCGTTGATTCTCTTGACCACCGTGTAAGGTCCTTCCCAGGCGGGGTGTAACTTCGGTGACCTCCCCTTTCTCCGTTGAGGATTGTATAACCAGACAAGATCACCAGCTTGAAATCCTGCTGAATTCGCCTTCAGGTCGTAGCGTGTCTTCATCCGGTCGGTGGAGAGTCGAATCCGGTCCCGCACTAATTCATGAACGTCGTGCATCCGCTGTCTCAAGTCGTCGACATACTCCGGAACAGCTTTGGGGTCGTCCTCTGGCGTGCCAAATTGCAAATCGCAAGGGAGACGTATCTCCCGACCAAACATGACCCGGGCTGGTGTTTCGCCTGTTGTGTCATGAATTGCCGCTCGATATGCCATCAAAAACAATGGCAAATGACGGTCCCAATCTCGCTGATGTTCGTCAACTACCTTTGACAAATGCTGCTACATCGTCCTGTTGAATCGCTCCGCCATTCCGTCAGACCGTGGATGAAGAGGCGTAGTCCTTGTTTTCTTGATCCCAAGCAAATCACAGACACCCTGGAACACGTTGGATTCAAAGTTGCGTCCTTGATCCGAGTGCAACTCCAGTGGTACACCGAAACGACTGATCAGGTTATCCACCAGCACACCCGCCACTGTGGTAGCCTCTTGGTTTGGTAAGGCGTATGCTTCTGGCCACTTGCTGAAGTAGTCCATGGCAACCAGGATGTACTTGTTGCCACTCTCTGTTGTCGGGAACGGTCCGGCCACATCAATCGCGATGCGTTCAAAGGGTGCTCCAACATTGTAGGTTTTCAGTTCCGCTCGGGTACGAGTCCTTGGTCCCTTGCTGGCCGCACAAACTTCACATTTACGGCACTATGCTTCCACGTCGTTCCAGCAGTTTACCCAATAGAACCGCTCGCGCACCTTGGCCAACGTCTTGTTCACCCCAAGGTGTCCTCCGGTGACGCCGTCGTGCATCTCTTTTAGGACCTCCTTCACTCGTGTCTTGGGGAGCACCAATTGAATCATCTCCCTCTTTCCATCAGGGCTCTCCCACACTCGTTTCAGCAGACCGTTCTCTATTTTCAGAGATTTCCATTGGGCCCAGAGAGCTTTAAATTCGGGCCCTTCGTCAGAGATTTCAGCCCACTCTGGTCTGTCCTGACCATTCTCCTTGCGTTCAGCAAGTGCACCAATAGCCGGGTCTTCACGTTGCTCTTTTCTGAGTTCAGCTGTAGTCCAATTTCTCGGGGTCGCAACAACGATTGCTTTGACGCCAACGTTTCCATTCTGCTTGTCCACTCTTCTGCAATGCTTGGAATCCTCTTGGCACGGTCTTCGAGAAAGACCATCCGTGTTGCCATTGCCATGACTCTTTCCAGGACGAAATTGACTTCCTCGATCAGCAGCTCCCCGTTCCAGCATGAAACAGTCTGCTTGATCTCCTCGATCAGCAGCCCCCCGTTCAAGCATGGAACAGTCCGCTTGACCTTCTCGATCAACAGCCCCCTGTTCCAGCATAAAACGGTCTACTTGACCTCCTCGATCAGCAGCCCCCCGTTTCAGCATGAAACGGTCAGCTAAAGAGTATCGTCGTCTGCAGTCGCGTTGCAGATGTCCGTCCTTTCCACATTCGAAGCAACGTGGTCTTCCTCCTCTACGATAACTTTCTCTCGGCTGGTGACTTTCTCGATCAGCAGTTCCCCGTTTCGCTATGAAACGATCTGCTGAACTCGACCATTGCCTGCAATCCCGGCGCAGATGTCCCGGTTTCCCACATCCGAGAAGCAACGTGGCCTGCCCCCTGTCCTTGCTTCTTTATTTTCCAAAGCGATGAGAATCTTCTGGAACATCTCTTGGACTGACGGGGACTGTGAATCGCTGGCCTTCCTGACTGTTGGATTCTCGGGTGCTTCCAATGTCGCTTCTCTGATTTTGAAGTGACGTGGAGAATTCTTGGCTGCTTCGATACGAATCGCGTGGATTAAGGCATCGGTGAGCGTCGCTGGGTTGCTGATTGTGACCATCTGGCGCAACTCGTTGTCCCTCAGTCCATTGATGAAGGTTTCTTTCGCAATATTAGCCAGCAGACTTGATGGATAGGCTGGATAAGCAAGGTTAACCAGCCTCTGGACGTCGGCCTCGAACTCCTGCAGGTTTTCTCCGCTCTTCTGTACCCTGGTTCTCAGACGGGTCTGGTGTATCTGCTGCACATGGTTGTCACCGTAGCGAACTTTCCAGCACCTTCACCAGTGTTTCGAAACACTTCTGTTCGTTCTCAGGTATTGTCTGAAGCAGCTCCAATGCCGGACCCCTGAAAGCAAGAACCAGTGCAGTAGCCTTTTCCTCGTCCGTCCATCCGTTGGCTTCGGCCGCTGCGTCGAATTGCCTCTTGTAAGTGGACCATGGGCTTTGTCCATCAAAATTCGGCAGCTTCACGCGATGGATCCCGCCCGTGCTCGTCGCTGAACTGGAAATGGCAGTTTTTCTAACACGTTGTTCCAGTTGCAAGATGTTTGCCTCCATCGCTGCCACCTTCTCGTGGACAAATCCTTGGACCGTTTGTATTTGGTCCCTCATCTGTCCATGCACGTCTTGTATCTGTTCGTGTACATTATCTAGAATGTCAGCTTTCAACTTCTTTTGTTCCTCCTCTAGATAATGCAATTGACCCTCCAGTACTTCTCTGAGCTCTGTTTTCTGCTCTTCGAGAACTTTCTTAAATTCTTCCTTCTCCTCAAGCCGTCTCTGCTCTTGGTGTTCTAGAATTCTTTCTTGCTTCTACTCCTAGGCTTCCAGAACTTTCTTCAATTCCATCCTTTCTTCGAGCCGTCTCTGCTCCTGCTGTTCTAGAACTTTCTTCAATTCTTCCTTCTCTTCGAGACGTTCCTTTTTTTTGTTCTTGCATCATCGCCATGATGCTCGCTAAAGCCTTTTCTGTTTCTTTTTGTGTCATGCTTCTGGTCGTCATCAAACGATTTCTCGAATGTTCCGACAATCGGCGCAGTCACTAATCGATTACCTCGAAATCAGCAGTTGAAATTTCCAAATTCCGAAATATCCACTTCTGCCACCAGTTGTTACGATATTCGGGTTCAACTATCTCGAAATTAAATGCGCTGATTTACTTGTAAACAAACTGCACTTTATTAGCTACTACCGACACAACTAAATAACGCACAGAATTATTAATCGCTCAGAAATTCACAATGTCGCTTAAGGTGTTGACGCCACGATCGCTCGATTCAAACTCTCTCGATGTCAGGTCAAGCTCCTCTCTTAGAGTGGCATCGAAGGTTCTGGATGCTTCCTGATGATGTTTACAGCACACGAGGATTTCTCTGGTATCTGCGTCGAGAATATACGTGTATTTTCTACGGCACCTCCGCCAGAAGTCTCGACGTGTCATGACCTACCGCTGAAGTCTCTCGATGCTTCCCGAATGCAACGCGTAATTCTAGATCTCTCTAGAAAAAGCCGGGATGGTCGCGAGCTTCGTAACAATAGCTATCTATATTTCTAGGTAGAGGGACCTACGCTTTTTTGTAGATTGAACAAATTTTTGAATTTTGTTCAGTTGTACATACATATTACATACTTGTACATATACAACTTATTCAGTTGTATACAAACTGCTAATTATCACATTATCTATTCATAAATACGTGTCAGAATAAGTTCTGAAACTTATTTCGTTAATATTATTGAGCTTTATAGTCTATTTATATTTACACATTTTCAGAAACCAAATTTATAAAAATCAAAATGGAATCCACCATGAAACTCAAACACTTACTGATGAATTGAATTATGAATTACGTATTCGGGGAATAAACACAACTAAAGACTATGATACAAAAGAGGAGATGCTTGCGAAACTTTTGGATAAAGATAAAACCCGTCCTAATTTGAACTATGTAAATCCAGATTACAATTTTTATTGGGAAAAGGTTGCAATTACGAACACAATTGCTTCCATAAAGAGTGTCATCGCCGATTGCGAAGGTCCCAAGTCTGATTCAGCATACCTACGCGTTCAGTCAAGAATTAAGCATATCACAAGTAGAGTTGATAGGTTGAAACTCACAGATCCTGCCGTTGAAAATGAAATTGTTCAAGAGTTTAGGGATGAAGCCTTGTTTGGAGTTAGAAATTTTACTTGATGAAAAGATTATAGAACACATTCCTGTCGTTGCACAAAACAGTATGCCGCAGAACTTTCAACTACCGTCAACACACCTACTACGATTGTTACAAATCCTAAATTCGTCGATGTGTCTGAATGGGCAGTTTCTTATAGCGCGGGGACGGGGATAGCGATTATGACTCCTTGATAGATTTTTTGGAAAGAATTGAGGAATTGCGTGTCTCCAGGGGAATTGATAAGAAACATCTTTTCAACTCAGCTGCCGATTTATTTTCTGGCAATGCTCTATATTGGTTTCGCTCTATCAGGAGTAACTTAAAACTTGGGATGATGTTGTAGCTTTGCTGAGACAAGAATCTCTTCCCGCCGATTATGAAGATAAGATTTGGGAACGAATTAGATCAAGAATCCAACAAAAAGGGGAATCAGTTGTAATTTTTGTTGCTATTATGGAAAATCTGTTTCGAAAATTAAGTAGGCCTTCCGCTGATGTAACAAAGTTAAAGCACATCAAGAATAATTTACAGCCTCACTATCTTACACAGCTTGCTTTAATACCAATCAATAATATATCAGAATTAATAAGAGCTTGCGAAAATATCGATGAAGCGCTAGAACAAAAGAACTCTAATATAAAACAACTTAAGGACGGCATTTCCTAGCATAAAATATGGCTGAAACAGACTGCGGATCAGCTGCAGAGCGAAAGAGAAAGAGATAGATTCTTGTGGCGTGAGTTTCTGCCAAATCTGAGCAGCTGAAAATTTAACAAAAAAATGAGTTATTCAAATCTGGGCTGGCAAGAGAATGAGGGACTTTTTTTGAAAAAGATATAAAAATTTTGGAGAAAAAAAATCGAGCTTTTCGAATTTTGAAATTTTTAAATGCTTATTAATTTTCATTCTAGATTTTAGATTACTCTTCATTTTTTCAAGTCTCTTACTCCATTGGTTCTCATGAAACTCACGTTTAAAGAAAAAACACTAGGAAATGCCGTCCTTAAGTCTCTTTCCTCAAGTAAAGAATGTGCTTGTGCAACAGTAGCAAACAAAAATGAGCCCGAAACACTTTCTCCACCTCGCTCTCCGCGTTATCGAACATTTAATGAAAAATCGAATCACCCTAGTCACCCTAGTCAACATCATAATAATAATAATACAAAACCCTCGGTAAAGCACAGTTCCTTTTCTAGTAATAATAATAATCGGGAAAATCGTCGTAAATCGGTTGATCATGAATTTAAAGTTGTTGTCTGTTGGACCGGGATGGAGTGAATGGTAGGAATAGGAGTTGGCAAAATGGTTTTATAAAGCATCGTTCAACTATTGACAACATTGTGCAACTTAAGTCGGAAATACGCGAGGAAATACGTGAAGCCTTCGCTGTAAAACAGGTAAAAACTATCTAAAGGATTTCTTCCTCAAAAATGGAGATAAAAACTCAATTTTTTTTATACGGTGTACTGAGTGTATTAAAAATTGAGTACAGAGCGTTTTTTCAAAAATGTGAAAAAAAATTATTTTTCGTTTTTTGTTGACAACTTTTTTCAAAAAACGGCTCTGTACTCAATTTTCTACATCTCTCAAAATTATAAAAAGTTAATAATTTTTTTGTTTGTCAAAAAATGACCCAGTAATCCTTCAGAAACTTTCTTAGTGTTTTAGGACTATTGGGCTCCTAAAAAAATGTGGGGTAATCCAAATGGAAACAAGGAGACAAACATTTGATGGAATCCCATCGAAATTTCTATATCTCTTCACCTTTATTTTTGAGAGAGAAATATTGATACCCTGCGTATAAAGCCTTTTGCCTTTATCCAAAATCTCATGAAAAACAGGACATTTGAGGTGAAAGCCAATAGTATATTCTCACAAACAAAAGGTCTAGAAAACGGAGTTCCTCAAGGATCTGTAATAAGTGTGACTCTCTTTTTGGTAGCAGTTAACGAGATACTAAAAAAGATCTCCCGTCCGCTGCGGCCTGTTTGCAGATGACTTAATCATGTATCTTCGGGTAATAAAGGATCCTGAATCCACGCAAAGAATCTTACAGTGCACCTGACATACCATCGAAAATGGAACAAAACATCAAGCTTCAAATTCTCTGTTCAAAAAACACACTGCATCAACTTTAGCAAGTCCAAGCAGTTAAGATCTTCGCCTCCACGACAAAAGCCTGAAGTTCTCTAACTCAGCAAAGTTTTTGGGTGTCATATCTGATCATAAACTGTGGAAAAACCACATAAGTCAAGTAAAAAAATCTTGCATCCAAGGTTTGAACCTCATGAAAGTCTTATCCAACCATTTCTGGGGAGCAGACTCTAGGACCCTGTTGATGATATATCAAAGTCTGATAAGGTCCAAGCTTGACTATGGTGCCATTGCATATATGACCACTAGAAAATCATATCTTAAATCCATCCAAACTATACAATCACTGTCTATAAAAATTGCAACTGGGGGCTTCTGCACAACACCGGTGGAAAGTCTACTCGCACTAGTGAATGAGCCTTCTCTTGAACTGCGCACTAAGCGTATGTCAAGGAATTGAATAAACACTGAATTTAACTTGCGTAATTTGTACGCCGATGCGTTTTATTTTTCTCCTATTTACAAGCTCTCGATTCTTACTCGACATTCTCGACATCTTACTTCCCGTCCAGTGAGTCGGAAGCTGCCCCCCGCCTTCCCTCTGTCACCCCACGTCAGTGTTGCCAATCTCTCCTCAACGGCGGGCTATTTGAATTCGAGCGCCAACACGGCCATTCCTGACACAGCCGGCGTCCTCGATCGGCAACTGGCGTTGTCACAGGCATAATCGGGGTAAGGCTGGATGTCAGCAGCGGACCCATTTTATCGGAGACGGGGAAAACTCCGAAGTTCAACTTCGTTGCTGTGAACTCAACTAATCAGTCACACAAGTTATGGGAAATATTCACAAGAATCGCTTTAAATCCGCCAAGAATCTAACACCCGATCGCGGTCTCGATTTGGCCAAATCGTGTTCGAATGTCAACACAACAAACAATAATAATAACAATAATAATAATCGTTGAGGTTCAGGTTCACGCTACGAAAAAAAAAAGTTTTTCACAACTCAGGTATCAATATAGGTAAGGACTGAAATTAGGTAGCAGAAATCAACAATAGACTTTCATTTTCATTATGAATGCATCCATCTGATTTGTTGCTACTTCAATGATGGCAACCAATTCTATGGTATTATCTTCATAATGAAACTGAGTCAATTGTTTATTTTTCCAACATTATTCCACTTTCATTGTTGAATAATTGAAAACATCTATTGAACATGAGGAAACATACATTAATAGAACGTTCATTTCATAACATTAAAAAGTAAAACATTAAGAGCACAAAACGTTTATTGAACGTGATCCAATAAATGTCCAAACGTTGTTCACTTTTCAACGTTTAAAAACCATTCCAACGAAAACGTTCTTGTGAGAACGTTTTTGTGAGAACGTTCAATAAGGCGAATATAGGTCTTGTATAAAACGTTAATTTGACATCAAATGAACGTCAAATCCGAACGTTCTTGTTTAAGTGTGAACGTTATTTGAACAATAGTATGACGTTATTTTGTTTAGTGGGCATGCTTATAATTCTTCATCCTGTTTCTCTGTGACTTTCCTGTTCTAACCTAGTGAAGTAACGCATTCATCACTGCTGTAGAACTTTAATATAATATAACCCTGCATGAAACTGTAGAAGTACCTACCCTAGTTTTTGGGGTGACTGGAATTGATTTTCATTATTATTTTATTTTGGAGAAAAGTTGAAGGAAAATGTCTCATAAAGCTCGCAATGTGACTTCCCAAATTAACTTCTCTAAGACATAACATAGAAGTTGATTTGTGTCGGAAACATGTTTCGACATCGCATAAAAATCCCAAATCTGACATCAAAGCAATATGTTAATGTGGGATGTTTGAGAATGCCGCCGAGATGTACCAAGTCGACACTGAAAAGCGCGCTTGCGCAGCCCTGTGATTGGTCCGTATGCCGGGCGCTTATTTTGAAAGTACACTGCGCGCATGCAAGCAGCTGATTTCGATCTCAATCCACAAATCACAAATAAACAAATAGGTAACTCTTTGAAAAAACAAAATACCATCCGAAGTCCAAAACCGTTTTGAGGTAATGATGTATGCTTAATGATAATGAATGATAGTGTACTTATATTTTTTTGGCCGCAGTAGTAGTATGCAACTGGTGTTGTTTGTTATAGGTGTGAAAAGTACTCCGGCAGTTAAAACATGCCGTCACATGCTAAATATTCCAAAGTTGGAGATAAAAGTAAAATCCCTGACGAAATTTTCCAAGGGTGATGAACAGTAAGTGATTCTACGGAAGAGTTGTAGGATTTTAATTTTATATAATACGTAATTTTTTGTTTCAGAGTTTTCAGACCCCCAAGACAAATTGAGGTACCTGAACCTGGATTTAACCGTCGCGCCATATACTGGTAACCATGTTCCTGTTCACTAGGGACCCATTTCCATCGATATTCGGAATTCTATTGAAAAATTATTGAAAGTAACTTAAGTACCTAGATTACCTAAGTAAAAGTAAAACTATTGAAAATGTCTGAATCTCACTATATGTATGTATATGTTTTTTCAACTTTTGTTATTCATGTTGTTTTTTAATTAAACATATATAAATATATATCTACATATGTATGTATGTATGTATGTATATTTATTCATTCCTCATTTACAATGTAAATATCATATTGCACTATAATAGCCCTGGGCCATGGAATACGTCAAAAACTTAATAAAAAGCAAAGTGCAGATAACAAAACAGAAAAAGATATTTATTTATATACTTAGATTCTATGTTAGTTCTGTTTAGTGGGATGAGATTCTTCAACTTTAGAACTGAATGAATTTTTCCCAGATGGTTCTCGACTCCCTCAATACATCTCTACCAACATTTGCCAGTGTCAGTAGTTGAGAAAGAGGTTTCAGTAGCTTGACATGTATGACATAGTAGTTATAGCTCGTGCACAATGATGTCATTGTTAACGTAACGTAATGGTAATGGTAATGTTAGCAGGAGCATGTTCACAATGATGTTAACAGAATAAGTCTTGAAAGTGCGCATGCGATTTCATTACTGGTGCCAACCAAACTGGAAAAATATCTCCAAATCACAAATATCAAATCCATGGTTATACCACCTTCTAGTGGTTAGACCTAACTCCCATCACCTATTTTAATTATTTTATATACTTTCATAACCACACCACACACAAACTACACCAAAATTAGAAGGTGCATGGTCTGTAAAATATCGATGTTGTCACTGTTGACAGTTTGATATTTTTGATTCAATATTGACGTTTAATATAACCTCACAACATCAAGAGAAATAAATAAAACTGACCGACGCAAAAGCAACGAGCGTTAGGGCTCAAAATAAATGTTGTTGGACGACTGGATATCGGTATGGGTGCTCACTGTTGTGTGCTGGGGTGTTCGAATATTCGAACGCGGAAAATATCTATAAAAATACCTCCGCTGTTAGAGTGAGTATACGAACACTCGAAACAAACATAGTGCATTGGTTTCTATTCAGGGTAAGAACACTACTCGTACAAATGTTTTTCGACAAAACTTGACAAAGTTAGTCAGACATTTGGAGAATTGTGCGAAAGCTCGTACGAAAGCTTTGATTTGCACCAAATGTGGTATCACATACACAAAGAATGGCATTCAAAATACCATTTTGTTGATGAATGGAGCCAAGACGCACGGATGTACAGAGTGTTCATAAGTGTTCATGGTTTATAAGACCATGCACATTGCACAAGGATTATTTGAAACGACACAATCTTCGGACGATACATCGATTTGGACAAGTTCGAAATTGTGGCAGCCTACTTCAATTCCTTTCGGTGCCTCGAGTACCCATTCAGACAAAATACAAAAGAAACTTGGAACCGCAGACAGTGTCAAAGCACTTTGCGACCGACCGAATCGAATGGTTCGAGTGCACCAAGTGTTCGTACAAGGCGGAAGTGTTGAACTCGCAGGCAGTTGTCAATCACATTCAACTGCAGCTCACAACCCACAGCGCAAGTGCAGGAAAGCGCTGAATTTGAATTTTTGAAATTCCAAGGTTCCTATTGGTGGATGTTAATAACGAATGATGTCAAGATTCAAAACATTCTTTGCTCCTAACATCAAAGAATATAAACGTATAGACGAGCAAGAAGCGACACTCTTGACAGTTCTATTGTTATTCGTGTAACACGTCGCCATTTTGGCAGTGCGCCTAAAAGCGCGGCAATTCAAACTCAACACCCAGCTACCTACAAGTAGCGACAACGGCATGTCGTAGGACTCGCAGGTCAAATGAGTATTAACCGTGAGCCGATTTGTCGAAAATGGCAATCATTATGCAAAAGAAAACGTTGTGCACTTAGCATTTCTTTCAATATAAAATTATAAAAATATAATATAGGTATAAATGCACATCAGCGATGGTGCACATATTTTACATTGTAGTGTCTACATAGCTATACAGGGTCTTACATTTTTTTTGTCAATATTTTAGGAGATGGTAGAGCATAAAAAAGGTAGACTCTCGAAAAAAATGTATATCGGAAATGCATTATATAACAGAGATAAAGGCTTTCAAAGTTGAGTTTTAAAAATGGTTTTTGCGTTATAATTCCAAATTTAATAACTGGATTTTGACCAAATTTGGTGCATAAAGTAAGTTGACACATACCTACAAGCTGGTCACATTGACTTCTGTCAAATGTCTAAAAAAATATTTTTTCCGTTATTCATCAATTTTTCAAAAAAACCTATTTTTTTTTTTTGGTCGCCAAAAGTACTCATTTTTTGATGCTGTACCATCTCCTGAAATATTGACAAAAAAAGAGTGTAACACTCTGTATATACATGTTATTATATTTTTTGAGTTTCGAAATACCTACATCTTTATTCCAACTTTATGTCTTTATGCCATATCTTTTGGAAATCGGAAGAAACTAACAGTTCCATCGTTTCTCCTGTTGCACGATTTCACGGCACATCTGTACACGCGTTTTTTATTTTCACCGGGCATTTTCACTTTTAACTTGCTTGAACCACATTTGCACCAAAGTTTGAACGTCAACATCCACACACTACGCAGTCGTCGGAGGTCATATGATCATACGGGAGACGTAACGGGTAAACCTGCGCACTGAAAAACGGCTTCCCCCCACTCCGTCGAGTGTCGCTTCTTGCTCGTCTAATAGCTCGTGCACAATGATGTTAATGTTAACGTAACGTAATGGTGATGGTAATGTTAGCAGGAGCATGTTCACAATGATGTTAACAGAATAAGTCTTGAAAGTGCGCATGCGATTCCATTACTGGTACCAACCAAACTGAAAAAATATCTCCAAATCACAAATATCAAATCCATGGTTATACCACTTTCTAGGTTATACCTAACTCCCATCACCTATTTCAATTATTTTATATACTTTCATAACCACACCACACACAAACTACACCAACATTAGAAGGTGCATGGTCTGTAATATATCGACGGTGTCACTGTTGACAGTTTCATATTTTTGATTTAATATTGACTTTCAATATAACCTCACAACATCAAGAGAAATAAATAAAACTGACCGACGCAAAAGCAATGAGCGTAATAGCTCAAAATAAATGTTGTTGGACGACTGGATATCGGTATAGGTGCTCACTGTTGTGTGCTGGGGTGTTCGAATATTCGAACGCGAATAATATCTACCTCCGCTGTTGGAGTATACGAACACTCGAAACAAACATAGTGCATTGATTTCTATTCAGGGTAAGAACACTTGTACAAATGTTTTTCGACAAAACTCGACAAAGTTAGTCAGATATTTGGAGAATTGTGCGAATGCGAAAGCTCGTACGAAAGCTTTTTTTGCACCAAATGTGGTATCAGATACACAAAGAATGGCATTCAAAATACCGTTTGTTGATGAATGGAGCCAAGACGCACGGATGTACAGAGTGTTCGTTTATAAGACCATGCACATTGCACAAGGATTACTTGAAACGACACAATTTTCGGACGATACATCGATTTGGACAAGTTCGAAATTGTGGCAGCCTACTTCAATTCCTTTCGGTGCCTCGAGTGCCCATTCAGACAAAATACAAAAGAAACTTGGAACCGCAGACAGTGTCAAAACACTTTGCGACCGATCGAACCGAATGGTAATGGTTCGAGTGCACCAAGTGTTCGTACAAAGCGGAAGTGTGGGGCTCGCCGGCAGTTGTCAGTCACATTCAACTGCAGCCCACAACCCACAGCGCAGGTGCAGGAAAGCGCTGAATTTGAATTTTTGAATTTCCAAGGTTCCTATTGGTGGATGTTAAGGAATGATGTCAAGATTCAAAACATCCTTTGCTCCCAACATTACGTTATTTTCATGGTTAAATGAAGGACGTCGATCAATTTTTCGAAAGCGCTACCAACCTAGTGTCCTGAAATTCACTGTTGGTTATTATTTTTCAGTGTTCTTATTGGTGGATGTTGGGAAGGGTGGTGTTAACATCGTCTTAAGTTTTCATTACAGAAGTTCTAACATTACCATTGCCACTAACATGATTGTGAACGTCATCATTTGAAACCCGTTGCTTTGAATGCTAACATTACCATTGCCGATAACATTACGTTAACATTAACATCATTGTGAATGGCCTATAACGTTTATATTCTTTGCCTAACATTACGTTATTTTCATGGTTAAATGAAGGACGTCGATCAATTTTTCGAAAGTGCTACCAACCTAGTGTCCTCAAATTCGCTGTTGGTAATTATTTTTCAGTGTTCTTATTGGTGAATATCATAGACAAGGACAAAAGTAGAAGAGGCAAGATACCTGCGCGGCTGTGTAATTTGTAGGCCGGTCATTTTGATTACATAACGGTTTTTCCTGGCGGCAATTTCAATTATGACAGGTGGGTGACAGTACTGACAGTGTACTTGATGACAGCTACGAAGTTTTAGGTTAGACTGATTTGTTGTGATCGAACTTTTCTCGGCGCCGATATTTGGTTTTGTGTATAAGATAACAATAGAATTGAATGTTGAGTGTTATTCAGTGTTCGTTTCCACGAATTCTACTTCATAACCAGATATTATATTCCTGGGATGCATTGCATAAATAATGCATTGTCGAGTGCATTGTACTTGATGAATTATTGTCAAGAAATGGAGAATGATGTCCGCAGTTTTATCTTCACTTAGAAGCTGTGAAACAGATATCGAAGCCTCTGTGTGAAGTGTTCGTTTTGCGATTTTTCCTGTGTAATAAAGTTTGATCGAACCTGATTGAACTTAGCAAATGCATCAATAAAGGGTGTCTTGTTATACCTATCAAAATTTGCAAGAACATCAAGCAATTGATGAACCCAGAGATGAGAAGATATCCTTTCATACGTAACGCTGAATTTAAATAATCAAATTTCACTCTGGTAACTAAATTTTGTTTTTAGTTTTTCATGGGGTGATGGGCTTCGATTGTGGCTCAAGACAATTGGAATGATGAAGAAATAGCTTGGAAACGTCTTATGAGAAAGGCTCAGTGCTGCTGATTTGTTCGAGGCATTTCGAAGTAATGTAAATATAATTTTATCCACACTCCCAGGACCCGAGTCAGAACCTCGTTTCGGACAATGACATTTTGGAACACCACAATTTTATCTTAAGGGAAAGTGCTCGTAAGATGCTATTTGAAAATAAGATTAGGTGCAAAATCTAGCAAAAAAACGTGAAGTGAAGAGCTGATTCAGTGTAATGTTCAACAAACACTTTCCAAACTTGTATTATTTTATCTCAAGTAAAACATTGAATATTTTTCTTGAAATTTTATTCTGTAGCTCAAATTAAGCACATGTCGTGGGCCTTATGCCCATACGTCTATGGCCCATACTCACAGTCGGTCTCCAATTAAGGCACAATCCAACTATGGCAACAATTGTTATAATTGTCCGAAGGACTTGAGAAATGCGAAGTCGGAGATCAAGCGAAGTATTGACTATGAGTATGAGTAAGGTGACCAGATTTCTCAGTGAAGAAAGGGGGAGACCTTTTTTTTTTTTTTCTTTTCAAAGGGGCGCACCTTGCTGATTCAGAACCTACCAGCTATTTCTCATTTTTTTGCGTCTGTTCATTGTTGGATTTCGCGTCGGTTCATTGTTGAATAGACCGATATTTTGGGATATTTTCTGAAACCGAGTCTGAAACTTAGTTTTTCTGATCACTCTTCTGCAACACAACAGCAGGAGGGCGGGTAAGTGCTGTCCCTTATTTGACATCTTCTCAACCAACAGTGTTCACAATAATACCAATAATAATGGAATAATGTTGTTAATGAAATTATGCTTTTTTGAAGTCATGTAGGTACCGTATGATCAAAAACTTTCTTACACAAGGAAGGCTGTGGTGCTGTGGTCCTGGTCATTGGCAGGCAAACGAGGCGATTTTGGCCAGGTCACAGCCTCCCTGCTTGAGTAAGAAATTTTGTGATCATACGGTACATTCTGCAGACAGTCGAGACCTCGGTCGAGACCCACTTGCATAGCGTGGGTACCAATCGAAATAAATTCAATCTTGTAAATAAACTACAATCTACATGAATTTCAACCAAATTCAACGAAAATATAGAAGAGGTGAGAAAAAACTGAAATATTCGTTGCTTAAATCGGAAATCGGAGCATTTACGGAACAGCTACTCAAATCGGAACATTTACGGAACAGAAAGTTGAATCGGAAAGTGTCTCCCGAAAACGGTACAGTTCCGATCAAACCGGAACGTCTGGTCACCTTAAGTATGAGGATTAGTCAAGGCCGTAAGCAGAAATTCTTGAGTTATTTGTTTCGTTTACAAAGTATAACCTAAAAATTGTCTCATGACTGTCATCTGTTTTGACGTCTGTCTATGATTTTGACTCGCGCGTACTCCCCCATTTAAATTGCCGCCTTGGAAAAGCCGTTATGACCTAAAAATGGCGGACCCCATGCGATATCGGCTGAAATGGATGCGCAGTGGTTCTTCCTTCTTCTACTTTTGTCCTTGTCTATGGTGAATATTAGGAAGGGTGGTGTTAACATCGTCTTAAGTTTTCATTACAGAAGTTCTAACATTACCATTGCCACTAACATGATTGTGAACGTCATCATTTGAAACTCGTTGCTTTGAATGCTAACATTACCATTGCCGATAACATTACGTTAACATTAACATCATTGTGAATGGCCTATTACTGAATCCGTTTATCCTTGGCTATCGACACTCGCAATAAGTAGTGCTGGTAGAGGTGAAATAGAACTACCAATCACAAGCACGTTCGATTCCAGCGGCCTCATTCCTTTATAGAAATGTATCATTTAAGTCTGTATCAAAAGGTACAGAAAGGCACTTTGGACTGAAAAATTTCAAATTTTGTACAATTGAAATTTTTTGGAATTTTGAAAAATACTTTCGATTTTGGAAAATTTCAAACTCTCAGTTTGAAGTGCCTTGCTGTAGGTACCTCTCGATAGAGGTCTAAATAATTAATTTCTGTTGAGGGAAGGCCGCTAGAGCTGATCGTGCTTGCGCTTCTCTGACACTATATCCAGAGCTCTCCGTAAGATAAGAGAACAACATCACTAGGATGTTGAAATGCGACTTCTCATAGAAGTTGAAAGGTCACATCTCCAAAAAAACACATTTGAACCTCTAAATGACATGGTATTTGGACCTACTTTGGATGTTCACTTTAGTTCTCATGTGACGAGCTTTTCCGTCAAGGAGATGTTTAAGTAACATCTGTGTGCCAAATTGAGTGAACGTCGCAGTAAGAAGTGTACATCCTATTAACTTTCCTGCGATGTTTTTTTGTCGTGTGGGAATTCACTAACAAATGCAGAGAAACCGAGCGTAGACCTGCTCCTACATTTTTAAGATTTATTTCGAATATGATGTTCAGAAACAGGAATAGGGGATGAGGGACGGGGTTGAAATTATTTTTGAAGAATAGACATTTTCACGGAACAAGATGATATGAAAGTCCACTATTTCCATTCATTTGGTTCATGACATGAAACATGAAAGAATGTTTTATGCTTCATTATAGTCAACTTCAACCCTCTGTGGGGTGGAAACCGGTCATACGAATGAGTTTTCCCTTGGTAATCTTGTTCAACGTAACTGATAAAGCACAATATCAGAAATTCAGCCGAATTGACCTATGGTTTTTTTTCAACCCCACCCCCTATTTGGGAGTTTGAGAAACAATTTGAGCCAAAATTCATATTTCCACAAAATAGAACCATCTGCATGACTTTCAAACGTAATTTCGAATTTTATACTCACAAGTAGGGGGTGGGGCTGAGGGAGGGGGTTGATTGTGATTTTTCCACAAAAGAAAAAGGGAATTGTCATAAGCCATATATGTTAGAAAGGACGTTGGAATGTTCTCACTTACATTGGAACATATTTCTTTACCTTGAAATAACCCATCTTCAACCCCTTATAGAAAAAAAACTGTCCATTTTTTTTGGGTAACGGACGATGGATTTTGGCTCGAGTCGAATTGGGCTACAACATACAAAAAATTTAGGGAATTTGACCGAGACCCATTTTCCAAAGAATCATGCGGGGTCCTTTAAGCCCATGGAACAAGCGTCCGATCCTAATACAAGTTTACCCCTCAACGCTACATTGCATAAAGGTGCGTTCAGTCAGCTGACGTGCCACATATACCTGAGTTTGTATCTTATTGGCAAAAATATATACTTACTCACTTACTTACTAGCTTATTTAGCCGCAAGTTTTAATTTTAGTCGCAAGCGCAGCGACGCCCATTGGCTCTTATGAACCAGCCTCCTCAGAACAGCCAATAAGCGATGCAGCGCTTACGGCTAAAATAAAACTTGCGGCTAAATAAGCTGACTGAACGCACCTGTAGATGCGACGCTGTTCCATGTTGAGCCAACCAATTTCGGACAACTTCAAGGCATTTGCTTGAATTTCATAGGCAGGGAAAGTTTGCTTAGCAACTCCTCAAAAATCTAAGCAAATGCTAATGCTTATGTTTAGCGCATTTTCGTAAGAAAATAGCGCTTATATGGCCGGTTTGTGTGTCTATCCGTCTGTCCGTCCGTCTGTTCGTCTGTCTGTCTGTCCATGTAGAAATTAAGAAGTTGTACTCCTCCTCAAGGAATAAAGCTAGAGCCTCAGAACTTTTTTTGATAGATATAGCTGATGTCCTCAAGAGTGGCCAATGGGCATTATTTATTTTATCCATGCATAGTGCGCCACCTTAGATAAGAACTAGCCTAAGTCCACTTTTGCCCAAAATTGGGTTTTTATGCAACATGTTATTCAGGTGATTGCGGTTCCAGTAGAGAAGTATTCTAAGTCCTCAGACAATCTTCACGGTAGACAACTCAATAAACAAAATAAGTCTAACTTGCCTAACTCTAAATTATTTTAGTTAAGAAGTAGTCTAAGTGTACATTTGGACATACACTTTTAAAATGCAGATTGGTTCGTGGACTTAGACTCGGACTTACCGTCAGTTCCACAAAAAAGATGATCAGCGATCAAAGCTGATTGCAGATTAACTAAACATTTTTTCACTAAATGCTAGACGATTGACCACAAAAAATGCCTGAAATCTGTACTAGACCCATCATCTTTCCATTATTGATAGATAAACCAGCATTTCTATTGACTCGTAAGCTACAAATTGACAAACGAAAATCGCTAATCAACTGATCTTCAATTATCTCTTTTGTGGAACCCAGGGTTAGACTTCTAACCTGGACATAAGATACCCACTTTGTGAAAAAATTAGGGTGCACAAGCGGACATAGACTAGACGCTTTAACGCAGAGCTTATGGTGAGGAGTCTACTTTATGCTGCTCGTGCAAAGATCTTTTATAATGTTACGAGCGGCGATCTTGTACATATAGGTAAACACTCGATGTTTCTCGATCTTTCCACCATTAGATCGCAGTGTAGAAGTCTGGAGCGATCTCGTGCATTCCAGAGCGTTCTTGTATGTGAACCCGATGGAGACTTGAACGTTCGATCAAGGCACATCAGTCCACTTTGGCGGAGGCGCAGATTCCAGAACACATGGAAAGCATACGGGTAACGTGTGCGATTATTCAGGAATGATCTAGAAACCGCATATGCCAGACCCTCATGGAATTTGCTGGAAGCAGACAGAAACTTCGGGGAACATTATTCGGAGGCCTTATTTAAGGCGTCAGCCGGGAGCTCGCGGCAGTAGTGAATTGGATAGCGAACAAGTGCGATAACAAGCGAAGTACCTGCGAAATAATTCCAAGTGGATAATTGTTGGCATTTATTGTAGTAGTACGCCGAAATAAACAGTGTGTGTTTTATATCGATCGTCTCAATTATATTCGAACCCGTACGCGTAATATCGTAACATTTGGTGTCAGTAAGCGGTATAATTGAGAGTAATTGGGCCTGCGACTACAGGACGTTCGGAACATTCGTGATTTGGTAAATGCCGGAGACGAGAAGCATGTCGAAGACAGGAGTCGAAGACGCTTTGGCAAACATCATGGCGATGATGCAGCAGCAGAAAAGGGGTGTCACTAAAATGCAGGTCAGCCGATTTTGCAGGTCAGCAGAAATCGTACCTATACCCCATTCACTTGCCTTGTGGAACACATACCTACCCACTCATATGCCTTCTACGTCGGCAAAATATTCTTGCAGGTCGGCATACAGGCCGTTGCTGTCACCTTCCCCGAGCACTCCAAGAAAATTTTCGTGGTCCTCTAGCCTCTAGGTCCTTGGACGTCTGCTGCTGGCAATCAAAGTGAGAAAATTTTGCAGGTCCGCAAAAATTCCTGCAGGTTTACAAACAGGCCGTTGCTGTCACCTTTCCCGAGCACTCCCAGACAATTTTCGTGGTCCTCCAGGTACTTGGACGTTTGCTGCTGGCGATCAAAGTGAAGAAATTTTGCAGGTCGGCAAAAATTCTTGCAGGTCGGCATACAGGCCGTTGCTGTCACCTTCTCCGAGCACTTCCAGACAATTTTCGTAGTCCTCCAGGTCTTTGAACGTTTGCTGCTGGCGATCAAAGTGAGAAAATTTTGCAGGTCGGCAAAAATTCTTGCAGGTCGGCATACAGGCCGTTGTTGTCACCTTTTCCGAGCACTTCCAGACGATTTTTGTGGTCCTCCAGGTCCTTGGACGTTCGCTGCTGGCAATCAAAGTGAGGAAATTTTGCAGGTTCGCAAAAATTCCTGCAGGTCGACAAACAGGCCGTTGCTGTCACCTTCCCCGAGCACTCCCAGACAATTTTCGTGGTCCTCCAGGTACTTGGACGTTTGCTGCTGGCGATCAAAGTGAGAAAATGTTGCAGGTCGGCAAAAATTCTTGCAGGTCGGCATACAAGCCGTTGCTGTCACCTTCTCCGAGCACTTCCAGACAATTTTCTAGGTCCTCCAGGTCCTTGGACGTTTGCTGCTGGCGATCAAAGTGAGAAAATTTTTCGGGTCGGCAAAAACTCTTATGCAGGTTGGCATACAGGCCGTTGCTGTCACCTTCCCCGACCACTCCCAGACAATTTTCGTTATCCTCCAGGTCCTTGTACCTTTGCTGTCGACGACCAAAGTGCGAAATTTTTGCAGGGCGGCAAAAAATCTTGCAGGTCGGGATACAGGCCGTTGCTGTCACCTTCCTAGAGCATTTCCAGACAATTTTCGTGGTCCTCCAGGTCCTTGGACATTTTTTGCAGGCGATGACAGTACGAAACTTTTGTAGATCACAAGGGTTTGTTTTTCAATTATTCAACCATGTTTCTTCGCTGGCCGGGCATAAGGAGGAAAAGGGGAGGAGAGAAGCTTTTTCGTGGTATTGAAATAGAATAGGTGGATTTGCAATTGATAGAAATGTACGAAGGCGCAGAGCGGACATGAAGGTTCTTCTTTGGTAATTGCCACTTTTTTCTGACAATTGCGACTTTATTCTGGCAATTGCCACTTTATTCTTGCAATTGCCACTTTTTTTTGTCAATTGCAACTTTATTCTGGCAATTGCCATTCTTTTCTGTCAATAGAGTATTATACTTTTTTTTTTTCTCGTTGAAAATCAAAAGTACACATAAAAATACTAAGGCTGAAGTACCTATAAACTTTTTTATTGATTGATTTAGCTATTAAAAAAAATAATATAGAAAACATATAATTTGAATTTGGCGCGTGATACCGGCGTGACGTACTTTTGTGGCAAGATGTGCTATTGACCATATTAATTATTCAAAGCGCAGTCGCAGATCGGGGAGAGAGACAACCACATGTGCTGGGTTGAAACTCCCATAAGAATATGCATGTTAAATGACTTTGTAAAATGATCAATTCAAGGTGCAAATTGACAATTTCAACGAATGTATAACATAGCAAGTGTGTAAAAAGAAATACCTGAACTACTTTTCACCATAATGAAATGGAAAATCTTGCTGTGAAGTTTATGCGAAGCATTTTAAAATGGAGTTTTTTGAATCCAAAACAATTTCAAATTAGCCGCCATATTTTACTGCACAACTTCCGCTCACGAGAATTTTGACAGCGCTTGAAAGCGAACCGACCGTCAGCCGTCACGTAAAAGTATGGTTAAAAAGGTTAAAACGTCCCAAGAATAAAGAAAACACCTTGAAATCGTAAATTCTGACAGCGACAGCAAAGTTCCGTTTTCTATGCATGCTGTGGCGCGCGAGATCTACTGCAGTGCGCATGGTCACAGGCACATACCTAACTTACAAATGACTAGTGGAAGGGGAGAGTGAGAATAATTAATATGGTCTATTGGTCATGATATTGAAGTATGGATATATCCATAGAGATATATCACAGAACTACGACTTTCCCTTGCGCATGCACGCAAATAACATGGGAGGCGAGATCTGACTTTTCAAATTTGTGACACTGGCACATGTAAACTTTCCCTGTGAAACTTCGGAGCATCGAGATGAATATGGTTTTTTGCAAGCTTCTTCGGATAATCTTCTTCAAGTAGATGGTAAAATGACTGCACAATAGTTTGCTAATAATCCTGACTGCATGAGTACCAAAATGAAAAAAGTCAAACTCACGAGGCAAGTACCCCCATAAACTTATAAAAAATCACTTCAGTACAATCTGTGTCAAGCAGGTACTTATATGTAATCACTTTTCATTGAATGAGAAGTGTATTTCTTTGATTTGCAGGGCTGGTCAAGAACACTACGGGACGAAGCCATTATTTGAATGGTTTTAGCGAAAAGAGACCAAGGCAGGTGAGAAGGTGGATGCGTATCGCTCCTGAGCACAAAATTCGACAGAAAGATTACCATCTTTGTGTTGACATGAATGAGGACCGAGAAAAAATTATCTCGTTGACATGCACAGACTGTGTAGCAGCTCCAAGTACTTTTCTACAACGTAGACATGACTATGGCATTAAGAAAATCAGGAGTACCAAAAAGAATATAAGGTACGATAAATCAAGAAACGGAGCTGTACCTACTAGTGATAATAATAATTACAGGTGGATGGAAGCATCCAACCGAGCATCCAACAGCTTTTCTATTTTGGTTACACCATAGAAGTGTATAGCCAGCCACAACCTCTACTAGTAGAAAAGTCTTCAAAATCAGAAAGAGCTGGAAGAAGAAAGACTTCTCCCATCCATACATGAGTACATACCGTACCCACTATCCCTGCAGAACGTGATCCGTGTGTGATATTTGTTGATAAAGGGTAATTTTTTTTTACCCTTCCCTCAACTTTTGAATAAAAAGTATAAAAAGCAAACTTAATCTTCATTTTAATTTTATTAACGGGCCATGTACAATATTGAGTCCACCGACAATAATTATAATAATGTGATCCAATAAATATAACAATCTGTTCTCCCATCTAACTTCTTTGCCAAGTTGTTCCAAAGATGACGCACTTGGTGGTCTTGCCAGAATCCACCTCATCTGAAGGTAATCTCAGGTAATACATTGGTCGCTTATTGATATTCAAAAGATTAGGAGCTTCTTTCTCTACTGGTCTCTTCTTTCGGAGGCCTCTCTGAGCTCAAGAGCAGTGACGACGATGAAGAGCTTGCAGATGATAGATAGTCCAATGCACTCTGTTGACCTTGACTGAGTGAACCGTCATCAGAAACTGTGTGAACCAACATACTCGGCAGCACTCAGCAGCTTGTTGTTTTGTGCGCATATGAGTTCTTGCAGAGGTTCTTGGGATAGATTTCATTGGCCCACCAACATTTAAACTAATACTTCTGACTTTTGCTTCAAAGCTAAACTGGATACACTTGTTGGCAGACATTTTTGAGACTACAAATTTTCCCGACAGTGAATGTATAGGAGTTACGGTTGATGCTGCCGGTCTAGGTGGAGATGTCATAGGGATGGGGTTTTCAAGGATATCTTCACTTCTTATTCCTCAAACCATCTTATTCCTGTGATCCTCTCATATAAAGAGTCCTATCATAGGAAAATCGACGATCACTTTCTGCCCACGCTGAACCAGACTCTCGGTTTTGCCGGTTGGTTCGGATTGACCATAACAAATATTATTTGGTACATTGCCTAAGCGATTGTCGCGTAACGGCACAAAACACATGTTCATACGCCGAGACATTTTTCAAGTTTGTCTCTGCTGTCACCACTGATCACACTTCTGTCAGCACCAGACAGCAATGTCAGCATTTCAAGCCTGGCTCAGATTGCCAACTTCCGACATGACTTTCTGGCGCTGTCTCACTCGTAAGTATTCTCATCCTGCAATCGTCCCATACCTACGTCACACAGTAGTGGGGATAGGCCAGAGGGGGGCCAAATTCAGCCGCGTTTTGACAAGTCATGGTTCATTATTCAATTTACAAGCTACCTGGAGATATTTCAGGGAAATAAAAAAATACGGGTCTCTTCGTTTTTCATGGACTATTCATTGAAAAAGTTTGACCAACTTTTTTATAAAAGTATAATACTCTATTGACACTGTATGTCATGAAGTTATTCGTCTTCTATGCGACTGTTTTTGTGCCAAATTTTATTTCATGGATAGAGAAATCGAGGCCCCTACAATTTTTCAAATAAAACCTAGAAATTACTCAAGTTTTAAATTCTCAATTTTTAGTTGATTCAACAGTCACAAATTAAATTACAAACAAACTCTTTAATGGAGCTTTGGAAGATTAATAAGAAAATGAAATCAAAGATTGGGATTTCCATTCATGAAAATCTTTGTTTTTGTAAAAGAGCAAAAATGGGACATCCTGTATAATAGTTGAAAATTGATTTGCAGCGAAGGACTTCTTAAATCAATAATTTTATGTATTGGCCTTTTTTCCATCCTAATCATCTTGTAAGGGCGCTAGAAAAGCCCGATGCACTGTTACACGATTCTGTAGAAACTCTTTAATTGTACACAGGAACCTCTAGCTTTCTCATGAGAGTGAAAAATTTAAAAGCGTGAAGAGAATGCCACCATGATTCTAAAAGAAAATGGCAGAGATTCTTCTGTCGTATCTGCTATCAAAGTTTCATAGTTGTAGTGGCACTCCTTCCGCACAGTCACCAGAATTCCAAATTAAATTTTCACGTGAAACTACCCTTCTATGAGGGGTGACTGGGAATTTTTCTGGTAGGATACCTACACTACTGTGGGTCTACTACATATTTTCTACTAGAGTTTCAAAGTTCTAGTGCCACTTCTTATGCCCGTTCAGCAAGGAAATATGATTGAATAATTGGAAAACAAACTCTTGTGACCTGCAAAAGTTTCGTACTCACGTCGCCGGCAGCAAACGTTCAAGAACCTTGAGGACCACGAATGTTGTCTGGAAGTGCTCGAGGAAGGTGACAGCAACGGCCTGTATGCCGACCTAAAAGAATTTTTGCCGACCTGCAAAATTTTGTCACTTTGATTGCTAGCAGCAAACGTCCAAGGACCTGGAGGACCACGAAAATTGTCTAGAACTGCTCGGAGAAGGAGTAGCCGACATGCAAAATTTTCCCACTTTGATTGCCAGCAGCAGACGTCCAAGGACCTGGAGGACCACGAAAATTGTCTGGAAGTGCTCGGAGAAGGTGACAGCAACGGCTTGTATGCTGACCTGCAAGAATTAAGGCCGACCAGCAAAATTTTCTCACTTTGATCGCCAGCAGCAAACGTCCAAGGACCTGGAGGACCACGAAAATTGTCTGGGAGTGCTCGGAGAAGGTGACAGCAACGACCTGTATGCCGACCTGCAAGGATTTTTGCCGACCTGCAAAATTTTCTCACTTTGATCGCCAGCAGCAAAAGTCCAAGGACCTGGAGGACGACAAAAATTGTCTGGAAGTGCTCGGAAAAGGTGACAGCAACGGCCTGTGTGCCGACCTGCAAGAATTTTTGCCGACCTGCAAAATTTTCTCACTTTGATCGCCAGCAGCGAACGTCCAAGGACCTGGAGGACCACGAAAATTGTCTGGAAAAGCTTGGAGAAGAAAACAGCAACGGCCTGTGTGCCGACCTGCAAGAATTTAGGCCGACCTGCAAAATTTTCTCACTTTGATCGCCAGCAGCAAACGTCCAAGGACCTGTAGGACCACGGAAATTGTCTGAAAGTGCTCGGAGAAGGTGACAGCAACGACCTGTATGCCGACCTGCAAGAATTAAGGCCGACCAGCAAAATTTTCTCACTTTGATCGCCAGCAGCAAACGTCCAAGGACCTGGAGGACCACGAAAATTGTCTGGAAGTGCTCGGAGAAGGTGACAGCAACGACCTGTATGCCGACCTGCAAGAATTTTTGCCGACCTGCAAAATTTTCTCACTTTGATCGCCAGCAGCAAAAGTCCAAGGACCTGGAGGACAACAAAAATTGTCTGGAAGTGCTCGGAAAAGGTGACAGCAACGGCCTGTGTGCCGACCTGCAAGAATTTTTGCCGACCTGCAAAATTTTCTCACTTTGATCGCCAGCAGCGAACGTCCAAGGACCTGGAGGACCACGAAAATTGTCTGGAAAAGCTTGGAGAAGGAAACAGCAACGGCCTGTATGCCGACCTGCAAGAATTTAGGCCGACCTGCAAAATTTTCTCACTTTGATCGCCAGCAGCAAACGTCCAAGGACCTGGAGGACCACGAAAATTGTCTGGAAGTGCTCGGAGAAGGTGACAGCAACGACCTGTATGCCGACCTGCAAGAATTTTTGCCGACCTGCAAAATTTTCTCACTTTGATCGCCAGCAGCAAAAGTCCAAGGACCTGGAGGACGACAAAAATTGTCTGGAAGTGCTCGGAAAAGGTGACAGCAACGGCCTGTGTGCCGACCTGCAAGAATTTTTGCCGACCTGTAAAATTTTCTCACTTTGATCGCCAGCAGCGAACGTCCAAGGACCTGGAGGACCACGAAAATTGTCTGGAAAAGCTTGGAGAAGGAAACAGCAACGGCCTGTATGCCGACCTGCAAGAATTTAGGCCGACCAGCAAAATTTTCTCACTTCGATCGCCAGCAGCAAACGTCCAAGGACCTGGAGGACCACGAAAATTGTCTGGAAGTGCTCGGAGAAGGTGACAGCAACGGCCTGTGTGCCGACCTGGAAGAATTTAGGCCAACCTGCGAAATTTTCTCACTTTAATTGCCAGCACCAAAAATCCAAGGACCTGGAGGACCACGAAAATTGTCTGGAAGTGCTCGGAGAAGGTGACAGCAACGGCTTGTATGCCGACCTGCAAGAATTTAGGCCGACCAGCAAAATTTTCTCACTTTGATCGCCAGCAGCAAACGTCCAAGGACCTGGAGGACAACGAAAATTGTCTGGAAGTGCTCGGAGAAGGTGACAGCAACGACCTGTATGCCGACCTGCAAGAATTTTTGCCGACCTGCAAAATTTTCTCACTTTGATCACCAGCAGCAAAAGTCCAAGGACCTGGAGGACGACAAAAATTGTCTGGAAGTGCTCGGAAAAGGTGACAGCAACGGCCTGTGTGCCGACCTGCAAGAATTTTTGCCGACCTGCAAAATTTTCTCACTTTGATCGCCAGCAGCGAACGTCCAAGGACCTGGAGGACCACGAAAATTGTCTGGAAAAGCTTGGAGAAGGAAACAGCAACGGCCTGTATGCCGACCTGCAAGAATTTAGGCCGACCTGCAAAATTTTCTCACTTTGATCGCCAGCAGCAAACGTCCAAGGACCTGGAGGACCACGAAAATTGTCTGGAAGTGCTCGGAGAAGGTGACAGCAACGGCCTGTATATTCTGAATTCCCCGCAGAAAAGTCTTCAAGAAGAACAGGAGAAGAAGCGTCTTGAAGAGAAAGAAGAGGAAAGGAAGCGTCAAGAAGAACAGGAGAAGAAGCGTCTTGAAGAGAAAGAAGAGGACAAGAAGCGACAAGACGAATTAAAAAAGCTTCTAGAAGAACAGGAAAAGAAACGCATCGTAGAGCGTTTAGAGGACAAGGCGGAACTGAAGAATCTTCTAGAAGGGCAAGAACAGGAATTGAAAAACCTGCTAGAGGAACAGGAAAGGAAACACCTAGAGGAAAAGGAAGAAATTCTAGCCGTTGTAGAACAACAGACGTGGTATTTCGACGGCAGTGTGAACAAGTTAGAAGAGAAAATGGCTGCGATGGAAGCCAACATGACGAAGCTGGAGCAAAAGGTTCAGAAAACCGCCGCCAGTGCTGCGATGGTCAGGTCAGCGGGTGTTCATCGTGTGAAGCAAACGGATGGAGCGACGATGAGAGAGCTACAGCTTTAGTCCTGGCTCTCAGAGGTCCAGCGTTGGAGCTGCTCCAGACGATTCCTGAAAGTGAGCAGAAGGACTTTGCCAAGCTGACGAGGGTCCTTGAGCTTCGGTATGGGGACAATCATGTGCAGCAGATCCATCAAACCCAGCTGAAGGCCAGAACACAAAAGAGCGGAGAAAGCCTTCAGGAATTCGAATCCGAAGTCCTGAGGCTGATTCACCTGGCCTATCCAGCTCATCCAGCGGATGTTTTGGCCGACATCGCCAAAGAGACCTTCGTGGGTGGACTAAGAGATCCAGATCTGCGTCAGATGGTCATGATCAGCATTCCAGCCAACATCAGCGACGCGCTCATCCAAGCTATTCGCATCGAGGCTACCAAAGATGCATCGCGCCCTCATCGTCTTAGAGAGGTGAACTTTGATGAATCCGGAGCATCACATCCTTCCGAGAAATCGGTAAAGGAGATGTTTGAGGAACTTCTTAGCGCCATGTCTCGGAACAGACCCCAAGGCGAGCCAAGAGCTGGAGGAAGACCGCGTTGCTTTGGCTGTAGAAAACCGGGACATCTGCTCCGGGACTGCAGGCAAAGGTCGAGTTCAATTGACCATTCCACACCGGGATGGGGAACTATCAACCCAGGAAAACTAATTCCAGCTAGCGCTAAGGGGCGCACGCTGACTGGCAGTTCTAAATGCCCCAGGAGTTACTCCGTCTCACTGCTGCAGAAGTCACCCAATAGCCTTCTTCTCAGTGGAAAGCTTGACGAGGACGATTGCGTGTTCGTAATCGATACGGGAGCCACGAAGTCAATCGTTCGACGAGGGATACTTCGAAAGCAACGCATTGTGCCACTGAGGGATGGCGCTCGTTTAACTACAGCTACCGGAGAGTCTGCTGCATTGCACGGAGAAGCTGAAGTAAGCATTCGCTTCGGACGATTTCTTCTGCGAGAAAAGTTCCTGGTCGCTGACATTGTTGACGACTTCATACTTGGCCTGGACTTAATGGATAAATACGGATTCATCCTGGATGTTGGACAGCGGACGTTGAAAATCGGAAACGAGGAATTGGCGCTTAGAACATCCATGAAGGCCGCTGAAGAAATCCGCCTACTTTCGGCTGAAACCGTTCGTGTAGCCGCTAACTCCGAGAAAATCGTGTGGGCAACATTAAGCGGACAACCTGGAGGACATGTCGCCGGCATTGCTGAACCCGACACAGCTGCCAGCTGCATCATGGCTAAGACATTAATCAACATGGACAAGACAAAAATCCCGATCAGAGTCATTAACCCAAACAAGACGAGCAAAACAATCAAGGAAGGAGAGACCCTGGGCAAGTGTGAACCCGTAGAGTGGATCTCACGTTGTGAAGACATATCGACAAAGGCTGCGACTCCCAAGCTCTTAGAGAAAAAGCTAGTGGAGATGTTCTCGCCTGACTGGAAACATCTGAGTGGCAAGGAAAAGGAGCTTGCGACGCAATTCATCCAGGAAGAAGCTGCAGCCTTTGCCATGGAAGGTAACCCTACCGGAAGGACGAACGTGATCCCACATCGGATTAATACTGAGAACGCCGCACCGATCCGACAGGCTCCCCGGCGCCTACCATTGGCGAAGCAAGAAGAGGTGTCGAAGCTCTTGAAAAACATGTTGGATGAAGGCGTGATCGAAGAATCGACGAGCCCATGGTCTTCACCGGTTGTTTTGGTCACGAAGAAAGACGGTAGTACACGATTTTGCGTAGACTACCGCAAACTCAATGATGTGACGAAGAAAGACAGCTATCCACTTCCTCGGATTGACGACACTTTGAGCACGCTGTCTGGATCGAGATGGTTTTCGACGCTTGACCTGAAGAGTGGTTACTGGCAAGTGGGACTCCACAACGACGACAAAGAGAAGATGGCGTTTTCCGCTGGGAGCGGCCTTCATCAGTTTACTGTGATGCCGTTTGGACTTTGCAACGCACCTGTCACGTTTGAACGTCTAATGGAGTGCGTCTTGCGAGGTCTCACGTGGGAAACTTGCCTAGTCTACTGTAACGATTTTATTTTCCGCGCGAGGTATAGTCTACTTTGTGTGTAGGTACGTACGTGTAGGCCATCCGTGCCAGATCTGACCAGATTCCTCTTTGAAATAAGTGCCCGATGTGCTGGGGTAAGATATTTATTGATTAGGTATTCAAATAGGTACAAAATATCAATTTTAGGTCCAACCTCCAACTTTGACTTCCACGTGTAAAAATTATATGTATGTCCACGTCGAAATATCGTGAAATTCCGTCTATCTGTCTGCAAGGTCTGAGGCAGGATCGAGAAATCCGCACGACGACGTATACGCAACTTTATTTATCGATATCATCATTCATCTTTATTCATCTTTACTTTTTAACAACGGTTCCATCATCGGTATTTCCGCATCTGTATTTTCTCCACCACGCTGTACACCCGTCAGCATTTGTCAGCATCGCCGTGACGCCGACAGAAATCTTCTTGTCCCTGCTGGAGCTACGCATTGTCTCGAACTTCTCCTCGATAGGACTCCGTCCGCAATCTGACCGAGACGTCAGCACCAAGCAGCGAGACAGCAATATTTTCCGAGGCACATTCCAGGGCGACGCTCCTGTCCGTGAGAATTTTACAATAATTATCCACTAACCTTAGGAATTTAAATATTTTAGAGAACAGTATACGTACCAATTTTTATTTCCGCACAAGGTTTGCGCCTAAAAACTGACACCGATTACTTGGGCCCAAGATTTCTGTGACAGACGTCACTATTTAAGATAGGTCGTAGCTTGTAGTTTCTTTAATTTACGAAAATGCCCGGGGGGTGTGTTTGATGAGTTCTGTTGAATTGAAGGGGGCTGACGACAAGAACAACACGCTGGTGTGTGGTTAAGTGTGTACTACTTTTCGGTATACAGAGTTGCCAACATACACTAGTGATAAATGATATGGCGCGTAATATGACAGATACAATATTTCCAACACCCTCACTCATTGAACATTAAAACAAACAGATAATTCTGAACAATATAAGACAAACAAAAAAAACTTGTTTTAATTTTGAATGCTCACAAGACCCATCCTTTCAGCGCAAAAATTGTTCTTAGGTCCTGCGACAGCTTTCGTCAAGCTATCTGCAACCATTTCTTCAGTAGGGACATACTGGAGTTTCACAATGTTGTCTTCGATCTTCTCACGGATGAAATGATGTCGAACATCAATGTGTTTCGACCTGGCTCGAAAACCGTCGGTTGTAGCCAGGCTTATAGCACTCTGGTTATCGCATCGAATTTCCACAGCTTCGTGAAGTTCCTGGTTCAGCTCTCGTCCAAAGTTTCTCAACCATAGAGCTTCCTGCACCGCAGCCGACAAAGCCATATACTCCGCCTCGGTACTGGATAACGCCACCGTTGCTTGGCGTTTGCTGGCCCATGAAACTGCTCCATCACACAAATTATAGATGTAACCGGTGCACGATCTGCGTTTGTCAACGTCCGAGGCCCAATCAGCATCGCAGTAACCGACAAGTTCTTTTTCACCCGACTTCACGTACCGCAGCTTTCGATCAGCTGTGCCTCTCAAGTATCGAAAAATACGTTTCACAGCAGTCCAGTGGGCTTTACCGTAATTCGAGTTAAACCGACTCACGTCACTCACGGCGAATGCTAAGTCCGGTCTAGATCCTTGCACGAGGTACAACAGGCTTCCAACTGCTTCTTGATACGGCACTTTCGACATTTCTTGTGCTTCCTCTTCGCTTTTAGGACACATGCTTATTGAAAGTTTTTGATTAGTATCACTTGGAGTCTTCGTTGGTTTGGATTTTGCCATGTTGAACCGTTCCAAAATTTCTTCAATGTATCTGGACTGATCCAGACAAATTGCATCCTCTTCGTAGGTGATGTTTAATCCAACACAGTTTGTTGCTTTTCCCAAATCCTTCATCTTGAACGCCGAGTTCAGAGATTCTTTCAATTTGTTCTTTACATCTTCATCTTTCCAAAAAATTAGCAAGTCATCAACATAGACTGCTACTATCAGTGATGCGTCCTTTGCAAAATAAACACAAGGATCGGCACGAGACTTCGTTAACCCAAAAAATTTCAGCCTTTTGGTCAACTTTTTATTCCATTCTCGCCCGCTTTGCTTCAGTCCATAAATTGGTCGTTTCAGTTTGCAAACTTGACCATTCTTCTTGTCATAACCATCGGGTTGCTCCATGTATATTTCTTCCAACAAATCTCCTTGTAGAAAAGCAGTTACTGCATCCATTTGATCGATTTTCAAATTTAGTTTTGCTGCCAATCCCACCAAATAACGAATCGAAGAATATCTAACAACCGGTGAATACGTCTCGTTATAGTCAACTCCATATTTTTGGGAGCAGCCTTTTGCGACTAATCGGGCTTTGTGGCGCACAATTTTGCCCTCTTCGTCACGTTTCGTTTTGAACACCCATTTTGACTTTATAGCCTTTTTCGAAGGGGGTAGGCTTACCAGCTCCCATGTATCATTTTCGGCCAAGGACTTCATTTCCTCGTTCATCGCAGCTCTCCAGTCGTCACAATCTTCACGATTAATTGCTTCCTCGTAATTGACAGGGTCGCCTTCTGACTTACAAAATGTTGCCGAGTAATTCACATAATCGTTTCTTCGTACAGGTTTCGGAATCCTTGACGATCGACGTAGCGTCTCAACAGGTGGCAGTCTAACATCAGGTACGAAAGTAGAATCCGGATCAGTATCTTCAGAATTTTCTTCTTCGTCAATCACCGATTCGAACTCTTCACTCTCCACGCCATCCTCTTCTGGAACGTCTTCATTTCTTTCTTCTGGAACTTCCAAATTTCTTTCTTCTGGAATATCCCTCACTGAATCTGTATTTTCTTCAACGATGTTGCTAATTGCTGATTCATTACTTGTCTCCATGATAACCACGTCTCGACTAAGTATGAATTTCTTGGTTTTTGGGTCAATGCATCGGTAACCTTTCGTGTCATCACTGTAGCCGACAAACAGCATCTTTCGTGATTTTGGATCCCATTTCGAACGTTTTTCTTTTGGGATGTGCACCATTACCGGTGAACCAAAAATTCTCAAATTGTTCAAATTCACCTTTTTCTTTGTCAACACCTCCTCTGGCGTTTGACTTTTCAAGACTGAGTTAACTGTTCGATTTGCAACATATGCCGCCATATTTATTGCTTCGGCCCAATATGACTTATCAAGTTTTGCATCAAAGAGCATGCATTTGGCATTTTCCACAAGAGTTCTATTAGCTCTTTCGGCCACACCGTTTTGCTGAGGGGTATATGTGTTAGATGTTTGATGCTGAATACCACATGTTTTCAAAAATGTGTCGAATTCCTTGTTACAGTATTCGGTACCATTGTCCGTTCTAATGGCTTTGATTTTTCTCTCAGTTTGGGTTTCGACATACTGTTTGAATTCTTTGAATCGCGTCAACACTTCCGACTTTGACTTTAGGAAGTAAACAAACATCTTTCTCGAATGATCATCTATGAAGGTTAGAAAATACTTGGCTCCTCCAATTGATGCCGTTTCCATCGGTCCGCATAAGTCTGAATGTATCAAATTAATTACCTTGTCAGCACGATTTTCGCTGTGTCCAAATGGTATTCTGGCCTGCTTGCCTTCCATACATGCCACACAGTTCTTCAAATCTTCGGCACGTCCCGTTAACTTGATGTCATCGACGATCTTCTCCATCTTGCGTAAATCACTATAGTTCAAATGGCCTAGTCTTCGATGCCAGGTCACAACGGTGCTAGATTCTGATGCTGACAGCAAACATTCAGTCTTTTTTGCGGCAAGTTTATAAACTCCATCAACCGGCTTCACGTATACGACGCACTTTTTGTCCTTGTCAAAAACCGAACAACCGTCCGCGTCAAATTTGACCGTATTTCCGTTTTTCACCATCTGCGAGACCGACAATAGGTTTGTGGAAAGTTCCGGCACACATAAAACGTTTTTAACGTCAATTTCGCGATTGTTCAGATCGATTGTTACTGTACCGGCACTTTTAACATCCATCTTCTGACCATTTGCCGTCACGATTTGATTTACAGCGGCCCTCTTCGGTTCATCCAGCCACTCTTTAGCATTCGTCATGTGCTGCGAAGCACCGCTGTCGATATACCAGTCGCTATTTTCAATTTTCTCCTTGGACAGAAAAACCTGGGGATACATCGCAGTAAAGGCCCCCTTTTTCTCTCTTGTTTTTCCTTTTGACTCATCTGGCTTGGATTTATATCGACAATCAGCAGCCTTGTGTCCTTGCTTGCCACAAGTATAGCATTTGAATTTTCGTGAATTCTTTACCTTGTCACTGGATTTCCCACTGTTTTTTCCAAGAAAAACTTTTTCTGAACTTCCTTCGTAGGCAGCATCCATCAATTTTGTTTTTACCAAGTCCGAAGTGATGCCAGCGCCACTACTTTCTAGCCCCATGATCATTGGACCGAACTTTTCAGGTAAACCAGCCAACAAAATCGAGCCGAGCCATTCATCGGTGACAGGAAAACCAATACCACCTAGCTTATTGGCCGTCCCAATCACTTGATTCACATAGTCAGTCATAGATTCACAATTTTCCAGCTGTGTGGTGATCAACTTTCGCAAAAGTCCTATTTTTCTTGTGAGACCTTTATCTTCAAACATTTTTTTTAATATTTCCCACATTTCTGCTGCAGTTTTAGTATTCTGTACATGCACGAAAATTGATGTATCAATACTCAACGCAATCCTGGCTTTGGCTTTTCGGATTTTCTCGTCGTCCTTTTCTGCATCTGCTCCACTGACAATGCACTTCTGCAGCCCGTTCAACTCCAGCAGACTCGTCATTGCAAATGCCCATGTGTGGTAATTTTCACTTCCACGGAGCTTTTCGATCGACGACCACGAATCACCGCCTGAAGCCATCCCTGTAGGTTTTCAGTTTCGTCTCAACGTTACAGCTGATCGATCACAACACAACAAAACGTCATAAAATGACAAATGTCAGTCTTTACGCGCGACCGAACGCTACCACTACCGCCATCTGTGTCACGTCGTTCGAAACTTCGATGACAACACTCATAATGGCCAACATGGCGGACTGACACCGGATAACCTCAAGAACCACGACACCACGCGTCAGCAACGAATGCAGACTTTTCTCGTTCAACAAATGCACGATTTCCGTTCCGTACGTCAACACTGTCCGTTTGCGGTCACTGTAGCGCTACACGCTGGGCCATAACCTGTTGAATTGAAGGGGGCTGACGACAAGAACAACACGCTGGTGTGTGGTTAAGTGTGTACTACTTTTCGGTATACAGAGTTGCCAACATACACTAGTGATAAATGATATGGCGCGTAATATGACAGATACAATATTTCCAACAAGTTCTCACCGAGGTTCTCACTATTGAACTTCTCGCGTCCAAGGATTGTCGTCACGGGACGGCTCAGGATTAACAACGATACGCTACGAATAAATACGAAATTATTTCACTCAGTTCAACATTTCTAAAAATTCATATATCAACATTTATTATTATACAAAACCAATCTTAATTTTCATTAAATAGTCAAAACTAAAATTTTGTTGTAACTCTTTAATTACTCTCAAATTAATAGTTGTCCTTCACTTTAACATCTACTTCAGTTTTGCTTAGTAGCTACGTCTCACTATAGCACGTTTGGGTTGGGGTAAACCAGGGTAGACTCCCCCGAAATAAAGCTTCACACCAACATTCCTGGTTGGCGCGATATAAATTTATGTTGTGTGACGTGCAAAAAAAAAACCCACGACCCGCTCTAACCAAAAAGCTGAGTGCCGTTCGCCAAATGTAATGGAATTTTCCAAAAATAAGAAAAGGACATTGCATAAAAATGGCGCCCTAACGTCTAGGCCGATTAAAGTGTAGGATTTCTTGGAGAGTTGAAAGTAAAATTTCGAAGAAAATTTTCTCACTTCTAGCAGTGATAGGATATAGTGGTTTTATCGTGAAGGTGCGTTTCATTGTGCGGATGAAATAGATACATTTTCCCAGAAATTCCCGTAATCTCTTTTTGTGTTAATTGTAAATTGTTTTATCCACGTTCGTACATCGTAGGTACCTATAGTGCCTTAAAATTTTTTGCAGCGGTTAATCGTTTTCTTTAGGTCATTCCCTTATCTATAGTTTTTGTTGCGGACTTGTTTAATTTATTGTTAGAAGTTCTTATTGCTCTTCCTTATCTAAAATTATCTCTTTTCAATTTTTCGAGTATTTTAATAATTACCTCCAATTAAAAAAAAAATGGATCCATCTTTCAAAGCGGTTCATTTATTGAATGATGAATTAAACTATGAGCTACGAATTCGAAAGGTAATCTCAAGTAATGATCAAGACAGGCGAAGAAAAATATTGAGTCGACTGTTAGACGTAGAGCGAAAAGCTGGTACAGATCTGAATTCTTTGAAAGATCCACTTTTCAAATATGATACCGAAAAGGAAGCCATCAACAGTATAATTGATTCCATCAACATATTGATTGGTGAATTCGAAGGTCCTACTTCCGATTCTCTTTACAAACGTTTGAGATCTAGAATCTTTCACGTTACTGCCCGTGCCTTACGTCTACCAATTAGTTCCAACGAAGCTGAAGCAGAAGCCCAAACGGATTTCAAAAACGAAGCCTATGCAAGGTGCATAGAACTCGACGCTGATTTACATGAACGAGTGAAGGAAGAAGAGACAGCTGCTATTGCGCAACAAAATGTTTCTTTATCTCAAACCGTGAGTTCACCGACATCTTACATTCAAGGAGCTGCAGCGGCTCAAACTCAACAAGTGATTACAGCATATTCCTCAAAAGCCGTACCTGTATATAAATGGGGTGAAACATTCAACGGAGAACGAAAAAATGTAATTCCTTTCCTTGAAAATATTGAAGAACTTATGAAAGCGCGACATGTAAGCAAATCCGAACTTTTTACGAGAGATTTATTCGTGGGTCAAGCCCGATACTGGTATCGACAAATATGATGTTAAAATATTCAGAGAGATTCGCACTGAGGCGGACTGTGCTCTTCTGCAGAAGGACTTGGACGGCGTGTTCGAGTGGTGCCGGTTGAACAGGCTGTACCTCAACATTGACAAGTGTAGGGTGATGTCCTTCACCAGAAACACCACACGCTTCATAAAATATGAGTATGCCTTGGATGGGGTTTCACTTGAGGCTTGCGATGACTATCGGGATCTTGGCGTGCTGTTTGATGGGAAGCTATCATTCGCGAAGCACGTCGAGCAAGTACGCAGCTCAACACTGAGGATACTCGGTTTTATCTTCCGCAACGGCAGACATATTACGAACATATGTCTGGCACAAAGCCACAGCCACCTGATAAAGCCAAGGCACCTGATAAAGGTAAAATTAATGATAATGATAATAACATCGCTTGTCTCAAACAATTATATTTTGCTTACATTCGTGCAAGACTTGAGTACGCAGGACTGGTATGGTGGCCCATATAACAGAAACATGTCAATCTGTTGTTGCGAGTTGAGAGAAAGTTTTTGAGGTAGGTACCTTTATTTCAGAGTGCATGGCATGTTCCCTGAGAGGGGCTATGATGGGTGCCTCCTTAGAGAGGAGTTTGGGATTGACTCCCTGGAGTCTCGGAGGCGTCGTGCATCTCTCACCTTCCTATTCAAGCTTTTTCACGGCGCCGTTGACTGTGCTGAACTGCTTGCTCAGTTCTTTATACAGGTACCACGGCTGAATTCTAGAGGCTGCAGATTTTTCCGACTGCCTGCTGCCACTTCGAACGCGATCGTCAGATCCCCTGTATACGTGATGTCCAGGTACTTCAATGAGATCTGCCACATGACAGACCTGGGCTCTCCTTCTTTAAGTGGGTTCATGGGGGCTATCCAGGAAACACAGACTTTTGTCTTGTAATTGTAATTTATAATTGTTATGTTTTGTCTTTCTTCATTGACTTGAAATCTGTTCCAGATTTTATAGGTGTATGTATATTTTGTACTTGTCACCATTGTCCTTTGTATAACTTGTGTTGTTGGGCAGTAAAGCTTCTTATCTTATCTTATCTTATCTGTGGCCTTCACAACAACAGAATCTGATAAATTGTTCATAGCATGGAGGACGACACGTATGTATCTGTTTCCTTGTGAGTGGCGGCAAGAGGACTGACATCTCTTGATTGATTGGATTGGACTGCAACCTCATCCATAAAGCTTCCAGCAGTTACGATTTCTGTGTTCCCGAAGTCATTCCGCATGAGCTCCAAGTTGAGGAGACATGAAAGACTTCCAGTCATTCGGCAGCGGTACAACAGAATTCTGAATCATTCTCCGGATTGGAGTCGCTTTGGCAAATTGTTTCTTTCTCGTGCCGGATTTGATTGACATCTGCCTGTATCTGTCGAAGAGCACGTCTAACCTTTTGTAAAGAGCACCAATTTTTTCGATGACACTTATGAAAACAACCGATAAGTCCTTGAACATCAGGGCGCCTGCAGGTTTTCCCATTGCCATAAGGACAGCTTGACCATCAATGATGAGATATGAAGGTGATCGCTCAATGTGGATACCACTGGGAGAGTCAGCATTTGAAATGAGTAAGGGTATAAGTGACGCCTTCTCTGAACTTCTCAGGACACCAGACATTTCCGCTAATGACACAGGGACGGGGAACAGTGGTGGGAGCACGCCGTCAATCGGTTACGAAATTCGTGTTCGTATACGAATTTTGCTAGCATGCCACTTTCATGTTTCGTAAATAGTGGATATCGCCCAATCCCTTGCGTCTTCTGCCCCGTGCAGAGTATGCGTTCAAACGGTTACGAAGTTCGTTTTCGTATCCGAATCTTGCGAGCAACGCCACTTTCGTATTTAGTAGAAATCGACCAGCCCCTTGCGTATCCTACCCACAGCCGTGCCTATGCGCAGCCCGCAAGCTCCGTACAAACACGAAAACATTGGGTTTTGCGTAAAGTGTCGATCTTTCTTGTCTTTGTCTAGCATGATATATCTGCATCTTCCCTCCTCGTCGCTGAAATTTTAGCAATATGGCGGCCCCTATCCACGGGCACGACTTCTTACGATCGTTTCCGATTGCAAAGACGAACGAGAATACACAAGTTTATACAATAGAAAATACGTAAGCTTCGTATACGAAATTCGTAAACAGACGGCGTGCTCCCAGGGCAGCTCTTGCTTCAAAAAAGGTTTTAGATCTATCTGCCTCCCGGTCTCGTAAGCAACGACGAGACGGCAAAGAGTTTCCCTATCGGCAGTCACAACTGCATCTGGGTCTTTTGTGGATTTGATCTTGTGCAGATCGGCGAGAGTCAGAGCATTATTCTTAGTCAGACTTGCATGGAAGAAGACTGGAGGTCTACCTGTGCCATCATGTATCAGGCGTTCTTGTACGAATTGGCGTACGTGAGACATGCCTATCTCCTCAGCACTCAAAAGTGCTTTCTCAATTTCTTCTGTGGCTTGATCCTTTGTAGCGACGTTGCACACGCTCCGAGCAGGATACAGCAAACCAAATGACTTCATGACAGCCACCAATGCGTCTTCGCCAGCTAAACTGCTGGACAACGAAGTTGTCAGTATCGGAAAAATGGTCCGACTTTGAAGACCAATAACTTCCAATTGCCGGATGCGATTTCCGTTTTGTTTATTGTGTTTATTAGCCTAATGCTTCCGTGACCTACCCTATGGAAGGGAATGTTGAGAAACTTCATGTAAAATTTCTACAGGGTGATACGTGGAATGCTGCAAAATTGTACCGACTTCATTGTACCCCCATTTGACTAAAAAAATTTTTTTATGTATTCCAATACAAAAATCATCAAATGTGGTGTCTTACCTCGAAACATTTTTGGTATTAACCGGATTGGAAGTCTAACATCGAAGATATAAATTTTTATTTGGAATGTTACAGATTTGCCTTGTTGACACGCGAGATTAAGTCACTTCTGATGAATGGATGTTGACATTGAGCAAGATTGTTCGTACAACAGTCCAGAACAATTTAACTTTGAACGCAACCCGAATATTTGGTGTGGGGTCAAGCAGGGGGCACTTTTTCAAGTGGTTGTCCCTGCCTGTTTTTCGTACCTTGGATTTCGTCAGAATTTCATCAGAACTTTAGATATGGAACATAATTTATAATTCATAATTCATATATTTATTTCCGTATACAGATTCAAGATCCAGTTACACAGAAAATAGAGGTGTATAAAACATTAAACATAACATAAACATCAAGACGATACAGTTAAAATTTGGAAATGACGTTCAAAAGAAGTCACATTTGCATCGTGTATATCCAATCTAGTGGAATTTTTCTTCGTCAACACTTGGTTGATAAGTTGACAGCTTCTGTAAATCGGGAAAGCACGCAGGATATTCGTTCTGGCGATCGGAACTTGGAAGAGAGCTGCATGCCTCGATTCAAGACGTGGTACACGAAACATTATGCATTTTAGCAAAGCGGGAGCGTCTACAACATTATTGCATAAGTTGTACAGAAATATGGCATCAAACATATCTCGCCGCTGGGACAGAGAATCGAAACCGAACATCTCCAGGAGCTGGTCGTGCGGATGGCCCCTCTCAGGATAGGCCCCAGTCACGTGGCAGTGGACAAACTTCAGGAATCTTCTTTGGATGGACTCTAATTGATTGGTGTATTTCTCGTAGTGTGGAGACCATATAATGGAGCATTACTCAAGCTTTGGCCTGACGAGGGTCTTGTACATGGTGGTCAATGATCATTATGTCTTCGGGTTCATGTTTTTCATTTATCTCTTACTTTGGGTGCGGCGTGTGGGAGCGGCAGGCAGCATTCGGCTAAGCAAATGTTGCACAATTTGAGTTGGCAGTTTCTAAATGTTTGAGAGAACATCTCAATCAGTAAAATTGTGAAAGTTGCACTATTTGTCGTTTGGGGGCGGAATCTGGGGGCGGCGACTAACCAAAAGTAGCCTATCCTTTTCCATTCTCAGTCAGCTGTTCATATACCGAAAAACTAATTCATTTTAATTTAATTGATTGGGGCGGTTTTTGGCAATTTTTTCATATCGGCGGCGCATATTGAAGGCGGAATGTTTCTGGGCTTACGTTTATAAGTGGCAACTATGTATTATTCATAAAATGAAAACACCAGAGCAGTAGGTCTGGGAGAAATTGCAATATCATGTTATTTCAAGTTTATCGGGGGCGGTTTTCTCTATGTTGGCGGCGCAATATAGACATTCAATATAGCCTACCCCTCCTTTGGGAGTGGCAGCTATGTAACAGCGAAAAAATTAGAAAGTTAGGGCGTCTAGTTTGGGAGGAGTTCGAGGAACGGGCGGACGGACGGACGGACAAAGCGGTTGCAATAACGATTTCCATCAAGATGGAAAATGCGCTAAAAAGAGAAAGAAAAGGCTACTGTTGATTAGTCGCCGCCCCCAAACAAAAAAATATTGTTGATTGAAAGAATTTTCATTCGAATCTATTTCATTGGCAAGTACCCCATTCCGATAACAAAATATCACAATGAGTTTCGATTGAAGAGAGTGGGCAAATAATGGTTTTTCTCCTTCAACCAAATTTCTTCACATTCATTTATGATGATGTTTAATCTATATACCATGTGTGTTGTTTCCCATAAATTCCTATATTTTTGTGGTTATTTAAAGTACGCAACAAAAGTCGTGTCACCCCCTAAATTTTCATCGGATTTCAAAACTGATTATCTTCAAATTGTCTTGGGCGATTTTGGATTCCTTTAAACTGGTGGATAGAACAATTCTTTGACTATCAGATCTTGCTTTTGCGAAATACAAAATATGTCAAATAAGGTTTGTACAGGGTGACACATCAAACAGTGCCAAATTGATGAAAGTTCCGTGATCCCCCATTTTCTCAAAAATGTTTTTTTCTCAATTCAGAAACAAAATTCATGGAGAATGATGTCTTACCTCGAGGCGGTTTTTTATTTCCAGCGCTATTTTGATTTTTTTTTCAATTATTTGCGTCTGTTCATAATCTCCCAGAAAACAGCCGAACTGTTGATCTGATCGATTTGAAATTCGGTATGCACATATGGTTTTGCTGTCGGATGAGCCCCTTAGTTTTTGGCTGTCATTTGTCAAACAGAAGCTTCACTGCCAGAAAATGACAGAAGCATATTCTCATGGAACTTGACTTGGAATATGTCATTTGAAAGCCTAAAAAACAATGTTTTCAAAACTGTTGAAATTTTGTGTCTATCTGTCATCTGTCAAATATTAAAAAATATCAAAAACTCAAAATTTTACCATTTAGTTATTCAAAATCTATCCGATGGATTGGAACCAAATTTGGCAGGAAGCAACACAACAAAAGAGTCAAATTAAGTCTGCAGTTGCAGTTTCCTGCCATTTTCTAATCGGGGCGTTATGAATTTTCAAAATTTCTCCTTGCCGTTGCCACCCGAGAGAGCCTCTCTAATCCGGGTTTTGACCAGAAGGACTCGCTTCTGATGCAGGACTTCACTCAAAAATTTATTTCTACTCAGGGATCGACTTTCTTCGGATAATTCCAACTGATATCGAAAATAGATTGGATTGTGCGTCGTGTAGACCCATTTTCAAAATCGACACGGCTTCGGTTTTCCGACGGTGATTTTTTCAAAATGGATTTTGCAAATTCCGTGAATTTGAAAAAACCGTAGTGTAAACTTCAACATGCGGTGAGCGTTGGGTGAGCCCCACGAAATATTCATTTTAGGTGTAGACATGCTTGGAATGAACGTTGGAGAAGAGATTGATTTAATTTTTGGTGGAGAAATTTTTGAAATCAGACCTACGGTTTTTGAGTTTTCCTGTATGGAAAAACTGCATATTTTCCAACTTTTGATTTATCCCGTGAATAGATTTCCACCTTCCTTTTCAAACAAAAGGTAACTGGTTCTTTAACATTTTCCAACAAGTTTTTTCCCAATTTTTCGGGAATTTCCCTGTTGGAAATTTAAAACTAGCCTGGGTTATCGAGACCGGACTTGAATTATGGAGCTTGGAGTGAAGCCTCAATTGACGATTTTGCAATAAGATTATTTGGAAAACGATTTTAGGTTTTCCCCGAAAATTGAAATTTTCTAAAAAACAATTTCCAATTTCCTACAAATTATTTTTAATCTTTTTCCCAAATTCCAAATTTTCACCTGAAAGGACGTTTCGAAGAAAATTTTCCATAGGTTCTTGAATACCAGTCAGGGAAGTTTTGGGGTGGAACAACCGATTTTTCAACATAGTGCTGGTGGATTTTGGCAAAAAATACCATTTGAGAATAGGAAATGAATTTGGCATACAGGGTGTTCAAAACAAAAACTCACCCGTACAGTGGATTGCCTATTGAAAACGTGTGCAGCTTTTGACTGTAGCACTGCAGGTTTTCCAAATTCACGGAATGAGCAAAATTTATTTTGCAAAAATCACCGTCGGAGAATCGAAGCTGTGTCAATTTTAAAAATGGGTCTACACGACGCCTAATCCAGTATCTTTTTGATATCAGTTAGAATTTTTCAAAAAAAGTTGATCCCCGAGAAAAAAATGTATTTTTCAGTGGAGTCCTGCATCAAAAGCGAGTCGTTCTGGTCAAACTCCGGGTTGAAGGCTCTTTCGGGTGGCAACGGCGAGGAGAAATGTTGAAAATTCATAACGCCCGACTAGAAAGTAGTCGAAAGTGCAACTGCAGACTTGATTTGACTTTTTTGTTGTGTCGCTTTCTGCCAAATTTGGTGCCAATACAAAGGATAGATTTTGAATAATTAAATGGTAAAATTTTGAATTTTCGACATTTTCTAATATTTGACAGATGACAGATAGACACAAAATTTTAACAGTTTTGAAAACATTTTTTTGCGGGCTTTCAAATGACGTCTTGCAAATCACGCTCCGTGGAAATATGCTTCTGTCATTTTCTGGCAGTGACACTTCTGTTTGACAGATGACAGCCAAAAACTGATGGGCTCATTCGACAGCAAAACCATATATGCATACCGAATTTCAAATCGATCAGATCAACAGTTCGGCTGTTTTTTGGGAGATTACGAACAGACACAAATATTTTTCAAAAAAATCAAAATAGGGCTGAAAATCAAAAACCATCTCGAGGTAAAACATCACTCTCCATGAATTTCATTTCTTAATCAGGAAAAAAAAATTTTGAGAAAATGGGGGACCACGGAACTTTCATCAATTTGGCACTGTTTGATGTGTCACCCTGTACAAACCTTATTTGACATATTTCGCATTTCGCAAAAGCAAGATCTGATAGCCGAGGAATTGTGCTATCTACCAATTCAAAGGAATCCAAAATCGCCCGAGAGAATTTGAGGATAATCAGTTTTGAAATCCGATGAAAATTTAGGGGGTGACACGACTTTTGTTGCGTACTTTATTTGAGATATTTATTTATATTTGAATGCGATTTATATTTATTTATATTACGCATTGCTGTACAATCAGTGGCGTATCTAGGGTAAATTGCGCCTAGGGCAAAACATGGAAATTGCGCCCCTGAATTAGAAACCCTGGGAAATGCGCCTCAGGCAGTTTTTCAAAATTCAGGTGGGCCGCAACGACAAATAGGGCCCCCACGTGTGATCCGTTCCCATGCAAATTTGCTAGGCAACCAGGGCTGTCACTGGGCTATCACCTAGGCAACATCACCTGATGAACTGTTCCCTGGTTCAGAAAATAGGGTCCCTGTTATAGGTCATACCTAGATCAGATGAAAAAGTCGAAAGTTGATCGTCTGTTTGAATGTATTGGTTTTGGTTTTCCCTATTTCTCTGTTCCCATTTCGCTTGTAAATTATTGCTCACACGAATTGCGCCCAATAGTTCAAATACCTACATTATCCAGGGTGTCTCAAAACTCGCGCTCCAGAGAACACTGACATGGTGCCGACGACAATAGGTTCCCAGGAAAGGGAAGGAAAAAAATGTATTGCTGCTTGCATAAAGGAGTCATGAGTTTTTTTAATCCACCAATCCCGGAGGGTCAATTCGAGGTAAATTTGCAAAATTTAACCCAGTTGCTCAGTTTCGAAAGTAATACCAACTGCCTGTCATTTTGCAATAAATGTTTGGCTCGCTGTAACTGTGACACTGCCAGATTTAGATACTTGAACCTAGCAACTTGAAATTGAGGTAACATACCTCAAATGTACAGGTCTGTGATTGGTTAACTTAACTTTGTCTTTTCTCGAATACCATTTGTGGTAGATTTTTCTCCTCGGTATTACACATCTGACTGCTATCTAGTTTTGCTTCGTTTTCTCTGGGGCGTGAGTTTTGAGACATCCTGTATATAATTATATGAAGTTCAAAAAACTTGGTCTTTGATTCGTTTTTCCAATTTTTTCCTTCATTTTTCCACATTTCTATCTTTTCCTCTCATTTGCGCCCTGAAGATTAAAGTGCGCCCATGGCACGTGCCCCACTTGCCCCCCCGTAGATACGCCTCTGTGTACAATGTACATACTGTGACGGTTCCACACCTGATGGGGTAAACATGGAATGAAATAAAGATCTATCTATTTATCTATATATCTATCATGCACAATATATGCCTCTTTGAGAAAATGCGCTACTGAGACTCACGCACGTGAAGGCATACTCACTTGTTTTGTTTGTTCTCAGTCCCGAATTTGAATTGAATTCGGATTATATGTTTTCCAAGTGTTTTCAACTCGGTTTTTAAGAAGCGTTCTACACATTTAAATATCGGCGACACATCAGCCAAATAGTCCGATACCGATATAATCCGAGAATAGGCCGATATATACCGATATACCGATATCCGACATACTAAACTGCGCAACAAATATGTTGTCGCAAGCGAAAAATTGGTCCGACTTTGGATCACAAGAACTTTTGAATGACACAAACCATTTCGATTTGGTTTTGACGGTTAGTGAGATCAGTCTTTCCGTTATCCACCTTCAGGAGGTGAAGATCAGGAAGCTTCATGTAATATATCTACAGGGTGAAATGTAAAACAGTGCAAAATTTGAAAAAATTCAACGGACCCCTGTTCTCAGAATAAATTTTTTTCTTAAATGTTAATGGAAGAATCATGAAACGTGATGTTTTGGCTTGCGCCCAGTTTTGAAATTTTTGGAATCGGAACCCTGGTTCTGACTTTATGATTTTTTTTCTCTTGGAGGATGCTGATTTATCCTATCGCTACAAGAAAGACTATGTTAGCTTAGGGAGCCTGTCATCATCAAAAACTGAAATTTACCATCAGAAGCAAGTTCAGGAGGTCAAAATCACAAAGAAAGCTTGTTTAAATTGTAAAAATCTGATCAAATTCAATTTTTAAGGAAAACACCTGAAAACACCATTTTGAATGGACCCCCTTTTTGAAGCCTTGATCAAGGTATTCCAGATGGTCTGCGAGTCAAGTTGCTGAAAACCGTTTAAGCAACAATATTCGTGAATTGTAACCTCCCATCATCAAAGTAACATAGTCTTTTTTGTAGCGATAGGATAAATCAGCATCCTCGAAGAGAAAAAAAATCATTAAGTCAGAACCAGACTTCCGATTTAAAAAATTCCAAAACTGGGGGCAAGCTAAAGCATGACTCTTTATAATCCTTTCATTTGCATTTGAGAAAAAAATTATTCTGAAAATGGGGGTCCGTTGAATTGGCTATAATTTTGTACTGTTTTACATTTCACCCTGTAGATATTTTACATGGAGCTTCTCGATCTTCACCTCCTGAAGTTGAATAACGAAAAGACTGAGCTCGCTAACCGTCGAAACGGAATGGAAATGGTTTGTGTCATTCAAAAGTTATTGTGGTCCAAACTTGGACCAATTTTTCCCTCGCGACAACATATTTGTTGCGCAGTTTATATCGGTATCGGTCGATCCCTATTTTCAACCCGTGAACAGATTTTCACAATTTTTTGTTAAAATAAGAGGTAGGTAACAGTAACTGGTTCTTGAACATTTTCAAACAATTTATTTTCCGATTTCCGGAAATTTTCTTGTTGAAAATGTAAAATCGGCCTGGGTTATCGAAACCGGAATCTTCAAATTCATATCAGACCCTAATTGCTGCAAGTTACCAATTTTCAATCTTTCTAATTCCAGCTCTCAACCCGTAGGGACGTTTCGAATCTTTCCCATAGGTTCCTGGATTCTAGTCGGGAAAGTTTTGTTACACCCACAACAGATTTTCTTAATTGGAATGTCATATCACTGCTACTGTACAGGTCGAAACCCATTTATACAGTGATGGATAATAGGAAGAAGGATAAGAGCGAAAAACTCAAAAGTTCTACAGCACATCTCCCAGGATCTGGGTACACCCTTGAAGCGAGAGGTCCTGAGTCCAGTCCAGAGAAGACGAGACGACAAACGCTAACGCTATGCGTGATGGGCGGCGTCGACGCCATTACCGGAGCCGTACGAGCCGGCGTCGGCAGCGTCCGCAGTTCGACGCTTTCCCAGAAGAAATTTGTTGGTGGTTGTATGCACACGTCTGCAGAGACATGGCCCAGAATCCATATTATCTGCTTGTATTTTGTTACCCGCGGCACTGCAAATAAATAATTCCATACCTACCCCGATACGGTAAGTAAACGGTTTGCTCTATGCATGTCCCATTATCTGGTGTAATTTATGTATTTTCTTTATCACACACGCACTTTTGATAATTACACTAACAGCCACTCTGCTGCAGGTTTCTTAGAAATCTCAGCTTGATCCCCTAGTAATTGAAAACAACCCTAACGTGTATGAAGATTTTAGATTTACTTTAAAATAACATAATTCGCGAGCATCCTGGCGCTTTTAGTTTTATATTGTTTGAGAAAAGCTTTCATTGTACGTTTGCTTGTGCTAGTTTTTAGGTAGAAAGCCGTGCACATTATACAATAAACAAACAACACAATTACAATCATCACATCAGGGTTTCAAGACAATTGCGACGGCAACAATAAAGATAAAAGCTCCATCATAACGTTAGCACAGAAGCTCACAACACGAGACTTTATGCTTTGTTCACTTTTCTCGCTCTACTTAATTAAAGACTTGAATGAAGCTCTCGATATCAAATCGACCCTGCAAGCGCCCTCATTGTAATCTTAAACGTCGCATTTTTCAATGTGTTCCGGTACAATTATTTCCTTATTCCACATACCAAAATGCGTTCAAACATGTAGGTATGTTTATCACAGAGACCTGATTCTAGACAAAATGCCTTTTTGAAATAAATGTTGCTGTTGAAAAACATGCTTTTGACACCCCCTTTTATATATTAATTATATTCATATTTTTCACTATTAATATACAGGGTGATTCACCACCAAATGGACATAGCTTAAGGGTAGGTCCAGTTTTTCCAGGCGAACCAGGATCTGGTTTTGAAATTTTTCTAACACTGTTCGTTTCAAACTACAGGGTGATTCATGTATTTCATAGAATTTTTTGACAAGCCATAACTTCAGAACGACCGAATGGATTCGATTGAAATTTTGTGGGTTAATTTTTCTATTGATAGCTGACACATCGCTTCATCGAGCAGTTCGAAATTTCCAGGGCCGGCCTTGATAAAAAAAACTTCAAAGGTTTTTTTAAAAAAAGACTTCTGTATGCATATTTTTCAAAATTCATTCATTCACATATTCAGAAACCACATAAAACATGCTTTTGATATCGCAAAAAAAATTGCTTGGCACCATTGAGCTGTCAATAAAATTTTGATAATCCTAAAGATTTTTGAGGTTAGGATTTTTTGTAAACTGATAATTCAAAATATTCGCAAATAATCTATCATGGCCTCAAATTTCAGCCGTTTCGCCAAAAAATTTTTTTTAATTTTCTTCACGTTTTCTCAGTAGCAAGAAAAAATTTCATCAAAATTTTCAAAAAAATTTTGTTATTTCCCTCAACTTCACTTTTATCCCACATTGAGCTGAAATTGAGAAACGTGACATAAATTTTTCGAAAATTCTGACGGAATTTTTGGTTGCTCCTACTTAGTTACTGAGAAAACGTGAAAAAAAAATTTTTGACGAAACGGCTGAAATTTGAGGCCATAATAGATTATTTGCGAATATTTTGAATTATCAGTTTACAAAAAATCCTTACCTCAAAAATTTTCAGGATTATCAAAATTTTATTGACAGCTCAATGGTGCCAAGCAATTTTTTTGCGATATCAAAAGCATGTTCTATGTGGTTTCTGAATATGAGAATGAATTTTGAAAAATATGCATACAGAAGCCTTTAAAAAAAAAAGCTTTGAAGTTTTTTTTATCAAGGCCGGCCCTGGAAATTTCGAACTGCTTGATGAAGCGATGTGTCAGCTATCAATAGAAGAATTAACCCACAAAATTTCAATCGAATCCATTCGGTCGTTCTAAAGTTATGGCTTGTCAAAAAATTCTACGAAATAGATGAATCACCCTGTAGCTTCGAAACGAACAGTGTTAGAAAAATTTCAAAACCAGATCCTGGTTCGCCTGGAAAAACTGGACCTACCCTTAAGCTATGTCCATTTGGTGGTGAATCACCCTGTATGTGCCCCAATTTACTTAAAAAAATGGATTCGGTCTATATTGCCTATTTTAGGTCGTCACGGCCTATTTTAGACTGTTACGTAGAGTACAGCTTTTATTTACCTAAAAAATGTAAACATAACATCTCAATGTCCACTTTTTCAACGGCCTGGAATCTAATCTTGACGCAGGGACTGAATTCTCGGCAAAATGGCTTCCGGTTTTTGTTTTGACCATTTGCATGGGACTTTGAAATACATTCTAGTGTTGAAAATGATAGCGTTTGAAACCCTTTTATATTTGTCTGATTTATCGTAAAACTTGAGAGATTCCCTTGACGGAGGCATCTTGTAGGAATAAAGTTGCATAAAACATCTCTCTCCACGTAAATTGTATAATATGTATATTTTGCGACGCGTTTCGGCCTTACGAATTTGGGTAAAGGGCCATCTTCAAAGCAATAAAATAAATGTGGAAAAATTGGAGTTTGTCAAAGTAAACAATTAAATAGCAATAACAATTGAAATAAAGTTGGTTGGAGACAAGGTATTAATAAGGTATTAATTATTTTGGTTTAGGTTTGTTGAGAATTTTGAAATTTTTGCAGAAGGTTAAAGAAAAGGGAGTAAAATTGATAAATTGAAATTCATTTGCTTGTTTAGACAAACATCAGGGAATTTTAAATATCACTTCCTTATTTCTAACTCCTCAAAATAGATAGTTACATATTGTATAACATTTTATCGTCTGTTGTATGTACCTATGTGATGTGATGAGATTGATAAATGAGAAGTGAATGGTGAATGCCGAATTATGGTAAAAATAAATAGTAAGTATTTAGAGTTCGCAGGTGTTCTTCAATTATTACATTAACATTTCGATAAGTTCGACCAACGTAGAATTTTCCACTACATGTCAATTTGTAAACGCCACTTTTTTCCAAAATCGGAATAAATGTTTTGTTTTTTATAATTGATGATTTCAAAGGATTAGGTATCGAAAATGAAATCTTGATATTTTGACTTTGAAGTAATTGTTGATGTAATGAGGGTGGATTCCGCAGGGTTGATTGAGCAAGACCAGTAGTTTTGATTAAGCGATTTAATAATTGAACAATACTTGCTGCCATGGAGTTTGGCGTGTGACTACTCTGCTACAAAAGTTCTAAGCCTAAAACAGTGTATAAAAATACCAATACATATATGAAATCATCGGCTATGAAACTGAGCCGGGAGCACGAACCGTGCATTCGATCCGGCACTAAAACATACTAAAAGAATGGCTTGGCGGCGGGCGCCAATGCTGCTAATAGAGTTAATATTTTAATATTCTCAACACTTCCCCTAAAACTTAACTCTATGCAAATAAGCAAAAAAATCATGCAAAAAAATACAATACAGAAAATTAAGAATTTGTAACGATGCCCAAATCCTTTCGTAACAATTCAAATCTTGGTTTAGCCAATGGCTTTGTCAAAATATCCGCTTTTTGTTGTTCACTTGTGACGTAATCCACATTAATGGCACCTTTCTCATAAAGATCGCGAATAAAATGATAGCGCACATCGATATGCTTTGTGCGTTGATGAAATTCGGGATTTTTTATGAGCTTTAACGCACTCATGTTATCAACATGCAAAACACTTCGCTTTTCTTTCACTTCGCGAACACCGATTTCGTCGAACAAGCGCAATAACCACAGCATTTCTTTTGCTGCATTTGCGGCACTGACGTACTCCGCTTCAGTCGTTGATTGAGCGATGCATTGTTGTCTCTTGCTTTGCCAGGTTATTGCAGCACCGTTGTACTTGCAAAGTACTCCACTTGTTGACTTCCGGGTTGCTGGATCACCAGCAAAATCTGCGTCACTGTAGACTTCGAAGTCTTCTCCGTCGTGGTAAAGTAGACCGGCTCGTTGAGTCCCTCTTATGTAGCGTAGAATCCTTTTGATTAGGTGACAGTGAGCTTCTGTGGGTTTATCCAATGCTCGTGATGCAACATTGACTGCAAAGGCAATGTCTGGTCTGGTTACAACTTGCAGGTACATTAAATTTCCTACCGCTTCTCGATACGGAAATTGGCCAGTCGCATCAGGTGAATCAGTCGTATTCCAGCCAGTTTCAATCGGAGTGCAGACTGGTTTCGATTCACTCATCTTGAATCTGTTGAGAATTTTCTCAGTATAATTAGTTTGACTGACGAAAATTCCACCTGTTCTTTGTTGCTGAATTTCCATTCCAAGAAAATTCGTGACATTGACCGTGATTGCGGCTTCAAATTCGCACTTCAGCTGATCTAGAAACTTTTCGGCTTCTTCTAGATTTGAAGCTGCGATTAGGCCATCATCAACATAAAGGAGTAACAGCAATTTGTCTGTATCACGGTGTCTTACGTACAAACAGGGATCGGCTGTACTCTCTTTCAAGTCACATTCAAGTAAAAATTGCGTGAAACGTTTACTCCAGCATTTGGGCGATTGCTTAAGCCCATATAAACTTTTCAGCAACTTACACACGCGTGATGAGCCATCCTCATATCCCTCGGGCTGTTCCATGAAAATTTCTTCGTCAAGAAAACCGTACAGAAAAGCTGACTTGATGTCAAATTGCCGCAAGTGCAATTTCTCACGTGCTGCGACACTCAATACCACTCGTATTGTGTCAAAGCGCACAACAGGGCTGAAGGTTTCTGTGTAATCAATACCCTCTTTCTGTGAGCATCCTTTTATGACTAATCGAGCCTTATATCGATCAATGGTCCCGTCTGGGCGACGCTTGATCCGATATACCCATCGATTGCCAATTATTTTTCTGTCGGTCGGTTTTTCAACCAATTTCCACGTTTCATGGTTTTGCAGAGAGCTCATTTCTTCGTGCATAGCTTCCTGCCAATGCTGAGAATCACTCGATGCCATTGCTTCGCCAAAAGTGAGCGGCTCACTTGCAGCTAACATTGCGACAGGTACACCATAAAAATCAGGCCTCTTCAATTTATTGCGATCTCGCAGACGTCGAACATCTTCGGGAGACTTTTCCTCTTGTTCCGGCGTTTGTTCAGCCTCGGGCTCTGCATTTGTGATATCATTTTCATGATTTGGTGACGGTTCATTAACAACGGGCGTCTCGGTGGCTGCCAGGCGCTCTTGTTTGAAAATGACGTCACGACTCACAATAATTTCATGACTCTCTGGAATCCAGACACGAAATCCCTCGATGCCTTCAAGGTAGCCCACAATATATCCTTTTAGTGCCTTTTTGTCCAATTTGCGCCGTTTTTCTTTGGGCACATGTACAAAGCATTCTGTACCGAATACTTTCAATTTGTTCAGGACCGGCTTCTTATTAAACCAAAGTTCAAACGGGGTTTTATTCGGAACTTTTGTTGGTCCAGTCCGATTTAAAATGTAAACAGCTGTGTTTACGGCCTCTGCCCATAAAAATTGAGGTAGGTCTGGTTTCGAGTAGAGCATGGAACGTGCCGCTTCCATTAATGTCCGATTTTCGCGTTCAACCGTACCATTTTGTTCGGGTACATGGGCCACAGTTACTGTATGTTTTATTCCCCTTTTATCCAGAAAGGAGGCAACGTCCTTGTTTACATATTCACCTCCGCCGTCAGTACGAAGTTCTTTAATGTCCTCTCCGAAACGCGCTCGCACTTCCGCGCAGAAAGTCTCGAGTTTCTCTTTCACCTCCGATTTTTTGTTCAGAAAATATACCTTTCGATATGCACTGAAATCGTCTTTAAAAAGTACATAATATCGCTTTTTGCCAGGCGATTGTACACTCATGGGACCGCAAACGTCTGAGTGCACCAATTCGCGCGGTTTGGTAGCACGATCGAGTCTTTCACTGAAACTTTGTCTGTGGTGTTTTCCGAAAACACAACCGTCACAAAATTCATTGTCTATGGTCACCTCGATTCCCTTTTCTTTCAGGAATTGTTTTACATGACGTTTATTTTGGTGTCCGAGACGTTCATGCCACAGCTGCAACGTTTCCGCGGTATGTGCAACACAAAAAGTCTTTGGCAGAACTACACGTAAGAGAATCCGATAAAGATTGTTTGCCTCCATGCCCGTAGCGACAATCTTGTTATCTCTCATGAAAACGCATCGTTTTCCATTGTTGCTTAGAACGAAATCGACGCCTTTTTTCGCTGCAACCTTGACCGAGAAGAGATTCCTTTTCATTTCCGGGGTGTAGAGCACGTCGTACATGACTCCTGGTAACCATTCTCCTTCCACGAATGTTTCGATTTTGATATTTCCTCGGCCTAAAGCAGCCACTTTAGCACCATTGCCGACTTGAATCATAACTGGTTCCTTGAACTCGATATATTCATCAAAATAGTCGCGCTGATTGGAAATATGTTCCGATGCACCAGAGTCGATGAACCAATATGACGTGTCACAGTCCAGAGCTGTGCTCCCGACAAAGGCTTGCTCTTGGCGCGAACCACCGCCTTCGGATTTCGGAAAGTTTTTCTTTTTCACGTGACAGTTTTTCATCAGATGGGTTTTCGAACCGCACGAAAAACATCCAGGACAGTTTCTTTGCAAATGGTCCTTTTTGCCGCACGTGAAGCAACCAGATTGCTTTTTCTGCCACTTGGCCGTCGGCTTCTTGGCACCTTTGCCTAGGTTCAACTTCGATAGTAAGGCCACTGTTGATGCCTCGTCGTCACTTTCTTGTTTCTGCAATCGTAGCTCTTCGGTCAATAAACGCGTTGTTAAATTGGCCAGCGTCCTATTCGCTACTTCGGTGGAATCCCATGCACTGTGGAAGTAATTAAACTTCGATGGCAACGTCGATAGTATTCTTGTCATCAGCATGGACTCCGGGATTGGACCTCCAAGCTTCTTCATCTTGAGGAACAACTGTTCCAGTTGCGAAATATGTTGAGCGATGCCGCCTTCGGAACTCCACTTGAAATCGAAGAACTTCTTTTGGACTAGTGACAAACTTTCGTCAGACTTCAAATCATAGACACTGTGCAGCTTATCCCACATGTCTTTCGCAGTTTCGCAACTCATCAGCAGCTGCAAAGGCTTTGATTCAACAGTCGTGACGAAGAGTTTTCTTGCTACTTTATCCAACCTGATCCACTTCTTCAGTTGGTTGTCATAGTCGGCAGAACCAGTCACCGGTTTTGCCGTAGTTCCGTTGCAAATCTCCAACGCATTTTCGCCGTCCAACAGCGTTTGCACAACAAACTGCCACTGCGGCCAGTTGTCTGCATCCCGCAGTTTCTCAATTCGTGGTTTATCGATATCCATTTTATCGATGCGCGTTAAACAGACTTCACGACACACTGTCTGAATCTTTCACGTTTAACCGTCCACGACTAGACAACTACGCGTTACTTTTCAATCGTACGCACTTTCAAAAAAACTCAAGTCTTCAGGTCAAGCATCCCTTGGTCAAGCATCCCCTGGGTCAAGCATCCCCTGGGCCCATAACCTGTTGATGTAATGAGGGTGGATTCCGCAGGGTTGATTGAGCAAGACCAGTAGTTTTGATTAAGCGATTTAATAATTGAACAATACTTGCTGCCATGGAGTTTGGCGTGTGACTACTCTGCTACAAAAGTTCTAAGCCTAAAACAGTGTATAAAAATACCAATACATATATGAAATCATCGGCTATGAAACTGAGCCGGGAGCACGAACCGTGCATTCGATCCGGCACTAAAACATACTAAAAGAATGGCTTGGCGGCGGGCGCCAATGCTGCTAATAGAGTTAATATTTTAATATTCTCAACAGTAATTTTGGTGGCTAAAGAGTAAATAGTAAATACCATAAACAGTCAAGGCCACAAACAGAGGAAAAAGTAATTTTGAATTTTTTTCGGGAATATTTAAATGATATGGTAGAGAAATATACAGGCTGGCCCGATGAAAACACAACAAGGGGGTTTTTGGGCATTTGACCTAATTTTTTTGAAAAAAGCTCAAACAGGTCGATTCTTATATCGAGGAAACATACATGCACTGAGTAATTTCTATCTCAAACCCCCTCACCCCCACCCTCGTCAACTTCGAAATTTCGAAAGACACTATCTACTTTGCGATACATCAAATCAAAGAGAATCAAATCCTCTTTCAGAATTTTTTTTTTTAAATTCATAACCCATTTCATATCCTCGATCCCTCAATTCTCTTCAATTTTATCAGCGTCATCCTCGATAGCATCTGAGTAGAAAATATTCGGTGAAAAAAAGTGCTACCCAAATTCACCCCTTTGCTATCCCTCACACCAACTTCAAAATTTAACAAGACACCACCAACTTTGTGATACATCGGATTCGATGGAATTGAATTCTTTCTGAAAACTGTTTTTTCAAAATTTTCAACCCCTCCCCCAATGAATTGGAAAGTCGGAGTATTTTTGGGGGGAAGGGGAACTTTTAAATTTTCTGAAAAAATTGGATTCAGGAATGGAATTCAATTTCCTTCAATTTGGGGTTTCATAAAGTAGGTAGTGTAATTTTAGATATTGAAGTTGGGGTGGGGGAGTGGAGTGGGAGTGGAATGAATTTGGGTGGCACTTTTTACACAGAAAATTGTCTTTCTCGATGTTGTGCAGGATGACGTTGACTGTACTGAACAGAATTAAGAGGTCAAGAATATTAAATTGGAAAGGGGAAGTTGGGGTAGGGTTCAAAATTAAAGAAATATTTTTTAAGAAAGAGAATTAATTCCCTTTAATTTGATGTATCGCAAGGTGGGTGGTGTCATTTGAAATTTCGAAGTTGGATTTAAGATAGAAAACTCCTAATTGTCTTGAACGATTTGGAATCTGTTTGTGCCATTATGCCATTGCTTAGCCCAATCATCTGACAATCCATAACTGTGAATAAGAAACTCAATGCAACTTGAGTGAAGTTTATACAGGGTGCCATATAGAGCGGTGCAAATCTGTCAGGCGTTCAACATGCTCCTATTTGAAGAAATTTTCTTTGAGGCATAAAAAATAACCTCATACCTCGTCACGTTACTCGATTTATTCCTATAGCCTTTTTATTTACAGGGTGGCATGAAAAAAACAATTTCTTGATTTTTCGGTAATACCATCTTTCATTCTTGACCGATTTTAAAAATCCAAAGCTCAAATTGAAGCTGAAACTTCAAGTAGGAAGATCCCATAATCAGAATCGACTGGAAATAAATATTAAAAATGTGTGGTTCCCTCAAGAGTAACCCGACGTTTCATCGGTCCCGGAATCTGGCTTGGGATGAGAATGAACTCATAATCAACCTTGCCCTTGAGCGGAGCATTCATTCTGAACATCTTCCGATATTTAGAGCTTGAATGAGACAAGAACTTTTGATAAAGAAACAAAAGTACAACTGAATGTTATCAATGCAAAATTATATTTCTTGCTTGTATGAAATAACCTGTAACTGACGTTACGGGAATGTATCGCTCACCTGCTGCTTTTGTAACCAACGTTACGGAAATTACAACAGACAGAATTCTTGATGATTGTTATAATTTCGGTAACGTTAGTTACAAGCTATCTCATACGAGCAAGATAGATTATTTTGCCTTGATAATACGCAGTTGTAATTTTGTCCTTTTATCAACAGTTCTTGTCTAATTCAAGCTCTGAACATCGGAAGATGTTCAGAATGAATGCTTCGCTCAAGGGCAACGTTTATTATCAGTTCATTCTCATCCCAAGCCAGATCCCGGAACCGATGAAACGTCGAGTCACTCTTGAGGGAACCATATATTTTTACTGTTGATTTTCAGTCGATTCTGATTATGGGATCTTTTTACTTGAGGTTTGAGCTTCAATTTGAGCCTTGGATTTTGAAAATCAGTCAAGAATAAAAAATGATATCACCGAAAAACCAAGAAATCATTTTTTTGATACCACCCTGTAAATAAAGAGGCTAGGGGAATAAATCGAGTAAGGTGGCGAGGTATGAGGTTATCTTTTATGCCTCCAATGGTAGAATTCAGAAAAAAGAAAATATCTTCAAATGGGAGCATGTTGAACGCCTGGCAGTTTTGCACCGCTTTACATGTCACCCTGTATGAACTCTTTACTCAAGTTGCATTGAGTTTTTCTATTCACTGCGAGCTTTTTTTTTTAAAAATGAGGTAAAATGCCCAAAAACCTCTCTGTTCTGTTTTCGTTGGGCGACGCTGTATGTAATTGTCGAATCTTCTTGAGAAGAATTCAATGAAGTGACTTGATTAATTTAAAATTAGTGAAGTATTATTTCTGATAAATTCTTTATTGAAATTTATATCATCCTTTGGGATAGAAAATAAACGATGAAAACTTGAATGGAAAAATGCTAATTTGTGGGACATATTATATGGGATGAGATGAAGAAAATGGAATAATAGAATCTGTAGAAGTTGGTTTATAAATGTCGAAAAAAATTTTATTGTTTATGATGGAAATAGATGAATCAAAATGAGAAATTTTATTGTCTATGCTGAATTCAACAGTAAATTTAAAATTTGGATGAACATATTATTCAAGAAATCTAGGAACACTCTAACTTCATCTTCAGTTCCATTGAATAAAACTTAGATGTCTTCAATCAACATAGCGAAACCAGTTGAGTATTATGATGATGTGGAAATAAAATATTTGTTGAGATATTTTCCTCGTCGAGAGAATTTAGAAGAACTTAAGCTAAAAATGGGGGAAATGGGGAAAATGGGGATCCCATATCCGATACCTAGTCCAGTTTTTATCTTTAAATTTTATTGTTAAAATTGAAGAAATTCTGTTTCAACTGCAGTTTCTAAAAGAGAAAACAAGCTATTCGAATAACTGTCTGAAAAAGAGGAATTGAATAGCATATTTTCTATCAAAAGTAGACGTTCTGCAATTGGAACGGATGGGGATAAATTTGTGTCATCAAAAGAAATCAAAAATGAATTTGTTGGTGGAACAATGTTTTTAATTTTGTTGATCGACTCGGTTTTGTTTTTGACACTTTGGTTTAGAGTTGGAAACATCTGGTAACATTTTACCAAGGAATTTTGATAATTTATAGGCAGAGAAATTTATGAAAGAAACAACGGGTCTTATCGGATTATTAGGTTTGTGAATTTTTGGAAGGGCATATAATTAAGAACTCCTAGGGTTAGTTAACATCAATGAATATGAAGAATAATTGAAATGTTTAATAACTTCTGAATTGTTTTAGTTATTGTTTCGAATCAAAGTAATAAATTGATTTATTGGATTCTTTTAAATTGAACGCGTCGCAAAATATGTATACATTACAATTTACGTGGAGAGACAGATTTTTTGTACAGCTTTATTTCTTTTTGTCTAATTTGCCTAAAATTAGCAAAACTTGGATTTTATATTCTAAAAGTGTCTTTTTAATTTTTTTTTAAACAAGAAAGTACCCAAAATACCTAAATCTTTAGCGGATGAATCCGCTTGCTCAGGAACGAAGCGGCAGCCGATTATCCTTAAGAGGGGATGAGTACCTACGCTAAAACATTTTGCGTACGTTTTACATACAACATTTTTCAGTACAAGCTTTCCAAATACCAACTTGTGTACTCTGTATTGGCCATAGTGACGTTGTCTATGTCTATTCTGTAACAGTGTAACTACAACAGCTAGACTGCTAAGAGAAATAAAAAATGCAACGTCTTAACAGCGTTTTTCAGGTACAGTTCGCAAAATAAACTGCTCCACAATGAAGTTGTCGACACCAAAAAAATGGCTTGACTTTGACGGCCAATAACTTTCGATTACCGGAAGTTATTTCCAATCTGTTTGTTGCGTTTACTAGCCCAATATATCCTTTACAGATCCTGTAATTGTGAATATCAAGAAACTGCATGTAACATTTATACAGGGTGATATGTAAAAAGGTGAAAAATTGCCACAGCTTCATTGAACCCCCATTTGCAAAGAAAAAAATTCTTCAAATTCCAAAGTGAAAACCATGAAGTGTGATGCCTTGTCTCGAAACGGTTTTGGAATTACCGAGATTGGAGTCTTGCACAGAAGATATGAATTTTTATAAGGAATGTAACAGATTTTCCCTATTTTCTCGCAAGATTGAATCACTTCCAATAAATGGGTGGTTGACATTGAGCACGATTGTTCCTACAACTGTTCCAGATAACTTAAATTTAAAAACAACCCGAAAATTTGGTGTGGGTCCAGACAGGGGGCACTTTTTGGAAAGCTAGTCACTGTCTGTTTTTGGCACGTTGAATTTCATCAATATTTTAGACGTGGAACATGCTTTTTGCAAGTCTAAACCCCTGAATTTGGTGAAACTTCGTTTTTCGTTGAAGAGGGAGCCTCCTGGAAGTTTATTTGTTGTGCTTGTGCTATGCCTGAGCTTTACCTTTGATTGCGTTTTTCTGGTGATACCGTGCTACAAAGATGATCAAAAATGTGTGTTGCTACAGTAACGCTGAAAACACAGGTCTCGGCATTGTTGTAGTGTTTTGACGTGTCACCATGAACAATGGCAAAAATATAGGTTTTCAGCGTTACTGCAGCAACAGACATTTTTGATCATCTTTGTAGGATGGTATCAACAGAAAAACGCAATCGGGGGTAAAGCCCAGGCATAGCACAAGCACAACAAGTAAACTTCCAGGGGGCTCCCCCTTCCACGGAAAATGAAGTTCTACCATATTCAGGGGATTAGACTTGCAAAAAACATGTTCGACATCTGAAATATTGGTAAAATTCAACGTGCCAAAAACAGACAGTGACTACCGTTTCAAAATGTGCCTCCTGCATGGCCCCACACCAAATTTTCGGGTTGTTTTTAAATTCAAGCTATCTGGAACGGTTGTATGAACAATCGTGCTCAATGTCAACCACCCATTCATTAGAAGTGATTTAATCTTGCGAGAAAATAGGGCAAATCTGTTACATTCCATATAAAAATTCATATCTTCTGTGTGAGACCTCCAATCTCGGTAATTCCAAAATCGTTTTGAGACAATGCATCACACTTCATGATTTTTACGTTGGAATTTGAAAAAAAGTTTCGATGAAGTTGTCGCAATTTTTCACCTTTTAACATATCACCCTGTATAAATATTACATGCAATTTCTTGATATTCACAATCACAGGATCTGTTGAGGATAGATTGGGCTAGTAAACGCAACAAACAGAATGGAAATCACTTTCGGCGATCGAAAGTTATTGGCCGTCAAAGTCAAGCCATTTTTTTGGTGGCGACAACTCCATTGTGGAGCAGTTTAGTTCAAAAATGAGTATCCCAGGGACAAAATACTGAAAAAAAATCATTTGCCTCAAATATAAGAAAAATGTTTTTGGCCTATTTTGCCTATTTTAGCTCGTTACGGCCTGAAGCGTCCTAAAATAGGGCTTTTATTTGTCCATGTGTCCTACTTTCCACTTTTAAACAGCCTAAAATCCGGTCTTTGTCTTATTACTCGATCACCAGAAACAAAATTGGTAAATAAACACACCTGCTCTAAAAACACAAGCAATCGCCGACGTATTCGGTTGCAAGAAAAAAAAAGCAATTAGTGACTCCCATAAATTGGTTGTTAATCAATGACATACCTTAAACGGTTTACACGAGGTTTTAATTTCCTATATTTTGGCTGGAAAGCGACTCTTTGTATCCTCTCTTGGTATCCATGGAGATCCCCACCACAGAAATGGCCTCACCGAACTGTTCGTGCATTATCTGAACATTGCATTCTGTTCCCTGGAACCTGGAATTATACGATGATACCCCCATTGAATTTATTTCATAATTTTAGACTGGCGAACATGGTGTACAGCGGCTGCGATATGCGGATACATACCTTAATAGTCACTTGAAAAGCTCACCCAAAGTTAAGCTTTCAGCAAACTTTGGGCTCGCGTAATGGGCTCACAAACCCCTTTTCTGAATCTCACGTTTTCATACATACCGATACGAATTACCGTTTGTTATGCGTTAGGGGGTTGTCCCAGTTTCTTTTCATCTCTTTTTCGGAGCACGAGCACGGGTACAATGTCTTTATTGAATTGATGTGGTTTACGTGGCAAATTACATCCTTTTCGACGAAGTGAGCCAGACCTTGATTGGTTCCTGCCGGTTGTGTACGTACTTATCATCGTTTTGATAATAATGCTAGCCTAGGTTGGTAGCAGCTACCGACGTGATCCATCAAAACAATATATTTCCTTAACATCGACACCTACCTACCTACCTGATGCCTACCTATACTTTCTAATGAAACTACATCTCCTTTATGTCCATGTGTTTAATGCACTTCCTTTAACTTCATCTTATATTAGTTCCTTTTACTTTACTATCCTCAAACACAAACGTGAGTGATGTATTGATGTAACAATGAAGGGGAAATAAGCGCCGTCTACTCCGTGGTGGTTAGCGCCAGCGGTGAAATTTATTACCGAAGCTTTTAGAGACAACCCCGCGTAATGTAAATTCAATTTTCGATCAAAATATCATTTAATAAAGCGACTTGCCTGAAATAACGTTTTTCTTTTTTTCTTCCGAAACATTTCCATAGTGGACGTGGTAGGAGAAAACAAGTTGCAAATGATGATAAAGGCAAACCACTTTGCAGGATCGCAACTAAGACCTCAATAAACGATTTGACCCGCTGTGCTTTTTTTTTTTCGTGCCTTAGGATTTGAATGGCGCCCCTTTTTCAAAATGGCGTATATTACCTATCTAGGGGCAGAAAGTATCAGATAGTCTGGTGACGTCCAGGCTCGTGAAAATATGTGGGGGCTAGGTCTCAATCGGTTTCCGGGATATTAAAGACTATGAAAAGAAAAATGATGGAACATTGTCATCCAGGGCCGGACCGAAACCGATTTGGATGGGGGGGTGTGAAAAATCTCAAAATGCCGACTATTATTATTAAAGTGGTGACCAGTGGCGTACCTAGATTTATGAATAGGGGAGGATTGAGAAATTTTAGTGCATATTTGAAGGAGCCTGAAGAAGAAACAGCGCCGCAGGCGCAAATTTTCTGGTTTAATAATAATAATACTGATAGTAATAAGCAAAAAAGGGAATTTTGTCAATCCATTTTGTTGTTTTTTCTTCATCAATTCAACGTTAGCCATTTTCTGCAACGAAGCTTGAAATCGACGCCGGGTATTTTGCAAAACCCTTGTGTGTTCCAACACAGTGTAGCGATTTTTAGCGACCATCAATATCGCATGGGATAGGCACCATTGTTCACATTTTATGTGCTATGCGACACACAAATCAAGAAGCTTATTTTAGAGACGAATATCCGACCGCCCTCGGTGGGAATCGAACGTCAGACTCTTGACATGACATTCGGACGCGCTGACCACCACACCACAAGCTCCTCATTTTGTTTTTCTTCCTTTATTTTTTTTATAAATAGCTCCATCAAGAAGAAAATGGGACAAGTAGGTCATAACCCTAGGGTGATATTCTCAATAGCGCAAGGACGAAATGTGTAGTTGAAACTCAAAAGAGTAGAAGCATTCCAAAAACAGAACATTAATTTTATAAAGAAGCAAGTAGAGGTATCATACAATTATAATATCGAGGAATCAAGCCGCCTTAGAGCCTTGGCCAGCTCTTCAAAAATTTCGTCTATGGATAATAGGTACCTATATATCACTAGAATATATCCTGAAAAGAAGTTCTGCAATTGTTGGAATAGTCCAAATTGTATATTATCTTATACATATAGTTTTTGGTGCTGATGCAAAACTTTAAAAAACTTTCGAACTACCAACACTGATGACAATTTGGTGACAGTGTTCGAGAGTAAATATAATACAATACACACAAACTTATAGGTATCAGCAACAAAGTTCCTGTTGCATTATGCGCGAATGCGTAATAGTTGGGCGCCTATTTTTTTTTTTTTCATATCGTTTTTACAATATTTTAGTTTATCTCGATTTTGCCGACTGAATTTGATTTTGCCGACTGGATGTTCGCGACTGGGGGGGTGTTACACCCCCCACACCCCCCCTTCGGACCGGCCCTGTTGTCATCTGACGCAGGCAAATTTGACGAAGGCGCCAAAATGAATTTAGTGCGGTCGTAAGAAAATCGCCGTAACATTTTTATTTTTCGACGGATTTTAACACAACCCATCTCATTTTGTGGAGAGTAAATTCTTCTTGTTACCTTATACCGTTGAACTTATACCTACCTTTCATTGGAAAAATACATTGAGGATTGTTGAATAAAAAAAATACAAAAATGATTCGAAAAAAAAAGATTTAAAATATTTTTTATTCTTATGAAAATTGCATTGTTTGTGAACTTTGATGTGCCCTTCTTAAATTTACACTTTTCCGATTTATATCTTGACAATGCGCGCCGCCATATTGAAAAAATCCCATCGGAAAAAAAGTTTTTTACAATATCTAAATTTTAGTGCATGCGAGATTGAAATGTTTTTCACATATAAAAGTACATTCAATCCTCCAGAATTTGACACCTGAACCATCTCTGTGCGACTCGGGGTTCTTGAGCTAGAGCATGGAAGGTATAAGATAATAAGGAGAATTCACTTTTTCACAAAATGAGATGTCTTGTGTTAAAAATCCGTTGAAAAATAAGAATGTTACAGCAATTTTCTTATAACCGTACTAAATTTATTTTGGCGCCTCCACCAAATTTGCCTGCGGCAGATGTCAATAGGTTTGTTTTGGCAGCGAGTTGCGGACGGTTTGCTAACTGTGATTCAGCGCGCATACTCGACTGCAACCAGTTTTCAAGTGGTTGGAAAGTTTTTGCTGCAAGAACGCGTAGCGAGCGGTTCCAGTTGAAACTAGGGACACAACAACTTGTAAAGTTTTCCCCGCCAAGCCGAGGTCTTATTTAAGGGGTTTCTGATGCGACTAAAAAAGTTGTCGACGGAAATCGGTTTTATTTTATTTTTTTCATCAAGTACAAACTCATCCAAAAAGAAAATGTACAGACATTGCTATCAAATTTTGAAAATTTCCAAAATATTTTGAAAATATTTGAATTTGATTTTTGAAAATTCAAGAACTAGATAGCATCGACAATGTATATTTCCTCAAGAAAGTCGCATGCAATTTGAACTTTCTATTTTCAAAAAAAAAGGTACCAAAAATGACTTCTACTAATTCACTTTTTCATGTCTACGAAAATCATTTTTGGTGCCTTTTTTGGCATGCGACTTTCTTGAGGAAAGACACATTGTCGATGCTATCTAGTTTTTGAATTTTCAAAAATCAAAATCAAAAATTTTCAAAAGGACCCCGCACGATTCTCATGGAAAATGGCTCCCGGTTAAATTCCCTGAATTTTCGATATGTTGTAGCTCATGAGATACTAATCAAATACCGTGAACCCCAAACTCAAATAATGGACAGTTTTTTACCCACAGGGGGTTGAAGTTGGAGGTTTTGACGGCTTAAAAATGATATTCTGATTTAAATAAAAGCTTTCTATTTGGTTTCTCTTCAAGTCGTGTTTCATGCTAAATGTATTTATTTGACAGAAAAATATCAACCCCCTCCCCCACCCCCATCCCCTATATACCACCACAAAATTCGAGACTACTCTTAAAAGCCATGCAGATGGCTTCTGTGTTTTGAATTATGAGTTTTGACGTATAAATTATTTTCCACCCCTAATGTTGGGGTGCCGATTTTCCAATTTTTTTCGGTTAATTTGGCTAAATTTTTGGTATTGTGTACTTCTAATTCTGCTGAACAAAAAGTTTTTCTGCCAAAACTTATTCCTATGGACAGTTTTTGTTTTACAGGGGACTGAAGTTGAAGATTTGAGGGCATAAATATTGAACTTCAGTCCCCTGCAGAACAGAAACTGCTCATAGGAATAAGTTTTAGTATGAGAACTTTTTGTTCAGCAGAATTAGAAGTACACAATACCAAAAATTCAGCCAAATTAACCGAAGAAAATTGGAAAATCGGCACCCCAACATTAGGGGTGGAAAATAATTTTCATGTCAAAATTCATAATTTAAATCACAGAAGCCTTCCGCATGGCTTTCGGAAGTAATCTCGAATTTCATGATGGTAGATAGGGGTTGGGGGTGGAGGAGGGGGTTGATATTTTTCTGTCAAATAAATACGTACATTTAGCATGAAACACAACTTGAAGAGAAACCAAATAAAAAGCTCTTATTAACGTCATAATATCATTTTGAAGCCGTCAAAACCTCCAACTTCAACCCCCTGTGGGTAAAAAACTGTCCATTATTTGAGTTTGGGGTTCACGGTATTTGATTAGTATCTCATGAGCTACAACATATCAAAAATTCAGAGAATTTAACCGGGAGCCATTTTCCATAAGAATCGTGCGGGGTCCTTTGATAGCAATATCCGTACATTTTCTTTTTGGAGGAGTTTCTACTTGAAAAAAAAAAAAAACCGATTCCCGTCAACAACTTTGTTAGTCGCATCAGAAACCCCTTAATAAATTTACCGAATTAATGTAAATATGTAACTTTCAGCAGGTAAAACTATTTTAAATTAACCTCGAAAATGCGTCTTTTTTACTGTCGCACTGTCACATTACGCGCCACGCCATCAATCAAAGATCGCCCGATTGCGAAGAAAGGCGTACGCATGCGTCTGATCACCAGTTTCTTTTTAATTCTCAAACTCCTCTGACCGTCCACAAACTGTTTTCGAACCGTTGGAGGCACCTGCCCAAACAGCTTACCAACAGTTGGCAACTCGAAGTTTACACTGCCCGAACGCCTTAACGGAAGCGCGCAGAATCCAAACGGTTGGAAACGGTTGTGTATCGCTGCCAAAACAAACCTAATGTTCCACCATTTTTTTTTTCTTGGTCTTTGATATCCCAGAGACATTGGACATTGAAATATGGCCCCATTTATTTTCACTCAGCTGGACATCACCAGGCTATTTGATACCTTCTGCCCCTAGATAATATCCGTCATTTTGAAAAAAAGGGCGCCATTCAAATCCTAAGGGACGAAAAAAAAAGCACTGCAGGTCAAATCGGTTTGTCTTTATCATCATTTGCAACTTATATTCCCTATCTAGGTTGTACCACGTCCACTACCAGTCTCAATAATGATTTCGTTAATTTCTGAAAGAATTTTTCGATAAGGTATTACACAAAATTTGCTTCCGTTTTAGACATGCTCGGCAGCAAGCTTCGATCATGGATGGAAGCGGTAAGACCACGCAAGAAACAAAATCGAAAGGAAAAACAAAACAAATCCAATGTAAATAACGTTCCATCCGTATCGAATTGGCAGAGCGCGATGGGGTTTTCACAAAATGATCATTCGGTAAGTTTGAATTTCCTTTGGAAGGTTCAAGTACTCATTTGATTGATAAGGTGGTCGGGAACGGCAACGCCGGCAAGAAAATTACGAGCAGTCAAGCTTTGGCCCATGCTAGCCAAACAAACCAAACACCAGCAACTTCTTCTCGATATTCATCCAATAATTTATCTTCTCCTGAATCGGCTTACTCAACTGGGTACTCTACAGACGGAACGTCACCAGGCGCGCCACCAGACTGCTATGCCAATATTAGAACAGGTCGGTGTTCGTAGTTGGAGGCTTATTTTTCGTTTCTAGTGTCTAGTGTATAGATACGAGGTAGTCGAGTAGAAAGCACCTGTTTGATGAAAACTTTCGAGACAAATCTCATTGTTAGAACTTCGAGCTCATATATAGAGTTTTCACAGGTGTAAAATACTTTGCAACAAATGTGGAACGACACCATGATCCAAGCGAGTGCGAAGTGCTTCCGGAGCCGGCCACCCCATCCCCGTGCATCTCAAGAGTGGCCAACGTTCGAAGACCTAACATGGTAATCATGATTGATCAATTCCATAGCTGTGGTTCAAGTAGGTTTTGCTCGAGTAAAGTAACTTGTATCAGTGTCTGCATGCATTTCGATATGTGAATGACATTCTCACTGGACCCGAGTGATGCAGACACAAGAAGTGGGCATACCGACGCCAAGAGCAACTCCAGTTCCAGTTGGTCTCCCACGCCTGAAAGAAGTGATCGCTAGTCCAGTGTTGACGTCTCCCAGGCAAAGGAACCGCATTAGAACAAATCCTTGGGTGCCGACTAGCACCTTGAGCCCGATCCAGATACGGCAAGAAATACCCAAAATTAGGATGCAATCCCCCATTCCCGACAGCCCGTACGTCATGACTATCACCATGTATATGTATTCATTTCAATTTATAATTCATTTTTGCAGTAGAACACCTAAACGATTTACGAATTCACGAGCAGAACGATCACCAACGTCTTCTTCTTGTTCGTCTTTGAGTGGCGCAGGTCTTCACTGGGACTCCAGAAATAAATCGGCAAGCGAAGATGATTGCACGCTCAATGAAATGATGGGAAAATACGATGAAAGTTACGTGTATGAAAAAGAAACAGACATTTTAAGCGACAGCGATCCAACTGATTGTGATACAGATATTGACACTGGACAGGACGGCGGTGATGAGGATGATCCATTAGAAGGCGAGTTTGACTTTATCGACAATGGCTCGTTGTTAGAACTCGATCCAAAAGATGAACGCAACACCGGACATTGCACATACTATAACTTTGAAGCGCAAAGGAGAGTCTCCAGAAGACGCACTACGAGACGAAGTAAGCAATATAGCGAAAAGCGGCGAAAATCGTCCAATTCTAAGAAGGCAAAACACAAGCCGGAGCAACAGCAACTATGTCAGCTTCAAATGAACGGCTCCAAAAGCGCTGGTGCCACTCCCGTATCCGTCCGACGCACCAAACACCATCCAGTCTCGAAGCTGGCGTTGGAAGATTGCCTCAGAAAGCGCTCCAATTCCATCAGTTTCCCTCGAGATCCCATAAACACTATAGACAGACGGGACAAAGAAGCGGATCGCATGTATAAAGAACTGATAGTAGAAGCCGAGCACATCTTGAGGAGCATGAAAACCAACGGACTGTCTCCGCGGCGAGTTCCGAATCCGGCAAACAAGCGGGTCGAGATCCTACGCAGTCTTGAGTGTCCCAGACCCGAGTCCTCCTACTTAAAGAACAGGTTGAATGAACAGGAGCAGCCTGGCACGCAATTTCCTAAAATGCCGTCCATTAACTTGAACTGTCCCCGATTTAGTCCTAAGCGAAACCACATTACTAATTTCATGATCAATAATTCGCCGGTGATGTTGAGACGAGGGGAGGTCGAGATGCCCACTTCTCCTTTGGCAGCAGTGAGACAAAAAGTTAAAGCCGAAAACATATCCCCGCAACTTAATAATCGCAGCCGCAGCCCCAAGTACCGGAAGAAGTTGAACAAACCGAAACTACAAGACTCCAGCTCCGGCTCTGATTCTGAAGACCGTAAATTCGCCGGTCATGAGAGTCTCAGTTTTGGATGTCCACAGAGTGAGCCGGTCAGGCGTAAGGTTTATTCTGGGCACAGCAAAACGGTTGCTTTCAATCTGAATTATGAAAACGTCTGCAATAGTAAGGATACTGAAACCATCATAATTCCGTACCTACGTGAAATATTTGTTTTTGTTCCAGATTCACCGCCGTTTGCACCGGTTCGTTTGGAAGGCTCAGAAAATTTGCGACAGCAAGTTCTCTTGAACACCATCGCAAACCTCAAGCGGAGCCTGGAGGACCAGTCGGCGTCTCTCAAACAAGTATACAGAAGTTCCCAAAACATACATCTCTAAGTATAATATATACATACCACAGAACGTTATTGTTTCTAATTTTATACTCGTATACAGAATTTGATGGAGAAAATGTTAGTTACCATACCATAGAGACTCAATAATCGACTAGCCTTTTTTGGTTTCAAGTAGACAATAGTAGGAGTTAGGATTCGTAGGATATCTATCACTAAGTGGTTTGTATTAACTCCCAAATTTTGTGACCCTCACATGATGGGTGCGTTTTTGTTGAATATTTTTGTTGATTATTATTAGATAACGCCTTATAGAAGGGCTCTAAAATAATGTAGTACAAGAGATAGCAACCTCCATTATTTGTGTAGACCTAGATTCTTGGACACATGGATTCCATCATTACGTATTTGTTCTTTTTTGTTTGACTTTAACAATAAGAACATACTACTAACTTGTTAATTTTTATCGGATCTCTTTTAACCGATGGACAACTTCAAATTGTTAAAGTTCGCTCGAAAACGCCATTCCCTGTTATGAACTGTGCTGTTCTATTTTGATATTTATTGTATATATATTTTTATATAGGCACTAATACAACATGTTATGGCCTATGTTCCGTCAATCTACAGTCGTTATTATTACAAATGTGCCTGTTTTCAATTTCTCAATTTTAAATCCACATCTAAGCTGTCACTGTATTCCTGTTGTGGTTTTCGATTGTTAAAATTTCTCGGATATTCAGCTGTAGATGAAATGAATAAACGGTGATATACGATTTCTGACTTGCGTTTCTTTTATAATAACGCAAATTACGTAAAATCATTCGGTAAGTAATCCTGCTCACTAATCCTACAAATTTTGCCTCTGCTTATCCTTATCCTTGTTATAGCTTTACCTTGACACCAACCAGCAACGGAGAAACCACGAAATACTGGTTGGTAGGTAGGTAGGGGAGACCCACGTACCTTGGAACGGTCTGTACCTTGGGACACCCTGGTTTTGAACCACCTGTAACTAAATTGGCGCTCTCTACACAGTAGCTGAACAATCTTGCGGTAGAGGTCACGTCAGTGTGTTTATACGGCGCGTCGACTCCATTTGCGCGCGCCAGAAAAAAAAATTGTTTCGTGTTGCCTAAAGTAATTTTCAACCAACTCACATCAAGTGGAATAACTCCTAAGGTAAGTCGCTTATTGTTTACTTGTGTGCACCACATGCTGAGGTGTAATGTTTTGCATGTGTTTTTCGTATTAGATACAATGGTATTAGTAACCTACCTAACCTATCCAAATTTCTTATATTTCAATCTATTGGATATATATTAACTTGTTGCGTACCATGGAACAAGTCTTAGTTCGTACCATGGGACATATGGTATCAGAGGAAAACAATCTGTTCAATTGGACATAGCAGAAATTATAACCGTTACAAACGACGCATCTTGGATCTTAAATACCTGAAACGGATTCTAGGATCCACGAGGAAGTTCGTGTATGACAAAGAAGAGCTTTACGAACTACCAATGAGTGATAACATAAGGAAGTTGCCTCAGCCCATTATGCTACTTAGTAGTACTGAGTACTCGCCGTAAGGCCTCCTAGTTTGAATTTGCTGTTGATTTTTCGGCTTATAATGTCAATCAAGATTTTTTTTCGAATAATAGTTCATATAAGTGGTGCTGTCCCAAGGTACAAACCTATATGTCATGTCCCACGGTACATGCCTCAGCCTGTACCAGGACACTTGCAGTATCGTTTTCAAAAATTTGTTACTTTTTGTTTGTACACTTTTCGAGAGTTTATAATGTTGCGTTTTGTTCAATAAAGACATATTTTGTGCTACATGTATTTACAAAATTCATTTTGGGAGAAACTTTGTTTCTAGTGCACCTACGTAGCTCGGTACGTAGCATCCACTGACGTATGTAGCATCTCAGTCACAGACCGACACTACAGGTGCGTTCAGTCAGCTTATTTAGTCGCAAGTTTTAATTTTAGCCGTAAGCGCTGCATCGCTTATTGGCTGTTTTGAGAAGGCTGGTCCATAAGAGCCAATGGGCGTCGCTGCGCTTCCGACTAAAATTAAAACTTGCGGCTAAATAAGCTGACTGAACGCACCTTGTCTTCAGTACCTTCCCCTAATAGTTTCACGACACTGTCGTGCGATGGCGCGCTTCTTGACCAGTTTCTGGAATAGGTCGTATCGGCGTGACGTCACGCTCCTGAAAATCGGCCATTTTGTAGAAGCTAATCAAACTGACTTTTGTCACATCAACTAGAGTGTCACAAAGTTCGTGTTTTCAGTAACTCAGAAGATGATCGTTTGCGCAATGTATGGCTGTTCGGCCACCTAGTCCCGCATGAGAGCATCGGTTTCACTGTTTTGGACAACCCTGGAGTGATGAGATCCCGTTGGGATCGAGCGCAGGAATTATCTGAACAGCGAAAATCCTTATGGCTTTGTCAGACAAATCGAAGAAATGATCTCAACAGAAACTTCACAAGAGACTTGAAAGCTTGGAGAGAACACTTCCTGCGTACGGTAGGTTGTGTGCTTCTTCTGCTTTATGAGCTACGAGTTGCTTGCGCGAAAACGCAACACAAGTAGTCTACGAGGTCCTCCCGCGTTGTGTTTTTGCACCATATCCAAATTGTGGTTGAGATTTTGATTCACCATCTCAAATGAGTCACACTACAAACACACCACTGCAACTTTCTACTTGCGGCTGGCAAATCATCGTCAGCAAGCGTCTTGCTGTAATTGCTTAATAACTTCGCATGTCAGTCTGACGTGAACGCGATATTAGTGTGACGTCAGGATCGCCATTTTTAAATGCCGGATCCAACAATAGTCTGAGAACAAAGGAAATTTCAGAAATTATTTTTTGGTAGCATTACCTTGCATATTTAACTATGTTGGGGTACGAAGTGACAAACTACAGAACCTAGAGGTCATTTTGGAGCATATTATTTCGATTTTTCATCTTTTTTCTTGAACATTATATTAGCAAAAGAAGTTTGAATGTGACAGCGCGACATAACCTCAAACCTCAATGCATAAACAACTTGTAGAGCGGAAGCGTGGTTTTGCGCTTCTTCTTATCAGGCTTTGTCATACAACACAAGGCTTTGTGAAGAAATGGCAAATGCATAAACATGCACCGGGTCCGTGTTCCACATTTCGCCTTTAACGGCAACAGTACCTATGCGATTAGTGATGTAGGTATCTTACTTCATTAAAACAACAAATAATTCACCAGACGTACATTTCGAATTTTCGTACCTAATCACAACAGTTCAAGGCAAATTATTGTCAAGTTGGAATTTACCAGCATACCTACCTAGGCATATGTCAAAAGATTCTTCGATTTGTTTTCATTTTCGTCTTTTGGGCATGAGAACAATTTGCATGTTCGCCGCTCATTGTAGTGTTTACTATCTGATGCCTAACACATTACCTACTTACACCAATTTCACTACAAAATGATCAACCGAGTGATCAACTAAAAATCACAAGAAAGCTTCTCCAACAAGTCCGCAGCTCTGCACTTTTGAATATCTGCTTCAACTCCACTTGATTTATGTCTGGCACGACCGGATAAATAAACGCATTCTTGATTTTGCTGTTTTTTCTGAAAAAGGTAACGGTGATGTTGCCTTCCTCCACGCTTAAAACTTGTCCCACGAAATATTTAACAGGTTTTTTTTTGTTGGGAAAGCGTGGTCCGGGGTCAGGGGGATCCCGTAGGCCTCACTACTTTCACGCAATGTCATGCTGCGATTCCTTATGTGTCGTACCTACAGCTATTTTAAAATATTCTTGGCTATAATTACTGATGAGTACGTTGTCTATTAAAGATACACCAGCATTTTGTATGCGTTTTATTCTACTGTACTGTGAAACATTTTGTTACAACTGCAGAGTACATCGTGTTCGGCGTGATGCTTGATGCCGAGTGTGGATTGCTTAGGGATGTCCAACTTCGATTCGATTCATACTTGAATCGATTCAATGGAAACGATGCATCTGAAAAGTTGAATCGATTCAACTGTATACGATTATTCAGTGAATTGATTCAAACTAATGCGATTGTTGTTTCGATTATTACGTACGCGACAACACTCGTAAATGCCGAAAAACCGTTCAATTTTTTGGTCATTTGGGTCGACTATCGATGAAAAATCATTTATTATTGTCAACATTATTATTATTTTGAAATTTTTTGCCAGGGGCATCATCTATTGACACCACAAACCTAAATAAGTTGCCCCGCCGAACTGAATGCACCAAGATCGGGTCTTTTCGATGCATCGATTCATTTCATACGATTTTTTAATCGAATCAAACTATTGATTACGATTCGATTCGATTAGCACTAATCGATTCACCGACAACATTTGGACATCCCTAGGATTGCTGCTGCTCTCGGCATAGCCGCTGTCGTTCGTTGACGTGTGCGCCGGACCGTCATTGTCAGGCATGCCAACATACATTACACATTTCCCTCCTAAAATTGAAGCTCGTAGTTGTCAAACTTGTTGGGAATTTTTCTCTCACGAATGCTTCTACGTATAGAGGGACCCTCTGCGGATTCGGCGGGCACCAGAGGCTTGCGGGCGCTGATGGCGTCTTGCTGCGACGTTGTTGGCTGGACCGCCAGGGAGGTTCTTTCTGCTGATGACGTGTTGGACTCAGCTTCAACCTGTTGCGGAGATGATCGCGTGACACAAGGCTGAATCGGAGGCTGTGAACATGTTTCTCTAGCATTATTCCGATCATCATTGAAATTTTGATCATCGGAAGAACCCGCAATCACATTGCTCTTTATTCTTTCACTCCTTCTATCATTCATACTTTCATACTGGTTCCTATCCGTAGTGTCGACGTCGTTGGAGTTGTCGATGATGTTTGGATTGCGGAAGCTGTACGGTGCTGGGCAGTGGACCCTTTGTGATTCATTGGTTTTAATTGATGTCTGAATAGCGTCATGATTATTTTCATCATGATGCCATCCGTTCATGACTTTTGACTGCTTTAAACGAATTTGATTTGGATGTCGCTTCCAAATGAAATGTTCATGAGTTTTACACAAGTAAGTAGCTCTGCCCAACTTGCGTATAATTTTTGCATTGCACCACTTCATCCCCCTTCTATAATCCTTGATATAGACGTCGTCGCCTAAATTAAAGTTTCGAACTTTTGATTGATTATTCGTCACGAAAGATGTTTCAGTTTTTGTTAGCAAATCAAGTCTCGTTCGCAGTTTTCTATTGAACATCATTTCGGCTGGTGGTTTCTTAGTTGTGCAATGAGGAGTGTTCCTGTATGACAATAAGAATCTAGCTAAAACTGTGGAGATTGAAAGATTTTCGTTCTTAGGGTCTGAAGAAATTCGTCTTAGTGCGTTTTTTACAGTCTTTACGCAATTTTCGGCTAATCCGTTGCTTTGGGCGTTATGCGGTGATATGGTCAGATGTTTAATTGCGTTTTTCTTCAGAAAATCCTCCATTTCTTCCGAAACAAAAGATGGACCATTGTCCGATACTAACGTGCTAGGCAACCCGTACCCAACCCACACACCTACACAACCCTTGAGAAACATTCTCTGAATTTTTCAATTGTTGCTGTGGACCTGATGTTTGTCATAGGTATTACCTCAATCCATAGAAGGGGGATGAAGTGGTGCACACGTCGGGAAAATTTCGCTGAAGCTGCGCTCTGATGTCGTCCGAATCCACCGAGTTCACATAATCTGGGGAATCGAAAACAATATTAAATGCGTGCATAAAATCTCGTCCCAATAAACAAACTTTTGCAGTTGAAACAACAAAAAATTTCATTATCTTACTCGTGCCCTTGAACTTTATCTCTACCTGTAGACAACCGATTGGAATAATAGGTTCGCCGGTATATCCACGAAAACTGACTGTGGTAGGTATGACTTTGAAATGTGACAGATTATCTCTATAAAATTTCTCTGACAATGCCGATATTGAAGACCCACTGTCTAGTTGCATCATATGCGCCTTCCCACATATTATCACAGATACTTCTATTGGTTTAAAAACGTTAAAATTATTGACATTACAAACATTTAGGTGATCAAAACTGTTCTGACTAGGTTTGACTAGACTCACTTCTACGTTACTAATCGTATTGTCGTGATTAGCAATTTCGTCTTCATCTATCCAGTTGACGGCTTTCTTTCTTCTGCAGGCTGCCTGGAGATGTCCCTTGACCCCGCATCGCCTGCTGTTGTAATTCTTGAATCGGCACGATCCACGATGCTCTCTATTACAATGCTGGCAATTCTCATTTCTTGCTTCTTTCTTCTCGAGTTTTTTCTCTTGGTGGACGGCGTTGGCGCGATAACGATTGTGGTTTTTTTCTTCACGGTTTCGCCAATCTTGACCTTGAAACGCGATTTTCTGGATTTTGCCTCCGTTTCCACTTGCTTTTTCTACGTTTCCACTTGCTTTTTCTACGTTTCCACTTGCTTTTTCTACGGCTAGCTCCTTCGACGCAGCGATTTTCAGCAACTCTTCGGCATTTTTCCCACCAGGCTTCTCCTCCACGATTCTGTCCAGAACGGGTCCACTTCTCATGCCGGATATAAAGCGATCCGCCAGGACACCAGACAGCAAATTCTCAAACTTACGATTCAGCGAGAGGCGCTTCACTCTAGCGTACCATTCGGCAGCGGTTTCTTCTTCGTCTTGCTTAGCGCTGTAAAATTGTATTCGCTCTCTATATACGTTTACTTGCGGACTATGGTGCTGGATGAGTAACTTCGTGAGGTCTGCGTACGTTTTTGATTTTGGCTTGTCCGGGAAACACAGGTCTCTTAGGGTCGCATAAACTTCGATTGACAAATGGCTTATAAGCAATGCCACTTTTACTGCTGCTTCGGTTACCTTGTTCGCGGCACAGTACTGCTCGAATCTCTCTTCGAAGATCTCGAAGTTTTGCTCCGCCTGGAACATCTGGATACTGCCTGAATACGCTGCTGTGGTCATCTCGATGCTATGAAATCCGCTTGAATCTTGGCAATCCGTCAATATCTTCGGTTTTCTCTCGTCGCCAGGTGATGAGTACGTTGTCTATTAAAGATACACCAGCATTTTGTATGCGTTTTATTCTACTGTACTGTGATACATTTTGTTACAACTGCAGAGTACATCGTGTTCGGCGTGATGCTTGATGCCGAGTGTGGATTGCTGCTGCTCTCGGCACAGCCGCTGTCGTTCGTCGACGTGTGCGCCGGACTGTCATTGTCAGGCATGCCAACATACATTACAATTACAATTTTTCCTAGGCCCAATGGGGGTTTTGTATGCTCTGGGCATTGCATTCCGAGTCACCCCAAATTGGGCACTGAAAAAATAAATGGAGCCGTGACTCAACAGGCAAACTTCACTTTGGGACACAATAAAAAAATATTTTTGAAATGTAAGAGTACCAAAAACCATTTACCCTGTAGGAACTTTAACGGTTTTCCAAATTATTGGATGGCGTTGCTTCGAATAGTACCAGCTTTGTGTAGACAGTAGACAACCGATAAAGCGACCTGTAACAGAGTCAAGTATGGCGCATAGTGCTGCCATCTGTAAGGCAATAGTCGAAAAGAAGTTCCGTAAATGTAGGGTTCTGTAATTACTAGAGCGGCAAATTCAAACTAGAGCATGCCTGTTTCTAATCACCACATTTGACGGTGCATACTCGTAGACGATGAATCGATGATTATGATGATGACGGACGTATACAGGAAGATCGTCCAGAGGCTGGGCTTGTAGTAGGTCGAGATGGTGGAGACGTGGGGTTGGTTCTCGCTTATGCGAGTTTCGATGTCTTGTAGATCATCGAGGTTGATGGAACTCAGGTGGAGTGTCAAATTTGGTTTTGACTTGAAGTTCGCTTGTAGGTCCAAGTCAGGAAAGATTAGCGGGTAGTTTTGCTGCGTCTCATGTTCTTGATTTTTGATCTGCTCTTGGGATGTCTTCAGCTGGCATCCAAGCGGGATGTCGAAAAGGAGTGTTCCGAAAGCTTTGATTGTTTCGTCTTGGTGTTGGCATTTCAGATTGATGGCTTCTTTTTCAGGAAAGACGCCAATCCATTGGGAGTCTTCAAGTTGTTGGATTATCGGTCTGGTGACGTGGACGTTGATTTCTTGGCATTTTGTAGGTGGCTTCATTTTCAGAAGCTGGACTTCGCATGGTTCTTCTTGTTGGATGTCTTGTAAGGGATAATTTTGGCGAATGTAGGAATTTGTCGAGATCTTTCGACAGCGTTCTTCTCCGTATGAGAAGTACAACTCGTTTATTAACAAGAATTTTTGATTCGGAATGATAACCTTAAATTGACTTTGATGAAGAGTTGGAATGGGGTAAAGTGATAATAATTAAGAGAGAAATGGTGCAATATAGGTAAGTGTAAAAGGTAAGTTATTTTGTTATTCAAAATGAAACATTCGACTTCTATGAGGTCTTTGAATTTGAGAGTATTTTCTAGAGTTACCTTGAACAGTAATTGTTCTGGTTAATTTTCAACGCTGAACCATTTTTCGAAAAAAAAATAGCGGATTATTTCTAATGTCATTTTTGAAAAGATAGCATTAATATCTCGAAGCGGTTTTTTAGTTTCACGAATATATTTCTTTCATTTCAAAGACTACGTGATTTTTTTCTAAAATTCACTGTTTTTTATTGCGATTCTCTCATTGACCATATTATTGACATAAATGTGGCAGATAAGATATGCATAAATTCACTTAATATATCTTCCCACGACAAAATTCCATCCCAACGACCAGCAACCTCTTCACGGATGAGTTGAAATGAAGCATGTTGTGGCAGTTACCATGAATTTTCTAAATCAGGATTCTTGACTTAACGTCAGTAACTTTATATCAAACCATAATTACAATCATGCTTACCATATCAGCCGCCTTTTGGGCATTTTTGTACAGGATGTTCACGCGAGACCGATACCCCCTCATTAAAAATTTCCCCTTCGTGATCTATTAAAAAAGATAAAACTATCCTAGAATAATTTTTTCCGTAGTTTCTGAAAATGTTGAGTATAATTTTCCATTTTATGCAATTGGAATTTTTTTAGCATTTTTTCGAAACACTCTGTATTTCGTCATCAGCATCACAATCGATTCACATTCTTAGCCTGATTACAGAAATAAATACATGACACTTCTAATTTTTTCTGAAGAAACATTGAAAAATTCACAATGTCATCTCAAAAATATTTCTTTTTTAGAGCGATGGATTCATTTTAGAAATCAGATATGTCCCGGATATTTTATTGGTCATTCTATGTCATTCCATGTCATTTAGAAGTAAAACAGAATATTCTGAACATATTTGAATTCTGAAATGGATTCATCATTTGAAAAAAAAAATGAAATTTTTGTAAATTTTTCAATTTTTTTCGAATATTTTTCAGAAGTGTCATGCATTTTTGTAATCAGGATAACAGTTTGCATTGATTGTGGTGATGAAATACAGAGTGTTTCGTAAAAATGCAAAAAAAAATGCGACCCTCTGTACATGGCACGAAATGGAAAATTATACTTGACATATTCAGAAACTACGGAAAAAACTGTTTCAGGGAAGTTTTTTTTTTTTTGATTATCATGAAAAGAAAGTTTTTGATATGGGGATATCCCTCTCGCGTGAACACCCTGTACAAAAAGGACCAAAAGGGGGCTGATATGGTAACCATGATGGTAATTATTATGATTTGACATAAAGTTACTAATGTTATGTCAAGAATCCTGATCTAGAAAATTCATGGCAACCGCCACAACATGCTTCATTTCAACTCATACCTGAAGAGGTTGCTGACGTCCACCGGGGGTAGCCCCCTTGGGGGTTGTTGGGGTGTAATGTTGTCGTGGGAAGGCATATGAAGTGAATTCATGCGTATCTGCCAAATTAATGTCAATAATAATCGGGCCAATTAGAGATTCGCAATCAAAAACTGCAAATTTTAGAAAAAATCACGTAGCCTTTGAAATGAAAAAAATATTTGTGAAACTCAAAAACCGTTTCGAGATCATAATGCTATCTTTCCAAAAACGACATCAGAAATAATCTACAATTTTTTTTCAAAAAATGGCACAACGTTGAAAATTTACCCTTTGGACACTCCCCCGTTTGACACCCTGTATATCATGTACATTTTTAATAATGAAATTATCCTGTGCATCACCACGTAGTTGGAAGAAGGCCATATCTGGCGTCGTCTTCCTTTTTGAAATCGGATAATTTTTTTCCGAGATATTCACATGTGAAAAAATGCTAAATTTTTTATTACCCCTATTCACTTTTGAGCAGTTTATATCAATAAGTTGGTTAAAAATGTCTTTGATGATTAATTCGTTCTCTTTACTTACATTGTCATTGTATTCGAGTATTGCATTGATTTGCATAATTCGTGATTGTAGCAATAGTTCATGATGAGAAATCTCCTGAATAGTTTTATTGAATTCATTGATTACTTCTACAGATAAAGAGTTTTGTTTGACTATTGTTGCGGCTAAATTCTTTTGGTTCGTTTCAAGTTGTTTGACAAGCTTTTCATAACGTTCGCCATCAGCTGCATCCAGGTTTCCCGTGATGCTTTTGAATATGGATCCTAATCCGTTTATCAGTCCTCTTTTTAGTCTTTTTGGATGGGGTAATAACTCTTTAAGTTTGGTCTCAACTTTGTCTTGAGATAATTTTAGGATTTTATTATAATTAGCAATTTCGATGGAATAGATGTGATGAGTTTTGATTTTTATTTCTAAATTTGATGCTTGAACATTTGATTTGTCTACTTCTTTAATTATCGGGGAAAGATCGTAGAAATGAATAAATGTGCGGGAGTATTCTTGAATTCTGTCTGTTCCTAGATTTGAAGGAATTAGGCCAGGGTTGTTTTCTAAATTTTGTATAGGTATGTAACCCTTCATGCCCTAAGCCCGCCGAATTATTCAAATTCAAATACTTACTTCCCGCTCATTTGAATTCTCATACCCGTGATTGGCCCGCGCTGTCGTCTAGTAGAAGGCAAAGAACCCCACGCTGATAATTCGATTTGACGTAGCTTAATATTACACTTGTAAAAATAGAAATGAAACCAGAGTTATACCTTTCATGATCATTTTATTCAAGTTCAGTTATTGAACGAGAATTGCCATTGAATTCGGTAAATTTGCATGTCCTTTCAGTGAGTGACTTGATGCAATGTTTTATACAGAAAGCGGAGTCGTGTTCGTACTTCCATCACTTTTTGTTCAGTTTGATTTATGTTTGTGTTAGAGTAGGGTCAATTAAACCTCGTTACCTCGTAATGGGAACAGATTTGTTGAAAGGACGTTCCAGGTTACCTGTAAAACGCCAGCCTCTTTTGGGACTCGTCGTCAACTCTTGACATAGTCATCTAGCTTATCGCCCAGGTTACCTGTAAGCAATAGTCATCTCTACCCAGGTTACCTGTAGATAGGACCAGTCTCGTTGGTGCTAAATTCCATGACAGGAGACTTAGTTCATTCATTACTTTAGCAGTCAAACCCACTCTATATGATTATTAGGGTAGCTGAACAATTATGATTCAAGTACGAAAAACAATCCAGTTTCAAATTCAATTCGTCTGATCTTAGAGGACTCACTTTCGAGATATGCAAATTAGTTTAAAGATTTCCAATGGCAATTCCAACCCAATAGAATTTAGTAATTTGTGAAAGTTTATGTGCATTGGTAAATTATTATTTCATTCATTAGTTTCTTTTCAAAAAAACATGTATAAATTACTGACTCAGGCAAAAGTTCAGTATGATCGCAAACAAACAGATTATTTAATAAATGGCGGAACTTTACTCTTTAGGTCGTTTTCGTTTCTTCGGTTTATACCTGCCGGGGTCGGAGGTAGTCTCTGGTCCGGACGCGACATCGGGGGTAGGCTGTCGGTGGTGGGCACCTCGTCCATGGCTAGCCGGAGATTCTTGAGTCGGTATAACGGGGACTCGGTGGCTGCGAGGCAGGCGGAGTAGTTCCGTGTGGGAACCGGGTCGGCTGGTGCCGCGGAAGGTGTGGGTCTCGGCGAAGGGGGTGAGGGCGGTTTTTCTCAACTTCCTCTCAGTAGCTCGCCGGGAACCATCAACAATAAGGTGGTCAACCTGGGTGCTTTCTGCTCGGCTCCTGGTAGCTCAGCCCTATAAGACGAACGTAACCATCCACCGCGACCTCGCCAAAGGTCTCTGGAGGCGCTGGAAATATACGCTTATATAAGAAAACTTAGTATTTGCATCTTTCTTGCGTAAGTTAAGATTAGGGCTTCTACTTTAGTCAAGGGGTGTCGCGGGGAAGTTATTCATCTACATGCTTCAAAGGAAACAGAAGTGTTAGTTGTTTTCTTCTATCGCAGGGAACGATATGGACTTAGAGGGTGTTCGTTCTTTGTCTAACGGCGGAATAGGGATGCAACTTTGTGGTATGCTAACGGTTTCGGAGAAGGCACAAAAGGACTTAACGGAAGCGCTAAAACAACAACATCACCGCTTTGGATGGTCCGATCCTTGTCTGACTGGCGTACTACTTGTCTCTGCTCTCTGTCTCTCGCAGCACCGCTATCCAATACACAATATTGCGTGACCGCTTAGCGCATGCGCTAAAAAACGAGGTGATTCGTTCTAAGTCTTCCATATGTTATGCTGTAAAATAGGTGATTCTCAAACTAAGCTCAATGGATTATGCGTCGTTTTCAAGTAGAAGTGGTTACATAGAAAAATCGGAGTAACCCTCGCAACCTTTTCATGAAAACACATATGTTGGGGATCATTCCCAAATGACCCAAATTACGAAATAAAAAAAACGTGGAACACTTCAACCATAACATTCAAATTTACCGCGAAGTGTCTGGGGATATTTCATTTAATCAGTGCTGTATTGTATTGACGACAGCATGGTGTGGCGACAGTCGGTCCTCTGAGTGGCGCACACTTTTTCGACCGCCGAATATGCATTTTAAATCGGAAGACTTCACAAGTTGCTGATGGAACTGTACAAAACGTCAACATCAAACACTGAAATCAATGTCATTGTCGAGTTCTGGGCCGCTATTCTTTAATCGTGTGAGAAAAGTCCCTGGGAGTAAAATACATTCCGCAGTACACTGATGTAGCGAATGTTGCCTAAAATAGTGGTTTTTAGGCAACTTTCGCTGCATCAGTGTACTGCGGAATGTATTTTACTCCCAGGGACTTTTCTCACACGATTCATGAATAGCAGCCCTGAACATGCGCGATGACAGCTTGTCACCGTTTTCTTAGTTCGCTGACATCCGTGTCGGAGCGCCACTTCCGCGCAATATTGTGTATTGGCTGAGCGCCGAGCGGGTGTTGGAACGATGGCTCGGTGGTACACTTCGGCCTGCGTCTCGCTTGCTCTCGTGCTTGTGGACTGAAACAGAGAATGGTTAGGATCGCGGTGCTCTTCGAAACGCCGTTTCTCTTTTCCTCCGGTCAAAACCTCGGTCTCATAAGGGTGCGCTGAAGATGTGCGACGTGCTCTCGGAGGAGGTACGGGAAACCTCTCGAACCTCATCCTTCGGCGCACGGGGAACCTGAACCTCTCTGGCGCTTGCTGTTGTATGTTGGGTTGTCTAGTTTAAAGGGGCAAATTCGTAGGCGGTTTCAGGTACCTAGATATTTTTTCTCGTACAGCGAAGGCAAGAGGTAACCTGTAAAAGAAAGTTAGGTATTAAAATCGAAAGGTTTTATAAGTGGTCTTTTCAAATTATCCATATGGATCTTTTCTTGATTTTCAGTAGAAATTGTTTTTCTGGGTTCATCTACGTCTTTAATTTCAGTTGAAGGGTTGAATTTATTTGCAAGTTTTTGTCTAGCATGCTTTCGAATAAATGTTTCTGATTGGGGCTGGAACATTTCAGGGTCATCGCGATCTTTATTTCGTTTGTCCATTAGCTTCTCCTTATGTTCGGAAATACGTTCGTTAATTTTTCTATAAATGAGTTTGGTTCTATCTCGATGTTCACAAACATAGTCACTCATTAGAATTTTTTTTTTTTCTAAGTTTAGGTGCTTCAACAGCTATGGTTATTAGCACCGATGGAACTATGTTTAGAACTATGTTTAGAACTATGATGTTAATTGTTTTGTTGCATGAGGGTCAGACGTATTAATGTTCCTACCCTAACTGTCGACGATGTAAACAAAAATACAAACAATATACAGGGGCACACGCTTCACGTCATGGGGCCCATCATGGCGACTTTTAAATGACAAACAGAGAAGGCCACGGATGTAGGATATCAGGTAGGTGGTTAAACAAAGGACCGATTCTAGCTAACTGGTGGTCTGGTTCTCATTGACGATGTTATTTTCGTGTGGGGGGTGAATCAGAGTTGGTGATGCAGTCGGTGCTGGATTGTCTTATATTAGGTGAAATAGGTTGTTTCTTTTCAGTGTCTCCAAAAGTTCCATGACATTTTTCGGTCCCCATAAGATTTCATCGTGTGAGGTGCCGCTTGGGAGTGGAAGGCGCCAGTGAACGTGTCCAACACGGCGACAGGGACGGGGGCAGCGCGGGATGGACAAGGAGGCGGAAGGGGGAGTTTGACGGGTGTTGACTGTTGAGAGCAGCGCCGGGAGAATTCTAGAAGATTCATGGAGAGATTACGGCTTGTACAGTGGAGGTGAATAAAGAATGCTCGGCTTCCAGTGAGTTTTGCTGTGAATACCCAAAGCGTCCTACAACAATTGTCAGAAGCGGGATCTTTCCTACACCTTTCTTTGGTACGTCGGTTTTATCACATCCGGCGTACCTACGTTTTTCGTTCGTTCATCAAGGAAAAGGAGAAAAGGAGGAAGAAGTTGCGACGTCGCCATCGCCATCGGTTATCAGTTCCTACGTCGCGTCGGCCGGCTACGCGTCGATTGCTATTTTGGGCAACTGGGCCTGTTGTTTCGCCGTACCTACTGGAATTGGACAAGACCCCAACACCTGACGGCAGCCTGAGAATGTCGGAACCTGGAGGAACCCGAAATCGAGACCGCGAGCTGCAGCCTTTCGAAGCGGGAGCAGCCATCGTGGAAGGCACCGTCTCCGAGGTGGAGCGATCCACAACTCCACCACTGACTCTGCAACAGGAGCTGCAGATCCTCAAAAATGAGATAAGTAGCATGAAACGTAATCAACTTGGCTTGCAAGAGCCACCTTGCACTTGGCAAAATGTCCCTAACTTTAATCCGAGTGAGGGGACTATGCCTTTAAATAGGTGGATCCGTTTGGTCGAGGAAAAATCGTACTTTTCACGATGGGATGACGTCACAACCACTCGTTTTGTTGTTTCAAAGGGGTGTGTCTAAAACACGGAACACGGAACACGGAACGGGAAATTCAAAACCTAGAAATTTCAACACCCCCCCCCCAACCGACACCACCATATACCATAGAGAATTTTCTCGACCCCCCCCCAACCGACACCACCATATACCATAGAGAATTTTCCCGACCCCCCCCCCACCCGTCGCCCCTCCCCACCCGCCGAGCTCCATTGAGCTTTTTAATTTGAACTATCTATCGGAAAAGCCCGGAATGGGAAAACTGTTGGAAATTTGGATCTAATTTTTGGTACATGGGTAGCCCTCCACCACAGAAATTACCTGCCACTGGTTTGATCCCATTCGTAGGGCTCACAAAAGCACAAAGGGCCGTTCCGTATTTTATCGGAAAAGCCCGGAATGGGAAAACTGTTGGGAATTTGGATCTAATTTTTGGTACATGGGTAGCCCTCCACCACAGAAATTACCTGCCACTGGTTTGATCCCATTCGTAGGGCTCACAAAAGCACAAAGGGCCGTTCCGTATTTTATCGGAAAAGCCCGGAATGGGAAAACTGTTAGGAATTTGGATCTAATTTTTGGTACATGGGTAGCCCTCCACCACAGAAATTAACTGACACTGGTTTCATTCCGTTCGTAGGGCTCACAAAAGCACAAAGGGCCGTTTCGTATTTTATCGGGAAAGCCCGGAATGGGAAAACTGTTGGGATTATGGATCTAATTTTTGGTACATGGGTAGCCCTCCACCACAGAAATTACCTGCCACTGGTTTCATCCCATTCGTAGGGCTCACAAAAGCACAAAGGGCCGTTCCGTATATTTTATCGGGAAAGTGCGGAATGGGAAAACTGTTGGGAATTTGGGTCTAGTTTTTGGTACATAGTTAGTCCTCCACCACAGAAATTAACTGGCTCAGGTTTCATCCCGTTTGTAGGGCGATAAAAGCAATAGCGCCAATAGCGGTAGGTACCTTTTGCACCCCCCGGGCACCCCATCATGTGCAGGCGCGGTCAAGTTTAACATAAAACATAATAACAACAACAACATCAAAATAGTTGTCCACCCTCAATGTTGGGGTGACGATTTCCCAATTTTTCTTTAGTTGAAGTGGTTCTTCCTTCAGTGAATTTGAATATCCTTCAGTTGTCTGTAGAACAAAAACTGTTCATAGGATCAAGTTTTGGTATTTTGAGAATAATCTTGAACTTAAATGATGGTAGATAGGGGTTGGGGGTGAAGGAGGGGCTTGATATTCTTCTCTCAAATAAATACAATTGGCATAAAACACAACTAAAAAGAAAAAAAATCAATAACTTGACTTATTGAAGAGATACTAAATAAAAAACTTTTTCGCAATACCGTGTAACGATAACGATCATTTTACTCCTACTTTTGCGGGACTAAAGTTGAATTTTACATTTTTGCAAAGGGCCCTCGGGCATCAAACTTCACCCTCGGGATTAAAAATTCACTTTACTCCCTTGGTGAATAAATAGGTAACTATTATTAACGGGATGAAACCAGTGTCAGGTACTTTCTGTGGTGGAGACCTACCCATGTACCAAAAATTAGACCCAAATTCCCAACAGTTTTTCCATTCCGTGCTTTCCCGATAAAATACGGAACGGCCCTTTGTGCTTTTGTGAGCCCTACGAACGGGATGAAACCAGTGTCAGGTACTTTCCGTGGTGGAGACCTACCCATGTACCAAAAATTAGACCCAAATTCCCAACAATTTTTCCATTCCGGGCTTTTCCGATATAGTTCAAATTGAAAAGCTCAATGGAGCTCGGTGGGTGGGGAAGGGCGACGGGTGGGGGGGGGGGTCGAGGAAATCCTCTATGGTGTATGGTGGTATGGTGTCGGTTGGGGGGGGGGGGGAATGAAATTTCTAGGTTTGGAATTTCCCGTTCCGTATTCCGTGTTTTAGCCTTCCCCCAAAGCGACTTGAATTTTTCTTGGTTGAAAAATGTCTTGACGCTGCAGATGTTCTCATCGGCCGCAATTTTTCCGAATCTTCCGACATTTATTATGAAAAGGGTCCCAACGGCATATTGTTTTCTCCGGCCGGTGAGCGCCTGGCGCTAACATGTTATACAGGGTCACTCCCCACTAATGTCTCCACCTCTCTCCAAAAACTTTTCACAAAATTTGAGGACTTTTTTGCCACTGATAAACTTACCGAAGTAGGCAAATGCAACATTAATTTTTCAATCGAACTGACCACCGATACACCTGTCTACCGAAAACCATATCGCATGGCTCTTTCTGAAATCGACAAAGTACGCACTATCATCCAAGAACTCCTTCAGACCAAGATCGTGTCGTTTCTGAATTCAAAAACATCCTCACATCAAAACGTCTATTACATCTGTTCAACCCCCTCCACAAAACGCTTCTGTACACAGACGCCAGTAGCCAGGGTCTCGTCGGAGTTCTGGTTCCACTCGTGAACGAAAAAGAAACACCGATAGCATACTATAGCGTCCAAACCACCCCTTCCGAAAGTCGTTACCACTCATTTGAACTTAAGACACTAGCAGTGGTTAAATCCATCAGAAACTTCCGCCATTATTTGTTAGGACACCCCTTTACCCTATAGTCACCGATTGTAACTCGTTGAAAAATTCTCTCGAAAAAAAAAGAAATGAACTCGCCCATCGCAAGATGGATTATTGCACTACAAGAGTATCAGTTCAAGGTGATACACAAACCCGGAGTACAGTTGGCATTTGTTGACGCGTTAAGTCGCAATCCTGTTTCCAGTAACGAAATGAACTGCCATGTTATCAATCAGCAAGATTGGGTTTCTTGTGTTCAACAGTCAGATACAGAAACGGCCAAAATTATCAAACTCATCATGTCCGGCGAGCGGCATAAAAACAAAGACCTTTTCAAACATACAGGTCAAAGACGGAAAATAATACCACAACTCGTCCCAAGGACCGAAACTAGTCATCCCAAAACATTGCGGTTGGCAACTACCAAAACAATACCATGACGACTTAGGCCACTTTGCGCTCGATAAAACCCTCGCCGCAATACAAGCTCTCTTTTGGTTCCCGAAAATGCGCCGTTTCATAAAAAAAATACATCTAATGTTGTATTCCGTACACCTTTTACAACATAAAGGAGGCAAGCAGTCCGGCTACCTCCATTCCATCAACGAAATCGCCATTCCGCTTCATACTAAACACATTGATCACTTGGGGCCCTTCCCCAAGTCCTCCAAAGGTTACATTTATCTCTTTCTAGTCATCGATGCTTTCACAAAATTCATAATTATCCGCCCAGTACGTTCCACCAAATCTTCCCACGCAATTCACGAATTAAAAGAAATTATCGCAACATTTGGGGCACCCTGTCGCCTAATTTGTGATGCGGCTTCTTCCTTTACATCAAAGAAATTCAAAGAGTTTTGCGAAACTACTGGTATTCGCCAATTTGTTGATACGGTGGGCATGCCAAGGGGCAATGGCCAAATTGAACGCTACTGCCGAACTATCCAGGAGAGTTTGGCCGCTACCACAGCAGCTGCCGCAGCCGACTGGCCATCACACCTTAGTTCTGTCCAATTAGGCTTGAACACCACTCTGAATCAGGCGCTGAATGCAACACCCCAGGAACTCCTGATGGGATACCGTGCCCAACCTACTGGCACCCTTTCCTCGGTAATCGACACCTCCACTGGACTGGGTTCTCTGGATATCACAATCACACAACTCAGAGCAGATGCCAGCAAACTTACCACTGAAAGACAACATACAGGTAAAATTAAACTCGACTCAAAACGCGCTCGCCCCACTCAAAACAAAGTTCGTGACCTTGTCGTAGTACACATAGCTAGCATTATCACTTAAGGTGAAAGCAAAAAAAAAACTCCTTGCCAAATGGAAAGGGCCCTTCCAAATTACCATGTGTCTTCCCCGCGACCGTTACGACGAGGTCCAACAAATTAAAACCATTCCCAAACAACGCCGCTACGTTGGTGTCCATGCGGTAGAACACCTCAAATATTGGTCTTCCGACCCGTCATCAGATTCTGACTAAAATATGTTACAGTATGTTAGAGTTCTCTTTATTTTTCAAACTCCCTGAGAAATTGAACATTCTATCGTTAGGTAGGTACCCAAAAGTTCTCACTTCGATCAAGTTCTTCCATAAACCAATACTGACAGGCTTCATCTTCTGAACTGATTCATTCTCCTGGTAGTCTGTGTCAGAATCACCGGATGTCTGTTTTCAGAATCCGCCTGATGTCTGTGTCAGATACCATATCGAAAGTTCCAAGGTAGTCTGTGTCAGAATCACCGGATGTCTGTTTTCAGAATCCGCCTGATGTCTGTGTCAGATATGCCGCTAACACTACCGCTGGGATGTATGTCTTAGAATGTATGTGCCGGTTACATGAAGTCGTCCGTGTCAGTTCCCAAACTGTCTGTAATCTGGCTTGAGATGCTTCAGAGAGCCTCAGCCCCCAATTCCCTCTCGGAAGATGCCGGTGGACTCACTTTATAGTCACATTCCGGATCTTTCCATTAATTTTTTACTCCATCCCCAGTTAAATAAATAAATAAATAAATAAATAAGGTTTATTTCCAAACAGGCAGTTAAATTATCGTTCCCAGTCTGGCTCCTTTGCTCACGTCTAGACCCAGACTTTTTGTAGGGCGTATTAACTTGTGTTTCAGTATGGAATAAAGGACATCAGAATCTCTGCTTTCGCCGATGTTCTCTGTTCTCTTCCTGTGATCGCTGTCGAGGACGCCAGCCTCGCAGGATGGCCGTGTACGCTGGAGGCCCCTATTGTGGCCTCTATTGTGTCCCTACTACAAGGACAGTCCTAGTTACGGTCCTGTCTTCCGGCGCTGATGGAGACGGACCCGTGAAGTCGCGCCAATACGAGAGCCAATAGGAGTGGAGGAGAACTGAGAAAAAGCAGGAATGCGAAAGTACGGCGACAGCACGGCAGAGCGTTGAGAGCAGAGCTAGAAGAACGAGCGGCGCTTCTGCGACTCAGCTATTATTGCGTTAATTGCTGTATTTAATATTAATATATATTTCTATCTTTCTGCAGTGTTTCCCTACATAGCCTTCATCTATTAATACGATTCTGGCCAATAAATCGGGCATGCATGCGCCACTCAAAGGCAGTGAAGCCAAACCTTTCTCAAAAGCAGCTCCCGGGAATAATCTCGATCAGGGACACCGTCCAGCTTAAAATGAGAGATATTTTAATAACTTTCTCTGGACGGTCCTCTATCTGACTCATGTATTTCGCGTAATCTGGCGACCAAACGCAGGAAGCATAATCCAGGCCCTCCCCTTCGCTACGCCACTGGCCATTGCCTGTGCAGAAGCCTCACTTCATCTACAGTGATGCCAGCCCAAGTTCGGACCAAGCGAGAGTCGGAGCAATGATAATTCGGAACAAGCCGACGCACCCACATTTTTATTACACTCATCAAGGTTCACCAACATGAAACAAGTCAACACCTAGCTGGCCCAAATTCAAAATGCTAAGGTACTTGCTCTTTTGTCCAACTCCTGAATCGGCGGACCTGCGCGTTTCGGTTCGGGAATATGGCATATCAAGCTGAAGAAGTAACACAATAATTAAACTAAATGACTTTATTCATCGCTATAAAGGCAATTTTATTACATCTCAATTGGGCAGTGAAGTACTACAAGAAAAACAAGGAAGTAACCGTAAGAATTAATACAAAATTTATTTTGTGAGCAATCACTTACTCTGCTGCTGACAAACAAAACATTGCTGTCTGGCCACCTCAACTGACAATGCCACAGCTTGAAAATGGCATAGTACTGGACTAATGAAATATGAAAATTCGAGCTGAGCCATTGAAGTAGTCAAGTTGGAAACAGTGAAATTAGGAGACAATTTTTTTAAAGCTGCACCGGGAAGGAAATCGATCACAAATTTCACAAGCTTGATTTAATTAAATATTAAATCATCTCATTCTGCACTTTCATAAAAAAATTAATGTACAAATAAATAAATTAATGAAATGTAGGATTTCAAAATGATCATTGCAGGGTGGTGCATAGAGAAATACTCATTTTATTGCAAACTGTGTGGCTATGCAAGAATGAATTAATCAATCAATGATCAATCACAATTCAATGGAAAAGTTACAGTATTCAATGGAGGATATTTAATGATGCAAAATAATACTTAATATAAAATATCAATAAAACCTCGAAAGTTTAACAATGGAATACAATTTTAAACAATGGAAGAATTTTTCAAACAAGTTACTCATATCAAGAGATCAAAATATAACGATGTGTCTATTTATGGCTGCCAATATAAATCACATACAACAATGGAATGTTACAACTAAAATTATTTAAAAGCTTCTACAAGGTATGACAATATAACTTCAGTTGTAAAAAATACATGTAAAAAACATACATACTAGACATGGCGCTCCACTGGTGAAACAACCAGAGTAATAAAAAAATATAATATTAGTATGTATGTATAAAAAAATCAAGAACATTTTTATGGATACACCAATTATGCAGATGGTAGGTGCGATACAATAAACCTTGTAAATTTCAAGTTTAGACTTGAAAAATAAATACTAGTATTTATGGTTTGCCTTTTGTTACTTGGCATACTGCTGGCAATATTTCTTATAATTATTAACCATTTTATAATGCATCAATAATAATTATTGTTGGTTCTGTAGTGTGTCATAAATAAAAAATATTAAGACCTCTTCACAAATTGTTGTGGTATTGAACGCGTGTTTTTTCTCAGTCTATTATTCAATAGAAAGTAAATATATATACATTTCATCAGTTCCATCCAAAAATATTGTCATCTTTGGTCAAACACAGTTTTAAGTACAAAAATATTGTTGTCGTTGGATTTATTATCAAAAATCTTAGCACCAAGATTCCTCACCGCCATTCTGGCTTCCCTCTTCGCTGGCGTCGTCGCCATACATGTCGGCCAACTTTCGGAAGCGCGGTCCGAAGCTGGACAAATAATTGAACTTTAAATCGCCCTCGTCAGTGCACGAGGCCAACGACGACAACGAACCGGACGTGTTGCCGTCGCCCTCATAGCCATAGTGGCGAACGTCGTCATATGGCAAATTGTCCGGGTCTTTATCACAAGTGCGCTTTTTGCTGTCTAGGAAGCCACTGATGTCAGCCGGCACCTCCGCTCCTTGTTTGTACAGGTTGTCCCTGATAGGCGGCTTCTCGTCCAGATTTGGACGCAGCACTGACAAGTCAAAGTTTGTGTCGCACTCGCCACCGCCCTCGTCTTCGTAATTGATGATGTTCTCGCGCGTGTCGTCCATGTCCTTTTCGTTCATATTGTCCTGCTTCCTCTTGTGGACCACCACGGCCAGCAGCAAGATTAATAAAATGGCAATGCACACGAGAATAGCCACCAGGAAGTTCGAGTCGATACCGAACGTGGCCGCTTGCGTTCCGCTGTAATTGCAGTTGATGTGCTCGCCGTAACTGTCCGACGGCGATCCCAAGTTGTAAACATGCGAATTGTACGTGAAATTCGCTATGCACCCAAAGAATCCCTTGTTGGTTGGAGCGAACTTGTCCCACACCATTTTCGATTGTTCTGATGTGAATATGTTACGTCTGCCGCCGATTTGCAGAGGTCCGTTTACGTTCAACAGACCGCCATTGAGGCTTTGCCAAATAAAGCAGCCAGTCAAGCACTCGTCCAGACTTATTTGCACGTCCTGCAATTCAAAATTGTTGTCATTACCACCAAAACTTGATCATCTAGAAAACACTCACCTCCGTTCTGATCATAATTTTGATTTTATGCATAGCACCATCATTGAGCTTTTTCTTGTCATGTAGGACCTCCATTGGACCACTACCCAAGTCTAACTTAAGCACTACAAAACCTTCTCTCAATTCAAGAGACATGAAATCTGCAAAAGAACAACAAATCTGAAATTATCATCATTTAAAAAAACCATAAGAGCAAATAAACTACTCGTCAAAAGTTAAGCATAGGTCAAAATTTGCTCCCATTTCAAGCATGGATATCTTGAGGAAAAAATATACGATTTGAAAAAAGTTCATGGTGGCTGGTAGAGCTTTTCTTCAGCTGCAAGACGCTATGTCGACTTATGGCACCATTGACTTTGTTCATGATATACAGGATGCCAAAGGAAGGAGTGTCAAAAGTGTAAATTTTTGAAGTCGTGAAACTTTTTTAGGAAAAATTCCGGATTTTTTTCCCATTGAGTTTTAGGAAGCGGATATCAATATCTCGAAACGGTTTTTGACTTTTGATCGTATTTTGTTTCTTTGAAGAGTTCCTAGATTTTTTGATGCAGAATTTGCTAGAGCTGTTGCTTTTTCTTTCAAATTCACAGAAACGTACACAATTGATGGATGAATTATACCATGAGAAAAATTGACCTCATGGGCCTTCAGAAGAGGTTATCCTCTGGACCTCTTCAGAGGAGATGCCCGATGAAGCATGCTGCGTCATCACTTTGACACTTATCGACCCCAGCATGAATAAAAATGCAAGACTTGTAACCATACGTTGCATCAAAATTACCATGGTTACCAATTAGTCCCATCATGGGTGATTTTGTTACTGCTCAAGTCACTGGAAATTTCCAGGAGTGATATCTTCTAGACGAGTAGAGATAGAGCCATAATTCTTTTTTCGATTCAAGTCGGACACATTATTGGTCATTCGAGCATGATGTGCAAATTTTTCACGTTCATACTTTTTCAGTGGTGGGGGGTAATTTTGACGTTTGTCATGTCAGAACTTTTTTTTTGTACTTGTCACCATTGAAATGTCAGCATGAATGTAATCTACCACTTCCACATCAGTAGTGAAAGAGAAGACCAACGAAGTTTTTCTCAAGAAATCTGGACTTTGAGGAAGAAAAACACCAAACGCAAACTTTAAATTGATCAGCTGAAAATGACAGTATATATTCATGTCGACATTTTAAGGTGCGTTCAGTCAGCTTGTTCAGCCGCAAGTTTTAATTTTAGTCGTAAGCGCAGCGATGCTCATTGGCTGTCATGAACCAGCCTCCTCAGATCAGCCAATAAGCGATGCTGCGCTTACGACTAAAATTAAAACTTGCGGCTAAATAAGCTGACTGAACGCACCTTTAATGATCACAAGTACAAGGAAAAAATTACGACATGACAAACGTCAAAATTACCCCCCACCACTGAAAAAGTATAAACGTGAAAAACTTGCACATCATGCTTGAATGACCAATAACGTGTCCGATTGGAATCAAAAAAAGAATTATGACTCTGTCTCTACTCGTCTGGGTCATATCACTTCTAAAAATTTCCAGTGACTTCGGCAGTAACAAAATTACCCATGATGGGACTAATTGGTAACCATGGTAATTTTGATGCAACGTATGATTACAAGTCTTGGATTTTTATCCATGCTGGGTTCAATAAGTGTCAAAGTGATGTTGCAGCATGCTTCCTTGGGCATCTCCCCTGAAGAGGTCCAGAGGATAACCTCTCATGGTATAATTCATCCAGCAACTGTGTACGTTTCTGTAAATTTTCAAGAAAAAGCAACTGCTCTAGCGCATCAAAAAATCTAAATTTCACAAAAAAATCAAGAACTCTTCGAAGAAACAGAATACGATCAAAAGTCAAAAACCGTTTCGAGATATTGATATCCGCTTTCTAAAAGTCAAGAGAAAAAAAATCCGGAATTTTTTCTAAAAAAGTTCTACGACTTCAAAAATTAACACTTTTGACACTCCTTCCTTTAGCATCCTGTATATCATGGACGAAGTCAATGGTGACGTAAATCGACATAGCGTCTTATAGCTGAAGAAAAGCTCTACCAAGCACCATACATTTTTTTCAAATCGGATATCTTTTCCCGAAGGAATCCTTACTTGATATTGGAGCAAATTTTGGTCTATGCTTAACTTTTGACGAACAGTTTATCACGCGCTCGGCATAAGTGAAACTTCTTGAGTTCAAGTGGATGGCAGAGTACGGTTCTTAGGAATTAAATTCAAATAAACACATTAAAAGTTTCACTTCAAATATAAGATTGGGGGTGGGTTTAGTCAGCTTATTTAGCCTCAAGTTTTAATTTTAGTCGCAAGCGCAGCTACGCCCATTGGCTCTTATGAACCAGCCTCAGGACAGCCAATAAGCGATGCAGCGCTTACGGCTAAAACTAAAACCGCGGCTAAATCAGCTGACTGGACCCCACCCTTATGGAAATGGGATGTACCTTTGGAATGCGTGGCGTGGTTCATGGTGAGCGGTCCGACATAGAAAATCAAACCGTCTTCACTTTGTGGCAAGATAGACAGGGTGATTTCCGTGTCGTTGCACGTATCAAAGGTCGGGTACATGGCCCAACCATTGCCGTCGAATCCGATCCTGAGGATTTCGCAGTGCGGTCCCTCTGAGCCTTCGGGACAGCTGCAGGCGCCGCCGTCAATGGGCGAGCCCCCATTGAAACATTCAGTCACAGTGCGCGCGACGCAGTTGCAATCGGCCTCGGTTACCGCTTTGATGCCGACGAATGACGTCTTGTTTGTGAAAACCACGGCAGGTTCCTTCTTGATCTGGAGAATGCTGGAACAGGAGCTCTTCGGCGGACAACTAGTGTCCAACAAACACTCGTTTATGTTGACCATGAGGAACTTCACGCCCAGTTGTCGCTCCAGCTGTAACAACAGTTTCGACTTCGTAATTCTGCTCAGCCCAGTTTGACACGGGTAGTAAAAAGTACGTAACCTGAAAGATCTGAGCAAAAATGTCCTTCGAAGTTGCCCCCTTAGGGTGAGATATATTATCTTTATACAGGGTGATTTATTATTTCATTATTTCACCACCAAATGGACATAGCCTAAGGGTAGGTCCAGTTTTTCCAGGCAAACCAGGATCTGACTTTGAAATTTTTCTAACGCTGTTCGTTTTGAAGTTACAGGGTGATTCATGTGTTTTGTCGATTTTTTAAATAAGCCGTATCTTTTGAACGATCCAATGGATTCGATTGAAATTTTGTGGGTTCTATTGCTAGCTGACACATCACCTTATCAAGCCGTTTGAAATTTCCAGGGCCGGCCTTGATAAAATTGTCAGATAAAACAGTGCAAAACTTTTGATGGTTTTGTCATCCTCCATTTTGCCAAGAATTTTTTTTTTGTGGATACCAACACCAAAAATATAAAAAATGAAGTCTTTCCTTGAAACGGTTTCTGATTTATCCCCCTATTTTCATTTATTAAAAAGTTACGCCATTTTTTCCTTGAATGTACACTTTTTGAAAATTGGCTTCTCAATGAGCTAATTATCGAGGTATATTATTGGATAGAAGTTGATATAGTCCGGCGGATTAGCTGATGAATCGTGCATTTTGAGTAAAAGCTAGGGTCAAGTTATTTTCGTGTTCTACGATAAAAACGAAAAATTTTGAGGGTGGGAGGCATTCTGGGATTGCACCCAGAGGGGGCTGAGGGGGGGTTTTTCGGGACCCTCTGGGTGATTTACTTGTTTTTCATGAGAGAAGCCAAATCAATTTTTTTTCAAATTCTGTGATTTATTTCGAGATTTTTGGGATGTATATTCACCCCCCATTTTCAACCGGGGGGCCTTGGGGGGACTATTTAGGGTTGTTTCCACGATTTTCATCTTCTGCTAAATTAGGACGTATATTGACGTGCTTGATATCGTTTCTTACTAAATCCCGCCTTTTGAATTCGAATCTGGCCTTGAAATTACAACACGAGCAGGTTTGAACTAGTTATGCAAGAAAAAACAGGTTTTTTGTGCCCACTTTCTTGACACGCCTTAATTTGGGCCCAAGGCTTGGGCGATCAAAATCCTCATGAGGATCATTAGTTTCAAGTATTTTGAACATAATAATCGTGTACTGGATGCGCCTTTTGCTTTCAGAACCACACCCAATAGGCGAAATTCAGTGCCATTTCTGCGCTGGCGCAACTATGCTAGGGGATTTGAGAATAGTGCCGTATGCTAACACATGTAAAAAGCGTAATTTCAACATTGTATATTATTGAAACGGCTGGAAATGAAACTTTCAAATAAGCTATGGAAAAAAGAGTGTTTCTTGATCTTTCATTGTGTTAAAGACCAGCAATGATGGATCAGTTTTAGATACACAAGGAGCGAAAATATGGTGACGTGTTCATCAGTTGGTGTGTTTTTGAAAACACCGCCCTACTTCTAGTATTCTTCTCTGCCTTACCGTTGCCGTCCTGTCTGTCAATGGCATGAAACTGCATGTAAACAAATGGTGACTAAAATTTTATCGGGTTATATGTATAATATATCAGAGGTTTTGTGTTTTGTTTTTTTTTCAAAAATGACAGGCAGTTTGTTGAGTGCCTGGCTGCAAAAACCGTACGAAAAGAACATTACAGTTCCATTTCATGTGTGTTCCCAAAAACCATCACCTCCTAGGCAACCAGTTATACACTGAAAACGGCTTTTTCGTTCTTTTCGGAGCACTATACGCGCGGAATTAATTTTTTCGACAGCAATGCACATGGACAACATCATTCCGCATAATCTAGCATGGAAATCAGGAGTTTCTTGTCATCTATTTTCCTTTGTTAAATCGATGGCTGAAAATCTGCAGGTTTTGACTTTTCCTAGCTCGCGCAGACGCATGAGTTCCATCCCCTAGCTTTGCGAACCTACAGCGCAAGTCGTGTCTTTGAATATCGCATATTGTTTTTTTGGAGAACGGTCCAATAATTTTTGAGCTAACTAATAAATCATTTGCTTAAACAATTGTGCATTTCGTGTAAAAAGCAGACATCGGCAATTTTTCTGGTCTACAATTGAAATGAAAATTTTTGAGAGTGGGAGGCATTCTGGCTTTGCACCCAGAGGGGGCTGAGGAGGGATCTTTTTGGGACCCTAGGAGTAATTCACTTGTTTTTCATGAGAGAAGCCAAATCCATCATTTTTTCAATTCTGTAATTTTTTACAGAATTTTCGGAATGTTTACTTACCCCCATTTTGAACCAAGGGGCCCTGGAGGGACTTTTTGAGATTGTTTCCACGATTTCTATTTTTTGCTAAGTAAGGATCTATATTGACGGGCTTGGTATCGTTTCTTACTAAATCCCACCTTCTAAATCCAAATCTGATGTTGGAAATACGATACAAACAGGTTTGAACTAATTGTGTGGGAAAAGCAGGTTTTTTGGATCCAGTTTTTTGACATACCCTAATTTGGGCTCAGGGTTCCAAAACCAAAGGCGCATGCTTTATGTTGTAAATACTTGAAACTATTGATTGTGAGGAGGATTTTGATCCTGAACCCTTAGACCCAAATTGAAAGATGTCATAAAAATGAACCCAAAAAACCTGTTTTTATTGCCTAACTAGTTCAAACCTGCTCGTATCGTATCTCCAACACCAGATTTGGATTTAGAAAGTGAGATTTAGCAAGAAACGATATCAAGCACGTCAATATAGATCCTAAATTAGCAAAAAATAAAAATCGTAGAAACAACCCCAGAAAGTCTCCCCAGGGCCCCTTGATTCAAAATGGGGGGTAAGTAAACATTCCGAAAATTCTGTAAAAAAATACAGAAATAAAACAATGATGGATTTGGCTTCTCTCATGAAGAATAAGTGAATTACTCCAAGGGTCCCAAAAAAATCCCCCCTCAGCCGACCTCTGGGTGCAAAGCCAGAATGTCTCTCACCTTCATTAATTTTCATTTTAATCGTAGAACACAAAAATTACTGGTGTCTGCCTTTTACACAAAATCCACAATTGATTTGGAAAATTAATTACTTGACTCAAAAATGATTGGATCGCTTCTCCAAGAAATCAATTGTGTGTGTTTCTAAAAGCAAAAGGCGCATTAAGTGCATGATTTTCATGTTTCAAACACTTGAAACTAATGATCCTCAGGAGGATTTTGACCGCTGAAGCTTTGGGCCAAAATTAGGGCATGTCAAAAGAGTGGGCTCAAAAAACCTGTTTCTTCTTGCGTAACTAAACTGCGCAACAAATATGTTGTCGCAAGGGAAAAATTGGTCCGACTTTGGACGACAATAACTTCTGAATGACACAAACCATTCCCATTTTGTTTTCACGGTTAGTGAGATCAGTCTTTCCGTTATTCACCTTCAGGAGGTGAAGATCAGGAAGCTTTATGTAAAATATTTACAGGGTGAAATGTAAAACAGTGCAAACTTTTAGCAAATTAAACGGACTCCCATTTTCAGAATAATTTTTTTTTCAAATGCATATGGAAAGATCATAAAGCGTGATGTTTTGGCTTGCGCCCAGTTTTGGAATTTTTGGAATCGGAACTCTGGTTCTGACTTTTTTTTTTTTCTTGGAGGATGCTGATTTATCCTATCGCTACAAGAAAGACTATGTTAGCCTAGGGAGCCTGTCATCATCAAAAACTAAAATTGACCATCAGCATCAAGTTCGGTGGGTCAAAATCACAAAGTAAGCTTGTTTCAGTTGTGAAAATCTGATCCAATTCAATTTTTAAGAAAAACACCTGTGTCGCCCATTTTGAATGGCCCCCTTTTTTGAAGCCTGGATCAAGGTATTTCAGATGGTCTGCGAGTTGAGTTGCTGAGAACCGTTTAAGCAACAATATTCGTGAATTGCAACCTCCCATCATCAGAGTAACATAGTCTTCTTTGTACCGATAGGATGAATCAGCATCTTCCAAGAGAAAAAAATCAACTGGACTTCCGATTTCAAAAATTTCGAAACTGGACGCTAGCTAAAACGTAACGCTTTATAATCCTTCCATTTGCATTTTAGAAGAAAAATTATTCTGAAAATGGGGGTCCGTTTAATTTGCCAAAATTTTATACTGTTTTACATTTCACCCTGTAGATATTTTACATGGAGCTTCCAGATCTTCACCTCCTGAAGGTGAATAACGAAAAGACTGATCTCACTAACCGTCAAAATAGAATCAAAATGGTTTGTGTCATTCAAAAGTTATTGGGGTCCAAACTCGGACCAATTTTTCCCTCGCGACAACATATTTGTTGCGCAGTTTAGTTCAAACCTGTTCGTGTTGTAATTTCAAGGCCAGATTTGGATTTAGAAGGCGAGATTTAGTAAGAAACGATACCAAACACGTCAATATACGTCCAATTTAGCAGAAAATGAAAATCGTGGAAACAGCCCTAAATTGTCCCCCCAAGGCCCTCCGCTTGAAAATGGGAAGGTGAATAAACACCCCAAAAATCTCAGAATAAAGCACAAAATTTTAAAAAAAAATGGTTTTGGCTTCTCTCATGAAAAACAAGTAAATCACCCAGAACGCCCCAAAAACAAAAAACAAAAACTCTCAGCCCCCCCCCCCTGGATGAGATTTCAGAATGCGTCCCACCCTCAAAAATTTTAATTTTCATCGTAGAACACGAAAATAAATTGACCCTGGCTTTTACTCGAAATGCACTATTCAGCATAAAAATTGCAATAAGCTACCGGACTATTACATACAACTACAAGTTACTCAAATACAAGTTAAATGCACGTTTGAAAAACTGAGCCTTAGTTTTTTGAGTCAGAATTACTGGTTAAATAAGTACTTAACGTTCGGCACCATACACACCGGGTGTCCGCGCGAAAATTTACAGTTTCGGTAATTTCCGCAATTTTCAAGGTACAGATTTCAAATTTCACAGAATCAAATAGTAACGCGTATTTCTACAAGGGCCGCATTCATACCTCGCTTTCAAGCTTCAAAAATACATTATTGCGATTGGGAGCGATTGTATGTACTTAATTGCAATTAATTTGCGAGTTAATTTGTATTTTTGAACACTGAAATATGAGAAATGCCCCAAAATGTGCATCGCTCTAATAGCGCTTTTAGCTTAAAAGCGAGGTATGAGTACGGCCCCAAGTGTCTGTAGTTTGACAAGAAACATCAAAGTCAAATGTGTTGCAATTTTAGATCAATATAAAAAAATCCAATTTCTTACAGAAAATTGTGAACTTTTTTCTCAATTTTTCGCATTGTATCAAGAATGACATTATTTTTCAGAAAAAAAGTTATGAAAAACAGAGAGTGCCATTTGAAAAAGTGGAACGAATTGGTCCGCTCCGTTCTTACTCACGCCTACCGATTTCCCCCGCGTTACTAATTGACACTGTGAAACTTGAAATCTCATCTTGAAAATTGCGGAAATTATCGCAACTGTAAGTTTTCGCGCGACACCCGGTATATGCCACCTGACATTGACGTTACGCCCGATACATTACATTACATTGCCACTTACATACAATCGCAATATTTTCGATTTCAAATGACGGTATTTTAGTTTCAAATTGACATATTTTCCCGCCGACACTAATTTTGGTAATCATGTATTGGTCACTGGCCTTATCTTTATGTGCCAATCCACCCTAGTGGATGACAACGGGCAATGACAGAGAAAGACAATAATAATTGCGATCCCTTCATCAAATATATATTCTATCACAGAATGATCAATAATAAAACTATTTTAATCTTACCGCATCTTGTTGTTCTGTGGCTTTGTTATTCATCTTTTCCGGGGCATAGTACGGCGATCCGTGCGCCGAAAACCGCACGTCGACAAACGAATCGTTTGTCGGCGACGTCAAGACCGTAAACACATCAACGTTGTCCAGTGAAACGTTCAGAATTTTGGCGATGTTCTTCTGTAGGATATCTTTTTTGCTCAAGCCGTTCTGTAAAAAAAGATGGTATATTACATGATATAGCGATGAAATGTGTCGTTTACTTGCAGGAAAGTCACATCGCAATCATAAAACACTTACATCTGGATTCTTCTCGACGAATTCTTCAATGGTGGCGCCTTCCAAACGGATCGAACCGGACTTCTGGACCGCCTCTTCGGGAATGTCTTTGACTGTGACGGTCACGTTTGCGGCGACCGTGTGCCTCTGGATGGCCGGCAAGTGCTCTTCAGTCACCTCAAAGTTCAACCTGTAAACTCCGGCCGGCGTTTCCCATCCCATGACGATCATTCCGATGTCGTCCGAGCTAAGCGTGAATATGCCGTCTACCGGACCGACGGGTTGGAAGATCTTATCGGGCAAATCCCAGTCGTCGGGATCGTCGACGTAGACACGTCCGATTTTGATGTCGGTATTCAGATCCTGATATTTGTATACGAATATCTCGCTGGATCCCGGTTGCGCTTCGTTGTCGTTGCGGTCGCCGATTATGACGCGGAGTATGCTCACACCGGACTGTCTCGGTTCCCCGCTGTCTGTGATCCTGATAGGCACATCATAGAATTTCTGACCTTCCCGATCGAACATAACCAGCGCCATCAAGTCGCTGCCAATGACCGAAAACTTGTCTTGATAGTAGCTATTGCCGTCTTCGGCTATTTCATAGTAGAATGGTGGTCCGTTGACTGCGCTGTCATAGTCGATGGCCGTTAAAGTGACTATTTTACCAGGGTTTTCGTTTTCGTACCAAACAACTTCAGTCTGAAAATTGCTCATTCGTGGACAAAGAAAAATAAATAAATATATATATATATATATATAGAAAAACTTACAATATTGAGAATAGGTGCGTTGTCGTTGATATCCTTAAGTACCAGAATGATTTCGGCAGAGGTATGTAGAGAATTCGAACCACCGTCGTTATCGTTTCCATAGATGTATCCCTGGTATTGTGGAGAGCCGTTTGGTGGATCACGATCCAGAGGTTTGATGAGCGAAACACAGCCGTCAACTGTCACATCCAAAAAAGTACGGTGCTCTTTTGCAACCGTGTAGGTGATACGTTGATTTGCAGTTCTGTCTTTGATATCGGGATCGTACGCTTTCAAGTTGATGATGCAACCATTACTCTTGGATTCTTCAAGGATTTCGATCGTCTTGATGTAATCCTCAAAGACCGGCGGTTCATCGTTTTCGTTCTGGATGTGTATGATCACTTTGGTGGTGTCCTCAAACATGCCGTCGGATGCTTGAACTGTCAAGTTGTAGCTTTCGATCTTTTCGAAATCCAATTTTCCTTGCACTTTGATTCGTCCAGTGGAATCTTCGATCATGAAGGCGTTGTCCACGTTCCCTTCGAGAATCGAATACAGGATCAACGAGGCACCGTCTAAATCAACCGCTCGCACTTCGATAACTTGGAATCCGCGGTCGGCGCTTTCGGATATGTTATGGACGACGTAGAGACTCTTCTCGAACTTCGGCTGGTTGTCGTTTCGATCTTCTATGCTTATTTGAAACGTTTGGTTGACCGAATTCGGTTTCGTTTTGTCACGAAGAATTGCACTTGGGGCCAAATCGTACGCCCTCACCATCACATAATACAGGCTTTCCGTTTCACGATCAAACACAGTTTTGGATGTAATCACACCGGACTGCTTGTCTATTTCGAATAAATCCGTGTGGCTTACCAATTCGTAATTTACTAAATTATTTGGCGTCGTTCCATCTTTATCGATTGCTCTGACTTGCATTGCTCGAGCGCTTACATTGTCGTTTTCAATTATACTACCTTTGAGAAGTTCTATGAAAGTTGGAATTTCATCGTTGACATCTTCGACTTTTACGTTGATATTGACAGATGTGCCCAGTTTATCTTTATTTTGAGCACGCACCGTCAATTGATATTCAGTCACAGTTTCGTAGTCCAAATGCCGGACTAAATAGATTTCAGCGGAATTATCATCTACAGGATTCAATGTAAACGTCTGATCTCGATTGGTCTGGATAGTTTTGCCTTTTACTAATTCAAAAGCTACACTTTTATCGTCGATATTCGATTCAGCCACGACCGTGACCAGTGGTACTTCTAATTCGAACCAGTCTTCTTTAATTGTTATCTCTCGTTGATATTTCGTTATCCGCGGGGCTTGTTTGTCCGAACTTACAACGGTAATGGAAACTTCAGCACCGGCCGTATTGGGCATTTCGCCATTGTCTTGTACTGTAACAACAGATGAGAATTTCGTCATTTGTTTCGATTTGAGTTCTTTCATCAAATACACCACGCCGGTTTTAGGGTCGATTCGAAAATAATCGTTGAAATTATTTGAATTGCTTTCATTTGAAAAGCTGTATGTCAGCCTCGAATTTTCGCCATCGTCAAAATCGTACGCAAACACTCGCATCACTTCACTTTTAACATGTGCATCTTCTGATATATCTGCCCGGTAGTCCTGTGAGCAAAAAAAAATTGCCATGTACATATATATATATATATATATATATATATATATATATAATCAATTAAATTTGGACGTTCTGCTCAGTTTTGTCTTTCGCAACCGGTTTCACAGAGTTTCACAATAGACTTTACCATACGCTGCATCATCAGTCGTCAATTAATGAGCAGAACTAAATACTAGGTACAGTCATACTCATGAGGGAGATCAGGCGAGGAGAGACGACGATGCAGCTGATAAACTACTGCGAAACTGGTTGCCAAGAAATAAAACTGAGAAAAAGGACCCAATTTAACCTACATACAGGGTGGTCCATCGTAGCGTAATTATCCCATAGCGGTCTTACCGTTCAAGATAGAGAAAAAGATGTGAGAGAAAAGTTATATGGCTTGATAGGACCTATGACCTAAAATTATTTTCAGCGATACAGGTGTCACATTTTGACGGGATAAACGAAGCGTTATGTTACAGGCGTTCACAAAAAAATCAAACTTTATAATTTTCAACGTATCATAACTCCAATATAATGGAACACGTCCCGCAAAAATATTCCGTCTATCTGCAGAGGATATGCGTAGAAAATACGTTCCAAAAGTGGTCCCAACGACAAACGCTAAATGAAGCCAGAGCAGCCAACCGCAAAGTTTTGGGGATTTTCTATATTCCAGATTTGGAAACTTGAAAACAAAATCTCACAGCCGACTAGAATCACGGTACAGGTGAACCTACTATACTTTGAAAATTTGAAAGTTTGATTTTTTGTTTTTTTTTTTTCAACAGTAAATCACAACTTTTTGACATTGTAATTTTGGTCTTTGACTTGGCTATCACTATGTCAAGTTTCATCTCTTACTTTTGAAAAGCAAGGCCGTTACAATTATTTTAAGCAAACTAAGAAAGAGCACTGCCAAACAATTGAAAAACAAAAAAAAACGGGCAAAAGACAGTTAAAAAAACTAAACCCGAAAATGCAAAAAAATATAGGAGTTCCATTTAAAAAATTGACGCTTCGTTTATCCCGTCGAAATGGGACATCCTGTACAGCTGAAAATAACTTTAGGTCATAGGTCTCATCAAACCATATAACTTTTCTCTCACATTTTTTTGTCTATATTGAACGGTAAGACCCGCTATGGGTACGCTACGATGGACCAGCCTGTATAAAAAATCTACTACATACTCGATGAATGATTCGAGAAATCCAAATTGCATCTTTGTGCTGAATTGTTATTTATTCAAGCTATCTACCTTTGGAACCTACCTGTTGATCGAAACTTGGCGAATTATCGTTGATGTCTTCCACGGTCACTTTGAAAGTACAAATATCGGCCAAGGCCGGTCTGCCATCGTCAGTAGCTTGAACGGTGACGTACAACTCTTTCTGTCGGGAAGGCTCGTCCCTGTCAAAAGGTGTATTCGTGTAAACGTCCCCGGTCGTGGTGTTGATCGTGAAGAAGATGCGTTGTCCATCAGCTTGGACCATACTGTATTTGACTTTTCCGCCTTTCTTGTTTGGTGGATCTGGATCAGTCGCTTTAACCTTTTTGAAAGACAAACAATATTGCTATGTGCATTGAAAAGAAAAAACATCAACTTGCCGTTATGACGGGTGTTCCCTTGGGTTCTTGTTCTTTTACCGAAGGTTTGTATGATTCGCAGTCCAAAAACGTCGGTTTGCGATTTTCATCGTTGTATGCGAAGGTCGTCTTGTACGTCGCTTTGTCCACGGTTTCGTTTGATAAATCTGTAAAAGAAATATTGTGAACAAAGTGCGAAGCATGTCTTAATGATTGAAAAATCTATGTCGTTCAGTGGCATGATAGCCCAGTCATCCTAGCATTCGAGGTCGGAATCTCTCCCATAAAGCTGGATTTTTGCATACATGTCCAGAAAACAGCTCTCTTTCTATTAGTGATAAAAAAAATTTCTGAGACCCGGAGCGTTTTCCGCCATTTTGAAAAAACTGTCAATTTTTTCAGTTTTTCTTGAATAACTCTGTAAATATTCAACTTATTGGCATGAAAGTTTTTGCAGTGATTAGAGCTTGATATTCTCCATCCAATGCTGCCAAAAATATTTTTCTAGAACTCATGGTTTCTGAGAAATGTCGAATGAGTTAAGCGACTTTATTCACTTACATCATTCCATTTGACCAATTGAAAAAAAATTATCGAGCTTTCAACAGATCTGCACTCTTTTGCATTCGAGTATACATGAAAAAGGCTTCCAAAAAATATTCATATGTCGGTCGGTCTACAGGTCTAACGGTCAGTCTGGTGATCGGTCTGTTGAATTTTGTGCCCAGATTTATTCCCAAGCCGTTGAACCAATCCCGACCAAATTTGGTAGATTCATAAGTGACAAGTTTTGAACGACAAAATCCAATTGTCATCCTGATCTGTCACTTGGAAATGTCACTACAAAAAAATGACAGAAGGTCTATCTCACCGAATGCAACTTGTGATACATCATTTTAAAGCTCTCAAAAAATGCATACAAAATAGCCAATGAGAACCTCCAATGTTGCGTCTGTCAAAAAATCACAAGATGTCAAACTTTGAATTTTAACTTTTCATAACTCTTGAAGTACGAAACGGAATTGAACCAAATTTTGTTCCCAATAACAGTGCCTCACAATAATTTGATGGATCATGAAATGTACCGGCAGCAGACAGGGATGCAACCTGATGAAAAAAAAATTGCCTAGTCATCCGAGCCTGTAGTGTACCTACTTGAAATAGTCAAAAAATCATTTCTTGTTTGAAGAAAGTACGGTTTTCAACGGTTTCTTGCTATATGGTTAGCTCTTCCCCAGCTCTTTAGCATGGTAAAAGCAGACATCCCTGTGACGTGTACTATTTAGTATACAGGGTGAAGATTGAAAAATGAATATTTAAAAATGTTTATTCCGTTGAAATAATCCTCGAGAAAAACAGGCTCTCATTATTTAGCAACTTTATAGTCTCCTGTTGAACATGTGAAAAATGTACCTCTCCATAGCCGCTGGTATTCTACGTATAGGGTGGAATCGATTTTTTCCAATATTTTTTATCTTTATCGAATAAATCAAGACAAAAACCATTTCCAGCTCTGTTACAAGCCATTAGTCTCTTATTCAAAATACAAAAATGTCAGATTCCTCAAACTGCAAAAATACAACATACAGGGTGAAACAAAAAATTGATTTCACATTCACCCTGTACGTAGAATACCATCAGCGGCTATAATAGAGGGATACATTTTTGACGTGTTCAATAGGAGGCTATAAAGTATAGACTATATAAATACTATAATAAGTGAGTATATATCTACTTATACATACAAAAAATATAAGACTAGAAGCTTTATCAGTAAATAAGGTAACGTATAAGAAGTACAGCTGAGGATCGACTTTACAATCTGGCTCATTTCTGGCGTAGAAACGGCTTCCAGATAGGGAAAGGCCTTTTTTGCAGTTTTTTGACGGCAAATAATAACCATAAAAAGTTCATAGAAGTTCAAGACATGCAGAAGCAAAAATAAATCATTCAAAACAACCGCCTTGATAGCAAGCGACTTCAACTATTGATGGTGGTTTGATATTTATTATTGATTTTTCAAGATCTATCCGATGGGATCTCACTTGTTCAAGCAAGGTTCCTACCTGTGTACGTAGATGTAAGAACTTATCAAAATCAATACATGCGAAAAAGTGGACTTGACTACTCTCTAACCCTTAAACACACAGCATTCTTTTCAAATGTACCATCAGGTACAAACATAGCGTGATGGACGTGATGTGGAGAACAAGTTTCAGGATTAGGTATGGAAAGCTACACCCCATGGTATTCAACATATCCCAATGACCGAGGCCCCTGCCTTATAAAGTCTTTTGTCACAAATCTCCTGAAAACTGTAGGTACATAGGCAGCATTTTCGATGAAAATGTTACTACAAGCAACTGTGAAAAGATGGCTCTTATCTCGAAGATGGTGTTGTATCCTTCGGGCCCTAGATGTTTATAGTGAGAGGGGGTCTTCTTCACACATATCTTCCGTCATCTCACGTAGTGTTGTAACTGAGTTTTGGTATTTTTTGTCATGTCCTCTTCGGAAAATTCTTCATGCAAAACTGGCGATATTATCTTGAAAATGTGTATCGCAAATGATGAGAAGAATAAAGATCATTCATTTTCATTATTTTCAGTCTAGGTTGGACAAATAATATTATCAGTTGAGCACGGAGAATTTTTCAAAAAGGACATGCAAAAAATATCAAAAATCAGTTACGACACTACGTGAGATGACGGACGATATGTACAGATGTTGAGCTCGATCCAAGTGCGATTTCGAAATTTCTGTTTCACAGCTGGCTCAGATGACTAGTTCAAACGGTTTGTTGCTATATGGTTAGCTCATACCTACCTGTTTAACAAGCCTGTCAAAAGCATACATTCATGTGACGCGTATTACTTAGTAGGTATACAGGGTGAAAATAATAAAATAAATCTTCGAATTTTTTTATTCAAGGTCAAATAATTCTCGAAAAAGACAGTCTTTCATTATTCAGCAACCTTATGATCCCCTGCTGAACAGGTGAGGAATGTACCCCTCTATAGCCGCTGGTATTCTACGTACCAGGGTGAAATCAATTTTTTGTTTCACCCTGTATGTTGTGTTTTTGCAGTTTAAGGAATCTGTCAGTTTTGTATCTTGAATAAGATATTATAGGCTTGTAACAGGGCTGGAAATGGTTTTTGTCTTGATTTATTCGATAAAGATAGAAATATTGGGGAAAAATCGATTGCACCCTTACGTAGAATACCAGCGGCTATGGAGTGGTTCATTTTTCACATGTTCAGCAGGAGACTATAAAGTTGCTTAATGATGAAAGACTGTTTTTCTCGAGACTTATTTCAACGGAAAAAACATTTTTAAATATTCATTTTTCAATGTTCACCCTGTATACTAAATACTACACGTCACATGGATGTCTGCTTTCACCATGTTGAAGAGGTGGGGAAGAGCTAACCACAAAGCAAAAAAACCGTTCTAGAACTACTTTCTTCAAGCAAGGGATGATTTTTTGACTATTTCAAGTAGGTACAGTACACTACAGGCTCAGATGACTAGGCAATTTTTTTTTCATCAGGTTGCATCCCTGTCTGCTGCCGGTACATTTCATGATCCATCAAATTATTGTGAGGCACTGTTGTTGGGGACCAAATTTGGTTCAATTCCGTTCCGTACTTCAAGAGTTCTGTAAAGTTTAAATTTTAAGTTTGACAGCTTGTGATTTTTTGACAGACGCAACCTTGAAGGTTCTTACAGACCATTTTGTATGCATTTTTTCGAGGGCTTTGAAATGGTGTATCACAAGTTGCATTCGGTGAGATAGACCTTCTGTCATTCTTTTGTAGTGACACTTCTAAGTGACAGATCAAGATGACATTTGGATTTTGTCGTTGAAACCTTGTCACTTACGTATCTACCAAATTTGGTCGGGATTGGTTTAACAGCTTGGGAATAAATCTGGGCACAAAATTCAACAGACCGACCACCAGACTGACCGTTAGACCTGCAGACCGACCGACATATGAATATTTTTTGGAAGCCTTTTTTATGTGTACTCGAATGCAAAAGAGGGCAGATCTGTTGAAAGCCCGATAATTTTTTTTCAATTGGTCAAATGAAATGATGAAAGTGAATGAAGTCGCTTAACTCATTTGACATTTCTTAGAAATCATGGAATCTAGAAAAATATTTTTGGCAACATTGGTTGCAGAGTCTCAAGCTCTAATCACGGCAAAAACTTTCATGCTAATAAGTTGAATATTTACAGAGTTATTCAAGAAAAACTGAAAAAATTGACAGATTTTTCAAAATGGCGGAAAACGCTCCGGGTCTCAGAAATTTTTTTCATCACTAATAGAAAGAGGGCTGTTTTCTGGACATGTATGCAAAAATCCAGCTTTATGGGAGATATTCCGACCTCAAGCCCTGAAATGAGCTAGGATGACTGGGCTATGAGTTATCCAGTCCAATTTTGAATGACCTACCAAGTGTAAGCGTGAAATTAAATTGTAGTGCTAGTGCGTACGACATCATAAGTCCAAGAATATTCATTTCTATGTTGTTGTTTTTTCTTGTTTGCATGGACAAAATTGAATGTTGAATCATTCGCAATGTTGACATCGAAACTTACTGAATTCTAATCTGAATGTGAGCAAACATAGTTTCTTTTTTTATGCCATTAACCCTATGGTTATCAACGCGGTTGTCGAGGTGTTTGTTTTCGTTACAAAGAAAGACGGAAGTACACGATTCTACGTGTGGTGAAGGGTCCGAATTCAAAGCTCTCTGGGCTCAGTGAATTTAAAATGAATCGGGTACGCCATAGTTTCCCGGCGAAGACCTTGAACGAGACATGTCTTTTTTAGAGTTTGATTATACTGGGTGTTCATTTGAAAACTATCCACCTGCGATACTCCCGATTCCTAGTCAGTATTTCTTCGAGCAAAAACGGGTCGATTTTCATATCGAGGGGGACATCTAAAACATATATTGGCAACCCGCTCACCCCAACTCTGAAATTGACATAACCTACCTTGCGAAACATCAAATTGAAGAAAATTGAATTCTATTTCTGAAAAAAATATTTTCAAATGTTTTTATCCCACCCTTCTCCCGAAAAATTCTCTACGTGTCCCATTTAATATTCTGGACCCCTAAATTCTCTCCAGTTTAGTCAGTATCATCCTAAATAGCATCAAAGAAGAGAATTTCCCCCCCATTGCTCTCCCCCACCTCAACTTCAAAGTTTATTACAGCACCACCTACTTTGTGACACATCAGATTGAAGGCAATTGAATTCTTTCTAAAAACAGTCTTTTCGCAATTTTCAACCCCTCCCTCATTAAATTGGACTTTTGGAATATTTTAGGAGGAAAACGGGGGTTTTGAAAATTTCGAAAAAAGTTTGTCCAGGAAGAGGATTTAATTTCCTTCAATTTGATGTATCACGAAGTAGGTATTGTCATTTTAGATTTTTAAGGTGAGGTTAGGGGAGCAAAGGGATGAATTTGGGTGGCACTTTTTCCTTAGAAAGTTTTCTCTTTCGATGCTGTGCAGGATGACGTTGACTGTATTAGAGAGAATTGAGAGGTCAAGAATATTAAACTGGGCACTCAAAGAATTTTAGGAAAATGGGGGGTGGGGTTGGAAATTTTATAAATATTTTTCCAGAAAGAGAATTTATTTCTTTAATTTGATCTATCGCAGAATAGGTGGTGTCCTTGAAATTTCAAAGTTGGGGTGGGTGGGGGTGAGGGGCTTAAGATAGAAATTCGCCAATGTATGTTTTAGATGTCCCCCTTGATAAAAAAATGGACCTGTTTTTGCTCGAAGACATTTTTACTAGGAAAAGGGAGTTATGGCAGGAGAGAAACAACTTTATTGAAAAATAGAGTGGTGCTGCTTGCTTTTAAGCAAGTTGCTCTAGAACACAGCATACTAATCTGTCTATAAAAGATAATACTGAATATAAAAATTGAAGGTAAAAAGTATAAATTATGTAAAAATTATTTATAGATGTGGTTGTGTATAATTCGAATAGAGTCACTCAATATAAGTTCTGAAATTTCCATAAGTTTTTTCTTATCAATTTTGAATTCAATAAAAAATGCCAAAACTTTTGCCGAAATAGTCCCTCGAGAGCCATAATTTTCAAATGATCACCCGGTATTATAATATCGACTATCGAGTACAGGTGTCTCAAAATTATCGCATTCCAAGTCCAGAGCGGTATATGGGATCTAGTCAAGAATACAAGAAAAATATTAAGAAGTGAATATGCCCCACGGACGTGAGGCTCAGTAGCGCAGTTCGATCAGTGAACGGAATATGTTAATTAGGGTCCTACTGTTACTTGAACACGATGTTGTCTAGTACGGTTCTCAAAACTACAAGATATCCTATCCATCAAGAGTATGTTGGAATGCAGAAGGTAAAACACATACTCATCAATCATAATAAATGCTTCGGATTTTCTAGTTATGAAATGACCAACAACCAGGAAGAGATTCTGATTACCTACTAGAAAGAAAATCGAACCAAACAAGAGATTGACATGGGACAAAAACCAACGTATTCCTGGTCGCCGATCAATAAATCTCGAATCAAAAATGTCTCAAACACGTGATAAAACCCCTCACATTCAACTTTCTTCCTATTTTATTGAAAAGGTTTACTTTGCCACCGCCCTCAATCGCAGCGCCGCCCCCGGTCAATCATTCACCACTACTTTGCTATTCGAATAACAATACTTTGAGGCGCCGCCACCCCTATACGCCGCGTAACCTCTTCGTTTGCTTTGAAATCAAAGTTGCTACTTCCTCAAGCATGGGGCGTAGCCCATGATAATAATAATAGGACATGTTTTCAGACTGTCACGACGTACATAAATTCACTGAAAAAATAAGAATGAATAATTGAAACGATTAGCACGTTTTATGCATATTGCATAGTGAGTCATTCACACCGTGTACAATAATTAGAAAACCTGGTGTGACGAAATGTATGTATAACGATGAATAACTTGACGATTTCTTCGGATTCTCAAGATGACGTTGACTGATCACATATTATTATGATTCAGCTCAATAACAGAATTTCCCTCGGAGTTTCCCCACATTTATTCATCGAGATAGAGAGATCTCAAAGTCAATTTAACCAATCTGTTATCTGTTATCTCTACACTAATTTTGGCATTTTATCTAATTTCCGGTCAGTTGAGAAGTTCATCAGAGAGGACATTATGAAATGGAATAAGACCAAGACCCAGAGTATAATAATTACGAAACCCAAGCAAGTACATTGATCTGAGGAACTTGAAACGCAATTCAATTAATTGAAGCTTTCCATTATCAATAAACTGAACAAATTAATACCAATCAGCATAATGCTTTAAATGTTTGTACAGTAAGAAGAACTTCTCGTCCATACACTTCATCATTATTATTCAGAGAAAAAAATAATACCGTGCATAAATAAGATGAAATGTCCACTCCCAGAGTATTGAGTGTATTGTTAAAAATGTCTTATTTTCTCGCGTATGGTAGTTATTAATACACAATAAATTTATAATAAATAACCTTGGTGTAAAATATAACAATATTCATGAAATGCATAATGCAACTCTCTGTTGGTTGATGTTATTTTTCCAATGAAACCGGCTCAGTCTTGTTAGACGAAGACAGCAATAAGACGCACTAACCGCAGCTTACAATAATTATTATTACACGTTACACTGATAATAATTATTACGGCCGAGCCTTAGCATCCGTTCGGTCTTATTTCAATTTTGGTACAGAATTATATTACTTCCATGCATTCAAGTTATTATTCCAGTTGCAATTATTATTGTAAACAATTTTTACAGTTAACTCCTTTAGCATGCATTTAATGTCTCAACCGTCAATAAGTTACATGTCCGTAATAAACTATGTTGTACACTCGACTCTGTGCACACAGTTTTCCTCTTTACGATCTATAAACTGAAATGGGTAAACACAAGATGTATTTTCAGAAATTATTTTTACAGTGTGTGAACGACTGAAAACGCAGCAACGAAACGTATAAGTAAAGTACCTGAGTCGAAATAATTCAGAAAAGAAATATCAAAATATAAAAATGTCCAGCGAATTTTTTTTTCGATTCAATATACACGTACGTACAGTCGTACATAACCACTGGAAGTTTCTGTATGCACGAGTGGTGCTCCTTGAATGGGAGCAAAATAATACCGAATTTCATCTCGCCAGGAAGCGCTGAAGCAGTTGTTGGGAGTAATTCGAATTTGGCGGTATTATCTAGGGGTTGGAATTCGTTGTGCTTTGTATTAGAAAACGAGGAAAATGGTTCCAGCTCGGGTCCCAGTAAAATTTCACAACAAATATGGTCAACGGACAACCGTTTGCCCAATTTTTAGCTCCAACCTCATTACAGTAACCGGTACGTGTTGTGCTTGATTTATGCAGCAAAAATTAAAACTTCACTCCAAGTTTCAGGGCGAGACTGTGTCAGCTAGAGGGTGATCCAACTTGAGCTTTAACATGGCGGTGCTGAATATCTTCAAAACGGCAAGATATTTGTCCATCTCAAAGTGATATCTGTACACAAGAAACATTTACAAAGTGGATCATGGACGAGATCATGGAGTACTACCGACCAATAAACGCGTTAAAATGAAAATATAGATTATGGGTGTTTCAAAAAAGTTCATATGGTGAATTTTTTGGTTTTCAGAATCGACTTTCTGAACGTGCAATTTGGAATTTGATCCAGATATTCGAGCAAAACTGGGTCTTTAGCTAGCATCGAACATGAAATGGTTACGCTGACATTCAGTGTAGCGCTACAGACTTTCTAATAATAATAATAATAATAATAATAGTAATAATAATAATAATAATAATAATAGGGCAATTGCATGATCTTGGTTCAGGTTGTGGCCACTTGGTGGCTTTGGTTCGGTGGCACAGCGCGCTTGCGCCAGATCCAGATTATCGATCAGTTTCGTTTGTTTACGTTTTGCAAATTGCAAATAAAAGTCGAAAAACGGCCCATCGCGCTTCTTTAGGGCTTCATTGGTGGGAACTTGTGGAATTTTATGCCATTTCTGTTTTGTTGAATTCTAAGCGCGGTGTGGCACACAACATTTATAGGGCATTTTTCAGCGTCGACAATATAGAAAGATAAGAAGAGAACTAATGACAGCAAGCAATAATTGGTGTGGCGAGATTAATGTTGATTTATTCAAGTGCCAAAATCACGCGATTGACAGTTATGACACACGATTTTGCGATTTGCAATACCAATAGGGTGATTGCATGGAATTCGTTCACCTGATCACCGGCAGGCAGCGCAAGGATCGATAGTTATGTTTTGACGTTTTGCCATGGAATTGCATTGGGGCACACAACAGGTGTAAGGCATTCATTGTTTTGTTCGAATGATTAGAAATCACAATCTCGATCTCGTGAACGCCTAACAAAACAGTACGTGAGCAAAACACGTAAAATCGTAAAAATTACAGTATTTAGTGAAGTTAGTCCGGTTGACGTTGACTCCGACATGGATGAAACTTGACAGATGACAATGACACTACTGACATGTTGCCATAAACTCCCACTACATGCAATCACCCTATTGATAAACCTAAAGTCCCCAGGTGGCAAGGGGCGCCGCAAGAGCCCCCTACATGCAATCACCCTATAGGGCAGCTCTACATCCCATTGAGGAACTGGGCCAACAAAGCGGAAGGTTAAGAGCTTCCGTTCTTTGTATCCACTACCCGGTTGTCGCGGACCCCTAGAGGCCCGATGTGATGGGGTAAGCATCACGCTTCAGACAACCGCCTTATTACCCCTTGTCCACACAGAACGCAGGTACCCAATTATTTATAGTGACTGGGCTGGTCGCTTGCCGGAAAGGTTAACGACAGCAGTAAAGGACCCCGCACAAAAAGTAGGCAAAAGTGGTCTCGGTGAATTTGGCTGAAAATTGGCACTCTTGTACATCTTCACTTTCTGATCGAATACTCAAAATTACAGTCACTTTCTATGTACAGTTCTCCAGCTATACAGGGATTTGTACAGGATGTGCGGAAAATTCGAACCCCTTTGGGGGCCTAGTTTTCGTGATAATTTGAAAGTTGAAAAACTTATCCAAGACAGTTTTTTACATAGAAATCAAATCTCTCCTCTGGACTTCTCTATATTTCACGGTATACAGGGTGTGCTTTTTTCAATTTTCAACAAAGTTTTTTTTTTATCGACAGTAGATTGGATATCTTTTTAGCGCATTTTCCTTGGAAATGGCATTCATATGGCCAATTTGTCTGTCTGTCTGTGTGTCTGTTTGTCTGTCTGTCTTTCCGTGTGTCAACTAAAAAGTTGCACTCCTCTTCGAGAAATAAAACTAGAGGCCTGAAACGTTTTCCAGTGGAAAGCTTATGTGTTCAAGGGTGGTCAAGGGCTGGTTTGAACAAATCCATACATAGTTATCATTATTTTTCTCATCAAAAATCAAAGTTTTTATCTACAATATTAAGGTGAAGGTGAACTTTTCCGACGAATAGAGCTCATATCTTCAATGATGGCCAATGGCTGGATTAGTTGCGCCGCCATATTGGCCACCATGTTGAAATCTCTTATTAGTGGAACGATTTTCATTAAACTTGGAAGTTACTTTTGTCTTATAAATATTCTTATTTTAAGACTGGACTTCATGATTGTGTTGCCATCTTGGCCTTGCCTATCAAACAAATATAGGTACACATTTCAGCAACGTAACAGTCGACATATTATAGTCAACCCATGTTAATTGTTGCTCCAGATAGTATCAATATTTAGGTGCTTTTTTAAGATGCACCCTGTAGATAACTTGGTTTCTAATATCCCAGGAAATTGATCATATGAGGCGATATTAACTATTTTCTACTTTTTATATTGGTCCAAAAAGCAAACTACTCAACTTTTTTTTGTTTAATGTATGATGTTCCATTCACACCCAACAACAAAATATCTGCTCAGCACAAAATTCTTGCGTTATATAGTTTCACTGATTTTTTGACAGGTTCTAGCTAAATGAGGAAAACCAAAATGTATTTTGTTAATCAGAAAAAGCTCTATCAACTGTCGATGACAAAATCGATACATACTCAATTAAAATTGACACTCAGACAGACACACAAACGGACAGACAGATAGACAAACAGACAGACAGACAAACTGGCCATCATATATGAATGCCATTTCCAAGGAAAATGCGCTGAAAAGATATCCAATCTACTGTCGATAAAAAAAAACTTTGTTGAAAATTGAAAAAAGCACACCCTGTATACCGTGAAATATAGAGAAGTCCAGAGGAGAGATTTGATTTCTATGTAAAAAACTGTCTTGGATAAGTTTTTCAACCTTCAAATTATCACAAAAACTAGGCCCCCAAAGGGGTTCGAATTTTCGGCACATCCTGTACAAATCCCTGTATAGCTGGAGAACTGTACATAGAAAGTGACTGTAATTTTGAGTATTTGATCAGAAAGTGAAGATGTACAAGTGTGCCAATTTTCAGCCAAATTCACCGAGACCACTTTTGCCTACTTTTTGTGCGGGGTCCTTTTTCATCTATGCTTCCGCGTCGATTCGAACGCACTACCTTTAGGTTCGCAGCTCAACGCTACAACCGCTGAGCTACCGCCGGTTCAGGTTTGCTAAATGTCTGGACTAAATAAAAACAAGCGAATATGCCTCATGGGCATGAGGCTCAGTAGCGCACTTCCTTTTTGAAGGATTAATGAACGCAAGATCTTATTTAGGGTTCTACCGTTATTTGAACACAAATTTCAATATGGCGGCCAAAATAACGTCAGATTCATGAAATTTGGCTTAAAAATCGAAATGATTGTACTATAGACAAAGGTGAGTTCCAAGTTTCATGAAAATCGTTCCACTAATAAGAGATTTCAATATTGCGGCCAAGATGACGGCTGAATGTTGGAATTTGGCTGGAGAATAAGAATGATCACACGAAACAAAGGTGAGAACCAAGCTCCATGAAAATCGTTGAGTGATAAGAAATTTCAATATGGCGGCAAAGCATCATTTGTCCAAAATCGGATGTATTTTGATAAAGTTCACATCCCCTGTGAATTTCACTCAAATCGGACCACTTTCAAAGAAATTCAAAATGACGGATCAAAGATGGCGGCCAAGTTACAAAAATCATTGGTCAACTTTATATGGTGGTCACGTACGCATTCGATTGGCGTTTGCATCACATTGATATCTCTTTTCGTTGAGGCATATATCGCCTAGTTCTATCACTTTGAAACATGTTCAATATGGAGAATACAAGATGGCGGCGGGGCATCAATTGTCGAAAATTGGATGTATCTACTTGAAGTTCACATCGCCTGCAAATTTCACTCGAATCAGACCACTTTCAGAGAAATTCAAAATGGCGGCCAAGTGACAAAAGTCATTGGTCAACTTTATATGGTGGTCACGTACGCATTCGATGGGCGTTTGCACCACATCGATATCTTTTTTCGTTGAGGCATAATTCTCCTAGTTCTATCACTTCGAAACATGTTCAATATGGAGAATACAAGATGGCGGCGGGACATCAATTGTCGAAAATTGGATAGATCTTGATGTGGTTTACATTGCCTGCAAATTTCATTTCAATCGGATCACTTTCAGAGAAATTCAAAATGGCGGATCAAAGATGGCGGCAGAATAACAAAAAACTAAAAGTCAACTTGACATCCTCGACATATGTACTATTGATCAGCGTTTACACCACATCGATATCTTTCTTCCCCAAGGAGTTATCCCGGGTACGGACGGACGGACAAAGTGAAGCTAAAAGCGCCTTTTTCCCATTTTTTGGGAAAGTGCGCTAAAAATCACGATAACCACAATATGAACTTTTGTCGACCACCCATACGTCCATCTTAACGAGTTTATCGGTCTTTATAGCTCAAAGATCCACTTTGTACACGTTTCTTGTATACAAATATCACTTGGGATGGAGAAATGTTTGACGTTTTGAAAATATTGAGCACTGTCATTGTAAAGCGCAAGTTGGAGTTTGGACCACCCTTTAGCTGTTTTCAATGTAGTTTATCTTGGAGAACTCAAATTATGTACAGAAGAGTGAGCTCAACTCTTAAAAACTCCGCTTTCACTAACAAGTTGGAACCTGGTCAGCGCGGTCACCTTCTAGCCTAGTTGACGGGAGTTCAGTTCAATTTTAATTTAGCTGCATAAAAATTTGCCATCCAAAATGAAAGTGCAACTTTTTAGTTGGAGTTGTAATAAAACTTGAAACTTAAGATCAATTTTTGCTGCATAAATCCAGCATTATTGAATTAATTAGACAACTTCGGCGACCTGGAAGTACCGTATCAGTCCCACATCACAATTTTTATAGGGTGCTTCATTTGAAAAGTTACAAAGCGATACTTCGAGAACGAGTTGACGTACAGTAAGAATTGATTCTTTGCCTTGAATCTAGCAACACAATGGTGCGATTTCGAGAACTGAAACGGTGATATTGTTACTCATAGACTCATGCACAATTTTGTACTCTGCGCACAATATACAGGGTGGTCCAGTTTTTGATACCTAATTTTGAGAGAATATAGAGAATTAAAAATAAAGTGGGCTTTCCCAGAAAAAAATATTTCAGATTGCATAATAACGAAGATAAACATAACTTTTGAACCGTTCAACCGATTTTATTCTTTGACCAAGGCTTACTTAAGCGAGTTTCTATCGAACGATAATAACGCGTTTTGTCAAAATTATCTAGGAGCGTAGATAATACCCCTATTTTTGCCCCATAATTTTTTACCGCCTTGAATATTTTTGGAAATTGTTCATATTTTTGAGATCCATGTTCGATTTAGAAGAAGAAGTTACTCCTGCAAAATTTTGATTCGAGGCTTCGTTTTCGAGATATCTGGGTTTGATAATTTGAAAAAGATCTCGAAATCTCGCTCGAAATGCTCACTTTCAAGAGCTTAAAAATTTTGTTTCTTTTTTTAGGCACTTGAAAGTGGTATTTTCGAGATGTTCTCCGGAAATGCAGACATGGTTTTTTTCTGGAAAGAGTCCATTAGTTTTTGGCAGTCATCTGTCAAACAAAAGTGTCACTGTCAACAAATGTCAGAAGTTGTATCTCACAGAACTTGAGACATCATCACATATCATACATCACATATCACATATCACATCACATACATACACACACACACACAGACCGACCGACCGACACAGAAAAAAAATCTCGACAGATCTGGACGTTTTAGCATACAGGATTACAAGGAGTCCAAAAAAAATCGGTTGTGTCACCCCAAAACTTTCCCGACTTCCAGGAACCTATGTACATTTTTGTTCGAAACGTCCCTTCGGGTGGGAAGTTCGAATTAGAGAAAAAGATTGAAAATAATTTGCAAGAAATTGAAAATTTTGTCGGAAAATTGAATTGTTCGGGAAAACCTCAAATCTTGTTCCAAATCATCTTATTGTAAAAATCGTCGATTGAGGCTTCACTTCAAACTCCATCATTCAAGTCCAGTCTCAAAAACCCAGGCCGGTTTTACATTTTCAACCGGAAAATTCCCGGAAATCCACGTTTCCCGAATGGCTTCTGCGCATACCTGTGAAAGTAGGACGTTGCCATATCTATATCACGACAACAAGTTGACAGCGCTTGACGTCGATTTGACGTTTCGACAGACCTAACCAAATAACGCTCTTTTTTCGTCGATCGCCTTGCAGCTCGTTGTGTTTCGTATCACCTGAATCTTTTCTGCGTCTTTCTGTAGTACAAGAAAGATAGATTTCAACCTCGGAAAAAATATGGACGTCCTGAAAATTTGATATTTTGTTCAGAATTGAGTGCTCTACAACATATCCAAAATCGCCAAAAATCGCACCCGGGGGTTTTGAGTTATTGGAGGGGGGGTAAAAAATTGCAGGTATAAATGGAGAGGATGGAACGCGTCAATCCATTGGATGCGAATACATTATAGTCCGACGTATCATATCCCATTGATACTATTTTTGCACGAAAAGTGTCCATCATTGTTGAAGGGGAGTAGTGGGGGGGCGAAGCTCTGCTAGGTGGTCCATTTTGTTTTTCTGGCCATGTAGAACCGATCACGACAAGTTTGGTATCTTTTCCGACTGAATTCAATCTCCTGAACTCATATTCGATGTGTAAATTCGGATGAAAACAAGTTTAAACAAGTTAACTTAAGAAAACTTGTTTTTTCTTTGACAATTTTGACGAATTTTTGTTTTACTGTTGGAGGCGTTTATTTTTAGAAAACTTCCAGGGACCAATAAATTGAAGTGTATTCTCCACAAAAATCATCCACTCGATGTATAATCTTGTTTCTCGAGTTTAAAAAATCGATTTGAACTTGAGCCGGCGCGGCGCGTCGTCTACTACTGACCAGAACACTACAGCATGCACCTTTAAATGAAAACACCTCAAACTATTGAAGAAATAACAACTCATCTTTGAAAATTGGAAGATCTGTGGAGAATTGAATTTCCTATAACATGAACAAAATCGCCATGAATCGCACTACAGGGTTTTGAGTTATTTAAGTGGAGAGGTAACAGTTCATAGAGTATGAATCCTGTCAAAGTGTTATCCTCCTCCTCGAATAACTCGAAATCCTGCATTGCGATTCATGGCGATTTTGTTCATGTTATAGGGAATTCAGTTCTGCACAAGTCCTCCAATTTTCAAAGATGAGTTGTCATTTCTCAAATAGTTTGAGGTGTTTTCATTTTAAGGTGCATGCTGTAGTGTTCTGGTCAGTAGTAGACGACGCGCCGTACCGGCTCAAGTTCAAATCGATTTTTTAAACTCGAGAAACAAAATTATACATCGAGTGGATGATTTTTGTGGAGAATACACTTCAATTTAATGATCCCTGGAAATTTTCTAAGAATGAACACCTCCAACAGTAAAAAAAAAATTCGTCAAAATTGTCGAAGAAAAAACAAGTTTTCTCAAGTTAACTTGTTCAAACTTGTTTTTATTCGACTTTACACATCGGATACGAATTCAGGAGACTGAATTTAGTCGGAAAAGATACCAAACTTGTCGTGATCGGTTCTACATGGCCAGAAAAACAAAATGGACGACCTAGCAGAGCTCCGCCCCCCCACTACTCCCCTTCAACAATGATGGACACTTTTTGTGCCAAAATCGTATCAAGGGGATATGATACGTCGAACTATAATGTATTCGCATCCAATGGATTGATGGGTTCCATCCCCTTCATTTTTACCTGCAATTTTTTACCCCTCCTCCAATAACTCAAAACCCCCAGGTGCGATTTTTGGCGATTTTGGATATGTTGTAGAGCACTCAATTCTGAACAGAATATCAAATTTCCATGACGTCCATATTTATTCCGAGGTTTTGCCAATTTTTTTTACTATTTTTCCTGTACTATACGGCACGTAACATTTCATTCTGAACAATATTAAATGTTGAATGGTTGAGAGGTTATGTTTGTTGTTTGTTTACATTTCGATTATTGATTGACAGTTGCCATTGACAGTGACACTTGCGTGCCTCAAAATTGAAATTACCGCGCTCTGCAGGTATGCGTTCTCATGTATGCGCTGAAGTGATGTACGTGATGGTAAACGTGGATTGGACAAGAAATTCGAAAATATTCAAGAACCAGTTACCTCTTGTTTAAGAAAAACGGTGAAAATCTGTTCATGGGATGAAAAGTTGGAAAATTTGCAGTTTTCCCAGAGAGGAAAACTCGGCAACCGTTGGTCAGATTTCAAAAATTTTTCTATCAAAAATTAGCTCAATGTTTTCTCCAACTTTCATTCGCAGCATGTCTGCACCTAAAATTGATATTTCGTGGGGCCTACCGCATGTAGAAGTTTGTACTGCGTTTTTTTCAAATTCGCGGAATGTACAAAAAATTTCATTTTTAAAAAATTACCGTCGGAAAACCGGAACGTGTCGATTTTGAAAAAAGGCCTACACGACGCCCAGTCCAATCTATTTAATTTACTTTCGATATCAGTCGGAATTTTCCGAGGAATTTTCCAAAAAAAGTCGATCTTCCAGCAGAAATGAATTTTTGAGTGGAGTCCTGCTACAAAAGCGAGCTCGAAAGCGAGTCGTTCTGGTCAAAACACCGGCGAGAGCCCCTCTCGGGTGGCAACAGCCAGGAGAAATTTTGAAAATTCATTACGCCCGACCGGAGAATGGTGGAAAATTGCAACTGCGCTTTAATTTGACTCTTTTGTTGTGTTGCTTCCTGCCAAATCTGGTTCCAATCCATTGGATAGATTCTTAATAAATAACTGGTTAAGTTTTGAACTTTGACATTTTTTATTATTTGACAGATGACAGATAGGGCAATACCTTAAAAGGCGTTGCGGAATCAATCAGTGTGGGTTTATTCCTTGACAGAAATTTATCATTTAGGTTTTTTTTGGAAAGCTACAAGGATGTACTTCGGTTTGAGCCTATAGACATTTTCACAATCCAGAAAAATTCAAGTTTTGAAAAAATAATTTTTGGATTTCGAAAATGTCTATAGCGAGGTCTATAGGATCAAACCAAAGTACATCCTTGTAGCTTTCCAAAAAGGCCTGAATGGTAAATTACTGTCAAGGAATAAGCCCACACTGATTGATCCCGCAACGACTTATTTCACCAATACAGGGTGTCCCGAAAATATACCGACAACGTTCTAGAGCAGCTTCCTCTCATCAATACAAGAAAAAAAAGTTCCCATGAATATGGATCTGGAAACGCTTCCTAAGGGAGCTACAGGCACCTGAAGGTGGGACCCTGTAGATGGTCTTTTCTTTATTCAATATCTCCGAAACCGTTCGAGGGAAGTCAATCAAATTAACACATCCACTACTTTCTTATGCCCAACAAAATAAGGCAAGATGAATTCCAAAATAATTTACCAGGGGTGGGTCAGGCTGAGGTGAGGGGGTAAAAATAACCCCTCAAATAACCCTAACTTTTTCAAATGTGAATTGTTTCCAAATTTAGTAAGAAATTATGGAATATTGGAGTTTTCTTTCTAAAAAAGGTCCCTTTGTTCAACCTCAATAGACGCACCGTTTACGAGATATTTTGATTTTGAATGTACGAAAACGTGGTCAGAAATGCTGATTTTTAATTACGATATTCAAGGCGAAAGAAAAATTATTTCAAAGCAACTTCATTTTTGTTGGGCATCCAAATTTTGTTAGGCATAAGGAAGTTATTAAATGTGTCAAGTTTGACTGACTTCCCTTGAACGGTTTCGGAAATATTGAATAAACGTACCATCTTCAGGGTCCCAACTTTAGAGGCCTGTAGCTCCCTTAGTAAGCATTTCCGGACCCATATTTATGGGAACTTTTTTCCTTATTTTGATGAGAGGAAGCTGCCCTAGAACGTTGTCGGTATATTTTCGGGACACCTGTAATCTGTATAACTATGTCCTTAAGGGGTTTCTGATGTGACTAAAAAAGTCGTTGACGGGAATCGGTTTCATTTATTTTTTTTCGTCAAGTAGAAACTCCACCAAAAAGAAAATGTACGGGAACCGCCATCAAATTTTGAAAATTTCCAAAAAAAATTTAAAATTTTCAATTTTGATTTTTGAAAATTCAAAAACCAGACAGCATCGACAATGATCTCACCTCAAGGAAGTCGCATGCCAAATTTGAACTTTTTATTTTCAAGAAAAAAGTACCAAAAATGATTTCTATTAATTCTCTTTTTCATGTCCACGAGAAATCATTTTTGGTACCTTTTTTTTTGAAAATAAAAAGTTCAAATTTGGCATCTCCTTGAGGTGAGATGCATTGTCGATGCTATCTGGTTTTTGAATTTTCAAAAATCGAAATTGAAAATTTTCAATTTTTTTTTGGAAAATTTCAATTTTTTTGGAAATTTTCAAAATTTGATAGCGGTTCCCGTACATTTTCTTTTTAGGGGAGTTTCTACTTGATGAAAAAAATAAAATTAAACCGATTCCCGTCAACAACTTTTTTAGTCGCATCAGAAACCCCTTAACTGTTCTGAATAGAGTTTTTCAGCGGCTTTCAAATGACATATTGCAAGTCAAGTTCCGTGAGATATATCTTCTGACATTTGTTGACAGTGACACTTGCGTTTGACAGATCATAGCCAAAAACTAATGGGCTCTTTCCAGAGAAAAACCATGTCCGCATACCAAATTTCAAATCGATCGGGTCAACGGTTCGCCAGTTATCGTGGAAGATCACAGACATAGACACACACATACAGACAGACATCATTCTGAAAATGGTCTTAATCGTCTTGGGGGACCTCAAAACGGATATATCCGGTGAAATCTCAAAACTTTTGTCCTGCACGAATAGAATACTTCCCTCGATACTTCCCCTTCCATGTTGGTGGGAGGTCGGGAAAGTAATTCATTCCTGCTTGGAGATTGATTTTTTTTGAAAAATTCCAACTGATACCGAAAGCAGATTGGATTGGACGTCGGTAGATCCATTTTCAAAATGGAAACATTCCCGGTTTTGCGACGGTGATTTTTTCAAAATGAAATTTGCACATTCCGTAAATCCTTACTCTAGAAAAGAGATGTCCACTTCAAGGCCATGGACGCGATTGCGCTGTTCGAACTTCGAACTTGATCACGTGGTCAAAAAGGTAGTTTGAAACGAACTGATAGGGGACATTGTAACGGTACCCCGGATACAAGGGCCGCTTCCCCCGAATCCCGGCTGATGATCAGCCGAGTTTGGCTGTGGTCCATTTTCCCAAGACTAAGGCCCTTATGGCCGGCGATGATTTATTTCGGGTTAGAGGACAAAGAGGGCCACAGCCCCGGCCGAGGCCTGCTCTTATAGCGGACCTCAGGGTTATGGGCCGCGCTCGGTCTAGCTCAGGGTCTATGGATCCGCGAGAGGATGAATGCCAACAGCCCGCCAGCGTTGGAGGAAGGATGCATACGGAATAAAAAAAAAGGAATAAAATTAGTAGTGAACAAATTCTCTATTGGACAACAAAATGAAAAAAAAAAGGTGAACAGCAAGAAAGAAAAACAATAGAGAAGAGTAATGATTACACGGACGGTTACACACTCAGATGCAGTGACGAACTTATAAATACGATAAATTTTACGGTTGATGGATCAAAACAAGTTATACACAAATACAGAAAAATACTGGTGGCCTCTCTAGCGACCACAGCGACTATAGCCGAAGGCCCAGGTCCTCAGAGTAGCATTTGGGGAAGAGGGCGCCAACGTGCCGTACGAGAGGTGTGCCTTCTCTGGGACCCGTGATGGAGACGCTGATTCGACACGTCAAATCTGACAAGCCCCCGACTTCAATCGCTGTAGGGCTTTAGAGGCTGCGATATAGGTACGGTAAATTTAAGAATACAATAGGCATAGGCAACAGAACTGGCCCTAGAGTCTCGTCGGAGTAGCTTAGCAGGGCTACACCCCCACCGAAGAATAAAATGAAAAAGGTACGTCACCGAATCTTCGGGTGAGCAGCTGCTGGAGATGCGGGGGTTTTGGGTACGACTCAAGGGCGAAGGTCACTTGCTGTCGGGCGTAATTCAGCGGTTGTCAGCCGGCGACACGGTAGCGCCGGATTGGCGACAAATTGACGTGGACCTGCATGAAGCGTCGGCGATGGCGAGCATGGCGCAGAAAGTCGGGCTCGCGAGTGCTAGCAGGGGTTACAACGGGAAACGGGCGATAGCTCTAGGCGGGGTGAAAACGGGGGTGACTGATCGTTGCCGTTTCAGGGGCCCGAGGGGCTCCAGCCCCATGGTGGTGATTCAGCTACGCTGCAGCATGTTGAAGTAACGACTTCGGAAAATTTGACGGCCACCAATTTTTTGACCCGTCAAAGCAAAACGGAAAAAGAAAACAAACAAAAGTCAATCAACTCGCTTCCTGCCAACCCTTCCGCCTTCTCGATAAATTCCGCCTCCAAATCTCTCCGTCTGAAAAACGCGACCGTTACAACATTGAGGTGACTGTGAACACTGAATGTATCACAAGAAGTAATAAACGTGAAAACGAACATGATCATCATATTTGGTCACAATTTTCAGAATGAATTTTTTAATGTTGGAATTTTGCCGAAAGTTCGGTCCTTTTTAGAAAATAATCCATATTTGATTGCGTTAGCTTAGACACTGTTTCCCTACATCAGTTTAAGTATATTTGGTTGTCCACATCTGAGTGTGGTTGTGTTGTACAACAGCGAAGGTTACTGTTGTATGTTGTGTTGCCTATTATTATGCTTCAAGCTTAATGAAAGTAAAATGAGTAGGTACCTAGGTGCATCTCATTAGATTACGTTGTTATCGAGTGTTGTTATAACGGTCGATTAGAACACCAAAATTGCAAGTGACTTTGTGAATATCTGGAATAGAAAGTGTGCCAAACCATTGAGGAATCGCATTTTATAGCATGTTTCATGGTGGCCTCCGAATCTTATACATATCAGATTTTGGAAAGAAGAAATTTCAAGCTATGAAATGTTAATGATCTCAAAAATTGATTTTTTTTTCATTGTGTGTTCTACAATAACGGATGAAAAAGGAATGTTGAGGAGGAATTATAATTCGAATAGTTTCAAGGATGGGTATTCATTCTTTGAGATTATTCAATTTTCAAGATTATTCAGTCTTCGAGATTATTTAATCTTCAAGTTTATTCAATGTTCAGAACCACCTGACTTTTTTGCGCGCCTTCATGACCTGGTTTGAAAAAAAATGCAGTGCAAACTTCGACATGCGACGGGCCTGACGAAATATTCATTTAAGGTGCAGACATGCTGCGAATGAAAGTTGTAGAAAAGATTGAGTTAATTTTTGGAGGGAAAATTTTCGAAATCGGACCAACGCAACGGTTGCCGAGTTTTCCTCTGGAAAAACTGTAAATTTTCCAACTTTTTATCCCGTGAACCGATTTTTACCTTTTTTCCTTCAAACAAGAGGTATAACTGATTCTTGAACATTTTCCAACCATTTTTTTAATTTCCCGGTTGAAGATTTGAAACCGGCCTGGGTTTTTGAGACCGGACTTGAATGGTGGAGCTCAAAGTGAAGCCTTAATTGACGATTTTTACAAAAAAAAAATGGTTTAGAAAAACATCTGAGGTTTTTCCCGGAAAATTGAAATTTTCCAAAACAATTTCCGACTTCCTTCAAATTATTTTCTAAATAGCTTTATCTGGAAGATAAATACCGTAGATAGAATTATTGTTAAAATTAGGGATCGACCGATACCGATATAGTATATCGGTATATCGATATATCGGCCTATTTTCGGATTATATCGGTATCGGCCTGTCGGCCGATATTTGGCCGATGTGTCGTCGATATTTAAATGTGTAGAACGCTTCTTCAAAACACTTGAAAAACATATAATCCGAATGATATTGAAACATGTAACACTCTAAAATCATATACCAAATTACTATTCTTCGTTATTCAACTACTTAAAAATTCGGAAATGAGAACAAACAAAAAAGACAATATACCTATACAAAAAAAAAGATTTATAGTTTTTAACATATGAAAAATGTAAAATGTTGACAAAATAAAAACAAACATATATACATACATATATAGTTTCAAAAAAAAAAAAAAAAAAAAAAAAAAAAAAAAAAAAAGACAATAATATTTTATTGATTATAATGGTATAATTATAATATACAGGGTGGTGATAAAGTTTTGTACAAAATTTCGAGCAAAATTTATATTCCGTTGACGATTTTTATTCTAAAAAATCCTGAAACAGGTCGATTTGGTTCTTATTCAATCCACTAACTGGTATGAAAAACACTTCTTTCGTTGGCTGTTTTTGAGTTACGATGACGTCATCGTTTTTTTAAATGACACCCCTCAATTTTTTTCATAAAATTGATAGCTTTGTTTTTTTTTTAAACAACAGTGTGAAAATTTGTATGTCTCAGATAACAATTTCTTTGTAAAAAAAATGTTTTCTTTTTACAGTATAGTGGGTTGGATAAAAACAAAATCGACTTGTTTGAGGATTTTTTCAAAATACAAATCATAAACGGAAATACGAATTTTGTGCTGGTCTTCATCACCACATTGTATATTCACTTGTGCAATGTATTTCATGCGAAAAACCGAAATTAATAGTAATTGAGAAGTAAAAATATTGAGGCCGATATATCGGTATCGGCCAAAAAATCCATATCGGTCGATCTCTAGTTAAAATAATTGTTTCCACAGTATTTGCCTTTCAGTTTAGGGATGCCCGGCAGTTACTTGATATGAAAATAGGTACCGACCCTAATTCCAACTTCAAAGAAAATTTGCCATAGGTTCCTGGATACTAGATACAATGATACTAGTCTTCAAAGACGTTGCAGGAAGGATGCTACGATGAGTAGACATGACGACAAATTTTTTTGCGATGACCACTTCTTATTATTCGAAGAATTCGATGAGAAGTAATAACAATAGCGCCCCGACTTATTAAGAAACATAGCCGGAAAAACAATACCCTCACCCTCGAGAATACCGAAAAACAATGTAGCCGGGAATTGTATAACATACCCTGAATTGTCTATGCACAGGATAATACATTATGTTATTGCGATGTTATTGAAATAACAGTTGCAGTTCAAATACAACGTAGGTCTATGAACGTAGGTCATAAAAGATTCGTGTCAGGATCCAGATCAGCTTGATCAGGGCCATCAGCATGCGCTTGAGAGGAACAAGAAAAATTATTCGTGGAATGGGTGCTGAAGACGGAGCGGGTATTTACCTTAATTTAAAAAAAAATCCTACTTATTGATTTATACCCCAATTTTACCTTTACCTTTTGCATTTTATGTACCTTTTTATTTATGTTGATAATAAACATTTTGCATTTCTTAAAAAAAAAAAAATAGAAGATGCAGATATAAACTGTTCCACAATGAAGTTGTCGCTACCAAAGAAATGGTTTGACTTTGACGGCTAATAACTTTCGATTGCCGAGAGTGATTTCCATTCTGTTTGTTGCGTCTACTAGCCCAATCTATTCTCAACAGATTCTGTGATTGTGAATATCAAGAAACTGCATGTAACATTTATACAGGGTGATATGTAAAAAGATGAAAAATTGCGAAAACTTCATCGAACCCCCATTTCCAAAAAAATTTTTTTCTTTGAATGTGAAAATCATGGAAGTGTAATGCATTGTCTCGAAACGATTTTGGGTCCACTGATATCTGGAGGTCTTACACAGAAGATATGAATTTTTATATGGAATGTAACAGATTTTCCCTATTTTCTTGCAAGATTGAATGACATTTAATGAATGGGTGGTTGACATTAAGCACGATTGTTCCTACAACCCTTCCGGATAACTTGAATTTTAAAACAACCCGAAAATTTGGTGTGGGGCCAGGCAGGAGTCACTTCTTGAAACGCTAGTCACTGTCTGTTTTTGGCACATTGAATTTTATAAATATTTGAGATGTGGAACATGCTTTTTGCAAGTCTAAACCCCTGAATATGGTAGAACTTCATTTTTTGTGGAAGAGGGAGCCCCCTGGAAGTTTACTTGTTGTGCTTATGCCTATGCCTGAGCTTTACCCCTGATTGTCTTTTTCTGGTCATACTGGGCTACAAAGATGATCAAAAATGTGTGTTGCTACAGTAACGCTGGAAACCTATATTTATGCCATTGTTCATACTGACACGTCAAGTCACTCCAACAATGCCGAGACCTGTGTTTTCAGCGTTACTGTAGCAACACACATTTTTTATCATCTTTGTAGCCCAGTATGACCAGAAAAACGCAATCAGGGGTAGAGCTCAGGCATAGCATAAGCACAGCAAGTAAACTTCCAGGGGGCTTCCTCTTCCACAAAAAATGAAGTTCTACCATATTCAGAGGTTTAGACTTGCAAAAAGCATGTTCCACATCTGAAATATTGATGAAATTCAACGTGCCAAAAACAGACAGTGACTAGCTTTTCAAAAAGTGCCCCCTGTCTGGCCCCACACCAAATTTTCGGATTGTTTTTAAATTCAAGTTATCCGGAAGGGTTATAGGAACAATCGTGCTTAATGTCAACCACCCATTCATTAGAAGTGATTCAATCTTGCAAGAAAATAGGGAAAATCTGTTACATTCCATATAAAAATTCCTATCTTCTGTGTAAGACCTCCAATCTCGGTAAATCCAAAACCGTTTCGAGACGATGCATTACACTTCCATGATTTTCACATTGGAATTTGAAAAAAAAATTATTTTGCAAATGGGGGTTCGATGAAGTTTTCGCAATTTTTCATCTTTTTATTTTTATTATTATTATTATTATTGTTGTACTGCACCCAACAGGCAGAAAAGCCCAGTTAAAGGGTGAGGGATACCAGAGACAAATCCGAGGGGGGGTACATACTTATGAAAAAACCTTCGCCTTTATGTCGGACAGAGAACAGTTGAAGAGATCAACCTCGCTCTCATAAGCAGAGTAATTGACAATCATCTGATAGAGAGGAGATGCCACTAGGATCTTTTTGCATATCACCCTGTATAAATGTTACATGCAGTTTCTTGATATTCACAATGACAGAATCTGTTAACGGAAGATGGGTTGTTGTTGTTATTGTTGTAACAATATTTTCCTTTCTATGTTTTTTCCGGCTAGGTACGTTTTCTTCGGCTTCTGGTATGTTAATCCTGTGTTAGGCATTTACGGGAAACTTGGATTCCAAAAAGTATTCCACTTAGTTTATTGACAATTATTAGTAATTAGCTACGTAATATGGAATTGTGCCTTCGTGAAGCATTTTCATTTTCATCTTCATCATCATCATCATCAATCCGTCAAAGTTTCAATGTTTCGCAAATATAACCATTACCTGAACATCTCCCTTATCCCTTTTCAAAAGGCAAACTCAGATAAGATACGCTCGCAGTATTTACCTACTAATACTTTCATCAAATTCAACGTACTTTATAATATGTACCTATTGGTATTAATATTTCTGTGATAAGGAAACGGAGCGACACGCCTATTTCGATATAATGTAGGTAACTGACGGTATACCTGGGTTCTGGGTCTTGGTTTGGTAGTAAAGACACACCTACTTAATGTGAAGAAGAATTCGGGTGTTAAATTGAATCAAAGAATTGACTAATCAAGACATGAGTAATAGCACCAATAGCTAACTTGATGATGAGCAACCGCGGACTTGACACCTGTATCTATGGCGGTCTATGGGGAAAAGTGACGCGCTGAAGGTAAAAAAAGGGCCGCAAGGAAGGGGAGAGAGAAGGGCAACAAGTGGTTCTTGTTACTTGTTCCTTGTTCTTCGACAGGAAGCGCGCAACAGTTTGCCGTCGTGTAAGATTTTCTGGATTCTTTTCGGTTTCAAGTATCTACGTTCCTAAATGGGTCCTTATGATGGGAGGGGGGAAGGGGTATTTTCTGTATTTTCATATTTTTGAGTTACTCACCTATGACCGGTGGCGGCATAGAATCTTGAGCTGCCGCCAACAGGAGACCGTTGCAGAAACATACCGATAGAAAAACCAGCAATGTGACAGGGTAATCCATTTTGTCTTGTCGGCACCACAACTTATAATAATAGCCTTTCTAGCATTCTTTTATATGTATTCAGTTATTCCATGTTTCGTGTGAAACAATTGTGATTTCACAAGAACTCATTGCACTCTCGCTACCAAAGGCACTAAACTCGATCACTGCTTGCCGCTTGTCTCTCTAATAATAAGGCACAAAGAACTGTTTCTCACATGGAAGGCACACAAGGCAACGAGTGGCAATGACTAACACGGCACGATAAGGACGGATATTTTGTTTTTCGCTTGGTGGACGGTGGTGATGATGGACTGTAGCCTTTTGCCGGCCTTTTGATGAACCGTACATGCCACCTTGGGACGGTTTTAATTCAGGTTTATCGTGCCAGCTGTCGAAACTAAGAAATAACTAACATAAACAAAAATCAACACTCACTACACCTATGCCACCGCCACCGCTAAGTGCAAACCAAGAAGCAAGAAGTAGAGAGAGAGAACAACTAACTCATCATGGCAAGGAGTGGCCGTTTGCGCAAACGCAAACGGGTCTACCTGTGCTGTGCCGTGCCGTTGACGTTATGACGTTACTAACCCGTAGCCGGCACATTATCACAAATCTTCCCGCGAGAGCGCGGGCAGCGAGCAAGAGCGTGGGGGAGACCGCTTACCGCCGAAAACTTTAACGCCGAAAAATACAAAGCCGACGCAAACACTGCGGAAATCGTGCCCTTTTCATATCCCCCCCCCCCGGGATAATATGAAATATCGTGCCCTCCCATATCCCGTCGAACGGACGGAAAAACTTTTCGAACCGGCATGCGGCAACAGTGTTCAGTACCTACGTAGATCTTAAGGTGAGTTCAGTGTTCAGTGAGCTTATTTAGCCACGGTTTTAGTTTTAGCCGTAAGCGCTGCGTCGCTTATTGGCTGTTCTGAGGAGGCTGGTCCATAAGAGCCAATGGGCGTCGCTGCGCTTGCGACTAAAATTAAAACTTGCGGCTAAATAAGCTTACTGAACGCACCTTAAGGACGGAGTTAGATTGGTAAAATGAGGCGTTGCGGAATCTGAGTTTATTCCTTGACAGAAATCTATCATTCAGGTCTTTTTGGAAAGCTACAAGGATGTACCTTGATTTGAGCCTAGGTATAGATATTTTCAAAATCCAAAAAATTCAAGTTTTGAAAAAATAATTTTTGGATTTCGAAAATGTCTATAGGCTCAAACCAAAGTACATCCTTGTAGCTTTCCAAGAAGACCTTAATGGTAAATTTCTGTCGAGGAATAAACACACACCGAAACCCATGCACGCTGATTGATTCCGCAACGCCGTATTTCACCAATATAACTCTGTCCTTAAGCCTTAAGGACGGCATTTCCAAGTGTTTTTTCTTTAAACGTGAGTTTCATGAGAATCAGTGGAGTAAGAGATTTGAAAAAATAGAAAGGAATCTAAAATCTAGAATGAAAATTGATCAGTATGTATTTAAAAATTTCAAAATCCGAAGAGCTCAAATTGTTTTTCCAAAACTTTTATATTTTTTTTCAAAAAAGTCCCTAATTCTCTTGCCAGCCCAGATTTCAATAACTCATTTTTTTTGTTACATTTTTAGCTGCTCAGATTTGGCAGAAGAATCTATCTGTTTCTCTTTCGCTCTGCAGCTAATCCGCAGTCTGTTTCAGCCATTTTTTATGCTAGGAAATGCCGTCCTTAAGGACGGAGTCATATTGGTGAAATAAGCGTTGCGAAATCAATCCGTCTGGGTTTATTCCTTGACAGATTCTTACCATTTTGGCCTCTTTTGAAAGCTACAAGGATGTACTTTGGTTTGAGCCATTGGCATTTCCGAAATAAAAAAAATAAAAATGAAATTTTGACATTTGAAAAAATTATTTTTGGATTTTGGAAATGCCAATGGGCTCAAACCAAAGTACATCCTTGTAGCTTTCGAAAGAGACCAAAATGGTGAAAATCCGTCAAGGAATAAACCCAGACGGATTGATTTCGCAACGCTTATTTTACCAATGGGGATATATGGCAAAAGCCATATGTAGAGGGCGACGTGTACCAATCACATACTTAAATAGCTATACCGCGCAAGAGAGACGTCCGACACCTGTAATTATGGGCGCCGCCATCTTGATGGTTATTTAGGGATTTAAGGTGATGTGGAGTGGCACTACTTCGCTACTTGGCCACTTGACTAAGCACGACATTATTTTGCTTCTCCCTCAAAGTACGTGGAATCAACTCTAACAACATCCAGTGGGAATCAACAGGTAGAGAAAAGGTGTGCAATCACCCTAGCGTTCAAAAGTTCGGTTAACTACGTGATGTTTATTTACACTGTCAAAAAGCTGTCACTTGACGTTTCGTTCACTAGAGTACAGTGGTTCTCAATCATCCAACTCGATGTGATTATTTGGTAATTTCAAGAAAACTAAATACACTTACGTGATGGTACTTGAGAAAACTGGATCGCTATTGTGGAATTGCAGAAAGTTTGATCAGTTTCACGGCCCTTAAGATATTTTGTGGTAGCTATATAGCTCGGTATTTTGAGATACACTGGAAATTAACCATCAAGATGGCGTCATTCTCTAACTCCTTCTGTTGCGCGGCGCGGCATGCAGAATGCGCAATAGATTCATGAGCGGTATAGCTATTTAAGTATGTGGTACCAATGTATGTGGTACCAATACACCAAGTTTGACAGTTTTGACTTATACTGAACATAACCTCAACTCATTTATGTAGTTCAAATTTAGGCGGTCTTGTATTGTGTAGTGCTCCCGTTATCACTTCATGGTGATTAGAGATTAGAATAAGCAAATTGATTATGAATTTAAATATTCGAATTTTTATTGCATTGTCTAATTACAATGCAATTACATTGTTTGCAGCAGTAATATCGATCTAACTGTCGAATCGACTGTTATTTCGCCTGCAATATTGTCGATGCCATTCATTAGCTGATGCTTTACTGTAGAATCATTACTTCTGTCTTCAAATAAAAAACTCAAGTCCTTTCTGGATGCCACTCTTTCTCTCTCTGATTACTGATTTAACAACTTGCCGTCTTCGGCAGGTTTCATTGGAACAGTAAACTATGGTGGGAAAGGCATATACCGGGTGGGTCATAAAAAACCGTGCTCGGAATTTTTTCTTCTAAATTTCTTATTTCGCCACCGATTTCATTGAACTTTTCAGCATTGGCTAGCCAATTGAATAGGCTATCATTTCCGTATTTCAAAATGGCCGGCATATCAAAATCGAGGATGGCAGTAACAATTGAAAATAGGCCTTCTTTTGTTCTCGTTGCTTTTTTATTAAGAGTTACCAGGAAGTCAAAACCAATAATGTATTATGAAGGAATAGACCTTTTTTGTTAATTCAAGACCACAACCAGTGAAATCGGGTCATCTGCTGACAAGCTATTGCGAGTTGAAGCAAAGCCTACCCTCCGTTTTTTTCATTCCCGCATAATTGATCCAAATTTAGGTATCCTGCCCGCCAATCCGCCATTTGGTCATTTCTCAACCGATTCTCTCACATTTGGTATCAATGGCTAGCCAATTGGACAGGCTATTTTTTTGATATAAGAAAATGACGTGCATGTCAAAATCCAAGATGGCGGAAGCAATTGAAAATAGAATTTCTTTTGTCCCCATTGCTTTTAAATAAAAATTAGGGAAAGTCAAAAACAATAATTATTATGAAGGAATAGACCTTCCTTGACAATTCAAGACCGCAACCAATCAAATCGGGTCATCTGCTGAGGAGCTACGGCGAGTTGAAGCGAAGCCAACGTACCGGTTCCTTATTCCCGCATAAATGACCCAAATTTAGGAATCCTGCCCGCCATATCCTTATTTCCTAACCGATTGTTTCAAATTTGACATCATTGGCTAGCCAAATGGACAGACTGCCATTTTCATGTAAAAACATGGCCAAATGTCAAAATTCAAGATTACGGGAACTATTGAGAATGGGCCTTATTCGTCCATGTTGAAATAGAAAAACGAAAAGAAGGCTTCGCTTGAACTGGCCGTAGCTCCTCAGGAGATGACCCGATTTGATTGCTTCCGGTCTTGAATTGTCGAGGAAGGTCTATTCCTTCATTATAATTATTGGCTTTGAGTTTCTGCCAATTTTTATTAAAAAGCAATGAGGACAAAAGAAATTCTAGTTTCAACTGCTCCCGCCATCTTGGATTTTGACAGGTCGATGATTTTCGCATATGAAGAAGTTAGCCTGTCCAATTGCCTAGTCATTAATACCAAATTTAAGAAAATCGATTGAGAAATGAGCATATGGCGGATTGGCGGGCAGGACACCTAAATTAGGGTCAATTCTGGGGGAATGAAAAAAACCGAAAGTAGGCTCCGCTTCAACTCGCCATAGCTCCTCAGCAGATGACGCGATTTTATTGGTTGTGGTCTTGATTTGACAAGAAAGGTCTATTCCTTCATAATACGTTATTGGTTTTGACTTTCTGGTAACTTTCAATGAAAAGCAACGAGAACAAAAGAAGGCCTATTTTCAATTGTTTCTGCCATCTTGAATTTTGACATGTCGGCCATTTTGGAATACGGAAATGATAGCCTATGGAGTTCGGGGATCACTTAATTTGGAGGACCAACAGACAAACGAACAAACCCGCGTTTGACAGAATGACAGCTGTCAAGCGTTAATTTGGAGGACCAACAATCAACATAACCTCTATAACCTACAAATTTGAAGTCTGGTCGGTCGTTTACTCGTTTTATTTTTGTTGTGTGGTGTCGATGTGCTCCGTACAGACAGATCCAGATGTGTACCTACTGTGTGTATTCAAGGATCTGTCGTAGTATTTGTGAAAACGGTGGGTAAATATTTCCATGGATTTGAAAGCTTGAAAGAGGGCCCGACCCGAGGCAGGCTATCTTTTGCAAAAATCCGCTTGTTGGGCGGGATTGCTCATCTACACAGTCATGTGTGGTTTAATTATGTCTAGTGAACAATCAGCTCTTGTTCATACCAAGGTAACTACCAACACTGTGCAGCACCTAACAATAAGGTCCTTACATGTTTTGCATAATTATCTTTTTTTGTAGGTCCTGCACTCCCAGCGAAAAGGGAAAAAGCTCTTGCAGTGATGATCCAACCAGAGACATAATTTCTACTCATGCCTCCACAGCGGGGTTCCAAACAGATGACACGGTAGCTCCTGTGACTACAGCAACGACCAGAATCCTGGTGCACATTTTGAATGTGATGCATGGTTGCTATCATCACAGCTGTAGTGTTGTGTTCAGAATTTCACTGCTGTATGCAATTATTGATCACAATGTTATAAACTTGGGAGGAGTCTCTGTGACAAAGTATGTATATTATTATAAATTATACGCAATTTATAATACTTGATTTGTTGTGCAGGTGGAAAAACATACTGGAAGTTACCCTATGCTGTTTGAGAGGCATCGAGGGACATAGATTTCTTACTGAGAGAGAAAATTGTCAAAGGTGAACTCTTGCCGAACACAAGGAAAATGGCTACATCAGTCAAGAAGAGATTGTGGAAATGGAAACCCTCCAACAAGGATGTTGATCAACAAAGCACTCCGTTTGCAGTTATTTCCCTATTCTGTGGTACTTTTATCTAACATAGATTTAAACATAGAAAGCAAAAATAAACAGATGTAGATATTTATTAGTTTTATTAAAATTGGTTTGTTTTTAAAGAAATTCGGTGTGACAAAATTATACTAAAATAATAAAGTAAGTGATAAAATCGATGGTAGAATTCTTATTATCAGCTTTTCAAAATTTTGAAGTCCTCGGTTCTCTGTCAGGTCAGGGAACAACGCTTGAAAATCAGAAATCCAGGATGTCGCCGTAGTTATCTTGGGAAACATTGCGAGGTCATCGGAACATTCAGAAATTCAGAATCCATGACTGTGTACATAGCAACCTCGCCAAACACGCGGATTTTTGTAAGATAACCTGCTTCGGGCCCCCTTCCAAGCATCAAATCTATGGAAATATTCGCCTATCATTTTCGCAAAAACCGCCACAAAGGCTATCATCGACAACGACGAACCTTTGAATCACACTGTAGGTACACACCTGGCTCTACAAAGCACAGAAGGAAAATAAATCGAGTAAGACCAACTTCAAATTTGTTGGTTATAAATAGGTTATGTTTTGACGTTGGTTGTCAAGCGCGCGCGGGTCTGTTCGTTTGTTTGTTGGTCCTCCAAATTAAGTGATGCCCGAACTCCATTCAACTGGCTATCCAATGCTGAAAAGTTTGATGAAATCGGTGGCGGAATAAGAATTTTAGAAGGAAAAATTCCGAACACGGTTTTTTATGGCCCACCTGGTACATATTTTATACATTTCAAGATTTTTCTTTTGTATGTCATATCTAGAACAACTTTTTTATCCCAGCTAACACATACTTGATGGCCGCCAGCCGGCAACGTGTTGGCCATGCCGGCTGAGTGTTGGCAACGGCACCCCGGCGCTGGGCCCGTGCGAAAATAGAGTTGGTGCACGGTGGGTGAAGCTGTGTAACCGGAAAAATTTCACTCCGAAACGGGAAACGGGTCACCTAGTGTGTATTAACCTCTAGCCGATTACCCTGTTCGCTGCGGCGCGTATTTTTCAACTTTGTGGCGGTTTTTCTTGCAATTTTGTAGCATTTGTTCGCAAATTTTGTATTTGACGCCATTCGAGCATGCGCGCATGTTGAAATTTGGCGCAAGCGTTGGGTATACCACTATAATGAAAGTTACTATTCAGGTGCCCTACTGCCGATGCCGCCCGTGAAGGCGTCCCGCCACCAGCTTCAGCAACAAGTTGGCGTTTGTTATCAACAATAACAACGAGTTCGTGCAAATACAAGTTAAAGTGTATCGATTTGACAAAAAATAAATCAGTGTGAGAAGATTTGACTTAGCTTAATTTTTATCCACACTGCCTCTTATTGCATTTCGCATACAGGAATCAGGTGTATTGGCCGGTTATCAATTCAATACACAATTTTTACTGGACCAATAGAGGCAACGGTGTGGGCAAAGTGCTGGGGCTTCAGTGCTGGCCAGCTGAAGGCCAGTGTCCCATTATTGTACAGGTCCAGCGAGTTGTACAGCGCTTTGCCGCTATGATGCCGGTACTTATGTTGCTGGCCAGCCTCTACGCTGCCGCTGATGGCCCATCCAAAAATGTTAGCTGGGATAAATTACGCAATAACAATACCTCTCTAATCTACTACCTGTTTGTTTACTTGTTCTGGGGTAATCAGATGTTTTAATGGTTCATAAGTATAGCATACGAATGTTCGTTTAGTCAGGTTTAGCTTTAAATTCGCTACAGCCGACCCCATAATAATTGTCGTGTTCGCGGACTTTTTGAAAACATTATGGCGCGATGTGACGGAGAAAAAGTGTCTGCCCTGAGCAGGATTCGAACCTGCGTCTTCCATTTGCCGGATGGATACTGTAACCACTAAGCTATCAAGGGAGACAACAGTTTCTCCGTCACATGCCCACATGAGAGCCGCCACAGTACTCCCCCTCCAGAGACGTCGTTCGTCTCGTATGTCATCCGTGTTCACCGTTCTCATAAACCGTTGTTCGGTACCCCCCAACTAGGGCGACGGATAGGACGTGGGGACCTGTGAAAGTAGGACGTTGCCATATCTATATCACGACAACAAGTTGACAACACTGTAATACGGTGTGCGTGTGTAATGTCACGCAAATTTCAGCTGACAGCGCTTGACGTCGATTTGACGTTTCGACAGATCTAACCAAATAACGCTCTTGTTTCGTCGATCGCCTTGCAGCTCGTTGTGTTTCACCTGAATCTTTTCTGCGTCTTTCTGCCTGCCATACGGCACGTAACATTTCATTCTGAACAATATTAAATGTTGAATGGTTAAGAGGTTATGTTTGTTGTTTGTTTACATTTCGATTATTGATTGACAGTTGCCATTGACAGTAACACCTCGTGCGTCAAAATTGAAATTACCGCGCTCTGCAGGTATGCGTTCTCATGTGTGCGCTGAAGTGATGTACGTGATGGTAAACGTGGATTGTTCGCTGTTACTTGTTTATTTAAGTAGCGTGTTGCGTACGTGTTATTGTTGTTCGGGGTCACCATTTATAGGTATTGTCCTATATATTTATTAAATAACGCACAATTATGTGGTCGTATAATGTTTATTCTTAGGTATACTCACTGGCTATACACTTGAGTGGAGCGGTCGTACTTGGAGAACTGCGTGCGGCGTGTAAGACCGGCATAGAGACTGAGAGGGTAAGCGCAGCTATCCGCTGGCTTTTATGTGCTTCATCCCTACCGACGGATCGGTCCGATGCTAGGGATGAAACTCGAATAGGCTCCCTACAGTACTCCCCCTCCAGTGAGAAATCGAACGATACAAAATTATATTCTCTATACATGTATATAAAACAATCAAAGTAAAACTAAATAAAATGTACACTATCGGACGTAATTAGAAAGTTTGTCAGGGAAACGAATATGTCTTCCACTTCGGGTTATTGTTGTTTCTGCGTTCGGGGTCGGTTCAGGAACATTGTTGACCGCCGGGGTCAGCACTGGGTCATCTTCGATGAATGCTGGTTTCAAACGGTCTATTGAAACTGTTTGCTGTTTGTCTTTCACTTGTATTGTGAAATGTTTCACTGCTCTTGACAACACTTTGTACGGTCCGTCATACGGTGCTTGTAACGGGGTTTTCACTCTGTCCACGCGCACAAACACAAAGTTCGCCTTGTTCAAACACTGATTCACATAGCTGGGTGTGTTGTTGTGCCAAGTTGTTGGGGTGAATTGCACTTTCTGCATTTCTTGTCGCAGTCTGGTGCAATAACTGTTGTCGGCGTCTGGAATCGGCGATGGGTACTTCTCCACCAGGTCGGCGGGGAGTCTCAAAGTTGTGCCGAAGACTAAATCTGCAGGTGTTGCTTCAATGTCTGCCTTCAACGTACTGCGTATACCCAGCAAAACTAGAGGCAATGCTGTGGTCCACGAGTCTTCGTGGCATTTTAGTGCTGCCTTTAGCTGTCTGTGGAAACGTTCCACGATGCCATTGCTCTGCGGGTGGTAAGCTGTTGTTTTGTAGTGTTTAGTTCCAGCTAGTTTTGTTAGGCTGGCGAAAAGATTGGATTCGAATTGTCGCCCTTTATCTGTAGTTATTATGGGTGGAGTGCCAAATCTCGATATCCACTCTGCGACGAAGGCTTTCGCGCAGGTTTCAGCGGTGATGTCGCTGATCGGTATAGCCTCGGGCCAACGGCTGAAACGATCTATGGCTGTCAATAGATATTGTTTCCCGTCGGAGACTGGTAATGGACCTACGAGATCTAGGTGGACGTGGTAGAATCTGGCGTCTGGCTGGGAAAATGTGCCAATTGGGGCTCGAGTGTGTCGATTGGTTTTGGCTTGTTGACAAGGTATGCAGTGTCTTACCCATGCTGCAATCTCTTTCTTCATGTTGGGCCAGAAATAAACTCTTGTTACCAGATTCGTCGTGCCTTTTACTTCAGGATGTGAGAGTTCGTGCATGTTGTTGAACATTTCTCTTCTTAGACTGGCTGGAGTATAAATCCTTTTCTTGCCTGTGGGTACCTCGTAAACTAGTTCTTTGTCACTTCCAAGAACAGGTAGTTTTTCAAATTTGAGACTAAGGTTGTCAGCGTTCAATAATCCCTTTAGTTCTTGGTCTTGTAACTGTTGAGTGATGAATGTTGTAGTGTCGAGTGCAGAGATGGCTTCTATTCTTGACAGTGTATCTGCGGGAATATTGATGCAGCCTTGGACGTGCTGGATGTCTGTAGTGAACTGCGAGATGTAGTCGAGATGTCTACATTGGCGAGGGCTGCATTTTTCAGGCTTCTGCTGAAAAGCGTAAATGGTAAAAGGTCGTCCTTCAACAAGATGTTTGAAATGTTGTATTCCTTTGTATGCCGCTAACAGTTCTCTGTCGTAAGCACTGTACCGCGTTTCTGCCGGCTTAAGCTTGAGTGAAAAAAATGCAATTGGCTTGAACTCGCCAAATTCGCCTTGCTGCAGCACTCCTCCGATGGCTTTATCTGATGCGTCTACCGCAATGCTTAATTTTTCGCCAGATTTGAGATAGGCCAGCAATGCCAGATCCGATAAGTTAGCCTTGCATTGAAGAAATGCTTGTTTTGCGGTATCAGTCCATTCGATTGGCTGGCTTTTCTTGGTCACGCCTTTGAGCAGGAGGTTTAGCGGTTGCTGTATTTCGGCTGCTTTTGGAATCCAGCGACGATAGTAGTTCAGCATGCCTAGGAAGCGCTGCAATTCAGTAGTAGTTGTCGGCTGCGGAAAATTTTTGATAGCGGCTACCTTTTCTGGTAGTGAGGTGATGCCATTTTCCGTTCTTTGCGTACCGAGAAAGTTCAACTGTTTCTGGCCGAAATTGCACTTGCTAGGATTTATGACGATGCCATAACTGTCGAGCCTTTGAAGTACTGCGTCGACGTGTCTTATGTGTTCTTCCGAGTTCGCGGAAGCGATGAGGATGTCATCGATGTAAACGTATGCAAATTCCAAACCCGTCAGAACTTGGTCCAAAAATCTTTGGAAGGTTTGTCCTGCGTTTGATAATCCTGGCGGCATACGGAGAAATTCGAATAATCCAAATGGCGTAGCTATGGCGGTTTTAGGCCTGTCGTCCGGGTTGATTGGAATTTGGTGATACGCCTTTACCAGGTCTAGTGATGTAAACAAAGTTTTTCCTTCAAGGTGTTGGCTGAAGTCGTGAACGTGTGGAATGGGATAACGATCCGGAACGGTGGCAGCATTCAAACCACGGTAGTCTCCACACACTCGCAGTGTTCCATCTGGTTTAGGGACCATTTGCAGGGGGCTTGCCCACGGGGATGACGATGGCTGCGCGATTCCAGCTTCAATTAGTTGTTGAAACTGGCTTTTCGCGAGTTTATATTTCTCTGGTGCAAGACGACGCGGACGACAGTACACCGGAGGTCCTCTAGTGACAATGTGATGCACTACACTGTGTTTCGGTTCAAAAAGTGCTGGTTTTTCGCGAAGTATATTCGGATACTTCCGCAGTAGTTCGTGATATCTCGAATCATCGCACGGGACCACGCCCACTCCGTGAATTGACACTTCCACGCGCGCGGCTATGCACTGCACAGCGAGAGTCGTCTCTTGGTCCACCAGTTTTCCACTGCGCAGGTCGACACTTATTCCGAACTGGTGTAAAAAATCGGCACCTAGAATGGCGTCCGTTACACTCGCGACGAGAAACGTCCATGCGAACTCACGTCTTAGTCCGAGATTTAATTTTAAAGTCCGTTCACCGAAAACGTTGATTCTAGAACCGTATGCTGAGCGAAGATGGAAATTCGGTATGTTGCCGACGCCTGATACGTCGGCTCTATATTTGATTGGCAGTACGCTCACATCCGAACCTGTATCCACTAGAAAACGCATACGGGTCCGCGTTTCCCGGACGAAAAGTCGGCGTGAAACTTGGGATGCCAGTGCCGCCGTTACTGCTGACTTCCCTGGGCATTTTTTGAAAAACCACATGGTGTTATGCAGCGATGGGCGTTCTTACCAAAGCGACGGTGGTAGAAACACACTTTCTCTCCAGAGGCGCTGCGAGCGCGGCTGTTGCTACGTGCGCGGCTGCGATTGCGCGCATGATAACGGTTGCCGTTTCGGTGCGTGGCTGCTCGTTCTCTTTTTAGCTGCGCTACTTCCATGGTCAGCTGTTTTATGTTCTCCAAGATGGCGTCCTGAATGTTCGCAGAGTCGGTGGGGGACGTATGTGTGCTCGACGCGGTCGGCGGGACGGCGCTGGTGCTCGCTGCGGCGACACCGAAACCTGCCGTTTCGAGGATGCGATCGGCCGTTTCCGCCAATTGGTCAACTGGAATCGTCTTTAATGATATCAGGATGGGCTGGATGTTTGGTGGCATCTTTTGGAGAAATAGTTGACGCAGGGCTTCATCGTTCACGTAATTGTTGCTTTTTACGAGTTGCTGCATCGCCCGGCCCCGGAGCATTTGGGAAGGCTTGCGGTCTCCTAATTCTTCGCCACCTATCAGTAGCTTGAGGCGCTGGGCATCAGAGATTGACGTCCGCTTCAAGATGGCTTCCTTCAGTATGGTGTAGGGGGCGTTTACGTCGGGTGCACCGATGACGTCACAGACCTCCTCTGCGATTTCCGGTGAAAGTACTGTGAGGACGTGGCTAAACTTTGTTTTTTCGCTGGTAATATTCTGCATCGTGAATTCAGCTTCCACCATTGTAAACCAAGTCGGCATTTTGGTCGGCCAACATGGGGGCAGCGTCAGAGATACTGCAGCTGTACCTGGCGCCGACGAGGCTGGCGGTTGGTCCTCCGCCATTTTGTTCGCGCACCGTAAATCGCGGTACCTTCGAAGTTTTTTACTACGCGACGCACACTGACTGATACGGGCACTATACGATCACAACACGTCGGGGTCACCATTTATGTCAGAAAAAGTGTCTGCCCTGAGCAGGATTCGAACCTGCGTCTTCCATTTGCCGGATGGATACTCTAACCACTAAGCTATCAAGAGAGACAACAGTTTCTCCGTCACATGCCCACATGAGAGCCGCCACAACATAATGGTCATTCCTCCCGCTACACCCAGGAACGCAACATTTCAAAACCATTGTTGATTTTTCTTAAATAGGTAAGAATAATAAATAACACTAAAATAACCTGACGCCGCGCCGCCGCCTAAGCTGCACCGCAGAGTCTGCACCGATGCCGAGTGGCACGTGAAAGTTGAGGTTACGTGCTGGTTTTTGACAGAGGGGTGGATAGTACACGAACGCTCGTAGTTCGTCATCAGACCGCCATATATTCCCATTGAACTCCGTCCTTAAGCATAAACCGGGGCCGGGCAGAGAGGCAGGAGGCAGTGCTTTGACTGCTTTGACCAGCAGTCGGTGCCGCTGTTTCAAATTTACATCAGAATTTATATAGTACGGACGTTAGCGGCACATGTCAGGAATAGGGTGATTGCATGAAATACGTTCACCTGATCACCGGCAGGCAGCGCAAGGATCGAGAGTTATGCTTTGACGTTTGTTAGCGAATTGCATTGGGGCACGTATACACTTCTGTAGCGAAAGTTGCCTAAAAACCACGATTTTAGGCAACATTCGCTACACCAGTGTACTGCGGAATGTATTTTACTCCCAGGGACTTTTCTCACACGATTCAAGAATAGCGGCCCTTGTGTGGTGTAAGGCATTGTTAGAATGATTAGAAATCACAATCTCGATCTCATAAACGCCGAATAAAGCAGTATGTGAACAAAACACGTAAGAATGATAGTATTTAGTGGGGTTAGCAGGTTAGTCCGGTTGACGTTGACTCCGACATGGATGAAACTTGACAGATGACAATGACACTATTGACATTTTGCCATAAACTCCCTCTACATGCAATCACCCTATTGGGCTCTCATAAATAAAAAAAAGAACTAAACGAATAAACCGATAGCCTCTGTACAGCTGACAGCATCTAAACGGCCTTGTAGTCAGAACAAATTATTCTGATCGAACCACCAAAAGCCGATATACAAACGATTCCAAGAGATCAAAGGTGTCCATCTTTGGGGCCGCCACCTCGTGTCACAAGCGACATTTTCTCCGTTGACTTGAACGCATGTCAGAAAGAGCCATGGATTGAGCTCCGAGCATCAGGAGTCAGATAGACCACACACTGCGACCCTGAAAAGGGCAAAAATACATTATGAGTATTTCTAAACCTTGCATTTCATTCCGATGCAAAACGCTTATGCACGTGAGTAGTAGGTACTCACAGGTAGTTTTTAATAAGTGGTGCCCCGATGGGACACGCGACTGGCGTGCTCCCTAAAGGGTAGAAGGCCCAAAAATTACCATTTTTTAAATCGTTGCTTTTTTCATTTCATTTTTCATTTTTTGCTGGACTATACAGGGTGTCCCGAAATTAATGCAACAAAATTTACAGGGAGGTAGGCAATCAAAAAATAAGGGGACTTCCTTGATGAAAATACTCTCGCAAACGTAATAACGGAGATACAGGCCTTCAAAGTTGGTTTTTCAAAACAGTTTTTTTTGCATAACTTTTGAACCGTTGAGCCGATTTTATTCAAATTTGAACCAAAGTTTACTAAAATAGATCTCTATCGAACAAGGATAACGTATTTTATCAAACATGTTCAGAGGCGAAGATAATAGGGGGTACCTTGCCCATTTTCTCCCTCTTTCTCACCCCCCTCAATATTTTTGGAAATGGTTGCAATTTTTGAATCCTACAACATTCAATTTAGAGAAAGAAGTTACTCTTGCAAAATTTTGATTAAAGGCTTCATCATCGAGATTTTTGGGCTTGAAACTTTGGAGAACATCTCGAAAACACCACTTTCAAGGCCATAGAAATTAAAATTCAAGAAAACTCAAGATTCCTCAACTGAAATAAGTTTTCTAGGTGTTTCAAGTTGATAAACTACAATTTTTGCTGAAAAACATGGGGCTTTTCAGAAAAAAAAAATTGGGCCCTGAAAAGTGGCAATTTTGAGATATTTTCCAAAGTTTCAAACCAAAATATCTCATAAATGAAGCCTTCAATCAAAATTTTGCAAGAGTTTTTTTTCTAAATTGAACGTAGAATTCAAAAATTGCAACCATTTCCAAAAATATTCAGGGAACCCCTATTCGCCCCTAAAAATGTTTAATAAAATGCGTTACCATTGTTCGATAGAGACTTATTTCAGTAACCTTTGGTTCAAATTTGAATAAAATCGGCTCAACGGTTCAACAGTTATGCAAAAAAAAAACTGTTTTAAAAAACCAACTTTGAAGGCCTGTATCTTTCTTATTACGTTTGCGAGAGTATTTTCATTAAGGAAGTCCCCTTATTTTTCATTTGTCTACCTCCCTGTAAAGTTGCATTAATTTCGGGACACCAAAATGGTGATATAAACTTCTAAGGGAGATTCCCCATCAAAAATGGACCAGGAAAAAATATACCTTTGATGTCCTAAAATGCTCCGTTGAAAAGTTACAGGGTGTTCAAGTTGAATCTTCAAAATCGATTTTTTGACATAACTATTGAACCGTTCAACTGATTTTGTTCAACTATAGAACAATTTAGAAGAACAATATAGCAACGTGTTTAGAAAAAAAATCAGGGGCGTAGATAATGGGGGGTGTTGTCATATTTCCCCCCCTATTTTTTACCCCCTAGTTATTTTCACAAATTGTTCTAATTTTTGGATTCTACGTCCTATTTAGAAAAAAAAGTTACTCTTGCAAAATTTTGATTAGAGGCTTCATTTTTGAGATATTTGGATTTGAACTTTGGAAAACATCTCGAAATCGACACTTTCAATGAGCCCAATTTTTTTTCCCTAAAAACTTCTCGTTTCTCAGAAAAAATAGTGGTTTATCAACTTAGAAACTCGAGAGAACCTATTTCTGCTGAGAAATCGTGAGTTTTTTTGGATTTAAATTTTTAGGCCTTTAATTAGTTACTCTTGTAAAATTAGATCAGAAGCTTCATTTCCAAGATATTTGGGTTTGAAACTTTGAAAAACGCCTCGAAATCGCGACTTTCAAGGGCCTAAAAATTTAAATCCAAGAAAACTCATAATTCCTCAACTGGAATAGGTTTTCTAGGTCGTTAAAGTTGATTCACTGCCATTTTTTGCTAAGAAACGAGGCGTTTTCAGAGAAAAACAATTTGGGCTCTGGAAAGTGGCGTTTTCGAGATGTTTTCCAAAGATGAAAACTCAAATATCTCGAAAATCAAGCCTCTAATCAAAATTTCAGAAGAGTAACTTTCTTTTCTAAATTGAACAAGGAATTTGAAAAAAATATAGTTTTTCAAAAATATTCAGTGGCGTACAGAACAGGGTGTGAGAAGTAAAACAACTCATCCGTATCTACGCCACTGGAAAATTTTGGCAAAAGTTATCTACGTCAAGTGATGGGTATTTATTTCATAAGTATTTGTACCTTTGGTCAAAATCGCTTTGATGACGTTTGACATCTCAAGAAATAAAATCACTCCGTGACTTTGTGAAAACGGAAAAAAGTTCAGAAAATGATATTTTTGTTTCAAATAGCCCAAACCAACTGTCTAAGTCAAAATCATCGTTATAATAACATTAGACAGTGATGGAAGCACAATTACAAAACATCAATTTTAAGGGGAAAAAATCATGTTTTCTCTGATAAAACCGGTTTAAACACTTCTTCATAAAAATTTCATGCTAATTTTTGAAATCAGAATGTGCGATTTGGTCAGAAATGATATCAAACATGTGAAAAAAAGTGTTAGTGAGTGTTTACCATAAGACTTGTGAAAAATGTCACCTCTGCCCCTTCGCAGACGTCTGGTACGCCACTGGTGCTTGACACTTTCTGGAAACTTATTGCATTGTGTTCGTCGACCTCAAAAATACAGGGTGTCCCATAATTAGCGTGCAATGCTTCACCAGCAGATTCTACGGCTGAAAATAAGAAAAACAGTTCCCATAAACATAGGTCGAAATATGCTTCATAAGCGAGCTACAGCTCTCCAAAAGTAGTACCTTGAAGATGGTTTTTATTTAATATTTTCGAAACTGTTGACAGCAGAATCATGAAATTTTGCACATCGGCCAATCTCTTGATGTCTAATAATATGCAATAATAATAGTTTCAAAATTCCATCCACAAATGGGTCAGACTGTGGGGGGTGGGGGGTAAAATCACCCCAACTTTTTCAAGTGTCGTTTTTTTTGCAACTTTAGCATGAAGTTATGAAACGTCAAAGCATTTTGCATGAAAAAGGCCCTCTTGTTCAACTCCGATAGAAAGCACCGTTCTCGAGTAAAATCGATTTGAAAATTACCCTACCTGTCATAAAAATTCATAATGAAATTACAAAAAGAAAAAAATTGAGCGTAGGCCATGGAACACGACTACTTTGTTTAGGGAAAAATAATTAAGACATGGTGACAGATTCATGAAATAAGTGACAGTGTGTTTGAAAGTTGTGTTCAAGGGGTTTCTGATGCAACTAAAAAATTTGTTGACGGAAATAGGTTTCATTTTATTTTTTTCGTCAAGTAGAAACTCCTCCAAGAAAAAAATGTACGGGCATTGCTATCAAATTTTGTGAATTTCAAAAAAAAAATTGGAAATTTTAGATTTTGATTTTTGAAAATTCAAAAACTAGATAGCATCGACAATGCATCTTTCCCCAAGAAAGTCGCATGCCAAATTTGAACTTTCTATTTTTAAAAAGAAGGTACCAAAAATGATTTCTACTAATTCACTTTTTCATGTCTACGAGAAATCATTTTTGGTACCCTTTTTTTTTAAAATAGAAAGTTCAAATTTGGCATGCGACTTTCTTGGGGAAAGATGCATTGTCGATGCTATCTAGTTTTCGAATTTTCAAGAATCTAAATTAAAAATTTTAAAAATTTTCTGGAAATTTTCAAAATTTGATAGCAATGCCCGTACATTTTCTTTTTGGAGAAGTTCCTACTTGACGAAAAAAATAAGACTGGTTCCCGTCAACAACTTCTTTAGTCGAATCAGAATCCCCTTGAAGCTAATTAAAGAAGTTTTATTGCGGGTACTGTTTTGTAAAAATGGAACGTTTCAAAAACCAAAAGCTGGCAGACATGCACTTCGTGTATGGCTTCTGTAATGGTCGTGCTCTGGCCTGTCACCTGTCTCGATTATTTTTTCCCAAACATAGAAGTCGTGTTCCATGGCCTACGCTCAATTTTTATTTTTTTTTGTAATTTTCATTATGAATTTTTATGACATGTAGGGTAAGTTTCAAATCAATTTTACTCGAGAACGGTGCTTCCTATCGAAGTTAAACAAGGGGACATTTTTATTGCAAAATACTTTGGGGTTTCATAATTTCATGCTAAAGTTGCAACAAAACGGCACTTGAAACAGTTGAGGTGATTTTACCCCTCACCCCCCACAGTCTGACCCATTTCTGGATTGAATTTTGAAATTGTTATTACCACATATTATTAGACATGGAAAGATTGGCCGATGTGCAAAATTTCATGATTCTGCTGTCAACAGTTTCGCAGATATATAATAAAAACCATCTTCAGGGTACCACTTTTAGAGGGCTGTAGCTCGCTTATGAAGCATTTTTCGACCTATGTTTATGGGAACTTTTTTTCTTAGTTTGGGTCGCAGAACCTGCTGATGAAGTATTGCACGCTAATTATGGGACACCTGTATACAGGGTGTTTCCAAAATGGTGTTACAAACTTCTAGGGGAGATTCCCCATCAAAAATGGACAAGAAAAATATATACCTTTGATGTCCTAAAATGCTCAGTTGAAAAGTTACAGGGTGTTCAAGTTGACTTTTTAAAACTGATTTTTTGACATAAGTTTTGAACCGTTTAACCGATTTTGTGCAAGTTCTCACCAAAGTTAACTGAAATAAGTCTCTATCGAATAATAGTAACGTGTTGGAGAAAAAAGTTCAGGGGCGTAGATAATGGGGGCTGTCCTCATATTCCCCCCCCCCCCCTATTTTTCACACCCCTAGCTATTTTCCCAAATTGTTCTTATTTTTTTATTCTACGTTCAATTTAGAGAAAAAAGTTACTCTTGCAAAATTTTGATTAGAGGCTTCGTTTTTGAGATATCTGAGTTTGAAACTTTGCATTTGGAAAACATCTCGAAATTGCCACTTTCCAAGGCCAAAAAATTAGAATAAAAAAAAACTCATGATTTTTCAGCAGAAATAGGTTCTCTTCAATTTTTTAAGTTGATAAACCACTATTTCCTCTGAGAAACGAGAGCTTTTCAGGGAAAAAAAATTGGGCTCATTGAAAGTGGCGATTTCGAGATGTTTTCCAAAGTTTCAAACTCAGATATCTCAAAAACGAAGCCTCTAATCAAAATTTTGCAGGAGTAACTTTTTTCTCTAAATTGAACGTAGAATAAAAAAATAAGAACAATTTGGGAAAATAGCTAGGGGTGTAGAAAATAGGGGGGGAAATATGAGGACAGCCCCCATTATCTACGCCCCTGAACTTTTTTCTCCAACACGTTACTATTATTCGATAGAGACTTATTTCAGTTAACTTTGGTGAGAACTTGAACAAAATCGGTTAAACGGTTCAAAACTTATGTCGAAAAATCAGTTTTAAAAAGTCAACTTGAACACCCTGTAACTTTTCAATCGAGCATTTTAGGACATCAAAGGTATATATTTTCCTTGTCCATTTTTGATAGGGAATCTCCCCTAGAAGTTTGTAACACCATTTTGGAAACACCCTGTATAGTCCAGCGAAAAAAGTACGAAAAAAGCAACGATTTCAAAAATGGTAATTTTTTGGATCATCGACCTCTTAGGAAGCACGCCAGTCGCGGGTTCTATCAGGGCACCACTTCTTAAAAATTACCTGTAGATACCTACTACTATCACGTGCAAAAGCGTTTTGCATCGGGATGAAATGCAAGGTTGGTTCCTCTAACGTCCCTACTATAATAGTAAATGTACCTACATTCGAGGTGGGTATTCCACGTTTCCCATGAGAACATCACGCATACCTGTGAGGATACAACTGGCGGTCTCTAGAAGCCGAATGAACTAGCGGGAATCTGCGCTCACAGGTATGCGCGCAAGTAATTTCTCGCATGGGAAAGGTGGTTTACTTGAAAGGTTTTTTTTAAATTGAACCTATATGTATAATAGGCCTCAAGTAAGAACAAGAATTTGGACATTTTCCTAATACAGTAAACAGTAAACCTATAGGAACCCATGTCCGCATCGCGATTTATAAATCATCTGTATGCGCAAAATTCAACAGTTGTGCCCAGCAATAACAAGAAACCTTTTTTGCGTAAAAAAAAATAGAGAATAAGGTCAGAAAATTTGATATAAAAATATGGATTTTTAGATACCTATCCACATAACAAACCAGCGAGTTTGAGTACGATCATTTTTTAGTCCTCTCTCTTTTGCTTATAAAAAACGTACATATTGAAGTTTCTAAAAAGTGCTTAAAGATCTAAACGATTAACATGATTTTTGTAGAAACCGTTTCTAAAAATTCCACGACACATAACAGTCTATTTTCTCAAGTCCATTGTGGTGAACGTGAAATGACACACCGCCGCATTTACCGTGAACGCAGAGATGTGTGTCATTTGCACCACGATGGACTTAAAAAAAATGGACTGTAGGTACACAATCATATGATACCCTGCAGTTTATTTGCTGGTTGCTGCCAAGATTTGGAGGTTAAAATTATTGTTTTCCCATCCCCTTCAACAACACAAGTTCTAGCTATAACTTCTGTGTGTGAAGGTTTTGTGGCAATGTTGTCGGCTCCCCAAGAGGGTTAATTAAAGGAGCGTGACCACTGTCATTATCTGTCACTTTCGACCGTCACTTTCGGTGCTGTGTATTTTCGACGCTAGAGTTTTCGACGCTAAACGGTCACTCATCGGCATCATCGCAGGAAGATTTGTGATAATGTGTCGGCTACGGGTGCTGACTTGACTGTTTATTGATATGACTCAGACACTGGTTTGTCACGGATTCTGTCGGTGGACTGCGTGCCTCATCGCAGAGTTCCTCGCCTTTTCCTTTCAAACACCGAACCAGTTTGAATTTGATTTTCTGAAATATTTCTTCAATTATCCTGCCTATTCAACGGCAAATCTTCGAGAGGACCACACAACACACCACACCTATGCAAATTTGCAAATTATTGCTATGATAAGCCATGGCCACGGCTCTTCCGTTTAACTGCAGGGTAGCAGGGTACCAAAGGGAATATGGGTGATTGGTATTTCCGAAATCGACCCTAAAGAATGAGTGACTCACCTTATGATGTCAACGTATCATAGATACAGTCCATTTTTTTTAAAGTCCACTGTGGTGCAAATGACAAACACTCTCGCCTCGACTCTCGCATTCACGGATGCGGTGAATACAAAAAGGTGTGTGTCATGTGCACCACAGTGGACTTTGAAAAAAAAAGTACAGTCAACAATCAGTTGCTACAAACTGCTCTTTCTTGAGATATTTCATAAGGCGGGCGCATTATAATAAAGTGACTCCGACTCCGCAGTCCGCATAAATAATATCCGATAAACAAGGATGATACAGTGATACAGATCACAATAGGACTGTGTATCTTACGTGTTATCCGGGCCCATGCGCGTATAATTAGGCGCTTAATATGAAACTTCCAGACAAATAGCGTCTGTTAACACGTAACATGATCAGAAAAACTATCAATAATCGTTTGTGTAAGTGAAATTTTCAACTATTGATGCTCACTGTTTGTGAGTTGTGAGACTGATGTTATTTCAATCTTTTAAACATAAAAAACAATCATTTTGAAGGTGGAATAGGAAGGCACGCTTTCGGTTCTTACAAGAAAGAATGAAAATAAACACTGCGTCATGACAAGTGTAGAAGCGAGAGTCGATACGATGAAGTAAAAGGTTTCATTTTATTCCGTTTCCGCGAACACGTGGCGTGGAAGTTTTGGTCAGGGCCCTCTCCGAGTCTCCTCTAACTGAAAGCCTCTGGGGCCAAAGGTAGGCGAGCCGCGAGAGCCACTCTCATATGGTACGTTTCAGGCAATCCTTGCTACATGAATGTACTGCGGATTGCATAAGACTATCCGGCCCAGAAGCTAGGCAGGAGAACGGCAGAAACCGTATCCGGGGTTGCCAAGTGAACAAGAAATATAAATTTCAATTACTTCCATATAATAATTTCCCAATTTTGAACTTTCATTCAGTATGGTGTCAGATTCCCTAATTAGAAGAGCGGAAGGAAACATCTTCCAAAACAAATTGATTTTATAGTGACTGTTTGAGGTGACAGTATATGTAATATAACGTATTATTGGTAACGGCGGCCATGCCAAATCTGACAACATCGCGATTAACAGACTGTGGATCATTTGCGAAGTAAGCAAGGAACTTCCAATATTTTTATTATTTTGTGAAAAAGAACTATACAAAATAAAAAATTTGGCTTGCGACTGGTTCTTCTTCACATTTTTAATAACTTTTTTGTATCTATCTGGAGACTTAGTCATGAAATAGGCTGGTATTCCATAGAAAAGTCGATATTTGTCTGTATGTTTCAAATTTGGCACTAAATAGCGACAGTTGCGTCCATGTTGCATCTGCGCCGTCGGGTCAGGAGAACGCACTTGATTTGTTTAGTTTACCTTAAGGACGGAGGCATATTGGTGAAATAAGCGTTGCGAAATCAATCCGTGTGGGTTTATTCCTTGACGGATTCTGACCATTTTGGTCTCTTTCGAAAGCTACAAGGATGTACTTTGGTTTGAGTCCATTGGCATTTCCGAAATCCAAGAAAAAAATTGAAATTTTGACATTTGAGAAAATTATTTTTGGATTTTGGAAATGCCAATGAGCTCAAACTAAAGTACATCCTTGTAGCTTTCGAAAGAGACCAAAATGGTAAGAATCCGTCAAGAAATAAACCCACACGGATTGATTTCGCAACGCTTATTTTACCAATATGACTCCGTCCTTAATTCGGATTCACGAATAGATGCCTAAGTATAAACGTGCGACGAGCGTGCAGCGTGCATGATAATTTGATAATATCATTAATAATAATTATGATAATGCGAGTGATAATGCTGGTTGGCTTGGCTTGGCGGATAACATAAACGGTTTTCACTTTTTCTAATCGAACAACAAAAATACTGAATTTAGGATCATTGATAGGTATTCATTATAAGTAAGTTCATTTATTTATTTATTTATTTATTGACAATGAGTTAAGGTGCGTTCAGTCAGCTTATTTAGCCGCAAGTTTTAATTTTAGTTGTAAGCGCAGCATCGCTTATTGGCTGATCTGAGGAGGCTGGTTCATGACAGTCAATGGGCGTCGCAGCGCTTGCGACTAAAATTAAAACTTGCTGCTAAATAAGCTGACTCAACGCACCCTTAGCAATCGATACATTTCTAACTTTTAAAAACGCCACGGGCCGAAAGTGACGTATGAAGAGAGGCCGTTGTAACCGTTGTTCGAAAAGTTTGCTTATGCCTATACTACGGAGCAGTGTTGCAAGTTTTGGGGTGACACAACCGATTTTGAATATCTGTATAAGTATTTAACAAAGAAAAAGTCATATTGGGAATATTAGGATTAGGTATTACAAATTACACTAGGAATCGAAAGACAAAGATCAAAGATTGAAGATGGTAATACAATGGTAATATCATTGTATAACTACTCCTAGTAGGCCAGCCGCCGTTCAAATTGTGCAATTTTTGGAAAACACGGGCAGGTGGCGTGTTCAGCATTTGTCGTTTGGTCGCTCAAATTAGTTATGAATCACACTGTCTTTAAATTTCAACGTGGCGCCCAACTTACTAATAGATGTTGATGGTTTGGTTCAGAAATTTTAATTTTTCTCATATGCGCTGATGATTTCTTGCGAGCTAATTGCTCTAGGCGACATCTAGCGACAAAATCCCAAATTCGAGGCTGACCTACTAGTAATAGTTATACAATGGTAATACTAATAAGATAACAACTTGTGTAATGTGGGTCGCCAGGCATAGAATCGAAAGTCATAGCATCGAACGTCGTACAATCGACACGCGCCATATTGAAGCAGTGACGCTCAATAGTCTATGACGCTCAACAAGCCGCAGCCGGTTCGAAACTCGACTCGGAGCTCGTGATGAAGGATGAAGTGTGGATGAAGCCAAATGCACCACAATGGACCTTTAAAACAAAATAACTGTAGATATCTCGTATAGGGTAGGTATATTGTGTATCGATAATTAGCTAAACGAACGCCAGCATCAGGCGATGCGGTGAATGTATACTTTGAATCCCTGACGAATATACCTATAAACGTACAGGAATATTTGATCAAAAATCGCGTCCCGCCGTCCCGAGTTGATGAAATAATTTCTGGACAGCAGATTTTTTTGGAGATCTGTTCTAGAATGTCTCCAGAGACTCTTCCGGATCTCCTGGTTCTGACAAAAACCATATACCTAGACACCTCTACTTACGCAACAACAGATGTATTGCCTCATCTCGTTTACAAGTAAATAGGTACCTACACTCACACTCCAAAGATATACATACCTATAGTATGTTCACTTGTACCGTGATTCTAGTCGGCTGTGAGATTTTGTTTCTAAGTTTCCAAATGTGAAATATAGAAAATCCCCAAAACTTTGCGGTTCGCTGCTCTGGCTGGACCAGTTTTGAAACACATTTTTTGCGTATTTCCTCTGCAGATAGTCGGAACATTTTTGCGGGACGTGATGTCTGACGCTTTTTTCCATTTTATTGGAAAATGTAGCAATTTTTCGACCTGTTTTTAATTTTCGCCAATGAACAAATATCGACAGTCTCATCGCTGTGCAGTCTGTTATTGGCAAAAGAATTCACGTGTAAAAAGTAAATTAAACCAAATTTCAAAAAACCCAGCTACTCAAAGTTGCGTATTGGACCGAAATTGATGTGAGTACCTTCAATTTGCAATTTGCTTTCGTTTTGGGGCTTCCCGGGACAAGTTTTTGTCGACCCTGAATGGGCCGCCGTTGAGATGACTTAGATTTGCGGCCGCCCCGTGCTCTTTTGGTGTCTACATGACGGTAACACAGCTCTGCGTCCCCCTAGTCGCACGTCCACGAATGACCAGGTCAGTTTTCCAAGATTTTAATATCAATTTGATAACAAATATAACTTTACTTCCAGAGAAGTCAGTTTCACACCAAATGAAAAGGCGGCAAGCCTACAATGCTGAAGTAGAAAATTTGCTCAGCCAACTAGAGTCACAGTACAAGTGAACCCACTTTACCTCTTACTAGACCTACAGTGCCATACACAGACCATATGGAAATGCCGCCCTCCATACATCGATATCTCCGCTAAGATGGTGCATTATTGCATTCTGTAATGATGCCACCAGTCAGAGCCACTGTTTTGGAGCTCCTGTAAGAAGGGCATGAAGGGCAAGAACGCATGCGCGGGATATGTCATTTTCGGCTCTACGATGTTCGGTGCAATGGGTGCTTTCCACCTAGACGGTACAAATACCACCAGACGGCACATGTTCCATGGTGTGGCACAAAATTTTAGATGATCCAATGAACGGCGCAGAACCGAGTAGGAACACGTAGATGGAAAGCACCGTTTGGCACCCGCACATGCGTAAATGGCAAGTGTACCGAACTTGGGACTAGGTGGAAAGCACGCACTGCCTTTCGATTCTACGATACGGCGCCGTAATGTGTAATAGTACTAGCGGTAAGCAGCTAACTAGTGAAGAATACTGCATTTTATGATACAAGCAACAGATTTGGTACACGTAACCTCTGAAAAATTCTAAGCGATTTGACCCGTAGTTCTTGAAAATCCCTTCGGGGGGAGCCGAGATATGGGGGGGGAGAGGGGTTGATTTCTCTTATTTAAAAAAAATCTATATGCGCCAAACTGGCATAGAAAATTTCGAATTCAAGTGAATTGAACATGCTGAATACACTGGCAAATCCTAATTCCATAAAAAAAATGCAAATAGTAGCCTTCTTTTCAAAATGGCCGCCAATGAATGACAAAAAATCATGCATGAATAAGTTATTCGAGTAAGGTATCAATTTATATGTTTTCGAGGGCGCTGGACTCATTTCTTTCATCGAAATCACCATATCGAACAAAATTATCCATTTTGGGTCAAGGTAGATGGACCACCCCCAACACTTGAAGTGACACTTTCAAGATTTGTAGTGAATATCAAAAGAACAATATGGAGCTACATCTGAATAATCTCTTTTTTGATGATAAATAAAAATTACCCATGTAACTACACCTTTAAAGTCACAATAACCATCCCTGGAATCCCAACCACCCTCAATGGAAGGGTGTTGCATAACCTGGCTTTCCTTGTATCGTAGGAAACCGCTTTGAAAATGTTTTTGAATGGTATAAAATAGTATAATAATACCTACTTGATTATCTTATGTAGGTACTGTAGAAATCATTCTAGCCGATCGATTTTGAGCCCACGACCTCCTGAAAGCTATATTGAGGTCACTTAAGAAACTTCCTCAACCCACCTTCAAAAGCCGAAAAAGCATTGTTTTGTTGGGGAAAAAGTTCTATGTCCCCTCAAAATCGGGGTAACAATTTAAAATTGAAAAAATGACATTCAGGAAAGATGAGGGCATAGTTGATCATGAACGAGGTCATAAATTATAACTTTCTACTGTTGCCGGTGCTCTCCACAGGGAAGCTCCAATACACGTTGAAAAACAGCACATCAATGTCACACCTGGTATCTAGCCAAAATTGATATTTTTCTCGAAAGTTTGTCAACAGTCAGATCTCTGAAAAATCACCCTGCACAATTCAGAAGAAAAAATCATTCAATTTGACTTCAAACTTAGATAAACAATCAGATATTGGTGATGCCTTGATTTTTTCTGTCAGTTTACCTAGATATAATCAAGAAGGCAGAGAAAGATAAAAATGCTACAATGGGCAGAACTGGTGTCAAAGCTAGACTTCCAAGGAAAGGGAATGAAACTTTCATGGGAATCATAACTTGCTTGGGGTCTAAAATGGAAATGGAGTCAGAAACGGAACTGTTGAGGAGTTATACTATAGTTCGGTTCCATTTGATGAGGCAATAGGATAGAACACAAATTGCATGGTAGGACTGAGTGACTGTCAGAGCTTTGTATCAAAGGCCCAGTTGCTTACTTCGAGTTTAATTTTAAACCCCATGAACATGTTTACAAATTACAAGTAGTGAGGAATCCCAACTGAAAACTCCAACAATACATAAAATATTATCAAGTAGGTATTATCCTATTTTATATACTTACCATTTGATAGCTATTGACATAATAAGGCAGGAAAGCGAATCTTTACAGGGCTAGCGGGCATATTCAAGGACGAGCGTAAGCGAGGCCTGAGAGCCTATACGTGCCCTGTAAAGACACTAACTTTCCTGACGTATTATGTATAACGTTTTACCAGAAATTACCTCAATAAACCGCAAGAAAAAAAAAATTGGTACGAAAATTCTGAAATGTCATTCTGGCACAATTTGGCAAAAATCACGTTGCTGGTTCCGGTTTCCAACAGCTTTCAGCCAATTTTCAGCAAACAAAACGTCTCTTGGCGCAGAAAAGTAGGATTTCCCTGCCTAGGCAAGTTAAGTCTTTACCTGCCTAGGCATAGAAATCTCAATTTTTTGCGTCAAAAGACGCTTGTAATGGACACTTTACCTGTCAATTTAGGGTGAAAACATTTTTAAAGCACTTTCCTATGACACAAGGAAATTTAGGTTATACAAGACCCTCCCATCAAGGGCGGTTGGGGCTTCCAGGGATGGTTGTGAGTTGTGAGTTTAAAGGTGTAGTTACATGGGTAATTTTCATATATCAATCAGAAAGATTTTATTTAGATGTAGCTCCATATTGTTCTTTCGATTGTTCACTTCAAATCTTGAAAGTGTCACTCCAGGTGTGGGGGTGGCGGGTGGTTCATTTACCTACCCTGACCCAAAATGGATAATTATGTTCGATAAAGTGATTTCATTGGGAGAAATGAGTCCAGCGGCCTCGAAAACATATAAATTGATACCTAACTCGATCAACTTATTCATACATGTTTTTTGTCATTCAATAAATTTTCACGGAGTAACAGGGTAGTTCATTTACCCTGGCCCAAAATGGATAATTTTGTTCGATATGATGATTTCGATAAGAGAAATGAGTCCAGCGATCTCGAAAACATATAAATAGACCTATTCGGTGAAAACGAGAGAGACAGACTTATACAGAAATCTGTGGGAGAAAAGAGACACAAAGTGAGTTGCGCGCGCATCTGAACGACCATTAAGGGAAATTCAGCATGAGGTTTGCGCTCCTGATATTCCCTGTATGTTTCATTTCTGACGGAGCATGTGGATTAAGACTTCAACTGCCGTCATTTTGACGTTTACGCTAGTGAGAATTCACTGCTGAATGATGAGGTGACCTCCATTCAACACGGAACAAGATGTGTGCCAGACTACCCCTCTAAAGGAAGGAGAGGCAGAGTCCGTGTAACCGCAAAACATACAGGTCAGCAGCATTTCCACCTATTACAGAACATGTATTCCGGGTCAACCTCATGGAAGAAGCTTTGCATCCTTTGTCACCGACAGCAACTCTTCGAGGGCCTAGAGAACTACGACTATGATCTATAAATGCTCCCAGAAGGTGACAGTAGCCGAAGACAGGCCGACCTGTAAGAATTTGTCACACTTCGCGGACAGAAACACTCAAAGGAACTGGGGGGTCTGGGAGCTACTAGCTAATGTCCGTGTTTTCCGCGATCGGGGACTTTTAACCACATCTTGTTGCTTTTAACCACTCTTCTTTCAAGGTGATGTTAGCAGGGAGCATACATGGTATGTACCAGGGATCACGCGTATGTACCGTACACTTATCACTTCAACTGTTTGACACTTTGACTTTGATTTTTCCAAGGATGTCATTTTTCACCATTTCACCTGCACCGTTATCATGACACCGAGTCGTGCAGATGCGCGCGCAGACCAGGTAAAACTGAATGGGTGTATTGATACCTTACTCGAACACCTAATTCGTACATGTTTTTTTGTCATTTATCGGCGGCCATTTTGAAAAAAAGGCTACTATTTGCATTTTTCATGAAATTAGGATTTACCAGTGTGCTCAGCATGTTCAATTCACTTGAATTCGACATTTTCCATGCCAGTTTGACGCATATAGATTTTTTCTAAATAAGAGAACTCAACCCCTCTCCCCCTCCCCATATCTTGGCTCCCCCCGAAGGGATTTTCAAGAACTACGGGTCAAATCGCTCAGAATTCTTCATAGATCACGTGTACCAAATCTGTTGCTTGTATCATAAAATGCAGTTTTATTTTGCTTACCGCTAGTACTATAATGGGCGCTTTCCATTTGAAACATTTGTGTCGGTTTGTGTCAGCTTGTGTCGATGAAACAAAGGAACACAGATCAAATGGAACGCGTTTGTGTCGGTTTGTGTCAACACAAGTCGACTTGTGTCGCTAAATGGAAAACGCCCAATGTGTAGGCAACCAAATATACATGCATGTGGCAGCATCTGTCAATAGTGTCAATGTCAAACCTATAATCTATAATGGCGATACGTTGGCGATGTTGGCGATGTTGGCGTTGCCTGTGCCGTTCATCCACAATGGAAAGTAACACGTAGGAAAGCCGTAAATAATTCACAAGTCGTGTTACGAACGTAACGAAACGACGGCAGTATGACTAGAACATGAATTCATTGACGTTGGTCCCATTGAAGTAAGGCATTTTCCAAAAATTATCGGGCAAAATCAAACTGCCCCAAGTTACTCTGACAGATTTGACACTGCACCGCAGTGCACTCTCGATTGTTTTGATACGAGTACGAGATACAGATACGATACACCAACAATGATGTGAGGTTATGTGACGAAAATAAATAAAATACCGTCTCGTGCGAAAAACAAACCCTGCATTCAGTCGTTCCCCATGGCATAGTGAACAACATGACGTCGCAGAACATGAAAATCAACAATAACGCCCATGAGAGGACCTTCAAAATTCTGAGCGGTAAGGTTATAACACAACGTAATCCGGCTGTTTTCACAGCGAAATTCGCCTAATTTTAGATCCGCACGAGTCGAAATTCCAAAATGAAATGTGTGCCAGCACGTCGAAACCCATTCATGTGCAGAGAGTTGAAAGAGCCGTGCAACTCAATCATTTTCTCGAAGAAATCGAAGAGCAACTCGAAGACAACACCAACAGCGAAGAATCTGTGGATTTCTCTCAGAATTTCGAAAGCATACTCAAAGGTCAGTTGTAGTTTGTATTGGATCCATCAACGTTTCGTTTGTAACCGTCATGCTTTGCAGATTCGGACTTGCACACGACGAAAGAGTACTACAACTTCAAGCACATTTCCCAGAGGCGTGCCTGGCTGGGAGAAGTGCTGCAGGAGAACGCCGACAACACGCCAGAAGATGCGCAGTACAAGCACATAACCAAGCTGCACACGTTTCAGAAGAAGATAAGAGGCAACAAAGATGTTGACTTCAGCAGGTACATTTATTACGGCGCCGGGCTGCTGAGCGAGGTCGATCGGTATCCGGAAATCGAAAAGTTGCTGCCGGTCAAGACAGTCAAGAGGAGGCATGCCAAAGAGGAGACGTCAAAGTCGCCACTGTATCCGCCTGAGATCCTAGAAGATATTTCGGTACTGAACCCTGACCCTAAATGGTTTTGCAAATTTTGCAAAAATACTATGGTTTTTCTATGTTTCTTGGTTCTTGTGATATATTGTTTGTTTCTGTATCAACATTAGTTTTCTCTTAGTGCGATTTTGGAAGCTTGGTGAGAACGAACCGTACCAAAGTTGCATTTTAGTGTTTTTCAGTCAAGCTTGAAAAGCTGGCTTTATTCCAGTGTTTATTTGATCGTTGCCAAATTCAACTGAAGAAAATTAGTTTTGATGAAAGTTGCATACATATATGATTAGGATCCAAGCAACAAAATTTGCTAATCTGTCCTATCAATAATTGATATTGATGCAATATTTGCTTTTGTAAAATTTACTGAAATCTGCGCCTAGATTTTTTTCTTTTTTCTACAAAGTAAAAAAAAGAAATCTAGTCTCAAACTTGTGCTTTTCTTAAAAATGGTAAATTTTGCATGAAGAATTCATTATTGATACCTACAGGTGAGAGTTTATTTTTTTGGTTGGATCCCTGTTGCACAACATGATCTGAAACTGCGCCCAAGTTAATGTGACGGTATCGAAAATTTCTCGCTTTTTAAAACGCGATATTTGTTTAATGACAACCGATTTCGATTTTGTTTTCGATGTTGTTTCATTAGCGTCATTCTTTATTAATCCATTCTACTGGGGCAAAACTTAGGTCTCCTGTTATTTTTTTACGCGTTTCAACTGGTGCAAAGTCCCTATGAGTAAATCTTTTCATTCTTGGACAGTCTCTTTCCATATAATAATAATAATAATAATAATAATAATAATAATAATAATAATAATAATAATAATAATTAGTAGATAATACTAAGTTGCAAAAAGATTTTTTCCGGTTTTAATGATTCATGAAGTTTAATGTCTTATCTTGAAACAGTTTTGTATTTTTTTTGGATCGGACGTCTTACAATGTTAAGATACGATTTTTAACTCGAGTGATGCATTTGTGTCCTATCGATGATCGAAATTTTTTTGATAGTTTTGACGATAGTAAAATGCAATAAATAGCATGATTGTTCTTTTGGCGGATCTAAGTCATCTCACTTACGACACACCTCCAATTTTTTCATCTGGGTCAAAATCCATTCCGTCTAAAATGAGTCTTATTTGAAAAAAAATTTTGTACTTGAAATGTTTTCTCTGAATGTAATTTTGGCTTCCTAGATATGAATCCGTTGATAAATTTAAATTTCACAAAAAAAACTCTGACTCTTGATTAAAACATTCAGGAACCTGATTTTTTCTAAATTATGTTGTTTGATGACCTTTTTCATCTAAAATTAGAATTTGACAGCAGCATCATATTAAATAGTCAAATTATTAGGGAAAGATGTTCCAAAGGTGGAAATCTGATGAGATTGAGTTTCCAAATTTTCAGCCACCAACATGGAAAAATGCATCACTCGCTTTAAAAATTCATATGTGTCTTCATTGTTAGACGCACAATAAAAAAAATTCCACCACCGTTTTGAGGTAAGACATGAAACTCATGACTGCATAATCGAAACTAAAAAAAAAGTCAGCAATAACGGGCACGTGTAGAACTTACGGTGATTTTGCACTGCTTTACATATCACCCTGTAAAAAATTAACTGAAGGAAAAGAAGTTTCGCATCAGTGTGGTAAATTGCTAAAAAATGACGCCAACAAACAGCAAAAACCGAATCGAAATCGGTTGTCATCCAGAAATATCGCGTTTTAAAAAAAAAGGTAAAATTTTCGATACTGTCACATTGACTTGTGCGCAGTTTAAATTGAATGAGATATGCTTCTTTATATCACCATAATGTTACATGGATTACAAAATTAGTTAATACACTTGAAAAATGTACCAAGTAGTAGTCCTTTATTTGTTCATGAAACTTGATAAACAAAAAATTAGAAATTCTTAACAATTCAGTAGGAGTAGGAGGTGTTCCATTGTCATCAAGATAACTGTCTCCGGACAGGTTGCCAGAATGCGCCATTTCAACTACCAAGGAGGAACTACTTTCGTTCCTCCTTTGTTTATACGACCTCAAGAACAACAAGGAACAGAACGCATTTCGGGATTTTGGTGTAGTTTATGAAATGTGGCCGTTTTCATTTAAATTTACAAAATAATTGCTTGCAGTTGAATCATAATAAAATCCAAGAGTTACCAAATGGATTTGTCACTAATTTCACTGGCAAATCAGCAAGTGAGGCGCAACATGTTAGTCTAAAATAAGTGTTGGTCTATTTTGCGTATACAACTTTCCAACTTCCTGGGAATTTCCCCGTTGAAAATGTAAAACAGGACTTGAATGATGAAGCTTAAAGTGAAGCCGTAATTGACGATATTTACAATAAGATAATTTGGAAAAAGATTTGAGGTTTTCCCGGAAAATCCAAATTTTCTAAATTTTAAATTTCCTGATCCATCAAATGATGTAGCTCAAAATAAACCCCTTGTTATTATTAATAATAATAATACTTTATTCATCTCTTCAAGTGTAGCCGAATACAGGTTTCCTAAATTGAGCGTCTCTTTCTGGCCCGTGACGTCACGTTCGATTGCACAGTAAATCGTCGCAGTCATAGTGTGCCAACATTGCCCCGATTCCGTAAGCCGGACGTGTGTTTTGATCATTTGATGGTGTTATTATTGGTATTTATACAGTTTTTACAAGTAGTTATGGTAAATAAATGTTGTGTGCCACTATGCAAGTCCACAAGTTAAACAGTGATGGCCATAATACCTACACCATTAAAAGTATTAAAACTGGGACTTGGAACACGCACTTACCTGTGCTTTCTGAGCACGTCCATATATCGTTGATATATTCATTACAAAAATAGTTGTATCCGCGCATCAAATGCCTCTCTGGCAAATTCTTCTATGCAAAATATTCATTTGCAATATTCATTGAGAAGTTCGTTATATTTTTAGCAACTTTCCCAGCATGGTTGGCTTTAGAATTCAAAAAATGAAACGCACTTTCAATACGGCGGAGCAATGTAAATACAAATGGCGCGATCACTCATGGCACACTGTGCCCAGAACGTGCCGAAAACAGCTGCGCGGAATCGCGGATTCTCCATCTCTCTTTTGAGGAAACCTGTATTACAGCCAAGATCACAAATTAAAGAAAATATCTCAATTCTTCAATCTTTTCCTCAAATTCTAACTTCCCACCTGAATGGACGTTTCATCAGAAAATCTCCATCTGTTCCATGCTACTTGTCGGCGAGGTTGTGGGGTGACACAACCGATTTTTTTTAATTATCGTGAAGGGAAAGTTTTTTATGGGAGGGGGGGGGGGGTATATCCGTCTCGCGTGAACACCCTGTACAAACAATTTAGGCATGAGGAAATGTATCGTTTTACATACCTCCTCAGCGAATGGAATCAATAATTTTGCTGCAACAAACTCAAAGTTTCATCACAAAAAAAATGGGCCTTGTTAATTGTTGAAACATTGTCAGTTGTCGTCTCGCAACTTTCGGCACTTTTTGGACCATTGCTGTTTTGCGAAAAACTCTTATTTTTCTTCTTCAAGATATACTGAACATATCCCTGAAAAGGGAAAATGTTATCACCAGAAGACCACAAAGCCGATTTTTTGATACCACCCTGTAAATAAAAGAGAAGGAGAGATAAATCAAAAACCGTTTCGAGATACGAACTTTTGCTCGAACTTTTGCTACATGCCATTGATGTTGAAATTCAAAAGAAACAGTTTTATTTCAAATCGGAGTATGTCAAACTTTATGAATGTTGCACTACTTTCTTTCACACCCTGTAGAAACTCAAGTTGACATCTATCAATCTTCGAATTGATACGATTCTATACCTAGAGAATCAAGCTCTCAAATGCTTCGAACAGAATTGAAATTGTTTAAACCAGTCGGAAGTTTTCTTGTTTTGAAAAAGGACGAAATCTGGAGTACGACAATAATTTCGTTGCGTAGTTTACTTGAACTCAATAATTTCTAATGCCAAGATTTTTAATAATTTCTAATGCCAAGATTTTTTAATTTGAAATTCAGGCGCGCATATGCGCGCCTTCATGACCTAGTGTTAGAAATGTTAGAATGATTAGAAATCACAATCAGCACAATCTCGATCTCGTAAACGCCGAACAAAACAGAATGTGAACAAAACACGTAAACATGACAGTATTTAGTGAGGTTAGTCCGGTTGACGTTGCTCCGACATGGATGAAACTTGACGACAATGACACTATTGACATTTTGCCATAAACTCCCTCTACATGCAATCACCCTATTGACCAACAGGTTTTCTTAGGAACACGATTAGGGGTGTTATCTTTTCGAAATTTTTGCTCTTGACCCTTAAATTCAAGATGGCGTAAAGTCAAGGGAAAAAACTAGGTGCGCGCACTAAAAACCTATTTCCGACCCGATTTTTCTCAAAATTGGTTCCATTCTAATGTTTTTGGGGTCGTAGAAAGTGATGAGATCATTCATGTCACAAATTCATGTTGTCCAACTTTCATGGGCAAATCAGCAACAAATTTTCGAATAACCTAATATAAAATCATGTAACAATCAGTTAACAAGTGGTTACTTATGTTTTGGACTCTGTTGATCACAACCAGGGGCCTATTCCATAAAACTACTTTGCAACTTTTCACATTGCACTTCGCAAAATTCAGAGAAGTTGCTAGGCAGTGTTTCCCTAGTAACTCCTCTGAATTTTGCAAAGGGCAATGTGAAAAGTTGCAAAGTAGTTTTATGGAATAGGCCCCAGATATGTTGACATTCGAATTTTTACTCCTCATGTCTCAAATTCAAGATGGCGCATGGTGAGTGAAAAACGATGAGCCGCAAAAAAAACGCATTTCTAGCTCGACTTTTCTCAAAACACTTCCTATTCGTATGTTTTTGGGATTGAAGAAGATGATTAAGATAATTTCGGAGATCTGTGGACGGTCATGTGACCATTCCGTCTGAAATTCGTGTTGTCAGGGACAACACACTGTCAGCTTTCAGGGACAAATCACTATTACCAATGTAGTGAAGGTGAGCTATTGCATAATCTTGTAGGTAAGTAAATTTTGTGAAGCTTCATCAGCAAAAGTCCTGATGCAAGTTTCAAGATCTATGTACGAGCCAAAGACACGTTTACTGTGCGCTCACCGCCTCTTCCCTGCTACCCTATCTGAAATTTGCAGACAAGATGTGAAACTCTAAAATGTTAACATACCCTTGTCATGTTCATCAGAGTTTGAAACATTAAAATACCTTACAACCTGTCAACTGATTGTTATTGTTGCATAATTAATTTGATCATGAGGTTTTCGAAAATTTGCTTCTGAATTCCCCTTCAAAGTTACAGCAGGTATAATGGGCCAGAATGGGCATCGAGATGTCTTTAAAATTTGGCCCCTTTCTCTCTCAACTCCGAAAACATATTATGAATAGGAAGCATTTTGAGAAAAATCGAGCCAGAAATGCGTTTTTGTGCGCTATCATCACTTTTCTCCGACTATGCGCCATCTTGAATTCAAGGCAATAGGGGTGAAAATCTCAACCGTTAACTTACCTAATTGTGATCAGCAGGGTTGAAAACACAAGTAACAACCTGTTAACTGATTGTAACATGATTTTATTCTAAGTTTTTTTTTCCTCTTTATCGCACATTGACCATAGGAGTTTTGCCTTTATTTACTCGGTACAATGATAGTGAAAATTTGCAAATTAGACAGCACACACATCCAGACTTCTTCCGGGAATCGAACCCGGGGCTCTTGTGGCCGCAGGCAGCCACACAACCACACGCCAAGAATGATTTCAATTCTGTAACATTTTCTGGCTTAGGTGCTTTGAACCTCGGTCTTTACCTTTGATGTGTGCAAACGTTCATGGTCGATGATATATCCCAGGTACTCTACCTTTTTCTGGAGAAATTTGCACTTTCAATATCAACTTTGAAACCAGCCTCCAATAATATTTTCAAAACCTTTTCCAAATTTGCTAAATGCTGATATGATCTTTCCCTGTAATTAAGATGTCGTCTTGAAATATTGCAACGCCCGACAAGGCGCTGAACAGTGAGCCTATGATTTTTTGAAACTTGGCCAGGGTACAGGAAACTCCAAAAGTTAACATATTGTACCTAAACAGGTCCATATGCGTGGACTGGACACTGTTAAAAGCTCCCAACTCTTATCATCCAGACCAGTTTGTTGAAATTCTTGTGATAAATCAAGCTTTAAAAATTCGATTCCTTCACGTAGCCCGCAGGAAAACTCATCAATCCTGGGCTGTGGATGCTGATCCACCTCAATCACGGGATTTACAGTGCCTTTAGAATCTCCACACAGTCAAACATCTCCATTTTTTTAAACTTGAACGACGGCTGTAGCCTAGCGACTGTAGTCCACTGGAACAGTGATACCTAGAGACAGCGAACGATTAATTTCTTGTTCGATTTTTTTTCGAATTGCAAAAGGAATGGGTCTGGGTTGTACGAATTTTGGCGTTACATTAGATCGTTCAAGTTTTATGGAGGCCAAACCTTTTTTAAAAAATCCGAGACCCGAAAATAACGCATCTTTAAATTTCTCAAGCAATTTCTCGACGTTTTTGTTTTTCTTGCGGTCAGTTAAGTGATAAACTGATAACCCAATATTGAATGAGTTCAAAAAATTGCGTTCAACTATGGGGGGTGTTTTTGATGACAACTTCAGTTCCTTTGTTTTTCCTCGAAAATTAATTTTGACCATCAAAACCACTTCTGGCTGAATTTGACTCCCATTGTAAGAGGAACAATTTCCCTTTGCTTTTTGTAACAGAACATGTTATAAATTCTTGACATGAAATTTGTTCAAAATGCAAGAAACACTGCTTCCGGATTCTACCTGGAAATGTACTGGCACATTCTCAACACCGACCTTGACCTTGAAAGAATTGCGACTACTTGACCTGATACTGAATAGAGAAAGGCTCTCCAAACTACAACAATCTTCGCTACTGCTTGACGAGCTATTTTTTTCGCCCGCAATAAAGTGATATTTCTTGCCGATGCTGTACTGTTTGTAATTTTTAGATGCTGATTTATTTTTACAAACGGAAGTTTAATGTCCCAGCTTTTTACATAATAAGCAGACTGAGTTCTTGTGAAAGCACCTATTTTTCGGGTGATTGTTTTTCCCACAGATTTCACATGGCTGAAGTTTTCGTACTACGTAGCTCCGATCGTACTGCGGAACTTCTTGATTTTTCTTCCCACGGATCCCAGCTGTAGTACTAAGGTGTATATGGGTTCCTGTTTCAGTTTATCAACTCCTGTTGGACTTCCCTTGCTGCCATTTTGGACGCTGCTAGTTGCACCATTGCTTGAATATGCGTGGTAATTTTATCTTCCATCAAGCGATCTAAAATCGGACCTGAACCAAAGCCGAAAACAAATTTGTCCCTCAAGCAAATTTTCAGCTCGCTTCCAAATTCGCAACCCACAGCTAAACCTCTTGAGCGTGCGACCCATTCATTTGCGGATTCTTCAGGCTGTTCCTTAGCTCGCACTCTCAAATTTCTGAATACCTTGACGAGATGAATTTGCTTCCAACTGCTCAACCGAGTTTTAAAAGGGGTTACAGCTGTACAACGGCTCTAATGGGCGTCACTGATGATCCACTTCGAGCTCGTGATAGGGGTGAAGTCTCGATTTTAACTCTTTTAGATTATAGCAGGGCTTTTGATACTGTGAACCATCTAATGTTATATCTGTAAATATTTGGGTATGGGTGACAGCACACTAAATATGGTGCATTGTTACTTGTCTGAGAGATTTCAGAGTGTCTCTGTTTCAAGTGGATTATCTCATTACTTGTCTGTGAAGAGAGGGGTTCCTCAGGGTTCCATTTTGGGTCCTTTGTTGTTTGTGATATAATATACAGGGTCATTCAAAAAAGATGTTCACCCCCATTTTTCTCAAGATCCGTGGAAGCTATGTCATTGAAAAGCCCTAGAAAAGTTTTAATGGACAAGTGCAACAAGTTTTCGAAAATTTCCAGCGGTTTTCATTTTATGATAGAAAACAAAAACCTGGAAAAACACGTTTTTATGTATAAAATGAGAATCAATGAGAATTTTTTCAAACTGCAAACTACATTCAATAGAACTCATTAAAACGGTCAGTATGATCTATAACTCAATATGCAATAGCTATTTTAAAATTTTGAGGCAATTCAATGTTACCCATCAAAATCTTCATTTCAGAAAACAGGACCGTACCCAAAATTTTGTTTTTCGAGGTTCTGTTGAAAAAGTCATCTTGTATAGATTTTTTTTTAATCTGATGTCATATTCGGAAACAACCTAAAAAACGCTACAAATTGCAGCTCTTAAATTGTTAAGCACTAATTTAGCTGATTCGAAAAAAAATATTACCAGAGATTCTTCATGAATGTTTTTGAAAATTTGTTTTCAAATCACTCAAACGCTATTCCAGATGGTCAAACAAAGTCACAATTTCAGTTTTGATGTTCTACCAAACTAAGGATAATTTCGAAAAGATTTTCTGGAAACAAGAATTTGGGCAGGAATCTGAGGTACCAAATTCATGGTTCCAGAAAATTCTCCTGAAATTATCCTTGGTTAGTTAGAGCACCACAATGAAAATAATGACTTTGTTTGACCATCTGGAATAGCGTTTCAATTCAATTAAATTCATGTTCATTGCACCATTTGTATACAGGGTCATTCAAAAAAGATGTCCACCCCCATTTTTCTCAAGATCCGTTGAAGCTAGCGAGTTGCGGTAAAGACTGCTGGATTCAGCTGGTTTTTCTGATCTTTGATATTTCACCAAACTTCTAAGCACCTCAAAATTTTGGGACATTTTTTTTACACTGCACAACATTGAGAGATATGCCATTGAAAAGCCCTTGAAAAGTTTCAATGGACAAGTGCAAAAAGTTTCCGAAAATTTCCAGCCGTTTTCATTTAATGACAGAAAACAAAAACCTGGAAAAACACGTTTTTATGTATAAAATGAGAATCAATGAGAATTTTTTCAAACTGCATTCAAAAGAACTCATTGAAAAGGTCAGTATGATGTGTAACTCAATACGCAATAGCTATTTTAAATTTTTGAGGCAATTCAATTTTACCCATCAAAATCTTCATTTCGGAAAATCTCAAAATTTTAGAAATAGTCATTGCATATTGAGTTACACATCATACTGACCGTTTTGATGAGTTCTATTGAATGCAGTTTGCAGTTTAAAAAAATTCTCATTGATTCTCATTTTATACCTATAAAAACGTGTTTTTCCAGGTTTTTGTTTTCTGTCATATAATGAAAACCGCTGGGAATTTTCGAAAACTTTTTGCGCTTGTCCATTGAAACTTTTTAAGGGCTTTTTAATGACATATCACTCAATATTGTGCAGTGTAAAAAAATGGGCAAAATTTTGAGGTGCCCCCGTACTCTGAGTTTTGGTGAAGTAGTTTTGTTGACATGTCAAATTTGATCAGAAAAACCAGCTGAATCCAACGGTTTTCACCGCAACTCGCTAGCTTCAACGGATCTTGAAAAAAATGGGGGTGGACATCTGTTTTGAATGACCCTGAAATATCACAGGCTTCGTCAGTACAAAAACAAAGTAAATAAATAATAAATAAATATATCTCTAACATACAACACAATACACAACGTGGTGAGGAGGTACCTTTACAAACAAAAATAAAATACATCATATTAAAAATTCGTGCAGTCTGTAAATTGTGTTTTTCAACAAAATGGCGACGACTTCTTTTTTGATTTTGGTGCGTCTATCACAGTTCTTTACAGAGTCCGGCAGCTTGTTAAAAAGTTTTATAGAAATGTGGTTTGTGCCGTGTTGGCTGGAGCTTATACGATTTCCTGGGATCACAAGGTTGTTTTGGTTTCGCGTATTATAGCCGTGCCGTGGTAGTCACTATTACGTTTGAATTTGCTAGGATTGTCATAAACGTAGAAAACACAGGTAAGTGTATAAAGACGTCACCGTTAGAATATGTAGGTCCTTGAAAAGCTCCCTACAACTCACGTTCTCCCTTGTGTCACACTCGCATATAATTCGGATGCATATCTTTTGTATTTTCAGCACTGCTTCTACTTATGGACTATTTCCCCAGATAATGATGCAGTAGGCAATTCTGCCGTGTTTCACTGATTTTATTTGAAATTTTGAAAAATATTCCTGAAAGAGTTCTGGTAATAATTTATTTTCAAATCAGTTCAATTAGTGCCAATTAATTTAGGAACCGCATTTTGTAGCATTTTTCATGTATCTTCCGAATATGACTTCAGATTTTGAAAAAAATCGATACAGGATGACTTCTTCAACAGAAACTCGAAAAATAAAATTTTGGGTACGGTCCTGTAATCATTCCATAAATGAATAGGGCGCTAAAAAGGCCTTTGGTTTTAGAATATAGCTGCAAAATTGCAATATTGCAATCGATTTCACTGATCTATTCGTGAGATATGGCCAATCAAACTTTTCGGTTGAACACATAATTCGCCCTGTACATCGGAAACGGGGGACGTCAGGAAAATTTCGAAGGCAGATTCTGATTTGCCTCGAGAAAGTACATCTACCCTTGAACTATGCCGGGGAATTGGAAAGTACAGTCATAATATATCTCACAAACTGAGGGAGGTACGAAGGTTTCTGAGGGCGCAGCAGTTTTTAACAGTTCAAGCAACAAGCATGCAAAATTAAAGGTTCTTATCTTCAAAAATACGATTTTATTGCCAACCGAAGTGACTAAAATGCAACTTTCACAAAAAAAATCATGTCATCATTGTTGGACTTCTAATGTGAAAAATTGAAAAAATATTTCGAGATAGGACATCAGGCTTCATGATTACATCGTTGGAATTTAAAAAAAAAAGTTCATAAAAATGGGGATCTATTGAACTAAGCACCATTTTGCAATGCTTCACATTCCACCCTGTAACGAATTGAATTAGGTCTAAAAATCTCGCCAACCGAGTAGATTGATGGAAGATGTATCTAAACAACTGTGAAAACAAAATCAGAATCGGTTGAGACAATCCAACGTAATACCGTTTTGAAAAAGGGCAAAATTTTAGATACCGACATTTCAAATATTGAGCAGTTTACATTCATTTTGAGGTGATATAACAAAATTCATCATCGGTACAAAGTCGAACTTTTAGTGGCTTGCTGAACCAAATATGAGGCGCTTTCTGGTGAAAAATGCAAAAAAAAATCGGGCTATCATTATCATGTTAACCTGGCCGGTAGCGCGGGACTCCGTCTTTGGAAGTAATGGTGTCTACCCATCTACAGGCCGCCGGACGGCCTGGGCCTGTCAGGCTTTGGACTGAATCCGATATTCAATACACACATACAGTTCAGAATTTGCGACCGAAAGAAAACTGTGTGTGTGTGTTCAACCAAACGGTTGACAATCTCTTGAAATCGGCGATTTTCGTGGCCTACGACGAAATTGTAACCACACACACAGATTACTGACAGGTCCAGACCTGTTCAAACGCTCATTCTGCATGCCGGCCGGCGATCAGCGCATTTCAAGCAGATTAGAAAACTGCGGCCGTCAATCGTGATGGCAGACAGAAAAGAGCCGTTTGTGCGCGATTTTATCGAAATATACAGGAAGCGTCCTTCCCTCTGGAATATAAAAAGTCGAGATTATGCTGATATTCACAAAAAAGAAAAAGGTTACCAGGAACTTACCGCGTTCTATAAGAAAACAATACCTAGTGCGAATGAACAAACTGTAAAAAGTAAAATTAACAACATTCAGTCTGCATTTCGCAAAGAGTTGAAAAAAGTCAAGAAATCTAAATCCGGCGACGGTTCCGAAGATGTTTATGTACCCACACTATTCTATTTCAACTGGCTTCTATTCACTGCTGACCAAGAGGAATCAAGGGCAACGCAAGATACCGCCGAGGAAAGTGAAAGAAGCAGAGACAGTGACGAAGAAAATGACAACACAGAAGTAAATTATTATGATAATGAACAGGGTTTTCTTTCTTCTTGAGATCATTTTCACGGGGCACAGCACTACGAACGGAAGGTAGTGCGAAACTGATCAGTTTCAAAAACTTTTTAGTGTATAGTGAATTATCAGTTCTAATCCTGTCAGGCTGAGCTCTATTGCTAATCGGTAGGTGTGTGTCGAACACGTCAGACCGCCGGACGACCAAGATCGAGAAGCGACACAGATTTTGAGCATAGGCCTGAATAGTGTGTGTCGTAACGAAAGTTCGCCTGAATCCAGGACTGACAGGCACTGACGGCCGGCGGCCTGTAGGTGGGTAGACACCATAATTCCAGGGATCGTGGGTTCGAATCCGGCTCGGGCCAGGTGGAAATTTTCATGCGGTCTCTAGTACCTTGGCGTGTAAGTCACGTCAAGGGTAAAAGGGTGAAACGAGAAGGACACCGAAAAAATGGTTTCAAAAACTTAGCTATTGATGCGTCCATAAAATGGTGGGTGGTGTGCAAATCACCCAGCGTCGCTGTTTGAGTACTGAGGCGACGCTAAGGAGGCACTGCCAGTGACAACACGAATACCTGCCCACCGCTAAAACAAAAACATGTTATCCCTAACTAAGAGAAGGCGATTGCAAAAAACTGAAACCAATCAACGCTTAAGTGTTTTGGGAGAGTCAAGCATATATTCTCGAGCCATTAAATGTTCGATACATGCGCCCTGTTGTTAGAGAGAAGACATGAAAGACCTGCATGCTATTACGTTCTCAATCATAATAGTTTTATTACTGAAAAACCACGTTTTGTCATGTAAAAGGAACCTGCTTTTAATGTGTACCTATATACAGAAATAACTATCGTCACAAAACTATTCATTATTTATTATTAGTAATGTCATGGGTATTCATGATATTATCTTGTAAACGGGATTAACAATCATGATGTCGCTGTTCAAGCTGTGGCACAGATCACTGGCTACTTAGTGGTAGGGATCTGTTTACTTGATATCGTTGCTCAGCCTATGGAACTTATCAGTATCTCGACCTGACCTGACAATAAAAAGTGAACTAGTAGCTAGGGATAGAATTTGACAATCAATTTTTGGCCTTCCTAATTATTTGTAACCTAGATCATCTTGTTTTCCAATTGATTCGACACTGACATTCAGTTTATACGGTTTTGTTATCAGGATGAACCATGCATGATTTCGCTGGACAATGTAATGGATTTCCAAAATCTCGATGAAGACTCCAATGTGAACTCCGACTTCAGCCAGTCACTCAGCCAGAACTCACATCAGGCCAACTCGCACGGTTCCAGCAAGAAGAAATTGAAGAAGTTCAAGGACGAAGAATCCAGAAAGAAATGGGAGGAAGTGATGAAAGTCAAACGGAAGAAGATCTTTACGAACATGGCCAAAAAGGAAATCGGCAAACAGCACAGGTCGAAAATGAACCGGCACAAAGAGATGCTGATACAGTGCAGGAGAGTTGCACAGCAATGCCTGAAGTATGGCCGACAAAAAGCAGTAAGTATTTTTTCAAGTGAAAGTTAACTTTGAAAGGGAAGTAACGAAACGTTACTAACATGACATACAAAAACCGGCAAAAGTATGGAACAAATTCATTAAAAATTCTAATTTTCTTGTTGCAACAAATCCTCATTTTTTTTCAAATTTTCTTCATCTTGACTTGCAAAGCTCGTTTACTCCGCCATATTTGTGCGAGCTCTCATTCATCGTCTTTTTTTTTTATAGAAACCTGAATTGGTTTTTGAATGCTTCATTTTTCAGTAAAATGATTCAACTTTACATTATTCTACTTCAAAGAGGAATGTACGGTCAATGCTATTTATAAAAAAAAATTAAACATTTCGGACCGTATTCATATCTTGCTTTTAAGCTAAAAGCGCATTTACAGCTCCGTTTATATTTGAGTTTTCAAAAATATATTCATATTAGAATTGAACGGCCATATGTAATAATTGACCATATTATTTATTCAGAGCGCAGTCGCAGATCGGGGAGAGAGACAACCACATGTGCTGGGTTGAGACTCCCATAAGAATATGCATGTTGAATGACTTTGTAAAATGATCAATTCAAGGTGCAAATTGACAATTTCAACGAATGTATAACATAGCAAGTGTGTGAAAAGAAACACCTGATCTACTTTTCACCATAATGAAATGGAAAATCTTGCTGTGAAGTTTATGCGAAGCAATTTAGAATGGGGTTTTTGAATCCAAAACAATTTCAAATTACCCGCCATATTTTATTGCACAACTCCCGCTAACGAGAATTTTGACAGCGCTTGAAAGCGAACCGAGCGTCAGCCGTCACGTAATAGTATGGTTAAAAATGTTAAAACGTCCCAAGAATCAAGAAAACACCTTGAAATCGTAAATTCTGACAGCGACAGCAAAGTTCCGTTTTCTATGCATGCTGTGGCGCGCGAGATCTTCTACTGCAGTGCGCATGGTCACAGGCACATACCTAACTTACAAATGACTAGTGGAAGGGGAAAGTGAGAATAATTAATATGGTCTATTGTAATTATGTAATGTGAACACTCAAATATGAATGAATAGCCCCTAAAAGTGCACCTCTGAATGCGCTTTTAGCTTAAAAGCGAGATATGAATACGGCTCTTGGGAATCAATGATCAGCGGTCGTGACACTTTTTCTTGCGAAAGCACAATGATGTCGAGTTTGAATTTTTTTATTAAAAAAAACTTTTTCAATCGCATTAAAAACTCTTCAACGGCCATGAGCACAAGTATTAATTTCTTTGTTGATTGATTGATTGATAGATAATGGATAGGAATCATTGATAGCTTTCAAAATATTAATATCTCAAAATTTGTGATTTCTAATTTTTTTATTTCTAATAAAAAATTATTTGTAACTTATGTCACTTGATGAACACATTTAATCAAGTATGTGTTCGAATTGCTATTCGTTTTTTGCCGAAAATGCCGATTTTTCAACGAACTGGTTCGCCATACCTTGCCAGTCATTTTAGAAATATTTTGTAATGAAACGCTATACCTGTATAAACCCTGAAATATGTTAAGTGCTACGGTTAAAACCAGGTCGGTTCAATAAAACAAGAGTTGAATTTTCGTGAAATTGGGCGTTGTTGAATACCTCTTTTTTACTTCTCAAATCGTAGATCAATGAGATTCAAATCTTGAAAACAGTTTGTCTTGCTCTCATACCTCTTAGGTTTTTTCTTTAAATTTCCACGCACGATATTTTTTGTGCTACAGCTGCAATCAGCTAGGACGGTGAAGGAACAACAGTGGAGGATGAAGCGCCTGGCGCGGGAGAACATTGCGTATTGGAAACGCTCAAGGAAGTTCGATCGAGAAGTGAAGAAACGTCTTGAAAAAGAAGCAGAGGAACAGAGGAAGATCGACCATGAACTGGTCGAGGCCAAGCGGCAACAGAGGAAGCTGAATTTCTTGATCACTCAGACGGAGCTGTACGCCCATTTTATGTCGAAAAAGTTGGGAAAGGCTTCGCCTGAAGAGCAGCTGCGTATCTTGAGCCAGCTCGACGAGGAACGCAACCCCAGGCTGATGAATCTCGACGATTACGATAGGTAAAGGTTTTTTTTGTGATAGCTCTTTCAATTGAAAAAGTGAAGTATTTGCTTTGATTTGGTTGCTTCAAGTCGTAGTAGATACTCCGATTTATTGAAGCAAATCGAAGGATAAACCGACTATACAGCGTGTCCCAGTGCAGTGGAATCACCTCCATTTTTTTTTCCCTGGCACTTTTCAGAAAACTCCTTCAAGGGGTATAACGATTTTAACCAATGCGGATGTGTTGGTGACATTAGTTTTTTAATTGTCAATTATATTTTTTGACGGATGACAATTTTTTTGACTTTTTTGACAACTTTTTTTCATTTCGCAGCAATAAAAACTAGATATTTTTCTCCGCATGGTAACATATTTTTTTATTTCCGTCATTATCCTGTCACTAAAAAATGACAGTCGATTTATCCGGAAAAAACGAAATGGATACTACTGTTCGTTGAATTTGACGACCGCAGAAGATCCTAAAAAGGAATTTGTGATAAGTATCTTAACAACATGCATCCCAACTAAAGCCCGGTGTGTCAAAACTCGAGGCCTTGTAAGCAAAATCCGCTTCTCGTGGAAAGTGGAATCACCATATTTTTTCCTTGGCACTTTGAATACATTCCTTCGACTTTGACCATTGTGGTATTGCGGATCTGTTGGTGATCTTAGTTTTTTTATTATTATCATTATTTTTTGACGGTTGTCAAGTTTTTTGGCATTTTTTTGACAACTTTTTTTTAATTCACAGCAATAAAAACTATGCATTTATCTACGTATGGTAACATAATTTTTCCCCTTTCTTTCAAGAAAAACGCAAGAGAAAAAATATGGAGGTGATTTTATGTCCCTGGGACGCGTTGATTTGGCTTACAAGGCTTTGAGTTTGACATACCGGGCCCTTGTTTGGATGCATGCGTTGAGATATTACAAATTTTTCTCTGGGATCTTCTGCGGTCGTCAAATTCAACCAACAGTAGTATTCTATTTCGTTTTTTTTTTCGGACAAATCAACTCTCATTTTTCAGTGACAGGATAATGACAGAAACAAAAAAGTATGTTACCATACGAAGAAGAATATCTAATTTTTATTACTGCAAGTTAAAAAAAAAGTTGTTGAAAAAAGTCAACAAAAATTGTCATAAGTCAAAAAGTATAATTGACAATAAAAAAACTCACGTCATCAACACATCCGCAATGGTCAAAATCGTTATACTCCTTGAAGAAATTTTCTGAAAAAGTGCCAGGAAAGAAAATATGATTCCACTTCACTGGAACACGCTGTATGGAAATCACAATGTTTTCTCGGAATACCTGGAAATAGCCGGAAATATGTACTTAGAAGAAGACAGGTAATTTTGACAGGTATTTCCTGTCAATTTTTGGGAAGACTACTTTGTAGCACTGTTTTTCCGAAAAACAGTGTCACAAAATTCTACTTTGTGCAACTGAAAATATGGCACTTTGTGCCACTGTTTTGACTGTCAATAATGACATAAGCACAATTCAAATGTCAGTTTGTACATTTTCTTATTTTTTTAAGTAAATGAAGGCGAAATAGACTAAGTAGTAGTAGTATGAAAAACATGTGTTACAATTCATTTACGTGTTTGTTGTGTTAATACATGAGATGTAATGACTTTTATATAAGTTGTATATGGATATTACAGTTTATGTATTTAAGTTGACACTTGTCAAAATAACCTCAAAAATTACAAAAATTTCACAATTTTTTATATAACCAACACGTAAAATGTTGTACAACACTCGTGGCTTGTTACACAAGATGCTTTCCGACACTTAGCCTCTCACAGAACTCGGGCTGCGCCCTCGTTCTGCAAATTTCGGCTTCGTGTCAGAAAACCACTTATTTAACAGCCAACTCGTATTATAAACTACTATTTTGTAATACTCTTGCATTGCTCAACTCGCCGCCTCGCGGCTCGTTAAGCAAATATGGTCGTATCACAAAAATCGTCATTGTAACACTAGTTTTACAATATCCGCTACGTCCATTCAGTCGAGTAGCGACATCTCGCGGCCGACAACAAAACAAACAGGCAACCACCTTGAGCGCTAATGTCGACTCCTTCCACTTCTTTTGACAAACGCACAAAGCGTAATCGTTATGTGTATTCAGTCGATTAGCGACATCCAGCGACCGAAAACAAAACAAATAGGCATTATTCAGTTTCGGAAATCGCCACCTTGAGCGCTGATGTCGACTCCTCCCACTTTTTTGACGAACACACATAGCGGATACTATTTCTTACAGCGTTTTCGAGTCACTAGAATCGAGCTAGTTCAGCTCGAAAATCACCATCACCGATTGGCCAGGGATTTTTGAGAACCAATCGAGTCCCCTGATTTTAGAACTGAATTGGTTCGGTTCTAGTAACTCGAAAACGCTATTGAAATTTTCGTCAGATTTCGACGCTTCAAGGTATCTTGAAAAGCAATAAAAAAAAATCGATTTTTTTTCGATTTCCATTTTTCATTTGCGATAAGAGGTAAAAGGCGCTCCTGACTATAAGGGCCGCCCGGTGGCTATTAAATTTAGTAACTTTTTCGAAGTAATTGCACTTAGTATCTTTGCTCTATTTTTTTTTTTGATATATCATAATGTACCTTAAAAGAAAGAATAATGCCGTTTGTAGAATAGGAACTGAGATTATCCCTGTAGTACCTCACAGTAAACATTTGTTGTATTTTGATAATGTGATTTCAGCGAAGTGTTGAAAGAAAAGGCAAAGAAGAACGCACAGGACGCGTTCATGCACGAAACTAAACGAACCAAACACTTCGACATTGAAGCAAAATCCAGCGTCGATGACAATGTAATCAATGAGGAACAGCCGCAGCCGTCAATGTTCCAGGGCAAGCTCAAAGGGTATCAACTGCGCGGCATGAATTGGTTGGCCAATTTATACGCTCAAGGAATCAGCGGAATTCTCGCCGACGAAATGGGTCTAGGAAAAACTGTTCAGAGCATCGCGTTTCTTTGTCACGTCGCTGAAAGATACTGTAATTATTATCGATGTTGTGTGCTGTTGGATTCATTTTAAAATTCTATCTTGCGTTTTCCAGCCGTATGGGGCCCGTTTTTAATCATTTCGCCCGCATCGACGCTCCACAACTGGCAACAAGAGATCGCCAAATTCGTCCCGAACTTCAAAGTCGTTCCGTATTGGGGCAACCCGCATGAGAGGAAGATTCTGCGCCAGTTCTGGGATCAGAAGGACATTTACACAAAAGACGCCAGTTTTCACATCGTTGTCACCAGTTACCAGATAGTGATCACGGACATCAAGTACTTCAATAGGATCAAGTGGCAGTACATGATCTTGGACGAGGCGCAGGCTATCAAAAGCACGAGCAGCATGCGGTGGAAAACTCTGCTCGGGTTCAGCTGCCGGAACCGGCTCTTGTTGAGCGGCACTCCGATTCAAAACAGCATGGCGGAATTGTGGGCTTTACTTCACTTCATCATGCCAACACTTTTCGATTCTCACGAGGAGTTCAACGAGTGGTTTTCCAAAGACATCGAGAGCCATGCGGAGAACAAAACCGGAATTGACGAAAGTACGCTTTTGAAATTGTCGCATGGGAGTCTACTGTACCGACTGTCTGGTGACTTGGGCGCCAGCTTGCAATATTTGTTACTTCACCTTCTTCCTAACTGTTTCGCTCGTTTAGCGCGTCGCTTTTGCTCAGTTGGACTATTATGTTGCCTGGTGCCTATAGTCAGGTACTGTAGGTTCAAAAAATTGATCCAGTGGGCTCCTTCGTGAAGGGGGCAAGAGACCTTCTATTTCTTATAGTCCTCTATGTGGAGATACCGAAATGTTTTGGCGCCACTTTCAAAATGGCGGCCATCTATTTCCGGTGACAGGTGTTCACACCTAACTTGTTCTATTTTAACCCATTCCTTTTTTTTTCTAACGTGAATTCATGTTCTCTATTCATTGCTGTCATCAATAATTGTCATTTGTATCAACCCGGAGAAGGTTGATACCTATTACAGCAACTGGAAGACACTTCTAAAACATTTTTAAAATCATGATACAGCAAAAATCAAGTCAATAAGACCTCGTCACTTGATTCCAATGATTCGAATTTTTAAAAACCTACACCGCAAGTTGTTTGAATTTGATGCGGACAGTCGCGCTTTTTTTTACCGAGGTTTAGGTAATATTACATTATTATAAATAAATATAAACAGTACAAAGATTGAAGTGGGTCCACCCCAAAAACTCGCTCAGGTTCAAATGAGGATATCGTGACGAAAAATGAACCGATTTGAAAAAGATGGTGTTGATCATTCAAGCGTTCTTCTCATTGCAAGTTTCATATTTGGATATCGTGTTTGCTAATATACTGTATGATATACAGGGTGACTAAAGTAGGAGTGGAAAGTGGTCCATTTTTAAGCGTGTGTAACTTTTTTGAAAACAATGTTAGATTTTTCCCAATTATTTTTTTGAGAACCTCGCATCAATATCTTGGAACGGTTTCTGACATTTCACCGCCTTCTATTTCTTGTACAGGGTGTTCGCGTATGAAGTATACACTCCTCCTTAAAGACATCCCCTCAAACATAATTTCAAAAATTGAAAACGATTCTGATACAATTTTTTCCGTGGGCTTTTAATCCGTTGACATTTTCTGTGGTATATCGCTTAAAGGGTGCAACATCGAAAATTTGTCTCAAATTGGACACCCTGTATTTTGATATGGAAATCGATTCCGCTTTCCATCGTGATTATAAATACATATCACACTTGATAGGTTATCAACAAAACACGTGTGAAAAAATTGATTGAATTTTTCATCATTTTTCTATTAATTTGGGTGAATGAATTTGTTTGAAGTTTGAAACTTTCACTAAACTCGCCTTAAACAGACAAACTTATGAAAAAAAAAAACATATTTTTTGATACTTCAACAATTTTTTCAAAAGGTGTTTTTTTGAATATGCTATCATTTGTGATACATATTTATAATCAAGATGAAAAACGGAACCGATTCCCATATTAAAATACAGGGTGTTCAATCTGAGAAAAATTTTCGATGTTACACCCTGTAAGCAAAATGTCCCAGAAAAATATAGTGAACAGATTCGAAACCTACGGAAAAAATCATGAAAGAATCGTTCCTATTTTTGAAATTAAGTTAGAGGGGGAGTCTCCAGGGAGGGGGTATAATTTATACGTAAACACCCTGTACAAGAAACATTAGGCGGTAAAATGTCAAAAACCGTTTCAAGATATTATTATTATTATTATTATTATTATTGTACTGCACCCAACAGGCAAAAAAGCCCAGTTAAAGGGTGAGGGATACCAGAGACAAAACCGAGAGGGGGTACATACTTAGGAAAAAACCTTCGCAGATATTGCTGCGAGGTCTCCAAAAATATAGCTGGAAAAAATCTAAAATTGTTTTTGAAAAAGTTACACACGCTTGAAAATTGACCACTTTTCACTCCTACTTTTGTCACCCTGTATATCATACAGTATATTAGCAAACACGATATCCAAATATGAATCTTGCAGTCATAAGAACGCTTGAATCATAAACACCTTTTTTTTTTTCAAATCGGTTCATTTTTCGTCAAGATATCCTCATTTGAACCTGAGCGAATTTTTGGGGTGGACCACTTCAATCTTTGATCTGTTTACTTAGCCTTTAATAAAATATTTTATCTGGAATATCGGAATTTGACAGAGCCCCAAAATACTCGCTGCATTGTCCTTCTAAATACCAAAACTGATCCTTTGAGTTACGCAGGTTTTGCCCCCAGGGTCCCCAGATGTTTTGATCCGTTTTTTATACAATGTACGAAATTGATACATCCCTATAACATGTTCCTTGAAATCTGGTCAGGCCAGGTCAGTTTATTTCTTCTACTCATAATCTCAAATTCCAAGAATGCTGATGCCTAATCACTGGATAGTGGATGGTAGCAGCTTTAGTCGGCTACGGCTTCCTTCTATTTGGTTAAATGTGTTTTTCTTCTTTTCAGAACATCTCTCAAGGTTGCACATGATTTTAAAACCGTTCATGTTGAGGCGCATAAAGAAAGATGTCGAGAACGAACTGTCAGATAAGATCGAAGTGATGGTGTACTGTCCTTTGACCACACGGCAACAGCTGCTCTACATGGCCTTGAAGCAGAAGATCAAAATCGAGGATTTGCTGCACTACAGCGTGGGCGGCGGGGATTCCCACACAGTTGACAAGAATTTCACGTCAAATCTAATGAATTTGGTCATGCAATTTCGAAAAGTCTGCAATCACCCAGAATTGTTTGAGAGAAGGGATGCCAAATCGCCTATACAGTTCACGCCGTGCGTTCTGCAAATTCCATTCATGTTGTACGACTTCAATGTTCGCGCCAAGTTGATTTTAAAAATCCAAAAGTACTTCACGTTCACCCCAGAATACATCGCCCATTCTGTCAAAAATGATCTGGCTTCGTCGTTATTCAGCTTCTGTTCGGCATTGAACATCTCGTTCGGTGAACTCAATGCGATCCTCCAGGGCGACATTCTGGCCAGATGGACCAATTACTACAACACAGAGAATAAACGCGAAATTTTATTTTATCGGAAAGTATGGAACAACAAAGACTTGGTGGAGCGCGCCACCGTGCGTTTCGATCACGAAATGAGGCTATGCACTCCGAGCATCACAAACAGCGATGCCATGTCTTGCTTAGTGTTTACCCGGAAGAGTACCGGAAACCGTGTCATTTACATGCACGCCGATCAGTATTACTATCCCATGCCTGAAACTGTCGAACACAAGAATATCAGACGTAAACACGTGGGAAACGGCGACGATTATGCCATAATAGACGTAGTGAACGATGAATCTCCAGAAACTTTATCCATTAAATGTGACTCGTACGAAAATCCGCAAGTTTTAAAACAGGTACCCACGGAATTGCCGTCGTTTTTGTTCTGTACGATGCCCAAGGTCATGAGCATGTTCCCAACGCTGTATTGTTCGTCGCGAAGGGTCGCTTGGCTAGCTCAGAGACACAACAACGAATTCAGTTACAATTCGCTCAACTACCATTGGTCGCACGCAACAGGCAACAAGTTCAATTATAAATCGGCGCAGAGCATCTATCCCTTACCCACAAGTGCAATTGATGATCTCAGGCCCACGAAAGGATGGTCACATATTGCCATTCCAGGTGAAACGCGTAGCCCGCTCTTTGAAATCGAGATTTATTGGTGATGTTTCTTCTTGTGTTGCAGATAAAGAAACATTGGTGACTGATTCAGGAAAATTATCTGTTCTGGATGGTCTGTTGAAGCGTCTGAAAGAAGAGGGCCATCGCGTTTTGATCTATTCCCAAATGACGAAAATGATAGATTTGCTTGAAGTGAGTATTTATCTTTGTCTTAAAATGCTTTTTACACCACCCTTCTTTGAAGGGAATAAACTACCTGCAAATACAGCAATGATTGGCTAAATCTACCGTTGATACTCCGCGCATATTAAGCCTCTCCCATAATATAAGTCAGGCCGTGCGGGGTGCGGGGCGTTCACCACGCTAGAGAAAACCCGCTGTCCAAAAGCCCAAGATGATAAACAGATATTTATTGTTCATTCTGAACATTTTATAAGGTTGGACTTTTTTGTGAAGCTCCTTTCAGAAATAAATAGCTGAAAATCAATCTACTGTCATGCCATCTTCGTGATTATGATCTTCATGAAAGTTAATTTGGTGAGTGTTTCAATGAAATTGCCATATATTGCTGGATTCATTCAGTTGTGTTAACTCCTAGTATACAGGGTGATTCATGAGTGACCTTACATAGGCTAATGGGAGATAGAGGACTTCAGGGCGAGTCACGATCCACAGAAAATTTTTTGTTTCTCCATTGGTTACGAAGATACAGGGTGTTTTGTGTTTCATATGAAACTTTGATAAGCGATATTTCTGAAACGGCGGGAGCTATTTTGTTGAAATTTACCAATAATGTTTCTGTGCTGGAACTTATCCAGAAGCCATACCGGGTAATTCAAAATCCAAAGCCGGGCTAGAAAAAATGTGCCCTTTTGTTATTTCATCATAAAGTACATTTTCTGACCGCTTTTCTGAAAAACTGCTGTCGGATTCGAAAAAGCTAAGGGAAAATGCTTCAAGAATCATTCTTAAATTTAGATGGCACACCTAAACCGTTTCGACAAGAAAATTAAATGAAAAACTTGTGAGTCAGTTTCCATTTTCTACCGGACATAATCGACTCATTGTTTGATTGAATCCATTCAAATTCATTTTTTGGCTTGTCCCTGTTGAATGTTGAAGGGCTTGGTTGAAAGAAAAATTCCAGAGCCGACCTTTTTTTTTTGACAAATTCGAGAGTGAAACACAAAAATTGGACTCGATTTGGTCGTAAAAAAATCTTCGGCTATGGAACTTTTCTTTCAACCAAGCCCTTCTATTCCACAGAGACAAGCTAAAAAATGAATTTGAATGAACTCAATCAGACAATGAGTCGATTATGTCCGGTTGAAAATGGTAACTTACCCACAAATTTCACTTTTAATTTTACTGTCGAAACAGGGCAGGTGTGCCATCTAAATTTGAGAGTGATTCTTGAAGCATTTTCCCTTAGCTTCTGGAATCCGATAGCAGTTTTTTAGAAAAGCGGTCTAAAAATGTACTTTTTGATCAAATAACAAAGGCGCACATTTTTTCTAGCCCGGCCCTGGATTTTGACTTACTCGGTATGGCTTCTGGATAAGTTCCCACAAATAAATATTACTGGTAAATTTCAACAAAATATCTTCAGCCGTTTCAGAAATATCGCTCATCAAAGTTTCACACGAAACGCACAAAACACCCTGTATCTTCGTAACCAATAGAGAAAACAACATTTGTTCTGTCGAGTCTGACTCGCCTCAAAGTCCTCTATCTGCCATCAGCCTATGTAAGGTCACTCATGAATCACCCTGTATATTATTAATCCAGTCGCTATGTTCAAAAAAATCGCATCAACTTCGGAAAAATTAGTAGAGGGCTGAAATTTTGTACACACATTCGTTTGATTTTCATGAATTGCCTGTAAAAAGTCCCCCAAACTCCGAACTTAGGAACTTTGGATAATCGCCATCAAGTGTTGAAAAGTCGTTTTTTCGGCAAAGATGTCATTTCTTCATTGCAGGATTGCCCTTTTTCTAATTGGATGATGCGTATTACAATATTGACAATAACCATACACTATTTCTACTTTTGCATAGATGGCGGATCCAAGATGGCATTGTTGTTGTTTTTATGGCAACTTGACGGTAGCTCCGCACAATCCAAAATTTGACTACGACATCACGAAGTGCTCGCACTATACTGTCTCGCACTCTGTATGGAAAATGCTGTCTCCAAATCGTCACAAAAGCTGTTTGAATTTGGAGGACCACTTGAACGTAGCCCCGCACAACCGAACTTTTAAAATCTAGCCACGGCATCATGAAATGCTGGCATGGACGAATGCTGTTGATTGTAAATTCAATAATCTCTGGATTAAGGACGGCATTTCCTAGTATTAAAAATGGCTGAAACAGACTGCGAATTAGCTGCAGAGCGAAAGATAAACGGATTCTTGTGGCGTGAATTTTGGCCAAATCTGTGCAGCTAAAAATGTAACAAAAAAATGTGCTGTGAAAATCTGGCTGAGTAAGTACAAAGTAAGTCGGCTGAGATGATTCAATAAATCCGCTGATCGTAAAATGGGGTCGATTTATCGGATACGTTACCCTTATTTTCTCAGGTTTGACACTTCATAATACACAAATTGATATTATCATAAATAGTCCGGACGTCAAGGCACAAAAATCGCACCAACCTTGCAAATAATGATCAAGGGATGAGACTTACCACAAATGTTTATTAGAGTTCTGAGCAACTTTTAAGAGGTGATGCCACGGTGGCTCAACTGCAGACACCATATACAGGGTGTTCAACAATTCAAAAATTCCAACTAGGAGCCAAACGAGTTGGAGTCATGAAAATCACCACGTAGATTCACAACTTCATGCTTGTTCGGAAAAAAACAAACCGCGTCTTGATATATTCGGATGTTTCTGAAAAATTCTGGAATTAGTGGTCAGTTTCATGAAAACTGACAATTTTCAATAACTCAGTCATTTTTCAAGATATTGGGTGAAATTTGGTACTACCATAAAGAGTAATGTCAGAAATTGTATGCCGTGTGCTGCCATAGTCCCCGCCTGCTATATTCGAAAATACGACAGTCAACTGTTTTTCTCCTTATGGCCGCCATCTTGAATTTGCCCATTATTGAATAACTGGGAAATCAATCGGTACTAGTATTTGTATTTTGTATTTTTGTATTTGTATTTATTTGTACGCTTCATTGTAGATTCTACACGTCATAGAAAAAAAAAACAATAGTGACAATTAACACTAGCATAGCCACCAATGAATAATAACGTCTTGCTTTGAACTGGGGAAGGGTCAAGCTCCTGACGCTCTCCGGCAGAACATTAAAAAAACTGATACCGATGCAATTAATGCCATGACGAGACCGCTCAATCCTGTGATAGGGAACGGCTATCTTTTGTCGATTTCTAGTGGTGTACCCGTGATACGAAGCATTTGTCCTGAAACTACTCGCATTCACCTTCACAAACAACAGACACTGCAGTATATACAAAGACGGTACAGTTAAAACCCTTAGTCGGGTAAATACAGGCTTACAGTGTGCAGCATAATCCGCCCCAGCCATAATTCTGATCACTCGCTTTTGCAGCCTAAATATTTTTAGGGATCCGGATGAACCTCCCCACGATAAAATTCCATAGCTCAACACACTCTGGAAGCGACCGTGATACAGCAACAGAATCGCATCCAAGTCCGCCACATGTGACAGTTTTCTGATTTGGTAGGTCAGTCTTACAAGTTTCCCACTCAATTCATCTACGTGCTTCCTCCAGCTCAATGCCGGGTCAAGGAAAATTCCCAAAAATTTGACCGACTCATCCGACAATGAGCCACTAGTATTGAATGAAATCAATTGCGTTTTATCAATGTTGATCTTCAAAAAATTCGCACTGAACCAATCCCTTACATGCGTCAAAGTGACCCGCTGCTGCCGCAATACACAGTCCTGCGTTTCAGCTTTGGTGACAAAACCTGTGTCATCAGCAAACAGAATGAAATCTGAAAATGACTTCAAATTTGATGGAAGGTCGTTTATAAAATAAAAAGTGAAAATAAAATAGGTCCCAAAATTGATCCCTGAGGAACTCCAGCTATAACAGTATTTAGAATAGATTTTTTACCATCAATTATCACAGTTTGTTTTCTATTAGTAAGGTACGATCTGATCATTTCATGTGGTCCACCCCTGATCCCAGTAATCATGGTCATAAGCAATAATATGAGTGCAAAAATAACTATACCCAGTAAGCAGCTCCTCTTTAATTGGCCAAAAAGAGCTGTTGAATCGGTGGACAATTTTTACGAGTTTCATAGCACTTTGGCGCCCACCATTGTCAAAATGACCACTGGAAAGATAAAGAAGGGTGTTTAAAATTATCCTTCATCTTTTTTGAGGTAGAAATCAAAACCATTTTGATTCAAGTTCGGTCGTTCCTGAAATAGCCTGATAATATTATGAAAAAATGGGTAGTTCAAAATAAAATTTCATACTTTTAAATGGCAGGGATTATAGTCTATTGAAAAGGAGTTTCTCACTGGGAATGGTTATTTTTGCATCAGGATTATTGCTTATGACCATTATTATTAGTACAGTTTAATTCCTCACTTATTCGATAATGGGCGACTTCAAGATGGCGGCTATGAGAAGAAAAATAGTTGACTGTCATATTTTCGAAGATAGTGGACAGGGACGATGACAACACACAGCATTCCATTATTGAATTGATTATTTACAAGACTACCGAATTTCACCAAAATATCTTGAGGAATCACTGATTTATTGAAAAATGTCAATTTTCATTAAACTGACCACTAATTTCAGGATTTCTCAGAAATGGTTGAAGATATGAAGACGCGGTTTGTTTTACCTCAACAAACATTGAATTTTGAACCAACATGGTCACTTTCGTGACTCCAACTTCTTCGGTTCAGGAGTTGGAATTTTTGAATTATTGAACACCCTATAAAGGCGTCTGCAAGTAGACCCACCGTGGCACCACTTCTTAAGGTGCGTTCAGTCAGCTTATTTAGCCGCAAATTTTAATTTTAGTCGTAAGCGCAGCGATGCTCATTGGCTGTCATGAACCAGCCTCCTCAGATCAGCCAATAAGCGATGCTGCGCTTACGACTAAAATTAAAACTTGCGGCTAAATAAGCTGACTAAACGCACCTTTAAAAGTTGCTCAGGGGTCAAATGAACATTTGTGGCAAGTCTCATCGCTTGATCATTTTTTGCAGGGTTGTAGAGCTTTCAACGTCCAGACTAATAGGAAGGTTGAAAATAAGTCTGGCTGATTTATGAAATTGGAAAATCAGTCTGGCACCATTCTCAAATATGCAGAAATGCAAGATTATTGCCCCTGTTTCCTCAGCCCTGAAAATTTTACACATGATAGTCTATACCGGGTGATCATTTGAATACTATCCACCTGCAACTCCCGATTCCTAGTCAATATTTCTTCGAGCAAAAACAGGTCGATTTTTATATCGAGGGGGACATCTGAAACATACATTGTCAAATTTCTATATTCAGCCCCCTCGCCCCCACCCATTCCAAAAATAAAATTTCAAATTACACTACCTACTTTGCGATACATCAAATTGAAGAAAATACACAATATTGCGCGGAAGTGGCGCTCCGACACGGATGTCATGCGAACTAAGAAAACGGTGAAAAGTTATCATCGCGCATGTTCAGGGCCGCTGTTCTTGAATCGTGTGAGAAAAATCCCTGGGAGTTTTATATAATCCGTACTACACTTCTGTAGCGAAAGTTGCCTAAAAACCACGATTTTAGGCAACATTCGCTACATCAGTGTACTGCGGAATGTATTTTACTCCCAGGGACTTTTCTCACACGATTCAAGAATAGCGGCCCAGAACTCGACAATGACATTGATTTCAGTGTTTGACGTTGACGTTTTGTACAGTTCTATCAGCAACTTGTGAAGTCTTCCGATTTAAAATGCATATTTGGCGCTCGAAAAGGTGTGTGCCACTCAGAGGACCGACTTTCGCCACACTATGCTGTCGTCAATACAATACAGCACTGATTAAATGAAATATCCCCAGACAATTTCGCGGTAAATTTGAATGTTATGGTTGAAGTGTTCCATGTTTTTTTATTTCGTAATTTGGGGCATTTGGGAATGATCCCTAACATATGTGCTTCCATGAATAGGTTGCGAGGGTTACTCCGATTTTTCTATGTAACCACTTCTACTTGAAAACGACGCATAATCCATTGAGCTTAGTTTGAGAATCACCTATTATACAGAGTAATATATGGAAGACTTGAAACGATTCACCTCGTTTTTTAGCGCATGGTAGGTCACGCAATATTGTGTATTGAATTCTCTTTTCGAAAAAAAATATTTAAATTTTTTTCAACTCTACCTCCCTTCTCCCTAAAAATTCTCTGGGTGTCCCTTTCAATATTCTGGAAGCCTCAATTCTCTTCAGTTTAGTCAGCATCATCCCCAATAGCATCAAAGAAGAGAATTTTCGGCGGAAAAAGTGCCACCCAAATTATTAACCCCCACCTAAACTTTGAAATTTAACAAAATAATACCCACTTTGTAATACATCAAATTAAAGGAAATTAAATTCCCTTTCTAAAAATAGTTTTTTTGAAATTTTCAACCCCTCCCCCATTTAATTGGACATTTGGAGTATTTTAGTAGGAAAACGGGGGGTTTTAAAAATTTCGAAAAAATTGTGTTTAGAAAGAGAATTCAATTCCCTTTAATTTGATGTATCGTAAAGTAGGTATTGTCATTTTAGATTTTTGAAGTGAGGAGGGGGGAGCGAAGGAGTGAATTTAGGTGGCACTTTTTCCATAGAAAATTTTCTCTTCCGATGCTGTGCAGGATGACGGTGACTGCATTGAAGAGAATTGAGAGGTCAAGAATATTCAATTGGACACTCAGAGAATTTAGGGGGGAAGAGGGATGGGGTTGAACATTTAAAAAATATTTTTTCAGAAAGAGAATTCAATTCCGTTGAATTTGATGTATCGCAAAGTAGGTAGTGTCATTTAAAATTTCAAAGTTGGGGTGGGTGGGGGCGAAGGGGCTGAAGATAGAAACTCGCTAATGTATGTTTTAGATGTCCCCCTCGATATAAAAATCGACCTGCTTTTGCTCGAAGACATTTACCCTAGGAATCGGGAGTTATTGCAGGTGGATAGTTTTCAAATGATCACCCGGTATGTACCATATTGTATGAAAAAAAAAACAAATCTGGCTGTTTTCAGCGGACACCAAGGCCTCGCCAGACTCTTTCGATGTTTGAAATTGCACGATCAATTTAGTATGCTCGGAAAGTTCTTGAAAACTTGGGGTACCCACTCTTTCTTGTTGTGTTGTTGTACTATTTTGCTCCTGACATGTGTAGATATGTGAGCGTGAATTTTTGCAAAAAATGGAATCAACATCCGTTTTTTGCGCAATTGGCGGTAATTCGCGAAAGCCCCTGAACAAATTTTCGGACTCAACCTCGAAGAAATGTTCAGAAGTACTGGAAATCCGTAAAGGGCACAACCTCCTCAAGTACAGGGATGTTAATTTGCCTGTATGACGAAAAATTCTCTGCCTCCCGGACTATTACACTGGCAAGACTTTGGTGATCTTTCATTTTAGCCAGTTTGCATTTTAAGAATTTAAGCTATTAAGGTGAGTTCAGACGTCCATTGGCTCTTATGAACCAGCCTTCTCAGAACAGCCAATAAGCGATGCAGCGCTTACGGCTAAAATTAAAACTTGCTACTAAATAAGCTGACTGAACGCACCTTTATTATAATAGTACTCCGGATAGCGACATTTTACCTAAGTCATTTCATCACGCGACAGACACGGCCATATCGGTAGTTTTTATGATGGCAAACAAGGAAAAAAATTGCTTAAAATTTGCATTGCTACATCATTGGAGATAATCAGTTTTAAATTCACACAAGTGATGTTGAGATCATCAAGTATCATAACGTAAGAACGATTTTGATCTGAACAATCCAGTGGCGTAGAATCAGGGGGTTTTCTATCTTATATCCACTTATCTGCTACGCGACTGGATATTTTTTGAAACTAATAATTTTTTGAATCTGTCTTTCGATTCAGAAAAAAAAGTTACTCTTGTGAAATTTTGATTGGAGGCTTCCTTTTCGAGTTATTCGAACTTGAAAGTTCTGAGTCGAAAAAATGGCTGGCATATCGAGGAAAACAGCAAACCCTTTAATCAATCTTGTTTTCAATTATTCATGTTGAATAATGTACCACTTTCTTTTTATTTTACTTACGTTGTGTGAGTTCATACCTAAAATTACTTTGATTTTACAGTTCAGTTACAGCAATTTTGAAGAAAGTTGAACTAGGAAAAAAATTTCATTAGCGGTACAGAAGCCGGGATGGAAGACAAATTTGCATGTCAGTCAAGGTATGTTACAATTCACGTTTCCCATGAGAACATCACGCATACCTGTGAGGATACAACTGGCGGTCTCTAGAAGCCGAATGAACTAGCGGAAATCTGCGCTCACAGGTATGCGCGCAAGTAATTTCTCGCATGGGAAAGGTGGATTATTTTTGTTCTCCAGTCATGTACCTATCTGCTTCTAAATAGCAGAGACTTGAATTTTACGTGTTTTTATCTCAAACTTTGAAATTTGCATAACTCGAAAACGAGGCCTCCAATCAAAATTTCACAGGAGCAACTTTTTTTTCTGAATCGAAAGGCAAATTCAAAAAATTATTAGTTTCAAAAAATATCCAGTGGCGTAGCAGATAAGTGGATGTAAGATAGAAAACCCCCTGACTCTACGCCACTGGATTGTTCAGATCAAAATCGTTCTTACGTTATGATACTTGATGATCTCAACATCACTTGTGTGAATTTAGAACTGATCATCTCCAATGATGTAGCAATGCAAATTTTAAGCAATTTTTGTTGCAAGATTGATCAGAAATCTTCAAACTAAATTACATATCTCGAAAAGTAAGCCTCCTATCGAAATTTTGCAAGAGCAACTTTTTGGTCAAAATTGAATGAGCAACAACATACAGGGTGTTTCAGGAATGATAGCAAAAAATTTAACTGTGGGAAGATCTTGTCGAAATATGACGAAAACCTATATACCATTTTGCAAAGTTCGGCCTAATGACGAAGATACAGCCCTCCAAAGTTCACTTTTTTCGGATTTCAATAATTTGTAACTCAGGAACATTTTGACAAATTTAGCTTTAATTCAGCGAAAGCTGGTTTGTCATAATTATCTATCAACCTGCCAAATTTAGAAAAAATCCAACTAGTAGTGTTGGAGTTATGAGGGTCGATAATTTAGAAGCATTTGAAGAAAAGTTGACTTGAGGTGACCCCTCATAACTTCCACGCCACTGATTGGACTCTTTCCAAATTTGACAGGTTGATAGATAATTATAACAAACCAGCTTATGCTAAATTAAAGCTAAATTTCTCAAAACGTTCCTGAGTTACAAATTTTTGAAATCCGAAAAAAGTGAACTTTGGAGGGCAGTATCTTTGTCATTAGGCCGAACTTTGCAAAATGGTATATAGGTTTTCGTCATATTTTGACGAGATCTACCCACAGTTAAATTTTTTGCTATCATCCCTGAAACACCCTGTATACATTGTATATAGTAATAATTATTGTGAAATAAAGTTCAAACTCGAAAATGGTACTGATTTTGGAAAATTCGCAGTGGGGAAAAAATTGGGGAGATAAAATGGGCGCAACCACCCCTATCTACGCCATGGGGCTGTTCTCACCAAATGTGTTATTCGAGGTTTATAGGAATATGGTTAGTGAATACGTGTAAGAAATTTGACGCAAATCGGTTGAACACAGTATGAAAGTTAAGTGAAAAGAACTGTATTTGTTTTCCAACTTTGAAAATTAATCTCTTTTTGAATCTCCGTTATTACGGGTTTTTGAACAAAATTTTCATATGCATGTCTCGTTCTTTTCTGATGCTCTATCGACTGGCAAAATCTTTGCGATTAAAAACGGGACACCTGTATACAGGGTGTTTCCAAAATGGTGATACAAACTTCTAGGGGAGATTCCTCATCAAAAAAGGACCAGGAAAAAATATAACTTCGATGTCCTAAAATGCTCCGTTAAAAAGATACAGGGTGTTCAAGTTGACTTTTTAAAATCGATTTTTTGACATAACTTTTGAACCGCTCAACTGATTTTGCTCAAATTTGGAGCAAGGTTAACCAGAATAGGTCTTTATCGAATAACAGCAACGTGTTTAGAAAAAAAAATCAATGGCGTAGATAATCGGGGGTGTCTTCATATTTCCCCCCCTATTTTTTACCCCCCTAGCTATTTTCCCAAATTGTTCTAATTTTTTGATTCTACGTCCAATTTAGAAAAAAAGTTACTCTTGCAAAATTTTGATTAGAGGCTTCATTTTTCGAGATATTTGGGTTTAAAACTTTGGAAAACATCTCGAAATCGCCACTTTTAATGAGCCCAAATTTTTAATCCCTGAAAACTTCTCGTTTCTCAGAAAAAATAGTGGTTTATCAACTTAGAAATTCTAGAAAACCTATTTCTGCTGAGAAATCATGAGTTTTTTTGATTCCAATTTTTAGGCCTTTGAAAGTGGCAATTCGAGATGTTTTCCAAAGTTTCATACCCAGATATCTCGAAAACGGAAGCCTCCAATCAATATTTTGCAGGAGTAACTTTTCTCTCTAAATTGAACGTAGAATCTAAAAATTAGAACAATTTGAAAAAATAGCTAGGGATGTAGGAAATAGGGGGGGAGATATGAGAACACCTCCCATTATCTACGCCCCTAAACTTTTTTCTCAACACTTTACTATTCTTTGATAGAGACTTATTTCAGTAAACTTTGTTGAAAATTTTAACAAAATCTGTCACACAGTTCAAAACTTGTGTCAAATGTTCGAACATCTCGAAATTGTCACTTTCAAAGGCCTAAAAATTAGAATCCAAAAAAAACTTACGATTTCTCAGCAGAAATAGGTTCTCTAGAATTTCCAAGTTGATAAACCACTATTTTTTCTAAGAAACGAGAAGTTTTCAGGGGAAAAAATTTGGGCTCATTGAAAGTGGCGATTTCGAGATGATTTCCAAAGTTCCAAACCCAAATATCTCGAAAATGAAGCCCCTAATCAAAATTTTGCAAGAGGAACTTTTTTTTCTAAATTGGACATAGAATCCAAAAATTACAACAATTTGGGAAAATAGCTAGGGGGTAGAAAATAGGGGGGAAATATGACAACACCCCCCATTATCTACGCCCCTGAATTTTTTTTCTAAACACGTTGCTATTATCCGATAGAAACCTATTCTGGTTGACTTTGTTCCAAATTTGAACAAAATCAGTTGAACGATTCAAAAGTTATGTCAAAAAATCGATTTTGGAGATTCAACTTGATTTTTTATTCCACAAATAGCACCTCTAAATTGACTCACTTTAATATTCTATTTCATTTCAATTTTTATAATTTTCAATATGAACACCCTGTAACTTTCCAACGGAGCATTTTAGGACACCAAAGGTATATTTTTTCCTGGTCCATTTTTGATGGAGAATCTCCCCTAGAAGTTTGTATCACCATTTTGGAAACACCCTGTACAGTATGTTCCATTTTTACGCTATAACAAAAACAACGATTTTCTTCGAATGGAATGCCCCACTTTTGATTCCATTTTCTTGTTAAGCTCTCCAAGCTCTTTCATAGGTGTATTTTAGTTTCTTCAGTTTGTGGCAGTGTTACCAACTAAAAATTGAAAATTGAAATTCTATGGAATTTTAATGTTCATTTTGGAGAATCGTAGGGGCCTCGTTTTTCAGAAACAAGGAATGAAATTTGGCACAACACGAGTCGAATAAGAAATGAATAACTCTATCATCAAAAACTTGGGATTCAGTGATACAGGTGTGCACAATAGTTCTTCTTCCTATACAGATTAGGCTCTTCTGCGACGGCGTGGACAGGTATAGGTCATAGCGGCTTATTTGATCAGGCCATAATTTCGAACAAATGATCAATTTCACCATTACAATTAACAAATGGATGCATGGAATGCGTCAAAATTTGTGCTAGAGCATGTAAAAGTATAACATTTTCCTATGAAAGTAATCAAGAAGCTAAATGATTGCTTGATTTCTCATATATTTCGATATTAAAGTTGAAAAATTTGTGGTGAGATTCTGATCCGAGGATGGACTGTATAACTGGTTGCCTGCTCGTTGACCGTTTATGTTTTAAACCCACGTCTCACGTGCAATGTGCCCTGTGTTAACCTCAAATATTTGGCCGAGAAAAGTCATCACATCAGAGAAAAGTGTCCGTCGATTTAAGGTAAACAATAGACTTTATGCTTCAATGTTTACATGGTTTATTCATTTATGGCACGTGTGTCAGTACAGTACTGTCAGTTCGGAATGTTCGGATGTAATATTGGTTGCCTAACCTGATGATAAAATAATACAAAAAGGCCTGGATCCCTCACTGAACCTTCTCGTCTCCCTCTAGCATTCACCATTTAGCTTCTTAATAACTATTTCACACAAAAAACAACTCATTTGATAAGAAACGCAACGTTTTCCAACGTATTGTACACAAATTTTCCAGTTTGTTCGAATGTAGCACAAGTTGCCTAATCAAAAGTTGCACATGCGTCTAGAACACTATGTATAGGAACAGGAACTATTTTTTTTCGAACTTCGCGAAGGACCATGCACGATTCTTACGGAAAATGGGTCTCGTCAAATTTCCTAATAGGACTGTGTATCTTACGTGTTATCCGGGCCCATGCGCGTATAATTAGGCGCTTAATATGAAACTTCCAGACAAATAGCGTCTGTTAACACGTTACATGATCAGAAAAACTATCAATAATCGTTTGTGTAAGTGAAATTTTCAACTATTGATGCTCACTGTTTGTGAGTTGTGAGACTGATGTTATTTCAATCTTTTAAACATAAAAAACAATCATTTTGAAGGTGGAATAGGAAGGCACGCTTTCGGTTCTTACAAGAAATAATGAAAATAAACACTGCGTCATGACAAGTGTAGAAGCGAGAGTCGATACGATGAAGTAAAAGGTTTCATTGCGTGCTTTCCACCTAGCCCCAAGTTCGGTACACCTGCCATTTACGCATGTGCGAGTGCCAAACGGTGCTTTCCATCTACGTGTTCCTACTCGGTTCTACGCCGTTCATTGGATCACCTAAAACTTTGTGCCACACCATAGAACATGTGCCGTCTGGTGGTATTTGTACCGTCTAGGTGGAAAGCACCCATTTTATTCCGTTTCCGCGAACACGTGGCGTGGAAGTTTTGGTCAGGGCCCTCTCCGAGTCTCCTCTAACTGAAAGCCTCTCGGGCCAAAGGTAGGCGAGCCGCGAGAGCCACTCTCATATGGTACGTTTCAGGCAATCCTTGCTACATGAATGTACTGCGGATTGCATAAGACTATCCGGCCCAGAAGCTAGGCAGGAGAACGGCAGAAACCGTATCCGGGGTTGCCAAGTGAACAAGAAATATAAATTTCAATTACTTCCATATAATAATTTCCCAATTTTGAACTTTCATTCAGTATGGTGTCAGATTCCCTAATTAGAAGAGCGCAAGGAAACATCTTCCAAAACAAATTGATTTTATAGTGACTGTTTGAGGTGACAGTATATGTAATATAACGTATTATTGGTAACGGCGGCCATGCCAAATCTGACAACATCGCGATTAACAGACTGTGGATCATTTGCGAAGTAAGCAAGGAACTTCCAATATTTTTATTATTTTGTGAAAAAGAACTATACAAAATAGAAATTTGGCTTGCGACTGGTTCTTCTTCACATTTTTAATAACTTTTTTGTATCTATCTGGAGACTTAGTCATGAAATAGGCTGGTATTCCATAGAAAAGTCGATATTTGTCTGTATGTTTCAAATTTGGCACTAAATAGCGACAGTTGCGTCCATGTTGCATCTGCGCCGTCGGGTCAGGAGAACGCACTTGATTTGTTTAGTTTACCTTAAGGACGGAGGCATATTGGTGAAATAAGCGTTGCGAAATCAATCCGTGTGGGTTTATTCCTTGACGGATTCTGACCATTTTGGTCTCTTTCGAAAGCTACAAGGATGTACTTTGGTTTGAGTCCATTGGCATTTCCGAAATCCAAGAAAAAAATTTAAATTTTGACATTTGAGAAAATTATTTTTGGATTTTGGAAATGCCAATGAGCTCAAACCAAAGTACATCCTTGTAGCTTTCGAAAGAGACCAAAATGGTAAGAATCCGTCAAGAAATAAACCCACACGGATTGATTTCGCAACGCTTATTTTACCAATATGACTCCGTCCTTAATTCGGATTCACGAATAGATGCCTAAGTATAAACGTGCGACGAGCGTGCAGCGTGCATGATAATTTGATAATATCATTAATAATAATTATGATAATGCGAGTGATAATGCTGGTTGGCTTGGCTTGGCGGATAACATAAACGGTTTTCACTTTTTCTAATCGAACAACAAAAATACTGAATTTAGGATCATTGATAGGTATTCATTATAAGTAAGTTCATTTATTTATTTATTTATTTATTTATTGACAATGAGTTAAGGTGCGCTCAGTCAGCTTATTTAGCCGCAAGTTTTAATTTTAGTCGTAAGCGCAGCATCGCTTATTGGCTGATCTGAGGAGGCTGGTTCATGACAGCCAATGGGCGTCGCAGCGCTTGCGACTAAAATTAAAACTTGCTGCTGAATAAGCTGGTATTCCATAGAAAAGTCGATATTTGTCTGTATGTTTCAAATTTGGCACTAAATAGCGACAGTTGCGTCCATGTTGCATCTGCGCCGTCGGGTCAGGAGAACGCACTATTTTGTTTATATGTTTTAACCCAATTTGACACGAGCCAGAATCCGTCGTCTGTTACCCAAAAAAATGGACAGTTTTTTTTCTTCTATGTACAGGGTGAGTCATTGATATGGGCGAGCTCAATTACACCTACGCCATGAATGATATCGAAATGAACTAAACGGCACTGCAAACGGGAGGTCAAAGTGTTGTTCGTAAAATTATTTTGCTCTATACAGGTGCCCCATTTTTGCAGAGCAGTTTTTGAACGAGCTTTTTTAAATGGCACCCCCTTTATATTTTTGCATATTTGGATTTGCCTTTTCTCAAGCATTACAAATTTGTTTAGTTTTTGCTATTCGCTTCAACTGTTCAGAAGTTATTATTTTTTTGCGTTTGTAGGCACTTACTAAATAAATCGCAAGGCACTTGGTGTTCAGGTTATCAAGTTGGGACTTTGCTCATGTTTAGGCAATAGCATAGGGTATCTTTTGTCGGTAATATCGCCTATTTCCGTTTCGGTATTACCTTGCTGTGACACATTGATTTTTGTAAACTTTGAAGGGACATAACTTAATTTTTTCAAATAGCATCCCCTGTTTTTAGCGCATTTTCCATCTTGATGAAAATCGCTATTGCAACCGCTTTGTCCGTCCGTCCGTCCGTCCGTCCGTCCGTTCCTCGAACTCCTCCCAAACTAGACGACCTAGCTTTCTAATTTTTTCGCTGTTACATAGCTGCCACTCCCAAAGGAGGGCTAGGCTATATTGGATGTCTATATTGCGCCGCCAACATAGAGGAAACCGCCCCCGATAATCTTGAAATAACATAATATTGCACTTTCTACCAGACCTGATGCTCTGGTGTTCTCATTTTTTGAATAATACATAGTTGCCACTTATAAACGTAAGCCAAGAAACATTCCGTCTTCAATATGCGCCGCCGACATGAAAAAAACTGCTAAAAACCGCCCCCAATCACTTTAAAATGAAAAACATAAACCCGAAGACATAGCGATCTGATTCTTTCGGTATATAAATAGCTGACTAAAAATGGGAAAGGATAGGCCACTTTTGGTTAGTCGCCGCCCCCAGATTCCGCCCCCAAACGTTAAAAAGTGCAACTTTCACAAATGTTACTGATTGAGATGTTCCCTTAAACATTTAGGAACGGCCAACTCAAATTGTGCAATATTTGCTCAGCCGAACGCTGCCGCTCCCACACGCCGCCCCCAAAGTAAAAGATAAATGAAAAACATGAACCCGAAGACATAGCGATCTAAGTTTTTCGCTATGTGGATAGCTGACTAAAAATGGAAAAGGATAGGCTACTTTTGATATGACGCCGCCTCCAGCTTCCGCCCCCCCCCCCCCCCAAAAAAGTGCAACTTCCAACAATTTTCACTGATTTAGCTGATAATGTTACCTCGAACATTTAGAAACTCTTTTCTTAAACTGTGCAAGAATTCCTTTGCCAAACTCTGCCGCTCCCACACGCCGCCCCCAAAGTGAGAGATGAATGTAAAACATTAACCTGAAGACATAGCGATCTAATGCTTTCACTATATCGATAGCTGACTGAAATTAAAAAAATATAGGCCACTTTTAATCAGCCGCCGCCTCCAGCTGCCGCCTCCAAACAAAAAAATGCAACTTTCACAATTTTCACTGATTGTCATATTTCCCTCACATTTAGAAACTCCCAACTCAAACTGTGCAACAGTTACTTTGCCGAATGCTGCCGCCCCCACACGCTGCCCTCAAAGTGAGAGATGAATGAAAAACATAAACCCGAAGACATAACGATCTAATTCTTTCGCTATATGGATAGCTAACTAAAAATGAGAAAGAATAGGCTATCTTTGACATGTCGCCGCCTCCAACTTCCACCCTCAAAAAAAAAAGTGCAACTTTCAATAATTTCCACTGAATTACATTTTAATGTTACCTCAAACATTCAGAAACTTCCAACTCAAATAATAATAATAATAATAATGTCTTTATTCATACAGACTACAATACCAAAAATATACTGTGTACCAGCGGCGAGGTCTAGCATGGCTACTCAACTAACCGCTGAATACTAAATCTACTAACTTAAGAGATTTTTCGATAATAAAAATAACATTAAACAATAAGTAACCAAACAGAAGTCAAATAGAAATTCAAAGTAAAAATAATTCAAAATCAAAAGTTAACAAGAGGAAATAAAATGAAATGAACAATATAACTTTAGAACACAAAATGAATACCTGCATTTCACTGGACTACCGGACACCCTCTTTTCTCCAAAATGAATTTTTTTATAGCTTTTTTAAAACTGTAAAACGAGGAACAATGACAAATACTAAGCGGTAATGAATTGAAAACCTTGACAGAGCTATAGCTGAAGGACCGCTGGAAGACAGCCGAGCAGTGTCTGGGAACACTGAACCTCATTCTATGTCGAGTCTGCCTGCCGTGAATGTCATAATTGCGGACCAACTTTTCAGTCAAATATCTCGGTTGATCAGAAGTCATCAGCTTGTAGGTGAGGTTGCTTAAATGTATGAAAAATCTTTCGTCCAAGTTGAACCATTTAGATTCCATAAATTGTGGAAGAATTTCTTTGCCAAACTCTGCCGCTCCCACACGCCGCCCCCAAAGTAAGTGATAAATGTAAAACATAACCCTGAAGACATAGCGATCTAATTGTTCCGCTATATAGATAGCTGACTGAAAATGGGAAGAGATAGGCCACTTTTCGAGTCGCCGCCTCCAGCTCCCGCCCCCAAACAAAAAAAATGCAACTTTCACAATTTTCACTGATTGTCATATTTCCTTGAACATTTAAAAACTCTTAATTCAAACTGTGCAACAGTTACTTCGCCGAATGCTGCCACCCCCACACGCTGCCCTCAAAGTAAGAGATAAATGGAAAACATAAACCCGAAGACATAGCGATCTAATTCTTACGCTATATGGATAGCCGACTAAAAATGGGAAAGAATAGACTACTGTTGATTAGTCGCCGCTCCCAGCTCCCGCCCTCAAACAGAAAAATATATTGATAAGTGAAAGAATTTTCATTCAAATCTATTTCATTGGCAAGTACCCCATTCTGATAACACAATATCACAATGAGTTTCGAATGAAGAAAGTGGGCAAGGAATGGTGTTTCTCCTTCAACCAAATTTCTTTACGTTCACAATATGCCTTTTTGAGAAAATGCGCTACTGAGACTCACGCACGTGAAGGCATACTCACTTGTTTATTTCTTATTCGTATCAAGCGTCCCATTTTACATCTTTTTCACCTCTTCATGTTTTTTTCTCAAAAGTTGATGATTTGGAAAATAATTCAGTTTTTCTAAAAACTGGACAGAAATTTCATCGAATTTACTTAGCGTGCAATAAAAATCAAGTAATTCTGACAACCAATGTCAAAGTGACTTCTATTGTACGTCACTTTTGAATTTTGACAAAAAATGATCAAATGAAAATAAAAAATGCTACGGAAAGCCTCTCAAATTATTTCTCTCATATTTTCCCTGGTTTTGACTTGAGCTTCATACACCCGATCGTAAACAAGGCCCTGAGGGAAAAATCGGATTGGTCAAGTCAGGTGACCTCGCAGGCCATGGCACCGGATCAAGTAATCAACTTAAAAATCAAACTAATTCTAAATCCAAACTGCATCAACTAATTCTGACAACCAACGTCAATATGACTTCTATTGTACGTCACTTTCAAATTTTGACAAGAAATTATTATGTAAAAATTGAAAAACTCAAAATGTCGAAACAGGAAAAAAATTAGTATATTACATACCAAGGTTGAGAAGTGAGCTATTATAGCGTGAGCACCGTTTAAATCCCGAGCTGCGTAGCGGCGAGGGAGATACGTGCGAAGGCTATAATAGCCTTCTCAAGCGCGGTTTATATACGATTTTTTTCACTACTAGCAAAGCAGATCCAATTTGTGAAGTTCCAAAATTTTACAAAAAAGCTCTGCAATTATTGTAGATGTCAAATACCAAGTCATCTTCGAGCATTTTGAAAGTTTTCAACTTCAAATACTATTCGCCGGGATGATGATGACAATGAATGACGGTCGCGAGACACCTTTCGAATTGTGCGAGGCAGCAGGTAAGGCCACCAATGACTTCTGTCAGCAAAATAAAAAACCAAAAACGATTTAGGTACATGAAAACGCATGCAACTTTCAAGAACCGGTCCCTTTTGAGAAAACTGCATCCTCTAACAATAACAGATTGTAAATGATATGTGTGCTGATCGAGAAGTGAACACAGGTAATTGGGAATAATTCTAAAAAAGTAGATAATGTGAGGTTATATGTTGTACTGACCAACCGACCATTCGGCCTTCAGCTGCTTTTTCACAAAACCAACCAAATTCACATACACCACATCAAGTTCTGCATTAAATAAGACCCGGTCAAACAATTTCTCGACCTTTTCGTGTAAATGAGCTGCCGTTGTCCAAAATTTGATGAGATTCAAACGCCAAGTCGCCAAACGTCAATCATACGAAGCGGTTGATAATATGCACGGCCTGTTTGATTGTGTACGTTAATCGGACGAAGCGGTTAATAATATGCCCGGCCTATCTGATTTTACAACAGGTTGTGAAATTTCACTTCACGACCTCTAAAACAGGTCAATAATGACATACTTCACAGCTAGTAGTGGAAAATAGTATATTATATACCAAGGTTGAGAAAGTATTATTATAGCTGAAGCGCCAGTTTAGATCCCGAAGCGCAGCTGAGGGATATAAGGCGCTGAAGCTATAATAATTTTCTCAACCGTGGTTTATATAGTATTTTTTTTACTACTAGAAAACTGCCATTCTAATTCAGGGAGAGGTTAATAATGATGCACTTCACGGCTAGTAGTGAAAAATAGTTATTTATGTAGTAAGAGCGTAAAGCGACTGTTTTAGGCCCGACGTATGTAAGTTGTGCCCGAGCATAGCGAGGGCACATTCAGACAGAGGGCCTAAAACAGGCTTTACGCTTGAGCTGCATACAACGTTTTTTACACGACCCATTCTTTTTTTGAATTTGATTTTGAACCATAAAAGCCGAAAAACTGAAAAGCGATTATAGATCGATCTAGTTAGCAATGACATTATGGGCACCTATGATTTTGTTTTTACTTGTCATTTAATAATTATCACTAGTGTCAGTGTCTTTTTTATTGAAAAGCATTCAGCAAGAATTTTCGTTTTTGAGGCGCTGCACTCCTCCTGCCGATGGCGATGGCTTCTCGAGTCACACTTGATCTTTTGCCGGAGAAGTCCAAAAAAAATACATGAGAACGTAGGTATACCTATACTTAGCTGAAAAATCCAAGGTGGTGAAGCCTTCTACTTTGTGGTCCGTGTTTTCCATGCTGAAGACAACCTTTTCAGTTAAGGACGACACGGATTTTACCGCAAAGTTACAGCCTACGTAAAGAGACAGGCAGACGGATACCTACAAACCAAAATATTCATTCGGCTACACGTTTTATGATGGCAACCACGGCTTCGGGCCTGAAATCGCGCTCTTGTATCGAAAACGGCTATTCAAATTTAGTATTCGCCTGCCCCCTCAAGAAAACTGAGCACGGAACTCTGAGAAATAGGAATCCGGCCATAGCCGTCAACGCACATAACCTCACTTTTGGAGTTTCGAATATGTGTATTTCAAAGCAAACAATTCAACGAGAAGCTTAATAAGTAAAACCATACACCCTTCTTCGCCTTTGGGGGTGTCCCAAATGCCTCTGAGCTGTGCATTTAAACAAATTTATTAGTTTGTGACATTTGATAATAATTACAGGCATTTGTTTTTTGACGCTTAAAAAACCAAGGCCCGAGGGCGTAAAAGTAAAAATTTTACGCCCTCGGGCTAAATGAGCCACTTTACACCTGAAAATGAGGGTAAAAAGGCTCATTTTACACCCGGTCGTGTAAAATAGTTATTTATGTAGTAAGAGCGTAAAGCGACTGTTTTAGGCCCGACGTATGTAAGTTGTGCCCGAGCATAGCGAGGGCACATTCAGACAGAGGGCCTAAAACAGGCTTTACGCTTGAGCTGCATACAACGTTTTTTACACGACCCATTCTTTTTTTAAATTTGATTTTGAACCATAAAAGCCGAAAAACTAAAAAGCGATTATAGATCGATCTAGTTAGCAATGACATTATGGGCACCTATGATTTTGTTTTTACTTGTCATTTAATAATTATCACTAGCGTCAGTGTCTTTTTTATTGAAAAGCACCCAGCAAGAATTTTCGTTTTTGAGGCGCTGCACTCCTCCCGCCGATGGCGATGGCTTCTCGAGTCACACTTGATCTTCTGCCGGAGAAGTCCAAAAAAAAACATGAGAACGTAGGTATACCTATACTTAGCTGAAAAATCCAAGGTGGTGAAGCCTTCTACTTTGTGGTCCGTGTTTTCCATGCTGAAGACAACCCTTTCAGTTAAGGACGACACGGATTTTACCGCAAAGTTACAGCCTACGTGAAGAGACAGGCAGACGGATACCTACAAACCAAAATATTCATTCGGCTACACGTTTTATGATGGCAACCACGGCTTCGGGCCTGAAATCGCGCTCTTGTATCGAAAACAGCTATTCAAATTTAGTATTCGCCTGCCCCCTCAAGAAAACTGGGCACGGAACTCTGATAAATAGGAATCCGGCCAGAGCCGTCAACGCACATAACCTCACTTTTGGAGTTTCGAATATGTGTATTTTCAAAGCAAACAATTCAACGAGAAGCTTAATAAGTGAAACCATACACCCTTCCCCGCCTTTGGGGGTGTCCCAAATGCCTCTGAGCTGTGCATTCAACAAATTTATTAGTTTCTGACATTTAATAATAATTACAAGCATTTGTTTTTTGACGCTTAAAAAACCAAAGCCCGAGGGCGTAAAAGTAAAAATTTTACGCCCTCGGGCTAAATGAGCCACTTTACGCCTGAAAATGAGGGTAAAAAGGCTCACTTTACACCCGGTCGTGTAAAAACAATATTATTTATTGATGTAGTGCAACCAATCAATAGTAATAACATTTACTAATACATTTGCAATCGTAAAAACTGTTGAAAATGACAAAATTTCTTGTCAAAATTCAAAAGTGACGTACAATAGAAGTCACTTTGACATTGGTTGTCAGAATTAGTTGATTTTCATTGCACGCTAAGTTTAATCGATGAAATTTTTGTCCAGTTTTTAGAAAAACTGAATTATTTTCCAAAGTATCAACTTTTAAGAAAAGATATAAGAGGTAAAAAAGATGTGAAATGAGACGCTTAATACGAATAAGAAATAAAAAACAGGAGGTGCCATTTGAAAAAAATGAAGTTATGGCCCTTCAAAGTTCACCAAAATCAATGTGTCACAGCAAGGTGATATCGAAACGGAAATAGGCGATATTACCACCAAAGAATACCCTATGCTATTGCTTAAACATGAGCAAAGTCCGAGGCAAAGTCCCAACTTGATAACCTAAAAACCAAGTGCCTTGCGATTTATTTAGTAAGTGCCTACAAACGCAATAATTTTTAGAAAAAAATTAATTACTTCTGAACAGTTGAAGCGAATTGCAAAAACTAAACAATTTTGTAATGCCTGAGAAAGAGCAAATCCAAATATGCAAAAATATACAGGGGGTACCATTTGAAAAAGCTTGTTCAAAAACTGCTCTGCAAAAATGGGGCACCCTGTATAGAGCAAAATAATTCTACAAACTGCACTTTGACCTCCCGTTTGCAGTGCCGTTTGGTTCATTACGATATCATTAATGACGTAGGTGTAATTGAGCTCGCCCATATCAATGACTCACCCTGCATAGGAGGTTGAAAATGGGTATTTTCAAGGTAAAAAATATGCTCCCACGTAAATAAGACCATTTCAGTGTCCTTTTCAACATATATGGCTCATTTCATGACAGTTCCTTCTTTTCTTAAAAAAAATCAACCCCCTTCCTCACCCCCAACCTTTACTTGTTGACATCAAATTCGAAATTACGTTGAAAAGTCCTCACGGGGGTGAGTCTCATGAGCGCATTTTCGGAGTGCAGATGAGTACACTGTTCACTGTTCCCTGTGAACAGATTGTCTCAAAACTAGAAATCATCAATCTTTATGAAAACACGAGTAGTCAGTAATAAATTAAAATAACAGAATGACATCAACCAAAACTAGAAGATATCCTGAATGAGTGAGAATATATATCGATCACAAGCACGGAGCCAACTTGTTGAACCACAGCGCAACGCCGCGACTTGAAAATGGCATCCGCATATAAGTGCATAAGTATAGATTCCACATAAAAATAGAGATATCTTCCTTAAGAATGGATCAATCAGGTTGATTTTTTCACGAAAAATTTCTTCATTTCTTTCTGAATCTTTCGTTCGCTGGATGTATGCATGTATCTAGAACAGTTTGCAAGATTTCTCGATGTAGAAGTTCACACTGTAGCGTTTAAAACCTACAAATGTGAAATCGCAGGGCGAAACCTTTTCTTAAAAGAATTATATCTTCTATTGCAATAAAGGAATCAAAATGATTCTTTCACTAAAAATGTATCCATCAGTTTACGCATATTTCGTTCGCTGCATGTATGCATGTATCTAGAACGGTTCGCAAGATTCCTCGATGCAGAAGTTCACACCGTAGCGTTGAATACCGACTTTTTAAACTTTTTTACTTTCCCGGCCCGTCCAAGGGAAGGTTATGTGATGATGCCACATACTTAAATAGCTATACCGCGCAAGAGAGACGTCCGACACCTGTAATTATGGGCGCCGCCATCTTGATGGTTATTTAGGGACTTTGGGTGGTGTGGACTGGCACCACTTCGCTAGTTGGCCACTTGACTAAGCACGACATTATTTTATTTCTCCCTCAAAGTACGTGGAATCAACACTAATAACATCAAGTGAGAATCAACAGGTGAAGAAAAGGTGTGCGATCATTCCAGCATCCAAAAGTTCGGTTAACTACGTGATGTTTATTTACACTGTCAAAAAGCTCTCACTTGACGTTTCGTTTACTCAGAGTACAGTGACTCCCAACCATCCAACTCGATGTGAGTATTTCGTAATTTCAAGAAAACTAAATACACTTACGTGATGGTACTTGAGAAAACTGGATCGCTATTGTAAAATTGCAGAAGGTTTGATCAGTTTCACGGGCCTTAGGATATTTTGTGGTAGCTATATAGCTCGGTATTTTGAGATACACTGGAAATTAACCATCAAAATGGCGTCATTCTCTAACTCCTTTTATTACGCGGCGCAGCAGAATGCGCAATAGGTTCATGAGCGGTATAGCTATTTAAGTATGTGGATGATGCAGGATGCCGGAAAAACGTTCTGACACGATAGCTGCCGAACCGATAGTCTGATCGACTTGAAATTTGGTATACAGACAGGGTCTTGCTGTTAAATGAGCTGATTAGTTTTTGGCTGTCATTTGTCAAACGGAAATGTCACTATCAAAATATGACAGAAGCTATATCTCACAGAACTTGACTTGCAAGATGCCGTTTGAAAGCCCATGAAAAACTGTATTCAGAACAGTTAAAAATTGTGCCTTGTCTGTCATCTGTCAAAAAATAAAAAATGTCAAAGTTCAAAACTTTACCATTCAATTATTCAAAATCTATCCGATGCATTGGGACCAAATTTGGCAGGAAGCAACAAAACATAACAGTCAAATTAAGTCTGCAGTTGCAATTTTCCACTATTTTTCCATCGGGCGTTATGAATTTTCAAAATTTCTCCTAGCCGTTGCCACTCGAGAGAACGACTCACCTGGATTCCCACCAGGATGAATGACTTGCTTTTGATGCAGCACTCCACTCAAAAATTCATTCCTGCACGAGGATCGACTTTTTTCGAAAATTTTTGACTGATATCGGAAGAAGATTGAACTGGGCGTCTTGTAGATCTATTTTTAAAATCGACACAGCTTCGGTTTCCCGACGGTAATTTTTTCAATAACAAATTTACATATTCCGTGAATTTGAAAAAACTGCAGCTTAAACTTCAACATGCGGTGAGCCACACGAAATAATCATTTTAGATGCAGACATGCTGCAAATGAAAATTGGAGAAAAGACTGAATTAATTTTTGGAGGAAAAATTTTCAAAATCGGACCAACGGTTTTCAAGTTTTCCTCTCTGGAAAAACTGGAAATTTTCCAACTTTTTATTCCGTGAACAGATTTCTACCATTTGTTTTTGAAGAATAGATAACTGGTTCTTGAACATTTTCCAATAATTTCTCTCCAATTTCCCGGGAATTTTCCTACTGAAAATATAAAACCGCTCATGCGATCGTGCAAATTAAGCGGTTCTGCCACGATAATTACCGAATTATTGATTCGATCAAATCGAAATCAGGTACGAAAGCATAAGTTCAGCCTGGAATGACCTGATTAGACTTCAGGTAGATGATTTTGATCGGAAGCCTTCAGGAAACGAAATTCAATACAGAAAATATTTCAACTCGAATGGGTAGCTCATGGCCTTGGTACGCGAATCAAGAAAAATTTTGCCGAAATAATAATGAACAATTACAAAAATAACATTTTGGTGTAGGGCGGCTTCGCCGATCAAGTGCTGGATTCGCGGTAAGATGTAGAAAGTTGCGATATGCAGGCAACTACAATTTTTCAATGAAATACATCACTGCATGTACGGCATTATATTCAGAGAACAATTTGAACTTTCTTTTGACAAAAACCCACTTCGATCCGACCGTCGGGTCAATTGTTATCAATTTTTGAAAACGACCGCAAAGCCACGGCTCGGCGCATATTACACGACCCTACAAATTTAAAATCAGACGTGCCGAAATAGTAATTGAACATTTTGAAATAGCCAATACTAGGTACCTGAAGGATAATGGCACTCAAATTACGGAACATGTTCGCTCAATAACAAAGAAAAAAAGTAGGTAGGTATCACTAAATATCATGTGACAGGCTACCATTTTTTCGGTTTTTCGATAAAAAAGAAATGTTCCAATTCAAAAGTGAACCCGATATTCGTGTTCAGGAGGTCGAAATCAGTTGGAGAACATTTTTTTATATAAGTAACAGAATGACGCTTATGTGGCCGGTTTGTCTGTCTGTCTGTCTGTCTGTCCGAGTCCGTGCAGAAATTAAGACGCTGTACTCCTTCTCGAGAATTGAAACAAGAGTCTTGGAACTTTTTTCCGATTAATAGCTGATGTCCCCAAGGGTGGCCAATGGGCACTATTTTTGTTATCCATACATCGTTATCATTATTCTCAAAAAACAGAGATCTCCTGTGCACTTCGATGAAGTTGAACTTCTCCTCGGGAAATAAAGCTACAGCCCTTGAAGATTGAACTTTATCCGGTGGATAGCTTAGGTCCTCAAGGACCAAATAGGCAGGTTGGCTTTTATAATTCGGCCGCCATCTTGGCTGCCATATTGAAATTTCTTATTAGTGGAACGATTGTCATGAAACTTGAAACTTACCCTTGTCTAGTACGATCATTCTTATTTTCAAGCCAAATTTCATGATTGCTTCACCATCTTGGCCGCCATATTGAAATCTCTTATACGTGGAAGGATTTTCATGAAACTTGAGAGTTACGCTTGTCTCGTACGATCATTCCTATTTTCAAGCTGAGTTTCATAATTCTGCCGCCATCTTGGCCGCCATATTGAAATCTCTTGTTAGTGGAACGATTTTCATGAAACTTGGAACTCACCTTTTTCTAGTCTTGAAATTAACGTAGGAAAACACGTAGTTTGCAATTACTTGCATTTTCCTCGATTCATGAGAAGATTTTTTTTCAAAACTGATGCGAAAAAATGACTGAACTGAACGTATACTTAACTAATCGCCTGCTCACTGGTGATCACTCTTAGATAAATGACTCAATTTTTAGCGCACTTCTCCAAACGGGAAGGCGCTTTTGTCCTCGCTTTGTCCGTCCGTCCGTCCGTCACAGCATCTAGTCCTAGACGAAAAGGTTTTTGCGAAAAAATTTTACTCCATTGGGTAGCTCATGACCTTGTATCCCGAACCAAGAAAAATCTCGACGAAATAATAAACAATGACAATAATAACAATTTAGTGTGACGCGGCATCGCCGTTGAATGCTGCATTTCAGAAGCCGGCCTGATCTCGAAAGTTATCACATGCGAGGAAGTACCCGATCTTATCATTTTACCATAATACATATGGGGAGTTATATTTAGAGGATGATTTGAACTTTATTTTAATGAAAATTTCACATCGGTGCGAGGTGCAGGCCAATAGTTATTAATTTTTGAAAATGACTCTGAAACTACGGCTCGGCCGCAAATGATTTATTCGTTGCTTGCTGGTGCTTGATATCCTTTCCTCCGAACAAAACGAAATTCAATACAGAAAATATTTCAACTCGAATGGGTAGCTCATGGCCTTGGTACGCGAATCAAGAAAAATTTTGCCGAAATAATCATGAACAATTACAAAAATAACATTTTGGTGTAGGGCGGCTTCGCCGATCAAGTGCTGGCATTCGCGGTAAGATGTAGAAAGTTGCGATATGCAGGCAACTACAATTTCCTAATGAAATACATCACTGCATGTAGGCATTATATTTAGAGAACAATTTGAACTTTCTTTTGACAAAAACCCCACTACGATCCGACCGTCGGGTCAATTGTTATCAATTTTTGAAAACGACCGCAAAGCCACGGCTCGGCGCATATTACACGACCCTACAAATTTGAAATCAGACGTGCCGAAATAGTAATTGACCATTTTGAAATAGCCAATACTAGGTACCTAAAGGATAATGGCACTCAAATTACGAAACATGTTCGCTCAATAACAAAAAAAAGTAGGTAGGTATCACTAAAAATCATGTGACAGGCTACCATTTTTTCGGTTTTTCGATAAAAAAGAAATGTTCCAATTCAAAACTGAACCCGATATTCGTGTTCAGGAGGTCGAAATCAGTTGGAGAACATTTTTTTATATAAGTAACAGAATGACGCTTATGTGGCTGGTTTGTCTGTCTGTCTGTCTGTCTGTCTGTCTGTCTGTCTGTCCGAGTCCGTGCAGAAATTAAGACGCTGTACTCCTTCTCGAGAATTGAAACAAGAGTCTTGGAACTTTTTTCCGATTAATAGCTGATGTCCCCAAGGGTGGCCAATGGGCATTTTTTTTTGTTATCCATACATCGTTATCATTATTCTCAAAAAACAGAGATCTCCTGTGCACTTCGATGAAGTTGAACTTCTTCTCGGGAACTAAAGCTACAGCCCTTGAAGATTGAACTTTATCCGGTGGATAGCTTAGGTTCTCAAGGACCAAATAGGCAGAATGGCTTTCATAATTCGGCCGCCATCTTGGCTGCCATATTGAAATTTCTTATTAGTGGAACGATTGTCATGAAACTTGAAACTTACCCTTGTCTAGTACGATCATTCTTATTTTCAAGCCAAATTTCATGATTGCCCCACCATCTTGGCCGCCATATTGAAATCTCTTATAAGTGGGAGGATTTTCATGAAACTTGAGAGTTACGCTTGTCTCGTACGATCATTCCTATTTTCAAGCTGAGTTTCATAATTCTGCCGCCATCTTGGCCGCCATATTGAAATCTCTTATTAGTGGAACGATTTTCATGAAACTTGGAACTTACCCTTGTCTAGTACAATCATTCTGATTTTCAAGCCGAATTTCATGATTCTGTCGATATTTTGGCCGCCATATTGGAATTTTTTGCCCAAGACGGTAGAACCCTAATTACTTAACATCTTGCGTTCACTAATCCTCCAAAAAGGAAGTGCGCTACTGAGCCTCATGCCCATGAGGCGTATTCGCTTGTTTAGAAATTACATTGTTTTTTTTTAGCGCAAAAATGGAACATCCTGCATAGTGGAAAATAGTTTCGCGAGGTAGAACTATTTTTCTGTTTCCCCCTATCTACGGCGGTTGTCTCATTGGCGCCGGTAGCAATCTATCTTAATCGGTTCAGGTTCAGGAGAACACTAGCAACACGCATGCAAAGCGGCGCGGAATTGCTTCAATAAAAGTAAAAAGTCTAGAGCAACCCTTTATTTTGGAACTTAACGACCGGACTAAGGTAGTCTGGTCAAAGTTTTAGTGCGGTGATTTATTTTTGGATTTTTTTCCAGAATAACTCAGGTGTGCCGTTGAATTTTATTGGCTATTCTTATAGCATTTTTTCTGAGTTTTCCAAATTTGCTAAAAGTTTTTCAGAAATGCGATCAGAAGATGTACTTTTTTGACAAAAATCTGAGGGTCAACTTTTTTTTCAAGTTCGGGTCAACTAAGGGATATCACTGGTAAATTTCAACAGATTATCTTAAACCGTTGCACAGATATCGCCTTTTTAAACGTTCGGATTAAACTTCTGAAACACCTTGTTTGTCCGTAACCATCACCCAAAAAAATTTCTTTCTTGCTGATCTTGACTTGCCTCAATGTCCTCCATTTGTCATTGGGCTATAGCACATTTATCGCGGAACACCTGTATAGTGTTTGTTTTACTACTAGAAAATCGCAGGGTCCGGTAACAGGATTGAACGGTTTTAAAATGGATACGATGAAAATAATAGAGCATTATACTTTTGAAAAATTTTCTTTTTTTCGATGGAATCAGAAACTATATTGAAAAATAACTGACCCGTATTTTTTTTTCAGCCAAAAGTCGTATTGTTTGGCCGCAATAAATAAAAAAAATTCCTATATTCTGCCTATTTCTGACGTCATTTACACAGGCAGTATAGGCGGTGACTCGCTGTGACGTCAGAACTAGTTGATGTTATTTCTTTATTGCGCCCAAACGGTACGGTTTTCGACTGAATAAAAAAACACGGGTCAATTATTTTTCAATGTAGTTTCCATTTCAATCAAAAATTTTTTTTAGTATAATACTCCATTGTTTGATCATCTGATTTACATCAAATAGTGACTTGTACCTTACTGCTGAAAGTTTTTTGTACAGTAGCAAACTGGCCTGTCAATCAACGGATCTTTGCTGTGAAACCTTTTCTCCGACCTAGTCAATCGTGCAAACACAGAGACGCTGTCCATAGACAAACGCATCATGAATTTATGAATTCAATTTGCCAGTGCAAGCCGAAGTCCTATAAAAAAAATGTCATGTTTTGGATGGATAAGGTCGGAATATCCACTCAACCCATTTCGAAGTGGCATCTCTTGATGTTATGGTGAGACTTGAGAGGGCCCTGACAAGTCAAATGCATGACTAAACAATCTCTGCGTTTGCACGATGGACTGGATCGGGATAAACGGTGTCACAACTGTTGTACCACCCTACCACCTACACAAGTCTTCCAGAAATAAGGTACAAGTCTGTCACATTTAACGTACCTATATCAGATCATCAGTATTCCGATAGCAGCCTTTTCAAAACCGTTCAGTCCTGTTGCCGGACCGTAACATTATGTTTTGTCTGTCAATATTTTTTTCTTTTAGGAATATATGTGGCACAGGCATCACAAGTACATGCGACTCGACGGCTCTTCCAAAATATCCGAGAGACGTGATATGGTTGCGGATTTCCAGGCTAGGGCCGATATTTTCGTGTTCCTTTTATCCACGAGAGCGGGTGGATTGGGCATCAATTTGACCGCAGCAGATACGGTAAGTGTGCGATATTAAACCGGAGTCGTAAAGAGCAGGCGGAAAGCGCGCGAGAAATTAGAGGAATTCGAAGAGAAACTGCGAACGTAGTGATCGTCGGGATGGTTAGATGGCGGCACCAGTCGTTGAGCGAACAGGCGTACAAAGTACCCGCCAGATTTATGTATGATACGTTCGTATACTACACCTTTTCAACTTCAAATTGAGACCAATCATTCTCAAAATGACAATAATCAGTTTCAAATTGGGGATAATCAGTTTTAAATTGGGAATAATTGATTTCAAATTAAGAATTAACAAGATCAAACTGGGAAGAATCACTATCAGATTTGGAAAAAAAATTATTGCAACACTTCATCACTAGGCATTCAAAAATAACTTTAATCAAGTAGGTATCACTACACTAGTGATATACTAATTATCATTATTATTAGGTGCTACTCGTAATAAATCAAAAAGTCATGTCTACTCTATTCAATGCATCTGGTATGAATCGCTGAATATGAGCCGCAAATCTTGCACAATTAGCAACAGTCATTTTGTCAAAAATATTTTCTTGTACAATATTTTGCAACCGTTGAGCTCGGTTTGGGTAACACTTGCTCTGTTATCATCAGCTAGAATTTTGGGAGTTTGAATAGCCATATATTATCTTCTTTAACACCTGCTTTCAAACTTGGCCAATCAAGTTCGATTGGATTTAACATCTAACTATATGGATGGAGCAAGCCTCAGCAGACGGTGGTCATTGAATTCAACTTCCTGAAAAACTTTCTCAACAGAGGCATGATTGTCTATCACCAGTACTATCGGTGAATGATACAAATTTTGAGTATTTCGGAGACATTCACCATTCACGCGGACAAATGCATACCTACGACAAAAACCATCCAGTAATAATTATTGATGTCAACGATGACAATTACAAGCCTACCCATATCAGTTTTCATCTGATATTTTTCCCACTTTGGATTTAATTAATCTCGATTTCAAATTGATTATTCTCTGATTGACAGGAGGTTAATAATGTGACAGGAGGTTAATAATAGTGACCGGCGGTTAATAACAATAATAATAATAATAATAAAGGTCTTTTATTGATCGGAAAAACTATGTGATGTGATACGGAATGTGACAGTCAGCCTACTGGTTGTGAAAAATCACTTCACGACCTCTAAGCAGGTCAATAACGGCCTACTTCACAGCTAGTAGTGAGAAATAGTATATTATATACCAAGGTTGAGAAAGTATTATTATAGCTGAAGCGCCAGTTTAGATCCCGAAGCGCAGCTGAGGGATATAAGGCGCTGAAGCTATGATAATTTTCTCGACCGTGGTTTATACAGGGTGGTCCGACTTTTATGTCATTAAATTTAAGGATCGATAGAGAATGAAAAATAAAAGGGACTTTCTCCAGAAAACATATTTGAGAAATGCCTAATAACAGAGATACAGCCCTTCAAAGTTGGAAATAAATAATCGTTTTTTCCGCATAACTTTTGAACCGTTCAACCAATTTGATTATAAATAGAACCAAAGGTTCACTGAAATTATCCCCTGTCGAACAATCATAACATGTTCCATAAAAAAGTTTCAGGGGCTTAGACATTAGGGGGTGACCCTACTTTTCCCCCCCTATTTTTCACCCCCCTAGTTATTTTTGGAAACTGTTTATAATTTTGAATTCTACGTTCAATTTTGAAGAAAAAATCACTGTTGCAAAATTTTGATTAGAGGCTTCGTTTAGGAGATATTTGGGTTTGAAACTTTGGGAAACATCCCGAAATCGCCACTTTCAAAGGTCTAAAAATTAAAATTCAAAGAAACTCATGATTTCTCAGCTGAAATAGGTTTTCTAGAATTTCTAAGTTGATAAACCACCATTTTTTCCAAAACACGGGAAATTTTCAGGAAAAAAACAATTTGGGTTCTGGAAAGTGGCGATTTCGGGATGTTTTCCAAAGTTTCAAACTCAAATATCTCCTGAACGAAACCTCTAATCAAAATTTTGCAGAAGTGACTTTTTCTTCTAAATTGAACGTAGAATTCAAAATTATGAACAGTTTTAAAAAATAACTGGTGGGTGAGAAATTAGGGGGGGGAGTAGGAACACCCCCTGATATCTACGCTGCTGAAACTTTTTTATGGAACATGTTATGATTGTTCGACAGGGGATAACTTCAGTAAACCTTTGGTTCTATTTTGAACGAAATCGGTTGAACGGTTCAAAAGTTATGCGGAAAAAACGATTATTTATTTCCAACTTTGAAGGGCTGTATCTCTGTTATTAGGCATTTCTGAAATATGTTTTCTGGAGAAAGTCCCCTTCATTTTTCATTCTCTATCGATCCTTAAATTTATTGACATAAAACGAGGACCACCCTGTATAGTATTTTTTTTACTACTAGAAAATCGCCATCCTAATTCAGGGAGAGGTTAATAATGATGCACTTCACAGCTAGTAGTGAAAAAACAATATTAATCAAAAATATTTATAAACTGTGTCAATGTACTAATAGAGATTAGGTTTCTATCAGTACTGCTAGGGTTGGGACGCAGTTGTTATCCAGCAGAGACTTGAACTATTACGTGGTAGATGGCGCCCCGGGAGAGTAAAGAGCGGCAGTCTTTGTAAATGTGCAGGGTCACCTACATAATATTTTTTGCGTTTACATTGGGGGCGCCTCGGGCGGAAACAAGCCCCTTGGGCCCGTCACTGTCTGTTGAAGAATTCTGGTTTCGTTCGCAAACGATTGTTTTTGAACTAATCGAATTATCGTAAGCCTGGCCCTTTGTGACTCGTGAACTTTTGAGTGATCCTGAATCACTTGGCTGACCTTGTTGTGCTTGCTTGGTGAGGGTGGTGCTACACGCTTCTTTTGAACCAGGAGTTTGTTAGAGCTTTTGGTGACGTCACTTACAAAACATGGAACTCGCACTAACTTTCGTTCTCATCCGGTGTCTGAAGGACCAGTGAATTGTATCTCGCTTGTTAGGTGGAGTTACGGTGTGTGTTATTACTAAATCAAAAACTATGAATTAAAGTTTACGCGTAAAACTTGACTTGTTTATTTAAATTAGACGGTGGTTTAGTATGTATGTTTTCTGCTGCTTGTGTGCTCGCAGAAAGATGTATGAGATGTGTGAATGAGAATGGAATAAGAATAAAAAAATGAATGAGAATGGTCGAACAGGAGGACTGTAAGTTTATTGTTACGTATTTTGCGTTTAGGTTCGTTTATAATTGAGTCGATCGTTTTAAAACACTCTGTTTATCACTGCGAACTATAATAAATACACGTCAAAAATTACTTGCACTTGGATATCGCTCGGTACTACATATTCGCTCAATATCGCTTTGAATTTAATACTACTTCGTAGGCCGATGCGTGGTGGCTATGTACCTCAGACTAGTGTTCTCGAAGTCTTCTATCGGTCCTCCAGCGAATTCCACAATGACCCCGGCATACGGTTTCTAGGCGTCTACCGAAAATCATACACCTTTCGCGTGCACATACTTGAATAGTAGTACAGGAAAAATAGTAGAAAAATCGGCCAGACCTCGGAAAAAATATGGACGTCCTGAAAATTTGATATTCTGTTCAGAATTGCGTGCTCTACAACATATCCAAAATCGCCAAAAATCGCACCCGGGGGTTTTGAGTTATTGGAGGGGGGTAAAAAATTGCAATTAAAAATGGAGGGTATGAAACCCGTCAATCCATTGGAAGCAAATACGTTATAATTCGACGCATCATATCCCGTTGATACCATTTTGGCACAAAAAATGTCGATCACTGTTGAAGGGGGGACGTGAGGGGGCGAAGCCCTGCTAGGTGGTCCATTATGTTTTTCTGGCCATGTAGAACCGATCACGACAAGTTTGGTATCTTTTCCGACTAAATTCAATCTCTTGAACTCGAATCCGATGTGTTAATTTGGATGAAAACAGGTTTGAACAAGTTAACTTGAAAAAACTTGTTTTTTCTTTGACAATTTTGACAATTTTTTTTCACTGTTTGAGGTGTTCTTTGGAAAATTTTAAGGGGCCATTGATTTGAAGTGTATTCTTCACGAAAATGATCTTCTTGATGTTTCATTTTGTTTCTCGAATTTAAAAAATCGATTTGAACCTGAGCCGGCCCGGCGCGTCGTCTGCTACTGACCAGAACACTACAACATGCACCTTTCAATGAGAAATAGCTCAAACCATTAAAGGAATAATAACTCATCTTTGAAAATTCAATGATCTGTGCAGAATTGAAGTCCCTATAACATAAACAAAACCGTCATGAATCGCACTGCAGGGTTTTGAGTTATTTGAGGGGAGAGGTAACAGTTCATAGAGTACGAATCTTGACAAAATCTTATCCTCCAGCTCGAATAACTCAAAATCCTGCAGTGCGATTCACGGCGATTTTGTTTATGTTATAGGGAATTCAGTTCTGCACAAATCCTCGAATTTTCAAAGATAAGTTATCAGTTTTCCAATAGTTCATGCTATTTTCATTTAAAGGTGCATGTTGTCGTGTTCTGGTCATTAGTAGAAGCGGCGCCGGGCCGATTCAAGTTCAAATCGATATTTTTTAAACTCGAGAAACAAAATCAAACATCGAGTAGATGATTTTCGTGAAGAATACACTTCAATTCAATGGCCCCTGAAATTTTTTCGAAGATGAACACCTCTAACAGTAGAAAAAAATCGTCAAAATTCTCAAAGAAAAAACAAGTATTTCCAAGTTAACTTGTTCAAACTTGTTTTCATCCAAATTAACACATCGGATTCGAGTTCAGGAGATTGAATATAGTCGGAAAAGATACCAAACTTGTCGTGATCGGTTCTACATGACCAGAAAAAACCAAATGGACCACCTAGCCAGGGCTTCGCCCTCCCACGAGCCCCCTTCAACAGTGATCGACATATTTTGTGCCAAAATGGTATCAACGGAATATGATGCGTCGAATTATAACGTATTTGCTTCCAATGGATTGACAGGTTTCATCCCCTCCATTTTAAGTTGCAATTTTTTACCCCCCCTCCAACAATAACTCAAAACCCCCGGGTGCGATTTTTGGCGATTTTGGATATGTTGTAGAGCACTCAATTCTGAACAGGATATCAAATTTTCAGGACGTCCATATTTATTCCGAGGTTGAAATCTATCTTTCTTGTACTATAGCTATACTAGTACATACGAGTATATTGGAAATAGAATATCTGCTGGAATTAATTCAAACAAAAACGATTTTTTTACCATGAATAGCATATAAAATAACAATATAATAACATTTAACATATCAAAAGTCCTCAACTATGGGACTGCTACAAATTAGTATACAGGGTGAAAGTTCATTATTTCTCTTCAATTCCTTACTTTCTTGAGAAACTGATGACTGAAAACAACGGTTTTAGGCTAGTTTGATAGGCCAGGTCTTCCAATAAACATGTAAAAAATATACCACCCAGCAACTGCTGCGTATCAAGTTACAGGGTGAAAACTATTTTTCATCTTCAATTTTTTTTCTTGGTGGAACTGATCTAGATTGAAGCCGGTTTCAGTTTTTTTGCAAGCTTATAATGTCATACTGAACATATGGAAAGGATACATCTCTGCAACTGCTGCTTTTCAATTTACAGGGTGAAAAGTCATTTTCACGTTTCAATTTTTTTCTTGGTGAAATTGGCTCGCACAACAATTGCGACTGACTCTTCTGTAAACTTGAAGTTTCTGGTCAAACATATCAAAATAATACATCTCTGCTACAGCCACGTTTTTTTTTACAAATTTAAATGTTAGGATATATTCGGGTATATTGCATCAAAAATTCAAAAAATCTTGAAACGCAACCAAACATTTCAATTTGTAAATGAAAACGTGGCTGTAGCAGAAATGTTATTATTTTGATATGTTTGACTAGAAACCTCAAGTTTACAGAAGAACCAGTTGCAATTGTTGTGAAAGCCGATTTCATCAAGAAAAAAATTGAAACGTGAAAATGACTTTTCACCCTGTAAATACCCTGTAAATTGAAAAGCAGTGGATGCAGAGATGTGTCCTTTTCATATGTTCGGTATGACATTATAAGCTTGCAAAAGAACTGGAATCGGCTTCAATCTAGATCAGTTCCACCAAGCAAAAAAAATGATGATGAAAAATAGTTTCCACCCTGTAAATTGATACGCAGCAGTTGCTGGGTAGTAAATTTTTAGCGCATTTTCCATCTTGATGAAAATCGCTATTGCAACCGCTTTGTCCGTCCGTCCGTCCGTCCGTCCGTTTCTCGAACTCCTCCCAAACTAGACGACCTAGCTTTCTAATTTTTTCGCTGTTACATACCTGCCACTCCCAAAGGAGGGCTAGGCTATATTGGATGTCTATATTGCGCCGCCAACATAGAGAAAACCGCCCCCAATCACTTTAAAATGAAAAACATAAACCCGAAGACATAGCGATCTGATTCTTTCGATATATAAATAGCTGACTCAAAATGGGAAAGGATAGGCTACTTTTGGTTAGTCGCCGCCCCCAGATTCCGCCCCCAAACGATAAAAAGTGCAACTTTCACAAATGTTACTGATTGAGATGTTCCCTTAAACATTTAGGAACTGCCAACTCAAATTGTGCAACACTTGCTCAGCCGAACGCTGCCGCTCCCATACGCCGCCCCCAAAGTAAGAGATAAATGAAAAACATGAACCCAAAGACATAGCGATCCAAGTTTTTCGCTAAATGGATAGCTGACTAAAAATAGAAAAATATAGGCTACTTTTGATATGGAGCCGCCTCCAGCTTCCGCCCCCAAAAGAAAAAAGTGCAACTTTCAACAATTTTCACGGATTTAGCTGATAATGTTACCTCGAACATTCAGAAACTCTTGACTCAAACTAGCAAGAATTTCTTTGCCAAACTCTGCCGCTCCCACACGCCGCCCCCAAAGTGAGAGATACATATATGTAAAACATGAACCTGAAGACATAGCGATCTAATTCTTTCACTATATTGATAGCTGACTGAAATTGGAAAAATATAGGCCACTTTTAATTAGCCGCCGCCTCCAACTGCCGCCTCCAAACAAACAAAAAATGCAACTTCCACAATTTTCACTGATTGTCCTATTTCTCTCTCATCTATAAACTCTCAACTCAAACTGTGCAATAGTTACTTTGCCGAATGCTGCCGCCCCCACACGCTGCCCTCAAAGTGAGAGATGAATGAAAAACATAAACCCGAAGACATAACAATCTAATTCTTTCGCTGTATGGATAGCTAACTAAAAGTGGGAAAGAATAGGCCACCTTTGACATGGCGCCGCCTCCAACTTCCACCCCCAAAAGAAAAAAGTGCAACTTTCAATAATTTCCACTGAATTACATTTTAATGTTACCTCAAACATTCAGAAACTCCCAACTCAAACTGTGGAAGAATTTTTTTTTCCAAACTCTGCCGCTCCCACACGCCGCCCCCAAAGTAAGAGATGAATGTAAAACATAACCCTCAAGACATAGCGATCTAATTGTTCCGCTATACAGGGTGTTTCAGGGATGATTCAGGGGAAAATTCAACTGTAGGTGAATCTCGTCAAAATATAACGAAAACCTATATACCATTTTGCAAAGTTCGGCCTAATGACGAAGATACAGCCCTCCAAAGTTAGTGTAAATAAACATCACGTAGTTAACGAAACTTCTGGATGCTGGAATGATCGCACACCTTTTCTTCACCTGTTGATTCCCACTTAATGTTATTAGTGTTGATTCCACGTACTTTGAGGGAGAAGTAAAATAATGTCGTGCTTAGTCAAGTGGCCAAGTAGCGAAGTGGTGCCAGTCCACACTACCCAAAATCCCCAAATAACCATCAAGATGGCGGCGCCCATTATTGCAGGTGTCGGACGTCTCTCTTGCGCGGTATAGCTATAGGCTACTTCGTTTGGGCAGTTGACGGGCTGACGACTGTCAGTTGAATGGCAACGCTGCATACTCTGTCTAGCCGCCTGACCAACTACTGGTTCCTGGCTGTCACTTTCACACATACCGTTAATGCATCTCTTCGTAGCTTCTTTGAACTTCCTTCTCGGTACAGCCATTTTCAACAAGTTGTATTCTTTCGTCAAAACATGAGCAAATGAAATTTAGGTCAGGTAGAAACGAGGAGTGCGATCATAATTGTCATAAGTGACAGTAGGGCTGGGCGGTATTTCAAATACAAGTATTTGAAATACGTATTTGAAATACATTTAGGTATTTTGTATTTTGTATTCAAATACATTTGATTGAGAAGTATTTGTATTTTGTATTTTGGAATAGTTCAGGCAGCTAGTATTTCGTATTTTGTATTTTAAATACATTTTTCGGAAAAGTATTTTGATTTTCAAAATACAAAATACAAAATACATTTGTTTCCCATGCTCTTCAGTCTGTTCGGGCCGAAATTGTTCTGGTAATACTATATTCATCCCATTGACATTTCTTGCTTTTGCACACCATCTGGGATCGATAATGAGCTCGATCGCATCTTTTACGTTTTACTGGTAAGTGCATCCTACTGTCAGCCACGAGAGGTTCCATGTCGGATGTCGGACAATATTTTCGATAAGCTGGTTGTCCCCAAAGGAAATCAACATTTGTTATTTTGAAGAATTGATGAATGAAGTAAGGAATAGGTTTGAATATGAAGTTTTCTTCACCTTATGTTTATTGTATTTGTCTTTTCATAGTTCATAATAATTAACTTATTGTTACGACTGAATCTTTGAAGTGTTCCCATTGAAATACTTGCATTTTACGGTTTTTCCAATAAAATGGTTGAAATACGCAATAAGAAAGTATTTTGTATTTTGTATTTGGGATACTCTAGGTTGTATTTTGTATTTCAAAGATATTTCAAGAAGTAGTTTGTATTTTGTATTTAGACTATCTTGGATCGTGTGTTTTGTATTTTGTATTTAAATACATTTTTCGAAGTATTTTGCCCAACCCTGAGTTGGCGCCGATGTCTTGTTGTTTTGAGCGCTGTTGCCATTTTCGCTGTTCCTGAACTTCCATAAATAATCATTGAACTTAATTTCAATGAAAAATTTCCTTTGAATATAGAAAATGGTATCTAACATTCAGCCAAATTATTTGTGGAATTTTAGGTGCACTACAATATTTTTTAGTGTTAATTTTCAATATCGGTGTACGAAACTATGAAATTTGCGCCAGACATGCGCACTCAAAAAAACCGAAACAAAGGGGCCTATTTAGGTATGTGTTCGCGTGCCATTCCAACGTGCTGTGAAGACGGCACCTCCGTCAAATGGACAGATGTGTCCTACTCTCTTATCAAGTCTCTAGGTTAGTTCCACAGGCGAGGGCTTACACGTATGTTCTGGAATATTTCTTTTCTAGAGTTCCACACTTGTACAATGCAATCTCAAATCTCATGCGAATAGTCCAGAAAGAAAGACCGCGTGATCTCCAGAATCCCCGCCCGTAACATTGTATACATGAGGGTCGGAAAAACCCTCACGCCTAGGTAGGTATTTCAGGTACCTATGGCGTGGTCAGTATACTAACCTATATTTAAGTTAGATTAACTTGAATTGATGAGTTTGTTGGAATACACAACAGTTGTGGTGGTGTTATTGTTGTTGTGTCGTCGTATTATGGCGACAACAGAGAGAGGCGAATGTCGGCCCGGCGATTATTAGCATAGCCCGTTGAGAAAAAATCCGCCTGTGTATTTTTTCTTCGAATTTAGTATGCTCATTGTATGGTACCTTGCTTATTGTCTGTGAATACTGCGGAATGCCCTAACGTATGCTACGGATTTGCTGAGAACCTTTCAACGCGGTTCTCCCAGCATGTTTGAGTACGTGGACAGCGCATCCGTTAATCAGTGGCGCAGTTACAATTTTCACCACGCCAATAGGCTAGTGGACATGGGTTTTTTTATTTCTTTTTATGAAAGATCCTCCCAAAATTGTTGCATTGGCACGATGATTTTGTTTAAAAAAGTTTTTGCACATATTAAAAAAACATGAAAAAGATTTGTCTGTTTGAATGGCGCGGCAAGTGCGTGACGTAACATTTTGAAGAGCCAATAGAAACTCTAGTTGGCCATTCAATAACTGAAGAACACCTTCTCGTTTTGAACTGATTTATACCAAAAAAATATAATGAAATGCTGGAGTGCTATGGTTTGACCTCACATTTTGGTCGATTCTTCCTTGAAATTCACTTATTTTTGTTCGTGCAGGCTTCGGATTAATGTCACAACAGTGTTATTAGTGTCATATGAGTGGCAGTACTGCGAATGTCACATGTCATATGTCAGGCTCACGTCAAATAATCTAGTTTTTTTTAATACAATTTCGCTTCATAATACATAATAACTCCATGCAATGGCATCAAAAATAAGTTCCTTGTGATAAAGTTGTGCTCGCACGTGAAAATACACCACTACGTAATAGATCCAGAACGAATGCTTCCGTCGAATGTCAAATGCGTTCCCCTCTCCTTCCTCCCTCCCACCTCCTAGTTCACTTTCAAGCTGTGACGTAGCATATTATTCCTAATTTGAATAAGTCCTTTTTCAAATTGATTTTTTACCGAAATGAAATCATATTTCGAAAAACTTTTCCAACTACAAATTCGTCATTCAGATATTTATCAGGTTCATGATACTTTTATACTGAAATGCGATTGATGTCCAGTAGCCTATTTGTTACCTTTCGATCTAACCGAGCCGGGACGCCCGCGCCCCAATCGAATTGTATTATTTCCTTGCGACTCCCCGTCGTTTCCTGGTTCTGCCATGGTCGACAACGCAATTTTCAAATCTTGATCTATCAATTTTCCAATTTTTAACCTAGAAGAGCTTCACAGATTTTTACTTCCCCGACCCCCGCACCAACATGTAAGGGGAAGTATTGTAATCGTGCAGAAAAAAAGTTTTGAGATTTCACCGGATATATCCGTTTTGATGTCCCCCAAGACGATTAAGACCATTTTCAGAATGATGTCTGCCTGTGTGTGTGTGTGTGTGTGTGTGTGTGCGTGCGTGCGTGCGTGCGTGCGTGCGTGCGTGCGTGCGTGCGTGCGTGCGTGCGTGCGTGCGTGCGTGCGTGCGTGTGTGTGTGTGTGGGTGTGTGTGTCTCTCATTGTGATCTTCCACGATAACTGCCGTAACGTTGACTGGATCGACTTAGAATTTGGTATACAAACATGGTTGTTCCCTGAAAGGAGCCCATTAGTTTTTGGCTGTCATCTGTCAAATCTAACTGTCACTATCATCAAATGTCAAAATCTATATCTCACGGAACTCAACTTGAAATATGTCATTTGAAAGCCCTTGAAAAACTGTATTCAGAACAGTTGAAAACATTGCCCTATCTGTCATCTGTCAAATAATAAAAAAAATGTTAAAGTTCAAAACTTTACCAAATTATTATTCAAAATCTATCCGATGGATTGAAACCATATTTGGCCGGAAGCAACACAACAAAAGAGCCAAATTGAGGCCCCAGTTGCAGTTTTCCAGCATTCTCCAGTTGGGCGTAATGAATTTTCAAAATTTCTCCTGGCCGTTGCCACTCAAGAGGGGCTCTCGCCGGTGTTTCGACCAGAACGACTCGCTTTTGTAGCAGGACTCCTCAAAAATTTATTCCTGCTCGGGGATCGACTTTTTTTTGGAAAATTTCAACTGATATCGAGAGTAGATTGGATAGAGCGTCGTGCAGGTCTATTTACAAAGTCGACACAGTTCCGGTTTTCCGACTGTAATTTTTGCAAAACGAAATTTGCACATTCCGTGAATTTGAGAAAAACGCAATGCAAACTTCTACATGCGGCAGGCCTCACGAAATATCAATTTTAGGTGCAGAGTGCAGACATGCTGTGAATAAAAGTTGGAGAAAAGATTGAGCGAGAGATTGAGCTAATTTTTGGAGGAAAAATTTTCGAAATCGGATCAACAGTTGCCGAGTTTTCCTCCCTGGAAAAACTGCAAATTTTCCAACTTTTTATTCCGTGGACCGATTTTAACCATTTTCACCTAAAAAAGAGGTAACTGGTTCTTGAACATTTTCCAACAACTTTTTCAAATTTCCCGGGAGTTTTCCGGCTGAAAATAATTTTCTCCAAATTATTTTCAATCTTTTTCTGTAATTTCAATTTGAAATTGCCAATAATAGGTGCCTAAAAGATATTGGCATCCGACTCGAGAAAATGTACGCTCAACAATAAATAAAAATAGTAGGTAACACTAGAACTCGCAGAAATTTTAAAATCAAAAGGACCCCGCACACATTACATTGAAAATGGCTGTCAGTCGCAGATTTTTTTATATTTCGTTTATCGAATGATGCTGAACAAAGATTAATGAATTATAATCTCCTGTAAATAACCGTTTGATAGAAGAAAAATTGGAAGTTGAAAAAAATGCGCAAATTTTCATTTCGTGCGCGACTGAAAAAATTTGGAAACAAAACAGAATGACTGATCGGTATAAAAACTCAAGCCCCCCCCCCCCCCGAAAAAAAAACGACTTTTACAAAACGCAGTACGGTACGCACGTTAACAATAATTGTTATCAAGTATTTGCCAAAGGAATAATATTGAAACTAAATACTGAAGATAATCTGTAATCTGATATCATAATCAGACATAAAATAATTATTAGTGGAAGTAATCAATATGGATTGGATAATCATAATAATTACACCTATGAAGAACTGACAGATATGCATTTTGTCTACGGTCGTGCAAATAGGAACGGGTTTGAAGCTGTGAGACTTTACAGGGAATGTTCCCGCAAAGGGCAATAACCGCATCATACATCATTTGCGCGTCTTCTTCAACGGTTACGAAGAAGTGGGAGTTTGAAAAAGAAAATGGCGAAAGTAGACCAGTGGAAGTGCGAATGCCACACGTGGAGGAAGCAATAGAGTTTCTCATACACCTAAGGTACTCGAGGCGCAGGGTAACTTGAATGGGCCAGCGTGATGCCTGGTCGCATCCCCACTTGGCTACAAACGCGCGAATATTTTTCGAACTGGTCTATATGAAGACCTGCTCACGAGCTGCGACCAAAGGGAACCGCCTCTGTATGAGAAGGTCTATAGGGATGTTCCCATCCACTGTCGCACACTAGGGCGCATGTTCAGATCACCCACCTGACCGGCGATCTGGGATGCGCCGACTGTCAAAAATCTTCGGACAGATGACAAGAGTGAAGTTTAGTTTGCGCGTATCTCAGTAGATGGCGCTTGTGTCGATAAAAACGTATCGCGAGTTACTGAAACAACCACCGAACGCACAATGCTTGTTTGCTCCCACACAAGCCTTCGATTTCTTGCATTCTAACATGTTCAAACTTCCCTTGCCACTTTATCGCTAAACCACACTAACGTAACTTTCTCTTATTAAATGAGTTTGACGTTTTTGTCCGAGGATTTCGCCGTCAACTGTCAAGCTGTGACTGCCGTCTGTCAGAAAACCGGCACATGCTTCCCTCACATGAAGAGGGCCGGGAACTACCCTTAGTACCCTATTCCCTATTCTCAATGCAATCTTGATTTTTTTATGATTTTGATGGTTTTATCATATCGTGTGATCAAATGAATTCTTATTTTGAGTAGGCTGTGGCCTGGTCAAATTCAGAGGTGCGAAGCTGCGTTCGGCTAGGCCACAGCCTACCTAAAATAAGAATTCATTTGATCACACGATAGTTATTATTGTCAAGTTTGCACTGTGTTTGTCTACTGTTCGATTTTGAATTTTTACATTTTGCTTGGATGCCATCCACTTACCCACATCCGCAATTATATTGTTTCTATGACTTGTCCCTATACATTTGTTGTAATGTCCAAAACAGGATCAATAAATATTATTTATTTATTCATTTATTCAATTGAGCTAAGGGTGGGAAACGACGTTCTGGTTGATCCTGTTGAGGTGGCGGGAGAGTTTGCCCGGCACTTTCCCACGTCTGTAGAAGGTAAGCTGGCTGAAAGGTTCAGTGGAGTGACTAGGGATTGTACGTATGGTCGACGGGCTAGTAAGACAATGTTCTTCACTCCTGTCACCGATCTGAAGATTCGGGCATAATCCTTGGCATGGCAAACAAAAAACGGTGGCCAATGATGAAGTACCAATATCATTACTCAAAGCAAGCATTGATGAGTTTTGTTAATGACTCGGTTGTGAGGGGAGAGTTTCCCGAACGATTGAAAACAGCAGTCACGATTCCTGTTCAGAAGAAAGGTAATGAGGATGTATGTTGGGAACTATCGCCCGATATCGTTGCTCAGTGTGTTCTCATCATTGAAAGAGTTGTCATATAAACAAAATCATGTTGTTTTTGGAGAGGGAAAATCTGATATCGAGGGGACAGCACGGGTTCAGAAAAGGTTCTTCGACTGAGACTGCGGCAGTCCAGTTGGTGCAGCATGTCCATGAGGAGATGGATGCGGGAAACCTGGTGATGGGAATACTTTTTGATCTGACAGATGCGTTCGATACGTTGGAGAGGAAGTTTGTGGGTGATAAGCTTGAGTGTATGGGTATACGTGGAAGTATGAATGCGTGGGTGATGTCCTACTTGCAAAAAGCATGTTCCACATCTGAAATATTGATGAAATTCAACGTGCCAAAAACAGACAGTGACTAGCTTTTCAAAAAGTGCCCCCTGCCTGGCCCCACACCAAATTTTCGGGTTGTTTTTAAATTCAAGTTATCCGGAACGGTTGTAGGAACAATCGTGCTCAATGTAAACCACCCATTCATTGGAAGTGATTCAATCTTGCGAGAAAATAGGGCAAATCTGTTACATTCCATATAAAAATTCAGATCTTCTGTGTAAGACCTCCAATCTCGGTTATTCTAAAACCGTTTCGAAACAAGCCATCTCACTTCATGATTTTCACTTTAGAATTTGAAAAAAAAATCTTTTGCAAATGGGGGTTCGATGAAGTTGTCGCAATTTTTTACCTTTTTACATATCACCCTGTATAAATATTACATGCAATTTCTTGATATTCACAATTACAGGATCTGTTGAGGATAGATAGGGCTAGTAAACGCAACAAACAGAATGGAAATCACTTTCGGCGATCGAAAGTAATTGGCCGTCAAAGTCAAGCCATTTTTTTGGTGGCGACAACTTCATTGTGGAGCAGTTCAATTCGTTCTTTCTTAGAACATAATTGTTTGGGGATGTAGTGGTAGCGTGCAGAGACTCTTCGTTTTGCAGAAGAAAATATTGAGAAATAATATTGAGAAATATTTTCAACATGAGACCCAGAGAATCGTGCCGCGGTGCTTTTTAAAGTAATTGAATCTTGACGGTGGCCTGTGTTTATTTATACAAGCTGTTGACATATATTTATTAAAATAAGGATCAAATGGTTCGTCATAGTGATTATCACTCTTACCTCACCAGAGGCAAAAGTAAAATTTGTATAAAAAAACAAACAAAGAGTTTTTTTTAAAATCACCACTGTCATGGGAAGTGTTTGCTTCGACAGATTGCCATTACCTATTGCACAGACAGAGAATGTCACAAAGTTTGAAACAAAACTCAAAGCATATATGTATGGGTGAAAAATGTTTTTATAGTGTTAGGGAATTTTTGGAAGGTTGTTGAGATTGATAGCTGAGATTTTATTGTAATTTTATTCACTTATCTGTTGTGCTGTCCAAGTTTTACATTGTTATGATTGTGTTAACATATATTACTGCTGCTGTTGTATGTGCTGCCAAAAAACCAAAAAGTTGTTTTTCCGAATCACCCTGTAGTTAAGAGCGATACTCAGAAAATTAAAAAAACCGTTTCGAGATATGGGTGTACAAACCTCCCTGGGTCAGTTAAAAATATTCAAAAACATGTTTTTTGGAATTGGGAGTTACTCAAACTTTTTAGTTTTTGCAGGATTTTACGCGTGGCTCTGTATAACCAACAATAGACAAAGAGCGCAGGTATTTGAGAGAAAAAAAACTTTCAAGTTGGTCCTATTTTTTTCAGGGGCTAGTGTACTTTGAACTCCATTGAAAATTTTGGGCTGGCCACTTCAATTGTTGGGTAGTTTGTTCTTTGATAAAGAGCAACGTTTATAAATTGAAAATGCAATCGATTTTATTTCTGAAAAACGGAAGAACAGAACTTCTTTAAAGACTGTTCAAAAACGAGACAATAATAGCAATAATAGACTAGGTACCGAAAGTTTTTTTCTTCAGTAATTGACCATATTAATTATTCAATGCGCAGTCGCAGATCGGGGAGAGAGACAACCACATGTGCTGGGTTGAAACTCCCATAAGAATATGCATGTTGAATGACTTTGTAAAATGATCAATTCAAGCTGCAAATTGACAATTTCAACGAATGTATAACATAGCAAGTGTGTAAAAAGAAATACCTGATCTACTTTTCACCATAATGAAATGGAAAATCTTGCTGTGAAGTTTATGCGAAGCATTTTAAAATGGGGTTGTTTGAATCCAAAACAATTTCAAATTACCCGCCATATTTTATTGCACAACTTCCGCTAACGAGAATTTTGACAGCGCTTGAAAGCGAACCGAGCGTTAGCCGTCACGTAAAAGTATGGTTAAAAAGGTTAAAACGTCCCAAGAATAAAGAAAACACCTTGAAATCGTAAATTCTGACAGCGACAGCAAAGTTCCGTTTTCTATGCATGCTGTGGCGCGTGAGATCTTCTACTGCAGTGCGCATGGTCACAGGCACATACCTAACTTACAAATGACTAGTGGAAGGGGAAAGTGAGAATAATTAATATGGTCTATACCAAGTTTGAAAAATATCAAAAATGAATTGATGAGTAACGTTTGAAAAATTGCAATCGTTAAATAAGTAATCGTTAAAAATGTCCACCTCTCATCCTTACACATGCTTCTGTTCTTAACATGGATTACGGACGCGTTCGAAAATTCTCGGGGTGTTACGAATAACTTCACATGCCGCAGTTATGCGGTGTGTTAATTCTCCAAATCATATCGACAATAAGAGGAGCTACGTAAACGAGTGACTTGAGGTGCACCCACAAAAAATCATTCAGATTCTGAAAAGATTCAGGTCGGGTGATCTTGGGGACCAAAGTCGCGGCCCCGCTCTACCTATCCATTGATTCGGGATTTGGGTACGTTGCATCCAAATATTGTCTAGCAATTATCCTGAAGGGTAGTCTGTGGCTGAAGTGAAGTGTGCAGGAGCACCGTCATGCATAAACCACATTTGGTTTCGTACTCCCAGTGGCATATCTCCCAGCAATAAAGCAAGGAAGGAAATGTGGTTCGATCAAACAATCACCCACAATACCGGCACAAACGTTAAGGGAAAACTTATGCTTCGATTATGACAAGGGGATTTTCATCGGCCCATATGTGGTTGTTGTAGAAATTCATTATCGCGTCTCTGGAGAGCTTGGCTTCGTCAGTTAATAAAATGTTGAATACAAATTCAGCATATTCCGCTACTTTTTGATCAAGCCACTGACAAAAAACAACTCTGAGAAAAATCTCGAGGGGGGAGTGCCTGCACCCTCTGAATGTGGTATGAGTTGAGCTGCTGTTCTTTGAGCACCCTTCAGACTGTTTCGTGGCTTACCCCTTGAAGGACAAGAGCAATTTTTTGCGTACTCGTGGCCGGATCGTCTTAGGCCCGGTATTTCCATCTCCGGATAAAGTGCCCTGTGGCGGAGTTGGCCACAGCCTACTCAAAATAAGAATTCATTTGATCACACGATATGATAAAACCATCAAAATCATAAAAAAAAAACAGAGAACTCTAACGACAGAAATCAGGATCTGCCAACATTTCTGCGTGACTGTAATAGGCTGCACCCATAAGCCGTGTCCTTAATGTTGCTCTGAATTCACGCAAATTGAGACGTCTGACTGACTCCGGCAGTTTGTTGTACAACTTTATACCAACATACAAAGGGCTCCTTTCATAATGCGTCAACCTGCGCCTAGGGCGGGACCTCCAATGTCGAAACACTTCGCATCTCATAGGTGTGATGTCTGCTCAAAAGATTGAAGTCTTTCCCATGTTTCCTGATGTAGCACAATACCTGATACACAAATTAGTGTCATCAGCAAACATTACTGCATTGTTTGCAGTAATATCATTGACATAGATTATGTACAGAATGGTCCAAGCACAGAGCTCTGAGGGACCCCCCTGTTTGACACTGACATCCCAGATTCTACCCCTCCCACTACTGTATAATTCTGTCTGTTTCTCAGATACGTTTCAAACCACTTCCATATTACGCCACGTATTCCATACCTATACACTACTATACAGCTTACGCAGAAGTATCTCATGATCGACAAGATCAAAGGCCTTGCTTGAATTCAAAAAAATGCCCACACATTGTTCACCCTTGTCGATCATCCTGTGCACATCATTCACGAACCACAGCAGCGCATCCGCCGCTGACCTTCCCTGCGAAATCCGAACTGCGCATCGGAAAGAAGACACAATCTGCACAAATAGGAAGTCAACTGATTGGCTACAACTTTTTCGATGATTTTCGAAATTGGACTTGATATTGCTATCGGCCTGTAGTTATCTGGTTGAGTCCTATCACCCTTTTTGTAGACAGGTACCAATTTAGAAATTTTGAGACAATCAGGGAAGTAGCCTGTTGATAATGAACAATTAACAATATGAACAAGCGGCAGCAGTAACTCTGAGATACAGTTCTTGATGAGATTCGAAGTGAGACCGTCCCTTCCCGCCGACTCAGAGCCCTTCATGTTCCGCACAACACTCAAGATATCACTCTCGTCCACCGGCTGGAAAAAAAATGAATCAACAGTTTGCTCTATGTGGTTAAGATTTATATTTTCAGGATAAGCATTTTTCTTCAAGTCTTGCCACACTTGTTTTCATATTATTTCTTTTGTCGACGCGCGTTTCGGCATTGAGCCGTTATCATTAAAGAAAAATCCTTATCCTTTATATATTTGAAAGCCACTTCAAGAGAACACAACATCAATGCTGGAAACATACTTTAATATTCATATTTTAGATATCAGCCGCAGGGTATTTATTTGCAATTGAACTGAAATGCTTATTAAAAGCATTGGCCACATGTATCGGCTCTTTAATTATTCCATTACCAGACGACAGCTCAATATTTTCCGCTTTATTCCTTTTGCCAGCCTTACCTATAATTTTCCAAACAGTCTTAGTCCTGTCGGAAGAGTTTACTATCAAAGCATTATAGTGCATTCTTTCTGCTTCCTTGACAACTTTTCTATAACGTATGGTCCGAAAGTTTTGGGAAATTGTTTAAAGCTGATAACTTTTTCTGAATAGTCTTTATTTTTTAACTTGATACTGCAAAAATCTCGGCAAAAATTAACATCATGTATAACAATAACAAATTCATATTCAACATATTGATGATAAACCATTATCTTCGATGGATTCCAATTTTCTTCTGCCATGTTCCATAATTCTCCAGGATCAATTTCTCCAATGCGAAATTCTCTAATGTTATTGAAAAATACGATGCCGTAAAAGGTCTTAATTTGCAGTTTCCCATCCCTTCTCGTATACTATCCTGCTCAATACTTACTAAAAATCTTATATTGGTCGAGCGTGCGGTACATCGGGAGGCAGGAGCTCAGAGAAATTAATCCTGTTGTCCATGCAGAGAATGATCGAACATGGTAGACGAAAACTGAGAGCCATCAAAGATAATGGCCCATCTTAAATATGAATTTGGTATTGTTATAGATGATGTTAGTTTTTGCAACATTAAGTTAGAAAATTAAAACTATCCAAAAAAAGTTATTAGCTTTTAAAAAAAATCCCGAAACTTTCAGACCATACATTATACAGGTGTCCCGAAAATACACCGACAACGTTCTAGGACGGCTTCCTCTCATCAAAATAAGTAAAAAAGTTCCAATGAACATGGGTCCGGAAACGCTTCATAAGGGAGCTACAGGCCCCTAAACGTGAGACCCTGAAGAGGGTTGTTTATTTAATATTTCCGAAACCGGTCAAGAAAAATCAATCAAACTTGACACATTTAATAACCTTCTTGTGCCTAACAAAATTGGATGTCTAACAAAAATGAAGTTGCTTTGAAATAGTTTTTCTTTCCTCTTGAATATCGTAAATTAAAATTAGCATTTCTAACCACGTTTTCATTCATTCAAACTCAAATATCTCGTAAACGGTGCGTCTATCGAGGTTGAACAAGGGGACCTTTTTTGGGTAGAAAACTCCAATATTTCATAATTTTTTGTTAAATTTAGAAACAATTCACATTCAAAAAAGTTAGGGTTATTTTTACCCCCACACCTCAGCCTGACCCACCCCTGGTAAATTATTGTGGAATTAATCTTGCCTCATTTTGTTGGGCATAAGAAAGTTAGTGGATGTGTCAAGTTTGATTGATTCCCCTTGAACGGTTTCGGAGATATTGAATAAAAGTCATGTTCAGGGTCCCATTTTTAGGGGCCTGTAGCTCCCTTAGGAAACGTTTCTGGACCCATGTTCATAGGAACTTTTTTTCTTGTTTTGATGAGAGGAAGCTGTCATAGAACGTTGTCGGTATATTTTCGGGACACCTGTATATGCTTATATTTTTTATAGTGTCTAGTGTTATCCGCGTTACCATCAAGTCTGCAAATAGAGAATTTTGAGAGTCTGAGATGACTTCTTAATACCCACTGTAATCCATTCCCTACCATAATTTTTAGATTTATTGAAATTACGAGTCACTTCAGGAAATGCTATGTCAAACCAGCCACCAATAATCTTCAAAAACAAAGCACATTTTTCATTTGGTGGTTTCATTTCAATTCAATTGAGGTGTTACTGTGGGTATTACGATTCAACTGACTATTAACCGGTCTCCACATTGTTTGCATTTTATTGCTAGATCTCCCTATCACCATCCGAGTGTGCTCTCTCATTTAGTCATTTCCAAGTTCAATTGGGCCTTATACCTGTATTTTTTTTAAATAAATGTTTTTCTCCTTATCGGTTTTTTCTCGCCATAGGAGTTTGTCCGTTTACATATTTTCAAATACCTGTATTTGACAGAGTTCTTCGTCCATGGGGTTTCTCAGCTGCTCAGACGTCCCCTGAAACTCCTTCCTAAACCTTACCATGCTTTGACTATCAAAAACTTCACGTGGCACTGGATTCTTCAGCGGCGTCCTGCTGCTAGCTTTCAATGCAAGGCTGAAGTACAGCATATGTGCCGTGTGATCAGAAATGCCCGGATCATAGCATCTGTTTTCTTGTTGATTGATTTTTATCATGTAGAGCTCATGTTAAAGCTAAAGCTTCATGGAACAAGAATAGGTCTTCGAAATTGATACAGAAGAAAACTTGAAATTAGGAGTCTCCATTCATATGTGTTGATTTTTTTGTAGGTATTCATGAAGATGACCTGTTCCTGATACTAGTAGATATTTTTATTCAAAATTATGTAAAATTGACTCAGGTACATAAATGTAAAAGACAAAAACTATAGTTAAACAAATCAGCTTAAATAAAAAATGAAGCCGAATTTGGGAGAGCTCCCAGAATGCTGGTGACGGCGTTTCCCCTTCGCACAGCAATGATTCTTTGGGTAAGAAAATACTTGGAGCGCCTCCTTGATACTTGATTCTAGATTGAGCATTGAGCCAATAGAATTGACGAAATTCACTGCCTCCTTGCTCCACGCTCCCATTTTCTCCACAGCGAATGCCACAAAATGATATATTTTTTTATATCTAAATATTTTGAATGTTTCCGTTTGGAAGCCAACTCCGCTGCTGAACTTGGAAGGTGCCAATGTGTTGATACATGTGGCGTCCCATACCAGCGGCAATCCTCTGGACCAGGAGACAATGGTTATATATACAGGGTGTTTCAGCGATGATAGCAAAAAATTCAACTGTGGGTAGAGCTCGTCAAAATACGACAAAAAAACTATATACCATTTTGCAAAGTTCGGCCCAATGACAAAGATACAACCTTTCAAAGTTGACTTTTTTCGGATTTCAAAAATTTGTAACTCAGTAACGTTTTGACAGAATTTACCTAAATTCAGCACAGACTGGTTTGTCAAAACTATGTACCGACCTGCCAAATTTTGGATGAATCTAGCCAGTGGCGTAGGAGTTACGAGGGTCAATAATTTAGAAGCACCCGAGGAAAAGTTGACTTGAGGTGACCCCCCCCCCCATAATTTCTACGCTACTGGTTGGATTCTCTCAAAATTTTGCAGGTTGCTGGATAATGTTGATAAATCAGCTTATGCTGAGTTTTAACTAATTTTGTCGAAATGTTCTTCAGTTACAAATTTTTGAAATCCGAAAAAAGAAGAACTTTCAAGGGCTGTATCTTCGTCATTAGGACGAACTTTGCAAAATGGCATATAGGTTTTCGTCGTATTTGGATGAGATCTACTGACAGTTGAATTTTTTGCTATCATCGCTGAAACACCCTGTATACAGGTGTTTCAATGGAAACGAGCCACCCTGAATAAATTTTTGCCTGGTGAAATTGAGAAAAATTCCAAAATTAGGAAAATTTCCGAGACCCGTCGATTTTTGTGTCGAGGGGGACTAAAGCATATTGCCAAATTTCTATCTTCAACCCCCTCACCTCCACCCACCCCAACTTTGAAATCTCAAATGACACCACCTACCTTGTGATACATCAAATTAAAAAGAATTGAATTCTCATTCTGAAAAGAATATTTTTGAATTTTAACCCGACCCCTCTTTTTCCTAAAATTCTCTTGAGTGTCCAATTAATTATTCTCGACCCCCAAATTCTCTTTAATTTAGTATTCAATATAGGAATTTTTGGTGGTAAAAGTGCTGCCCAAATTCACCCCTTTAATCTCCCCCACCCCAACTTCAAAATTTACCAAGCCACCACCTCCTTTATTTTATTATTCTCTTGGTTTTAGGTTCGTACCCCTTGCACTGAACAACAGTTTATTGTGCCCCTTGGATGTTTTCTTCATAAGTCCCGTTGCCTCAAAGAAGTCGAGTACGAGACTTATGGGTTTGGTTGTTATCTCCTAGTCTCGAGTACCACCACCGGTTCTATATATACATAGCCCCAAAGTACGAATGTCTGATTGCTCCAAGAGCAGGCCACTGGCATAGTATGTGGAGAGGAGTTTCCTCCTCTTCGCTACATAGCCTTTTACCTTTATGGTGGTAGGATGTTTTATGAGCGAACAGTGTCCCGTGAATAACAATAACAATAATTTATTAAAACCTTTGTGGCCACAGGTGCTTACAGTGGATAAGGCAAATCACAAAAAAAAAGAAGTGTATCAGACGACACAGATCAGTGAAACTTTAACAATTGTATAACAATAAAAAAATCCTTCAGTGATCTTGAAAACAGAGTGATGGTACCTCTGATTTCATCAGGCAATCGGTTGAAAATCTTTATACAGGCATTTGTGGTCGAGCACAACGTTGTTCTGTGTTTATTCGTTCTTAGGACGTGTGAACTACGGGTGGGATATGCGTGGTTAGACATGTTTTTCTTGAAGTAGTTGTGCTGCTTCACGTACATGGAACACTTGTATATGTATAAAGATGGTAGAGTCACTATACGTTGACTTTTAAACGTGTCCCGGCATGATTGTCTTCATTTGAGGTTGAAGAGCATCAGCCTCACGATCTTCTGTAATATAAAAACTCGCTGGATTTTGGATGCCTGTCCCCAAGCAATAATGTTGTACGACAGAGTCGATTGCATCATGGCGTAGTACATCTGTAGCAGGGTTTCCAGCTGAACGTCGGATTTCAGTTGCAGGATAGTAAAAAAAAAACAACTATTTAGTTTTCTGCAGACTTTCTCAATATGTTGGTCCCAGCGGAGCCGGCTGTCTAACTGCAATCCCAGAAAGGTCGCATTGGCATCGTGTGGGTGCTCACGAGTGCTTTACCGAATTAAATTCGCTTCTTTCATCCACATTGAGAAGCAATCTATTCGATTCACATCAGCTGGTCATCTCCTTCATTACCATGGCAATTTTAATTTCCAAGCCTTCGATGGTGTCAGACGTTACTGCAACAGAAGTGTCGTCAGCAAATATTACAGGAAATCCTGATTTTATGTGTAGGGGTAGATCATTGATGAATATCAAGAAAGTTGATGGGCCGAGTATGGACCCCTGTCCAACCCCGCGTTCTGTACTGTATTCTTCAGACTGTTGTTGCTTTAGAAGTACGGAAAGTTTCCTATTTGATAAGAAAGAAATTATCCAACTGAAGATGCTTCCACGTATCCCCACTTTGTTCAGCTTGAGGCGCATGAAGTCTTTGTCGATAGTATCAAAGGCGAGGGACAAATCGAAGAAGAGACCAGCCACGTATTGGCCGTCGTTCAGCTTGGAATAAATAAAATCCAGGAAACACGCAGAAGCCGTCTCAGAACCATGCTGCGCATCCACCACATCAACCAATCCTCACATCAACTAAACTGGGCCATAATTGAAGTGGACCACCCTTAAATTTTGCTTTGGTTAAAATGGAGATATCTCGAGAAACAATTGCCCGATTTTCGAAATTTTTGTTGGGCTTGACAGATAATCTTTTGGCTACCAGGTACCATTATAGATCACCTGATTGTCTGCCTAATGTAGAGTAGAATATGATATGGAGGCTGACAATGGAAAGAGTGTAAGAACGACTTGACTTTATAGCGAGGTCCCTTTTTAAGAAAATGAGTCGCAGAATTTTCAAGTCACGTTTTCGGAAAGTGTACATCAATATCTCGAAACGGTTTGGGACTTTTGCTCGTATTTTGTTTTGGCTCTAGTTACGTTAACTCCATCTTTTTCTAGACTTTTTGTTGGTAATGTAACACATCACATTCACTTCTACAGACATTTTTAAGCCTATGAGGGTGAGAACGAATGCTGGAATTCGTCCCGATTCCAAGATGATAATTTTATTGCGTCGCACTATTTCTTCCAGCGTACGCCACACAATAGCATGAAGTGGTGCGTGGTTCCTTCCTCTTTTCCCCTCCCTCTAGTTGCTCCTTCTTCCCCCCCACTAGACGGTTTATTATTCTACCACTTTCATAGTAAATTCGGGAGAACAAGAAACTGCATGGATATTCCGCAATTTTTATTTCATATCTTGTTTCTAGACACCATTCTGAGTGGTTTATGATTTTGTTCGACAAAATTTTGAGAGCTGGAGCTAACCTAACCGGACCTTTTGCTCTAACATGCACTTAACAGGGGACGCATAGTGTAGTGGACATCGTGCTTGGCTTCGATCACTGAAGTCAAGCCATACACAGCGTGGTCTGTTTCCCAGCAAGCCGAAACCCTTGATGGGTTGTTATGGCTAACAGTTTTTAAGCCTCGCCAAACGTAGTGGCTTCATTCTTTCGCTAATAGAATCTCAACTATTGCAGGTTGATACCAACGACGTTCAAAGATGATCGGTCAAATATAAACAATCTTTAACAACAATAAAGAATGCACAACCCGTGGATCTCATCTAAAATAGAGAAAATAGTGGAGCGGTTGAAGCTCGCTAACGCGTCTCCTTAACGAGTTATTTTTTTTAGAGTATAACACTCTGGAATCATCACCATTCGATGGAGAAAACATCAGGCTTCAGAATATATAAATTTCAGCAAAATCGCGAGGTACCGACATCGAGTTTTTTGCCATCAAACCTCGAGAAGGTCCTATTTTTCAAGGGATTTCATCACTTACAAAAACTAAATTTTCTCAAAAAATACACGGTCTTGATGGCACGTTCTGACGTCGATTTGTAGAGAATTTCTTGAGTAACTTTTTGATGTATGTCACTCTCACTCTGTTCCCCTAATTAACCCGGAAAACAAAAAAATGTGCAGAAAGCAGCGACGAAATTTGTCAGTGTCCGCGTTCCCTTTACGATAACTTAATACCGTCTGATCTGGGTGACCAGTTCAAGCCGCTCATGGCTTCGGGGCAAGGAGAATCGCTCCTCGCGTATATACCCCTTGATGGTCTTGGCCACGACTAGCTCATAGTCTGGGATGAGTGTGGGTTCGGGTTATGGGATTTCGTGCATTCAGCATAGGGTCAAGGATAGGAAAAGCAAAAAGGAAACAGGTCAACAGTTATATTCATGACGCAAGGTTACATAACAAAAGGAATACAAAACAAACTGTAACCGTTTCTGGTGTTACGAAGAAAGCAAAATAAAATAGAAAAGATACTTAGTAGGTCCCAGAGTGAAGCCCATAACCATCCTCGACCTTTCTCTGTCCATCGGTGAAACCATCGTTCTTACTGGAAAACTGCCACGGCTACAGGACTTGCCTCGTGGTGTTAGGTCTCCGTCAGCACTTGAGAAGGTAAATCGGGCGCCACCAGTGTAGCAGCGGAGTAGACGGAGCCCTACGAGGGTCCTAACGGCACACTGGAGCCAGCCGGGCAATCCTCCAGTAAGACAGCTTCACCTAGAACATCGAAAGGGATCAGAGACACATACACTACTTTGGTATCTTTCCCCAAAATTTATATCCCTACCCCAATTTTGATGATATTGCCGAAAAAGGTAATAATAGGTGGGTAATAGTCAAATGATATAGACGATAGACGTCGACAGATAATTTAGAGTTGGTGGCGGCTCAACCTTCCGTGAGCAAAGGCCAGGTCAACAGACATGTACGCTGGCATGCCATTATAACAAAGCACCACTTAACTGGACTGTGCTGTGGCGGATAGACGCCGACTGAGAGATGGATCGCCTGGTGATGTCTACGATGGTACCACGACGGGGCGTATTCTGTAGACGCCGGCGCTGTCGTATGGTGGCCCACGGTTGACTGACGAAGCGAAAGCAGACAGTTGGAAGTCGCTATGGTCATCTGGCAGCATCAATATGTCAGAAACTCTGATATTCCGGAACAGCACAATACCAGTGACAGGCCATGTCAACTGGCAACAGGAGAATTTGGATGATCAAAACTGGCAAAACAGGAAACAGGACTGGGAAGACTGGAGCGGATGATGATCAGTCAACGCCGGAGGAACAGCAGCAATCTCGACGGCGGAGACGAGGTGGTGGATTGGAATCTAGCTCGACACCGGAATGGATGAAAGCTTCATCGGTGGAGGGACAATGGAGATGTGGGCGGCCGGGGCGGCCTAACTAACGTCTTCTTGTACTCGTTCATCTTGTTCTTTTCAACCAAACTCGAAAACCAATCTCACGAGCAGCGCTCTTCTCAAAACCCAAAAACCTTTCTCCTCTGTTGTTATCCCTACCAACCACACCTTCACTTTTTTTTCCTCTCGCCTACTCCTCAAATTTCACCCCGTTTCAAACTTTCGAATTCACGATATCAAATTAAGATTTTTTTACACAGAAATGTTTCTCAATTTATTCTGAAAATATAATCCCGCATAACATATAGTCGCGTTTCAAAAATAAAGGCGTCAGAAGCTAAAACATCGGAGCGCGCGCTCCCGTTAAACTGTCAGCCGCCCCAGTATTTGGAACATGGGCTATGAGGTGTAAAACTTTTTTTCGACGTTATTTTTGATGATTGAGTGATGAAACTTTATATAAGGGTTTTATAGACAATTACCTCTCCCTTTGCAAATTATTGGGACCATACCATCCTGCAGAGCCCCTACAAGGTCGCTGAAAGGGCTTCTTTGGTTTAAAAAATCACCGCTAACCCACTGCAGAGCAGATATGTTTGTTTTTTTTCCTCTTCATTTTTTTTATACGTCAATCCTTATTCAGAACTGTATGATCTAAAATATGTTATGCCAAGTGGTAATCAGACTCCATTACCAAAGCAGTATTGAAGGAAATACCTACCTTACACTTCTGTGTGATTATCTAAATAGATTCCTATATATCAAAGTTCTATAAATTCAGCGGTGCAGCCAAGTGGTGGGCTACGGGACTATAGCCTCTCCCCAGATTACCAGTTCTTCGCCCTTTTTTAGAGAATTTCAGACCTTTCTTGAGTTTCGAAGGGACAGTTCGTTCCCAGTTATTGGCTCAGCCTCCCACGACAAAATCATGTCTGCGCCACTGAGTATCTGAAGTCAGGTTTCTATGTTTTGTATATTTATCGCAATGTATGCATGAGGCACAATGGTTCTTGATCAATTTTAATGGGAAATAAGTAAAAAATTGAATCCATCAAACGAATGAAATGTCCTCATCGTCATCGGCATCATTATCGCCATCGTTCTCATTTTGAATTATTATTATTTTTGATTGGTTTTCGCAACCTTTGCATTTGCAAGCCTCAGTGCATTTTAAATGTTCCTTCAGGCACTGGCATTTCGATGTTGAGCAGTTTTTGTCTTTGCAGAAAATGTCCAACATCTCCCGGACTTCATTTGGGATGGGAGGCTGTAGCGAGATAGTTGGTGAAATATAATTTGATGTATTTTCCCAACCGAAACGAAATATGTCCAATTCAGGCAACAAGCCCACGTTACTGTTTCGCGATTCATCAAGATTTTGTTCAGATGTAAAAATAAAGAAATCTAAACACTTGATAATTTGCGGCGTCACCTCACCCTTGACAAGCTCAAGCCGTCTTCTGAAATTTCTCCAACGGAGGACGCATTTCGGCAGTATGTCTTAAGCTCGGTCTTAAGCGCAATTTATAGATTGACGCCCGCCCGTCTCACCGTTAGCCGCTACCCGTTAACCGTAATTCATAGCCCGTAAATATTTTGCCCAATTTATAGAACGTCGTTACGTTACCCATAAGCATGCGCAAATTAGTTCAAGTATTTGACGATTGACTCGATAAATAATGGCATGTCCAGGGAGTCCATCGTAGATCGGTGTCGGAACTGGATTTTTTGGTTATACAGGGTCCTGCAACAGTACGTCGAGCTTTCCTAGCGCCGTTCCCTTACAAGATCGAGGAAAAGGTGTAACACATAAAATTATTGATTAAAAAAGTTTCATCTTGCAAAATTATTTCTAACTATACAGGTGTTCCATTTTTGCGCTATAACAAAAAAAGGTATTTTTTGAAACAAAATGCCCAATTTTTGGTTTCATTCTCTTGTTCAGCTTTTCAAGCTCTATTATGAGTGTATTTTTGTTTTTTCAATTTTTGGCAGTGCTACTAACGAAAAAAAATATTTTTTTTATAATTTCAAGGTTCATTTTGAAAAATCGTGGGGCCTCGTTTTTGGAATTAAGATATAAAACCTGACACAACAATAGTCGAATAGAAGATGAATAGCTTCATGACAAAAAACTTGAGATTCAGTGATATAGGGTGTACCCAATTTTTTTTCGAACCTCGCCAATTTCAAAGTGCCATAAGTCATTTTTTTTTCAAATGAAGCTGCAATTTCAATCGAAATTATCAATTATTTCAGAAATTATGAGATCTAAGGGTAGGGTACCTCTAGTAAAAATGAGAGAGGAGGAAAAAAAGCTATCGAATGGTGAGATTGAAATATTGAATAGGGGGCATTCTATTGAAAAAAAAAAGACTCATGGCACTTTGGAATTGGCGAAGTTCGAAAAAAAATTCTGCACACCCCGTATTACTGAATTTCAAGTTTTTTATCATGAAATTATCCATCATCTATTCGACTATTGTTGTGCCAAATTTCATTCATCAATTCCAAAAAGCGAGGCCTCTACGATTTTTTAAAATGAACTTTGAAATTATAAAAAAAAATCAATTTTTCTCAGTTGGTAGCACTGCCAAAAATTGAAAAAACAAAAATACACTTATAATAGAGCTCGAAAAGCTGAACAAGAAAATGAAACCAAAAGTGGGGCATTTCATTTGAAAAAATATCTTTTTTTGCTATAGCGCAAAAATGGAACACCCTGTATAGTTGAAAATAATTTGACGAGATAGAACTTTCTGAATCAATAATTTTGTGTTAATAAAACAGAAATAACTAATGATCAGCAGAATTGCTGTTCGGGTGGTGCTGACTGGTGCTTTCTTATTGGCTGCCCGCTAGCCGCTAGACGTAAGAGATGAAAGATGGTCATCTTTTCACGGGCGGGCGTCTTACAGGTAGCGCGTTGCGGGGCGAGCGCCAAACTATAAACAGCACCATACGTCACCAGCAGTTTATCTTGAACTTCTTGTGTCTTACGTCTAGCGTTTAACGGTGAGACGGGCAGGCGTCAATCTATAAATCGCGCTTTATGGTAGCCATTTACTTGCCTGTATCAGAAAACACTGAAAAATTTCTTTTCAGATGTATGTTGCAGTGTCACATATGGCGAAACAGTAATGTGGGCTCATTGCCTAAATTGGACATTTTTCGTTTCGGTTGGGAAAATACATCAAATTATATTTCACCAACTATCTCGCTACAGCCTCCCGTCCCAAATGAAGTCCGGGAGATGTTGGACATTTTCTGCAAAGACAAAAACTGCTCAACATCGAAATGCCAGTGCCTGAAGGAACATTTAAAATGCACTGAGGCTTGCAAATGCAAAGGTTGCGAAAACCAATCAAAAATAATAATAATTCAAAATGAGAACGATGGCGATAATGATGCCGATGTCGATGAGGACATTTCATTCGTTTGATGGATTTAATTTTTTACTTATTTCCCATTAAAATTGATCAAGAACCATTGTGCCTCATGCATACATTGTGATGAATATACAAAACCTGACCCTGGGTTTCACAAAAAAGATAATTCGAGATCAGTTGATTCGCGATTTTTGTTTGTCAATTTGTAGCTTACTGATCAATGGAAATGTTGGTTTATCAGTCAATAATGAAAAGATGATGGATCTAGTACAGATTTCAGGCATTTTTTTGTGGTTAATCGTCTAGCATTTAGGAGAAAAAAGTTCAGGTAATATGCAATCAGCCTTGATCGCTGATCATATTTTTTCTGGAACTGACGGTGACTTCAGATACCTACTCAGTGGCGCAGACAGGATTTTGTCGTGGGAGGCTGAGCCAATAACTGGGAACGAAATGTCCCTTCGAAACTCGAGAAAGGACTAAAATTCTCAAAAAAAAGGGCGAAGAACTGGTAATCTGGGGAGAGGCTATAGTCCCGTATCCCACCACTTGGCTGCACCGCTGAATTTATAGAACTTCGATATATAGGTATCTATTTAGATAATCACGCAGAAGTGTAAGGTAGGTATTTCCTTCAATACTGCTTTGGTATTGCAGTCTGATTACCACTTGGCATCACATAAACAGGTCAACACATGAAGTGGTCCACCCCTAAATTTCGCCTCATTTTGAGAGGGCATATCTCGGAAAATACGTTACCGATTATTAAAAGCCTACTGATACCTAAAAGAGGGTCCTTTTGGCTACAAAGTATCACAGCGTGTCCGGTGACACTGTGACTGGATTGTACTGGATATACAGGGTGACAACGGAAGGAGTGCCGAAGTGGTCCATTTTCAACACTGGGTAACTTTTGCTAAAAAAATTCCAGACTTTTTCTGGTGCCGTTTTTGGAGAGCACTTATCAAAATCTCAAAACGGTTTTTGACTTGTCTCCGTATTTTGATTTTTGAAAAAGTTGTGTCGCTTTATGTGGAATTTGAATTTCTGATGCTGCTTCCGTCATTGATCATGCAGTTGGCTGTAATTTGGCACAAATGCATAATTTGCCGTGAGAAACAACCCCATGGAAATTTTTTACCTCACGGACACCTCATGGTGCTACCCCTGTGGTCACCTGGTACCTGCTTAGGGTCGGTCTCAAATGGGGTAGGTTGCGACGATACATTTCATGTTTACCAAACACAGTGTGACTCAACTATAGATTTAGTAACCATTCGTTGCATTACAAGTCCCATAGTTACCATATCAGCCCTATTTTGGTTACTTTTGTACAGGGTGATTCATACGAAAAGTTACAAGGCTCTATCTCGAGAACGGAAGAAGGTAGAATTAAATATTTTTTTTGCTCCAATCTGACACAGCGGTACACATTTCAGCATAGTGTAGATTTTTTTAAAACAGCCCCTAACTAGGGGTTGAAGGTGACCATGCCATTTTGGGAAAGTGTTTTTTTTTAATGGATATTATGTTAATCTGAATGGCAATATGAGTGCGAAATGACATTTTCAAATTGATATGCCCAACCCTTAAGGTTCTACCCCAGGTGGAAATTATTAATAAAATGTTTATTACGAAACTGTCTACCTTATAAAAAAAGGTTATTCTACCTGACATATCCTTCTGATGTGGATCAAATAGACATCAAATTATTGATGTTTGTGGGGAGGGGATTTGATCAAATAAACAAAACTAAACAGCACAATTGAACAACACGTGCCTTGTGTAGAATAACATCTTTCCAGTTCTTATATTTTTGTTATCATGTTTGCATTCCAATCCACATTGTTTAATTGGTGATGGCCTTATAAAACCTTTTTGTATAAGGTAGACAGTTTCGTATTAAACATTTTTTTTATTAATTTCCACTTGGGGTAGAAACTCAAGGGTCGGGCATATCAATTTGAAAATGTCATTTTGCACTCATATTGCCATTCAGATTGACAAGATATCCATTAAAAAAAACCTTTTTCCAAAATGAAATGGTCAATTTCAACCCCTAGTTAGGGGCTGTTTTGAAAAAATCCTTACTATGGTGAAATGTGCACCGCTGTGTCAGATTGAAACAAAAGGTGAAAAATTTATTCTACCTTCTTTCGTTCTCGAGATAGAGCCTTGTAATTTTCGTATAAATCACCTTGTACAAAAGTAACCAAAATAGGGCTGATATGGTAACTATGGGACTTGTAATGAAACGAATGGTTACAAAATCTATATTTGAGACACACTGGTGTTTGATAAACATGAAATGTATCGTCGCAACCTATCCCATTCGAGGCCGACCCTAAGCAGGTACCAGGTGACCACAGGGGTAGCACCATTAGGTGTCCGTGAGGTGGAAAATTTTCATGGGGTAGTTTCTTACGGCAAATTATGCAATTGTGCCAAATTACAGCCAACTGCATGATCAATGACGGAAGCAGCATCAGAAAATTCAATTTTTCACATGAAGCGACACATCTTTTTCAAAAATCAAAATACGGAGACAAGTCAAAAACCGTTTCGAGATTTTGATGAGTGCTCTCCAAAAATGGCACCAGAAAAAGTCTGGAATTTTTTTAGCAAAAGTTACCCAGTGTTGAAAATGGACCACTTCGGCACTCCTTCCGTTGTCACCCTGTATATCAAGTACGATGTCATTGAACACCGGACACGCTGTGATACCTTGTAGCCAAAAGGACCCTCTTTCAGGCATCAGCAGGCTTTTAATAATCGGTAACGTATTTTCCGAGATATGCCTCATCAAAGTGAGGCGAAATTTTGGGGTGGACCACTTCATGTGTTGACCTGTTTATTTTAGATCATACAGTTCTGAATAAGAAGTGACGTATAAAAAAAAATGAGGAGGAAGAAAAAACAAAAAATATCTGCTCTGCAGTAGGTTAGCGGTAATTTTTTAAACCAAAGAAGACCTTGCAGCGACCTTGTAGGGGCTCTGCAGAGTGGTATGGTCCCAATAATTTGCAAAGGGAGAAGTTATTGTCTATAAAACCATTATATAAAGTTTCATCACTTAATCATGAAAAATAACGTCGAGAAAAATTTTTACACCTCATAGCCCATGTTCCAAATACTGGGGCGGTTGACAGTTTGACGGGAGCGCACACTCCGATGTTTTTGCTTTTGACGCCTTTATTCTAGAAAAGCGACTTCATGTTATGCGGGATTATATTTTCAGAATAAATTGAGGAACATTTCTGTGTGAAAAAATCTTAATTTGATATCGTGAATTCGAAAGTTATCGTAAAGGGAACGCGGACACTGACAAATTTCGTCGCTTTTCTCTGCAAATTTTCTTGTTTTCCGGGTTAATTAAGGGAACACAGTGAGAGTGACGTACATCAAAAAGTTGCTCAAGAAATTCTCTTTAAATTGACGTCAGAACCTGCCATCAAGACCGTATAGTTTTTGAGAAAATTTAGTTTTTGTAAGTGATGAAATCCCTTGAAACATCGGACCTCCTCTAGATTTGATGGCAAAAAACTCAATGTCGGTACCTCGCGATTTTGCTGAAATTTATATATTCTGAAGCCTGATGTTTTCCCCCATTGAATGGTGATGGTTCCAGAGTGTTATACTCAAAAAGAAAAAATTCGTTATGGAGACGCGTTAGCGAGCTTCAACCGCTCCACTAAAACGCATAGAAACCAACGTATTACATCATCACATCTTTTGATCTAATTAAGCTATGTGCTTGATTTTTTTTTTAAATTGAAGTACATATCGAGACCTTTCTTACAGTGTTACAGCGATTGAGGAACAATGGTTAATTATTTATTTACTAAGCTTATAAACATTTTCATCGGCTATGAATGCATCCAGGTTTTCAATCAGCGAGGAACAATTTTGTTTTCGCAGTTTTCTATACAGGGTGTTTCAGATTTAAATCTCGTCCTTCCAGGAAGTGATGGGAAACGTCAAAATAAGTAGACTATCTTGAAAAACTATGTCAGAAACGAATAATAACGGAGATATAGGCGTTCAAAGTTGAACTTTAAAAATCGATTTTTCGTCATAACTTTGAAACTTTTCAACCGATATTGTCCACATTTGAACCGAAGCTTGCTAAAATAAGTCGGTATCTAACGATAATAACTCGGTCCATTAAAAATTTTCAGGGGCGTAGATAATGGGGAATGCTTTTGCTTTTTCACCTCTATTTTTAGCGCACTCCTCCAAACGGGAAGGCGCTTTTGTCCTCGCTTTGTTCGTCCGTCCGTCCGTCCGTCCGTCCGTCCGTCACAGCATCTAGGCCTAGACGAAAAGGTTTTTGCGAAAAAATTTTACTCCATTGGGTAGCTCATGACCTTGTATCCCGAACCAAGAAAAATCTCGACGAAATAATAATAAACAATGACAATAATAACAATTTAGTGTGACGCGGCATCGCCGTTGAATGCTGCATTTCAGAAGCCGGCCTGATCTCGAAAGTTATCACATGCGAGGAAGTACCCGATCTTATCATTTTACCATAATACATATGCAGAGTTATATTTAGAGGATGATTTGAACTTCATTTTAATGAAAATTTCACATCGGTGCGAGGTGCAGACCAATAGTTATTAATTTTTGAAAATGACTCCGAAACTACGGCTCGGCCGCAAATGATTTATTCGTTGCTTGCTGGTGCTTGATATCCTTTCCTCCGAACAAAACGAAATTCAATACAGAAACTATTTCAACTCGAATGGGTAGCTCAAGGCCTTGGTACGCGAATCAAGAAAAATTTTGTCGAAATAATCATGAACAATTACAAAAATAACATTTTGGTGTAGGGCGGCTTCGCCGATCAAGTGCTGGCATTCGCGGTAAGATGTAGAAAGTTGCGATATGCAGGCAACTACAATTTCTTAATGAAATACATCACTGCATGTACGGCATTATATTTAGAGAACAATTTGAACTTTCTTTTGACAAAAACCCCACTTCGATCCGACCGTCGGGTCAATTGTTATCAATTTTTGAAAACGACCGCAAAGCCACGGCTCGGCGCATATTACACGACCCTACAAATTTAAAATCAGACGTGCCGAAATAGTAATTGAACATTTTGAAATAGCCAATACTAGGTACCTGAAGGATAATGGCACTCAAATTACGAAACATGTTCGCTCAATAACAAAAAAAAAAGTAGGTAGGTATCACTAAAAATCATGCGACAGGCTACCATTTTTTCGGTTTTTCGATAAAAAAGAAATGTTCCAATTCAAAAGTGAACCCGATATTCGTGTTCAGAAGGTCGAAATCAGTTGAAGAACATTTTTTTATGTAAGTAACAGAATGACGCTTATGTGGCCGGTTTGTCTGTCTGTCTGTCTGTCTGTCCGAGTCCGTGCAGAAATTAAGACGCTGTACTCCTTCTCGAGAATTGAAGCAAGAGTCTTGGAACTTTTTTCCGATTAATAGCTGATGTCCCCAAGGGTGGCCAATGGGCACTATTTTTGTTATCCATACATCGTTATCATTATTCTCAAAAAACAGAGATCTCCTGTGCACTTCGATGAAGTTGAACTTCTCCTCGGGAAATAAAGCTACAGCCCTTGAAGATTGAACTTTATCCGGTGGATAGCTTAGGTCCTCAAGGACCAAATAGGCAGGTTGGCTTTCATAATTCGGCCGCCATCTTGGCTGCCATATTGAAATTTTTTATTAGTGGAACGATTGTCATGAAACTTGAAACTTACTCTTGTCTAGTACGATCATTCTTATTTTCAAGCCAAATTTCATGATTGCCCCACCATCTTGGCCGCCATATTGAAATCTCTTATAAGTGGAAGGATTTTCATGAAACTTGAGAGTTACGCTTGTCTCGTACGATCATTCCTATTTTCAAGCTGAGTTTCATAATTCTGCCGCCATCTTGGCCGCCATATTGAAATCTCTTGTTAGTGGAACGATTTTCATGAAACTTGGAACTTACCCTTGTCTAGTACGATCATTTTGATTTTCAAGCCGAATTTCATGATTCTGTCGATATTTTGGCCGCCATATTGGAAATTTTTTGCCCAAGACGGTAGAACCCTAATCACTTAACATCTTGCGTTCACTAATCCTCCAAAAAGGAAGTGCGCTACTGAGCCTCATGCCCATGAGGCGTATTCGCTTGTTTACCCCTTGAGGTAATTTTGTAAATTGTTCACATCTTTGAATTCCAAGTTCAATTTCAAAGAAAAAGTTATCCTTGCAAAATTTTGATTAGAGGCTTCGTTTTCAAGATTTTTGCGTTTGAAACTCCGGAAAACACATCAAAATATCCACTTTAAAGAGCCAAAAAAAGATTTAGCAACTTGAAACACCCAGAGAACCTATCCCAATAAAGGAATCATTAGTTATCTTGGATTTTAATTTGTAGGGCTTTGAAAGTGGTGTTTTCGAGATGTTTTCCGAAGTTTCAACCTCAAATATCATGAGAACGAAGCCTCTAATCAAAATTTTGCAAGAGTAACTTTTTCTTTAGAATTGAACGTAAGACTCAAAAATATGATCAGTTTACCAAATTACCCGAGGGTTGAAAAAATAGGGGTAAAAAAGTGGGGGCACCTCCAATTATTCACGCCTCTGTAAATTTTTGATGGAACGCGTTATTGTTGTTTGATACAGACTTATCTCAGTGAGCTTTGGTTCAAATTGGAAATCGGTTGAGAAGTTCCAAACCTATGACGAAAAATCGATTTTTAAGGTTCAACTTTGAACGCCCATAACTCCGTTATTATTCGTTTCTGACATATATTTTTTTGAGAGTCTACTTCTTTTGACGTTTTCCATCACTTCCTGAAAGGACGCGATTTAAATCTGAAACACTCTGTATACAACCAGCGAAGCGATTGGAGTCAAAGTAGTATTGCAGAATTTTTTTAAACAAATTTTTTTTATCTAGGACCTTTAGTTTTTCAGATATGATTTTTTTTCTGACGCAACCAACAACTGTAAAGAAGTGGTGCGCGGATGCCACTCATATTAACTATACAAAATGCACTACATTACTAACTGAGGTGGGCATTTTTTGTTCAAAGCTGAGCTTTTACAGAAATAATCAGATATTTGCTCTTTACAAAAAAAAAACAAGGCACCCGTTTAGGCTAGCCGAGTTATGGGGCTAAGACCGCCCTTCACGGTACAATGGTATTACCTAACGTAAAATAGGTATGATGTAGATGAAACTATTCACCCCTAATTCCTACATCGAAAAGGTCCTATTCCTATTCCAAACATTTGCTCTGCTCGTGTCTTTCAAACTTTCAAATTAGTTGGATTATCTCTCATTTTTACCGCAAATCGCAGATGAGAGGTATTCTTACGTGTCACATACGATTTCTCTTTTCCTTTCATTCCTTTTTTTGCATTAATGACTACTTATTTTATCTCAGTTCACATTTGGCAAATATGTTTCGATATCACTTCATTGAAGTTTTAGAGTATACTATTATTATTATTTTTTGCCAAGCAAGTTTCAAACAGTTTTATTTATTTATTTTTTTTATTTATATAATGGTTTTTCAACTCATCATTGACTTTTAACTCGTGGGTCACACATTATCATCATTGATTTTACCTTTATCAGGTGCCTTGGCTTTGTTTTTTTTCCCCAAGCTAACAAAAAAACAATATAACAATATTAAAGTATGTTTCCAGCATTGATGTTGTGTTTTTTCTTAAAGTGGCTTTCAAATATATTAAGGATAGGGATTTTTCTCTAAGTCTTGCCACACTTGTTTTTGTATTATTTATTTGGTCGACGCGCGTTTCGGCCTTGAGCCATTATCAAGACGTTCGTCGTCTACAAGGAAAATAAGGGTATGTAATAGAACAGTATATAAATTTCAGGCAGTAGGTCTTACATATAAAATCCAAAATGGTCGCAGCAAAAAAGGTTGTCACTTTGACGAATAAAAACTTTTTGAATGTCGAAGTGAAATGTATACCTACGCTGCAAAAACTTTGTTGACCAAGCCGCAGAATAAGAACAATAAAACTTATGCTAAACCATAAAAGAAGCGACGGCTAAAAGTAACAAATCTATAAGGGAGTGATGTGTGGTGAATTGATATATGTTTATGTTGAAATAATGTGGTGTCGAAGGAGAACTTCAAAAGCTGGACTCAACAGTTCACATTCCACACCCTTTTCACCAGACTCTTCAAAATTTATTTAAAAGAAGAAAACTTCAGAAAAGAATACAATAATATATTACAAATAGCTGTCAACAATGGATATAACATCAGATCCATCCAAAAAGTCTTCAACCACCATCTTTATAAACATTTCACCACATCAGTCTACCAGAACTGCCTCACTCCTCGTTCATACAGATTATTACATTTTTTCGGAATACCATCATACGACATTGCCAACATCTTGAAAGAAAGCAATGATTCACTTATTGTTGGCTATAAAACGAATAACACCTTACGCAAATGGCTTTCTTATTCCAAAGACCCCGTTCCAGTAAACGAAAGATCTGGAGTTTACAAGTTGTCGTGTGGATCATGCAACTGTACATACACTGGCGAAACCGGAAGAGACTTTCAGCAAAGAGTCCGAGAACATAACGCTGAAATTTTGAAATAAAAAAAGATAGGATACTTTGAAGCGAAATCAAACATAGCTAGACATGTTATTACAGCCAATCATTCATTCGATCCAGTGCAGAATTTCCGAATGTTACACCAGTCATCCATCTATTCCGAAAGAATTCTCCTAGAATCCCTCGAAATTTGTCGTACCATTTTTGAAAATCAAGAAGAATGCCTCAACTACCAAATTCAAGACCTGGAAGGAAGAGTGACTTTTAATATATTACTCCATGCAGCAACTAGATACACCTCAAAATGAACTCTACCAACCTCTTGTCTTGTGAACTGTTGAGTCAAGCTTTTGGAGTTCTCCTTCGACACCACATTATTTCAACATAAACATACAGGGTGGCCCAACGAAAACAGAACAGAGGGGTTTTCGGGCATTTCACCTCATTTTTTTGAAAAAAGCTCGAACAGGTCGATTTTTATATTGAGGGGGACATCTGAAACATACATTGGCGTATTTCTATCTTTAGCCCCCTCACCCCCACCCGCCCCAACTTCGAAGTTTCAAATGACACCACCCAGTTTGCGATACATCAAATTGAAGAGAATTAAATTCTCTCTCTGACAAAATATTTCTATTCCCCCCCTTCTTTCTAAAATTGTCAGAGTTTCCAATGTAATATTTTTGATCTCTTGATTCTCTTCAGTACAGTCAACGTCATCCTGCCCAGCATCGAGGGAGAAAATTTTCTGTGTGAAAAGTGCCACCCAAATTCATCCCTTCACCCCCCCACCTCAACATCAAAATCTAAAATGACGCTATCTACTTTGTGATACATCAAATCGAAGGGAATTGGATTCGCTTCCTGAATAAAATATTTTCAGAAATTTCAAAAAGCCCCCCTTTCTCCTAAAATACTCCGAATGTTCAATTCATCAGTAGAGGGGTTGAAAATTTCAAAAAAATTGTTTTCAGAAAGAGGAATCAATTTACTTCTATTCGATGTATCACAAAGTAGGTGGTGTCTGTTAAGTTTTGAAATTGGGGTGGGGGAGAGGAGAGGGGTGAGTTTTGGTAACACTTTTCTCCACCGAAAATTTTCTTCTTGGATGCTATTTAGGATGACGCTGAATAAATTGAAGAGAATTGAGGGGTCGAGGATATAAAATGGGACAGTCAGAGAAATTTAAGAAGATGGGAGGTGGGGTTGAAAATTTTTAAAATATTTTTTCCAGAAAAAGAAATTTATTCTCTTTGATTTGATGTATCGCAAAGTAGATGGTGTCATTCGAAATTCTAAAGTTGAGGTGGATAGGGGTGAGGGGGCTGAAGATAGAAATTTGCCAATGTATGTTTCAGATGTCCCCCTCGATATAAAAATCGACCTGTCTAAGCTTTTTTCGAAAAAATGATGTGAAACGCTCGAGAGCCCCTCTGTTCTGTTTTCGTTGGGCCACCCTGTATATCAATTCACCACACATCACTCCCTTATAGATTTGTTAGTTTTAGCCGTAGCTTCTTTTATGGTTTAGCATAAGTTTTATTGTTCTTATTCTGCGGCTTGGTCAACAAAGTTTTTGCAGCGTAGGTATACGTATGTATGTCACTTCGACATTCAAAAAGTTTTTATTCGTCAAATTGACAACCTTTTTTGCTGCGACCATTTTGGATTTTATATGTAAGACCTACTGCCCGAAATTTATATACTGTTCTATTACATACCCTTATTTTCCTTGTAGACGACGAACGTCTTGATAATGGTTCAATGCCGAAACGCGCGTCGACCAAATAAATAATACAAAAACAAGTGTGGCAAGACTTAGAGAAAAATCCCTATCCTTAATATAACAATACTTATTGTATATGTGTCGTCGCAGCGTGCTTGGTTTCCCGTAGTCCCAAAAGGGGCCCAGGCCCTCACCACTTCTGAAGGCCAACGGGATCAAATTGTTTCATGCTAGTTTTTTTTTTTTATTTATTCCACGTCGGCCTATTTCCGCAACAAGGCCTGATACCGACGCCGACGCCGCCTCATGCTTTCCTCCACTATAGCGAAAATTTTGCCGAATCCCTGTGTGTATAAGGATTTTCAACGACAACCATCATCGCATGGGGGTCCGCGCCATCGTTCGTATTTTACGTGCTATGCGACACATTTTTAGCAAACATTCCAACTAAATCCAGAAGCTTGTTTTCGAGGCGAAAATCTCCGGCGGAGATCGAACCCGCGACCTCTGGCATGGCAGTCGAACGCGCTGACTGCCACACCACAAGCTCTTCCGTGCTACATTTGATACAGCTATTATTGGGTACGTTCCAGTTTTCGAGGGTCAGAAAGACCGCTGGCACGATCTGCACCACAAAATCCAAGGATCACAAAAAGCAACTTTTTGAAAAAACAAAATGCGTTCAGAAGTCTCAAAACGCTTAGAGATGTTGGTTGATCCACGCTTTCCAAAAATGTGACGAAAAACTTTTGCGACTAGTTTTCTCAAAACGGGACTTGGCTAAAGTCACGTCACTTTTGCACTCGTTTATTTGTAACGCTGTGCATTAGACCAGCAATCAGGTGATATAAGATGTAAGATGTACCTTGTGGTCAAAAGATAACTCAATCGAGCACCACAAAAATTTCCAAAATAGGGCAATTTTTTCTTGAGATACCCTAGTTTTGGCCGAGCGGTGGTTCACTTCAATTTTGGCCCAGTTTACATATTATTAATTATTTGTATTTGGTCCATTTTGAAAAATTTCATACACACGAACACGCACACACGCGTGGCGTTTGGCAGTCCGGCACGCCACTGTTGTACGGTAAAATATTTGGACGGTGTTCCACGAAATACGCGGCAAATTTCATTCTGTCCCGGTCCCGGCGACTTTTTCAAGGGGGCAATAAATAAATGCCGGTAACTGGAAGCGTGAGAAAGTTCCCTTATCTTATGCGCCTGATCATTCGTAGATATTTGGAAGTGCCGGACTTATTATTATTATTTTATTCTGTTCCAACAGGAACGGCCAAGAAAGTACTTCTTACACTAACAGACTTATCTAGCACAGTCGAATTGTTTCTTCCGGTTCAGTAAGCCGGAACGAACTTCGCAATGAATTTGGCGAAACCGTCTAGCAAAGCAGGAAAATGGGAAAAGAAGATAATATGCGGCTGGATTTGTGTGTTCTAATATCCATTTCCTCCGTATAGCTGGCAGGGATTTTTGGCTGTTTTTAACGATCCGATTTGCGCGCGGCCATCATAATCAGTTCATTCATTCCGCGCCACATAAAATCCGTTGTTATGTTAATAAATTAATAATTTATCGATTGCCTTTTTTACGACAGCCATTGTGACGCGGCTTTGTTTTGTCAATTCCCGATAAATATGAGGGAGTTGGTGGTGTTGTTGCAATTTGGGATTTTTATTTTTTTCTGAAAGCACTCGTGTTAATGAACTCTGCGGCTGGCTTCGGAGTTGGGCAGAGGAGTGTCTACTCGCGATTTGTAAGAGTGGCCTATTTTTGTTTGTCCGTGTGGGTAGATATGGATGTGTATCGTTGATTCATTGAAGGAGCTCTCTTTTCAATGGTTATTGTTATTGCTTAACAATAATTATCCATATCCATTCCTTTAATAGGCTTCCGTTTTTTCACATAAAATTTTTGCATCAGCCCCAGGGCTACTAGCAAGACTTTTTTTTTAGAGAGAGACTGTAGAGATTTTATCAATGACGGGCCGATTGTAGTGCGTGGCGAGAGCTCTAAAACGTACCAAGTTGAAAAAAAATCATATCTTCGTTGCTAGACATTCGATTTGTAAAATTTCAAAATAGTTTCGAGCATGGATGTATACAGATATGGGCAAGCCCGGGCATCCGCCCGGAGTAGGAATTTTCAATCTTTTTTTTTTAATGTACTACAAAGAAAAAGCAACAAAAATATGTAATGGATGTGCAAAACCAAAATGTGATGCATATTGTGGGGCATAGTTCGCAACTGAAACACCTTATGCACCTTGCACCAATGCAACTTTTTGCACTGACTGGTGTATTTATGGTCACCTACATTCTAGGAAAATTCAAAGCAGCGCCATCTCTCAGCCCACAGACAATTTTTTTGAATGAAAGGGTCAATTTTGAACAAGCCTTCCTGAATTCCGAAAAAAAATTTCGGCTGCGGCGTCAACTAAACTCCCCCCCCCATTGTTTCAACCCTAACCTTTACCTTGGAGCATTGCCCAGAGTAAGATGAAATGCTGGATACGCCCATGGTTTCGAAGTAGGACATAAAAGTTCATAACGTAATTTATTGTTGAAATTAGAAGAAAAGTCCCCACCATGTTTCACACATGAATATTGATAGTGTTAAGCTCTCGAATGGGGTGCTTGCCCAATTTTTTTTTATTGGCTTAATCGATAGTATGAGTAAAAATATTGTACCGGTATTTTTTCTTTTTCCTAAATTTGCCAAATTTCGGCCGTAGTGCGTGTTTCAAAAATATATTTGTGACGTCACAAATATACTAAAAACTGAACAAACAGCACTGTTGGGTTGAAAACTCAAAAAACTGTTAGAGTGACATCACAATATTGGAAAAATACAGACATAAGAATTTCACTGAAGTTTCCCCACTGTCACCTCTTTGAAAAAAAAAATCGAAAAAAAATCTTTTCAACCAATGGATATATTTTCCGGAAATTTTCAGAAAATACTATTCATTACTCTTGTTGATGTTTGAAAGTAGCCCAGGTATTTTAGGTGCTATTCAAGTCGAAGCGTGAACTAATTTATGGTCGGTCAAATTTTTCATAAAACGACAGTAAAGAGTGTCTGCTATAACATACCAAAAGTCCCCTAAGATCCCGTGTCGGCGTCCCCCTTTTTGGGGCGTTTTTTCTGAAATATGACAGTTACGTTATCTAAGTCTAACACACAGATATTGGGACGGGCGCCTGTCACCCGGAATAGCTCAGTGGCAAAGGCTCTGCTTTCCGATTGATGGATCGCTAGTTCGATTCTCCTTCGAGGCACTTTCTTTTTTCATGAAATTGATTTTTTCCTTCTAAAAATTACCCAAGGGATGAGAGTGCCTATTTTGAAGCATTTTCGACTTTTTTCTCAAGAAAATGAATCTATTAATACGAGTTCTGGACACATAATAAACAATAAGCTGTGATGCCCTCGGTGATGTCATCATGGCTTTTTCATCACATTTTTCAACTCATAAAATGCAGTTACCTGCCATTGCGAAATTGTATTTAGGTATTTTCAATAATAATGCTGGACGAGCATATCCACTTGTCCTCTAGTTTGTGTGTCCAGAACTCGTATTAATAGATTCATTTTCTTGAGAAAAAAATCGAAAATGCTTCAAAATAAGCACTCTCATCCCTTGAATAATTTTTACGAGGAGGAAAAAATCACTTTCACGAAAAAAAAATTGTGTCTCGAAGGAGAATCGAACTAGCGATCCATCAATCGGAAAGCAGAGCCTTTGCCACTGAGCTATTCCGGGTGACAGGCGCCCGTCCCAATATCTGTGTGTTATACTTATAACGTAACTGTCATTTCAGAAAAACGCCCCAAAAAGGGGGACGCCGACACGGGATCTTAGGGGACTTTTGGTATGTTATAGCAAACACTCTTTACTGTCGTTTTATGAAAAATTTGGCCGACCATAAATTAGTTCATGCTGAAACACGATAGTACCTGGGCTAAAGTATTTCCAGTCAAATCTGGTTCATTGGCAAGTTCCCCATTGTTGGCTTGACTGTTATTTTGAAAAATGGCCTCTGTTTTAACCCCCGTGAAAAAATGGAAAGGTGCGTTGTTCAAAATCATGAAATAAGCAATCTTTCCAAATTTCATTAACTTATCAACAAAGGGCCGATTGTAGTTCGTGACGATCGCTCTAATACGTGTAAAGTCGAAAAAAAATCATATCTTCGTTGCTAGATATCTGTGGGGGAAGCACGCCGTCAATCGGTTACGAAATTCGTGTTCGTATACAGCATAATATTATATCTGCATCTTCACAAAATTTCAACAATATGGCGGCCTTCATCCACGGGCACGACTTTTTACTATCGTTTCCGATTGCAAAGAAGAATGACAATGCGCAAGTTTATACAATAGAAATACGTAAGCTTCGTATACGAAATTCGTAAACAGATTCGTGAAATTCCGAAACCGTTTCGAGGTAAGACATGAAACTTCATATGTAATGCCATTGTTAAAATTGTAAGGAAAAAATTCCTGCGCAAACGGGGTTTGGTTGGTTGGTACATTGGAAATTTGTACTGAGTTTACATATCACCCTCACCCTGTACAAACTTCATGAGAAGGATATTGGTTTTGTATTCACAGGATTGACTGTCAGAAGATGAAGAAACGGACACTGCAAACCGAATCAAAATATTTAGAGAGGCTCAAAAGTTACATCGTTTTGAGAAGAGGCAAAATTTTTGCTGGCGACACATTGAGTGGTGCGCAGTTCAGATTTGAATGAAAATTCTTTCAATCATCAGAACAAGGTTTATGTTTTACATTTATCTCTTACTTTGGGGACGGCGTGTGGGAGTGGCAGCGTTTGGCAAAGAAACTCTTGCCCAGTTTGAGTGGGGAGTTTATTCTTAATGTTTGAGGTAACGTTAACATCTAAATCAGTGAAAATTGTTGAAAGTTGCAGTTTAATTTCCCCGACCCACCCAACAAGAGGAAGTATTGTGAACGCCCTAACTTTTTTTCGAGATTTCGACGGATATGTTTTGAGGTCCCCTGTGACGATTGAGACCATTTCCAGGATGATCTCTGTCTGTGTGTATGTTTGTATGTCTTTCTGTCTGTATGTATGTAACCTTCCACAACAGCCGCAACATCCATCCGATCGACTCGAAATTTGGTATATGGACATGGTTTCATTGTCGAATGAGCCTATTAGTTTTTGGCTGTCACTGTCAAACGTAAGTGTCACTCTGAAAAATGACAGAAGCTATATCTCACGGAACTCGACTTGCAATATGCCGTTTGAAAGCCCATGAGAAACCGTATTCAAAACAGTTGAAAGTATTGCCCTATCTGTCATCTGTCAAATAATAAAAAATGTCAAAGTTCAAAACTTTACCATTTAATTATTCAAAATCTATCCGATAGATTGGGACCAAATTTGGCAGGAAGCAACACTAGTGTTTCATCAAGACAAGAAATCTTGTCTCGATGGTCACTTCTTGTCTTGTCTTGAAATTCAAGACAAGAATAGACCGTACTCTTGACTTGACGATTTCTCGATGGTTGCCTTCTTGTCTTGATGTCAAGAAATCTTGATATTTCTTGATCTTGATGAGTTCCGGATCAAACCGATTAATTTCGTTTTAAATTAGTTCATCGACTGCAGTTACCTCATGTTGACGGAACGACGGAACATGTGGAGCGCTGATTAAAATCAGGCATGCAACTTAATAAAAAATACATTTCCAGCAAAAAACGGGTGAAAATCCTTGTTTTTTTCATGGTTTTGGATCAATTACAACACAACTTTGTGGACATGCGTCCTATAGTAGCCAAATGTGAAAATAAGCTTTTGGCACAAAAACATCAGTCAGGTGTACCACAACACAATTAAATAAAAACATTAGTTTTTTATATCTTTGGAAAAGTTTCACAGATTATGATGAAACTTGGAACATGATGAGAAGTATCTGAGGATTGAAACGTTTGTTCAAAATATTGTTGACATCACACAATCAGGACTTCCGCAACTGAAAAAGTAGTTGTGGATGATATTCCCATTTCTATGAAATAATGTCAAAATTTCGACCGTGGCGGGTTACCAGAATAGAATGAAAATTTGTGTATACATCTGCGACATCGTAATCAGAAAATACTTCGGAAAAGTGTTTAAAATATGAAGATCAGCCTAAAACGACATTTCGTCTTCAGATATTATTTTTCTGAAAATAAACGGAGAATTTTATTATGCAGATTTATCGGTGAACTCGTGGTTCATCTTACATTCTCGGAAAAATTAGACCGATTTTGATGTAATTCAGTATTGAGGTGGGAGTCCGGCCCAAAATTAGTTGATGCCGGTTGATCACAGCCGCCACAATTGGAAAAAATAAAAATCAGTACCAAAGATAAATAATCTAATTCAATAATTTCATAGAAATAAAATAATTATCTTCAAGGACGTAAGTATAAGACTCTCGCTATAACTGTATATTCTCAATAAAAGAATGCTCCATGTTTGAAATTTCTGCGATTTGTTTTCATCAAGAAATATCAAGAACTCTTGACACATTTTCAAGAAGTTTTGATTCTTGACACAACAACTCTTGTCTTGTCTTGATTTTTGGACCGCCTTTCTTGTCTCGATTTTTTCTTGATTTCAAGACAAGATCAAGACTTGATCTTGAAACGGTCTTGATTTGGTGAAACACTAAGCAACACAGTAAAAGAGTCAAGTCTGCAGTTGCAATTTTCCACCATTTTCCAGTCAAGCGTTATGAATTCTAAACATTTCTTCTTTCATTCATTCTTTCCAAATTTTCAATTTCCCGATCCATCAAATGATGGAACTCAAAATGAAGCCCTTACAGGGGAAAATATTTCAATTCTTCAATTTTTTTCTCAAATTCTAACTTCCCACCCGAAGGGACATAATAAAATTCCCATCCGTTCCGGGAAGTTTTGGGATGACACAACCGGTTTTTTTGTACTTATTTTTGAGGTTAGGATTTTCTGTAAATTAAATATTTTCAAATATTTGCAATAATAATAATAAATAATAAATGTTTTTCTCCTTTTCGGCTCATCAGCGCCATAGGAGTTTTTGCGCCTTTTTATTGATAACAGTAAGTTATTACATATGAATTACAATATACGCAAATTTTTGAACAAACACTGTATGCACTATACAAATATTTGCAATGATCTATCATGATAATCGTGACCTCAAATTTCAGCCGTTTCATCGAATAATGCAAAGAAATGTTCCATTATTTTCTTAGTACCTATCTACATAGTACCCTTTGATAGTACCTAACAGAAAGTTTCAGGAAGATAAAAAAAAATGACGTCCCTCAACTTCACCTCAGTCTGTTTAATAAATTCACTTATCTGATGAAACAGCTCTAATTTCAAATCACAATTGATCGTTCTAGATTTTCTCGAAAAAAATGATCACTGGGTGTCCAAAAATGGTTCATTGGGTACTTTAGTTTACGAAAGACTTCAATTTCGAAAGGTATTTTTGAAAAATATGTCATCATCTCATATCATATCATCTATCAATCTCGAAAGTTCTTGATTAGAATCCGGACCACCTGTACGGTCGACACTCGACGCTACTACATACACCCCACTGGCAAACGCGGAGGTGGATTGTTTTTGTTTATAGGCTGTAACACCTTCTTTGATATACGAGTCATCCCCAATTCCACGATCTAGATAATGCTCAAATATTACATAATGTGTACACGAGGTAAGTGAGTGAAGGAGTGAGTTGTTTGATTCCGTGGCGTTGCATCGTGCAAATAGTTCGGCTGAGCCGTGCTAATACAAATGTGCGGCCTGGAGTATCGTGTAACAGAGACTCAATGAAAAACACTTCTCTTCAAAAACCCAAGATTGTTCCTTGCATAATATACCGGATATATAGAAGCAGTTCCGTGTCAGTTCCTGCCACTCGCACGTGTAGGATGGTGTATCGAGGATCTGGCTGAGTGGTCGCGGCGACGGTCACCCCTGAATAATGGCATCGGGGCGGAGATGTTCTCCGCTTCTTTGTAATGATTGAGCTGAACTGTTGACGTCGCACGTGCTTCCAATAAAACATTTTCAGTGGATGTGTAACAGTAATTTTTGCAGGTTATCTTCTACGACAGCGATTGGAACCCGACCGTGGACCAGCAGGCTATGGACAGGGCGCACAGGCTTGGCCAGACCAAACAGGTCACCGTCTACCGTTTGATTTGTAAAGGTTCCATCGAGGAACGGATCCTGCAGAGAGCCAGAGAGAAAAGCGAAGTACGTTTCAGTTTCACATTTTCGTCCTACCCAGTTCAATGTATATATTATATATACATATACTATATAATCGAAAAAACCTTTTACCCCGCATGGGTGTAAGGTGAACTCGCCCGTTTCAATAAAAATCTCAATTTCTTTCAGATTCAAAAACTTGTGATAAGCGGCGGAAATTTCAAACCAGACACGCTCAAACCCAAAGAAGTCGTGTCGCTGCTTCTTGACGACGCCGAATTGATTAACAGATGTAAGTTTTTTCTTCATCTCCAATTTCAACATTTTAGATCCGAGAGAATAATAGTATGTACTTGAACCCCCTAAAGGTGGGCCCCTGAAGATGCGGTCTTTATTCAATATTTCCGAAACTAGTTTAGAGAAATTTAGCACATCTACCAACCTTTTTATGCCTAATAAGATGGGCTAAAAATACTTCAAAAACTTGTACCTGGGGAGGGTCCAACCTAGGGGGCGGGAGCAGAATGAACCCAAACTTTCTTCGAAAAAAAGTGCGTTTGTTGAACAGTGATAGGATGAACTACATATTTTCGAATCAAACATCTGAATACATTGCATAAAATACATTTAGATGGCCCATTTTCAATTTTGATTCTTCCAATTTTTGTCCTTATTAGTAGAATAAGATTTCACTATCGTTTTATTTACTAGGTTTCTACTTGTCTCAAATATCTCAATTTCGTGAACAATTTGTATCTTCACAAATATTTGACAAAATGAAATGAGGTTTAATACTGTTAGGTTGTTTGTTCATAGAACAGAAAGAAGCCTCAAGAGAAAATAATTAAACTCATCAATTAAAATCACTACAACTGAAATAATTCTATGAAATTATTTTTGAAGACGAACCAAACTAACAAGAAAATGATGATTACATATTCAATAACTATTATTGAAAACCGGGTTCATCGTAAAAGAATAAGACTCGCTTCAAAAATTTGCAAGGGCAGATGCTCGCAATAAGAGGACACGCGGTAGAAATGACAACGATTTTACTTCCCCGACCCCCCACCAACATGTAAGGGGAAGTATTGTAATCGTGCAGAGAAAAAGTTTTGAGATTCCACCGGATATATCCGTTTTGAGGTCCCCCAAGACGATTAAGACCATTTTCAGAATGATGTCTGTCTGTGTGTGCGCGTGTGCGTGTGCGTGCGCGTGTGCGTGTGTGTGCGCGTGTGCGTGTGTGTGCGCGTGTGCGTGTGTGTGTGTGTCTGTCTGTCTGTCTGTCTGTCTGTCTGTCTGTGATCTTCCACGATAACTGCCGTAACGTTGACTGGATCGACTTGATATTTGGTATACAAACATGGTTGTTTCCTGAAAAGAACCCATTAGTTTTTGGCTGTCATCTGTCAAACCCAACTGTCACTATCATCAAATGTCAGAAGCTATATCTCACGGAACTCAACTTGCAATATGTCATTTGAAAGCCCTTGAAAAACTGTATTCAGAACAGTTGAAAACATTGCCCTATCTGTCATCTGTCAAATAATAAAAAAATTTAAAGTTCAAAACTTTACCAATTAATTATTCAAAATCTATCCGATGGATTGGAACCAGATTTGGGAGGAAGCAACACAACAAAAGAGTCAAATTGAGGCGGCAGTTGCAGTTTTCCACCATTCTCCAGTTGGGCGTAATGAATTTTCAAAATTTCTCCTGGCCGTTGCCACTCAGGAGGGGCTCTCGCCGGTGTTTCGACCAGCACGACTCGCTTTTGTAGCAGGACTCCACTCAAAAATTTATTCCTGCTCGGGGATCGACTTTTTTTTGGAAATTTCAACTGATATCGAAAGTAGATTGTATTGAGCGTCGTGCAGGTCTGTTTTCAAAGTCGACACGGTTTCGGTTTTCCGACTGTAATTTTTTCAAAATGAAATTTGCACATTCCGTGAATTTGAGAAAAACGCAATGCAAACTTCTACATGCGGTAGGCCCCACGAAATATTAATTTTAGGTGCAGACATGCTGTGAATAAAAGTTGGAGAAAAGATTGAGCTAATTTTTGGAGGAAAAATTTTCGAAATCGGATCAACAGTTGCCGAGTTTTCCTCTCTGGAAAAACTGCAAATTTTCCAACTTTTTATTTCGTGGACCGATTTTAACCATTTTCACCTAAACAAGAGGTAACTGAACATTTTCCAACAACTTTTTCAAATTTCCCGGGAGTTTTCTGGCTGAAAATGATTTTCTCCAAATTATTTTCAATCTTTTTCTGTAATTCCAACTTCCCACCCTCGTTCCCACCCGAAGGGACGTTTCGAACAAAAATTTCCATAGGTTCCTGGATACTAGTCGGGGAAGTTTTGGGGTGACACAACCGATTTTTTTCTATGCGATTTGTCAGCAACTTGCAAGAAAGACAAATTCGTGAAATATATTTTTGTTTATGAATTTAAGTTATTTGGCATGATGTTTTTTTTTATAATCTGATTGAATTTTCTTTCCAGCTGAAAAACTAAAATCCGAATCAAACAAATCCATTGATGAATCAAAAGATTCGAAGCGCAAATTGAATTGTACGACATTCAAGGTACATCTTCACAGTAATTGGAAATAAAAAAATTAAAAATCGATCATGTTGTGTTGTAGACGTCTGCTCCATGTGAACTTAAAAAGACGAAAACCGAAACGAGTGTGGACAGTGGCGCAGCCGAAGTGGACTGGAGCAGCACTTTAGACAGCGGTCCCAACAGTCCTTACAGTATTAATTCGCCAGATTTGACCGACGACATGGGCGAAAGCTTTGCAGACGAGGACTCTACGATCAATAATAGCAGTACGTATATTGTGATAAATTTTACTATATGCGAGATAAAATTTCAATTTTTATTATTGACACGTGCTTGTTGCAGAATATACGGTGTATAATGTATACGGAACAAGTGTGAAGCCGCGAATTCCCGGTCGCGGTAGTTCAAGACGTGGCCGACCTCGAGGTTCCAGAAGGATGTCAACGATGGTACGCACTGGAAGCACGTCATCCACATTCAGCAACGGTGGTGAGTTGTTCGTTATCTCCTGCAGCCCAATGAATCCAAATTGTTGTCGGGTTGTTTTTTCTTTGTGCGGTACCTTATATACCGCCACCATCTATAATTTTTTTAAGAACGTCGTCCCGAAACCCGCTCAATGGATTTCCGCCATAGGATATCCGCCAGATGGTTATGGATTTATACTGCATATACCTAAATTAAGGCCAAACCGATTCTGCCTGTGAATTATGTCGCGACGTTCGTTTTCTCGTCTGGAACAACTTCTCACGGGTTAAATCAATAATAATTATTCAAAATATAATTTTTACTAATTGAGTCGTCGTTGGGGATTTACGAAATTTTGTGGTATTCGAATCGGATATTCCCAGACTAATTAAATCGCGCATCGAGCAAAAAGTATAACGGCGAATATTTGTTTGCCTGTTCAATTGGAATGTATTATTGTTCTTGATGTGTGCGGACGAGCCAATTACAGATTTTTAAATTATCGTCACAATTCGCTGTCGTATTTGGGAATAAATCAAAACACGCTGTAATTATTGATGGCGCGTCCAAACCAAATCCGAAACTGTGTTGCAGTTACTCTTTTGTATTGATGTGTCGATGAGCTTTACAAAATGTTTGAACGAACCGGGCATCAGGGGTCGCGAGGGTGTCAACAAAACGTCTAGTCCATATCCTGTGTTTTCGTCGCCAAAATAAGTTGTTCATACTTTTAAATATGTCATTGATTTTTTTTATACACCTAGAGCTAGGTGCTAGATATAAATACCGTTAGTGTAGTCGATGCGTGGATGAATAGTATGAATACTGTTAAGGGGTTTCTGATGTGACTAAAGAAGTTGTTGACTGGAATTGTCGTTTTTGTTTATTTTTTCTTCAAGTAGAAAATCCTTCAAAGGGGCAATGCTATTTAATTTTAAAAAATTTCCAATAATTTCCATTTTTGGAAATTTTGGATTTTGTTACTTGAAAATTTGAAAACTAGACAGGAACGCACCGCATGGTTACCAAAAATGATCTCCCGTGAACATGAGAAAGTGAATTAGTAGAAACCATTTTCGGTACCTTTTTTTGAAAATAAAAAATTCGAATTTGGCATGCGACTTTCTTGAAAAAAGATGAATGTGCGTTGCTATTTAGTTATAAAATTTTCAAAAAACAAAATCAAATAAAAATTCTGAAGATTTAATAGCATTGCCCGTACATTTCTTTTTGAAGGAGTTTCTACTTGAAGAAAAAAATTAACAAAAACCGATTCCCGTCAACATTTTTAGTTACATCAGAAATCCCTTGAAAGAATGAAGAATATAGCATGGCTTGAAACTGTGTTGCAAAATGATGGAACTTTTAAAAAAGTTAATGTGGATTTGTGGTGATTTAGATGTCGAGAGCTCGCCAACGCAGCAGTCGACGCTCGGGTCTCCGTCTTTTTCTGGCAGTTACTTAAGCTGTGCCGTGGGCTTGTCGAGCGCCGCAGCAGCTGGTTCATCTGGGAATCCCACAGTGCGCCGCGGACCCGGCAGACCCAGACTGAAGCCTTCAGGACCGCCGAACACCGGCTCAAGGGGGACTTACAGGCCGCGGAAGCCCGCCAGACCCTTGCCAGTTCCGTTGCCATCGGACGGGTCGAACGTAAATTGCTCGACTTCGACGTCCAATGCGACGCCCTCGTACTCTAGTTATCTTTATGATTTTTCCGACCAACCCGATTCGTAGTTTACCAATTTTATTCTAATTGTATTTAATTCAGAAGTGTTTAGTGTATTTTTTATACTTATACATTCTAATGTAAAGTGATCACTGAAAACTATTTTGTCATGATATGCTTTATTTTAACTATTATTTGAGTTTTGTTGTTAATAAAAAACAATTTTCAAAGTCTGTATGATATTACTCCCCCCCCCTCACCCCTACTAATGGAAGGGAAAGTATTGTGATCGTGATGAAATTTTTCAGGTAACGACGGATATATCCGTTTTTGAGATCCCCCAAGACGATTAGAACCTCGATTAGAACTATTTCCAGAGTTATGTCTCTTTGTATGGATGTATGTATAATCTCTCACGATGACTGTCGAGCTGTTGATCTGATTGAGCTGAAATTTGACATACAGTCATAGTTTCATCCTGGGATGCGACCATTTGTTTTTGGCTGTCATCTGTCAAACGGAAGCGTCGTCAAAAAAAATTACAGAAGCTAAACAGATCAAAGGTTGAAGTGGTCCACCCCAAAAACTCGCTCAGGTTCAAATAAGGATATCGTGACGAAAAATGAACCGATTTGAAAAAAGATGGTGTTAATTATTCAAGCGTTCTTCTGACTGGAAGTTTCATATTTGGATATCGTGTTTGCGAATATGCTGTGTGATATACAGGGTGACAAAAGTAGGAGTGCAAAGTGATTCATTTTCAAGCGTGCGTAACTTTTTGGAAAACAATTTTAGAATTTTTCTAACTATAGTTTTGGAGACCTCGCAGCAATAGCTCGAAACGGTTTTTGACATTTTACCGCCTTCTGTTTCTTGTACAGGGTGTTCACGTATAAATTATACCCCCTCCCTGGAGACTTCCCCCTTGAACATAATTTCAAAATAGAAACGATTCTTCCATGATTTTTTCCGTAGGCTTCGAATCTGTTCACTGTATTTTTCTGGGACATTTTGCTTACAGGGTGTAACATCGAAAATTTTTCTCAGATTGAACACCCTGTATTTCGATATGGGAATCGGTTCCGGTTGTCATCTTGATTATTAAGATATATATCACACCTGATAAATTATTCAGAAAAACACCTTTTAAAAAAAATTGTTGAAGTTTCAAAAAATAAGGAAAAATTTTTTTTTCAAAAGTTTGTCGGTTCAAGGTGAGTTTAGTAAGTTTCAAACCTTGAACAAATTCATCTGCCCAAATTAATAGAAAAATGATTAAAAATACACTGAGTCACTTTTGAAAAAAATCTTTTTTCGAAATTTTTCAAAATTTCATAAATTTTTTCACACGTGTTTTGTTGACTAACCTATCAAGTGTGAAATATATTTATAATCACGATGGAAAGCGGAATCGATTCCCATATCAAAATACAGGGTGTCCAATTAGAGAAAAATGTTCGGTGTTGCACCCTGTAAGCGATATACCACAGAAAATGTTTGTCAACGGATTAAAAGCCCACGGAAAAAATTGTATCAGAATCGTTTTTAATTTTTGAAATTATGTTTGAGGGGATGTCTCCAAGGAGCAGTGTATACTTCATACGCGAACACCCTGTACAAGAAATAGAAGGCGGTAAAATGTCAGAACCCGTTTCAAGATATTGATGCGAGGTTCTCAAAAATATAATTGGGAAAAATCTAACATTGTTTTTAAGAAAGTTACACACGCTTAAAAATGGACCACTTTTCACTCCTACTTTTGTCACCCTGTATATCACACAGCATATTAGCAAACACGATATCCAAATATGAAACTTCCAGTCAGAAGAACGCTTGAATAATTAACACCATCTTTTTCAAATCGGTTCATTTTTCGTCACGATATCTTCATTTGAACCTGAGCGAGTTTTTGGGGTGGACCACTTCAATCTTTGACCTGTTTATATTTCACGGAACTTGGCTTGAGATACGATTGATGCTCGGCACGGTGCGCATCGCCTTGCTATAGTTGATGCCTATCTCCTTGTTCATTCCGTTTACTTTTGCGAAATCCGTTGTAAGGTTCAACTGGTGTGGTCGTATAACTACTGCCCTAAGTAAATTTGTTCTGTGCTTTGTGTTTTTCATCGGGATTTTTATGCTGATTGCCTCAATTGCGGTTCAAAGGCGTGCAGACACGGTGGTTTTCTTTTTTTTGCTCACTGCGATAACGTCTTGTTTACATTTTGCACCTTTCAACATGGCCAGCCGCGAAGGGAATAGCGTACCCGAGGATGGACTCATGACTGTTAAGCATTTCAACCAATTAATGGGACAGTTCGCGGCCCTCAATTCCTCATTCGAACGCTGCTCTGCCACTGTGGCCGAAAACCAGAGGATCCTGCTCATGCATAGTAACAGAATTGATGCACTGGCAGCTGAAAACAAGGAGCTGGAAAGAAGACTGTCGGCCCTGGAGGACCGGGATTTGGGCTACAGAGAACTGCGGGATAGAATTCACAGAGAGAGCAACCTGATTATTACCGGTGTGCAGGATCCCTTGACTTCGGGTGCCAGTGACGAAGATATTGCCAAACGTATACTGGCTTCCATTGCCAGAGTTGATCTGGATGGCGTGGAGGTTGTGCGCGTGGGTACGAAGACTCCCAGGCCCCTGAAGGTGAAATTTCACAATCACATCGACCCCCGGACGGTCCTTATGAAGAAAAAAGTATTGAACAAGACCACATTTCCAAACATAAACATAAAGCCGGATTTGACCCCGGCGCAGGACCAGAGGCTGAGAAAACTACGTTCTGAACTGAGCGAGAGACAAAGCCGTGGTGAGAACATCACCATCAAGTACCAACGTGGCGAGCCTGTGATTGTTGCCACTACCACAGACTCCACTACACTTTCCGCCAAGCGGAGCCGTGAAGGCGAAGAGGAATCACCGAAAAGGATCGACGGTCTGAAGGTCTCTAAGTCTAAACCGGCCAGCACTGTACAATAGCAGCGAATGCCTCACCGTGATTTTTGTGCTCTGTTTTTCAATGTCAGAGGCCTTACTAATTTACAAGATTTAATCGGGAACTGTGATTTTGAGTTTGACATATTGTGTTTGTGCGAAACCTGGGCCACTGATGAAGTGAACTCTAAGGCGCATATTCCTCACGCTCTCTCTGATAATAATTATAAGGCATTTTATTCACTAGCTGTGAGAGAGAGATCGAGAGGTCGTGCAAGTGGGGGTCTTGCTGTTTTTGTCAACAAAAAGCATTTAGCCAACATTATCAATATCTCACCTTGGTGGATTGCTTGTAAAATTCAGATAAATAATTCATTTACTTTCATACTTTTCTCCATTTACTTTAAACCATCACTTGACATAGGAACCTGTCTCGAAATTTTGCATGACACGCTGAGCGAGGTGGTGTCGAGCCACCCTGGAATTCCTGTAATTCTTGGCGGCGACTTTAACTGCAGAGTTGGCTGTAATGATGATATCATTGAGGAATTTTTGGAGGGTACCACCTTGCTCGGCAGCAGGTCTGCACACGACATCGTTTGTAACACGAGGGGCCGTCACTTGACAGAGTTCTTCAAAGAAACTGCTTTTGTATTGGTCAATGGTAGAACGCTCAGTGACACTCCCGCGCAATTTACTTTCGCCGGGTCTGGGGGAAGAAGCACAGTTGATCTGATAGCATGTTCATACTCATATTTGAATATTATACGTGATTTTGAGGTACTACATTGTGTTACAGCATCTGACCATTTTCCGGTGAAACTAACTTTAACGTCCGCTGATGACGTTGTACGGGATTTCCCGCAGCGTGCATCATCGACACGGAGGCACTTCGAGATGTTGCGGTGGAGCGAGCTGGGAGCTGTCCGATATTCTCAGCTGATGAAATTCTCCCACAGGGTGACCGGTGTGCAAGACATACAGGCCGCACATAACAACTTGGTACAAGCGGTGGAGGAGTCTGCTAGGGGTGCCGGATTGGTTAGGCGATATACGATGGATACCGTGAGAGAGGCAAACCACCGTCCATGGTTTGACGCAGAATGTCGCGCAGCGAAATCTGAGCTTGGGAATGCTCTCAAAGTTTGTAAGCGGAACACGTTTGCCAAGATTTTTTTAGACTCTTACCTTTCAAGGAAGAAGAATTACCAGGGCCTGATACGACGAAAGAAGGCAAACCACCGGGACGTCTTATTTGAAGAGATGTGTTGCGCAAAAAATCCGGGAGTATTTTGGAGGGCTGTTCGATCTTTCAGGTCTTGTAATAAAGAAGGAAAACGTGAGTTGTCTCTGTCTGTTTGGGAGGATTTTTACAGTGGGATTTACACTGGAAATGGAATGTCACGTGAAATGCGTTTTTTCGGCCCAGATATCTTGGAGATGAGCGGTGGCGTCAGCCTGGAGGAGCTGGAACGGAGTCTGTATAGGTGTAAAAACGGTAAGGCTCCGGGAAAGGATGGAGTTTCTTATGAGTTTCTCAAGGCCTTACCCCAGAATTGGAAGCTTTTTTTATGCAGTCTTTTCAGCAGAATTTTAGAAACTGGACAAGTGCCGGATTCGTGGAGAGAAATCGTTCTTACCATGATCCATAAGAAAGGGCCGGCGGATGTCCCTTCGAACTACAGGGGTATCGCGTTGATGAATTCTGTGGAGAAGGTGTTTTCCCAAATTTTATGTGGCAGGCTCACGGAGTGGGCAGAACATAACGCAATTTTACCAGAGGGCCAGTCTGGCTTCAGGGAGGGGAGAGGTTGTTCGGACAACATTTTTACGCTTGCAGCCCTGGTCCAGATAACCTTGAGATTGAGACGCCGTAAAGTTTTTGCTGCTTTCATCGATTTAAAAAGGGCTTTTGACTCCATCAACCACTCCCTTCTCTGGTCCAAACTTTATGCGTTTGGGGTGAGTGCAAGAATCATTAATGTACTGATCAGTTTGTATGGAGGTGCGACCGTGCAGGTGAGATCTCAGAGGGAACTCTCAAGAGAGTTTAGCGTCTCGGAGGGTGTTTTACAGGGTGAATGTTTAAGCCCACTGCTTTTCTCACTATTCCTTTGTGACATAGAATCTTTCTTCAGGGACAGAGGTTCGGAGGGAATCAATGTTGACGGTTTTTTGGACATCCCTATCCTGCTTTATGCTGACGACATGGTTCTTCTATCTGACTCGGCAATTGGCTTGAACAAGAAATTGCGAGAGCTTCATGAATACCTTTCCCAGAATGATCTGACTCTCAATCCGGCAAAATCCAAAGTTCTACGTTTTTCTAGGGGAGGTTTTGGCCGTCCGAGGGAACTCACCTTCTGGTATGGGGATGAACCCATAGAATTAGTCAGCTCCTATTCGTATCTCGGTGTGCCATTTACTTCTTCGGGCGTGTTCCTTGGGGCAGCAAAGCACTTTTCAGGCAAGGCGAAGGGCGCTATAGGAGGTGTCCTATCTACAATTTATGGTGCTAGGCTAAACTGCTGGGATTCTCGCGTCAGACTGTATGATTCGGTTGTCGGTAATGTACTACTGTATAACGCTGCTATATGGGGAATCAGGTACCCGGAAATCATGGAAAGAGTACAGTTGGCGTTTTTGAAGAGGTTATTGTCATTGTCAAAATCCACTCCTGACTGTCTGGTAAGACTTGAGACAGGCTCCTGTAAGATTAAATATCTTGTTTTCAAGAGCGTTCTATCATGGCTGGATAGTCTTCTCCGCATGCCAGCGTATCGTTACCCTAGGTTATGCTTTTTCAAACTGAGAGCACTGACTGGTGAAGATCCCCGCTACAACTGGGTTGCTCAAGTTAGAGACATGTTTCACTCCATCAATTGTGCAGAAGTTTGGACAGACTTGTCTCTTACTTCTCTACGCGCTAATAAACATGATCTTTTGCTCAAGTTCAGGGAATCACTTTACACTGAAGACATTGCGGCTCTGGCAGCCTCCTCATACTCCACTCTGTATCCGCGACTCGTTGTTACCAGACTCCCGGCCCTTCACCTCAGCTTCAGAATCCACCGATCGTTCGTGAAGATAATCAGCCAGCTGCGTATGTCCGGTAACAAAATGATGAAGTTCACCACTGGTGGTTGCTGTTACATAATTAAACCTGAAGAGATATGCTCTATCTGTAATTTGCTGAGGGCGGAAACAATTGAACACATAATTTTCGAGTGTCCGATGTATAAAGGCCTGAGGCTGTGCTTCATTGACAGCTTGATAAACCTTGATGGCCTCATTTTTTCCCTCAATAGAATAACCCCAGACTCGGCTCGACTGCTTGGATCGTTTTTGAGTGGAGCGCTCAGGTTACGGTCCTTTTTGCGAAATGAATAGTTTTGTTTTAATTTTTTCCCTGCAACGTTTACTTGGTGACATTATACATAAAGCTCAACAAACTATTTTCTCCGATGTTCAAATAATATCTATTAAGTTCGAAATCGTAACCCTTGCTATAAGATGTATTTTCTTCATGAGCAATATACGTATTATTATTATTATTATTATTATTTGGATATCGTGTTTGCGAATATGCTGTGTGATATACAGGGTGACAAAAGTAGGAGTGCAAAGTGATTCATTTTCAAGCGTGCGTAACTTTTTGGAAAACAATTTTAGAATTTTTCTAACTATAGTTTTGGAGACCTCGCAGCAATAGCTCGAAACGGTTTTTGACATTTTACCGCCTTCTGTTTCTTGTACAGGGTGTTCACGTATAAATTATACCCCCTCCCTGGAGACTTCCCCCTTGAACATAATTTCAAAATAGAAACGATTCTTCCATGATTTTTTCCGTAGGCTTCGAATCTGTTCACTGTATTTTTCTGGGACATTTTGCTTACAGGGTGTAACATCGAAAATTTTTCTCAGATTGAACACCCTGTATTTCGATATGGGAATCGGTTCCGGTTGTCATCTTGATTATTAAGATATATATCACACCTGATAAATTATTCAGAAAAACACCTTTTAAAAAAAATTGTTGAAGTTTCAAAAAATAAGGAAAAATTTTTTTTTCAAAAGTTTGTCGGTTCAAGGTGAGTTTAGTAAGTTTCAAACCTTGAACAAATTCATCTGCCCAAATTAATAGAAAAATGATTAAAAATACACTGAGTCACTTTTGAAAAAAATCTTTTTTCGAAATTTTTCAAAATTTCATAAATTTTTTCACACGTGTTTTGTTGACTAACCTATCAAGTGTGAAATATATTTATAATCACGATGGAAAGCGGAATCGATTCCCATATCAAAATACAGGGTGTCCAATTAGAGAAAAATGTTCGGTGTTGCACCCTGTAAGCGATATACCACAGAAAATGTTTGTCAACGGATTAAAAGCCCACGGAAAAAATTGTATCAGAATCGTTTTTAATTTTTGAAATTATGTTTGAGGGGATGTCTCCAAGGAGCAGTGTATACTTCATACGCGAACACCCTGTACAAGAAATAGAAGGCGGTAAAATGTCAGAACCCGTTTCAAGATATTGATGCGAGGTTCTCAAAAATATAATTGGGAAAAATCTAACATTGTTTTTAAGAAAGTTACACACGCTTAAAAATGGACCACTTTTCACTCCTACTTTTGTCACCCTGTATATCACACAGCATATTAGCAAACACGATATCCAAATATGAAACTTCCAGTCAGAAGAACGCTTGAATAATTAACACCATCTTTTTCAAATCGGTTCATTTTTCGTCACGATATCTTCATTTGAACCTGAGCGAGTTTTTGGGGTGGACCACTTCAATCTTTGACCTGTTTATATTTCACGGAACTTGGCTTGAGATATGTCATTTGAAAGCCCTTAGAAATCTGTATTCAGAACAGTTGAAAATATTTCTCCATTATCTCTCAAAACTTGAAAAAATGGCAAAGTTCAAACCTTTAACAATAAATCAACGCGCATTTTTTTGTCTTGCCGATTGGGGGTTAAGTAGAATAGCCAATGCTAGACTTCGCCCCTGTCGCTTTTTACACTTCTGTAATTACACTAATTTAAGTATGTAAAAATAAAGACCATTTATTATTATTATTATAATACTCGGTATGGTCATTTACCCGGCTTTTGACAAGGACTTTTGACGTTGGGTGATGGATAGGGAATCCAATCCTGAAGCAAAATTGATCCCGGGACTGAATCCCCGAAGAGAAACAAGCGAATATGCCTCATGGGCATGAGGCTCAGTAGCGCACTTCCTTTTTTAAGGATTAGTGAACGCAAAATGTTAAGTAAACTATAGGGTTCTACTCTACCATTATTTGGGCAAACAATTTCAATATGGCGGCCAAAATTTCGGCAGAATAATGAAATTCGGCTTGAAAATCAAAATGATCGTACTAGACAAAGGTAAGTTTCAAGTTTCAAGAAAATCGTTCCACTAATAAGAGATTGCGGCCAAGATGGCGGCGACATCATGAAACTCAGCTTGAAAATAAGAATGATCATCCGATCGAGACAAGGGCAACTTCCAAGTTTCATGGAAATCCTTCCACTTATACGAGATTTCAATATGGCGGCGAAGATGGTGGCGAAATCATGAAATTTGGCTTGAAAATAAAAATGGTCATACGAGACAAAGGTCAGTTCCAAGTTTCATGAAAATCGTTACACTAATAAGAAATTTCAATATGGCAGCCAAGATGGCGGCAGAATCATGAAATTCAGCTTGAAAATAAGAATGATCGTACTAGACAAGGATAAGTTCCAAGTTTCATGACAATCGTTCCACTAATAAAAGATTTCAATATGGCAGCCAAGATGACGGCGGAATTATGAAAGCCAATCTGCCTATTTGGTCCTTGAGGACCTAAGCTATCTATCGGATAAAGTTCAATTTTTGAGGGCTGTACCTTTATTTCCCGAAGAGAAGTTCAACTTCTTCGAAGTGCACAGGAGATCTCTTTTTAGCGCACTTCTCCAAACGGGAAGGCGCTTTTGTCCTCGCTTTGTCCGTCCGTCCGTCCGTCACAGCATCTAGTCCTAGACGAAAAGGTTTTTGCGAAAAAATTTTACTCCATTGGGTAGCTCATGACCTTGTATCCCGAACCAAGAAAAATCTCGACGAAATAATAATAAACAATGACAATAATAACAATTTAGTGTGACGCGGCATCGCCGTTGAATGCTGCATTTCAGAAGCCGGCCTGATCTCGAAAGTTATCACATGCGAGGAAGTACCCGATCTTATCATTTTACCATAATACATATGGGGAGTTATATTTAGAGGATGATTTGAACTTTATTACAATGAAAATTTCACATCGGTGCGAGGTGCAGGCCAATAGTTATTAATTTTTGAAAATGACTCCGAAACTACGGCTCGGCCGCAAATGATTTATTCGTTGCTTGCTGGTGCTTGATATCCTTTCCTCCGAACAAAACGAAATTCAATACAGAAAATATTTCAACTCGAATGGGTAGCTCATGGCCTTGGTACGCGAATCAAGAAAAATTTTGCCGAAATAATCATGAACAATTACAAAAATAACATTTTGGTGTAGGGCAGCTTCGCCGATCAAGTGCTGGCATTCGCGGTAAGATGTAGAAAGTTGCGATATGCAGGCAACTACAATTTCTTAATGAAATACATCACTGCATGTACGGCATTATATTTAGAGAACAATTTGAACTTTCTTTTGACAAAAACCCCACTTCGATCTGACCGTCGGGTCAATTGTTATCAATTTTTGAAAACGACCGCAAAGCCACGGCTCGGCGCATATTACACGACCCTACAAATTTAAAATCAGACGTGCCGAAATAGTAATTGACCATTTTGAAATAGCCAATACTAGGTACCTAAAGGATAATGGCACTCAAATTACGAAACATGTTCGGTCAATAACAAAAAAAAGTAGGTAGGTATCACTAAAAATCATGTGACAGGCTACCATTTTTTCGGTTTTTCGATAAAAAAGAAATGTTCCAATTCAAAACTGAACCCGATATTCGTGTTCAGGAGGTCGAAATCAGTTGGAGAACATTTTTTTATATAAGTAACAGAATGACGCTTATGTGGCCGGTTTGTCTGTCTGTCTGTCTGTCTGTCTGTCTGTCCGAGTCCGTGCAGAAATTAAGACGCTGTACTCCTTCTCGAGAATTGAAACAAGAGTCTTGGAACTTTTTTCCGATTAATAGCTGATGTCCCCAAGGGTGGCCAATGGGCACTATTTTTGTTATCCATACATCGTTATCATTATTCTCAAAAAACAGAGATCTCCTGTGCACTTCGATGAAGTTGAACTTCTTCTCGGGAACTAAAGCTACAGCCCTTGAAGATTGAACTTTATCCGGTGGATAGCTTAGGTTCTCAAGGACCAAATAGGCAGAATGGCTTTCATAATTCGGCCGCCATCTTGGCTGCCATATTGAAATTTCTTATTGGTGGAACGATTGTCATGAAACTTGAAACTTACCCTTGTCTAGTATGATCATTCTTATTTTCAAGCCAAATTTCATGATTGCCCCACCATCTTGGCCGCCATATTGAAATCTCTTATAAGTGGGAGGATTTTCATGAAACTTGAGAGTTACGCTTGTCTCGTACGATCATTCCTATTTTCAAGCTGAGTTTCATAATTCTGCCACCATCTTGGCCGCCATATTGAAATCTCTTATTAGTGGAACGATTTTCATGAAACTTGGAACTTACCCTTGTCTAGTACAATCATTCTGATTTTCAAGCCGAATTTCATGATTCTGTCGATATTTTGGCCGCCATATTGGAATTTTTTGCCCAGGACGGTAGAACCCTAATTACTTAACATCTTGCGTTCACTAATCCTCCAAAAAGGAAGTGCGCTACTGAGCCTCATGCCCATGAGGCGTATTCGCTTGTTTTTTGATAATAATGATAACGATGTATGGATAACAAGAATAGTGCCCATTGGCCACCCTTGGGGACATCAGCTATCCATCGGAAAAAGTTCCAAGGCTCTTGCTTCAGCTTATAAAAGAATGTTTTCCAACTGATTTCGACCTCCTGAACACGAATATCAGGTTTATTTTTGAATCGGAACAATTCTTTTTTATCGAAAAACCGAAAAAATGGTAGTCTGTCACATGATTTTTAGTGATACCTACCTACTTTTTTTTGTTATTGGGCGAACATGTTTCATAGTTTGAGTGCCATTATCCTTCAGGTACCTAGTAATGCCTATTTCAAAATGTTAAATAGTGTTCATGGCACGTCTGATTTTTAGCGCACTTCTCCAAACGGGAAGGCGCTTTTGTCCTCGCTTTGTCCGTCCGTCCGTCCGTCCGACCGTCCGTCCGTCCGTCACAGCATCTAGGCCTAGACGAAAAGGTTTTTGCGAAAAATTTTTACTCCATTGGGTAGCTCATGACCTTGTATCCCGAACCAAGAAAAATCTCGACGAAATAATGATAAACAATGACAATAATACCAATTCAGTGTGACGCGGCATCGCCGTTGAATGCTGCATTTCAGAAACCGGCCTGATCTCGAAAGTTATCACATGCGAGGAATTACCCGATCTTATCATTTTACCATAATACATATGGGAAGTTATATTTAGAGGATGATTTGAACTTTATTTGATTGGAAATTTCACATCGGTGCGAGGTGCAGGCCAATAGTTATTAATTTTTGAAAATGACTCCGAAACTACGGCTCGGCCGCAAATGATTTATTCGTTGCTTGCTGGTGCTTGATATCCTTTCCTCCGAACAAAACGAAATTTAATACAGAAAATATTTCAACTCGAATGGGTAGCTCATGGCCTTGGTACGCGAATCAAGAAAAATTTTGCCGAAATAATAATAATAATAAATAGCTTTTAATAATAAATAGCTTTTATTGTACCCACTTATTTGAATATACTTACAATAAAGAAAAAAAATCACTATGAGGTAGTTAATGTGAATAAGTAAGGTACAAAAGGCAGGGTTCAGCCTCAATGGCTGCTCTTCCACCCAACCTAGAACTTAAAGAAATTATCAAATTAGACTAAAAAATTTTTGCAGAAAAATGCAGATGTAGATGCAGGTAGGATTCAGAACCTCACAAGCACTCACAAGCAACAGGTTGCAGGCAGGACCAGGGCTCATGACGGCGCCACGGACGGATCACGAAAAATAAAAAATTATCAAATGAAAGTAATACCCAACAAGCAGTTCAGAACCACTCACAGGACATGAACCTCTCCACTCAACAAGGAGTTTCTGATTATTCGCTTAAGAGACAAGTCAGAAGTGCTAGTTAGGTTATACAGAAACGAGTTGAAAAGTTTACAGATGGAGTACGAAAAAGAACTCTGAAATAGTTTGGTGCGGTGCTTAGGTACGGTCATCAGATTTTTCCTGCGGATATTGATGTTGTGAATATCCGTCCTGAAAGTTATTTTGTTATACAGGTAGGGCGGCGTCTTTTCCTGTACAATCCTTAGGTAAAGACAACAGGAGTGGAGAAACCTTCTCTCATTCATCCGGAGGAGCCCCAGCTCACGAAATTTATGTGAAATATGATCAAACTTCCGTATACCACCAATAAATCTGACACATGAGTTTTGCAAACGTTGTATTCGATTCTGAGCAACTCCAGTCAGGCACGGCCCGTAGACAACATCGGCGAAATTGAAGTGTGACAGCACAAGGGACTCGCAGAGTATTTGTTTATGCTTAGGTGACAGGTAATCCTTATGCTGGTAAATTAACTAGATTATTGAATGCTTTCTTAATTGACTTACTCAGGTGGGCATGAAATCTGAAGTCCGTATCCAGTTCCAGACCCAAATTGCGAGCCACCTCAACAAGTTCCAACTGGGATCCACCCATACAGATCCGAATCTGTTGACTGCACATAACTCTCCGCGATTTGGGCCCAAAAAGCATGACTTTGGATTTGGTAGGATTAAGCGTTAGACAGTATCCCTTAATCAGTTTATTTAATTTCTCTAGATCTTCATTAATGCGTTCACAGGCCACAGCAACATCCTTGTCATCAAAGCTCAAATAGACTTGCGCATCATCCGCGTAGAAATGAGATTTACAATGGTCGAAGACTTCCCCTAGCTTTGAGATGTAAATTGAAAAGAGATTCGGACTGGGAACTGCACCCTGTGGCACACCCGACACAATCTCAGCAAGCTCAGAACAGTCACCACCCAACCTCACGCACTGCCTCCTACCCAACAAATAGCTCCTCATTAGATCAAGAGCTTCGGGCGAGAGTCCATAATAGCCTAAAATTCGGAGAAGGAGCTCGTGGTTCACTCTATCGAACGCTTTCGAGAAGTCCAATAGGACCAGCACTGTGAGCTTGCCATCGTCGACCGATCTCAAGATGTCATCCGTCACCTGTAAAAGAGCTGTGTTACAACTAAAATGTTTTCTGAAGCCCGACTGGTTGTTAGGCAGAATGCAGTGCAAGTCAAGATATGATCTAAGTTGACGATCAATGATTTTTTCAGTCAGTTTAGATAGAATACACAAGATTGAAATGGGTCTGAGGTCATTCAAAGAAGTAGGGTTTTTACACTTGGGCACGGCAGTGATAGTAGCTATTTTCCATAGGTCAGGGAACGTGCCGGTTTCCAGGCATATATTAACGATGTGGGTGATAAAAGGAAGAATTTGAGGGCAGCCAAGCAAAAGAAAACCGAGAGAGATTAGGTCAACACCAGTGGCTTCCGACTTGAAGGTAAGTAACACATCATGAATTGTATCTTGTGCCACCGGTTCAAAGTCAAAAGAGATCGTTTCATTGAATTTATTCCAGGAAAAAAAATTGATAAGCTCATTATCTGCCCGATCATGGGTCTGAAAAGCATTGATAAAATGATTGTTAATTACGTTCCCGTTTTGTAAATTAGGCGGAATCGCATTGCCCTCTCTACCACCCATCACACCCAAATCTCGGAACTTTTTCCACAAATTACGCGACTCAGTACCTGCGACAATTTGACTTTGCAAATAAGCTCTCTTCTCAGATGTGAATGCATGTAGACAGTTTAAGTGTTAGACACCATCGGCTATATTTATTTGGGAGAAACCGGCCCATCTACCTGCCGGTGGTTGGAGGGGGTAACCCACCCTCTCAATGATTTCCTGTATTCTTGTAACCGTCATTCTCTTTACTTTCGCCGTCGTGGCTACATGTCCATTCAAAACCTAAATAAACGTGTTGAAAGGCAGATTGTACGTTTCTTTCTCCTTTCGACCCATTGAGCTATCGAAGCAAAAAAAACATTGGTCCTTTCAACGCGGATTGGCCACTAAAGCGCGAAAAGTGAAGTTAACAGAAAAAGTGACATTAAAACACAAATGTGATGGTGCTCCGGCCACCCCGTGGGTAAAGGCTCCGGAATCGTCAACAAAAAACCACAACAAGTGCCAGGATCAACCATTGGACAATAGCAGCCAGAAAATCCAGCATCCAGGGCAACATCAGCAGCGAGGTAGCCAGAAGCCAGCATCGGTTCGGTCTGTAAGTCCTCCAATTCTTAATTGTAGCAATTAGAGTGAACAGCGAAATGAGCCAGTTGACTAAATTAATAGCAGCGCGTGGGGCTGTAAAGGGTAAGCTAACGCGGCAAGCGAAATTTGTTAGTGAGTTTGATTCGGCTACCGGTGATTTCGAGCTTTTACGTACTCGCCGCGAAGCGCTTAAGGGTATTCAAGACGAATTTGAGGAGTTGCAAGTTCAAATCGAGTTACTGCAAGAACAGGCGGACGAAGGAGTACACGAACAAACTCGCGAACAGTTCGAAAATTCAATATATGACGTCATTGCGGCCATAAACAAGTTTTTGAAGCCACCAAATCTCACTCAATCCTCTAATAGTGCAGGATCAAGTAATCTACAGCCAAACCCTCTTGTTTCCGCCACTCTTAATTTGCCAAAAATAAATATGAAGCCATTTTCTGGCGAGTTCCGGGAATGGTCTTCCTTTGAAAATACCTTCGAATCCCTCGTAGGGAAAAACGGCCAAATCGCAAAAAGTGATAAGCTACATTACCTAAAATCATGCCTCCGAGGTGAAGCCTCGCGAGCTATAGAAAGCCTTGCTATCTCAGATGCAAATTATGACGCAGCATGGACAATTCTGCGAAAAAGATTTAAGCACACGCGATTAATTGTGGAGGATCACGTGATGTCAATCATCAAGGCCGAGCCTGTCTCAAAGGGTTCATATGAATCATTGAGACAACTTGTTGACACCACGCGTTCCAATATAGAATCGCTTAAATCATTAAAGGTACCTGTCGAGCATTGGGATGCCATATTGGTCCCATTACTCAAGGGAAAATTAGATTATAATTCCGAAAAGGAGTGGCAGGGTACTCTAAATTCAGAAATTCCGACCTTTCAAGAATTTATCGACTTCTTGGACAAGCGGTGTCTGACGGTCGCGTCAATGGACAAAACTCGGCAAAGACCATTTACGATCACTAAAAACAAGGCCATAAGCGGCGTAGTAATCAATCAAAGGCCATGTGTTATATGCAACGGCAAGGATCACATGATCTATCAATGTTCTACATTCGCAAAAATGTCCATCGACACGCGCTTGACAAAGGTCAAAAATCTAAAACTATGCGAAAATTGCCTAAAGGCTAATCACCAAGCCGGGCAGTGTCGATCAAAATTCAGTTGTCGATATTGCCATCAGTCACACAATTCTTTGATTCATCAAAATCGCGTTCAAGAAACGAAACCACAGACCGAAATCGCACCTGAACCCGAAATCAGTCTTGCTAGTCAGGTAACAAAAGGCTCGGGCATTGTCATGTTATCAACGGCAGTTGTAAACATAAAGGATGCCACTGGAAATTTCCACGAGGCACGAGCACTTCTCGACGGAGGCTCGATGGCTAATTTCATAAGTAACAACTTATGTAAGAAATTAGGACTCAAGCCCGAGAAAACTAATGTAACCGTAGCGGGCATAAGCAAGGTCCAAATGCAAATCAATCAAGCAGTCAATGTAAGGATTCATTCCAAGGTCAATCGATTTTCGCAAAATCTTCGGTGTCTGGTGACTGAGAAAATAACGGAAAACATACCGCTTTCCTCCTTCAGTCGGGAATTGATAACCGTTCCATCTCACATAAAACTCGCTGACGAGGAGTATTATAAATCGCGACCGGTAGATTTGCTAATCGGTTCCGCGGCATTTTGGGATTTTCTATGCGACGGTCACATAGAAATAAACAAGGAGCACCCTCGCTTTCAAAACACAAATTGGGATTTATTATCGGCGGCATGCTTCAGACGGGTTCCGATAATAAACAAACCATAACCAACCATTGTCTGACAATGGAGCAAATCGATAACAGTCTTCAGAAATTCTGGGAACTGGACGAATGCCTAGTAAAACCGGAAGCCATTCTCTCCTCGGAACAACGGGCTTGCGAAAATTTCTTTGCCAAAACAACCAGCCGAGACGTTGATGGTCGGTTTATTGCACGGCTGCCTTTCAAACAAGACCCCAATTTAGGGGAATCTCAGAATTCAGCGATAAGGTGCTTTACCTCGCTGGAACAAAAACTACAAAAGGATCCGACGTTGAAAGCGTCTTACTGCGGATTCATGAAAGAATACCGCTCGTTATCTCACATGGAGGTAGTTCCTACCCAGGAGATAACATGCACTAAATCTAACTATTTGCCACATCACCCTGTCATAAAAGAATCGTCAACAACAACTAAGCTTCGCGTGGTCTTCAATGCTTCCTTTCCCACTTCGAACCATACTACTCTAAATGAGCAATTAATGGGCGGCCCAGTAATTCAAAATGAATTATGGACTATTCTAGTCAAGTTTAGGCTGCACGCTTTTGTACTAAACGGTGATATAGAAAAAATGTACCGCCAGATCAAAATCCACCCAGACGACACCGATTATCAACGGATAGTTTGGCGCGATAATCCTGGGAATGAAATTGAACACTACCGACTTATCACCTTGACCTATGGCACGAAACCAGCCAGCTTCATTGCTACAAGGTGCCTGAAAGAATTGGCATTGTTAAATCAATCTAAATTCCCGGAAGCTTGTGAAACAATAATAAACGACATGTACATGGACGATTTGTTGACAGGTGCAAACGATGTGAAAGGGTTAATTACCCTGCGTGAGCAAATAACTGCTATCTTAGCACAAGGAGGCTTCGTACTTCGAAAGTGGGCCTCGAATAACGATGCGATTTTACCCGAATCCGCCGTTAACCCGGAAGACGTTCAGTCAGAAAAGGATCAAATCCAAAGAGTACTGGGCTTAGTTTGGAACCCAAGCGAGGATACCTTGCAATATAATTCCAAACCCCCAAGTACAAAAAACATTACCAAACGGACAATTCTGTCCACCATAGCACGAATTTACGACCCCCTTTGTTTGATATCACCATTATTGATCAAAGCGAAGGTCATCCTACAAAGGCTGTGGGCAAGCAAGATCGGATGGGATGAAGAACTTCCCTCTGACTTACATTCATCATGGAACTCAATGTTGCAAGAGTTACCCCTTTTGACACAAATTCGGATTCCGCGTTTGATCATAAAACATCCATACGAATCAGTGGAAATCATCGGCTTCTCAGACGCCTCACAAGACGGTTACGGTGCTGTTGTTTTCCTGCGAACGACTTCGAACGGAAGTTATCATTCTCAGATTCTTTGTGCGAAATCAAGGGTGGCTCCACTAAAGATCACAACAATACCGCGACTAGAATTGAGCGGGGCATTACTGCTAGCGCGTCTAGCTCGTAATGTTCAAAAGTCAATGGATATGACGATATCTAGAAGATTTCTATTTTCTGACAGCACCATTGTGCTAGCCTGGATTAAGGCAGGCCCGAGTGGCTACAAAACGTTCGTGGCTAATAGAATAGCTGAAATTCGAAACCTAACAAGCGTCAGTGAATGGAAATATGTTCCATCAAATGCGAACTCTGCGGATATTTTGAGTCGCGGGGCTTCCCCTCGAGAACTGATCAACGCAAAAATCTGGTGGAATGGCCCATCATTTTTGGATGAAAACCTTGAGGAGTGGCCCAAACATCCACATATAACACATCACGAATTAACACCGGATCCTGAAAAGCGCGTCATATCAATGACTGTCGCGCAAGTCAAACTCCCTGAGTGGAAATTTCTCACTCAATATTCTTCTTTCACGAAAATGCAAAGAATTTTAGCATGGTGCCTTAGATTCTTGCATAACGCAAAATCCAAACTCAGGAATGCGGGTCCACTAACTTGTAAAGAGATCCAAACTGCTACCTTTTATATCATTAAACGTACACAAGGTGATGCATTTGCTGATGATTTGATAGCCTTGAAAAAATCCAATTCAGTGGCTGCGAACTCCAGCCTGTTGTCTTTGTCGCCATTTTTGGATGACAAGGAATTGCTTCGCGTAGGAGGCCGCCTAAAAAACGCTCCTATTAATTACGAGGCAAAACATCCCTTGCTGTTGCCAAAAAATCACCATATCAGCAAGCTGATTATACAACAAGCACATCAGTTGCAATTACATGCCGGTACACAAGGCACCCTGGCACATTTGCGTCAGAAATTTTGGATAATTTCGCCGCGAAGTGCGATCCGCAAGGTCATTCATCAATGTGTAATTTGTTTCCGCGCAAAACCCATTTTTGCCCATGAGATAATGGGCAACCTACCTCAGCATAGGGTGCAACCCAATCGACCCTTTATAATATCCGGTGTGGATTACTTAGGTCCTGTACTAGTGAAAGAGTCGCGTGGTCGCGGAAAACGAGCCGTTAAGGCATATGTAGCAGTGTTCGTGTGCTTCTCCTCCAAAGCGGTACATCTCGAGCTTGTGTCAGACCTAACCGCGGAAGCCTTTCTCAATGCTCTTAAGCGTTTCATCAGCAGACGTGGGCACGTTGCTCACCTGTACTCGGACAATGCAACAAATTTCCAGGGCTGCAAGAACGAACTTGACAGATTTGCAGAATTGTTTCGATCGACAGAATTCCAAACCGTAACCGACGGCTTGGTCAATCAAGGAGTGCAGTGGCACTTTATTCCGCCGCGATCGCCTCATATGGGTGGGTTATGGGAGGTAAATGTAAAATCTGTCAAACATCACTTGAAACGCATTATGGGGTCAACGCTATTAATTTTCGACGAACTTATTACGCTGCTAGCTCGCATTGAAGCAATTCTGAATTCGCGGCCCATTACGCCGTTGACTTCGGACCCAAACGACTTCGAAGCTCTGACCCCAGGCCATTTTCTTGTTGGGCAACCGCTGACATCCTTTCCTGATCCAGACTTGACGGACGTCAAGGAAAATCGTCTAAGTCGATGGCAAAGGGTTGAACAAATTCGCCAAATATTCTGGAGGCGCTACACCCGAGAATATTTGCATCAGCTCCAACAGAAAACCAAGTGGCGCAAGGGCTCTTCTACAGCGCTGACTGAAGGTGCTCTAGTACTCGTCGTCGACGACAACCAACCCCCATTGTGTTGGAAGTTAGGACGTGTGATCAAACTTTATCCTGGCGATGACGACCGAGTGCGTGTAGTGCTAGTGAAACTGCCAAACGGCACTATAAAAAGATCAATTCACAACCTATGCGTGTTACCAATAAACAATGAAGATTAAGCCCAATACTTGAAGAAGACTGTATTATCAAAATATGACGCTATTGTTTGATTCGTAACCTGCGCTGAATCTATTGTGTATGATTTATAAATCCACTAAGTGTGTATTATATATAAGTTATTTCTTATTATTTTGATGTTCATGGTTATTCAAGTTCCTAATGAGTATCTCAAGTGACACATATTCGTGGTATATTGGTTCTTGTTTTTTTTTAAATATCATTATTAGATACCTTTCATGTTTGTTCAATAACTTTGATTGTTTTGAAGCCTAGTCTCTTCAAGGCGGGCGGTATGTGAATGCATGTAGACAGTTTAAGTGTTAGACACCATCGGCTATATTTATTTGGGAGAAACCGGCCCATCTACCTGCCGGTGGTTGGAGGGGGTAACCCACCCTCTCAATGATTTCCTGTATTCTTGTAACCGTCATTCTCTTTACTTTCGCCGTCGTGGCTACATGTCCATTCAAAAACTAAATAAACGTGTTGAAAGGCAGATTGTACGTTTCTTTCTCCTTTCGACCCATTGAGCTATCGAAGCAATTAAACATCAGACTTTATCGCCCTGCTAACCTGGTTTCTCAAGTTTTTATGAAAAGAGAAGTTGTTGCTAGTACGGTTTCGTCTATATGTAGCTAGTGCTTTGTTCCTTAGTAACATCATGTCCTTAACTGTAGCTGTAATCCAAGGAGTACGCTGTCTTGTAATTTTTACTGTCTTTAGCGGAGCATGAAGATCGAACAGAAGTAACAGATAACTATTAAAAATACGGACTTTATCGTTGATCGATTGGACAGTAAAAATGTCATTAAAAGGAGTTTGCATCAAGTGCTCAGTGAACAGATTCTTGTCAAAGTTGTGGAAGTCTCTATACGAGATAATTTTTTCAAATTTGGCTGGTTTGATCAGTCCCAAATGACACACCACCATATCGTGATCGGATATCTCAGGTGTATGAGTCACAGAGCAATCATAGTCAAGCTCACCGGCGACAAAGATCAAATCTAGTAAATTATCAAATCTGGTAGGCTCCGTAACCACCTGAGTAAGGTTGTAACTGAAAACAGAGGTCGTTTAATTTTACTGTATCGGGGTCATTAATATCTAAAAAGTTGGTATTAAAATCACCCGCGCAGATGAGCGTATCATACTCAGCGGCCAAAAGACTTACACAGTCTTCAAATTCTCCAAAAAAAGCATCAAAGGGAAAGTCACCCGGTCTGTACCACACACCCACCACACACCACCCGCCACGAACCTGTAGCCTCAACCAGAGCTGCTCAGAAGAAAATAAGGGTAGGTCATTAATCCTATGAACAGAAAGTGAATTTCGAATATAAAGTGCAACACCTCCACCCCTTCTGCCGCCCTCCCGATCTGACCTGAAAAGCTGATACCCGTCCAAGTGCACCACATCATCACGCAAGACGCCAGTTAACCAAGTCTCCGTCACCGCCACAATATCCAGGTCCTCCGCACACACATGATATCTGAAATTGACGAAGTTGTGAGTCAAAGATCTAACATTTATGTGCGCAATCCGCATTAATCTGCAATACAAAATGAAATTAATATTCTGAAAGTAAAATGGCTTGTTTACTAACAAACAGAACAAGAAAGCGTGAGCCGGGTCACGCACTCGCAAAAACCTCAGTAAAACAAAATGAAAAGAAGAAGATACCAAATTTAAGTTTTTACCATGAAGTAATAAAAACCAGTTAACAGGCAATGAAAAGTAAACATAGACATTATCAAAAATGGAATGAATTTTAAATAATCACATCAACACAAGAATAATTATCGAGCTAAGTAAAGACGTAAACAGTATAAGATTATCATGTAACAAGGTAGGTATCACTTATATACTGCCAATCCATCCAGGTCAACCTTACTAGTGATACGATGCACACCATATCTCCCGCCCTCACATATATATTTCCATTGAGACACCAAGAGTTTTGATGACTGAATTTCTTAACTGCCTCTTCGAGGATCATAAGACGACGCGACGCCTGGATAGGTCCTCCTTAATGTGTATGCCGCTACCGTTCAAATATTTCCGATTCATGAGGATGTTTCTCCGTGCTATATCCGAGTGGAAGCACACCAACACGGCTGAAGGTTTATTGCTAGCTTTTTTTGACTTGACACGATGGCACTTTTTGATGTCACCAGCAGCCGTGTTCACTTTAAGTTTCTCCTGAAATAGTGTCAGGACCAGGGAGCGTGTGTTCTCATTTGCCTTCTCCTTGATACCAAAGATACGCACATTCAGGCTGCGGGAAGCCTGTTCTTGGTGATCGACCAGGTCTTCAAGGTGTATGATTTTGACTTCGGCTTCACTCGCTGCGGCTTTCAACTCCTGAATGGTGGCCTCTTGCTTTTTGATGGTTTTTTCCAGGCACTCGAATCTAGCCTCCAATACAGTCGCCATCTTGTCAGCAACTTTATTCAAGAACTTATCGCCAAACATGAGGCACTCGACGGTTTTTGAAATAGACTCCAGGTCCTCTGGGCTGAGAACCATCTTGGCTGGAACTCCACAGTCGTGTTCTTCGTTGAGAAATTGAGGAAAACGCGGGATGAGCAACTTCAAACGCTAAATTTGTGCGAGCGAGACCCGTACGCAGCTTACTCGGCAGCCATTACCCCTACTCTCGATCATGAATCATCTCTGTAATCATGAACAATTACAAAAATAACATTTTGGTGTAGGGCGGCTTCGCCGATCAAGTGCTGGCATTCGCGGTAAGATGTAGAAAGTTGCGATATGCAGGCAACTACAATTTCTTAATGAAATACATCACTGCATGTAGGGCATTATATTTAGAGAACAATTTGAACTTTCTTTTGACAAAAACCCCACTTCGATCCGACCGTCGGGTCAATCGTTATCAATTTTTGAAAACGACCGCAAAGCCACGGCTCGGCGCATATTACACGGCCCTACAAATTTAAAATCAGACTTGCCGAAATAGTAATTGACCATTTTGAAATAGCCAATACTAGGTACCTAAAGGATAATGGCACTCAAATTACGAAACATGTTCGCTCAATAACAAAAAAGGACCCCGCACGATTCTTATGGAAAATGGCTCCCGGTTAAATTCTCTGAATTTTTGATATGTTGTAGCTCATGAGATACTTATCGAATACCGTGAACCCCAAACTCAAATAATGGACAGTTTTTTACCCACAGGGGGTTGAAGTTGGAGGTTTTGACGGCTTCAAAATGATATTATGACGTTAATCAAAGCTTTTTATTTGGTTTCTCTTCAAGTTGTGTTTCATGCTAAATGTATTTATTTGACAGAAAAATATCAACCCCCTCCTCCACCCCCAACCCCTATCTACCATCATAAAATTCGAGATTACTTCCAAAAGCCATGCTGATGGCTTCTGTGATTTAAATCGTGGATTTTGGCATAAAAATTATTTTCCACCCCTAATGTTGAGGTGCCGATTTTCCAATTTTCCTCGGTTAATTTGGCTGAATTTTTGGTATTGTGTACTTCTAATTCTGCTGAACAAAAAGTTTTCATACCAAAACTTATTCCTATGAACAGTTTTTGTTCTGCAGGGGACTGAAGTTCAATATTTATGCTCTCAAATCTTCAACTTCAGTCCCCTGTAGAACAAAAACTGTCCATAGGAATAAGTTTTGGCATTGAAACTTTTTGTTCAGCAAAATTAGGAGTATACAATACCAAAAATTCAGCCACATTGACTTGGGAAAATTGGAAAATCGGCACCCCAACATTAGGGGTGGAAAATAATTTTTATGTCAAAATTCATCATTTAAATCACAGAAGCCATCTGCATGGCTTCTGAGAGTAATCTCGAATTTTGTGATGGTAGATAGGGGATGGGGGTGGAGGAGGGGGTTGATATTTTTCTGTCAAATAAATACATTTAGCATGAAACACATCTTGAAGAGAAACCAAGTAGAAAGCTGTTATTCACGTCAGAATATCATTTTTAAGCCGTCAAAACCCCCAACTTCAACCCCCTGTGGGTAAAAAACTGTCCATTATTTGAGTTTGGGGTTCACGGTATTTGATTAGTATCTCATGAGCTACAACATATCAAAAATTCAAAGAATTTAACCGGGAGCCATTTTCCATAAGAATCGTGCCGGGTCCTTTGGCTTGAAAATAAAAATGATCGTACTAGACAAGGGTAAGTTTCAAGTTTCATGACAATCGTTCCACTAATAAGAAATTTCAATATGGCAGCCAAGATGGCGGCCGAATTATGAAAGCCATTCTACCTACTTGGTCCTTGAGAACCTAAGCTATCCACCGGATAAAGTTCAATCTTCAAGGGCTGTAGCTTTAGTTCCCGAGAAGAAGTTCAACTTCATCGAAGTGCACAGGAGATCTCTGTTTTTTGAGAATAATGATAACGATGTATGGATAACAAAAATAGTGCCCATTGGCCACCCTTGGGGACATCAGCTATTAATCGGAAAAAAGTTCCAAGACTCTTGTTTCAATTCTCGAGAAGGAGTACAGCGTCTTAATTTCTGCACGGACTCGGACAGACAGACAGACAGACAGACCGACAAACCGGCCACATAAGCGTCATTCTGTTACTTATATAAAAAAATGTTCTCCAACTGATTTCGACCTCCTGAACACGAATATCGGGTTCAGTTTTGAATTGGAACATTTCTTTTTTATCGAAAAACCGAGAAAATGATAGTCTGTCACATGATTTTTAGTGATACCTACCTACTTTTTTTTCTTATTGAGCGAACATGTTTCGTAATTTGAGTGCCATTATCCTTTAGGTACCTAGTATTGGCTATTTCAAAATGGTCAATTATTATTTCGGCACGTCTGATTTTAAATTTGTAGGGTCGTGTATGCGCCGAGCCGTGGCTTTGCGGTCGTTTTCAAAAATTGATAACAATTGACCCGACGGTCGGATCGAAGTGGGGCTTTTGTCAAAAGAAAGTTCAAATTGTTCTCTAAATATAATGCCGTACATGCAGTGATGTATTTCATTAAGAAATTGTAGTTGCCTGCATATCGCAACTTTCTACATCTTACCGCGAATGCCAGCACTTGATCGGCGAAGCCGCCCTACACCAAAATGTTATTTTTGCAATTGTTCATGATTATTTCGGCAAAATTTTTCTTGATACCAAGAAACCTTCGCGTACCAAGGCCATGAGCTACCCATTCGAGTTGAAATATTTTCTGTATTGAATTTCGTTTTGTTCGGAGGAAAAGATATCAAGCACCAGCAAGCAACGAATAAATCATTTGCGGCCGAGCCGTAGTTTCGGAGTCATTTTCAAAAGTTAATAACTATTGGCCTGCACCTCGCACCGATGTGAAATTTCCATTAAAATAAAGTTCAAATCATCCTCTAAATATAACTCCGCATATGTATTATGGTAAAATGATAAGATCGGGTACTTCCTCGCATGTGATAACTTTCGAGATCAGGCCGGCTTCTGAAATGCAGCATTCAACGGCGATGCCACGTCACACTAAATTGTTATTATTGTCATTGTTTATTATTATTTCGTCGAGATTTTTCTTGGTTCGGGATACAAGGTCATGAGCTACCCAATGGAGTAAAATTTTTTCGCAAAAACCTTTTCGTCTAGGACTAGATGCTGTGACGGACGGACGGACGGACGGACAAAGCGAGGACAAAAGCGCCTTTCCGTTTGGAGAAGTGCGCTAAAAAAAGTAGGTAGGTATCACTAAAAATCATGTGACAGGCTACCAATTTTTCGGTTTTTCGATAAAAAAGAAATGTTCCAATTCAAAACTGAACCCGATATTCGTGTTCAGGAGGTCGAAATCAGTTGGAGAACATTTTTTTATATAAGTAACAGAATGACGCTTATGTGGCCGGTTTGTCTGTCTGTCTGTCTGTCTGTCTGTCTGTCCGAGTCCGTGCAGAAATTAAGACGCTGTACTCCTTCTCGAGAATTGAAACAAGAGTCTTGGAACTTTTTTCCGATTAATAACTGATGTCCCCAAGGGTGGCCAATGGGCACTATTTTTGTTATCCATACATCGTTATCATTATTCTCAAAAAACAGAGATCTCCTGTGCACTTCGATGAAGTTGAACTTCTTCTCTGGAACTAAAGCTACAGCCCTTGAAGATTGAACTTTATCCGGTGGATAGCTTAGGTTCTCAAGGACCAAATAGGCAGAATGGCTTTCATAATTCGGCCGCCATCTTGGCTGCCATATTGAAATTTCTTATTAGTGGAACGATTGTCATGAAACTTGAAACTTACCCTTGTCTAGTACGATCATTCTTATTTTCAAGCCAAATTTCATGATTCTGTCGATATTTTGGCCGCCATATTGGAATTTTTTGCCCAAGACGGTAGAACCCTAATTACTTAACATCTTGCGTTCACTAATCCTCCAAAAAAGAAGTGCGCTACTGAGCCTCATGCCCATGAGGCGTATTCGCTTGTTTTAAATTTGTAGGGACGCGTATATGCGCCGAGCCGTAGTTTTGCGGTCGTTTTCAAAAATTCATAACAATTGACCTTCCCGAAGGTCGTATCGAAGTGGAGTTTTTGTCAAAAGGAAGTTCAAATTGTTCTCTAAATATAATCCCGTACATGTAGTAATGTATCTTCATAAAAACATGTAGCTACCCGCATATCGTAACTTTCAACATCTAACTGCGAATTCCAGCACTTAATCGGCGAAGCCGCCTTACAGCTAAATGTTATTATTGTGATTGTTTATGATTATTTCGGAAAAAAATTTTTTGGTTCGCGTACCAAGGCCATGAGCTACCCATTCAAGTTGAAATATTTTCTGTATTGGATTCCGTTTTGTTCGGAGAAAAGAATATCAAGCACCAGCAAGCAACGAATAATCTTTTGCGGCCGAGCCGTAGCTTCGGAGTCATTTTCAAAAATTTATAACTATTGACTGGTAACTCGCACCGATGTGGAATTTTCATTAAAATTAAGTTCAAATTTTCCTCTAAATATAACTCCGCATATGTATTATTATAAAATGATAAAAACGGGTACTTGATCGCATGTGATAACTTTCGAGAACAGGCCGGCTTCTGAAATGCAGCATTCAACGGCGATGCCGCGTCACACTAATTTGTTATTATTGTAATTGTTTATCATTATTTCGTCGAGATTTTTCTTGGTTCGGGATACAAGGTCATGAGCTACCCATTGGAGTGAAAATTTTTCTCAAAAACCTTTTCGTCTAGGACTAGATGCTGTGACGGACGGACGGACGGACGGACAAAGCGAGGACAAAAGCGCCTTCCCGTTTGGAGAAGTGCGCTTAAAAACGTGATCCCGGTTCCTGAAAATCGGGATCCCGAGACTTGGAGGTGCAATCCCGTCTGGGATCTCGGGATTGTTCGGGATATAAGATTGATACTTGGAGCCCCCCTCCCGCAGCTTAGAGTGAAAAAAATTAACTGGAAGTTAATTTATTGAGCACGGTCGTCTAGATCGTCATCGTCAATTCTGTCAATCCTACGGGAAGAAGTGGGTGACGTCTGTAGGTTAACGGTCGTGGATTTGGAGGGGGCGGTTCCGGTTACTTTTATTTTGTGGATTGTGACTGAATATATAACAGATGAAGCTTGACTGAAAACTGAAATTAATGAGCGTAAAAATCGATTAACCTAAATACTCGCCTAAATATGTATGCAATCCCTTTGTACAACCACCGGCAGTTTCAATAGTTGCTTAAATAAAACTGCAATTTTTATATGATTTCTGGTGAAAACCGCAGCGCGATATCTCAATTCTAAGTGCCTTGAAAAAAATAAAATAGAACGCTGGTGACGTCACTGCCTCACATCTCCATCCCTGCTCCTCTCACCGCTACACTCGCATGCTGTGTTTGTTCCACGCGCAGCACTTATGGAAGAGATTATGACGTCACACGAATTTTTGAAATCCCTGTAAGAAATAATAGACGCGTGGGAGAAGTTGAATTTTTCTTCTCAAAATGGGTCTACTGATGTGTCTTGATAGCCCGATTATGATAAAATCTCAAAATGGCACCAGCGTTCAGTGTTAGTGGCCTTTACATTTTGCCCTTTCTTTACCACCACGACCGCCAGCTTCGATCAAAAAATAATGCCACGCTGGTGCCGTATCATTGTCTTTTTCAGGGTGAACGACATATTTCGGTGTGCGAGAACCCTGAGAAGATTAGTAAATGTATATTGAGAACTTTCAGAGCGTAGTGTGGAATGCTTCTCTGCAGATAAGCGTAATGCAGTCTTGGAGCCATAAGGTGGTGAAAAAGGTGGCACTAGGATGGAAATTGTGACCTCATAGATGTATAGCGAAGCGACGTCCGCGTGAGTATCTTGTACTTGATAAAGTATTGTTTGCAACTGTCTCTACTTTTCAATAGACCATATTAATCATTCGCACTTTCCCCTTCCACTAGTCATTTGTAAGTTAGGTATGTGCCTGTGACCATGCGCACTACAGTAGAAGATCTCGCGCGCCACAGTATGCATAGAAAACGGAACTTTGCTGTCGCTGTCAGAATTTACGGTTTCAAGGTGTTTTCTTTATTCTTGGGACGTTTTAACCTTTTTAACCATACTTTTACGTGACGGCTGACGCTCGGTTCACTTTCAAGCGCTGTCAAAATTGTCGTTGGCGAAAGTTGTGCAATAAAATATGGCGGGTAATTTGAAATTGTTTTGGATTCAAAAAACCCCATTTTAAAATGCTTCGCATCAACTTCACAGCAAGATTTTTCATTTCAATATGGTGAAAAGTAGATCAGGTATTTCCTTTTACACACTTGATATCATAGAATTAAACACTTGTTATGTTATACATTCGTTGAAATTGTCATTTTCACCTTGAATTGATCATTTTACAAAGTCATTCAACATGCATATTCTCATGGGAGTTTCAACCCAGCACATGTGGTTGTCTCTCTCCCCGATCTGCGACTGCGCTTTGGATAATTAATATGGTCAATTGAAAAACATTTCTCAACCCTCTCTTTTGCAGCCTGAAAACCCTTACGGAATCCGATGAGTTGCCCCAAAAAATAAGTCCGTATCTTATTCGCGACTGAGTAATAATAAATAGTACCTATATTGGAAATAGAAAAAAATAGGTGCTTTGCTGGAATTAATTCAAACAAAAACGATTTTTTCACCATGGCAAGCTTACAGTTCCTTCTTAAACATGTCAAAAGTCCTCAACTCTTGGACTGCTACAAATCAGCATACAGGGTGAAAGTTTATTATTTTTCTTTACTTTCTTTTTTTCTTGAAAAACAGATGACCGAAAAAAAACCGGTTTCAGGCTAGTTTGATAGGCCATAGTCTTCCAATAAACATAAAGTGCTCGCCAATTGAAATGGTCCACCCAAAAAATACAGTCACATTCAAAGTGTCATACCTTTTGAATAAATAAACTATTTTGAATCGTTTTATGTTTTCTAATTAGCTGTGGGCCATTTTTGGTACAGGTGTTTCGTATCAATTATACAGGGCGCTCAATCAGGTACCGCAGAAATGGAAAAGTTTGAACTGGTCCCATTTCACAAAAAATAATTTCTGGTTTTTTCCAAGTGTTTCAGAGGAGTTATTATAACCATAACTTGAATCGTTTTTAAATTTTTTTGCCTATCTGCTTTAATTACAGGGTGATCTCAAAAATGTAACCTTTTAGTTTTGCAGTAATAACTTTATTCGTTTTTGGCCGATTTTGGAAAATGAGGGCTCTTGTTGAAGCTGAAGGCTCAGGTCAGAAGGATCGAGGATCAGAATTGACTTTAGATGAAAATTCTGGAAAAGTGATTGAATCAAAAGTGACTCAAATGACAAACTTGCTAGAGATCCGGTTTAGGGAAGGTATTCAACAAATAACAACTTGTCTTCAAACAAACCATTCTTTCTGAACATTTTGAGGTGTTTCCCATTTGTATGGGGCAAAAATTGTGGCAATGAATCCAAATCAGAAATGGATGCTTCCGACGAAAAATTCTGGACGTTTTTCACCTAAAAATAGACGTAGCCTGGGTTACGAAGATCAGAACTGGTGCCTATCTCTTTAAATGTGGAGGAAACATTCGACAACAATAAGGTAGCCTAGGTTACGTGCATTTTCAGTCGAGGAAGGTCCGGTATTATCTTCTGAAAAGTGAATTTGTAAAATGGGTCCCGCATCGACAATTTTCATCACTTAAAATTGGAAAATACCTCAAAATGTTCGGAAATAAAAGTCTGTTTGAAGGCAAGTTGATTTTTTTTTAGTTCTTTCCGTGAACTTGATTTCTAGGGTGCTTCATATTTAGGTCGCTTTTGATTCCTTCGCTTTTTCAAAATTTTTGTCTCCAGTCAGTTACGATCCTCGAACCTTCTCATCTGAGTCTTGAGCTTCAACAAGAGTCCTTATTTTCCAAAATCGACCAACAATTGGAATAGATATAAATGCCAGACCAGAAGGTTGCATTTTTGAGATCACTGTGTAACTGGAGAAGATAGACTCAAAATTTTGAAAACTACCTCAAGGTATCGGAACAACATCTTTTCTAGAACACTTGGAAAAAACCAAAAACCATTTTTTGTGAAATGGAACCAGTTCAAACTTTTCCATTTTTGCAGTACCTGATTGAGCGCCCTGTATACGCTCGCAAAAACGGCCCATGACATGTTGTAATCCAATCCGTGAGCTAATCAGAAAATATTAAACGATTCAAAATAGTTTTTTCATTCAAGAGTTATGTCACTTTGAATGTGACTAATTTTTTTGGGTGGACCATTTCAATTGGCGAGCAGTTTATAAAAAATATACCGCCCAGCAACTGCTGCGTATCAAGTTACAGGGTGAAAACTATTTTTCATCTTCAGTTTTTTAGCGCAATTCTCCAAACGGGAAGGCGCTTTTGTCCTCGCTTTGTCCGTCCGTCCGTCTGTCCGTCCGTCACAGCATCTGGTCTGAGACGAAAAGGTTTTTGCGAAAAATTTTCACTCCAATGGGTAGCTCATGACCTTGTATCCCGAACCATGAAAAATCTCGACAAAATAATGATAAACAATCACAATAATAACAAATCAGTGTGGCACGGCATTGCCGTTGGATGCTGCATTTCAGAAGCCGGCCTGATCTCGAAAGTTATCACATGCGAACAAGTACCCGTTCTTATCATTTTACAATTATACATATGGGGAGTTATATTTAGAGGAGGATTTGAACTTCATTTTAACAAAAATTTCACATCGGTGCGAGGCACGGGTCAATACTTGAATTTTTGAAAATGAGCCGAAGCTGTGACTCGGCCGCAAATGATTATTTGTTGTTTGCTGGCGCTTGGAATCTTCTTCTCTGAACGGGACGGGACGGAATGCTTGACAAGAAAATTCCAACTCAAATATGAGTAACTCATGGTCTTGGTACACGAACCAACAAAAAGCTTGCCGAAATAACAATAAACAATTACAATAATAACATTTGAGTGTACGGCGACGTCGAATGTAATGTAAAATTGGAATGTAAGAAATTAGAACATGCGGAGGACTGAGGAGTACATATTTTTATGGGAAATACATCACCACATGTGCGGGGTTATTTTTAGAAAAGAACTTGAACTTTTGACAAAAATTCCACTTCGATACGACCCCCGGATCATAAGTTAATAATTTTTTAAAACGACCGCAAAGCTACGGCTCGACGCAGTTTAAAAGCTGTACGACTCACTATGGGCGTGTGTTTGGTAGCGCATAGAGTAAGATAATGACGCTTATACAGGGTGTTTCAGCGATGATAGCAAAAAAATTAACTGTGGGTAGATCTCCTCAAAATGTGACGAAAACCTATACACCATTTTGCGAAGTTCGGTCCAATAACGAAAATACAGCCGTTCAAAGTTGACTTCTTTCGGATTTTAAGATATTGTAGCTCAGTGACGTTTCGACGAAAATAACCCAAATTCAGCATACACTGATTTGTTGAAACTTTCTACCGACCTGCCAAATATTGAAAAAATTCAACCAGTGGTGTAGGAGTCACGAAGGTCAATAATTGATAAAAGAATAGATAGATAGATAGATCATTTATTAGTTCTTAAAAGCTAGGGGCCGTATTCATACCTCGCTTTCAAGCTAAAAGCGCTATTAGAGCGATGCGCATTTAGGGGCATTTCTCATATTTCAGTGTTCAAAAATACAAATTAACTCGCAAATTAATTGCAATTAAGTACATACAATCGCTCCCAATCGCAATAATGTATTTTTGAACACTGAAATATGAGAAATGCCCCTAAATGCGCATCGCTCTAATAGCGCTTTTAGCTTAAAAGCGAGGTATGAATACGGCCCAACGTGTTTAAACGTGTTAAACGTGTTTAAAAAATAATAATAACAAGTATGATATATAAAATTTGCACAATTGCTGTTGAACACGTCAGAATAAAAGCGATGTAACAATAACAATATAACAATAATACAAACAATACACTTTTTAAAAACTACTGGAACACAGAATTATCACAGATAAATTCATTGATACTGTAGTATACCTTAGTTTGCAAAATATTTCTAATTTTTTTTCTTCAAGTCTTTTTCGGTAATGATTTCCAGCACAGCGGCAACCTGTTGTAGACAGTTATTATAAAGTTCTTGACATTTTTCTGAAGGTAAGCATATTTTATTTGATCAGTTCTTAAGTCATTCCCATTCCTGGTTTCATATTGATGATTGAATTTTTTGTTTACAAATAGGTCACGTTTTTTTGTTACAAACATTATTCCTTCAAGTATTGTGAGGCTATATAAAGTTGAAATTTTATTTTTTTTGAAATGATCTCTGCAACTCTCCCTCTGATTAAGTTTCAGGATGCGTCTCAATATTCTTTTTTGTATAATGAACAGTCGATTTGTTTCCGAGGAATTGATCCAGAGAATCACACCGTACCTCAGCCGCGATTCAACGAGCGAGTGGTATGCAATGAATGCAGCATCCATGTTAATGTTAATGTTAACCATGTCAGCTACCGCACCAAGGGCATAGCAGTACCGGGACAAGCTGTTGGATACCATCGAAACATGCTCCCGAATAACAATAGAAGCATCCGAAAAAAAGTTGACTCAAGGTGACCCCTCATAACTTCTACGCCACTGATTGAATTCTTCCAAAAATTGGAAGGTTGATAGATAACTATGACAAACCAGCTTATGCTAAATTGAAGCTAAATTTGTCGAAACGTTCCTGAGTTGAAAAAATTTGAAATCCGAAAAAAGTGAACTTTGAAGGACTGTATGTTCGTCATTAGGCCGAACTTTGCAAAATGGTTTGTAGGTTTTAGTCATATTTTGACGAGATCTACTTACAGTTGAATTTTTTGCTATCATCGCTGAAACACCCTATATTATGGCCGGTTCCTTATTTCATTTAATTTTTGATGTTTTCTTTATGGCGCATCAATTGCTAGATTATTACCGCCGGAACTGTAATGTTTGTTTAAATTTCAGAAATAAGATAACTGATTTCTAGGAAACGTTAACTTTTTGCGTATTAGGTACATTACAAGGGCTTAAATAAATGTCTTTGATGTTAGCGGGGGAAATGGGGATCGAAGCAAGGAGCCTTGAAACTTTTCAATGGATGGCTGATGTCCTCAAGGGTGACCAATGGGCACTGTTTTTGTTATCCATGCATAGTTATCATTATTATCAAAAAAAAGACAAACAAAAATATCCTGTGCACTTAGAAGAAGTTCATTCGATGGATAGCTTGATCCTCAAGGACCAAATAGGCAGATTGGCGTAATAATTCCGCCGCCATCTTGGCCGCCATATTGAAATCTCTTATTAGTTGAGCGATTGTCATGAATCTTGAAACTTATCTTTGTCTAGTACGATCATTATCATTTTCAATCCGAATTTCTTGATTCTGCCGCCATCTTAGCTGCCATATTGAAATCTCTTATTAGTGGAACAATTGTCATGAAACTTGGGACCTAATCTTGTCTCGTATAAACCTTCTTATTTTCAAGCTGAGTTTCATGATTCCGCCGCCATCTTGACTGCCATATTGAAATTTCTTATCAGTAGAACGATTTTCATGGAACTTATACCCTTGTTTCCTTCGATCATTCTCATTTTCTAGCCAAATTTCAACATTTCGCCGCCATCTTGGCCGCCATATTGAAATCTCTTATTACCGGTACGATTTCCATGACACTTCGAACTTACCCTTGTTTAGTACTTTCAAGCCGAGTTTCATGATTCTGCCGCTAGTTTGGTCGCCATATTGGAATTTTTTTCAAATAACGATAGAACCCTAATTAACATCTTGCGTCCAATAATCCTTTGAAAAGGAAGTGCACTACTGAGCCTCATGCCCATGAGGCATATTCGCTTGTTTTCTGGGTGGAACTGATCCAGATTGAAGCCGGTTCCAGTTCTTTTGCAAGCTTATAATGTCATACTGAACATATGAAAAGGACACATCTCTGCATCTGCTGCTTTTCAATTTACAGGGTGAAAAGTCATTTTCACATTTCAATTTTTTTCTTGATAAAATCGGCTCACACAACAATTGCGACTGGTTCTTCTGTAAATTTGAGGTTTCTAGTCAAACATATCAAAATAATACATTTCTGCTACAGCTACGTTTTTATTTACAAAAAATGTTTGGTTGCGTTCCAAGATTTTTGGAATTTTTGATGCAATATACCTGAATATACCCAAGCATTTAAATTTGTAAAAAAAAACGCAGCTGTATCAGAAATGTATTATTTTGATATGCCTGACTAGCAATTATTGTGTGAGCCAATTTCACCAAGAAAAAAATTGAAACGTGAAAATGACTTTCTACCCTGTAAATTGAAAAGCAGCTGTTGCAGAGATGTATCCTTTTCATATGTTCAGTAAAACATTATAAGCTTGCAAGAGAACTGAAAACGGCTTCAATCTAGATCAGTTCCACCAAGAAAAAAAATTAAAGATGAAAAATAGTTTCCACCCCGTAACTTATAATACACAGCAGTTGCTGAGTAGTATATTTTTTATTGGTATGATTATTGGAAGGCCTATCAAACTAGCCCGTTTTTTCAGTCATCAGTTTTTCAAGAAAGAAAGAAAGTAAAGAAAAATAATAAACTTTCACCCTGTATACTAATTTGTAGCAGTCCCAGAGTTGAGGACTTTTGATATGTTGAAGAGGGAACTGAAAGCTAGCCATGGTAAAAAAATCGTTTTTGTTTGAATCAATACAGGTTTCCTCAAAAGAGAGATGGAGAATCCGCGATTCCGCGCAGCTGTTTTCGGCATGTTCTGCGCACAGTGTGTCATGAGTGATCGCGCCATTTGTATTTACATTGCTCCGCCGTGTTAAAAGTGCGTTTTATTCTTTGAATTTTGAAGCCAACCATGCTGGGAAAGTCGCTAAAAAATATACGAACTTCTCAATGAATATTGAAAATGAATATTCCGCAGAGAAGAATTTGCCAGAGAGGCAATTGATGCGCGTATACAACTATTTTTGTAATGAATATATCAACGATATATGGACGGGTGCAGAAAGCACAGGGCCGCTATTCTTGAATCGTGTGAGAAAAGTCCCTGGGAGTAAAATGCATTCTGCAGTACACATCTGTAGCGAAAGTTGCCTAAAAACCACGATTTTAGGCAACATTCGCTACATCAGTGTACTGCAGAATGTATTTTACTCCCAGGAACTTTTCTCACACGATTCAAGAATAGCGGCCCAGGTAAATACGTGTCCCATGTCCCACTTTTAATATTTTTTATGGCGTATTATGGCCATCACTATAAATTTGAAGTGTTTGATGCAAAAATGTGGCCAAGTGTACCCTTGAATTAATTATACTTGATGAACTAAGCAGGAAGCTCCCTAATATTATAACGCTGAAGGGCTTGTGGTTATTTTTGCTTCTTCGAGTGTCACGTCGTATTTTATGGATCCATGCTTAGGGACACATTCGCTGTATAACTTGTGGACTTGCATAGTGGCCCACAAAATTTATTTTCCATAACTACTTGTGAAAACTGTATAAATACCAATAATAACACCATCAAAACACACGTTCGGCTTATGGAATCGGGGCAATGTTGGCACACTAAGACTGCGACGATTTACTGCGCAATCGAACGTGACGTCACGGGCCAAAAAGAGACGCTCAATTTAGGAAACCTGTATTCCAGCAGCTATTCTATTTCCAATATACAAATAGGCATGATACGATGTAAGTGCCGCCTCAGTGCTTACTATTGCCCACCAACTTACGCGTTTTGGAATTTAGGAGGAGGAACGAGAAAAACAAGGAGCATAAAACTTTCTCTCTCACAAGGAGTACGCTCCAAAACCCTACCCGAGCATCCCAGTTGGGTTGGACACTACTTCTCCTCGAACATGGAGTGCTCGAAGCGAGGGGTAAACCGCAGTGGAAGTCTGGTGTACACCACAGTGGAAGTCCGTGGATGTCCGTGGAAGTCCGTGGAAGTCCATGGAAGTCCGTGGAAGTCCGTGGAAATCACGTGGAAGTCAGTGGAAATCACGTGGAAGTCAATGGAAGTCATGGAAATCAGTGGAAGTCATGGAAGTCTGTGGAATTCAATGGAAATCACGTGGAAGTCATGGAAGTCAGTGAAAGTCTGTGGAAATCTGTGGAATTCAATGGAAATCACGTGGAAGTCAATGGAAGTCTAGGGAAGTCATGGAAATCAGTGGAAGTCTGTAGAAGTCAGTGGAATTCAATGGAAATCACGTGGAATTAGGTGAAAGCCATTGAAAATCTATGGAACTTAGTGAAAGTCGGATGGAAGTCGGATGTTTCAAGTTCCATGACAATCATTCCCCTAATAAGAGATTTCAATAAGGCAGCCAAAGAATCAGTGAATTCAGCGTGAGAATAAGAATGATCATTATTACAAGACAGGGGTAAATGCGAGGGTAAATGTCAAGTTCCATGAAAATCGTTCCATTAATGAGAAATTTTGATATGGCGGCCAAGATAGAGGCGGAATCATGAAACTCAGCTTGGGAATAAGAATTTTCATACGAGACAAAAGTAAGTTCCAAGTTTTATGACAATCGTTTCACTAATAAGAGATTTCCGAGGAGAAATCGATATGGTGGACCAGATGGCGCCGCAACCATGAAATCCGATTTGCTCATTGGTCAGCCTTGAGGACCTAATACCCTTGACAGACTGCACCTCATACCCTAGACAGACTGGAAAACTGAATGATCATAAGGCGTAAATAGTGCGTTCTCCTGACCAGACGGCGCAGATGCAACATGGATGCAACTGTCGCTATTTAGTGCCAAATTTGAAACATCCAGACAAATATCGACTTTTCTATGGAATACCAGGCTATTTCATGACTAAGTCTCCAGATAGATACAAAAAAGTTACTAAAAATGTGAAGAAGAACCAGTCGCAAGCCAAATTTCTATTTTGTATAGTTCTTTTTTACAAAATAATAAAAATATTGGAAGTTCCTTGCTTACTTCGCAAATGATCCACAGTCTGTTAATCGCGATGTTGTCAGATTTGGCATGGCCGCCGTTACCAATAATACGTTATATTACATATACTGTCACCTCAAATAGTCACTATAAAATCAATTTGTTTTGCAAGATGTTTCCTTGCGCTCTTCTAGTTAGGGAATCTGACACCATACTGAATGAAAGTTCAAAATTGGGAAATCATTATATCGAAGTAATTGAAATTTATATTTCTTGTTCACTTGGCAACCCCGAATACGGCTTCTGCCTTTCTCCTGCCTAGCTTCTGGGCCGGATAATCTTATGCAATCCGCAGTACATTCATGTAGCAAGGATTGCCTGAAACGTACCATATGAGAGTGGCTCTCGCGGCTCGCCTACCTTTGGCCCCAGAGGCTTTCAGTTAGAGGAGACTCGGAGAGGGCCCTGACCAAAACTTCCACGCCACGTGTTCGCGGAAACGGAATAAAATTAAACCTTTTTCTTCATCGTATCGACTTCTACACTTGTCATGACGCAGTGTTTATTTCCATTCTTTCTTGTAAGAACCCAAAGCGTGCCTTCCTATTCCACCTTCAAAATGATTGTTTTTTATGTTTAAAAGATTGAAATAACATCAGTCTCACAACTCACAAACAGTGAGCATCAATAGTTGGAAATTTCACTTACACAAACGATTATTGATAGTTTTTCTGATCATGTTACGTGTTAACAGACGCTATTTGTCTGGAAGTTTCATATCAAGCGCCTAATTCTACGCGCATGGGCCCGGATAACACGTAAGATACACAGTCCTATTACGATATAAATGACCAATGTTGCACGTCGTCATTTACTAAATGATCATTTAGAACGTCATTTAGGACCTTAATGGTCATTAACTAGGGGTAACCATAATCGTCGAATAATCGCCGGTGGTCGTGCATCATCGCCGTGATTTTTGAAAACCATTGGCCAGCTTTTCTGCAATGAATCGCAATATCTGTCGTTCGTCATCAAGTCCCTCATTTCAGTTCGCCATTCAGACACGTATTTCTGGAATCGAGGAACTGGATTTTGTGTCTTGCTTCTTGCAACAACATCTCTTGTACCAAATTATGCCCGTAAGTGTGCACGTATAAGCACGTACAAAATAATAATAATAATAATAATAATATTCCAAAATAAAATTCCAAAAACATGAGCAACAACCACACATATTCGCGGAATTTGGATGATACGAACATTGCAAACAGACAGCAGGGTATAGATTGGCGACACTTTATTTTTGGGCACAAAGTCGAATTTTTTGATGAGGACATGGGTTTCCGTAAGTATCCGTGAGACAGGTAGGTATATAATTCCTGTAGCGTGCACGTATAAGCACGTGCCTACGAAAAATTGAAAAATCTCCTCGCTTAACATAAGAAATGACCGCCTGCACCTGTTCGCGAAGGTTGGATGATACGAACATTGCAAACTTGTAGCACAGTATCGGTTGGTGGTACTCTATCCTGGACTCTATCTTCGGCAAAGTCGAATTTATTGATGAGGGAATGGAGGTTTCCACGGGTTTCCAGAACATCCGTCGTGAAAAATGTGAAATTTTGCAAAAGCAAGCGAAATGGAAGGTATAGGTACTTATCGCAAAAGCTGTTGAAAAATTGCAAAAAAAGTTATAATGAACCACACGATGGATACAAACATAATGAACTATAACATTCATCTGTCTTGCCACTTGCCAGACGCGCACATTAATCAGGGCCGCGCTTAAAAGTTGGTTAGACTATGGGGCTATGCGATTTTGATCAGATTATTGACTAAATCATCAGTCTCTTATTCTTCTTTTCCTCCATTTCTTTCGACTCAATACAAATTCAACATATATTTTGGCAACAAATAAAGATAGTATGATGTGGTGTGAACATTGCAAGCAATAATTACTTTGTTTCCGCTTGCAATGTTCACACCGCGCTTTCTTGATTGAATGGAATCTAAGCTAAATACCACCTCACACCTCACCGAAAATATGAAATTAATATTATAATTATAGATAATAAGGGCGATAATAGCCCAATACCTACTCCGGACCATTCGACTATTTGACATCGACACTTTGGGGGGGGGGGGGGAATGGATCGCCACGTTTATTCATGCACTACGGCGCAAGCTTCTAGGCTCATTACGATTTGCGAATTTGTGTCACCCCCAAATTCGCAATCGTCATTTAACGTTAATGATCATTACACATTACATTACTATGATCATTGAGGTGCAGTCTGTCAAGAGTATTAATGATCATTCAATTGCAAATTCGGGGGGACACACTGCAAAATCGTAATAAGCCTATGAGCTTGCGCCGTAGCGCATGAATAAACGTGGCGATCAATTTTTGCCCAAAATGCGAGCCAAAATGTCAATGTCAAATTTTATTGTCGAATGGTCCGAAAGTATTGGGCTATTATTGCCAATAGCATCTATAATTATAATGATAATTTCATATTTTAGGTGAGATGTGAGGTGGTATTTAGCTTAGATTCCATTCAATCAAGAAAGCGTGGTGTGAACATTGCAAGCAATAACAAAATAATTATTGCTTGCAATGTTCACACCACATCACACTATATTTATTTGTTGTCAAAATCTATGTTGAATTTTCATTGAGTCGGAAGAAATTGAGGAAACGAAGAATAAGAGACTGATGATTTGGTCAACCTGATCAAAATCGCATTGTCCCAAAGTCTAACCAACTTTTAAGCGCGGCCCTGGTTCATATGCGCGGCTGGCAAGTGGCAATAAGGCAACTGACAGATGCATGTTATAGTTCATTATGTTTGTACCTATCGTGTGGTTCATCATAACTTTTTTTGCAATTTTTCAACTGCTTTTGCGATACGTACCTTCATCCATTTCGCTTGCTTTTGCAAAATTTCACATTTTTCACGACAGACGTTTTGAAATATTCCTAATCTAGGCAGCATGTTTAAAAGCTATTTGCATAGTTTGAACCGAGGTTTAAGCTTATTTATGAGATATTTATGGAAATAAACACTTATTTAGATACCTACCTATCTTACGGATACTTACGGAAAAACTTATTCCCTCATCAATAAATTCGACTTTGCCAAAAATAGAGTACTCTGCCAACCGATACTGTGCTACAAGTTCGCAATGTTCGTATCATCCAACTTTCGCGAACGGGCGCAGGCGGTCAGTTTCTTATGTAAAGCGAGGAGATTTATAATTTTCAGGTGGTCATTTCTTATGCAAAGCAAAGATTTTTCAATTTTTCGTGCTTGCTTATACACGTTATGCTTATAATTTGGTACAAAAGATGTTGTTGCAGGAGGCAAGACACAAAATCCAGTTTCTCCATTCCAGAAATACGTGTCTGAATGGCGTACCGGAATGACAGACTCGATGACAAATATCGCGATTCATTGCAGAAAAGCTGGCCAAAGATATTTAAAAATCACGGCGATGATGCACGACCACCGGCGATTATTCGGCGACTATGACGACGTGACACACTAGTAATTTATGAGCTTTCTAGTCTGTCAAGGGTATAAGCTATCCATACATCCTTTTCGTTTCAAGGCCATCTTAGCGCAAGCGTCAGCAGGGTGGTACAAATTCTGACAGACGACAGTTAACGGCGAAACAACAGAGATATTTAAGCTGTGCTTTGACACATGTTTTTGAAGTTAAGCCATTTCAGAAGCGATTTGCTTAGAAAAGCAGCTTTCTTACTAATTCTGCACTGCAGAAGGACCTTAGGTACATGATAATCTCATGCTCTGATCGTCCTAACAAGCCCAACTGGAAAACAAATTGTCAACACGTCTACTGTTCCAAATGTTCGTATCAATATTTTCGTATGAGTCAAACAGTAATCAAAGTTGAAGATCGTAATAGAAAATATTGGCAATATTTTTGTACTTTTTAGGAGCGGCACATATCGGCATTTTGCTAGGTAATTGGCAGTTACCGCTAGAGACAACCAGATATACCCAGAGTAGTGCAATCTTTCCATTTACATCTCCAGAGTGTTGTAAGTGTTAATATCATATCGCAGAGAAGGCCATTTGTCATTTGCAAAATCATTGCCTATGTTTATACGTTTTGAGGTTTATATCGAATGTGAATAGTAAAATATGGTGGATGAATATAAATGGAACAAGAAATCGAGGAACTAGCTTTGGTCGAGGTGGTATGAGCATTTCGGACATGCGCATTCACCTCAAGTCGTTTTTAATCACGAAAAAGATACTGTGATTTTGCAACGGCAGCGCTCTTTTCCATGTAGAGTACTTTGATAATCCATGATCTATCAAATCAATATCAAAGTTTTGTGCTTAACATCGCTGTCAATCACTTTCGTGTAAATAGGTATGTTCTAGTCGAGTTTGTACCAACTTGTTCGAATATTCAATTACGCGCCGGGAATCTTACCCATTTGACAACCGAACGCAAGCGCACTGTAACTGTAACTGTAACACTGTTAGTAGGAAAATAGTGTATTGGAAAAAGTTCCAGAGCTCTAGCTTTATTTCCCTAGGAGGAGTTCAACTTCTTTGAAGTGCACAGGAAATCTTTGTTTTTTTGATAATAATTATGATAACATTGTATGGATGAAAAAATAATGCCTATTGGATACCCTTGGGGATATCAGCTATCCATTGGAAAAAGTTTTTTGTCACAAAAACACGCTGAAAAGTTTGACGGTTTCAAAAATCAACCCTTTTGTCACTCCTCTCTTTGGCATCCTATATATAATGCACGAAGTCAGGTATGACATAAGTTGACATAAGCTTCCTGCAGCCAAAGGTAAGCAAGCTCTTTCGGGGGTCATCAACTTTTTCCGAATCGGATATTTGTTCCCACAGATATCCTCACTTGGAATTGGAGCAAATTTTGACATATCCTTGACTTATGACGCTCAGTTTAATTCAACTTGACTTGAAAATCGACTTTATATCCGTAAAAAGATTGGCAGCCTGGCCCTTCTACGCTTCCGTATATTTCCATAGTCAACTTACCAAATGACCAAATTAAGGACGGAGTTGAATTGGTAAAATAAGCGTTGCGGAATCAATCCCTGTGGATTTATTCCTTGATAGAATCTCACCATTCAGGTCTCTTTCGAAAGCTACATACAAGGGTGTACTTTGGTTTGAGCTCAGTGGCATTTTCAAAATCCAAAAATCAAAAAAAAGAATCGATTATGGAATGCCAATGGGCTCAAACCAATGTACATCCTTGTACCTTTCGAAAAAGACCTAAATGGTGGGATTTTGTCAAGGAATAGACCCACAGGGATTGATTGCACAACGCTTATTATCAGGGCCGGGCCTGGCCTATCTGCCGCCTGCGTGCCAGAGAAAAATTGCCGCCCCCTTCACCGGCAGTGAAGACAACCCCCCCCCCCCCAAATGCGGGAATGAGAAGAATCTTTGAAATTCAACTTTATTATTATATTGCCGTCCTTATGACTTGCCGCCTGCGTGCAGGCACGCACTGCACGCCTCGAGGTACGCCTGCTAGGCCCGGCCCTGCTTATTATTTAACCAGTAGGAGGTATAACTCCGTCCTTAAAATACATTCATCACCAGTTCCACCATACAGATAATTTAGGTGATCAAAACTGTATCAAGAGTTGAAAAAGAATTCATTGACTTGTACCTAGATAATCCTCATGTGGTTCAAAAATTGAATAAAAAAAACACAGCGATTTTCTAGAAAAAAAGTCGTTTTCACGCGGATTCGAACCCACGATCTTCTGCTTGGAAATCTGATGTCTCATCTATTCGACTATCCGAACGTCTAATATGGTACCTTAAAACTGCTTATATTCTGCCCTCGATTCTGCCTGAAAATTTTTGAAATGGGTGCTGCTCGAATAAGTGCAGGCTGTGTTTGTTAAGAAAACAAGTTAGGTACGAATGTACTTAGCCCTCGACTTAGCCGTAATTATTGTTACCTAGCTCAGTCTTGCTGTTTGTTGAAGACGAGTTCACAATAATTATCACTCTAATTTACAATTTGATGTGGTCGCAAAGCTGCGGGTTTCTTTGCGGTTGAAGGGAAGTTAAAAACTGAAGACCTCTATAATTTATTTTCTGGAAATCGACTCAGTAACTAGTGGTGAAAAAACATAACATAACAATACAAGGTCCAGTCTTTCATGTAGTTATATGCATATCCCTATCGACTGAATTTTAGATTCCTGGACCCAGTTTTACCAACAATGTTTTCCTCGAGGTTTTCCTCGATAGGTAGTTTGTATATACCTAGTAGGTTCCCGGGGGAATATTCCCTACAATCGATGAAATTCACGTGGAAGTCATGGAAATCAGTGGAAATCACGTGGAAATCACGTGGAAGTCATGGAAGTCTGTAGAAGTCATGGAAATCAGTGGAAATCACGTGGAAGTCATGGAAGTCTGTAGAAGTCATGGAAATCAGTGGGAGTCATGGAAATCAGTGGAAATCACGTGGAAGTCATGGAACTCAGTGGAATTCACGTGGAAGTCTAGGAAATCAGTGGAAGTCAATGGAAATCAGTGGAAGTCAATGGAAATCAGTGGAAGTCAATGGAAATCCGTGGAAGTCCATGGAAGTCAATGGAAGTCAGATGGAAATCCCCCTCGGGATTTATTATTTACCCCTCGGCTCGAAGTTACTGAACGAGGTCGGGTAGTGTCGTCCTGTCATCACAGTGAATTTATTTATTTATTTATATATTTTATTTAATTGTCTTATTTTACGAGGCGGCATTCAGCTATAAGCTGCTCTACCATGCAACCTCGGGGACAGCACAAAATATCCATGGATGAAGTAGGATTCGAACCCACACAGGGCAGCGCGAATGGTTTGGCTTGCCATCACCTGTACCTACCACTCGGCTACCACCGCTCCCATTTGGCGCCATCTCGTAATAGTATATTTGAATTAGTTCTGCTTGAAGAAAGAAGTTCACTTTTTAAGCCGGTGAAATAAGTCGGAAATGGTTTTTGTCTGGATTGATTCGATGAAAATAAAACAAGTGAGTATGCCTTCACGTGCGTGAGTCTCAGTAGCGCATTTTCTCAAAGAGGCATATTGTGAACGTAAAGAAATTTGGTTGAAGGAGGAACACCATTCCTTGCCCACTCTCTTCATTCGTAACTCATTGTGATATTTTGTTATCAGAATGGGGTACTTGCCAATGAAATAGATTTGAATGAAAATTCTTTCACTTATCAATATTTTTTTGCTTGAGGGCGGGAGCTGGGAGCGGCGACTGATCAACAGTAGTCTATTCTTTCCCATTTTTAGTCGGCTATCCATATAGCGAAAGAATTAGATCGCTATGTCTTCGAGTTTATGTTTTCCATTTATCTCTTACTTTGAGGGCAGCGTGTGGGGGTGGCAGCATTCGGCAAAGTAACTGTTGCACAGTTTGAGTTAGGAGTTTCTAAATGTTTAAGGAAATATGACAATAAGTGAAAATTGTGAAAGTTGAATTTTTTTTGTTTGGGGGCGGGAGCTGGAGGCGGCGACTAATCAAAAGTGGCCTATCTCTTCCCATGAGGGCGGGAGCTGGGAGCGGCGACTGATCAACAGTAGTCTATTCTTTCCCATTTTTAGTCGGCTATCCATATAGCGAAAGAATTAGATCGCTATGTCTTCGAGTTTATGTTTTCCATATATCTCTTACTTTGAGGGCAGCGTGTGGGGGTGGCAGCATTCGGCAAAGTAACTGTTGCACAGTTTGAGTTAGGAGTTTCTAAATGTTTAAGGAAATATGACAATAAGTGAAAATTGTAAAAGTTGAATTTTTTTTGTTTGGGGGCGGGAGCTGGAGGCGGCGACTAATCAAAAGTGGCCTATCTCTTCCCATTTTTAGTCAGCTATCTATATAGCGGAACAATTAGATCGCTATGTCTTCAGGGTTATGTTTTACATTTATCTCTTACTTTGGGGGCGGCGTGTGGGAGCGGCAGAGTCTGGCAAAAAAATTCTTCCACAGTTTGAGTTGGAAGTTCCTGAATATTTGAGGTAACATTAAAATGTAAATCAGTGGAAATTATTGAAAGTTGCACTTTTTTTCTTTTGGGGGTGAAAGTTGGAGGCGGCGCCATATCAAAAGTAGCCTATTCTTTCCCATTTTTAGTTAGCTATCCATATAGCGAAAGAATTAGATCGTTATGTCTTCGGGTTTAAGTTTTTCATTTATCTTTCACTTTGATGGCAGCGTGTGGGGTCGGCAGCATTCGGCAAAGTAACTGTTGCACAGTTTGAGTTGGGAGTTTCTAAATGTAAGGGAAATATGACAATCAGTGAAAATCGTGAAAGTTGCATTTTTTTTGTTTGGAGGCGGCAGCTGGAGGCGGCTGCTGAGTAAAAGTGGCCTATCTTTTTCCAATTTCAGTCAGCTATCAATATAGTGAAAGAATTAGATCGCTATGTCTTCAGGTTCATGTTTTACATTAATTTATCTCTCACTTTGGGGGCGGCGTGTGGGAGCGGCAGAGTTTGGCAAAGAAATTCTTGCACAGTTTGAGTCAAGAGTTTCTAAATGTTCGAGGTAACATTAAAATGTAAATCAGTGGAAATTATTGAAAGTTGCACTTTTTTCTTTTGGGGGTGGAAGTTGGAGGCGGCGCCATATCAAAAGTAGCCTATTCTTTTCCATTTTTAGTTAGCTATCCATATAGCGAAAAACTTAGATCGCTATGTCTTCGGGTTCATGTTTTTCATTTATCTCTTACTTTGGGGGCGGCGTGTGGGAGCGGCAACGTTTGGCTGAGCAAATGTTGCACAATTTGAGTTGGCAGTTCCTAAATGTTAAAGGGAACAGCTAAATCAGTAACATTTGTGAAAGTTGCACTTTTTATCGTTTGGGGGCGGAATCTGGGGGCGGCGACTAACCAAAAGTAGCCTATCCCTTCCCATTTTTAGTCAGCTATTTATATACCGAAAGAATCAGATCGCTATGTCTTCGGGTTTATGTTTCTCATTTTAAAGTGATTGGGGGCGGTTTTTAGCAGTTTTTTCATGTCGGCGGCGCATATTGAAGACGGAATGTTTCTTGGCTCACGTTTATAAGTAGCAACTATGTATTATTCAAAAAATGAGAACACTAGAGCATCAGGTCTGGTAGAAAGTGCAATATTATGTTATTTCAAGTTTATCGGGGGCGGTTTTCTCTATGTTGGCGGCGCAATATGGACATCCAATATAGCCTAGCCCTCCTTTGGAAGTGGCAGCTATGTAACAGCGAAAAAATTAGAAAGCTAGGTCGTCTAGTTTGGGGGGAGTTCGAGGAACGGACGGACGGACGGACAGACGGACGGACGGACAAAGCGGTTGCAATAGCGATTTTCATCAAGATGGAAAATGCGCTAAAAACATTGAACAAAATTGATTTCACCATGTAGGTAGAATACGCTCGGCTATGGAGGGGTGCATTTTTCACATGTTCGCATAGGAGGCTAGGATGGAAGCCGCCGATGGATTTTCGTTGCAAAATGAAGTATGGAAGTATAAGGCCCAGGTACGTCACTGCGTTCGAAGGTCAAGTGTCCACCGTGAGAAAATGGCCTAGTGGACTGGCGGAAATAAATGCAGCATAGGTACATGGGAGATTACAGAAGTCAAATAAATTTTTAAATTACCGGCTTATGAAAATCATGACCGTATCGTTCAGTTTTTACCGTCATTTGCAACGTCGCATACATTCGTGATGGGTAATGAGGTACGCGAGCAAGCTGAATATACAGGGTGTAACATAAGTACTGCGAAAGATTTCAGGAGTTGATTCCTGAGATCATTCTAAGAAAAAAAGTTCATATGAACATGGGTCCGAAAATGCTTACCCGCTGAGTTATAGCCCCTTGAAGTTGGGACCCTGAAGATTTTTATTTATTAGTTAACTGTCCAACGTAAGATGACGGAATTCACCACATCCACTGATGTTTTTATGCCTAATAAGATAGATTGTAAATCATTTTTTAATTTAAAAATTTCCCCAACTTTTTTGTGTTCCGCCACCATTTTGACCGCTATATTGCAATTTCTTATAAGTGGAACGATTGGCATGAAACTTCGATCTTGACAGCCACAACGTCTATCCGATCGACTTGAAATTTGGTACACAGACATGGTTTCACCGTCAAATGAGCCCATTAGTTTTTGGCTGTCTTTTGTCAAACGGAGTTGTCACTATCAAAAAATGACAGAAGCTGTATCTCACGGAACTTCACTTGCGATATGCCGTTTAGAAGCCCATAAAAAACTGTATTCAGAACAGTTGAAAGTTTGCCCTATCTTCATCTGCCAAGCAATAAAAAAATGTCAAAGTTCAAAACTTCACCATTTAATTACTCAAAATGCATCCGATGGAATGGGACCAAGTTCGGCAGGAAGCAATACAACAAAAGAGTGAAATTGAGTCTGCAGTTACAATTTTCCACCATTTTCCAGTCAAGCGTTATGAATTTTCAAAATTTCTCCTAGCCGTTGCCACCCGAGAGGGTCTCTCGCCCGTATCTTGGCCAGGATGACTTGCTTCTGATGCAGGACTCCACTCAAAAACTCATTCCTGCTCGGGGATCGACTTTTTTCGTAAAAATTCAACTGATATCGAAAGTAAATTGGATTGAGCTTCGTGTAGACCCATTTTGAAAATCGGCACGGTTTCGGTTTTCCGACGGTAATGTTTTCAAAATTAAATTGGCACATTCCGTGAATTTGAAAAAACTGCAATGCAAACTTTGACATGCGATGAGCCCCACGAAATATTCATTTTAGGTGCAGACATGCTGAGAATGAAAGTTGTAGAAAAGATTAAATTATTTTTTGGAGGGAATTTGAAATCTTACCCAATGGTTTCCGAGTTTTCAACTCTGGAAAAACTGCAAATTTTTCAACTTTTCATCCCGTGAACAGATTTTAACCATTTTTTTTAAACAATAGATAACTCAGGAGATAACTATAACTGGCTCTTGAACATTTTCCAACAATTTTTCCCCCAATTTCCCGGTTGGAAATGTAAAACAGGCCTGGGTTACGAAACCGGACTTAAATGATGGAGCTCAAAGTGAAGCCGTTATAGGGTAGTGACCACCATCGAAAAATATGAAAAAAAATCATACTAATCGAATGTAGAGCCTTAATAACAAGACTACGCTTCGTGAAAATTCGAAAAAAAAAGTTCCAAGTGTCTCAAAATCTGCCTTGAAAGTGGCTACTTTTGCGAACGATTTCAAATCTACCGAGCTGTAAGGCGGGCTGTGACGTTTCAATCTTTTGAGAGTAGTGGGAATGACCCCACCTCCGTTGCCTGTGTGTCAGTGTTGACGTTGACGTTTGCCGTTTGCGTTCAAATGGTTGTTAACATAACCATTGAAGTCTGATGTAGTTTCGAAATATTCATAAATCATGAAAGATTTTACCAACTTTCCATATTTTCAAGCAAAACAACTAAACAACACGAATCACCGCACAGATACACAAAGCGTTAACAATATAACAATCAGCTGTTATGAGCGTTGACGGGTTGACGCTAGTGCTTTTTGTAGTAAGTTCTCTAGTGTTGTCAAGCCTGCTTCTCCGCCTATGAAAGATTGTGACGTCATCGCGCCAAATTTGCAATGATCGAAAACTTTCATAATTTTTTTTTTACCAAGAAAACCTACGAAAAAAAATCAGTTAACTATATAGCGTCACTTATCGAGAAGTGAACTTTAAAAAAAAAAAATCGGTCACTATAACGATGATGGTTTGGAAAAACATTTGAGGTTTTCCCAGAAAATTCAAATTTTCTAAATTTCCAATTTCCTGATCCATTAAATGATGGAGGTCAAAATGGGGCCCTTATTAGAGAAAATATCTCAATTCTTCAATCTTTTTCACAAATTCCAACTTCCTACCCGAAGGGACACGTTTCATAATAAAATTTCTATCCGTTCCTTGCTACTCATCGGGGAAGTTTTGGGGTAACGATTAACGAAACCGATTTTTTTTTTGTAGAAAGCTTCAACATTTTACAATTTCTCATCTAAATTGAAAACAAGTGAATATCCTCTCACGTGCGTGAGTCGCAATCCCATTTTCTTAGTGCAGATCTGTCTTTGATAGGAATGAAGTCGAGCTTGAAAATAAAAATGTTCATACGAGACAAACATAAGTTCCAAGTTTCATGACAATCGTTCCACTAATAAGAGATTTCATTATGGCGGCCAAGATGCCGGCGAAATCATGAAATTCAGCTTGAAAATAAGAATGATTATACGAGACAAGGGTTAGTTTCAAGCTACATGAAAATCGTTCCACTAATAAGAGACTTCAATATGGCGACGAAGATGGCGCCGCAACCATGAAATCCAATCTGCCCACTGGCCACCCTTGAAGACCTAAGCTTCATTCCCCGAGGAGAAGTACGACTTCTTACTTTCTACACGGACAGACGGACGGACAGACAGACAGATAGACAAACCCAGAGCATAAAATAAGCTACAAAGTAGGCGACAGTAGTGCCGCCTAGTGACGAGCTGGTGCCGCCTAGTGACAAATAACAGTGCCGGTGGTAGCGCCATATTTTGATATTAGCTTGAAATGAAAGTTGACCGGACGCGAAATTGTATCAGAATTGAGAATTTGTAAAAAAAATTCTACCCGAAAGATTACAATTTACTTACGAACCCCTCCCCATCTCCATGAAATTGGCACAGTCTATTCAAGCGTACCTACCCCGAAAATCAAGTTCGCAATCAAAATCTTGCAAAGGTAGATTTTAAAAATGCACTCCATTTTGAAAGATTTTCAGTGGCGAAGAAGATAGGGGGACAAAAAGGAAAGCCCCCCCCTTTCAACATTCGCAACTTGGCACTTTGGACCAAATATGTTAATTTATCGAATAGAGGCATATTTAGGGAGACAATGATTGAAATTAGAGTAAGATCAGTCAAGCGGTTCAAAAGTTATGCAATTTTTTTTTTTAATTTTAATCTATCTCCGTTGCTATGCATTTCTGTACATTGTTTTCTCCCAAAAACCCCCAGTTTTTTTATGCCATATCGACTTTGGAAATGCTTGGGACTGATACCAATAATTGGAAATGCATAGGTAACAAAGATACAGAGCTCTTCAAAGTTAATATAAAAACCGTTTTTTGGTTCAACTTTGAAACGCTCGACCGACTTCCTAAAATTTCCAACATTGTTTCCCTAAATATGTCCTCTATTTAATAACATATATGTAGTTGGTCAAATGTGCCCAGTTGCGTAAATAGGAGGAGGGGGTCTCTCTTTTTCGTCTCTATATCTTCTACGCCACTGAAAATAATTCAAAGCGGAATGCACTTTCAGGTTTGTTATTCAATTTAGCAGAAGTCATTTTTGTAATAAATATTCTGATTGGACGCCTCATTTTTGACATATTTTTTAATAGATACTGTACCAGTTTCATTGAGACAACGCTCGTATAGTCATTCTCATTTACCTGGGGTCCTCGGGGCGCAGGTTCACCTATATTAGATAGATAGATAGATAGATAGATAGATAGTTAATTATTCGTTCATATTATTACCATACATAATGTGGTGTTGAACCCGTCCAGCAAAAAAAATAATAAATAAATAGATAAAAACATATGTACAAATACAATTTATAAATATGATGAAACAACAACATACGTAGTGAAGAATAAATAACAAATAAATAAATAACAAATAAACAAGTAAATTAAGACATACATACACACATTAAAAATTTGCATCATCGCTCAGGAATTCCTCAACCGAGTAGTACGCTTTATTAATTAAGAATTGTTTTAGCTTTACTTTCATAATTCTAAGCGGTAGACTTCTTGATGTCGTAGATATATGATTGAATATTTTTATGATGTTACATGAGCAATTTCCTTGCAAATATGTGAAATTGATTTTTTGGGTTTTTAAATCGTTTTTATTTCTTGTATTATGTTCGTGATCTCTTATTTCATTAGTGAATAGTGTTGGATTTTTTAATACGAACATCACCACCTCGTACACATACAATCCAAATACGGTAAGTATTTTTTTGTTTTTGAATTGAAGTTTACAACTTTCTCTGGGATTTAACCCCATGACACCTCTCAACAATCTTTTTTGTAGGATCAGTGATCGACAAACCTCTGTCGCATTGCCCCAAAGAACTATCCCGTATCTTATTCTCGATTCCACGAGGGCATGATAGGCGGTCAAGGCGCTATCAATTCCAACAAGCTGCGAGATCCGGCGTAAAGCGTAACAGTACGTTGACAAAGTGGAGGCTACCTTGCCCACGTGTACCAACCAGTCGAGTCTGTGATCGATGTGGACTCCAAGAAACTTTACTGATGTGTCCAATTCATAATTAAACACATCACCAGCAAGTAAGTCCAGGAAACCATCCTTTTTGTAGTCAAATCTTATTACACTTGTTTTATCTAAATTCAGTGTCAGTTTGTTTGTCTCGAACCATCCCTCCAGAGAGTTTAGTGTTCTCCAAGCATCCCAACCCACGTCATTCCTAGAGCTTCCACTGAACACAATTGAAGTGTCGTCTGCGTATTGAATAATTTTTTTATCTGTTGCAGATTGCAAGTCGTTTGTATATATAATGTACAAAAGTGGTCCCAAAATAGAACCCTGTGGCACGCCTCTTTTAATTTCTATCTGCGTCGATCTTACTTTACCACCGCGATCGTTATAGTCTACAACTACCTGCTTTCTGTTTTTTATATATGTTTCAATTAATTTTAGACATACACCTCTCACTCCATAGGATTCAAGCTTGTTCAGTAGAATATTATGGTCCACCCTGTCAAAAGCCTTAGACAAGTCCAGGCACATCAGCAGGCCGTCATTGGCCGTCATTGGTCGAGTTCATGCAACAAGCCCGATTGATAAGCGCTCCAGGTTAAACAGCCTATTGAACCAGTGAGCTTGTATACTTGAAGACCTGCGCACGAGCTGCGAGCAAAGGGAACCGCCTATATGAGAAGGTCTATATATAGATCTATAGGTCTTCTTTCTCTTTGTCACTCAGCTCTTTGTTGCTGTTTATGTAATTGGTTAAAAAAATATCAGAATTTATTAAGATTATTAGAGATAATTTATACAGATTATTATTTAGGGAGGTATGTTATGTTGAATTAGAATTCGTGTCACAGTTATTTTTTATTTTGAGTTTGTTATTATTCTTGAAAAATATCAGACTTTATGTCGTTTTGTTTGCAAAATGTCTCGATAAATAATTCATGTGCTAACTGCTTTTTTTGCTCTTTTTTCATTGCCCCTGTTGTGATCACTTTATGAAAATCCTTGAAAAACCCGGGAAAATTGAAATCTTAGAAATTTTAGTAACTTTTTTTTCACCTATGCCTATTTGTACATTAAAAATACATCATTATTATTATTTCCGAAAAAATTTTCAGCTGCGGCGCAGATGGGGCACTCGCTCCCCCCCTGTCCAATTTTCAAAGTAATCTGTAAGTGCCGTCCAGTGTAAATTCCTTAAACTATGCTCTGCAAACCGGTCATGTAAGCGTCATTTTCTTACGAAAATGCGCTAAAAAAACTCACAAAAAAGTTGGGGTAATTCTTACCCCTCACCCCACAGATTTAACCCACCCCTGGTGAAAATTTTATATTGATTTACAGTCTATCCTATTAAGCATGAAAACATTAGTGGATGTGGTAAATTTCGTCATCTTACGTTGGACAGTTTGGACTTTGGAGATAGGTAATGAATAAAAGGAAGTGCCTCTCCGGCTGGCCGGCTTTTCGTATCGTAGCCGGACACCAAGCGACAGAATTCTGCATTAGATGGCTCCTGAGTTCCGAACTGACTTGAATCTATGAAAAGGTGAGTGTATGCTACAATTTTTTGGGCTGATAATGTATTTGTACGACTTCAATTATTGGAATAAGACTAAAAGTTTCAACTTGAGCATTTTGAGAAGGCAGAAAATTGGATACTATAAACAAACTTGTGTCGTGTCCAAACCGACACCTCATGGTTGTGTATTTGAATTTTTTCCCACATCATCAATTTATTGGGTTTACAATAATACCTCTCGGATTCATACTGGAACCACCCCAATTTGAGCACTTTATTGCTTTAGTTATGTCGATTGTGTTGAATATCGATACCTAGTACCTAGTTGTTAATGGTGGTTGCAAATTATTATAGGCACGTTCCGACACCAAGTCAGCTCCCGAGACCCGAATTCTTCAACCTTAGGTTTAGTAGGTACACCCCGCGTCTGTTTTGTATTTCAAAGGGCGAAATCAAGTGGAGCAGCCAAAAAGTTTATTCAAATCAAAATCTCCTGAAAGAAATCACAAATTTTCATGACTCTTTTGGCGATGCTGATCTCTCACGGCTCAATACCAAACTGGAGGCGCAAAGTTTGAAGAAAAAATTGAAATACACCACCATTTCGGTTTAGACACAAGTTTGTTTTTCTAGGTTAGATAGTAGGTAGGTAGTACCTGTCTAACTTCCTAGGTACCTTCTCATCTTCTCAAAATGCTTAAGTTCAAACTGATGGTCTTATTGCAATAATAATTGAAGTATAGATACCATGCATCGGCCAATATAACTGTAGAATCATACATTCACCTTTGCCGGAGATATTTCCACAGATTCAAGTCCGTCCGAAACTCAGGACTTCACGTCAAAGCTAGATATAATTATGTAGGTACCTATTTGCAAATCTTGTTCAGCAGCTAGTGCAAGTAGAATACGAATTGAGTCATAACGAACTTAAGGTGCGTTCAGTCAGCTTATTTAGCCGCAAGTTTTAGTTTTAGTCGTAAGCGCAGCGATGCTCATTGGCTGTCATGAACCAGCCTCCTCAGATCAGCCAATAAGCGATGCTGCACTTACGACTAAAATTAAAACTTGCGGCTAAATAAGCTGACTGAACGACCTTAACGCACAACCGGCGCGGAAGTCTCCTGGTAATCGACACCTTTTTCTTGCGTAAAGCCGCATGCAACAAGACGCGTTTTATAACGTACCGCGTTACCGCCCGGATCAGTTTTTACGCGAAAAAAACACTTATTGTCAATCACCTGTCCATTTTTCGGTAGTGTCATCAGCGTCCACGTATTATTCGATTTTAGAGCATCCATTTCTTCTTGCATGGTGTGTTGCCACTTCCTTGAATCTTCACACTTAATGGAGTTTGTGTGTTAGTGGAATTCAGGAGTTTGGGTTTTGTCTTGAGAAATGTCAGGGGTCAGGCCCTTTGCGAATCTTCAGACTGCCTGTCTCCTTTATTCGACATTTGTTAGGCCTCGTCTTGAGTATGCCTCTATCATTTGGAGTCCTTTATATTCGGTGCACGTTTCCGCTATCGAGAGAGTTCAGCGTCGATTCTTGAAGTTTTTGCATTTCAGAACTTGGGGTACTTATCCTCCTAGGGGATGTCCCCAGGACATGTTGCTGGCACGGACGCAGTTCGTCAGCCTACAGTCTAACAGATTAAGACGATGTTCGCATTCCATTGTTTTTATTTTTAAACTTGTCAATGGTTTACTCGACTCCAAGAATTTGGTGCAGAAATTGATGTTCAGGGTTCCACGCGTGAATTCAAGATGCATCGAGACGTTTTACCTCCCTACTACTAATACTAATGTTCTTAAGGCTTCTCCCATATATCAAATGTGCTCTAATTATACGAGTGTCCAGGATCGAATTGAAATATTCTCTTGTTCTGTTGGCCAGATCAGGTCTTGCTCAGTAGTGGCATATCGTGGTAGTGGCCTTAGGGTAGGGCGAGACGGGCGAACGCTCGGGGCGCCAGCTCATAGGGGCGAAAAAATCGCGGTTGGAATCCAAAAAATTAAGGATTTACAAAATAAACAAAACGACTTGCCAGCAGCGATCACCGAATTTGCTTTTGTAAAAGCACAAAAGACTCCATTATTGCAAGAAAAATGCTTCATTTGTGCTCGCTTCGCTCGAGGACCCAAGTTAGGGGCGGCGGTTTCAAATTCTTGCCCGGGGCGCCAAAATTGCGCAAAGGCCGGCACTGGTCTTGCTTTGACGGATCTGCTTCTGGCGGTGTTGAGTGATCGCGGTTCTTTTCTTGTTGTCTTTTTTTTCTCCTCTTATCTCTTAGCTCGATGTGCGCCTCACTCTGTTAATGGGTATCTACCTGTTGAGTGGGAATCTCAATAATAATAATAATAATAATGGCGTTTTTGAAACAGTCTGGTCCAGAAATTGAACAGTAGACGGCCGACGGGCTGTAGTAATTGGTAGGAGGACAGATATTGTTCCGTCTCGCAGTTGACTCGGTTGATCATTTTTCAGCATCGAAATGCTCGTCGAATTCATATCTCGGGCAGATAAATCTCATTTTCTGCTTCTTCAGGTAGTGCGACTTCTTGTTGCTGAATTTCTTCATTTCCGAAACTCAAGGTAACTTCCTCTTTTTTTCTTCTTCAAGTTGCACTCTGGTTGATTTTCAATCAATTCGAAACTCCATCACCCTTCCACATACAACTTGTTACTTCGCGTACCAACGCACGAGACTTTACCGTCACTGTCGCGAAACTCACAGCGATTTTTAAAAGAATGATGAGTAAAGTTTTTCATTACATCATCAGTCATTACTCCCACTGAAAACTAATTTCTGCTTAGTTCTGGAATATAGAGTACCTACATCATGCATCGTTCTGTTGTGCCACTTTCTTCCAACGCGCGCTTGAAATTCAATCGTTCCAGTTCCACACGCCACGATCACTTTGTTATTCGCAATTTTGCAGTGGCGGACTAAGGGAACTGGGGGCCCTGGGCGGAATTGTGAGATGGGGCCCCTAAGGAGTGAAAGTTGAGAATATGAAGGGGGCGGCAGACTTTTTGGCCCACCCTGCCCCGCCGTGATTGAGAAGAAACTAAGAAACTAGAAGTCTAAGAAACAAAAAATGAGTTGAAAATTGAAACCGTTCATCGATCATATTCAAAGACTAGCTGTCACCGGTGCCGGCAAGCTGTCGCCTGGGTGACAGCTATGGTTGAAAAGTAGTCATGGAATTTGTTCCACTGACACCGAACAAGTGGAAAGGGAATTGTATACATGATGTTGATTTTCGGTTGTTTTTGGCGGATGTCAGGTTTCCCCTTGGCGAATTTAGTAATTTTATGCATGTCCGTCGATAGTGTTTTGGTCAGATGAAGTTTTCCAAGAGGCGTGAGCAATTGATTGTGTAAGAGTAACATGAATCCGAGCAAATGTTTGTTTTTCGCGTGTTTTGAAATTTCTGTTGTGAACGGAACGCATGTCAGTGGGTAGTGTCTGGTCAGTGAAGAGTTGTCGGGGAAAATCGATACACCATTATTTTGTTTATTAATACGTATTTCTACTTTTCTTTAAGGTAACTAATGTAAATACTGGAACTTTGGAAATGAAAGCGACTATATGTGTTATGGAAACCTAAACCGGAAGAAGGTACTGTCGTGGAAGACACTGTGTAGTGGAAGGAAGAGCAGAACCGTGTATTTGTATTATTTAGGAGCCTTTCTAAATATTTGTAGGAGAAATTTAGATGGAATAAAAATATGTGCAAAATTCAAAATTTGGCAGGTACGTTTCAATTGTTCATCTGAACCAAGTCTAGGTTTGAAAACTCAATGGATTCGATTGAAAAAAGCCAGAGTTCAATACGGCGGCTTCAAACTGCCAAAATGTCGAATTTGACGAATGCACTTGGATTGTCCATCTTGACTGAGTATTTGTTGAATCTCAATATAATCTACTGTACAAAATACAATAGTTCAATATGGCAGCCTTGGAAATGTCAAAATGGCAAATTTGACAGATGCATCTCGATTATCTACTTCAAGTAGGTAAAGGCTTGTTATATCAACCAGATATGTTGAAAGATGCAAAAATTCCATATGGCGGCCTCTTGAAACGTCAAAAATCAAAATGTGACAGATGCGTTTTGATCGCCAATCTCAAGTGGCTATGGGTTCAAATTCCCAATAAGATCAGTTGAAAAATGTAAAAGTTCAATATGGCGGCCTCTTGAAACGTCAAAAGCCAAAATTTGACAGCTGCATATCGATCGCCAACCTCCAAGTGGGTAAAGGTTAGAATCCCAATCAGATCGCTTGAAAAATACAACAGTTCAATATGGCGGCCTCTTGAAATGTCAAAAATCAAAATTTGACAGATGCGTTTTGATCGCCTATCTCAAGTGGCTATGGGTTGAAATTCCCAATCAGATCAGTTGAGAAATGTGAAAATTCAATATGGCGGCCTCTTGAAACGTCAAAAACCAAAATTTGACAGCTGCATTTCGATCGCCAACCTCCAAGTGGGTATAGTTCCAAAATCTAAATCAAATCGGTTGAAAAATGCAAAAGTTCAATATGGCGGCCTGTTGAAACGTCACAAATCAGAATTTGACAGATGCATTGTGATCGCCAACCTCAAGTGGGTGTAGATTTAGAATCTCAATCAGATCGGTTGAACAATGCAAAAATTCAATATGGCGACCTCTTGAAACGTCAAAAATCAAATTTGACAGATTCGTTTTGATCGCCAATCTCAAGTGGCTATGGGTTCAAATTCTAAATCAGATCAGTTGAGAACTGTGAAAGTTCAATATGGCGGCCTCTTGAAACGTCAAAAACCAAAATTTGACAGATGCATTTTGATCGCCAACCTCAAGTGGGTGTAGATTTAGAATCTCAATCAGATCGGTTGAACAATGCAAAAATTCAATATGGCGGCCTCTTGAAACGTCAAAAATCAAAATTTGACAGATTCGTTTTGATCGCCAATCTCAAGTGGCTATGGGTTCAAATTCCCAATCAGATCAGTTGAAAAATGTAAAAGTTCAATATGGCGGCCTCTTGAAACGTCAAAAACCAAAATTTGACAGCTGCTTATCGATCGCCAACCTCCAAGTGGATAAAGGTTAAAATCTCAATCAGATCGCTTGAAAAATACAACAGTTCAATATGGCAGCCTCTTGAAACGTCAAAAATCAAAATTTGACAGATGCATTTTGATCGCCAGCCTCAAGTGAGTGTAGATTTAAGATTTCAATCAGATCGGTTGAACAATGCAAAAATTCAATATGGTGGCCTCTTGAAACGTCAAAAATCAAAATTTGACAGATGCGTTTTGATCGCCAATCTCAAGTGGCTATGGGTTCAAATTCCCAATCAGATCAGTTGAAAAATGTAAAAGTTCAATATGGCGGCCTCTTGAAACGTCAAAAACCAAAATTTGACAGCTGCATTTTGATCGCCAACCTCCAAGTGGGTATAGGTCCAAAATCCCAATCAGATCAGTTGAAAAATGCAAAAGTTCAATATGGCGGCCTGTTGAAACGTCAAAAATCAAAATTTGACAGATGCTTATTGGTTGTCCAACCCAAGTGGCAGTGATGTAAAATACCCGGGTTTTTATATTTAAGGGTAAATACCCAGGGTAAATACCCGGTATTTACCCAAAATCGGGTCTCTAATAGGGTATCTATTTTCAATAATAATAATAACAATAATAACAACAACAATAGGTAACAATAATGATTTTTGCTCACAGCAGCAAAATAATAATAAGTGCTTTGGAGGGTATGTTTATAGAGCCTTGGAACTTGGAAAAAGAAATCATTTAACCTTTAACCGTCAACACTGTCAACCGAGCTGTCAACAGTGTCAAATTTTCTGTCAAACTGGGTAGGGTGGGTAAATGTCGCTCGGGAAAATACCGGGTAAATACCCGATTTATATTTACCTACCTACCCGGTAAATACCCGACTCACATCACTGCAAGTGGCTATGGGTTCGATCCCAATCGTATAGGTTGAAAAATGCAAGAGTTCAATATGGCGGCTTTTCGAAACGTCAAAAATCGAAATTCGACAGATGCATTCAGACTGACTTTTTCAAGTTGGCATAGGTAATGATGATAGGAAAATGTCATGTAACGATTTCCGCTTTCATCATCACATTTACTGGCGAAAACGTCCATAACTGTCAGCATCATTCCAACGTATTTAAAAGCACTCGCGGAAAATAGGCCCAAATAGTCCGCGACAAATCGCCTTGAAGGTGTGCTGTCACTAGTGTCACTGCTGTGACATTACATTGACATTTGCAAATGGCACAACACAACTGCGACGCTCAATGCTGCCAATGTTTGTAGTGATATTTTGGAAAAATTTGACAAGAAAAATTCCGAAACAAGGACGCACATCTAAACACGGACCCTTTCGGGAGGTGTGACCAGAAGATCCGATGGAATTATCATGGATTCCGTAGAAAACAAGTCGCGACAAGGAACCCCTGTAACCGACATGAAATTTGCTCTGGCGGACCGAAAAGGCCCCTTTTCTCGAAATGTGAAGCCGCTGGAAATTGCAAATAAATTGTGAGTACCCCCCAGATGTGTTTTGCCCCCAAATCAACATCAACTTATCTGTTTTTTGTGAAATTACTCCGTCAACGTCAGACACGGCTTGCGAAATCTAAGCGAAATGCCTTATTATTTAAAGGAGACCTTGTGTTTCTTGTGCCTGGCAAACGGCCACGGGTCTCCTGGACCGCTACGGTAACATTTCGTACCCTGACAGGGTCATTTTTTCCAATAGCACTGTTGAAATGCCCCGCGGTGTTGGGTTTTCCCAAAACCCAGAGCGTCAATTTCACGTTCCTGTCACTTTGATCGTGCCGTGACCCAATTTCAACATTTTTTGGCTAAATTTCAAGAAAAGCCCCGGCAAATGGCCCGCAACGGACGACACCAAGCCCCCGGAAACCCCCCGGTCGGCATTTCACACCAAATTTCTTGAAATTCTCCCCGAAAAGCCGAATTTTCGCCGCTAAAACGTAACAAGATGTTTGGAATGGACTACTCGAAGCGGCGGTTCCCTTAAAAAAATTGGAATGAATTATGAATTTTTGAAAAATCCCCTCAAATTCAACAAAAATTCCGGAAAGTTCTCACCCCAAACTCGGGTCGCGGTTTGTGCGCGAAAATTTTAAAAAAAATACCCCGTCAAAATCCGACGTCTGGTTTTCACAGACGGCGGTAAATAGCGTCTAGAGTTTGGCACGGTTACATTGGTTGGATTGGAAGCTGTCACCGGCGCCGGCAAGCCGTCGCCTGGGTGACAGCATTGGTTGAAAAGTAGACAGGGAATTTGTTCCACTGACACCGGACAAGTGGAAAGGGAATTGTATACATGATGTTGATTTTCCGCTGTTTTAGGCACATGTCAGGTTTTCCCTTGGCGAGTTTAGTAATTTCATGCATGTCCGTCGATAGTGTTTTGGTCAGATGAAGTTTTCTAAGAGGCGTAAGAAACTGATTGTGTAAGAGTAACATGAATTCGAAAAGATGTTTGTTTTTCGCGTGTTTTGAAATTTCTGCCTCGACTTGTAGGGTTCTATTGTGAACGAAACGTATGTCAGTGGGTGGTGTCTGGTCAAGAGTTGTCGGGAAAAATCGGTACACCATTATTTTGTTTATTAATATGTATTTCTACTTTTGTTCAAGGTAACTACTGAAAATACTGGAAACATGATGAAGCTTTGAGAATGAAAGCGACGATATGTGTTATGGAAACCTGAACCGTGAAGAAGGTACTGTCGTGGAAGACACCGTGTAGTGGAAGAAAAAGCAGAACCGTGTATTTGTATTATTCAGGAGCCTTTCTAATGATTTGTAGGAGAAATTGATATGAAATAAAAATATGTGCAAAATTACAAATTTGACAGTTACGTTCCAATTGTTCACCTGAACCATGTCTAGGTTTGAAAACTCAATGAATTCGGTTGAAAAAAGCAAGAATTCAATACACAGCGGCTTCAAACAGCGAAAATGTCGAATGTGACAAATGATCTTTGATCATCCATCTTGACTAAGTATTTTTTCAAAATCTCAATATAATCCAACTTCAAGTAGGTGTAGGTTCAAGATCTCAACCAGATCGGTTACAAAATGCAAAAGTACAATATGGCAGTCTCTGAAACGTCAAAAATCAAAATTCGACAGATGCATTTTCTATGTCAACCTCAAGTAGGTATAGGTTTGAAATCCCAATCAGATCGGTTGAAAAATGCAAAAGTTCAATATGGCGGCCTCTGAAACGTCAAAAATCAAAAATTGACAGATGCATTTTGATTGCCAACCTCAAGTGGGTGTTGGTGTAAAATCTCAATCAGATCGGTTGAAAAATGCAAAAGTTGAATATGGCGCCCTCTTGGAACGTCAAGATTCAAAATTTGACAGATGCATTCCCATTATTGTCAACCTCAAGTGGGTCTAGGTTTGAAGTCCCAATCAGATCGGTTGAAAAATGCAAAAGTTCAATATGGCGGACTCTGAAACGGTCAAAATTAAAATTTGACAAATGCATTTTGATCGCCAACCTCAAGTGGGTGTAGGTTTGAAATCTCAATTAGATCGGTTGAAAAATGCAAAATGGCGGTCTCTGAAACGTCAAAAATCAAAATTTGACATATGCATTGTCAACCTCAAGTAGGTATAAGATTGAAATCCCGATCAGATCGGTTGAAAAATGCAGAAGTTTGATATGGTGGCCTTTGAAATGTCAAAAATCAAAATTTGACAGATGCATTTTGATCGCCAACCTCAAGTGGGTGTAGGTTCAAAATCTCAATCAGATCGGTTGAAAAATGCAAAAGTTCAATATGGCGGCCTCTAAAACGTCAAAAACCAAAATTTGACAGATGCATTTTGTTTTGAATTTTGACCGCCAACCTCGAATGGCTGTAGGATTAAAATCCCCATCAAATTTGTTGAAAAATGCAAAAATTCAATATGGCGTCCTCTTGGAACGTCAAAAATCTACATTTGGCAGATGCATTTAGACTGTCTATTTCATGTTGGCATGAGTTCAAAATACCAATCGGATCTTGCGGTAATGATGATAGAGATGTCATGTAACTACGAGAGGAGACTGTCAATTATGTCACTTGGGCGAGTCGCGGAAATGGGCACCGTTATAACATCAAGTAATTGTAATGTCAAGACCAATTTATTTACAAACAAAAAAGTGACCTCAAAGTGAAAGACATCCACTGAGAAATCAACAATCACAAATGACAAATGCATTTCGATTGTCCATCATGACCGAGTCTTCAGTCAAAATCTCTATATAATCTGTTGAAAAATACGAAAGTTCAATATTCGGAGCAACATGGCGCGATTTCCGCATTCGTCATTAGATTTACTCGCGAAAATGTCCATAACTGTCAACATCATTGCAAATTGCAACGTAACCAAGAACCAAGAGCACCCGCGAAAATGTGCTTGCTTAAGCGCTCGCGAAAAATAGCATAATATGAGTGCGTCACATCAGTGACAAGACAACTGACATTCGCCAACTTCACAAGTGTAGCGCCAGCAGTGAAGTCGAATATTATGAGTCAAATTTTGAAAAATTGGACCATAAAAGGTCCGAAATAAGCATGCCAATGAAAACATGGATCCTTTCTGGAAGTGCAGCCACAAAGTTCCTTGGAATCAACACGTATTTTCTACAAAACAAGTCGCGGCAAGGTGGTTGTGCAACTCGCCACGGAAAGTGTTATGGACAACGAGAGAAGCCCCTTCCTCGAAATGTGGAGCCTTTAAAAATCGGCCCTCAGTGTGAAAACTGTGAGTAGCTTCTCCAATCGCCTTTTGGTTCACCCAAGTCGCCTGTATCGGTAAATTCTCCCTGACTACACCGGAGCCGGCCGGCGAAATACGATCAAAGTGCCGTCGGATTTGAAGAATTCTTTGGTTTTTGGTGTCCGCGTGTCCTCAAAAGCCCCCTCCAGACCACGGTTCAATCTCGCACGCTGACACGGTACGTTTTTTCCAAAAACACTGTTGAAATGCCTCAAAGTGTTGAGTTTCCCAAAACCCAGAGCGTCAATTATTGACGTTGCTGTCACTTTGCCCGTGCCGTGGTCGAATTTGATCAATTATACGGCGAAATTTCAAGAAAAACGCCGCCTAATGGCCCGAACCGAACGACATTGGGTCCCCAAAAGCCCCCGGTCGGCATTTCACACCAAATTTCTCGAAATTCTGCCCGAAAAGCCGAATTTTCGCCGCAAATCTGTATCAAGAAATGTGGAACGAATTATCTAAACTTCAGTTCCCTTGTAAAATTTTGGATGAATTATAAATTTTAGAAAAATCTCCTCAAATTCGGCAGAAATTTTAGAAAATTCTCACTTTCAACTTGAGATGCGGTTCGTTTGCGAAAATTTTCAAAAAAATACCCCGCCAAAATCCCACGTCTGGTTTTCACAAATTTCGATTCCCCGTCGTTTGGATCCTTCACCGATTACATTATAAATATATATATCAATCGGTCAGATGTGCCACACAGTGGCGTAGTCAGAATTTGAGGGCGGAGAGGGCAAAGTCAACAACGAGGGCGCAAGTCGGCGAGAGGTAACGCCGCAGGAGAAATTTTTTGGGCATAATAATAATAATGCTGATTATAATCGGTATATTTCATGCGTTTTGCGGTTTTGGTTTTTGACGTTTGCAGCAAAATTACTTGATAAACAAACTTCTTTTCAGGAAAATTTTGCTTTTCTTGAAAACTTTCGCCAGAAATTTTTTCTGTATCGGTTTAGTGTGGGATGGAGTGCCGTGGGCGCTTGGGAGGTAGGGGAGTGGGGTCATCCGCCCACCCTCGCTCCTCTTGGCTATGCCACTGCCCACCAGTACTTACAAGAAGTTTTCGGTTCCAGCTTTGGATGTTGAATTGGATTTGGAATGTTGACTCAATGCTAAAACCTAATCGTGTCTAGAAAATTAGGAATATATGAATTTCTACTACCTGAAGCGCGCAGATAAGATGATTTTGTTATTTTGTCTTTCCCCTCTTTTGAGAAATAATAAAATACAAAATTTCAAAGGCTTAAGGCTTGAGGCCCCTGGCACTCTTGATACTGGAGCCCCATCAGATGATTGAGGACCCGAGGCCCCTTGGTCCGCCACTGCAATTTTGACATTTACAGGCTTGATACTTGGCTCCAACTTCGTAAGCCATTCTTTATGACGGTGACCGTGTCATAAAGGCGACCCAAAGCCGTACATTTTACAGTGACGATTCTACCACCATTCTCTTCCTTATGTCATTTTGAGTAGTGCTGTCAGAAAAAAATAAATTGACCGGTTAACCGGTCAAGAAAATATTAACCGGTTACAAAATAACCGGTCATGGTTTACCGTACCATAACCGGTTAACCGTTATGGTTGATCATAAAGTGTGGTGTCTTATCTCGAAACGGTTTTGGAATAGGGTAATTGTATGTAGAGGGCGTTTTGACCTAGGGACTTTCAGTTTGTCTATATTGATAATGGAAAATGTCAAATCGTCTGTTAATCATGCCATTTCTGACAGGCAACATCTGACACTTTGTTAACCTAACATTATCTACGCTAACGTCGCTAATAATAATTTCATTATTTGATCCATCATCCTCATCCATCACCACGTTGTCTGTTAACCACTGGAAATGCCTGCCATTCGTTTTGTGCCCCAGTGCGTCTCACGCTCAGGTGAAAGAAAGATAATTTTTCATGAATTTTCTTCGGAGCAACTTGAAGAAACGAATGGATTGCTGCGGTAAAAACTTGTCAAACCCCCGAGCAAGCATTCCATGATTTGTTCTTTGAATTTCGAGGGTAAATTTGCACCTTGGATCTGGTCAGACAGGTGTCTAATTGTCATCATACCAACCGAATCAAAGCAAAATTCCCCAGCGACTCTCACGTTCCTGACGGTCAAAACGTGAATCAAATTCCATGCAATCGCCCTATTACCCAGATTGGAAGTCTAACATTGAAGATATAAATTTTTATATTGAATGTTACAGATTTGCCTTGTAGGCACGCGAGATTAAGTCATTTTTGATGAATGGATGTTGCCATTGAGCAAGATTGTTCGTATAACAGTCCAGGACAATTTTACTCTCAACACAACCCGAATATTTGGTGTGAGGCCAAGCAGGGGGTACTTTTTTAAGTGGTTGTCCCTGTCTGTTTTTCGTACGTTGGATTTCGTCAGAATTCCATTAAAATTTTAGATGTGGAAGATGTTCTATTTGCAAGTTTAAGCCCCAGAACATGGTAACAATGTGAAACTTCAGTTTTCGACTGAAGTATAGTATATTATTCAACAAGCGGGTAATGATTGCTTCTTACTCATGAGGATGCAGTTTGCCGACACGAGCCTTGGCGAGTGTCGTAAAACATCCGAATTAGTAATAACACTAATAATAACCATTACCCGCGAGTAGAATACTATGTAAAATATACACATGAAACATAAGAAATATAAGAAATTTATATTATGAATTTATAATATTTATAATATTATAAATTTATATTTATATTTATGAATTCCAAAACCGTTTCGAGATAAGACACCACGCTTCATTATTTTTGGATTAGAATATTGGAAAAATATATTTTTGAAAAATGGGGGTACGATGAAGTCGTTACAATTTTGCACCACTTTACGTATTACCCTGTAGAAAACTTATATGAAGTTTCTCAACATTCACTATTATAGGATGGGTTACGAAAAGATTAAGCTAGTAGAATGGGAATGGGAATCGCAATCGGCAATCGGGAGATATTGGATATTGGCCTCCAAAGTCGAACCATTTTTCTGATACCGACAACGAATATCGACAACTTCGTCGTCTAGCAGTAGTTTAGTTGTTGCACTGGAAACCCGGTAGGCAGCCTGTAAAGTGCGGAAGTTTCTGGCGTTTGAATGGCGTCCCGTTTATAATTTTAATTTAATTTAATTGTCTTATTTTACGAGGCGGCATTCAGCTATAAGCTGCTCTACCATGCAACCTCGGGGTTATAAGGTTCTCGTACGTTTTCCCCAGCACATCTAGTAAGCATATGAGTCTGTATTTTGTAGGTTCGTCTCTGTTTTTCTTTGGCTTTTCTATAAGAACCAGGTTGGCTCTTTTCCAGGGATCCGGGAAATGGTTTCTTTGCAGTAATGTGTTTTAGACTTTTAGGAAGTAATCAGGACATGCTGTTATTGACGTTTTGATGACTTCTGGCGGGATCTGGTCCGGTCCGGGCGCTTTTCCGATCTTTATTCTTTTAGTTGCTTCATTCAGCTCTTCTAGGGTGAAGTCGGGCGCGGTTTCTTTCGTGAAGTTACAGGAGACTCTTCGTTGACTTTCATTTCTTGGGAACAGTTGTTGAAAAGTTCGTATTTTTCTTTTGATGTCAAGTCAATTTTCAGGTTTTTGAGCTTTGCTTGTGAGCGTACGATTTGGTAGGCGGCTCCGAATATATCGTTGTCTAGGTCTGCGCAAATGTTTTCGAATTTTTGTCTTTTGGCACTCTGAATTTCTGTTGTAAGTCGCTTTTTGGCTGCACAGTATTCTTCTTTGAAATCAACTGACTGTGCCTTGCGTTGTTTTTGTGAGCGTTTCCAGCGTCTCCTTATTTTTTTGGTTGCTTTCATCAGTTCGTGGATCTCGTTCGACCACCAGTATGGTATTTGCCCATTTGGGTCGCAGCGTATCCTTGATGTTGTTTTTTTGTCGGCCTCGCTGATGAGTTTGGTGCATTCTTCGGCTTCAAAATTCATCTATCCTCTAAGCATTTTCGTGAAGTTAGCTATAAGTTTTCCGGGTTGTATTGTGCCATATTTATATAGCGGTCGATATTGTTTATTTTTAGCGCATTTTCCATCTTGATGAAAATCGCTATTGCAACCGCGTCCGTCCGTCCGTTCCTCGAACTCCTCGCAAACTACGCGCCCTAGCTTTCTAATTTTTTCGCTGTTACATAGCTGCCACTCCCAAAGCTGGGCTAGGTTATATTGAATGCAGGGCCGTCTCTATTGGCCGCCCTCGTGCAAAAACTGTTGGGCCGCCCCCCTTCCCAATTTTTTTTAATGTTAAATTTTGTATACCGGGTGGTCCAGGTTATAGTAGCAATAATTCACCATTCGATAGTCCATCGAAAACTAGGTCGACATGCATGATTCAATTTTTTTCTAAAACGCTTCCTAAGAGAGATACAGCCCTTCAAAGTTCGGTTTTAAAATCTTTATTTCGCGATAACTCTCAAGTCATCAAAGCGATTTTGACCAAATTTGGTACAAATACTTACGAAATAAATACCCATCACTTGACGTAGATAACTTTTGTCAAAATTGTCCAGTGGCGTAGATACGGGGGAGTTGTTTTATTTTTCACGCCCTATTTTCTACGCCACTGAATATTTTCGGAAAACTATATTTTTTTCGAATTCCTTGTTTATTTTAGAAAAAGAAGTTACTCTTGTAAAATTTTGATTAGAGGCTTGATTTTCAAGATATTTGGGTTTTAAACTTTGAAAAACATCTCGAAATCGCCACTTTCCAGAGCCCAAATTGTTTTTTTTCTGGAAACGCCTCGTTTCTCAGCAAAAGATGGCAGTAAATCAACTTAAACGACCTAAAAAACTTATTCCAGTTGAGGAATCATGAGTTTTCTTGGATTTTAATTTTAAGGCCTTCGAAAGTCGCGATTTCGAAACGTTTTCCAAAGTTTCAAACTCAAATATCTCGGAAATGAAGCCTCTAATCAAAATTTTACAAGAGTAACTTTTTTTTCTGAATTGAACAAGGAATTCAAAAAAAATGGCGTAGAAAATGGGGTGGTAGAAGTTGAACAATCCCCTAGTATCTACGCCACTGGACAATTTTGACAAAGGTTATCTACGTCAAGTGATGGGTATTTAAGTCATAAGTATTTGTACCAAATTTGGTGAAAATCGCTTTGATGACTTGAGAGTTATTGCAAAAAGATGATTTTAAAAACTGAACTTTGGAGGGCTCCATCTTCCTTAGTAAACGTTTTGGAGAAAAATTAAATCATGAATGTCGACCTAGTTTTCGATGGACCATCGAATGGTGAGTTATTGCTACTATAACCTGGACCACCCTAGCTTCTTTAATTTAAAGGACCCCGCACACAATACACTGAAAATGGCTTTCGGTTAAAATCGCTAATTTTTTGATATTTTGTAGTTCATGTCATGCTGACCAAAGATTGATAAGTCAAAAACTTCTGTAAATTACCGTTTGCTGGGAAAAAAATTTGAAAGTTGAAAAAATGGAAAATTTTCAACATTTCTCCGGTCATCTTTTCAGAGAAATCCTTCAAGGGGTAGAATGATTTTGACTACTGCGCAGCAACCTGTAGTCTTAATTTTCATTTTCAACCTGTCACGGTTGACAGGTGACATGGATGACATATTTTTCTGACATTTCCAATATTTTCATGTAAAAATGAAATCATGTACATTTTTTTACATCCAGTAAGATGATTTTTGACCTATGTCATACCCAGTTCAGCAGTTCGGCTTTGACGTCATGTAAAATAACAGCTTTTTGGAGAAAATCTTTCACCTGTTTTTTTTCAGATCTTACAAAAAAATGGAACTCACAAATAAAAATAAATCAAGTTAGGTATATTTATGTATGTATATCAATTCTTCTGTCAAGGTCTTTTCGGTCTTGCGGTGTTATATTTCTTATCTTATGTGTCAGTTGGCGCAAGATTCCGATAAATGTCAACCAATAAAATATCTCTCGGACAATTTCAATGAAACGTGAGGAGAATTGTCCTTCGGCTGTTCTTATCTTCCATCTCGTCGCAAATGTCCTTCCACCGTCTGTGTCAATACTAATCTATAAATAGATAATATGCAAACCCACGACAGAGAGAAATGATCAATGAGACACACATCTAGACAGAAATATCTTTTTACTTGGTAATAAGTTCTGACAGGATCTATCGGACGAACTTTCAAGAGCAGGGCCGGTCCGAAAGGGGGGTGTGGGGAGTGTAAATTGCATTAAATATCTTACACTTGAAGTCAAAAGATATTTCTGTCTAGATGTGTGTCTCATTGATCATTTTTCTCTGTAGTGGGTTTGCATAATATCTATTTATAGATTAGTATTGACACAGACGGTGGAAGGACATTGACGACGAGATGGGAGATAAGAACAGCCGAAGGACAATTTACCTCACGTTTCATTGAAGTTGTCCGAGAGATATTTTATTGGTTGACATTTATCGAAATCTTGCGCCAACTGACACATAAGATAGGAAACATAACACCGCAAGACCGAAAAGACCTTGACAGAAGCATTGATATACATAAATATAACTTGATTTCTTCTTATTAGTGAGTTTCAGGTTTTTTTCGTAAGATCTGAAAAAAACAGGTGAAAGATTTTTTCCAAAAAACTGTTATTTTACATGACGTCAAGGCCGAACTGCTAAACTGGGTATGAGATAGGTCAAAAATCATCTTACTGGATGTAAAAAAATGTACATGGTTTCATTTTTACATGAAAATATTGGAAATGTCAGAAAAATATGTCATTCATGTCACCTGTCAACCGTGACAGGTTGAAAATGAAAATTAAGACTACAGGTTGCTGCGCAGTAGTCAAAATCATTCTACCCCTTGAAGGATTTCTCTGAAACGAAGACCGGAGAAATGTTGAAAATTTTCCATTTTTTCAACTTTCGAATTTTTTTCCCAGCAAACGGTAATTTACAGAAGTTTTTGACTTATCAATCTTTGATCAGCATGACATGAACTACAAAATATCAAAAAATTAGCGATTTTAACCGAAAGCCATTTTCAGTGTATTGTGTGCGGGGTCCTTTTATTTCATGAAAATAACAGAAACAGCGACTGGAATTGCAATTTTTGCATTTTGAACCTATTTTTTTTTTATTAAGTAGGTAGTCAGTAACGATATTATAATAAACAAATAAACGAAAATTAACTTTCCTACCGGACGGTTTGTGAATACTTAAGATAAAATAACGTCAAAATAAGACGCCAGACTCCTTCTCGTGTCTATTAGGAATAATAAACAATACCTTAATACCGAACTGCTTCTGGGTACTGTAAGTATTTACCAATCGATTACGATTCCACCGCCCTTTGGTAGAATCAAGAATTCAGCAAGGATCTTGCAAAATCTGATTTCATATTCACGTGTTTTAAAGGTAGGTAACTATCCATCATACCGTTTGAAAAAATGTTCAGGGGCGGCCGGGCCGCAGGCGTAAAATATGTAAAAACAAACAAAAATTTCAAAATGTTCAGGGGCGGCCGCGGAGGTAAAATATAAAAAGCAAAAAAATAGGGAAAAAACGCATTTCTGCCCCGAAATGCCGCCCCCTGAATCTGGCCGCCCTTGTGCCATGCACGAGTTGCACGCCCGCTAAAGACGGCCCTGATTGAATGTCTATATTGCGCCGCCAACATAGAGAAAACCGCCCCCGATCAACTTGAAATAACATGATATTGCAATTTCTCCCAGACCTAATTAATGCTCTGGTGTTCTCATTTTATGAATAATACATAGTTGCCACTTATAAACGTAAGTCCAAAAACATTCCGTCTTCAATATGCGCCGCCGACATGAAAAAATTGCTTAAAACCGCCCCCAATCACTTCAAAATGAAAAACATCAACCCAAAGACATGGCGATCTAATTCTTTCGGTATATGAAGAGCTGACTGAAAATGGAAACAAGCGAATATGCCTCATGGGCATGAGGCTCAGTAGCGCACTTCCTTTTTTGAAGGATTAGTGAACGCAAGATGTTAAGACTATGGGTTCTACTCTACCGTTATTTGGGCAAACAATTTCAATATGGCGGCCAAAATCTCGGCAGAATAATGAAATTCGGCTTGAAAATCAGAATGATCGTACTAGACAAGGGTAAGTTCTAAGTTTCATGAAAATCGTTCCACTAATAAGAGATTTCAATATGGCGGCCAAGATGGCGGCGAAATCATGAAACACAGCTTGAAAATAAGAATGATCATCCGAGACAAGGGTAACTTTTAAGTTTCATGAAAATCCTTCCACTTATAAGAGATTTCAATATGGCGGCGAAGATAGTGGCGGAATCATGAAATTTGGCTTGAAAATGAAAATGATCATACGAGACAAAGGGCAGCTCCAAGTTTCATGAAAATCGTTACACTAATAAGAAATTTCAATATGGCAGACAAGATGTCGGCAGAATCATGAAATTCAGCCTGAAAATAAGAATGATCGTACTAGACAAGGATAAGTTTCAAGTTTCATGACAATCGTTTCACTAATGAGAGATTTCAATATGGCAGCCAAGATGGCGGCGGAATTATGAAGGCCAATCTGCCTATTTGGTCCTTGAGGACCTAAGCTATCCATCAGATGAAGTTCAGTTTTCAAGGCTTATTTTTGAATCGGAACAATTCTTTTTTATTGAAAAACCGAAAAAATGGTAGTCTTGTCACATGATTTTTAGTGATACCTACCTACTTTTTTTTCTTATTAAGCGAACATGTTTCATAGTTTGAGTGCCATTATCCTTCAGGTACAGTAACGCCTATCTCAAAATGTTAAATAGTGTTAATGGCACGTCTGATTTTAAATTTGTAGGGACGCGTATATGCGCCGAGCCGTAGTTTTGCGGTCGTTCTCAAAAATTCATAACAATTGACCCGAAGGTCGTATCGAAGTAATCCCATACATGTAGCAATGTATCTTCATAAAAACATGTAGCTACCCGCATATCGTAACTTTCAACATCTAACTGCGAATTCCAGCATTTAATCGGCGAAGCCGCCTTACAGCAAAATGTTATTATTGTAATTGTATATGATTATTTTGGACAGATTTTTTTTGGATCGCGTACCAAAGCCATGAGCTACCCATTCAAGTTGAAATATTTTCTGTACTGGATTCCGTTTTGTTCGGAGAAAAGGATATCAAGCACCAGCAAGCAACGAATATCTTTTTGCGGCCGAGCCGTAGCTTCGGAGTCATTTTCAAAAATTTATAACTATTGACTGGTACCTTGCACCGATGTGGAATTTCCATTAAAATTAAGTTCAAATTCACCTCTAAATATGACTCCGCACATGTATTATTGTACTTGATCGCATGTGATAACTTTCGAGAACAGGCTGGCTTCTGAAATGCAGCATTCAACGGCGATGCCGCGTCACACTAATTTGTTATTATTGTAATTGTTTATCATTATTTCGTCGAGATTTTTCTTGGTTCGGGATACAAGGTCATGAGCTACCCATTGGAGTGAACATTTTTCGCAAAAACTTTTTAGTCTAGAACTAGATGCTGTGACGGACGGACGGACAAAGCGAGGACAAAAGCGCCTTCCCGTTTGGAGAAGTGCGCTAAAAAATAGGCTACTTTTGGTTAGTCGCCGCCCCCTGATCCGCCCACAAACGACAAAAAGTGCAACTTTCACAATTGTTACTGATTGAGATGTTTTCTCAAACATTTAGGAACTGCCAATTCAAACTGTGCAACATTTGCTTAGCCGAACGCTGCTGCTCCCACACGCCGCGCCGCCCCCAAAGTAAGAGATGAATGAAAAACATGAACCCGGAGTCATAGCGATCTAATTCTCTCGTGGATAGCTGACTAAAAATGGGAAAGGATAGGCTACTTTTGATATGGCGCCTCCAGCTTCCGCGCCCCCCCCCCCCCCCAAAAGGACAACTGTCAATAATTTTCACTGATTTAGATGTTAATAGAATAGAATAGAATAGAATAGAATTTTATTTGTACGGGGCCGAAGTGTCGGATGTACACGTCAAACAATAAATAAATAAATAAATAACATCGTGAGCAATTAATTCGACAGTAACATACTATCACAGATAAAATTACAAATCACATAACATATACTCGTCGACAGAGTAGAAACAATGGAACAGCAGCAGATCCTTGACATGTTTAGGAAATTGTTTGGAGGTCATAGTTTTGAACTTATGTGGTAGCTTATTATACATTTGTATACCCCTGTAACTGGGAGACTTTTCATACTGACTAGAATTATGACTAGATGTGACTAAAGAATGTCGGTGCCTAGTGGAATAGCTGTGATGATCACGGTTTCTTTCAAGAGTATGTACATTGTTTTTAACTAGTAATAAACATTTATAAATGTAGATGCAGGGCAAAGGCAGAATTTTCTGCTCCATGAAAACCGGTCTGCATGATTGTTGATACGAAAGATCAAAGATTAGTCTCATGATTCTTTTTTGGCCTACAAAAGCCCTGTGACTGCTGAGTCATTCCATGCCAAAACGATCACTTTCTGCACTCATGATGACCGATTTTCATAAATTTTGGATATGTTGTAGAGACATGAAAATAAGTCGACCCGTATTCGCCAGTTTTTTTTTATAAATTTTTTTTCGGAATTACAATTTTTTCAAATTTTCCACTTTTGCCTTGCATCCTACTCTGAGAAAAATCATAGCTCTTCAGTCCAATGTCCGATCTTGAATATTTTTGTTTTGATCGAACCACAAAAGATGAGGAATTTTGGACATTGCGCTCTTTTTTTGACAGATGTTGGAAAAAGTATGGAAAGTCACTTTTCCGAAAAGAAAACGGAATACTGAAAAATGGTACATCTTCGATTTTCCCAATTTTTTGATATATTGTTCTGTGAACCTTCTGAATCGATAAGTAATGGTCGCCAGAATGGACATCGCCCAAAAACCCACGGAATGAATTTTTTTTAGCGAGCCGCGCAAGCTGATTCGGCGCTTAGGAGTCCAGTAAAATGAGGCGATTTTTATGCTGAAGTTGGAACTAGCTGAGGGCTCGATGAAAAAAATATGGCTTTGTAGAGAATGAAAAACTGAATTAGAAAAACCAAAGTTCCATTTCCAACCACCCCGGGAACCATGTAAAAAAAATGGCGAAGATTGAAAAACATGCGCCGCGATTTTTCTTCTGAAACGGTGAGAGAACGGTGAGAGATTTGTGAAAACTGTAAGGGACAAAGTTGTAGGGAATTCAATAATCTACAGAAAATCCCCGGGGGCATATGTCCAACTTCTCCAGTTGAACCATTAATCGCGGCCAAAGTTGCGCGCCGGTCTAGTGAAGTGGAAAAACTGTCCGCGTGACATTCCTTCTTGAATTCTGCGAGAATGGCTAAAGATATCCGAGAATTGCAAGCGACAAAGTTGCAGAGAATTGAATGTTCCACTAGAAAATCTTCAAGGCCAGTTATTAGCTCTTCTGGTTTAGTCGTAAGTTTTCCAAAAGAACCACTTCATTAACAAGATTGTCGCGCAACTTCGAACGTGGCTCACGACTAAACTAGAAGAGCTAATAATTGACCTTGAGAAACTGCTAGAGTAACTTTCATTTCTCTACAACTTCGTCGCTTACAATTTTGAGATCTCCAGCCATTCTCGCAGCATTCAAGGAGTAATGTCACGCGTACTTCACTGGACCGGCGCGCAACTTTGACCGGGATTAACGGTTAAACTGAAGAAGTTAGACATATGCCCTAGGGGACTTTTCTGTAGATTATTGAATTCGCTACAACTTTGTTCCTCACAGTTCTCAGATATCTCTCACCGTTCTCTCACCGTTTCAGAAGAAAGATCGCGGCGCATGTTTTTTAATCTTCGCCGTTTTTTTTCCATGGTTCCCGGGGTGGTTGGAAGTGAAACTTTGATTTTTCTAATTCAGTTTCTCATTCTCTACATTTCCAGATTTTTTTCATCGAGCCCTCAGTTAGTTCCAACTTCAGCATAAAAATCGCCTCATTTTACTGGACTCCTGAGCGCCGAATCAGCTTGCGCGGCTCGCTAAAAAAATTCATTTTGTGGGTTTTTGGGCGATGTCCATTCTGGCGACCATTACTTATCGATTCAGAAAAGTTCAGAGAACAATATATCAAAAAATTGGGAAAATCGAAGATGTACCATTTTTCAGTATACCGTTTTCTTCTCGGAAAAGCGACTTTCCATACTTTTCTTCAACATCTGTCAAAAAAAGAGTGCAATGTCCAAAATTCCTTATCTTTTGTGGTTAAATCAAATTAAAAATATTCAAGATCGAACATTGGACTAAAGAGCTATGATTTTTCTCAGAGTAGGATGCAAGGCAAAAGTGGAAAATTTGAAAAAATTGTAATTCCGAAAAAAAAAATTTATAAAAAAAAACTGGCGAATACGGGTCGACTTATTTTCATGTCTCTACAACATATCCAAAATTTATGAAAATCGGTCACCATGAGTGCAGAAAGTGATCGTTTTGGCAATGAATGACTCACGGCTTCGATGTGCTGACCCCAGCTAAGCGACTGATCAACATGAAGACCGAGGAACTTGGTAGACGCGGAACCGACCACGGGAATGCCACCAACCACGAAACTCAAGTCTTCGCGAACCTTTCTATTGCATAACTTTACGACAACGGTCTTCTCCGGATTCACAATCAACTTGTTTTTAAGGCACCATTGATGAAACTGGCAGGATATGTCAGAGATCAAGGCCCTGAGCTCCCCCGGGTTCCGCCCCGAAACCGCTATTGAGCTGTCATCAGCGAACATCACTAAAAGACCTTGAGATATATGGTCAGGTAAATCATTGATAAATAATAAAAAGAGTAGCGGCCCCAGAACGGAGCCCTGAGGAACCCCCAGGTCAACACCATACAAGTTCGATGTCTCACCATCAACCTCGACTCGCATCCTCCTGTTCGACAGTTCGATGTTACCTCAAACATTTAGAAACTCTCAACTCAAACTGTGCAAGAATTTCTTTGCCAAACTCTGTCGCTCCCACACGCCGGCCCCAAAGTAAGAGATAATAATGTAAGATTGAAAGAATTTTCATTCAAATCTATTTTTTTATTCGTGTGTCCGTCACTAAAAATTTGTGGTCGCTGAGCGATTCGTCGTTTAGGACCTTCCACGATGGGTTCAAAGTTGTGATCTGGTCGTCGACTAGCGTGAGATCAATGTAGATTGTAGATTAGAGCTGGTCGTTTGGTCTCTGAGGATCCTTTCTGCACTGCGACCTATAAGATGTTTTGTGCGTGGAGATCAATGTAGAAGACACCTGTTGTTCTCACCAGGGTTGGGTATTTTCCATCGTTCAGAATGTTGAGGTTGAGTGACTGGCACCAGTCCAGAACAGTGCCACCTTTTCTGTCTGTCTTTGTGCCTCCCCAGATTTTATTCTTGGCGTTGAAGTCTCCTGTGACAATAATCTTTTTACTTCGGACTCGGCAGTTTTCTTCATAGAGTTCTCCAAGGCAGATGTTGAAAGTCTCAAATGAACAGTTCGGGCTGATGTAGATGCTGTATATGGGGAAGTCTTCCGTCTCTATGTTCACGAAGGATTTTCCCGTTTGAAGTTTTTGGATCCGATAGTTTTTGCTATAGTTTATTATGCATGCGGTTTTTTGTTCATTTGCGTATAGCATCGTTTTTTGTTTGGTTCCGTTATTGCGATTACGTCGACCTTTTCTTTTGAGGCGACTGCGAGGGCCATGTCCAGGGCATGGCTATTGTTGTTTGTGTTTATTCATTATTATTTATTATTTATTTATTTGTAGTACTTTCATGTTTGGAGGGGACTCTATTCTGATTTTTGCATGATGATCTTTGATGTTTGTTGTCTTTCGTGTTTACGGTTTCCTTGTCAGAAAGTCTGTCGACTATTCGGAAACTTCGTCTTCGTGGACCGTCGCTTTCGCCGTTGTCGTTTTTTATAACTGCTAAGGAATTTGAGCTCCGGTTTGCTGTTTAAGTTGGTCCTTCAGCGTTTGCTTCTTCATTTCGTATGCTCCGCATCTTTTTGAACCGGGATAGTGTTTTCCTTCTTTTCCATTCTCTATGCACAAGTAACAGGATGGCTCGTCCGTGCAGGTTGTTGGTCTGTGGTCTTCTCTACCGCAGTGGCGGTACAGTTTGGTCCTATCTGGTCCCTTACATTCCCATCTTTTATGGCCGAAATCGTAGCATTGGAAGCATCTTGTATCTTGAGTCCTTCTTTCCGTGATCGTGCAGATGTTCCATTCAATTCTTAACTGTCCTTATTTCAGCCGTGCATTTGCTTGATCAACTGTTGCTGTTATCATTGCCATTTGTAATCCTCCGTATTTCCTGCTCCAATTTATTTCTATTCGTTCAGTACTTTGGCCGAGATTCTCGCATTTTGTCTTGATTGCATCCAATATTTCATCTTCTGACATGTCCTCTTCTATCCCTTTGACTTCAAGGGCCCGTGTCGCCATGGTTTTTGAAGCGAATCTCACTTTCTGCTTTCCGGCTGTATTCTCTATAATCTGTTTTAATTTTTCTCCATGTTTGGCCTGTCTGTCCAACTGTATGACCATTTTCCCGTCTCTACTCTTCCTTATTTTTCGTGCTTTTTCTACTAATGCTTTCTCAGTTACATTATCATATTTTATAACTGCTATAACTTATTACATTTATAATTATATCAGTAACATTATATAGATAGGTGTGCGAGTGGTCGTGTGATTTGTGCTCCGCAGTTTGGTCTGTTTGTTGGCGTGTTTTCGGTTTTTTGGGTTGTGGTTTTGGATCCTTTGGACTGTGGCCTCTGGTTTGGGTGCTTTCCTGGCCCGTTGGTCCGAATTCTGCCGGTTTCTGCAGTTCGGTGAGTTCGTTCCATAATATTCTTGCGTTTTTGTGCGGTCGCACTTTTTGTCTTCTTCTGGCTGATAGTGAGCGTACACCTGAGTAGATTATTGTTTATGTTGTTTATTTTCGGTGCAGTTGCACCGCACTGCATGCCGCGCGCAGTGCTTGTATGCTACCTACTGCATTATTTCTGACCTTCTGCACCAATGTGATTGACCATAATACCTACTTCTACTCTGTGCTACGCCCGGCCTCACGGTCCTGCGGGAGTTTTCGTTTGTTGTTGTTCGGCTGGAAGCTTCGGAGTTGTTGGAGGAGGTGCGCTTGTTGAGAGGTGAGAATGGGGAGCTTCGGGAGCAGATTGGGAGGTTGAGCACACTTATGGAGTGTAAGTCGGCTGGCGCTTTGGGTTGTGGCACGGCACTGTCGCAGCCGGTTGGTTCGGCCACCCCTTGGAGTCATGCTGGCGCTGCCTCAAAAACAAAGGCTAAGGTTGTTATAAGGTCTAAGACTGCGAATGTTCCAGCCTCCGAACTCAAGGCTGATATTCTGAGTTTATAATTGTTTGAGGTAACATTAACATCTAAATCAGTGAAAATTGTTGGAAGTTGAACTTTTTTCTTTTGGGGGCGGAAGCTGGAGGCAGCGACATATCAAAAGTAGCCTATCCTTTCCTGTTTTTAGTCAGCTATCCATATAGCGAAAGAATTAGATCGTTATCTCTTCGGGTTCATGTTTTTCATTTATCTCTTACTTCGAGGGCAGCGTTTGGGGGCGGCAGCATTCGGCAAAGTAACTGTTGCACAGTTTGAATTGGGAGTTTCTAAATGTTCAAGGAAATATGACAATCAGTGAAAATTGTGAAAGTTGCATTTCTTTTGTTTGGGGACGGGAGCTGGAGGCGGCGACTAATCAAAAGTTGCCTATCTCTTCCCATTCTTAGTCAGCTATCTATATAGCAAAAGAATTAGATCACTATGTCTTCAGGTTTATGTTTTACATTTATCTCTAGCTTTGGGGGCGGCGTGTGGGAGCGGCAGAGTTTGGCAAAGAAATTCTTGCACAGTTTGAGCTGGGAGTTTATAATTGTTTGAGGTAACATTAACATCTAAATCAGTGAAAATTGTTGAAAGTTGAACTTTTTTCTTTTGGGGGCGGAAGCTGGAGGCGGCGACATATCAAAAGTAGCCTATCTTTTCCCGTTTTTAGTCAGCTATCCATATAGCGAAAGAATTAGATCGTTATCTCTTCGGGTTCATGTTTTTCATTTATCTCTTACTTTGGGGGCGGCGTGTGGGAGCGGCAGCATTCGGCTAAGAAAATGTTGCACAGTTTGAGTTGGCAGTTTCTAAGTGTTTGAGGGAACATCTCAATCAGTAACAATTGTGAAAGTTGCACTTTTTGTCGTTTGGGGGTGGAATCTGGGGCCGGCGACTAACCACAAGTAGCCTATCCTTTCCCATTTTTAGTCAGCTGTTTATATACCGAAAGAATTGAATCGCTATGTCTTCGGGTTCATGTTTTTCATTTTAAAGTGATTGGGGGCGGTTTTTAGCAATTTTTTCATGTCGGCGGCGCATATTTAAGACGAAATGTTTCTGAGCTTACGTACACAAGTGGCAACTCTGTATTATTCATAAAATGAGAACACCAGAGCATTAGGTCTGGGAGAAATTGCAATATCATGTTATTTCAAGTTTATCGGGGGCGGTTTTCTCTATGTTTACGGCGCAATATAGACACTCAATATAGCCTAGCCCAGCTTTGGGAGTGGCAGCTATGTAACAGCGAAAAAATCAGAAAGCTAGGGCGTCTAGTTTGGGAGGAGTTCGAGGAACGGACGGACGGACGGACGGACAAAGCGGTTGCAATAGCGATTTTCATCGAGATGGAAAATGCGCTAAAAATCTTGAAACGCAACAAAACATTTAAATTTATAAATAAAAACGTAGCTGTTGCAGAAATGTATTATTTTGATATGTTTGACTAGAAACCTCAAATTTACAGAAGAACCAGTCGCAATTGTTGTGTGAGCCGATTTCTGTCATCAAGAAAAAAATTGAAACGTGAAAATGACCACCCTGTAAATTGAAAAGCAGCAGATGCAGAGATGTGTCCTCATATGTTTAGTATGACATTATAAGCTTGCAAAAGAACTGGAACCGGCTTCAATCTAGAAAACCGGTTCCGGCTCCGGTTCCACCAAGAAAAAAAATTGAAGATGAAAAATAGTTTTCACCCTGTAACTTGGTACGCAGCAGTTGCTGGGTGGTATATTTTTTATATGTTTATTGGAAGACCTGGCCTATCAAACTAGCCTAAAACCGTTTTTTTCGGTCATCAGTTTTTCAAGGAAAAAAAAAAGTAAAGAAAAATAATAAACTTTGACCGTATACTGATTTGTAGCAGTCCCAGAGTTGAGGACTTTTGATATGTTAAAGAAGGGACTGTAAGCTTGCCATGGTGAAAAAATCGTTTTTGTTTGAATCAAGTCCAGCAAAGCACTTATTTCTTCCTATTTCCAATATACTAAATAAATAAATAAATAAATAAATAAATAAATAATTTATTTTACTCATTTGACCGAGACAAGAGTGTGAGTAATAGTCGGGGAGGAGAAAAGACTATGATATAGTTACACTTAGATAGCACAATTAAACAGGTATATAGAACAAATACATACACAAATTCACAACAATGTACCTATTATTGAGCAAGTACAACAAGTGCCTACCAATCGCAGGCCAAAAACTCACCGATGGAATAAAAACTTTTGCTGAGGAGCAAGGAATGTACCTCTTTTTTGAAGGAGGTGTAGCTGGTGAGCTTCCTGGCCGCAATCGGCAGCTTGTTAAATAGCCTAACCGGCATCACAGCCGGGCCGCGATCCACTAATGCCAGTCTATGCTGAGGCATCAGCAGCCTGTATTGAGACCTAAAGCCATACTCACTCACTTCGCGATTGTCAGTGTGACCGTGTCTGTTTCGATCACAGAGTAGGTTTCGATGGACTCAATAGACACATGTGAGGATGTACAAGGACGCCACCGTCAAGATTCCGAGCCGCTTAAACAGATCGCGGCAGCTAGTTGATCTACTCTTGAAAGTGACGGTGCGGAGGATCTTCTTCTGAATGAGCAACAGGTCACTGACGTGACTGCTTGACCCCCAGCAAATAATTATGTAACTTAGGGCCGACTGAACGTGTCCGAAATAATATAGTTCCAGAACATCGAGAGAGACGTTGGAGCGCAAGCGCCACAAAACGAAACACGCAGAAGACAACTTGCTGGACAAGTGAGTCACATGTGACTCCCACGACAACCTCTCATCAATCCACACACCAAGGAACCTCATACTTGTACTCTGTCTGACAGAGGCACCATCCACTTTGACCAGGAGACTCTGGTCTTTGGTTCTGTTGGAGAAAAGCATCATTTCAGTCTTTGTTTTGTTAAGAAGAAGCCCGTTGCTGGCAGAATACTCGCCCATCACGGAGACAGCGGTAGTGGCTGCGCGAGACAGGTCAGAAATGTTTGAACAGCTGACAGTGGCAGAAGTATCATCAGCATATTGGGTAACATGGGTGTAATCTATGTGCAGATCATTGATGAATATCAAAAAAAGCAGCGGCCGCAATATGCTGCCCTGCGGAACGCCAGAAGACACTCGCCCAATCCCAGACAGGTAAGAGACACCCCCATTTGTAAGAAGCACTCGCTGAGTCCTATCTCTGCGATAGGAAGAAATCCACTCAAGAGGGCGTCCACGTACATCATAGGAAGAGAGCTTATTCAACAACAGCTGATGATCAACGGTGTCAAACGCACGTGACAAGTCAAAAAGAAGCGTCAAACCCTCTTCACCACGATCGAGTCCCGACAAAACATAATTATGTAAAGAGAGAATAACGTCGGACGTAGAAAAGCCGCGACGGAATCCAAACTAAGTGTTAGAGAGTACCAGCCGAGAATCAAGATAATCAGACAGTCTCTCGGACAGTCTCCGATAGAAAACCTTCTCAACCACCTTCGAAAAAGCCGTCAGCAATGCAATTGGTCTGTAATTGGACCAATACTACCTATTGTACGGAAGGTAATATTGTAGGTTTATAATACTATACCTAAGAAAACTCAAACCCGTTACACTCGTCACCATCTAGCGAATTCGCAGACATTAATTTGAAAGTCGACGTCGCAGACCTAACGATTACACGACACCCGCGCGAAACCTCACGGATGCTATCGTACCTGCAGGGACACAGACGCGAAAGTGGTTTCAGGGACACTGGTACGAAAACCCTGATTCAAGGATTCCATGGTCATGGTGCAATGTGGCAACGTCGCCATCCTTTCTGTGCTCATCATAGCCCCTTTCAAGCGAAAGCATTAATAGGGACACGGACGCGAACGGCGTTTGAGCGACACTGACGCGAACGGCGTTTGAGCGACACTGACGCGAACGTACCTGCGGGGGGCACAGACGCGAATGTTGTTTCAGCGACGCACACGCGAAAGCACTTCGAGGGACACTGACGCGTGTCGTGTACCTGCGGGGACACAGACGCGAAAGCATTATTTTGGTTGGGAGCTCCGCTGGAAGGTACCCGGGCCAGGGTGAAAGCGAGACCGTTAACGCTGCTGGGAAGGTTTGATTTTTTCAAGCTTGTATCTGACATTGACTGGAATTTTGTAAGAGAAAGTAGTCTAGATGGTGAACGGAGATTTGGCACTTTTTTTCGGGTTCTGCTTGATTGTTACAGCCTGGCGTTTCCAGAGATTTTGCCGGGTCGACGCGGCCGTCGACAGGGATCGTCTGGAGCGAGAACTGGGTGGTACACTGATTCCCTGATGCAGATGCGTGAGAATCTCAACTTGCTCAATGAGTTGTACGGTATGTCGAACTGTAAGGTGCACCGATCTTACCGTGACTTACTGCGAAAGCAATATAAATCTGCTCTGAAAAAGGCCCAAATAACTTTCAATGATGGCTTGATCAAGAGCTCGGCTTGCCCGGTTGAAACGTCATGGAATATTGTAAACAGAATGAGAAAAAAAGATGACATCGAGTTGCACCCTAGCATTGAAGCTAATGATATTAATAATTATTTTGTGAGTGTGGCTGGGGAAATAGCTCGAAATGTTCCGATAACATCACGTGACCCAATGGAGCTGTTGCGGGATGTTCGGGCTCCTCAGTTTTCATTTCGACCGGTATCGATCAATCAAGTCAGAGATATCATTACTTCTTTAAAAAAGGGCCGTAGTAGAGATCTGTACGGTTTTGATGTTGAACTTATCAAGAGTGTTAAATAACTAATTGTTGTGCCACTCACGCATCTGCTGAATGTCTCTATCGCGGAGGGTATTTTCCCGGACGAGCTGAAGGCGGCTGTAGTTGTACCTATATTCAACAAGCGAATACGCCTCATGGGCATGAGGCTCAGTAGCGCACTTCCTTTTTGGAGGATTAGTGAACACAAGATGTTAAGTAATTAGGGTTCTACCGTCTTGGGCAAAAAATTCCAATATGGCGGCCAAAATATCGACAGAATCATGAAATTCGGCTTGAAAATCAGAATGATTGTACTAGACAAGGGTAAGTTCCAAGTTTCATGAAAATCGTTCCACTAATAAGAGATTTCATAATGACGGCCAAGATGGCGGCAGAATTATGAAACTCAGCTTGAAAATAGGAATGATCGTACGAGACAAGCGTAACTTTCAAATTTCATGAAAATCCTCCCACTTATAAGAGATTTCAATATGGCGGCCAAGATGGTGGGGCAATCGCGAAATTTGGCTTGAAAATAAGAATGATCGTATACTAGACAAGGGTAAGTTTCAAGTTTCATGACAATCGTTCCACTAATAAGAAATTTCAATATGGCAGCCAAGATGGCGGCCGAATTATGAAAGCCATTCTGCCTATTTGGTCCTTGAGAACCTAAGCTATCCACCGGATAAAGTTCAATCTTCAAGGGCTGTAGCTTTAGTTCCCGAGAAGAAGTTCAACTTCATCGAAGTGCACAGGAGATCTCTGTTTTTTGAGAATAATGATAACGATGTATGGATAACAAAAATAGTGCCCATTGGCCACCCTTGGGAACATCAGCTATTAATCGGAAAAAAGTTCCAAGACTCTTGTTTCAATTCTCGAGAAGGAGTACAGGGTCTTAATTTCTGCACGGACTCGGACGGACAGACAGACAGACAGACAGACAAACCGGCCACATAAGCGTCATTCTGTTACTTATATAAAAAAATGTTCTTCAACTGATTTCGACCTCCTGAACACGAATATCGGGTTCAGTTTTGAATTGGAACATTTCTTTTTTATCGAAAAACCGAAAAAATGGCAGCCTGTCACATGATTTTCAGTGATACCTACCTACTTTTTTTAGCGCACTTCTCCAAACGGGAAGGCGCTTTTGTCCTCGCTTTGTCCGTCCGTCCGTCCGTCCGTCCGTCCGACCGTCCGTCCGTCCGTCCGTCACAGCATCTAGTCCTAGACGAAAAGGTTTTAGCGAAAAATTTTTACTCCATTGGGTAGCTCATGACCTTGTATCCCGAACCAAGAAAAATCTTGACGAAATAATAATAAACAATGACAATAATAACAATTTAGTGTGACGCGGCATCGCCGTTGAATGCTGCATTTCAGAAGCCGGCCTGATCTCGAAAGTTATCACATGCGAGGAAGTACCCGATCTTATCATTTTACCATAATACATATGCGGAGTTATATTTAGAGGATGATTTGAACTTTATTTTAATGAAAATTTCACATCGGTGCGAGGTGCCGATTAGTAGTTATTAATTTTTGAAAATGACTCCGAAACTACGGCTCGGCCGCAAATGATTCATTCGTTGCTTGCTGGTGCTTGATATCCTTTCCTCCGAACAAAACGAAATTCAATACAGAAAATATTTCAACTCGAATGGGTAGCTCATGGCCTTGGTACGCGAATCAAGAAAAATTTTGCCGAAATAATCATGAGCAATTACAAAAATAACATTTTGGTGTAGGGCGGCTTCGCCGATCAAGTGCTGGCATTCGCGGTAAGATGTAGAAAGTTGCGATATGCAGGCAACTACAATTTCTTAATGAAATACATCACTGCATGTACGGCATTATATTTAGAGAACAATTTGAACTTTCTTTTGACAAAAACCCCACTTCGATCCGACCGTTAGGTCAATTGTTATCGATTTTTAGCGCACTTCTCCAAACGGGAAGGCGCTTTTGTCCTCGCTTTGTCCGTCCGTCTGTCCGTCCGTCCGTCCGTCACAGCATCTAGTCCTAGACGAAAAGGTTTTTGCGAAAAATTTTTACTCCATTGGGTAGCTCATGGCCTTGTATCCCGAACCAAGAAAAATCTTGACGAAATAATAATAAACAATGACAATAATAACAATTTAGTGTGACGCGGCATCGCCGTTGAATGCTGCATTTCAGAAGCCGGCCTGATCTCGAAAGTTATCACATGCGAGGAAGTACCCGATCTTATCATTTTACCATAATACATATGCGGAGTTATATTTAGAGGATGATTTGAACTTTATTTTAATGAACATTTCACATCGGTGCGAAGTGCCGATTAGTAGTTATTAATTTTTGAAAATGACTCCGAAACTACGGCTCGGCCGCAAATGATTTATTCGTTGCTTGCTGGTGCTTGATATCCTTTTCTCCGAACAAAACGAAATTCAATACAGAAAATATTTCAACTCGAATGGGTAGCTCATGGCCTTGGTACGCGAATCAAGAAAAATTTTGCCGAAATAATCATGAACAATTACAAAAATAACATTTTGGTGTAGGGCGGCTTCGCCGATCAAGTGCTGGCATTCGCGGTAAGATGTAGAAAGTTGCGATATGCAGGCAACTACAATTTCTTAATGAAATACATCACTGCATGCATGTACAGCACACATACTTGTACAGCATTATATTTAGAGAACAATTTGAACTTTCTTTTGACAAAAACCCCACTTCGATCCGACCGTTGGATCAATTGTTATCAATTTTTGAAAACGACCGCAAAGCCACGGCTCGGCGCATATTACACGACCCTACAAATTTAAAATCAGACGTGCCGAAATAGTAATTGAACATTTTTAAATAGTCAATACTAGGTACCTGAAGGATAATGGCACTCAAATTACGAAAGATGTTCGCTCAATAACAAAAAAAAGTAGGTAGGTATCACTAAAAATCATGTGACAAGGCTACCATTTTTTCGGTTTTTCGATAAAAAAGAAATGTTCCAATTCAAAAGTGAACCCGATATTAGTGTTCAGTAGGTCGAAATCAATTGGAGAACATTTTTTTATATAAGTAACAGAATGACGCTTATGTGGCCGGTTAAAATATCAGAAAAGAGTGGGAAGCCTCATGGGGAGAATTCGTTAGCACTTCGAAGAATCACTACACCTTGATTCACCCTATTCTCCCCAGGCAGACCCTCATGAGCAATGGAAGTCTGACTAAAAGATCAGAAGTTTTAACCTTGACTCGGCTTAAACTGAACCATGGATGTTTTCCGTCCCATTTGTTCCGCATTGGCATTCTCGAGACACCGGTATGCTCGTGTGACAATGAGTCGATTGGTGACATAAATCATTTGATGTTTGCTTGTGGGAATCATCAAAGGATGATCGAAGCTCTAATAAAGAACTTGGTCAGCATCAGGAACTGTTTTCTTCCTCTGAACATCACTTCCCTGTTGGCTACAAATAACCCCCAAATCCTTTCACTGATAATAGAGTTTTTTCAAAACATTGAGACGAAAGTGTGAAATTAAAGAAATGGAAAAAGTAAAATTTTGAATTGAAAATTCGTTCTAGTGGCTAAAGAGCAAGCCCTCAAGGTCAACCAATTAACAAAAAAAAAAAAAATGAAATGTGGCCGGTTTGTCTGTCTGTCTGTCTGTCTGTCTGTCTGTCTGTCTGTCTGTCTGTCTGTCCGAGTCCGTGCAGAAATTAAGACGCTGTACTCCTTCTCGAGAATTGAAACAAGAGTCTTGGAACTTTTTTCCGATTAATAGCTGATGTCCCCAAGGGTGGCCAATGGGCACTATTTTTGTTATCCATACATCGTTATAATTATTCTCAAAAAACAGAGATCTCCTGTGCACTTCGATGAAGTTGAACTTCTCCTCGGGAAATAAAGCTACAGCCCTTGAAGATTGAACTTTATCCGGTGGATAGCTTAGGTCCTCAAGGACCAAATAGGCAGGTTGGCTTTCATAATTCGGCCGCCATCTTGGCTGCCATATTGAAATTTCTTATTAGTGGAACGATTGTCATGAAACTTGAAACTTACTCTTGTCTAGTACGATCATTCTTATTTTCAAGCCAAATTTCATGATTGCCCCACCATCTTGGCCGCCATATTGAAATCTCTTATAAGTGGAAGGATTTTCATGAAACTTGAGAGTTACGCTTGTCTCGTACGATCATTCCTATTTTCAAGCTGAGTTTCATAATTCTGCCGCCATCTTGGCTGCCATATTGAAATCTCTTGTTAGTGGAACGATTTTCATGAAACTTGGAACTTACCCTTGTCTAGTACGATCATTTTGATTTTCAAGCCGAATTTCATGATTCTGTCGATATTTTGGCCGCCATATTGCAATTTTTTGCCCAAGACGGTAGAACCCTAATCACTTAACATCTTGCGTTCACTAATCCTCCAAAAAGGAAGTGCGCTACTGAGCCTCATGCCCATGAGGCATATTCGCTTGTTTGTTATTGAGCGAACATGTTTCGTAATTTGAGTGCCATTATCCTTAAGGTACCTAGTATTGGCTATTTCAAAATGGTCAATTACTATTTCGGCACGTCTGATTTCAAATTTGTAGGGTCGTGTAATATGCGCCGAGCCGTGGCTTTGCGGTCGTTTTCAAAAATTGATAACAATTGACCCGACGGTCGGGTCGAAGTGGGGTTTTTGTCAAAATAAAGTTCAAATTGTTCTCTAAATATAATGCCGTACATGCAGTGATGTATTTCATTAAGAAATTGTAGTTGCCTGCATATCGCAACTTTCTACATCTTACCGCGAATGCCAGCACTTGATCGGCGAAGCCGCCCTACACCAAAATGTTATTTTTGTAATTGTTCATGATTATTTCGGCAAAATTTTTCTTGATTCGCGTACCAAGGCCATGAGCTACCCATTCGAGTTGAAATATTTTCTGTATTGAATTTTGTTTTGTTCGGAGGAAAGGATATCAAGCACCAGCAAGCAACGAATAAATCATTTGCGGCCGAGCCGTAGTTTCGGAGTCATTTTCAAAAATTAATATCTATTGGCCTGCACCTCGCACCGATGTGAAATTTTTATTAAAATAAAGTTCAAATCATCCTCTGAATATAACTCCGCATATGTATTATGGTAAAATGATAAGATCGGGTACTTCCTCGCATGTGATAACTTTCGAGATCAGGCCGGCTTCTGAAATGCAGCATTCAACGGCGATGCCGCGTCACACTAAATTGTTATTATTGTCATTGTTTATTATTATTTCGTCGAGATTTTTCTTGGTTCGGGATACAAGGTCATGAGCTACCCAATGGAGAAAAAAAAATTCGCAAAAACCTTTTCGTCTAGGACTAGATGCTGTGACGGACGGACGGACGGACGGACGGACAAAGCGAGGACAAAAGCGCCTTCCCGTTTGAAGAAGTTGGCTAAAAAGGGCGACCCTAATAATGTTGAAAATTACAGGCCAATATCTCTGTTACCTGTGCTTTCCAAGGTTTACGAGAAAGCCATAAGCCTGCAGATGGTTGAACATTTCGAGAAGACAGGATTGTTTTAGCCTCGACAGTACGGATTCAGGAGGGGTACCAACACCACCTGTGCCATTCTGGACTTTGTTGATGAAATCGTTGACACGTTTGAAAAAGGAGAATTTGCGGCGGTTACCTTTTGCGATCTGAGCAAGGCGTTTGACTGCGTCCAGCGAGATCTTTTGGTAAGGAAACTGTCAAAATATGGATTCGATCGTAAAAGCTGCAATCTTCTGCGCTCTTATTTGGAGGGCAGAACTCAGGTTGTAAGGGCTGGTGATGGGGTGTCTGATGTGCAGAGTGTTGACATTGGAGTGCCTCAAGGCTCCATTCTGGGGCCTCTTTTATTTTTGATTTTCATCAACGACCTTCCTCTCAGCAATGATGGGGTTGGTTTCACACTCTTTGCGGATGACACGTCATTGCTATGTCGCGGCCTGGTTCTGTCTAATGTCCTGGATGCCTCTAAGTTGGCGCAGTTGGGCGTCTTGTCTTGGTTTAGCGCTAATGGATTATGTTTGAATGCTGGTAAAACTCAGGAATTTGTATTTTCATTGAGGAGTTTGGATTCTGTGGGCTTTCTGGGTGTCACACTTGACGGGAGGCTTAGCTGGGAGCAGCACATCGGTCACTTGGCAGGACGCCTCAGCAGGAATATATTTGTACTTCGAACGTTGAGTCATTGTGTTTCGAAACCGACGCTCCGAATGGTCTACTTCGCTCTGTGTCAGTCATTGATGAGCTATGCCCTTTTGAGGTAACACTGTAATATGCATGACTATGCAACTAGAAATAGTCATTCATATTTACTGAAATTTTGTAGATTAAAAAAGAGTCAAGGTAGTTGTAAGTACCAGGGTTTGAAATTTTTTAATAAAATACCGCAAGCTTTGAGAAATCAACCACTCTCTGAATTTAAACAAGTGAGTATGCCTTCACGTGCGTGAGTCTCAGTAGCGCATTTTCTCAAAGAGGCATATTGTGAACGTAAAGAAATTTGGTTGAAGGAGAAACACCATTCCTTGCCCACTTTCTTCATTTGAAACTCATTGTGATATTTTGTTATCAGAATGGGGTACTTGCCAACTAAATAGATTTGAATGAAAATTCTTTCACTCATCAATATTTTTTTGTTTGAGGGCGGGAGCTGGGAGCGGCGACTAATCAAAAGTGGCCTATCTCTTCCCATTTTTAGTCAGCTATCTATATAGCGGAACAATTAGATCGCCATGTCTTCAAGGTTATGTTTTACATTTATCTCTTACTTTGGGGGCGGCGTGTGGGAGCGGCAGAGTTTGGCAAAGAAATTTTTCCACAGTTTGAGTTGGGAGTTTCTGAATGTTTGAGGTAACATTAAAATGTAAATCAGTGGAAATTATTGGAAGTTGCACATTTTTGTTCTTTTGGGGGTGGAAGTTGGAGGCGGCGTCATATCAAAAGTAGCCTATTCTTTCCCATTTTTAGTAAGCTATGTATATAGCGAAAGAATTAGATCGTTATGTCTTCGGGTTTATGTTTTTCATTCATCTCTCACTTTGATGGCAGTGTATGGGGGCGGCAGCATTCGGCAAAGTAACTGTTGCACAGTTTGAGTTGGAAGTTACTAAATGTAAGGGAAATATGACAATTAGTGAAAATTGTGAAAGTTGCATTTTTTGCTTGGAGGCGGCAGCTGGAGGCGGCGGCTAATTAAAGTGGCCTATCTTTTTCCAATTTCAGTCAGCTATCAATATAGTGAAAGAATTAGATCGCTATGTCTTCAGGTTCATGTTTTTCATTTATCTCTTACTTTGGGGGCGGCGTGTGGGAGCGGCAGCGTTCGGCTGAGCAAATGTTGCACAATTTGAGTTGGCAGTTCCTAAATGTTGAAGGAAACATCTCAATCAGTAACATTTGTGAAAGTTGCACTTTTTATCGTTTGGGGGCGGAGTCTGGGGGCGGCGACTAACCAAAAGTAGCCTATCCTTTCACATTTTTAGTCAGCTATTTATATACCGATAGAATCAGATCGCTATGTCTTCGGGTTTATGTTTTTCATCCATCTCTCACTTTGATGGCAGCGTATGGGGGCGGCAGCATTCGACAAAGTAACTGTTGCACAGTTTGAGTTGGAAGTTACTAAATGTAAGGGAAATATGACAATCAGTGAAAATTGTGAAAGTTGCATTTTTTTACTTGGAGGCGGCAGCTGGAGGCGGCAGCTGGAGGCGGCGGCTAATTAAAAGTGGCTTATCTTTTTCCAATTTCAGTCAGCTATTAATATAGTGAAAGAATTAGATCGTTATGTCTTCAGGTTCATGTTTTTCATTTATCTTTTACTTTGGGGGCGGCGTGTGGGAGCGGCAGCGTTCGGCTGAGCAAATGTTGCACAATTTGAGTTGGCAGTTCCTAAATGTTGAAGGGAACATCTCAATCAGTAACATTTGTGAAAGTTGCACTTTTCATCGTTTGGGGGCGGAATCTGGGGGCGGCGACTAACCAAAAGTAGCCTATCCTTTCCCATTTTTAGTCAGCTATTTATATACCGAAAGAATCAGATCGCTATGTCTTCGGGTTCATGTTTTTCATTTTAAAGTGCTTGGGGGCGGTTTTTAGCAGTTTTTTCATGTTGGCGGCGCATATTGAAGACGGAATGTTTGTTGGCTCACGTTTATAAGTGGCAACTATGTATTATTCAAAAAATGAGAACACTAGAGCATCAGGTCTGGTAGAAAGTGCAATATTATGTTATTTCAAGTTCATCGGGGGCGGTTTTCTCTATGTTGGCGGCGCAATATGGACATCCAATATAGCCTAGCCCTCCTTTGGGAGTGGCAGCTATGTAACAGCGAAAAAATTAGAAAGCTAGGTCGTCTAGTTTGGGAGGAGTTCGATGAACGGACGGACGGACGGACGGACGGACGGACGGACAAAGCGGTTGCAATAGCGATTTTCATCAAGATGGAAAATGCGCTAAAAACAGATGAAAACGTTGCTAGTCACAAATGCTTTTTATGCTTTCAGTGAATATTTTGACTTTGTATTTTGATTGTTATTGTGCTTCAAATTTTCGGTGTGTAATTACCTGTATATCATGTACTTATTTACTTACTTATTTATATACTTAGACGCTCGCTTAGACGCCTATTATGTATGACAAATGTATGCAATTATCCAAAGCTGCTGTTCAATAAATGTATGTGTCCCTGCAGGTACGTTCGCGTCAGTGTTGCTCAAACCCCGTTCGCGCCTGTGTCCCTTGAAGTGCTTTCGCGTGTGCGTCGCTGAAACAACATTTGCGTCTGTGTCCCCGCAGGTATGTTTACGTTAACAGTAAGGTGACCAGATTTCTCAGTGAAGAAATCGGAACATGGAGAGACTTTTTTTTTATTTTTTTTTTTTTATTTTTTGAAAAAGGGGCGTACTTTTTATTTGCTGATTCAGAACCTATCAGCTATTCCTCATTTTTTCGCGTCTGTTCATTGTTGGATCTCGCGTCTGTTCATTGTTGGATAGACCGATATTTTGGGATATTTTCTGAAACCGAGTCTGAAACTTAGTTTTTCTGATCATTTTTCTGCAAAACAACAGCAGGAGGGCGGGTAAGTGCTGTCCCTTATTCGCCATCTTCTCAACCAACAGTGTTCACAATAATACAAATAATAATGGAATAATGTTGTTAATAAAATTATGCTTTTTTGAAGTCATGTACCGTATGATCAAAAACGTTCTTACACAAGGAAGGCTGTGGTGCTGTGGTGCTGTGGTCCTGGTCATTGGCAGGCAAACGAGGCGATTTTGGCCAGGTCACAGCCTCCCTGCTTGAGTAAGAAATTTTGTGATCATACGGTACATTCTGCCGACAGTCGAGACCTCGGTCGAGACCCACTTGCATAGCGTGGGTGCCAATCGAAATAAATTCAATCTTGTAAATAAACTACAATCTACATGAATTTCAACCAAATTCAACGAAAATAGAGAAGAGGTGGAAAAAAATTGAAATATTCGTTGCTTAAATCGGAAATCGGAGCATTTACGGAACAGCTACTCAAATCGGAACATTTACGGAACAGAAAGTCGAATCGGAAAGTGTCTCCCGAAAAGGGTACAGTTCCGATCAAATCGAAACGTCTGGTCACCTTAGTTAACAGCGGTTTTGAACAAAGAAAGAGAAACCTCCCAAATGCTCTTATCGGACCACTTCCAAATAGGGTTACCATACGTCCGGATTTACCCGGACATGTTTGGGTTTTTGAGGCGTCCGGTAAAATGAAACTATCACGCACGCATCGGGTTATCGCCTATCGGACAACGCATGCCGCATACCGCCTACCCAACAGCTGATTTTGCTCTTTCGAATTTGGCGCGTCGTATTGCGCGCAGTGACTTTCAGCAGTCGTACCACCATAACCGATAATGATCAAGTCGGCAAGTCCTCAATTTATTTTTTATTTTGATCTTCCGATCCTTGTGGCACGATTTCTTTTGCTAACCTTGCAGTTTGTCTCATAATTTCATAAAAAAAGTGAAAAAAAATTAAAAAATAGAAGAAGGTCATGCTCGAGGTATTGCTATGTGCACCTACCTGAGGATGTCCGGATTTTGTCCGGATTTTGAGGATTTATTGTCCTGGAAACTGAGAAAGGCTTATGGTAACCCTACTTCCAAAGAATAGGAAAAGCTCCGAACACGCTGGTCAACAGGCACCTAGCCTAAGGTGACCAGACGTTCCGATTTGATCGGAACTGTACCGATTTCGGCTGACACTTTCCGATTCGACTTTCTGTTCCGTAAATGTTCCGATTTGAGTATCTATTCCGTGAATGCTCCGATTTCCGATTTAAGCAACAAACATCTTAATTTTTTTACCTCTTTTATATAATTTTTGGTACATTTGGTTGAAATTTATGTGGATTAATTGTAGTTTGTTTGTTGCAAAATTGAATTTATTTCGATTGGAACCCACGCTATGCAATTTCGACAGTCTGCAAAGTGTGGCAAGTTGAAATCCGAGGGCAAGGGACAGCACCAACCTCCATCCCTTGAAAGTCTACTGTTTTTTTTGCAGAGAAATTATCAGAAAAACTGAGTTTTGGAAAATATACCCGAATAAATACCTATCGGTATATTTTGCATGTCTATCCAACAATGAACAGACGCGGAAATTATAAATCAGTAAATATAAGTTGACCACGTCCCTTTTTTGGAAAAAAAATCGTCTGCGGCGCGTTTAGAAGGGCTCTCCCCCCAGGATCCCCCATGTTATGTTCCGATTTCTTCGCTGTCAAATCTGGTCACCTTAACCTAGCCAAAAAAAAAGGAAAAACGTCGAAAGTCGGGTAGTAGAAAAAGAAATGACTTTTAAATTTGGTTGGCACATCTGGGATTTTCTGCGGCTCTTTGGAAGCGCCTCTTCAAAGTTCATAGACTTTGGTGCTAGCACAGGGAATTCACTTAAAATTCTGAGATTAGCGGCGAGGAACCTAAATCCGTCCAGTGCCTCACATACACACTCACACAAACTAAAGCGTCGTGACGCCTCACGGCAATCATGGGATGGGCACCAGTATTACTTAGCGACACCACTAAATCCGACGACTGTGCCTTGCTCCCGAGTTTGTGGCGTCTCCTGCGTCCAATTAAAGCAATTATACATACTCAATCGGAACCGTTAATATTGCACATAGGCATTAATAAACCCGTTAATGCAAAACCACGAAAAGCCAATCAGAAATCCAGAGTGAAGCAAAGTGAAAGCAAAAAAAAGCTCAAAGGATTTCTACAGTACACCCACCTATGATGTTTTCGCGTTTGTTCGAAGCTTTGTGTGCTCCGGATATATAAGTAGCCAGTGATAAGAATGGTTAACAACACCTGAAATAGGGTATCATTTTAATGAAGCAAAATAAGTGGTACAGAAAACAGACACGCGTTATATTTATATCTCACTTAGAAGAGGTCGGGCTTGTAATTCGCTAAATATAAAGCGCTGAAAATGTTTAACCCTTGAGAATCTGCAAACACAAAAACACAAAATACCTGGTAACCTGAATGTCCAGACAGTGGCCGGCGCGAGTGTTTTAAAAATGTTGTGTGTAAAATGGCAATCGTCAACAGTGCATCGTACCAAATAGGTACTAGTAACCCATATTGCCCACAGCAGCCATCAATGCATTAAATAAACAGAAAAATAGTGAATGTGTGCATATCAGTGCATGAAAATCCGTCGAACAGTGGATAGCATCAGTTATGCTAACCATAAACAACAAAAAATCTGGTGAGTCGGGTGTTCACGAATTAAGAATTAAGTTAATTTTATCCCCCACTGTTAACACCTTTAGCTATTAATATAGTTGTTGTTGCCACGGAAAAACTCCCCTTAGCCACACAACCCTCAACGGCGTTCGATGTGCTCTGCTTTTGATATTAAATCAGGTGAAGGTGATGGCCGTTTAATTTAAACCCCGAGCTTGAGCCAAAACGGACACGTCTATTTTTGACGATTGTTTTGTACCTATATCTTAGCTCCATTCTGGCGTTGCAAAAAACAGGATTGTTACTTAATGTAAAAAACACAATGTCAAGTTCATCACCTGACAAATTCACAGCGTACCTTTCCTAGTAGGTAGTTCAGTCAAATGAGGCGATTTTTATGCTAAAGTTGGAACTAATTGTGGACTCGGTGAAAAAAATATGCCACTGTAGAGAATGAAAAACTTAATAAGAAAAGTTTAATTCCCAACCATTCACTATGGTAAAACAATGGAGAAAATGGAAAAACATGCGCCGCGGTTTTTTTTCTGGGACAATGAGAGAATGGTAAGAGATATGTGAAAATGGTGAGTACAAAGTTGTAGAGGATTTAATAATCTACGAAAAAAGTCCCCGGGAGCATGTCTAACCTCTTCAGTTTAGCTGTTAATCGCGGTCAAAGTTGCGCGCCGGTCCAGTGAAGTGGGAAAACTCTCCGCTTGCATGCTGCGAGAACGCCAAGAGATATCTGAAAATTCCAAGTGATGAAGTTATAGAGAATTGAATGTTCCACTAGGAAATCTTCGAGGTCAATTATTTTATTAGCTTCACTAGTATAGCCGCGAATCACGTTCGAAGCTGCGCGATAATCCTGGTAATCAAGTGGTTCTTTTAAAGATCTTATAGGTCGCAGTGCAGAAAGGATCCTCCGAGACCAAAGGATCACCTCTAATCTACAAGTGGTTCTTTTGGGAAACTTACAAAAATCTTAGACTCAATTGAAAAAATATGACAGTGTAGAGGATAAACAACTCGATCTAAAAAAAAACAAAGTTTTATTCCACACCGTCTCGCGAAACCTAAGAAAAGAAAAACTTGGAAAATTTCGATTTGCACTCCCAGCTTCCTCATTGTATAGGTACTGAAATAAACGAAAGAAATATGAAAAATCTTCAAAAAGAGGCTTGTAGAGGATTGAAACGATCTATAAAAAAACTCGTGATGTCATGTATTCATCTTTTTTGACTTAGATGCGGAGCGCTATCAAAGTTATCCTTCACCTCGTTGTCATCGGTGGCTCGTCTTCAAATACAGATCGCTCTTCATCCTCGTCATTGTAGGCATCAGCGTCGTCTTCCGAGACGACAATACAGGAAGCGTTTTAGAACAGGTAACAGGTGGCTCCACCGCAGTGGGCAAAACTCGGTGCACTTGAGGCTAGCTTTTCTGCATCAACAAAGCTTCTCGCAGTTTTCCAAGCATCTGTAGGAAATCAGTTGAACCAGACTTTTGGGAGAGGCTACATTATCCTGAGTTTCTAATGGGCATCAACCGAATTGTTTTAATTTCCAACCCCATGTTGTTCGGAATACGGACATTTCACCGACAACCAACTCACCGACAGGACATTTCACCGACTCGCCACTTCACCGACAGGACATTTAACCGAAACGCCGATTCACCGACATAACCACCGACTCACCATTTCACCGACAGGACATTTCACCGAATCGCCGACCCACCTACAGGACTATAGCGTTTTGAGTTTTGGAGAATAAGCACCTACATTTGAAAGATTGATTATGCTCGATTCCGTACCGGTGGCGCCATTTGACGACGCGCTTCCGAACATGGTTGCTGCTCAGCGTCAAAAGTGTATTCGATAACCAGATAAGAACTAAATTTTCCCTTGAGTATCGTCCTTCTTTCCAGACCCACCTAATAAGAAAATGATTTTTGGCTTATCTCCTTTTTTTTGACCCGCCAGTTGAGGAGTTTATTTTTGACAATAGTATCATCCTTCTTTTCAGACTTAAGTCTGGTAATTAAGTGGTAGTTACCAGATACAAAGTCAATTTCTGAATTTTTGACTCAGGCATCCTCCTTCTTTTCAAACCCACCAAATAAGAAGTTTATTTTCAATTGAACTATTATTTTTTTCGAACCCATATCAGTTTTGAAACTGATTTTTGACCCAAGTGTCATCTTTCTTTTCAGACCCACCAGATAAGAAGTTCATTTTCTATTCAAGTATCATCCTTATTTATTCTTCCGGTCTATTTTTGAACACTACAAAGAGAATGATCGCGAAGGCTAACACCGCCATGACAAGCGTGAAGAGGGTGATAGTAAAGTCTAAAATGGGGTCTCATGTTTCGCGTCTAAATAAGTTATACGAAGCTTGTGTGTTGGGTGTTTTGCTCTATAATTCTGAAATATGGTCTTTGACCTATCCGGACGCTTTGGAGTTTGCACAGGTTAATTTTTCCAAAACCTTATTTTTCCTAAATTCATCAACGCCGAAGTACCATTTTTGAAAACCATGAAGAATGCCTCAATGATCAAATTCAAGACCTTGAAGGGAGAGAAAGTTTAACATATTACTTCACGCATCTACTAGATACACCTCGAACTGAGTTTCACCAACCTCTTGTGAACTGCAGACTGCAGAGTCAAGTTTCGAAGTTCCTCTTCGACACCACAATCTTTCCAACATTAGCATAATATACCCATTTACCACACATCACCCCCACATACATTCATTAGTTTTAGCTGATTTTTTGATAGGTTAATATAGATTTTACTACTGTTGTTCTGTGGCTTGGTCAACAAAATTTTTGCAGCGTAGATAATCATGTCACTTCGACATTGAAAAAAAAATTATTCGTCAAATTTGACAACTTTTTTGTTGCGACCATTTTGGATTTTCATGTAAGACCTACTGCCTGAAATTTACTGTTCTATTATTAAATACTCCTATTTCACCTTGTAGACGTCGTCGTCTTGAAAATGGCCTTTAGTGCTGAAACGCGCGTCGACCAATAATAAAAAGATCAAAAAGCTGTGGCAAGACTTTGAGAAAACACCTAAACCTGGATCTTTGTCTTGTTTATGTTAAGATTTAATCCGAGTTCTTGGAAAAGATGGAATGTTGTTTGATAAAGGCCCAACGCTGCCTCTTTCGACGATATGGTTACGTTGCGGCATTTTCCGGAAACTCATTTTCACGTGAAAATGCAAAATTTGAGGAGGTGCTCACTCATGAAGGAAATGAAGAATTTTTTTTAAATTTGGATTTTTTTCAACAAAAATGAATTAACCAGTTCAGTAATTTCATTTTGAACGATCGCACATCATTGGTTCGTTTCTCGGATTTTCCGCGGGAAAAGGGGAATTGAATTTTCTAACTTAACTGACCCCGAACAAGACGTAAAAAACAACAGTTGATGACGAAAACCATTTACGTAAATTTCCCAACGTTGTTCGGTGAACTACGGCGAATTTTCATTACCTCATCTATAGGAAATTTGGGATGTTTGGAGACCCCAAACACTGAAAAGCTTGTAACTTGGTAACCGTACGTCCGAATCCAGATTGGTTGGTGTCTCGAAATTGATGATAACTTTTTGCATTTTATCACACCAATTTCATTTTCCTCGAATTCTCCTGGAAAAAGATATAGGAAAGAATCTGTTTTCCACGTTAGAGCTTCTAGCTTCTAGCAATGTACAGGGTCAGTGTGGAAACATGAAACATACACAGTACACACACACACAAAAAATCCATTTGATGTTGGTCCGTGGAATGAGCTCATTAGCGTTTGGTTGTCATTTGTCAAACAGAACTGTCACTATCAACAAATCGATGGTCTAAAACCAAATGTGGCTAACTACAAAATCATGATTTTACAGGAAAAGAAAAACAAACTTTGTGAGTCTTCATCAAATCAGGTTTGAAACACTGCAGTTCAGTTTTTTATCACAATAATAGTCTATATAGTTAAAAACAGTTTTGCTTGAACAATGGAAATTTTTATTTTGATGCAGTTTCGTCAGATCGGTTTTTTGGAAAAGTGAGACAGATAGCCATGTTTGGCACAAACCCTAGCACAAACATTTTATTGGTAGAAAAACTTATAGCTATCTCCAACATTCATTAAAACACCTTAAAATATAAAAAAAAAACAACAGGAAGCCTGAAAATGAACAAAAACAAACAAACAAAAATTTAAAAAATCAAAAAATCGGTTGTGTCACCCCAAAACTTCCCCGACGAGTAGCAAAAGAACGGATGAAAATTTTTGTATGAGATGTCCCTTCGGGTAGGAAGTTGAAATTTGAGAAAAAGATTGAGGAACTGAAGATATTTTCCTTAATAAAGGCTTAATTTTGAGTTACATAATATGAGTCCAGTCTCGATAACCCAGGCCGGTTTTACATTCTCAACAGGGAAATTCTCGGGAAATTGAAAACAAAACTGTTGGAAAATATTTGGGAACCAGTTACCTCTTGTTCAAACAAAAATTGGTGGAAATCTGTTCAAGAGTTGAATACCTGAGGCAGAGTTCTTATTATTTGCACTTCAGAGCCCTAAACGAGAGGGAGGCTCAGTGGGGCTCCAAGAGACACCCGTAGACACCAGGGAACCTATAAGGCTTCAACTAGCCCAAGGAGACAAGGCTGGGCGTCGCTTTGGCCTGAAACGGCAAAATCTGATAGTCACAAGTGGGGGCCCCATTAAGGCTTGGAACGGCATCAGGAATAAGACCCCATGAGGCCCTGGTACCAAATCATACAAGGAAACTGCACACATTACAGCTTGAATGTATATACGCCAACGCCCAACGGGATAGGCATACTGAAGTTGCTAAAGCTACAGAGAACACAAGGGGGTATTTACGGAGCCCCAAAACGATACTTGAAGACACAAAGGATCCCGAGCCTCGGCGCACTGCTGTCTCAAACGATACAAGAAAACACACCGAGATCTGCCTGCATCCATAACCATTTTGTCACTTTGACATAGATACGTCAATGTAACAAAAACTTACCGGTTTGATTGCCAAGGAAATGAAATGGGCCAAAAATCGACCGAACAGGCAATCCCGGTCAAAATCGGCCAGGCCAAATTTTGAAAATTCATAGTGACCGTCTTGTGAATGATGGGGAACTCCAACTGCAGCATTGGTTTGATTATTTGGTTGTGTTACTTCCTCCCAAATTCGGTTCCAATCCATCTGACAGATTTTAAATAATTGAATGGTAAAGTTTTGTACTTTGACATTTTTTAAAATTTGACAGATGACAGATGGACAAAAAATTTAAACTGCTATAAATAGAGTTTTTTTAAGGGCTTTCAGGTGACATATTGCAAGTCAAGTTCCGTGATGTATAACTTCTGTAATTTTATGACAGTGACATTTCGGTTTGACAGATGACAGTCAAAAACTAATGGGCTCTTTCCAGGGACCAACAATGTCCGCATGCCGAATTTCAAGTCGATCGGATCAACGCTGCGGCTGTAATCGTAGCAGATTACAGACAGACACAGAGACACACATACACACACACAGACAGACATCACTCCAAAAATGTTCTTAATCGTCTTGGGGGACCTCAAAATAGATATCAATCAATCAATCAATCAATCAATCATTTATTATCTCTTAAAAGGAGTAAACATGTTACAATGAGCATCGTCACAATAAATAATAAATAAATAAACAACAACAATAACAAATAAATATGATATATCCGTCTTTATCTCGAAAATTCTTTTTAGCGCGTTCACAATACTTTCCCTCCTCGTCGGGTGGTGAATCGGGGAAGTAAAATAACGACCGGGTAGTGGTAAATGTGTGTTCAAATGTGGCTATCTGCATAACGGCGGGAAATGTTATCATAAAAACAATACCTTCCAAAAGTGGCAAACTGAAGTTAGCCATCTGTGGAACTGACCATTACTTCCAGTTTGTAGATAGTCACTTTATAAAGTCAAGATATTGGCGCCAATTGAGTAGCCACGCACATAGCTGTCTTTGGAACTCGAAGAAAATGTTATATGCTATATGCTACAAAATCGTAAAATTTGTAGTTAGCCACCTTTGGAACCAACCCATCGAAATGTCAGAAGCTATATATATCTTACGGAACTCGACTTGCAATATGCCATTTGCAAGCCCTTGAAAAACTGTATTCAGAACAGTAAAGAGGATTGCCTTATCTGTCATCTGTCAAATAGTGAAAATGTCTAAGTTCGAAATTTTACCAATAAATTATTCAAAATCTATCCGATGGATTGAAGCCAATTTGGCAGGAAGCTTGCAGTTTTCCCCCATTTCCCAGTCGGGCGTTATGAATTTTCAAAAATTTTCCTAGCCATTGCCATTGGACGAGAGGGCCTCTGACCCGTGTTTTGACCAGGACAACTCGCTTTTGATGCAGGACTCCACTCAAAAATTCATGTCTGCTTGGGGATCGATTTTTTTCGAAAAATTCCAACTGATATCGATAGATTGAATTTCAAGTGGAACATTCAATTCTCTACAACTTCGTCCCTTACAGTTTTCGGATATCTTTTGCCGTTCTCGTAGCATTCAAGGAGGAATGTCTCGCGGAGAGCTTTTCCACTTCACTTGACCGGCGCGCAACTTTTACCGCGACATGCTCATCCTCGACAGCAGCAAGCCTTTCCTTTAGTTTGATGTTTTCCTCCGTGAGTGTCTGCAGGTCCTCCGGACATTGCTTCAGCTCGGTGGTATGAACAAGAAGGACCTTGTTGCCTTGTTGGTCTCTGATACGGACTTGTCACATTTTAAAATCGTCGGATGTGCCGTAAACTGCTGCATGATTGAATTAAAATGCCCGATGTTGAGTTAGGGTTGCCAGGCGTCCGGATTTCGTCCAAACTGTTCGGTAATTCACTTGGTTGTTCGTGTCCGGAAGGAGAAGCCAACCGAACACCAATTTGTTCGGTAATTTTCAAGAATAGGCTGAAACATTTTTTCCCGAGTTTTTAGCGCATTTTCCATCTTGATGAAAATCGCTATTGCAACCGCTTTGTCCGTCCGTCCGTCCGTTCTTCCGTCCGTCCGTCCGTCTATCCGTCCGGCCGTCCGTCCGTCCGTCCGTCCGTCCGTCCGTCCGTTCCTCGAACTCCTCCCAAACTAGACGACCTAGCTTTTTAATTTTTTCGCTGTTACATAGCTGCCACTCCCAAAGGAGGGCTAGGCTATATTGGATGTCTATATTGCGCCGCCAACATAGAGAAAACCGCCCCCGATAAACTTGAAATAACATAATATTGTGATTTCTACCAGACCTGATGCTCTGGTGTTCTCATTTTTTGAATAATACATAGTTGCCACTTATGAACGTAAGCCAAGGAACATTCCGTCATCAATATGCGCCGCCGACATGAAAAAACTGCTAAAAACCGCCCCCAATCACTTTAAAATGAAAAACATAAACCCGAAAACATAGCGATCTGATTCTTTCGGTATATAAATAGCTGACTAAAAATGGGAAAGAATAGGCTACTTTTGGTTAGTCGCCGCCCCCAGATTCCACCCCCAAACGATAAAAAGTGCAACTTTCACAAATGTTACTGATTGAGATGTTCCCTTAAACATTTAGGAACTGCCAACTCAAATTGTGCAACATTTGCTCAGCCGAACGCTGCCGCTCCCACACGCCGCCCCCAAAGTAAGAGATAAATGAAAAACATGAACCCAAAGACATAGCGATCTAAGTTTTTTGCTATATGGATAGCTGACTAAAAAATGGAGAAGGATAGGCTACTTTTGATATGGCGCCGCCTCCAGCTTCCGCCCCCAAAAGAAAAAAGTGCAACTTTCAACAATTTTCACTGATTTAGCTGATACTGTTACCTCGAACATTTAGAAACTCTTGACTCAAACTGTGCAAGAATTTCTTAGCCAAACTCTGCCGCTCCCAGACGCCGCCCCCAAAGTGAGAGATAAATGTAAAACATGAACCTGTAGACATAGCGATCTAATTCTTTCACTTTATTGATAGCTGACTGAAATTAGAAAAATATAGGCCACTTTTAATTAGCCGCCGCCTCCAGCTGCCGCCTCCAAACAAAAAAATGCAACTTTCACAACTTTCACTGATTGTCATATTTCCCTCACATTTAGAAACTCCCAACTCAAACTGTGCCACAGTTACCTTGCCGAATGCTGCCGCCCCCACACGCTGCCCTCAAAGTGAGAGATGAATGAAAAACATAAACCCGAAAACATAACGATCTAATTCTTTCGCTTTATGGATAGCTAACTGAAAATGGGAAAGAATAGGCTACCTTTGGCATGGCGCCGCCTCCAACTTCCACCCCCAAAAGAAAAAAGTGCAACTTTCAATAATTTCCACTGAATTACATTTTAATGTTACCTCAAACATTCAGAAACTCCCAACTCAAACTGTGGAAGAATTTCTTTGCAAAACTCCGCCGCTCCCACGCGCCGCCCCTAAAGTAAGAGATGAATGTAGAACATAACCCTGAAGACATAGCGATCAAATTGTTCCGCTGTATAGATAGCTGACTAAAAATGGGAAGAGATAGGCCACTTTTGATTAGTCGCCGACTCCAGCTCCCGCCCCCAAACAAAAAAATGCAACTTCCACAATTTTCACTGATTGTCATATTTCCTTAAACATTTAGAAACTCTTAACTCAAACTGTGCAACAGTTACTTTGCCGAATGCTGCCACCCCCACACGCTGCCCTCAAAGTACCTTGATTAGTCGCCGACTCCAGCTCCCGCCCCCAAACAAAAAAAATGCAACTTCCACAATTTTCACTGATTGTCATATTTCCTTAAACATTTAGAAACTCTTAACTCAAACTGTGCAACAGTTACTTTGCCGAATGCTGCCACCCCCACACGCTGCCCTCAAAGTAAGAGATAAATGAAAAACATAAACCCGAAGACATAGCGATCTAATTCTTTCGCTATATGGATAGCCGACTAAAAATGGGAAGGAATAGACTACTGTTGATTAGTCGCCGCTCCCAGCTGCCGCCCTCAAACAAAAAAATATAATATTGATGAGTGAAAGAATTTTCATTTAAATCTATTGCATTGGCAAGTACCCCATTCTGATAACACAATATCACAATGAGTTTCGAATGAAGAAAGTGGGCAAGGAATGGTGTTTCTCCTTCAACCAAATTTCTTTACGTTCACAATATGCCTCTTTGAGAAAATGCGCTACTGAGACTCACGCACGTGAAGGCATACTCACTTGTTTACTTTTGCATTGTATCATTTTAGGTTGGTAATGCTGGGAATTCTGCGAGGAATCCAGTCCGCAGAGTCTTTAGTCCGCGTTCTGTGGGAAACACTTTATATTGAATTTGCAAAATGCGGATTTTCGCAATCCGATATAAGCGCCGTAAAAAAAAGTCTTTGCGATTATAACGAAGCATGGGAAGAGTCCTAAGAGTGGTTGAGAAAAGATCAGGATTCTGATGAATCGAGGAATTTATTTCCAAAAAATTGAAAAATAATATTACCTAAGTTCTCTTTGATTTAGAAAGAATAACAAAACTTTATATAGCCCAGTAAACAAAAGTTCTCTTTGATTTTCGTCATTCTTTGAGCCCCCAACATGAAATTGAGCGGTGAGTCCCTTGTTGGAAATACATTATTATTAGGAAGTGCCTCCGTAGCCGGCCCCGGCTACGTGTATTGTAGCCGGAACCGGCTATTTGTATGGTGCCGGCACTGCCGGCCTCCGTATTATAGCCGGCACCAAGTGAGTGACAGTGCTTTCTGCCTGATTTTCGTATCGCAAGCGACAGAATTCCGCATCAGACCAGAAGGCTCCTTCCTGAGTTTTGGACGGACTTTCATCTGCTACAATTATATTGGCTGATGCATGTACTATGTAGTTATGTAGGACTTACTTCAATTATTGCAGTAAGACTATCAGTCTCAACTTGAGAATTTTGAAAAGGTAGAAAGGTTGGGCTCGATACCGGTGGTAGGAGCGGTGGTAGCCGAGTGGTACAGGTGATGGCAAGCCAAACCATTCGCGCTGCCCTGTGTGGGTTCGAATCCTACTTCATCCATGGATATTTTGTACTGTCCCCGAGGTTGCATGGTAGAGCAGCTTATAGCTGAATGCCGCCTCGTAAAATAAGACATTTAAATAAATAAATAAATAAATAAATACCAAGTTGCAGGCGCAAAGTTTGGGACGGCGGAACTCGCCGAATACAGCGGTCTGATTGGTTGGTATCCGCCGTTGCTATGGTAACCGCACTAACGGCGGTCTCAGCCCCAACTTGGTGTCGAGCCGTTAGATGCTATCTAACCTAGAAAAACAAACTTGTGTCTAAACAAACACACCTTATGGTGGTGTATTTCAATGTTTCCCCACAATGTCAATCTAGGTATTATTGGGTTCAATACCTCTTGATTTCACTAGAAAGCTCCAATTTGAGCATTTTGTTGCTCCAGTTATGTCGATTGTGTTGGATATCGATAGTTGCTGTTGACGGTTGCAAATTATCATAGGCTTGTTCTCGACACCAAGTCATCTCCTGAGACCCGAATGCTACAACCTTAGGTTTAGTACATCCTGCGTCTATTTTATATTTTGAATGGCGGAATCAAGTGAAACAGCCTAGAAGTATAATCAATTTGACATTGTTGTAGAGTTGACGGCACACCACAGGGACCTGTGGGCGGGGCTGAACAGAAAAAGAAAAATCGTTTTGAACAAGTCCGTGTGTCGAAATAGGGGAAGCAACACCGTCAGCTGGAGTGGTGGACCATTACCAGGTCACAGGCTAACCTAAAATCTCACTGCAAATCTAGGTGCACCACTAGATGAACTCAGTTCGCGCAGTTAGGCTCCGCCCACAGGTCCCTCTGTCCTCTGGTATTGCAAGTACTCTATCTCCTGAGAGAAATCACAAATTTTCATGACTTTCCTTTTAGACAATGCTAATTTCTCACGGCTCAATACCAAATTGAAGGCGCAAAGCTAAGACGGCGTAGATAGGTACCTGTTGAGCCGTTAGACTATGACATGCATGGTATAGTGTACAGTGTATAGTACAAGGTCTGTCGAAAGTAATAACTTGATTTCGTGAGGATCTTCCTTCCAAAGTACTTGACTTATGACATGAGTTTCGAAAAGTTCCCAGCGAAAATTGAAACTGAAAGCTTCAACTTTGGTGATATGAACAGATGGAGCTCACCAAATCGCTCAGTGGCGAGGAAGATACTTGACCATTTTGATTGGGTCTAATTTTCTCTAACACATCTTCCTCTGAACTTTCATAATAATAGGTTGTGCTCATCGCATGCCTCTATGCAAGAGCGCACGATCAGTTCAAAAAGTGACATAATTAAGAACTGAATTTACATCGTGAACGGGATATAAGTAGACACTTATCCAGATATATCCCGTTCACTTTTTATTTTCAGTGAAATGCGACTTTTTGAATAAAAAATGAAGTGACAAGCTGGAGGGCTACGGATGATGACACTTGCGGAGTTTTGGAGCGAAACTATTAGCGGCCATCAGCCATATCCTCCCAGCCTTGCTCCCAATAAGCGTTTCAGCTTGTCAGTTTATTTTTGTTCCAAAAGGTCATTCTACTGAAAATAAAAAGTTAGCGGGATATAGGTCGGTGATTGTGTAGCTCCCATGAATATTGGAAAATTTCTACGACCGACAAGACAGCCGGCAGTGTGCATACAATGTCACCCACTTGATGCCGGCTACAATACGGATGGCCGGCGGTGCCGGTCACCATACAAGTAGCCGGCTCCGGCTACAATACACGTAGCCGGGGCCGGCTACGGAGGCACTTCCTTATTATTATTAATATATATATCTGAAAAACTTTTCGCCTACGGCGCATTATTAGATCGCCTCTTGTCCCTAACGTTATCATCATCATCATCATTATTATTATTATTATTATTATTATTTTGTGTTCGGTAATTAGATGCTGGCAACCTGGCAACCCTATGTTGAGTGGAGCATTTTCATCCTGATGAATCATCTGTAGAGTTGCGCTTGAAGACTGGGCCCCTCTCAAGCGACAGTGCTCGCCTGTCCACGGTCTACGGTTCTCCCTGTTGAGTAGAGATGGGTCGTTCCAGCCGGACGCGTTCCGAATGAACGGGTCCGAAGCCGGAACGAGTGGAACCGATTCCACCTCCCGGTGTTTCGTCGTTCCGGATCCGAATTTTCCCAATCACAAACAGTAAAAGCGCCAATCCGAAATCCGAAATTCTGTTTAAATCCGAATGACCAATCAACAATATTGGCAATATCTCAAAATTTCAGAGGCTTTTTTTAACCTCTGACCTGACCTGACTATTACGCGATACCTTCCTAGGCGCCACGCAGGTCGTAACGGGTCCGGCTGGAACGAGGATCCGGCTGGAACGAGTGGAACCGATTCCACCTCCCGGTGTTTCGTCCTTCCGGATCCACATTTTCCAACTCGCAAACAGTAAAAGCGCCAATCTGAAATCCTAAATTTTGTTCTAATCCGAATGACCGGCTGATCAACAATACCTACTGGCAATATCTCGAAATTTTAGAGGCTCTTCTAAACCGACTATTATACATTATGATACATTTCTAGGCGCCACGCAGGTCGTGACGGTGGCGGAATTTCGGACCGGCTCGTAAAGTGAACCACACCAAAAGTTAACGGATTCGGAATCTGTCCTGGTACTCCTGGTCCTGCAACTCCTTCCGAACCGGATCTGCCGAACCGGATCCGCAAGTGGAACGGAACCGTTTGGAACGAATCCGCTTTCGGACCCGGACCGCCCATCTCTACTGTTGAGGTTCGTGGGCGCACGCTGTATAACTATTTGATGTTCTTCGTGCAGGAAGAGCAGGTGGGAGACAGCATCTTGTATCTGGTGGGGTAGCAAAAATAACGGTTCTCGGAAGAAAAAATCCCCAAGAGCACAACAGAACTGAATTATTTATTTCAAAAAGCCCTAAAACTCTCTTCTACGGTCTTCTCTGTATCGAGATTTTTGCTTACTAGCCCAACTGACACGGTTGAGGAAAACTTTACACTCGACTTATCACTTTTCAAAATTTTAGCTGATGAATCTCACTTCTTTCACTAGAGCCTTATTAAAACGCGTGTGTACTATGCGGCGTGTTGAACCCTCCAGGGATTCTATTATTATTTTATTCGAATACTTGGGCATTCGAATACTATGAATAGGTACTAGAATACCGCAGAATAGTAACTTGAATCTAGAATCCCGAATATCGTCAAAGAAAAAGTAGCAGGCATGAATACGAATACAGAAATCATGACTGTATTCTAATACGAATACGAATACCGTAGAAAGTAACTTGAGTAGGATTCAAGCTACTGGGTATTCGAACACTACCCAAGTCTGCCAGGGGCGCGGCCGGGGGAGATAATGCTGGTCGCCGACGCCGCGCCGCCGCCGCCTGTGTAGAAGCACATTTGAAATTTTGAAACGGCGGTGGCTCGTGTTGAAAACACACCGACTATCGGACTTGCAGCTTGGAGTCCACAGCAAAAAAAAATAGTCTTCGAGGCGCCTTGTTTGTAAACAGCCACTTCCATTCTATTTCAATTTGAAAATAAAGACTGGTTGAAAATTTAATCGTAGCACACGTAAAGTAAACAGTGAATTGTAATAATTAAGGATGGAGTTAAATTAGTGAAATAAGGCGTTGCTGTCTTGGACCGATGTGGCTGCAACTGACTGGTTTCCAAAACTATGCGATGTAAATGCAAAAGAAATCGGCTACTCTGCACTCTTAGTTGCAAGGGCTGTAAAGGAGGCTGAACCAACAAAAGGTATGTCTTCAGCAGGGCCGTCTTAAGCGGGCGTGCAACTCGTGCATGGCACAAGGGCGGCCAGATTCAGGGGGCGGCATTTCGGGACAGAAATGCGTTTTTTTCTATATTTTTTGCTTTTTATATTTTACCTCTGCGGCCGCCCCTGAACATTCTGAAATTTGTGTTTGTTTTTTCATATTTTACGCCTGCGGCGCGGCCGCCCCTGAATTTTTTTTTCAAACGGTATGATAAATACCTACCTCTAAAACATGTGAATATGAAATTGGATTTTGCAAGATCGTTGCTAAATTCTTGATTTCTACCAAAGAGCGGTGGAATCGTGATCGATTGTGAGTACAGTACCTAGAAACAGTTTGGTATTCAAGTGTAGTTATTGTTTATTTCTAATAGACACGAGAAGAAGTCAGGCGTCTTATTTTGATGTTATTGTTACGATATCTCGCGTACGGGTTCGAATATAATTGAGACGATTGTTTTAAAACAAACACTGTTTATTTCTGCGTACTACTACAATAAATACACCAACAATTATTCACGCTTGGAATTATATCGCAGGTACTTCGCTTGTTATCACTCGCTATCCGCTCGCATTCCAATTCAATACTGCCGCGAGCTGCCGGCTGATGCCTTATATAAGGCCTCCGAATAATGTTCCCAAGTCTTCTGTCTACTTCCAGAAAATTCCATAGTGCCTGGCATATGCGGTTTCTAGACCATTCCTGAATAATCACACACAACTTCCGCGTGCTTCCCATGTGTTCTGGAATCGGCGCCTCCGCCAAAGTGGACTGATGTGCCTTGATCGAACGTTCGAGTCTCCATTGAGTTTCACATACACGAACGCTCTGGAATGCACCAGATCGCTCCAGACTTCACTGCGATCTAATGGATGGAAGGATCTAGAAAGGTCGAGTGTTTACCAATATGTATGGGGTCGCCGCTCGTAACACTGCCCCCCTCTTAAGCCTGTTCGTCCCGAATAAGGTCATCGTTACTCCCGGAGTAACGTGCAAGGCGATCAAGATGGACAACTTTCATATTGGCTCTCGGGGCTCGCTGGATTCTGTACACGACGTCATTGATCCTCTTAACTACCGTGTACGGTCCTTCCCACGACGAATACAACTTCGGAGACCTTCCCTTCTTGCGTTGAGGACTGTACAACCAGACCAGGTCACCAGCCTGAAATCCCGTGGCGTTCGCCTTCAAGTCGTAACGGGTCTTCATTCGGTCGGTCGCGATTCGAATCCGGTTTCGAACCAACTCGTGGATGTCACACATTCTTTGCCTCAGGTCGTCGACGTATTCGGGGATGTCTTTCGGATCATTCTCCGGCGTGCCAAATTGCAAATCACAGGGGAGGCGAAGCTCTCGGCCAAAAAGAACACGTGCTAGTGTTTCCCCTGTGGTGTCGTGAATGGCAGCGCGATACGCCATCAGGAAAATCGGCAGATGACGATCCCAGTCTCGCTGATGCTCGTCGACGACCTTTGACAGGTGCTGCTCCATCGTCCGGTTGAACCGTTCAACCATTCCGTCGGACCGTGGGTGAAGGGGCGTCGTCCTGGTCTTCTGTATTCCGAGTAGAGAGTAGAGTACAGATACCTTGGAACACGTTGGACTCGAAGTTTCGTCCCTGGTCTGAGTGTAGCTCCAGAGGTACTCCGAAGCGGCTAATTATATTGTCTACTAGCACCCTTGCCACTGTAGAAGCCTCTTGGTTGAGTAGGGCGTACGCTTCCGGCCACTTGCTGAAGTAGTCCATGGCAACCAGGATGTATTTGTTGCCATCTTCCGTTGTCGGGAAGGGGCCAGCCACATCGATCGCGATGCGTTCAAAAGGCGCTCCAACATTGTAAGTCTTCAGCTCCCCTCGGCTGCGAGTTCTTGGTCCTTTGCTGGCCGCACAAACCTCGCACTGGCGACACCATGTTTCCACGTCGTTTCGGCAGTTCACCCAGTAGAACCGCTCGCGCACCGTGGCCAACGTCTTTTTTACCCCAAGGTGCCCTCCAGTGACGCCATCGTGCATCTCCTTCAGGACCTCTCTCACTCTCTTCTTGGGAAGCACGAATTGAACCATCTCCTTCCCATCAGGACTCTCCCAGACCCTCTTCAACAGCCCATTCTCCATCCTCAGAGAATTGCACTGAGCCCAAAGAGCCTTGACTTCGACGTTCCCATTCTGCTGGTCTACCCTCTTGCAGTGCTTACAGTCTTCGTTGCATGGTCTTCGAGAAAGAGCATCCGCGTTGCCATGACTTCTTCCAGGGCGGTGTTAGACCTTGAAGTCATATTGTTGCAGTTTCTCGATCCACCGTGCCAACTGTCCCTCGGGATTCTTCAACTGCAGTAGCCATTTCAGGGCAGCGTGGTCAGTCCTCACCAAAAATTTTCGGCCATAGAGGTACTGGTGAAAGTGATCGACAGCTTTCACTATGGCCAGTAGTTCCCTACGCGTCACGCAGTAGTTCCTTTCAGGCTTGGACAACACCTTGCTGTAGTACTCCACTACTCGTTCTTGGCCCTGCTGGTGTTGTGACAGCACTGCTCCAATTCCGCTGTTGCTAGCATCAGTGTCCAGGATGTACTGTCCTTGAGGAAGAGGGTATGCCAGAATAGGACTCGAGCACAATGCAATCTTCAAAGTCTTGAATGAGTTTTCACATTCCTTGGTCCACAGGAATGGCGCACGGTCTTCAGTCAGTTTGTGCAAGGGCTTAGCAATGTCAGCGAACTTCTCCACAAATCGTCTGTAGTAGGTGCATAAGCCCAAGAAACTTCTGACTTCATGTTGATTTCTTGGTCGCGGCCATTCTCGGACAGCATCCAATTTCGCTGGATCGGTTTCGATTCCTTCAGACGACACAACGTGCCCCAAAAATTTGACTTGCTTCTGGAAGAGCACGCATTTCTTTGGGTTGAGCTTAAGATGTGCACCTCGAAGACGTCGAATTACCTCCCGGAGGTTCTTCAGGTGCTCCTCGAAGGTTCGACCGATGACCATTACGTCGTCCAGGTAGACTAGGCAAGTCTCCCATGTAAGACCTCGCAAAACGCACTCCATTAGACGTTCAAACGTGGCCGGTGCGTTGCAAAGTCCAAACGGCATCACAGTAAACTGATAAAGGCCGCTCCCAGCGGAAAACGCCGTCTTCTCTTTGTCGTCGTTGTGGAGTCCCACTTGCCAGTAACCACTCTTCAGGTCAAGCGTCGAAAACCATCTCGATCCAGACAGCGTGCTCAAAGTGTCGTCAATCCAAGGAAGTGGATAGCTGTCTTTCTTCGTCACATCATTGAGCTTGCGGTAGTCTACGCAAAATCGTGTACTACCGTCTTTCTTTGATCAATGCCCAAAATTACCGTCAAAAAATACAAAACATGGTATCAATAAAATTGACTAAGCTATTTTAACATTTAGAAAGACAACTCCTGCAGAGATATTTAAAATCACGAAAAACCTCAATAGCACCGGTTCTGTAGGGGAAGATGAGATCCCGGTCAAGCTCTTAAAGTTTGTCAATAAGGACATTTGCAAACCATTGTGTTTCGTGCTAAACGAAAGTTGTAGAAGGGTTTTTGAAAAGTATAATATACTCACTCTCACATGTTTGTACATCTACGAATCCGTAATGTCCGTTGCAAGAAATCCTGGCCTTTTTGAGGAATGCACGCGAGAACACAGATATTCCACTAGAAATAGGAGCGATATGAAAACTGCAATACCGAAGTTTGCTTATGTTCAAAGAAGTGTTCACTTCACCGCTGCAAAGATGTATAACAAAATACCGCAATCGATCAGAAGTCTTCCGATACAAAAACTGAAGATTGTTTTAAAGAAAATTCTCATCAAGAAAGCATACTACTCGATAGATGAATATCTCAGTGATACAGCCTTTTTGTAATAATTTTTTATAATATTACGTATTCTAGTCAGATCTTGTGATCCATTGTACTTACCTGATACTGTGATTTGTGCCTTTTTTTTTGTATGTATACCACTGCATGTACTTTTTTTTGCGCTGTCCATCTTTATATATTAAGTATGTACCTCATTTTAAATTGACGGCTCTACACCTCTTTAGGTAAATTATTTTACAATGTAAAATTTATTCGAGTAAATAAATAGATCTATCTATCTATCTATCTTTCTTCGTGACCAAAACAACCGGTGAAGACCATGGGCTCGTCGATTCTTCGATCACGCCTTCATCCAACATGTTTTTCAAGAGCTTCGACACCTCTTCTTGCTTCGCCAATGGTAGGCGCCGGGGAGCCTGTCGGATCGGTGCGGCGTTCTCAGTGTTAATCCGATGTTGGATCACGCTGGTCCTTCCGGTAGGGTTACCTTCCATCGCAAAGGCTGCAGCTTCTTCCTGTATGAATTGCGTCGCAAGCTTCCTCTCCTTGCTATCCAGATGTTTCCAATCAGGCGAGAACATCTCCACTAGCTTTTTCTCTAAGAGCTTGGGAGTCGCAGCCTTTGTCGATATGTCTTCGCAGCGTGAGATCCACTCTACGGGTTCACACTTGCCCAGGGTCTCTCCTTCCTTGATTGTTTTGCTCGTTTTGTTCGGGTTAATGACTCGGATCGGGATTTTTGTCTTGTCCATGTTAATCAATGTCTTGGCCATGATGCAGCTGGCAGCTGTGTCGGGTTCAGCAATGCCGGCGACATGTCCTCCAGGTTGTCCGTTTAGTGTTGCCCACACGATTTTCTCGGAGTTGGCGGCTACACGAACGGTTTCAGCCGAAAGTAGGCGGATTTCTTCAGCGGCCTTCATGGATGTTCTAAGCGCCAATTCTTCGTTTCCGATTTTCAACGTCCGCTGTCCAACATCCAGGATGAATCCGTATTTATCCATCAAGTCCAGGCCAAGTATGAAGTTCCTGGTCGCAACAATGTCAGCGACCAGGAACTTTTCTCGCAGCAGAAACCGTCCAAAGCGAATGGTCACTTCAGCTTCTCCGTACAACGTAGCAGACTCTCCGGTAGCTGTAGTCAAACGAGTGCCGTCCCTCAGTGGCACAATGCGTTGCTTTCGAAGTATCCCTTGGCGAACGATTGACTTCGTGGCTCCCGTATCGATTACGAACACGCAATCGTCCTCGTCAAGCTTTCCACTAAGAAGAAGGCTATTGGGTGACTTTCGCAGCAGTGAGACGGAGTAACTCCTGGGGCATTGAGGACTGCCAGCCAGCGTGCGCCCCTTAGCGCTAGCTGGAATTAGTTTTCCTGATAGCGTCTATCAGGGCTGGGAGTTCTCCGTCCCGGTGTGGAACGGTCACTTGAACTCGACCTTTGCCTGCAGTCCCGAAGCAGATGTCCCGGTTTTCTACAGCCGAAGCAACGCGGTCTTCCTCCAGCTCTTGGCTCGCCTTGGGGTCTGTTCCGAGACATGGCGCTAAGAAGCTCCTCAAACATCTCCTTCACAGATTTTTCGGAAGTATGTGATGCTCCGGATTCGTCAAAGGTCACCTCCCTAAGACGATGAGAGCGCGAAGCATCTTTGGCAGCCTCGATGCGAATAGCTTGAATGAGCGCGTCGCTGTTGTTGGCTGGATTGCTGATCATGACCATCTGACGCAGATCTGGATCTCTTAGTCCGCCCACGAAGGTCTCTTTGGCGATGTCGGCCAAAACATCCGCTGGATGAGCTGGATAGGCCAGGTGAACCAGCCTCAGGACTTCGGATTCGAATTCCTGAAGGCTTTCTCCGCCCTTTTGTGTCCTGGCCTTCAGCTGGGTTTGATGGATTTGCCGCACATGATTGTCCCCATACCGAAGCTCAAGGACCCTCGTCAGCTTGGCAAAGCTTGGTATGAAGTCGAATAAATAAATGATTTTCTCCTTTTGAACGGGTCCGTGGCAAAGGTGTCAGTGAATCCGCCTTTGACGCAAGACTAAATGGCACAGACCTATGGGGTTCGATTCCTCACAGCTGTGCTCACAGCATAGGTCTGGGTGTTGTGTTTGTTAAATTTGGATTTTTCTGTATTGCGATGAATTGAACGTGCCAGGAGAACTACCTACCTATACAGAGTGTCCAGAGTTTATTCGCGGAAACTTTGGAAATCGATAGAGCATCAAAAAATTGGTAGACTTTTCGCCAAACACCCTGTTCAAAAACGAACAATAACGGAGATATAGTCCTTCAAAGTTAAGAGAAAGTTTTTTGCATAACTTTTCAACTTTCCAACCGATTTTGTTCAAGTTTGAACCAAAATCCAATAAAATAAGTCTCTATTGAACCGTAATAATGCATTCTTTCAAACATATTCAGAGGCGAAGATGATAGGGGTACCCTCCCCTTTTTTCCTATTTTTTACTTCCCTCATTTTTTTGGGAATCGTTCAGATTTTTTGATTCTACGTTCAATTTAGAAAAGAAAGTTACTCCTGCAAAATTTAGATTAGAGGATTCTTCTTCGAGATCTTTGGGTTTGAATCTTTGAAAAACATCTCGAAAGCACCACTTTCAAAGATCTAAGAATTAAAATTAAAGAAAACTCATGATTCCTCAGCTGGAATAGGTTTTTCTAGAATTCCTTAGTTGATAAACCACAATTTTTTCTGAAAAAACGAGAAGTTTTTCGAGAAGGGAAAAAAATGGGCTCATTGAAAGTGGAGATTTTGAGATGTTTTCCGAGGTTTCATGCCCTAATTTCTCGAAAACGAAGCCTTCTTTACTAAACTGAACATAGAATTAAAAAATTGGAACAATTCCCAAAGATAATAAGGGAACTAAAAAATAGGGGGAAAAGGGGGAATGCACCCCCTATTATCTTTGCCCCTCAAAGTGTTTGATAGAATGCACTATTATTGTTCAATATAGACTTACTGTAGTAAACTGTGGTCCAAGTTTGAACAAAATCGATTGAACAGTTCGAAAGTTATGCAAAAAAAGATTTTTCAATTCCAACTTTGAAGGGTTATATCTCCGTTATTGATCGTTTTTAGACGGGCTGTTTGGGGAAAAGCCTACACCTATTTTTTGATGCTCTATCGATTGCCAAAGCCAAAGTCACCGCGATTAAACACCGGACACCCTGTATAAAAAGGTGTCCCACAACTCGCGGTCCACAATCAAAGCCAGTTAAGGGAAATGCTTCAAAAAATGTAGACACTACAAAAATGTTAAAAAAGATGAGTTTTCATTTTGGGAGATATGGAGGGTGGAAGGGTGGAGCTTTGCCCCTCTCTTTTTCATTATATGATGATATTGCAATCAAATATTAGGACAGAATTGCACAAGGTTCAAGAGGTCAAATTCCGAAAATATATAGTTTTTATATAAAAACTGAGCTCATTTTCGGGTTCCCGAAATTATAAAAATTAGGGTCGGAGACAGCGCTTCAGTTAGTTCTATGAAGCTTCTATGAAAGAAAAACGGGGAAGTCTGTTTTGATAACTTCAAAATAGCACGTGAGCTGTGTTTATTATTGTTCATAGGCATCAGCGGCTATAAAAGTAGTAAAATATTGATAAGCCGCCTTTTGTGTCCAACACTTGATTTTACACTGGTTTCTAATGTTCACAATCAACACCATTTTTACCTCACAAATCAGTGTTAACGACCTTGAAAAAGTATTCACTCATGGTCTACACACAATAATATTTGCCATTTATTCAAAAGATGCTACTGAAGAAGCTTGGGGCGTAGCCCATGGGTCGACCTAGTATACTATTACTAGTATATGACGAGGTATATAATAATGAAAAAAAATTGCCCTCTATGCTTCCTTTATTCAATAACTCCCTTCAGATCTCTCGAATGTTATTTTAGATGATGGAAACGTAAAAAGCGCCCCAAAATAAGTCGGTTTAGACACGCGACAAGCTTATTTTCAAATCAGATAAAATGTTGCTAAATAGGCGGCCATAATTTTAAAAATGGCGTCTGAAAATGACAAAATGACCGTATCTTATGACGTACAGCCTCAGCGTCATCTCTATCTTTCTTGGCAATATCAAATTGTGTGGAATCGGCATCGGCACCAGAATTGTGAAAATCGGTCAATATTGAAAAAGGTTACTTTTTCCAAGGGGGGTACCCCCGTTCTCCTGAGACCGATTTCCATGTGCTACGGAAAAAAATGTTTGTTAGGGTCTAAGTAACAACTGTGCAAAATGGCTTGCTTGTAGCATCAAATGCCTTTTTTTATGTGTACCTCGGCTACTACTATGAGCTTTCTAAGCTAACAGTTGCCACCCTTGCAATGTACAATTTGAGTCCTCCATTCCGATCACTTTATATATGGTCCTTTTTGCTCAGGAGCTGCAAACTGTCCATTTAGTGCTTCCTATCTAAAGGTGGGATTTGGTTGCGACTGCCGGACGTAGCGTCTTGCCGCGACGTCTAGACGTTAATGACTAGTGCAATGCGTTTTAATAGAAGTGATTTCGTCAACGCTGCGCATCTCAACTGCTCGACGGTCGACCGTCGACGTCTGCGGCCCGACTGCTCAAGAACAAGTTGAGACGTTAGCCGCAGCGTCTCTCATTTCCCCGCAAGCTGCAAGTCAGAAAGTTGCACATATAAACTCACCTGACTTCCAGCTACTTACTGACTACTGATTAAAGTTAGGTATAGCTGCCTGGCGAAAATGTATTGAAATTATAATGTATTGCTGTAAGTATTAAATTATATTGTATTATGAATTGTATTATACAGGTGTTCAAAAGTATCGCATTCCGAGTCCAGAGCCATATTTGGAATCCATTCAAGATGACGAAAGAACAAAGTTTCCAAAATTAGTGACGTTTGTTTTTGAAGATGTGGCGGTAACAAAGGGTGAGACTTCTCTCCTGTCTATTTTCGTAAGTCGAAGTGATTTTGGGAATCTATTTGTGACAGACTAATCAATAAAACTTTTCTGCTACAGGGTGTGCTGCACTGAACTTCTATTTAGTATAAAGGGTGATTTATGCATCTCAAAAACTCGTTTTCCCTCAAAGACGCCACTAAAACTTTTTCCATGGAAACGAAAAAGTCACATCTTGTTCTTAGTTACTTTAGGAACCAATGGAATGACTACGATTAAACCGGAGGACTAAAGCCGTACTGACCTAGCACTGACCCGAATTCCACCTAAAATGGTTGTTTTCTTCCAGCGTTTACAACGGTAGACTAACGCGGTCGACCTATTGTAAAATATAAACTAAAACTAAATTCATTCAAAAACCTAATTTGGGTCAGTCCACGGCTAACAAGAGACCTCACCCAAGCTACTTGGTACTTGTCCGTGATCGTTTACAACATGTGGATTTAATTTATTTCAGTCCAATTTAGTGCTAAGGTCGCGTACTTTAGCCACGGTGTAAACGTAGCCAATATATCTCTAGAGACAATAAGGGTCTGGCCACACATACGCTCCACTCACGCCACACTCACACCACACTCACGCTCCGATCCAGGGACGCTCAAATCCTGAGGGTGGCCACACATGTGCTCCAACGAAATCCACCCGCGCTCAAAATACGGCATGGAAAGTTCAAGCTCTCTCTTAAATAGCCATAGCTCGAAGGCCGTAAGCGATACGGCAGTGATTTTTTCACTGTTGCTCAAGTAAAACCCGCCTATAATTTCTGTATAAATTGTTTTCTATTCACTTATGTAGTTTCTGAAATACATATCATCAAACATGAAGATCGCACCACGAAAGTTTTTCGGCATCAAGAGCACCGCGCTCAAGCCGATGGAGCGCCGCGCTCAAAAGCAGCACGCTTTGACTTAAATTCCCATAGCTCGAAGACCGTGAGCGATACAGCAGTGATTTTTTTACTGGTGCATGAGCCAAACCCGCCGATTCGTTCTGTATCAATCGTTTTCCATTTACTTATGTAGTTTCTGGAATATATCAACATACATGAAGGTCGCACAAAAAAGTTTTGCCGCAAAACAGAAAAACTTCAGCATGCGGGGACCGTCATTAAATTTTCAAAATAAGTACATACATATGCGAGAACTAAGAAAGAAAAAACTCGAAATAAATTTTGAGAACTGGAATCACTCAAATCGGACGCTCCGTTGGCGAGATAGAATTTTTTTAAGTTGAAGGTAAGTTGAAACTGAAAAATCGACATCTCCGAATTCCAGGCAAAATGAGCTTTTGGGTAGAACATGTTTTTATGTGGCCAAATTTGTGCCAGGCAGGTTAGTCCCCAAGGATCTCCTCTACGACATATCAAAAGTCCTCGAGAATCCCGTGTCTGTTTGTCTACTTTTTACGGCCTTTTAACCCTAAGTAAGAATATCACGTACTTTATAACATGATTCAAAACTTATTGACGTAAGCAAGCTTCATAGCACAGTGGGAGAGGGTTTGCTAACCAGTTGGAAGGTCGGAGGGTCGAATCCCGTCAAAGGCAACTTTTTTTTTGACGGAATTGATACTTACCTTCTCAAAAAGTCGTACAAAATTGAATCCTACTCAATTCTAATCATATCTTACTGTTTCGCAAGTACTGTGAGTACGATCGCGCGAATTTTGAGTTTTTCTCCCTAGAAAAAAATGCGGATTTCTAACTTTTCATCTCCCGAATAGATTTTCTCAATTTTTTTTTGAGGAAACAAAATCAAGAACATTTTCCGACAATTTCAGTGAAAATCTGTGCAATTTTCCCCACTAGAAAACGCAAAATCGGCTGGTTTAGTGAAACCGGAATCAAATAATGTAGCTCAAGATGGAGCCCTATAACTAACGATTGTGACAATGAGAATATTTGGAAAAAGCTTTGAGGTTGTTCCGGAAAATTCAAATTTTCCAGGAATTTTTTTCAATTTCATCTTCAATTATTATGCAAGATGCTTCCAATTTTTTTCAGTTTTTCTCTCAAATTCCAACTTCCCACCCGAAGCGATGTCTCGTACAAAAATTTCCATCCGTTCCTTGCTACTCGTCGGGAAAACTTTGAGGTGACACACAGATTTTTTTCACGACTAAGTAGAGATTTATTTATATATTAATTATTTGTTAAACAATACACATGTTACCTCGTAGTGTCTGCCTATACCCAGTTTTCTTGACGAATGCAGTGAATAATTGAATAAATAAATAAATGTGTAATTGAAGTATCGCTTCCGATTTCCACAATTTTCGCTCGGGAAGCTGCTAGACTTCAAAAAAAGGAGCAATAATGCAGCAGTTGACACAACAATCGTAGAACGATTTGTATAGGAAGATACCTACGGGGCAGAAAGTTATTAATTAGTCCTTCCAACTACTGCTAGTCCGGCGGCTCAATAATAATGATAATATGTTTATTCACGCCATAAGCTTACACAACATAGAATTAACATTATGACATCATCAACGTTTTCAAATGAAATTTTTGAGGGATGGAGCCGTTCTCAATTTTCACCAGGGGGGAGGGGGGCGGAAGACGTGGTTGTTCTAGCGCTTTGTGTCATAACAGATTTTTCATGTGGTGTAAGGTATGTACGTGTAGGTAGGTACCTCTTTCTTCTCTTGGGAGGGGGGGGAGAGAGGTACCTACCTACACGTACATACCTTACACCACATGAAAAATCTGTAATAGATAGGTATACAGGGTGTTTCAGGGATGATAGCAAAAAATTCAACTGTGCGGGTAGATCTCGTCAAAATATGGCGAAAACCTATATACCATTTTGCAAAGTTCGGCCTAATGACGAAGATAAAGACCTCCAAAGTTCTCTTTTTTCGGATTTCAAAAATTTGTAACTCAGGAACGTTTTGACAAATTTAGCTTTAATTTTGCATAAGCTGGTTTGTCATAATCATCTATCAACCTGCTAAATTTGGAAAGAATCCAATCAGTGGCGTAGAAATTATGAGGGGTCACCTCAAGTCAACTTTTCTTCGGATGCTTCTAAATTAATTATTGACGGAACGGATGGAAATTTTTGTACAAGACATCGCTTCGGGTGGGAAGTTGGAATTTGAGAGTTAAACTGAAAAAAATTGGAAGCATCTTGCATAATAATTGAAGATAAAATTGAAAAAAATTCCTGGAAAATTTGAATTTTCCGGAAAAACCTCAAAGCTTTTTCCAAATATTCTCATTGTCACAATCGTTAGTTATAGGGCTCCATCTTGAGCTCCATTATTTGATTCCGGTTTCACTAAACCAGCCGATTTTGCGTTTTCAAGTGGGGAAAATTGCACAGATTTTCACTGAAATTGTCGGAAAATGTTCTTGATTTTGTTTCCTCAAAAAAAAATTGAGAAAATCTATTCGGGAGATGAAAAGTTAGAAATCTGCATTTTTTTCTAGGGAGAAAAACTCAAAATTCGCGCGATCGTACTCACAGTACTTGCGAAACAGTAAGATATGATTAGAATTGAGTAGGATTCAATTTTGTACGACTTTTGGAGAAGGTAAGTATCAATTCCGTCAAAAAAGAACTTGCCTTTGACGGGATTCGACCCTCCGACCTTCCAACTGGTTAGCAAACCCTCTCCCACTGTGCTATGAAGCTTGCTTACGTCAATAAGTTTTGAATCATGTTATAAAGTACGTAATATTCTTACTTAGGGTTAAAAGGCCGTAAAAAGTAGACAAACAGACACGGGATTCTCGAGGACTTTTGATATGTCGTAGAGGAGATCCTTGGGGACTAACCTGGCACAAATTTGGCCACATAAAAACATGTTCTACCCAAAAGCCCATTTTGCCTGGAATTCGGAGATGTCGATTTTTCAGTTTCAACTTACCTTCAACTTGAAAAAATTCTATCTCGCCAACGGAGCGTCCGATTTGAGTGATTCCAGTTCTCAAAATTTATTTCGAGTTTTTTCTTTCTTAGTTCTCGCATATGTATGTACTTATTTTGAAAATTTAATGACGGTCCCCGCATGCTAAAGTTTTTCTGTTTTGCGGCAAAACTTTTTTGTGCGACCTTCATGTATGTTGATATATTCCAGAAACTACATAAGTAAATGGAAAACGATTGATACAGAACGAATCGGCGGGTTTGGCTCATGCACCAGTAAAAAAAAACGTGAGTGCGTGACCATAGTCACCCTCGGAAGAAGTGAAACTTCTATACATATGAATCAATCAGCAAACAACGTTCGAAGAGGTGTTCTTTTCGTACTCCCGCTCCGCTCCCTCACGGTTTGTATCATCTTGTTTTTCTTATTATCAATCTTATTATTATTATTATTAGTCACTCAAAGGGCAGAGTACTTTCGACATGATTTTTTCACGATTAGACTTCTTTCATTTCTTTCCTCGCTGCGCTCGGCAGTGGAGAGCCCCACCAAATGCGGGAATGAAAAGAATCCTTCGAAATTCAACTTAATTATTATATTACCGCCCCTATGACTTGCCGCCTGCCGTACGCTCGCCTGCGCGCCGGAACACACTGCACGCCTGCTAGGCCCGGCCCTGAATATACCTCCCTATCCCTATAATAAATCACATCCGCTCGAATCTATTCAAGCCAAGTCGAGAGCCATTCTTGTCGGGCCAACAGTACGACAACACGAAGAGCAGTCCAGTGTCGGCGATTAGTAAAAAATAGAACCGAACGCGGCGAACGCTGCAACAGCTTATTCTTTCATTTCCTGGGACGACGCTGGTCACCCCAAGGTCAGACAAGACAACGTTACAGCACATCGTTACAGGCGTTCGTTACAACCACTGATGCTATGAAGCAATTTCACTCCCATGTGTGGTTCTGCGTTAGTGGTGTGTTGTGATCTAGGCGCGAGAATAGCAGTTTCACTTCAAAAATCACTGCTGTATCGCTCACGGTCTTCGAGCTATGGGAATTTAAGTCAAAGCGTGCTGCTTTTGAGCGCGGCGCTCCATCGGCTTGAGCGCGGTGCTCTTGATGCCGAAAAACTTTCGTGGTGCGATCTTCATGTTTGATGATATGTATTTCAGAAACTACATAAGTGAATAGAAAACAATTTATACAGAAATTATAGGCGGGTTTTACTTGAGCAACAGTGAAAAAATCACTGCCGTATCGCTTACGGCCTTCGAGCTATGGCTATTTAAGAGAGAGCGTGAACTTTCCATGCCGTATTTTGAGCGCGGGTGGATTTCGTTGGAGCGCATGTGTGGCCACCCAAAAAATGAGCGTCCTTGGAGTGGAGCGTGAGTGTGGCGTGAGCGCATGTGTGAACACATTTGCCAAATCCTATGTAAAATAATAGTTTTGAATTTGGAGCGGAGCGTGAGCGTGGTGTGAGTGTGGTGTGAGTGGAGCGTATGTGTGGCCAGACCCTAAAAAACTGAATTGTTGTGATTCATGGTCCACCCTGTATCGTAAACAGAAATTCAGCGCACGCCCACTTGTTACTAATTTTCACTGTTTAGTCTATCACAAACAGTTCCTCACAATCACTTCAAATAATTAAAATAGAAGACAACGTGTTCCCACCCTTAAACCCCCCCCATATCTTGAAAAAATTATTACTCAAAAAAAATTGTCGTGTTCTTGGGTGGATTCTTTGTACCACTCTGGACTTGGATTGCGATACTTTTAAGGTAGTCTGTACCTACATATTGCATATTGATAAAATATATATTCCTTGTTATGAGGAAACAGTGCTAGTGCCAAAGAGCTTGTTTACGCGAGGCTTAGCAGAGATTTTAACAGTGGTTAGTTAGGAGTGTTTACGCGCGCCGACCAAAATGACAGCCGACAGCCCCTTAACCTGGGCCGCTATTCTTGAATCGTGTGAGAAAAGTCCCTGGGAGTAAAATCCATTCCGCAGTACACTGATGTAGCGAATGTTGCCTAAAATCGTGGTTTTAGGCAACATTCGCAAATCGCATGGTAGGTAGAAACCAGGGTAAAGGTTAGGTAAAAACCACGATTTTAGGCAACATTCGCTACATCAGTGTACTGCGGAATGGATTTTACTCCCAGGGACTTTTCTCACACGATTCCAGAATAGCGGCCCAGGGAGACATCTTTTGAAGAAGTGTCAAAACGAAATTTAACCATAACCACATTTTCTAGAGATCATAACAAAAGATGGTTAATCATCAATTATCAATTTTAATAAACTGGTGCTCACGGGTCATCCAACATCCCACCCAACCCATAAATCTGCTTTAAATCCAACCGATTTCTGGTTTGCACATGCGTCGTAACGTGCATGGGCGTTTACGTGCGATTGCCAACACTTGTTTGCTTACTAAATGCAATTTAAAATCACATTTAGCTAAGCTTAACAGCTGTTGCGAAACTTGCGTTTAGAGGTGTTTATGCGGACGAGAACATTGATGTTACGGACCTTACCACCAGTTTTAAACCTCGCGTAAACAAGGCCAAAGAAAACGACTGCCGGCCGGTGCGTCCGGACGTCGCGGCGAGACGCTACGTCCGGCAGTCGCAACAAAATCCCATCTTAAGCTTTCCCATTTTCCATTCAAAATAAGTTTCGTACTTTCACCCTTATATTCCAAATAGCCCTAAACTCCGTCCGGAGGCGGAGTTGCATGCTCAAAGGTACTGGCACCAGGTATCTATATAGGTACAAGGTACATGTACGTTAATTTCTGAATCATAATTAGGTAAGTCATTGACCACATGCACGTGGCGTGGTGATTACGAAACACAAGCAAACTTGTTAATAAATATTGAGTAGTGTGACCAGATCTTGTGGCAGTTTCATCGGTTTCGTGTCCAAAAAACGTCATCAGGTGGTCATGGCGTCACAAAATTTTCAAGATAATACCGTTATTATGCAACCTTTTATTCATATCCATGAAGGTACCTACTGCAGCAGTCAGCAGCTTTTGAATTCGCGCTGCCTGTTCCGTGTGGATTCCCGCAGCTTGCACGCGTTGAAAATTATCTTCGATCTCTGTATACCTCGCCGTAAGACAATCTCTTGGACTTGGTGTGCCTACATAGTCCGGACGTTAACGGCAAAAAATCAGGGGTACCTTGCACTTTTATACCAAACATTGAAACTTTCCATGTCTGTTACTGAGACCACCTTGGACCAATCTGGATGTGGGGACATCGGCGCAAATCGTGCAGACACTTTATACATAGTGGAGTAGAAAAAATTTGTTGGAAAATCGTAAATCTTGAACCATAACCGATGGACGTATGTAAATCAGGATATTGATGACAGATTTCATGCTCATGAAGAGGCTTGCCACGAGTTGACATAGGGTTAGCCCACCGGCTCAGTGGAGTGGGAGGGGTTCTTGAAGTGATGGTAAAAAAATGCAAATTAAAGGGCGCCACCTGTAAAGTACTAACCCAGTGTTAGTTACAGGGCTAAGAAAACTCGAGTGGTAATTATGTTTTAGGAGTATAATGAAGCGAATATTGTATGGGTGAATAACACAAGTAGGTAACAACCAAATAAATGAAATAACGCAAATCCGAGAATTTAAATCAACGCAAAACGCAAAAGAACTATAAGTTGCAACAAATTAGATAAAGGGGTTTATCGTAATAATTTTGACTTAATAAATAAGGTAGTTCGAACTAACCTGCACAAAAGGATATGATATTATAATTTCAAGTTTACGGCAGATATCAGGTGGTTGTGTAGTTATTTAGATGTCGAGATAATTTATTAAAGATGGTAAAGTTGAGTAATACGTCATAATGGGCTCACGCGCTTACTACTCGTCGATCGTGGAAGCTGATGGTTGAGAATGACGGTATCGACGACGGTCCAAGAGGATGGACTTGGTGCAAATTCGGAACCACAGCACTTGGAAGCTGATGCCAAAATATGTGGAGTTTATACGGAACTTATGTGGGATTTATGCGTGGAACTGAAGACCTTAAAATAAAATACATAAGCCCCTGATGATGCGTTTCTGCGTTTCATGATGTTCTACCTTTTCCAGACTCGGATGACTGCTCAGTTTTTCGTAAAATAAATAATAATTGACTCCAATACGGTATATTTACAAGTTTGGGCTTGGTAGTCTGCGATACGGCCTAATATACAAAAAGATAATGACGAACTCCGAGGGTTCACCGATAGAATATTCAACTTACAATTTAGCGATGACTAGCCTAGTCCACAAAATGGTGGCGAAAGTAGTTTGATACGGAATCTTCCCCGCTCTAAACGAAATTTCAACTATTTCTTCAACGGTACTGTTCGAGGAGATTAGTTCTGGACGAGAAATTACTTGGGAAGATCCCTGAAGCTCGCAGCTTGCTTTATTCGCGTCCAGTTCCGTCAGTTTCAAAATCTACTCTGTTTTTTTTTTCGGACTCGCGCTTATCAGTCTTTTTTCCTCGCGGCAAAATACTTCTATTATTTACAAAAAGTACGCTAAAACCTTCGTTTAAACCATAGGCGGGTACTCAGGAATAATCATACATTTCAGACCGTCACACACCCCTCCAACCCAAAGAAGGAATCCCATTTCTTCTCTAAAACTAAAATAAATTACTCAATAAAAGGAAAACCCGTAACCCCTAAACTTGATTACTATTTACAAAGATTTACCTACATAATTAATTACGTGATACCGGGATTGAACACATAATCCAAGTTCTCTTCAATGCCAGATTTCAAGTCTTTAGCATGCCATATCCCAGATTCTTTTCCGGCCTCATCACGCAAGTGATAAGTCCATGGGGACAACTTTTTCCAAATAACAAATGGGCCAACATATCTCGGCGCCAATTTGACCATATACCCCTTGGCTTGATCTGAAAGTGTATAATTCTTCCGCCACACGGAATCACTTACTTTAAATTCATGATTTCGCCGTCGGAGATCGTAGTGCTTTTTAGTCTTAAGGTGCGTTCAGTCAGCTTATTTAGTCGCTGTTTTAGTTTTAGTCGTTGTCGTAACAGAGAAGAGCGTTCATACAGCAAGATTTAGTCGTAAGAATTGACCAATAGGAGCTCGAATGATACTGCGCGAGCCTTCATCTTCATACGGTCCGTGTTCATAATGGGTAGTAATTATATAAAAAGTCGTAAAAAAAATAAGCATAAATAAGTATTTGCTTACATTTATGAGGAGTACAACTCCTCTGAAATCGAAGCAAATGCTTATGCTATTTTTTTATTGATACATACAACCCATTACCATCACCATCCATGCTCATACCTTATACCGGTAATTACGCAACCTGCAAGTCGGCATCTTACGACAAAGTTCGGAATTCTTACGACTAAAATTAAAACTAAAACTCTGTATGAACGCCGCATATATGACGCGTGCTTTCTATTTTCAAATTTACGACAACGACTACGACTAAAACTAAAACCAAGCTGACTGAACCCACCTTTTACGGAAGCTCGTTTTAGTCTATCTTTAACCTCGTTATACAGGGTTCTGAATTGCGTTTCTCTGTGTAGCATTCGCGCATCTAGATCATTATTTGAATCATCTGCCTCAACATCAATATTCATCTTGTCTCGCTTCCCGCTTAGTACCATTTCTCGACCAAAAACAATCTTGAAAGGAGTAAAACCCGTAGTTTCACATATTTGTGTTAGTAAAGCACATGTAATTTGTGATAAATTTTTATCCCACGCCTCATGCTCTTTTTGAATGTAGCAACGCAACATTGTGCCGATATTTCTATTTGTACGTTCGGTTGGGTTACTTTGGGGGCGATAAAGCGGGGTGAACGAAATTTCAACACCGTAAGATGACATAAGGTCGGAAAATTTGTTGGAGCGGAACTGTACTCCATTATCGACAATGATTCTAGATGGTGCGCCAAACATCAACAATACATGTTCCTCAATTGCGCGACATACGTGATTTGCAGTAGATTCGCGAAGAGAGACAATCACGGGAAATTTGCTGAAGTAATCAACAACGACTAACAAGTATTTATGTCCTCGAGTAGACCTAGGAAATGGTCCCATTAAATCCGCAGAAATCTGTTGCCATGGGCGATCTGGTATTTTATGTGGAACCATAAGTCCACACGGTTTTGTCTGTTCAGGCTTACATGCCTTGCAAATCTTACAATTCTTCACATATTTGGAGACAAATGAACGCATTTTGGGCCAATAATGGCTACGCGCGATTCGGACATAGGTACATAATACACCGGGATGACCTGCGGTGGCTGGATCGTGATGTTCCGATACTAATTTGTGACGTTCCTCGCGTGGAACAACATATTTCCAGTCGTCACATTCGTCAGAAAGGCCCGGAATATTACGACGATTCCGCACGAACTTTAACAGTTTTTGCCCGTCTACACGGTAGTTTGAGAAACGGATCGGATCATTCATCACACGCTTTCTGAGATCGTTATACCACCCGTCATTGACCAGCAGCTCCGGAAGAACTTGAATCTCGTCAACAGATTCCACAGGCACTGTTCTGGAGAGCATGTCGGGAACGACATTAAGTTTGCCGGCTCTATGAATGATGGTATAGTCGAACCCTTGTAACCGTAAACCCCAACGCGCTAATCGACCTTTAGGCTCCTTAAGATTATTAAGCCACACCAACGAATACTGTTCCGTTATGACAGTGAAGTGTGAAGCTTCAATATAAGGCCTAAATCGCTCGATACTGAACAAAACCGCGAGGCATTCGAGTTCAACGGTGGAATAATTGCGTTCGGCTTTACTTAGTGACCTGCTCAGATATGAGACTACTCTTTCCCCGTCTTCATGTTGTTCAGTCAATACTCCCGATATTCCACAAGAACTCGCATCCGTTTGGATAACGAAGGGTAGCTCAAACCTAGGGCAAGCGAGAATAGGAGCCGAAATAAGTCTTTCCTTTATTTCACGGAACGCGTTCTCCTGATCTGAACCCCATTAAAACTTGACAGACTTTTTTAATAATTTCGACAACGGAGCAATAAGTGATGAGAACCTGGGTATGAACCGTCTGTACCATGATGCTGTTCCGATCAGTTCGCGAACCTGTCTTACGGTGGTAGGTGTAGGAATCCTTAAAATTGCTTCGACTTTACCGGGATCGACATCAAGACCATTTTTGTCCACTATGTACTATGTAGCCAAGGTATCTGAGGCTTGGGCGGGAAAATTCACATTTTTCTCGCGACAACGTTAAGCCCGCATCCGAAATACGTTTGAGAACATCTTTTAAGACGGTAATGTGTTGATCAAAAGTCTACGTTACGATCACGACATCGTCTAAATAAACAAATACATATGGCTCGAGACTAGGTGGAATAATTCTGTCGATGAAACGTTGAAAAGTAGCCGGTGAATTGTGAAGACCGAACGGGAGAACTTCAAATTGAAATAGGCCACGACGAGGGATAGTAAAGGCAGTGTATTTTTTTGACGATTCTTCGAGCGGGATCTGCCAGTAAGCCGATTTAATATCTAATGAAGTTAGATACTTGGCATCACGTAATTTGTCTAGAATCCCATTCACTTGTGGCAGCGGATACGCGTCTCGTTCTGTAACTTTGTTTAAACCTCGGAAGTCTACAGAAAATCTGTAACTCCTGTCCTTTTTAAGTACCATGACGATTGGAGAGCTCCATCCGCTATCAGAGGGCTCAATCACATCACTGGCTAACATTTTATCTACTTCCTCGTCAATAAATTTTTGTATCATCGGGGACACGTTGTAGTACCTTTGTTTTATAGGTTCCGATTTAGTTTTTATAACGTGCTGCACAAGACTGAGACTGGTACGACCGAGGGTTTTTACATTTCAGACCGTAACAGGCTGCAAACAGTTTTGAAATATGTCGAGGCGTTCCCGAAATACACTGGAAAAAGTGAAACTTCCTTATTATTTTTCTTTTTCCAATAAATCAGTTGTTTTTGGAGATATCGAGCTGCAACTTGATATTCCGCCAAACAATCATGTTCTTGATGAAACGCGATGTGGGGACATCGATAAAGCCTGCTAGATTAAATACTAAGATCTTTTTTCCCATCGAGAGTGCCATCTTCAAATTGCCCTTCGTGAAATTGTTGAAAAAACAACAGGTGACGACTTTGTTGGACAAACACGATCGTTTTATAATGAAAAACCAGGTCCTGAATTGCGCCAGTGACCTCTTCGCCGAAGAAACGTTATCAAGTCAGTTTTTCTTGATTTCTCTTCACTTACGTGACAGTCATGACCAAATGGAACTTTGGATCGATAAGATGTTTGCGATATTAAAATTCACATTATTTTGTGAAGCCAGTCACTAAATTCCATCATCATCAGCCAAGTGGAGTTCTTTTGGCAAACAGTTCAACAAAAACTTTGCTCCAATTTTTGTGAAAAACGCAAAAACGGTAGTGTCACGTTGTCGCCTCAAACCCGATTGAAGAAAATCTATTACCAAAAATGCCACCAATTGACACCAAAAGAGTTCGGAGAAATGTGCTCTGTAGTTTGAAGCTTAACCGAAATGTATTGTTCCATCTTAGTTCTGCAGGAGCGATGTCAAAAATGTTGCTACAGCTCATCTTTGAGACGTTTTTTGTTGAATGTGGCCAGAAACGCTTCAAAGATAAGCTGTATCAACATTTTTGACGTCCCTCCTGCAGAACTAGGATGGAACAACCCATTTCGGTTTAGCTTCAAACTACAGAACACATTTCTTTTCTTCGACCTCTTTCAGTATCAATTGGTGGCATTTTTGGTAACAGATTTTCTTCAATCGGGTTTGAGGCGACGACGTGACCCAGCGTTTTTGCATTGTTCACAAAAATCGGGACAAAGTTTTTGTTCAACTGTTTGCCAAAAGAACTCCACTTGGCTGATGATGATGAAATTTAGTGACTGGGTCCATAAAATAATGTGGATTATAATATCGCAAACATCTCAATGATGTAAAGTTCCATTTGGTCATAACTGTCACGTAAGTGAAGAGAAATCAAGAAAAACGAACTTGACAACGTTTCTTCGGCGAAGAGGTCATTGGCGCAATTCAGGACCTGGTTTTTCATTATGAAACGATCGTGTGTGTCTAACAAAGTCGTCACCTGTTGTTTTTTCAACAATTTCACAAAGGGAAAAAAGTTGAAGATCTTAGTTTTTAATCTAGCAGGCTTTGTCGATGTCCCCACATCGTGTTTCATTAAAAACATGATTGCTTGTCGGAATATCAAGCTGCAGCTCGATATCTCCAAAAACAACTGATTTATTGGAAAAAGAAAAAAATGAAGAGGTATCACTTCTCCCAGCGTATATCGGAAACCCCTCAAGATATTTTGAAACTGTCTGCAACACCTTCATGAGCATGAAATCCTTCATCAATATCCTGATTTACATACGTCCATCGGTTATGGTTCAAGATTTACCATCTTTCAACAGTTTTTAGCGCATTTTCCATCTTGATGAAAATCGCTATTGCAACCGCTTTGTCCGTCCGTCCGTTCCTCGAACTCCTCCCAAACTAGACGACCTAGCTTTCTAATTTTTTCGCTGTTACATAGCTGCCGCTCCCAAAGGAGGGCTAGGCTATATTGGATGTCTATATTGCGCCGCCAACATAGAGAAAACCGCCCCCGATAAACTTTAAATAACATAATATTGCACTTTCTACCAGACCTGATGCTCTGGTGTTCTCATTTTTTGAATAATAAATAGTTGCCACTTATAAACGTAAGCCAAGAAACATTCCGTCATGAATATGCGCCGCCGACATGAAAAAACTGCTAAAAACCGCCCCCAATCACTTTAAAATGAAAAACATAAACCCGAAAACATAGCGATCTGATTCTTTCGGTATATAAATAGCTGACTAAAAATAGGAAAGGATAGGCTACTTTTGGTTAGTCGCCGCCCCCAGATTCCACCCCCAAACGATAAAAAGTGCAACTTTCACAAATGTTACTGATTGAGATGTTCCCTTAAACATTTAGAAACTGCCAACTCAAATTGTGCAACATTTGCTCAGCCGAACGCTGCCGCTCCCACACGCCGCCCCCAAAGTAAGAGATAAATGAAAAACATGAATCCAAAGACATAGCGATCTGAGTTTTTCGCTATATGGATAGCTGACTGAAAATGGAAAAGGATAGGCTACTTTTCATATGGCGCCGCCTCCAGCTTCCGCCCCCAAGACAAAAAAGTGCAACTTTCAACAATTTTCACTGATTTAGCTGATACTGTTACCTCGAACACTTAGAAACTCTTGACTCAAACTATACAAGAATTCCTTTGCCAAACTCTGCCGCTCCCACTTGCCGCCCCCAGAGTGAGAGATAAATGTAAAACATGAACCTGAAGACATAGCGATCTAATTCTTTCACTATATTGATAGCTGACTGAAATTGGAAAAATATAGGCCACTTTTAATTAGCCGCCGCCTCTAACTGCGCCTCCAACTGCCGCCTATAAGCAAAAAAAAATGCAACTTTCACAATTTTCACTGATTGTCATATTTCACTCACATTTAGAAACTCCCAACTCAAACTGTGCAACAGTTACTTTGCCGAATGCTGCCGCCCCCACACGCTGCCCTCAAAGTGAGAGATGAATGAAAAACATAAACCCGAAGACATAAGGATCTAATTCTTTCGCTATATGGATAGCTAACTGAAAATGGGAAAGAATAGGCTACCTTTGGCATGGCGCCGCCTCCAACTTCCACCCTCAAAAGAAAAAAATGCAACTTTCAATAATTTCCACTGAATTACATTTTAATGTTACCTCAAACATTCAGAAACTCCCAACTCAAACTGTGGAAGAATTTCTTTGCCAAACTCTGTCGCTCCCATACGCCGCCCCCAAAGTAAGAGATGAATGTAAAACATAACCCTGAAGACAAAGCGATCAAATTGTTCCGCTATATAGATAGCTGACTAAAAATGGGAAGAGATAGGCCACTTTTGATTAGTCGCCGCCTCCAGCTCCCGCCCCCAAACAAAAAATGCAACTTGCACAATTTTCACCGATTGTCATATTTCCATAAACATTTAGAAACTCTTAACTCAAACTGTGCAACAGTTACTTTGCCGAATGCTGCCACCCCCACACGCTGCCCTCAAAGTAAGAGATAAATGGAAAACATGAACCCGAAGACATAGCGATCTAATTCTTTCGCTATATGGATAGCCGACTAAAAATGGGAAAGAATAGACTACTGTTAATTAGTCGCCGCTCCCAGCTTCCGCCCTCAAACAAAAAAATATTATCATGAGTGAAAGAATTTTCATTCAAATCTATTTCATTGCAAGTACCCCATTCTGATAACACAATATCACAATGAGTTCCGAATGAAGAAAGTGGGCAAGGAATGGTGTTTCTCCTTCAACCAAATTTCTTTACGTTCACAATATGTCTCTTTGAGAAAATGCGCTACTGAGACTCACGCACGTGAAGGCATACTCACTTGTTTCTACTTCACCCTGGATAAAGTGTCTGCACGATTTGCGCCGATGCACACAGGCGGAATTTGAAAAAATCGTGGACAAAATTAAATTTCAATTTTTTTCAACTGTTTTTGCATATTTAAGCTTTAAAATAGCTAGATAATATGAAGTTCATTACAAATTATCCCATTTTTTTTGTCAACAGAAATAAAATAAATTTTTTAGAACGTCGCGTAGAAGAACTCGTGGAAAAATTATTTCATAATAAATGATTTTTTTTGACACGAACCTAACCAAATCTAGTTAAGAATTCAGTATATTGTGGATATCCATTCAAGGATCAAATAATCCCTATAGCTAAATTTCATTTAATTGATTCCGAGTTCAGCGAATAGGGCGGAAAGAAGGAGTATTGTGTATTTCCAGTTATTCGGCAAAATTTTTGTTATTTACGTAACTGGTTGAGTAACTGGTCCAATACAACCTTCAGATTATAGGAAAAATAGTGGAAAAAAGTCTCCTTGAGTTGATGAAGGTAATAAGATGAAGTCTTAAAATTTGATGACTTGACATCCCCCAAAACAGCTCTGTTCAAAATGAAGAGATTTTCTCACTATCTTTCCTTTTCCAGTTTCGCTACTTTCGAGGATCATTCACATTATTTTTTTGGTTTCCGGTGACAAGTTCGGTCGTCACATCCTGAAACTTGTTTAATTTGGCTTAGCAAATCCCTCTCTTATCCATGAAGTTACGAACTTGACAAGTTTGTAAGATACAAACTAGCTCATTTTTGCTACGGTTATGAACTCTGATCGGTAACCTAAAATTAAAGTACATAATAGGTGGAGAAAAACTGAGTTTGTGTCTTGGTAGCCCTGAATTGAGGTATACATACCATACAGACTGTTACACTTTTTTTGTCGATATTTGGGAGAATAGTAGAGTAGTAAAAAATAAGTGGACTCAAAAAAAAAAGTTTTGAAAATGTTTTTTCTTTGTTATAACTCCAAATTTAATTACTGAATTTCGACCAAATTTGGCACACGTCTTGAATTGATGTATGCCCACAAGCTGGTCGTATTGATTTTTGTCACATTTGGAAAATCGTAACTTTTTATTTTTCCATTTTTCGTTTTTTTTTTTGCGGAAGTACTTATCCTCAGATGCTCTACCATCTTCTAAAACATTGACGAAAAAAGTAAAACACCCTGTATAGGAGAAGCCGTTCAAGAGGAATCAGTTTTCAAATTTTGCTTAAAATGAAGTGGTGCGTTATTTTGCGATTTTATGCGTTCCAAAGTTGACAAAAAAATTTGTTCCTCACAATATAGCAAATTATAGCGAAAAATGTTGCCAGGCGCATTTACAGTATACCTTTTGGCTTATAAAAATATAACAAGTGAGTATGCCTTCACGTGCGTGAGTCTCAGTAGCGCATTTTCTCAAAGAGGCATATTGTGAACGTAAAGAAATTTGGTTGAAGGAGAAACACCATTCCTTGCCCACTTTCTTCATTCGAAACTCATTGTGATATTTTGTTATCAGAATGGGGTACTTGCCAATGAAATAGATTTGAATGAAAATTTTTTCACTCATCAATATTTTTTTGTTTGAGGGTGGGAGCTGGGAACGGCAACTGATGAACAGTAGTCTATTCTTTCCAATTTTTAGTCGGCTATCCATATAACAAAAGAATTGAATCGCTATGTCTTCGGGTTTATGTTTTCCATTTATCTATTACTTTGAGGGCAGCGTGTGGGGGTGGCAGCATTCGGCAAAGTAACTGTTGCACAGTTTGAGTTAGGAGTTTCTAAATGTTTAAGGAAATATGACAATCAGTGAAAATTTTGAAAGTTGCATTTTTTTTTGTTTGGGGGCGGGAGCTGGAGGCGGCGACTAATAAAAAGTGGCCTATCTCTTCCCATTTTTAGTCAGCTATCTATATAGCGGAACAATTAGATCGCTATGTCTTCAGGGTTATGTTTTACATTTATCTCTTACTTAGGGGGCGGCGTGTGGGAGCGGTAGAGTTTGGCAAAGAAATTCTTCCAGTTTGAGTTGGGAGTTTCTGAATGTTTGAGGTAACATTAAAATGTAAATCAGTGGAAATTATTGAAAGTTGCACTTTTTTCTTTTGGGGGTGGAAGTTGGAGGCGGCGCCATATCAAAAGTAGCCTATTCTTTCCCATTTTCAGTTAGCTATCCATATAACGAAAGAATTAGATTGTTATGTTTTCGGCTTTATGTTTTTCATTCATCTCTCACTTTGAGGGCAGCGTGTGGGGGCGGCAGCATTCGGCAAAGTAACTGTTGCACAGTTTGAGTTGGAAGTTTCTAAATATAAGGGAAATATGACAATCAGTGAAAATTGTGAAAGTTGCATTTTTTTGGCTTGAAGGCGGCAGCTGGAGGCGGCGGCTAATTAAAAGTGGCCTATCTTTTTCCAATTTCAGTCAGCTATCAATATAGTGGAAGAATTAGATCGCTATGTCTTCAGGTTCATGTTTTACATTTATCTCTCACTGTGGGGGCGGCGTGTAGGAGCGACGGAGTTGTGAAAATTGTTGGAAGTTGCACTTTTTCTATTTTGGGGGCGGAAGCTGGAGGCGGCGCCATATCAAAAGTAGCCTATCCTTTCCCATTTTCAGTCAGCTATTTATATACCGAAAGAATCAGATCGCTATGTCTTCGGGTTCATGTTTTTCATATTAAAGTGATTGGGGGCGGTTTTTAGCAGTTTTTTCATGTCGGCGGCGCATATTGAAGACGGAATGTTTCTTGGCTTACGTTTATAAGTGGCAACTATGTATTATTCAAAAAATGAGAACACCAGAGCCAGAGCATCAGGTCTGGTAGAAAGTGCAATATTATGTTATTTCAAATTTATCGGGGGCGGTTTTCTCTATGTTGGCGGCGCAATATAGACATTCAATATAGCCTAGCCCTCCTTTGGGAGTGGCAGCTATGTAACAGCGAAAAAATTAGAAAGCTAGGTCGTCTAGTTTGGGAGGAACGGACGGACGGACGGACGGACGGACGGACAAAGCGGCTGCAATAGCGATTTTCATCAAGATGGAAAATGTGCTAAAAATCGCCAGTCGATCGTGATCGATAGGATACTTTTCGTCTACAGGTAAACAAAAACTCACTTTTTTCAAAGAATTTTAAAAATCCAGCAAGCAATACTGGCGTTGTGCCAGTGAAAAATCATGATTAATGGGGAACTATAGGCAAAACAGATTGTAGAGGGCGACGTGTTCCATTCACCCATATTGACAGTTATTGTACATAACCTCAAAGAAATGCAAACAAATGTACGGAAAGTGGAAAGTGCTCAAAAGAAGAGTTGAGGCGGAGAGGAGCCTCACTGAGAGGGAATAAAAAAGAGCTGGTGCAAACTGCAAAGGTATGGTTCTTCGGAACTGTTGCAGCCTGATACACAACACTTCACTACCAATTTTTTCAGCGTTATTTTTGGCTTGTCGGCGTTTCTACCCCAGGTTTCTACTTTCCTACTCACGAAGTGACGCAAACCGCCGGTTATATGCCGAGTGCTGACAAATGAAAATGAAATGACAAATACAAAGTTGAGGTTATGTACGCTTAAAATGACACTGATGATAGCTGGGGTGCATGGAACACGGGCGTCATTACTTCTGGCGTTTGCCACTATAGTTCCCCATTGAAATACATAAGTACCTAATTTACGGGTAGTGCAAGTGCTGTTATGACAGCCCCTGCTAGAAAATATCAACCTTTGTGCAAAAAGGACTCGACGACATTTTATTCTTTCAATGCGAATTGAAATAATACCACAGAGCTAAGACTGTTCGAAATCTTTTGCAGTTCTGCTTCTGCATCTTTATAGGGCAAGTGTAGCTGTAACAGAGATTTAACGCTTGTGAAATTGGGTCAAACTGACAAATAATAGAGTTCCATTCATTTATTTCTTGTATACTACGTACGTTCGGCTCCGGCCAAAAATTGCACTTCTGCCCTCGCTTCTGCCAAGAACGATGAGTAGGTATAGGCTGTCTGATTTCTACATGATTCGAGTGGGCTGTGTTTCTGGTCGGCATCGGCCGATCGCGGCCTGAATCTGAGCCCACTAGAATCATGTAGAGATCAGACAGCCTATAGTTCTATTGCGTTTATTTCAGAGGGCATTTCTGAATTAAAAAAAGCGGCGGCACAAAGTTGGTGCGATGTTTATAAACAACATTTTGAAGAAAAATTCTTGCCGCCGTTGTCTGGTGGTTGCTGTTGCTACTCCTGAATAAAATTTGCCTGGGAATACTGTAAACCTTGTCCTTGTCTACAATTTTCTCTCACGGCGAAATATTCGAAATATTTGCCTATAACAGGCATGCACAGTGGTCCCATATACATGAGAATCGATAAATTCTTCAGTGGTTGGACCCCGATTAAACAATTAACACGAACAAAAAGTCGCCGCAGCTATGCCGTAGGTACGTACAGGTCTCCATTGTTCCAGTGAGAATGAATCTAGCGTTGTTATTTTCGGTTTCCAGACGCCGTTGCCAAAACCAAAAATAAACCAAAACAAACCGTTACATCAAAAATCTTCTCGCGGGACTGGCCAGGAAATTACTCGCATATCGCGAGGAAAGCGGAAAATAGACTGCAAGAATGCAATTCGGTAAATCCTACATCACAGTCCCTTTTATATGAGGAGACCACTGCAGCTCGTGTGTAAGCACTTGCCTCTAAATTTACGAACCAGTTCACTTCGTGCACGCTTATTCCCTAGTTTGTTTTTATATATTGGAATAGAACCGCGATCGTTAATATACGAATTTCAGATCTTTCACAAGAGGTAATTACAATTTTATTTGTTTATTCAAAGAGCGCGTAAGGGCTTTATCCTTCTGCAAACGTTCATTTTTAGAGCTGTTATTTGAATTTGTTCGTCTCCAACTGCAATCTCTACCGACTATCGAGCTACTACCTACCATGCACTACACCTTTTCTCATTATTAATTTATTTACCTACGTGTGATTATCTCCCAACCAAACAGCTATCAGGCCATCACCCAATTACGGGAAAAAGCAGATGCACACTTTTTACACATCAGGTAGTAACGAAATCTCTTTTAATGGGATTTTATGGCCTTACAATATTACAAACCTCGGTTCCAACTGTCCAAACAGTTGTTTCCTCAGCTAATTAAGTTCTTTTGTGTGTATATTTTTTGTATGGACATCTGAAACACCCCCGAAACGGCCCTCGAGGGATGATCGAAGGGTTTGCTCTGCGAGTGCACATTTCGATTTTGGGACGTGTACAGCGACGTTCGTTAGAGAGTACAATGCAATGTTTGTCATTAGCCAACGTTGCAATGTGCAAATTATCAAAAATTCATTATTCTGGTTGAAGTAATTTTCGGCTGATACGGATCTCGAGTCTCCTAAAGGGTAGTAAGCTGAATTCCTTTATTTGAGAGATCGAAGACAGATAGCGGGCATAATTATTATACATATTTCACGGTACTTTTTCACGGCGTGAGTGCGTGCGTGCGTGCGTGCGCGTGTGTGTGTTGTGATGCAGGATTCGAGCTTTTTTTCCATTGCCTTTGTCTCTCGTTGGTATAGATTAAACAACGTTTGCGGAAGCTTTACTCCATTAATGCTTTGCACCGAATGGAATCGCTTTTTTCAAACTCCTTATTACAATCACCCTTTCTTTCATTGTTCTGCTGTTCCACAATCTGCTGGAGATGTTTTTTTAACGTCCATTAGAAGCATCTGCAGTAATAGGTATCATTTATCAAAAGGGGATGAATGCAACTGAATTATGTATTTCAAAAGTCCCTGTGCATTTTGGTGGGTTCGCTTGATGCGAGATTCCTCGAAAAATTTTCAACCGAGTTTTCAACATAGTAGGTAGGTGGTACCTCTTGGTATACAGTGTGGCTCCACTGGGTCACTTAGTTACTATAGAAGATACAAGGTCGGTTAAGAAAGTTTCCCGGAATTTTATAACTACTTCAATACACCTATCCCACCGCGATGTCAACTCGTGAACCCGCTGCGTGCGCCGGTGACATGGGGAAATTTTGCATGGGGCTTGGACATAATTGGCTATTCTGGTAGTAGGTTATTTAACTTATAGTATACTAAACTGCACATGTTTAGTTAATTTTTTGTTGATTGTTTACAAAGCCATTTTTGAGGTTTATTTTAGTTTTATCTGATGAGTGTCATACATTTGATCCTGCATACTGCATACCATAACCATAATTACTATCAATTTTAGTTAGGTAGTACCAGTTTTTGCTATGGTTTTCAATGCATAAATGCATACTGTTGCAATGGAACGACAAAAATGTGAAACTAGACAATTGACCTCGCAATTGACATTGACAGTAGATAATATGCGCCGATGCCCGTCAAACTTGCCAACCTCAATTTTGAATATAGTTATATTGCCTGCGCACACTGGGTCCAAAATTTTCCGACGGGATAGGTGTAGTCAGAAACAGATTTTCAGTATATTTCTTTTGGTTTTTTAGACACCTGGAAAAAACCAATAACATGCAATTTCTTTTTTTAACCATACCTTTTTGAATGATAATTTTACATAATTCACTTTTGAAATCATTGAAGTACTTTTTCAAGACGCGTTCAATGGTGTTCTGAGTTTTTGCATCCCATTGATGATTTCCAAGATATGACTATCAACTTTCGTGTTTCTTATGGACGTCAGGGGTTTTTTTAACGCTTTCGAATTGCCTTTTTAGCTATGTAACCTGTAAAAAAAAGTATTTTTGAAAAAAAAAAGAAATTGACCAAGTCTTCGCAGAAAAAAATTTCGTCTGTCGTAATAATCGAGTGCTTTTTGACTCAGTAACGTCATTTTATCTATCGAAAGTTGACGACGTCCGCATTTCTGTTTGCTCGAATGTAAGTTCCGAGCGTGTCGAGTTTCTTATCATTTCGGTAACGATTTGGCATTTTGGCTTTATTTCTTTTAAATGCTGATTCAAATAAACTGATTGACGTGCAAATATGCCAACTTTTGACAGATGACGTTACTGAGCCCGAGCCTCGATTATTATGCCAGGTGGAATTTTCAACCGAAGCACTTGATGAAAGTTTTCAAAAATGAGTTTTTTGCTCATTGGTGGGGACATCGCTGAATAGGCAATAAAAAGTGCTATTCGAAAGTGTAAAAAAAAACAATGACGTCCTCCGACGGTTTTTCTTTGATATCTCAAAAACCAAAAAAGATAATCAAAATCTGTTTGCAAAATTGAAATAGTTATAATATCCCGAAAAACTTTCCTATGTAAACCGACTTTGTATCTCTTATATTAAGGACGGAGTTCAGTTGGTAAAATAAGCGTTGCGAAATCAATCCGTCAGGGTTTATTCCTTGACGGATTTTCACCATTTTGGTCTCTTTCGAAAACTACAAGGATGTACTTTGGTTTGAGCCCATTGGCATTTCCAAAATTCAAAAATAATTTTTTCAAATGTCAAAATTTAATATATTTTGTTTTTATTTCGGAAATGCCAATGGGCTCAAACCAAAGTACATCCTTGTAGCTTTCAAAAGAGACCAAAATAGTGAGAATCCGTCAAGTAATAAACCCAGACGGATTGATTTCGCAACGCTTATTTCACCAATATGACTCCGTCCTAACGAAGCTACCCATAGTAACCTATCCTTCGAATTTGGAACACATTGTACATTCTTTATTGTATAAACAGTTCTTGCTTCCTTTCCATCAATCGTTACATCACTTTGAAAAAAAAATACAATTTGATTTAATTAACATTTAAAGGTATCGAGCGGATTAATAGATGACTGCCCCTAATGATGAGGTTGTTTAGTTCCAATGATGATGGTAATAATTATACGACGACTAAGAAAAAGATGGTTGGCGACCATACCGTGGCTTATTATGAAGAAAATTCAGGCCTGAATGGCATAGGAGCCAAAATGCATGTCTAATGAGTCAAGAGTCTTCCGCCAACTTCCTATTATTAATACCAGTCACTATAGATACTAAGTAGGTAGATTCCTTATTCCTTGGTACTTACACCATCAATATACCTATGTCATCTTTAATAGCTAATAGATAAAGCCGAGCATAAGGTAGTTCAAGTTGTCTTTCTCGAGCTCCTTATGTTTTTCAAGTTTTAGGAACTAAAGCGTAGGAAAGTAGGAGTGTTGGCTTCGGTGAGTGGACGCGGTGTTCTTCATGAGTCAAGGCATCCGGTCAGCCGTCGGCGGAACTCCGCATGGTGGCCCCCAGACCTACTCTATCTTTTCACTTCGACTTCAGAAAACAATAAGAAATAAAAATGAAATAAGACGCGTTTGAAAAAAAAAAGACAAAAAATCGTTATGTTCACTGACCAACATCGATGGGACACCGCCGAAATAAGAAAAATATTATCCTCTATAGGTAAATGCTATGTCGAATACATTCAAAACGGAAATTTGGCACCTGCGTTTGGTGTATGTATGTATGCTTTAAAAGAATCTGCACAACACATGCTCAGGATACGCCTGGGAAAACACTGAGCAACAGATGCTGGCTGTGCGATCTGTTGTATACCTCCATTTAATAAGTAAAAAGCTTACCTGCACATTTATTGCCGGGCACAGGTAAGCTGCAAATCGATTTGAATACAGGCAGAACTCATCAGTCATCACGGTTACTGCTCCGGGCCGCATCAGACAGCAGGCACCCCCCAGTTAAATACGAAATGTAAACGGAATAATAATAATAATAATAATAATAATAATAATAATAATAATAATAATAATAATGGAATGGGTTGAATGGAAAGTAAACACTTGAACTCTAGTACGGGGCGCTTCGTGATCTCGAAACAATTCGTTTGTTCACTTATTTTGACACCATTCAACAATAAGTCAATAAATAGAAGATACATATAGAGGTACCTACCTACTATTTAGTATGCGCTGATTGTTACTACAGAAAAATTAAATCACAATGCCAGATTTTCTTGGCCGCGTCCAGGTAAAGCGCAACTAATAAGCCAAGACTAAAAGATAATTTGCCCGCAGTAGGTAAATCAAATCGAGAGTACCTACCTAAATTATTTCTCTGGTTAAAGGATAATAATTCATTATTGTTCAGCGCTTGATTATTGGCGCTTTTGTGGGAAACCTTTTGAATTTGAGGCAACGTGTCGCATATGAAATAAGTGAATGAGAGCCTTCCGTGCAGGATGCAGAAGCATTCAGAGTAATAAAACATGTGGCAAGGATGTGGTGTGTGTTTGTCCCGAACGTTGCGATATTGTTTGATTTGTTTGAGCCGGTAAAGGTGGTACAGGTAAAGGCAGAATCAAGTGAAGTTCGGAAGGTGTAGGGTAATGCGCAAAGGGTGACAGGTTTTAGGGCCGCACTAAACCATCTGCGCAACAGATGCAGTCCTGATTTGGATCCTTAAGTCCGCCAGTTGCTAGCCCGTTGCTTGCACACAACCCTTCCTTTATCTGTATTCGTATTATATTTTACCAAATCATGTTTTCGGCAGATGGTTTTTCTGTAGAATATATTCCGTTTTTAAGATGCCATGTGGCTCATCAGCTGCATATGACTCCGGCTTACGATGCTTTCTCCACAAAAAAGTGGCACCTTCAAAAACGTCACCATTGGGAAAACGAAACTTTGATGATGGGAGATTCGAAGAAAACACGCGTCGCGCAGAAATAGATGCTCCGGTTTCGGAGCACGTGTGCCCCAAAAAATTAGCCGACATCCCCTATCTCCTTTTTTTCAATTTTCACCGGAACTAGGTGCCATTATAGATATGTTTTATGCTGATTTTTTTTCAGCAGATGTGTCAAAATATCCTTTTTGAAGCGCGTTCCACACACACCGCCACCTATTTATGATTTGTTATATGTACGAACCAAATGTGGCTGAAGGGAGTGAAAGCTGCATGCGCTGATATTTTAAGAATTTTTAGGGTGACTTTTTACACACTCACTTTTCATATTTAATCCGCTGGAACGTGTTGCAAGCCCGGAGCTATTTATAAACGATGTATTTACAATCATATGTAGCGCACGCATTTACCCCTTTCCCTCATTTTGTCACTAATTATAATCTTAACCTACTTCATCGAAACAAACTAACCTACAAGTAGGTATTCCAGTTCCAGCACCGACCGCTGCGCTGAGAACTCTGAAACCCCAAACTGGAGTTAACTTTTTGAGCGGCATTATTCTTGAAAATCGAGTCAAGAACGACAGTTAATAATGACTCAGAGACATTTCTGTGATGGCTATCCGGACGTTTGAAAAAATCTGGGCACAATGGCAGAAGGCAAACGACGAAACACTCACTTTTTGTAGGTGTTGGGATATTATATCGTACGGACCTACCTACTTACCTACAAGGTGGTAAAATTCGTTGTAGTACCTACCCATAGGAAGTGAAATAGTTAACCAAAGCTTCAAATAACTCCAAAGTTGTCTTCTCGTCTAGCCATGCAAGAACGGAAGTTATCGAGGAAGTTTTACTTGCTTCTTTGCTTTAGAAACCCGCAGTTTCAGTTAGGATTATGTATGCACCGCATCATTTTTATACATATATCATAATTAGGTTCTTGACCCTACCTGAAGATGTCCGTTGACTCACGACGACCTTTTAATTATTTAACGTAATTACTCTTCTGAGAAAAAACAAACGTTTTAATTATTTATTTTTTGCATTTCGTCCACAAACTATCTAGAACTTGAAAGGAGCAAGAAAACTGTAGGTAACATAACAGTTTTTTTAGTAGGTATATGAATTTTGAAAAGGCCACGGCTCAGTACTGCTCATGCATGCTCATATAAAAAGAAAGCTTCGGTAATTCCATGCTTAATTTGCTTATGTAACTGTCACACTCAGTTAAGTTCGTGTTTTTTTCTGTATTAGGTACGATGATGTGATGTATTTTTGAAAGAGAGCAAATTCTTTGCATCCACTATGGTTTATGTTATGGATAATTTAATGTAATTTCTGTAGAAATTCCATGTGCAGATTGCAAGCCAGTGATTATATTCCCCAACCATGAACAAAATTCTTTTTTGGCGAGAGTTATGTTATTAAGTCACGTTTCTGTATATATCCCTCAATTTCCCTATTATAGCAAGGTACCTAACCACCATCACGCAGAATTATTCTTCCATAAATACAATTGCCAATAAGTCTAACTGAAAAGGCGATAGTGGATATTCTGGAGTGGCGCGCGCGCGAAATGAATATGTGACACATCTGGCTTTAGGGTTGGAATCATTAAATAGATGCCAAAGCCATAAAGAACGAGAATGTCGTTGTTCTGAATAAATAAATACTAGATAGTTCTGTATAATTTTAGTACCTAAGTACACAAATACGTTGACCTCCGCTTTCCAAAAACCCTAATTGACCTTTACCCACAACCACTGATTAATAGGTGGTTAATTAGTAACTATAAAAAATAAGATTATTCTTTTTGACCATAAGGGGCTTCTGAAGCGATTGAAATATTAGGATAGTTGAATCGAGAACAGTAAGATATAATGCAAAACATTTTTCATTTCGCAATAACAACTCCTGATCAATCGCGGCAAGATATGCTCCGGGCACCCATATTTTGTTTTGACTTCGTTCAGTTGTTCTATGGAATGGAAATGGAGTGTTTACAAACAGCTCATTGTTGGAAATTACTGTAGGTAAACAACACCAAAAATATTCAACTGGAAAATATGTAAGAGACATAACTATCATATTTTCGGTTTTTCGACGTGAAATTTGAGACCATATTGACTTCAATACAAAAATAAACCTAATATTCGTATTGAGGAGGTCAAAATTAGTTAGAAAACATATCTCATATGCACTTACATTACAAAACAATTTGATGGTCTCAAAAATTAGCGCCATCTTTTTTCCGAGTGAGAAATGTTTACCGTCCTTGGCGAAAATCAATCACCTTGGTATGAGGAATTATCATGCTAAAGGGTAGGTATTCCGTTCAATTCATTTACGATATTTTGACATTTTGTGTCGCGTACCGCACCAATTATTGAAGAGAAATGTTATAGCCAACAAAAAACAGGAGAACTGGACTTTGTTATACCTAAACCAATTCTAGTTCAACTTAAAATTCACTATTGTGATGCTTCAGGTGGATATAATAATTATATTTATCAGAGCCATTATACCTGAACCAGTTACAGTTCAGCTAAAAATTTACTACTGTGATGTGATAGGTACCTAGATACATTAATTATATTATCAGAGCCGGTTTTGATGAAATTCAATAATTTAGGTACTCAAGTTTTCTACAAAAAAAATCTGATGATTTTTGTATGGTACTGTGTTAGAACAGATAGAGGTGTAACAGTGAACAGACTGTACTCCGAAAATGCGCTCGTGAGACTCACGCCCGTGAGAACTTTTTCTGCTTGCTTGAGCTCAGTGCCACGTAGTGTACATCAGGGTGTTCTAAACTCAACATTCAGTGAATCTTCACACTCTTCACAGAGCCACAGAGCACGGAGTTCGGAACACACTGTAGGGGAAAGGGAGGCAGTTTCAACCATTTTACAAAAAAAAAATTGCATTTGGGTCGTTTGTGAATATTAACAAGATTTCAACACTGTACCGTCATCTTGGGCGTTTTCTTTATGTATTAGTATTTGAACGATTTTGTTATAATGATATTTTATATTTCAAATATATTTTTTTAAACAAGTCTACAAATGGTTGCATGTGCCCCTCCGGTGAGGTAGTTTCAACCAGGTGATGGGGCAGTTTTAACCTTCAATATAACTCTTCCAAAAAGCGATATCCAATCAAGCTACTAAGCATTTAAGACGTTTATTAAATTAAAAAAACGTAAGAGCAAATAATACCAAACAAAATAACAATAATTCTGTGAACAAAAAATAACAAATAAAAAATATTCTCAAAAATCTGTTGAATGGAACACAATTAGGAACTTTTAAGAAAGGAAAATCAAGTTTCATTCAAACTTTCTCATTGCAGGCACCCTATAAAAGCCTCTCTTATTTAAAAGCACAGGAGGTATAATCTTGATGATTTCGTTGGGTTTGTATTCGAGAACGTCTGGTTTTTCTGGCCACTTCCACGCATCCACCTTTCCACACTTATTCATATGACTTATAGTCACAGAGTTATCTTCAATTTTGGTTACTATTCCTGGATAACATTTCCGTTCGTATGAAACTAGAACGTAGTCGTCGAGTGAAACTTCTATGTTATTTTCTTCAACGTCATCTGACTCTTGCGAATCAGCCCAAGACTCATTGTCGTCACTATCACTCGAAGACGTAAGTGGAAGTCTTTTAGTTCTTTTTGGCTTTGGTTCCTTTCTTGACTGTTTTTCTGCGGGGAACAGCTGCTTCATTAGTTTCCGTTGCTTTCGTTCATCTTGAGCCTTCTTACGTCTTTCCTTTTCTCGATTAAGTTCTTCCAAACGATCTTTTTCCGGGGTGTCGGTATAAACTCTTGACTTCCCTGTCCTGTCCTTTCCATCTTTTTTTTTGCGAATGGTTGGTCTAGGGAAGGGTCTCACTGCATCTGGTGTCAGCGTCGGGGCAGCAGTAGATGGCGGTGGAAGGCTCCTTTCATGTATATGTCTTTCCAAGAAGTGCAACATTGATGAATACCTCTCAAATGCTCCAACGTCCAGTATTGCCTTGGGGAATCAAAGTGGTTGGATGACCGGCGAGCTGTTTCCACAAGTCTTAGAACATGTGCAAAAGCACACCAACTGCTCCAATGAAAATAAGATTTTGATTTTATTAGACAATCATGAATCTCACACAACCCTGAAAGCAATAAACTACTGCCGAGACAATGGAATAATCATGTTGTCATTCCCCCCTCACACGTCGCACAAGCTACAGCCTCTTGACGTGGGGGTTTTCGGACCGTTCAAAACCTATTGTTCGGTTTCTTTCAATGACTGGATGACAACAAATCCAGGGAAAGCCATATCAGTGAGACAAATACCTTTCCTAACGAAAAGTGCATTTCACTCTGCGTTTACACAAAAGAACATTACTCATTCGTTCGAAAAGCCAGGATTGTGGCCAGTCAACAGATTGGCTTTTACGGACGAAGATTTTACGGCCAGTTTTGTAAATATTATTCAAGATGATGAAATCAATGTTGGAGCTTCTACTTCCACCGAAAATCAACATTTAACTCAAAGACTGTCAGCTAATCTCAGCCCATCATCAACCAAAACCGATACTATTCGTGCAAGCACACCACCTCCAAACACAACACCTCCAGGCACACCGCCTCATTCTACAAACGAAAACGCTCCATCATCACCTCTAAACATTTCCGAAAGGAGCCTTCCACCGCCATCTACTGCTGCCCCGACGCTGACACCAGATGCAGTGAGACCCTTCCCTAGACCAACCATTCGCAAAAAAAAAGATGGAAAGGACAGGACAGGGAAGTCAAGAGTTTATACCGACACCCCGGAAAAAGATCGTTTGGAAGAACTTAATCGAGAAAAGGAAAGACGTAAGAAGGCTCAAGATGAACGAAAGCAACAGAAACTAATGAAGCAGCTGTTCCCCGCAGAAAAACAGTCAAGAAAGGAACCAAAGCCAAAAAGAACTAAAAGACTTCCACTTACGTCTTCGAGTGATAGTGACGACAATGAGTCTTGGGCTGATTCGCAAGAGTCAGATGACGTTGAAGAAAATAACATAGAAGTTTCACTCGACGACTACGTTGTAGTTTCATACGAACGGAAATGTTATCCAGGAATAGTAACCAAAATTGAAGATAACTCTGTGACTATAAGTCATATGAATAAGTGTGGAAAGGTGGATGCGTGGAAGTGGCCAGAAAAACCAGACGTTCTCGAATACAAACCCAACGAAATCATCAAGATTATACCTCCTGTGCTTTTTAAATAAGAGAGGCTTTTATAGGGTGCCTGCAATGAGAAAGTTTGAATGAAACTTGATTTTCCTTTCTTAAAAGTTCCTAATTGTGTTCCATTCAACAGATTTTTGAGAATATTTTTTATTTGTTATTTTTTGTTCACAGAATTATTGTTATTTTGTTTGGTATTATTTGCTCTTACGTTTTTTTAATTTAATAAACGTCTTAAATGCTTAAGTAGCTTGATTGGATATCGCTTTTTGGAAGAGTTATATTGAAGGTTAAAACTGCCCCATCACCTGGTTGAAACTACCTCACCGGAGGGGCACATGCAACCATTTGTAGACTTGTTTAAAAAAATATATTTGAAATATAAAATATCATTATAACAAAATCGTTCAAATACTAATACATAAAGAAAACGCCCAAGATGACGGTACAGTGTTGAAATCTTGTTAATATTCACAAACGACCCAAATGCAATTTTTTTTTGTAAAATGGTTGAAACTGCCTCCCTTTCCCCTACAGTGTGTTCCGAACTCCGTGCTCTGTGGTTCTGTGAAGAGTGTGAGGATTCACTGAATGTTGAGTTTAGAACACCCTGATGTACACTACGTGGCACTGAGCTCAAGCAAGCAGAAAAGTTCTCACGGGCGTGAGTCTCACGAGCGCATTTTCGGAGTACAGTCTGTTCACTGTTACACCTCTATTTGTTCTAACACAGTACCATACAAAAATCATCAGATTTTTTTTTGTAGAAAACTTGAGTACCTAAATTATTGAATTTCATCAAAACCGGCTCTGATAATATAATTAATGTATCTAGGTACCTATCACATCACAGTAGTAAATTTTTAGCTGAACTGTAACTGGTTCAGGTATAATGGCTCTGATAAATATAATTATTATATCCACCTGAAGCATCACAATAGTGAATTTTAAGTTGAACTAGAATTGGTTTAGGTATAACAAAGTCCAGTTCTCCATAACTTCCTCAGTTCTCCAAATAATAAAAAAATTTATGCACATTCCCATCCGCAGAAAATTAGCAATCATTTGCAAAAAATCCGCTACGACTTTTCGTTTAGAAGGAGCAAGGAGCTCAACTGCAAGATAGGCGGACGGTTGGACGGACGGACGGATGGACGGACGGACGCACGGACGGGCTTCACAGTGCGGCTAATGGGCTCATTGCAGATTTTCTACGACAATGCGATAAAAAAAATAGGTTTAAAAAGGCAAAACAAAATGTTGAGATTTTCTTACAATCATTTCGTTCCAAAACTTTTTTTTGTGAAGCTTGTTTTCCCATTTACTTGTGACGTGATTCTTGAAACAATAGAGTTGAATTTAAGCAGTCATCCAGCTGAGCTAGGCGAGCTAGGCGAGTAAGATAATTTTAATGAAGAATATGTAAATATCCTCTCCATGTCTACAATCGTGATAACAGTGATTCATTTAGGAAGCTTTCTGTGAAGCAGGAAAAGAGCGGACTTCTAATTCTTAAGAAGTGTTCCAAGTTTCCAAGCGCAGTAACAGCGTTTCGTATATACATTTTAATTAAACGATGATATAATACGCGCATAAGTGTAGTAGGAAACCACCCAGGAGAGTAGAAGCAGAGGAAACGTGTTCAAATAAAATCTTGAACTGAGCAGCACTATAAAAGCAATAGGTACCTACCTGCCTGAATTCGTGAGTGCGTGCCGTGCGGTGCGTGCCGTGTTGTCCTTGTTATTATTTACGAAATTAACGTTGATCATTCGTATTCCGAACGGAAAGCCTCATCGTCATTCAAATGTTGTTTTCTTAATTTCTGGCAGAGATCTTTTGTTTCTTTCACAAAATATCGTGGCTAGTTCTAGTAAGCGCTATTGTAATTTGGTAGACATTCACAGTATTATTGTCTCGGCTGAACAATACACCAGGGCAAAGTGTTGGACCTCCAAACGTCGGACGTGCTTCAAGAAGTCAACCGTTCAACATTCGCAATACCGTGACCGTGACGCCAAGCTGGAAATTTAAGAAAAAAAGATAATATCGCACCAATAATGGGGCGAGCATGCGCGGCCATTGGATTATCTATTTTTTCAGTAGTCTCAACTAAACTGCAGGCTGGATAACGAAGTTGTCGGTATTAGACTATAACCGCTTCCTCAAATACTGAATGCAAGAAGCATTTCATGTAACAGTTGGGCAATAAGACTTTTTGAGGTATTCGGACCTCGCTGGATACGAAAATCGCTGTTGCCAAGTCCCAATTTGGACAGAAACCCCCCATCGGGAGGGGGGTTAAAAAATTGAGCATTCAAATAGCATGGATGAAATCTGTCGCTCACTTTGGTCGAAAAATAGATCTTCATTCGACGCAGTAAGACCACACACATCATCTTATTAAGGACGAAGTTGAATTGGTACAATTTCGCAACGCTTATTTTACCAAATTCAACTTCGTCCTTGATGAAAACGTCATATGTGTCCATAATTGAAAAGGGGTAGGCGCTGACAGGTGTCATCAGTTTTGACAAATGTAGTGTCGTTTTTGACTAAATTTGATCTTCTGAGTTCAATAAAAATATAACTAATCGATATGGAAAAGTTTAGTTTGGTTTCAGTGGGGAAAAGACCATTTTCGGGGATTTTTTCGTACTATTTTCAGTTGAGATTTTCTTCCTGCTCTTGGAACTTGGAAAAAAAAATCTCTCTTTTGGTGGGATGATGTAGGTATCCTGCATATAAAAATAATGCACTTAATGCATTGATTGCTATTTCAAGGTCAGGAAATGAAATTATTGCAAGAGTTGTTCTGCGTCAATTTGTCACCTTAAAATTTACGTATGTTTGCAGTAATAGTAGTTTACGATACAAGTTGGCTGTTACATAAGTGGTTTTCAGACACGAAGCCGAAATTTGCAGAACGAGGGCGCAGCCCGAGTTCTGTAAGAGGCTGAGTGTCGGAAAATATCTTGTGTAACAAGCCACGAGTGTTGTACAACAATTTACGTGTTTGTTCCAGTGCAAATTGTGAAAATGTTGTAGTTTTTGAGGTTATTTTGACAAGTGTCAAACTAAGTACATAAACTGTAAAATCCATATACAGCTTATATAAAAGTCTTTATAGCTTATGTATCAACACAACAAATACGTAAAAATCGTAAAGCGTCTACATTATAGTTTCAATTTCACTTGACTTCATTCTGGATTATACAGAAAAGGACTGAAAAAGACCTCTCGAGGTTAGTTATTTAAACATGGCATTTTTAGGCTATCGACAACCTGACCGAAAGTTCGCAAACAACCGTACCATAAAAGATGAAACCCATGCCCGAAAACTTTCATTTCGACTATTTTATCTGAATATCTCCCTGAATTATTATCTCAAATTGTAGCTGCATGAAAGAAGCTTCATTATCAAAAGAACTAAATGAAGAAATCTTGAGCAGCAAAATCTACTTTTTTTCGGTAAATACAATCATATAAGTTTATAAGTACCTAAGTACTTGTACGAGATGAAATTGGTCAAAATGGTCACTTTTTTTCATTGGTTATCAGGTGATGCCCCATGTTTAAGAGTTTTACACTTGAACAGCACTTCGGCGTTCACCATGGCAAAATGACCGTTGAGAATATAAAAGGGTGTATCAAACCCCCATTTCATTTGAAAGCTGAAATTTTTATTTTTTTTTTATTCGTTCATTTAACGTCGGCCTATTTCCGCAACGAGATCTAACAGCCTAGCACCGACGCCGGTGAATGCTTTCCTCCACTATACCGGAAATTTTACCGAACTCCTGGGTGTTCCAACACTTCCAACACAGGGTAGGGATTTTTAACGACCACCAACATCGCATGGGATCGGCACCATTCGTATTTCACGTGCTATGCGACACATGGCGCGTCTTGCATTTAGCAAGCATTCCAACTAAACCAGGAAGCTTGTTTTCGCGGCGTAAATCCGTCCCCGGCGGGGATCGAACCCGCGACCTCTGGAGTGGTATTCGAACGCGCTGACCACCACACCACAAGCTGAAATCACATGCTAATAAATAGCTACAAATATCGCTCATGAACCTATACATCCTTTTCGTTTTAAGGCCATCTTGGCGCAAGCGTCAGCAGGGTGGTACAAATTCTGACAGACGACAGTTAACGGCGAAACAACAGAAATGTTAGCTGTGTTTTGACACATATTTTTAAGGTTATGTCATTTCAGAACGCGATTTGCTTAGAAAAGCAGCTTCCTTATTAATCCTGCACTGCAGAAAGACCTTATATGGTAATTCCATGCTCTAATCGTCCTAACAAGCCCAACTGGAAAACAAACTGTCAACACATCTAGGGGAAGTGTGCCTATGTTGGACCCCCTAAGGGATTTGTTCCATAGCTTTTTCAATTGATCACTTTTTGAACCCTGCTTGGTATGTGTATGTTTCTTATTAGTTGTAGTTTTCAACTAATGATCGTTTTTTCAACAAAAGCAGATATGCTGAAATTATGCAGTTTTTTCTTCAAACTGGAAAGAGGGCCATCATAGGCCTATATGAGCCCATGATGGCACCCTTCATGCGCCAATGGTGGACCCCCTCTTATTTTTGAAGAATGGGTTTGGTATTACTCATCGACACCAAACTCATCAACAGGATAACTTGCCGACACCCCAACTCATCGACAAGACAACTCACCGAAAAGACAACTCACCGACAAGACAACTCGACAACAAGACAACTCGTCGACAAGGCCAACTCGCCGACAAGACAACTCATCGACAGAATAGCTCATCGATAAGACAACTTCAAGAACAAGAGTCAGGTCCCAGTTTTTTTTTAAAGACCCGGTCAGATCAAGTCAGGCAATTAAGTTCTTTGATTGAAAAAAACTTGAACATGGTAAAACTGTAGGTATTCATGGACCTCGTTAGGTCCCAGTAATGTTTTGAAGACCCGGTCAGATCAAGTCAGACAAATCAGTTCTTTGAATCGAAAACAGCTTAGACACGTCTAAGCCGTGTATCTGACCAGCCGGACTCACCGAGCAACAATGTGGTGCCTGGATGTTTGATGATGGGTTTATTTAAACACTGGGCCCGACTAGCGCACGGTTGACCTGAACTCTGTCTTCAACCTCCGACGCAGGTTAGATGTCCGACACATCCTTGCCCTTGCAGGTTGCAGGCGTGATGAACTTGGGGGGTTTGCCCGTGACCAACCGATGAGTTTCAGCCAGCTTAGAATCAGCTGAGACCTGCCGCTCACCTACTGGCAGTACTCACCGGCAGTCACCCATCCAACTTTTGACCGCGGTGAGCGTTGCTGCAGTCGAGTTATCACCCGACTGGAGCGGTGTTATACACGCTTTGCCCTCCTCACGACACGCTATGCCCTCATTTCATTTCTGCAATTGCGGGCAAATTCAAAGTCATGTCTCTGAGTGTTCGCTGAGTCATGTCTGTTCTAAATTTAGAAAAAATCATAAAGGGATGTACCTACAATGCTCGTCTTTTAGGGGAATGCGTAGGTTAGCACAGGATAAGAAAAGATAAAGGTATGCATCCAATCGGTCTTAAGACCAGTGGCGTACTAAGGGAAGGGCGGGGGGTGCGGTTCGCACCAAGTACCAGCAGTAAGGGGGTGTCAATGTCGGATTATTCGGGGTCCAAAAAGGGTCTACAGATCTGAGGCGTGTAAGGCCTTGGAGGGTATAAAACAAGCGTGTGAAGACCCGTTTTCCAAAAAAAAATCGTCTGCGGCGCTTTTGTGTTTCCCGCTTTGTAAAGAAAATCACCATGTCACCAATTAGCTGGGGCGCGTTTTTCGATCCTAAGAATTACCAGGGCACAAAACTGCCCAATTCGGCACTCAGGCGTGTTCCAACAGTCTGCAGCTCATTCTCTAGGTAGGTTGGGGGGTCACAGGATAGTCCGCCCCGGGTGCCAAATACGCTAGGTACGCCACTGCTCAAGACCGAGAACTTCAAGATAATGTTGTCACCGCTTCCTAGAGACATGAATTTGAATTTGCCCGCGATTGCAGAGATCCTGGATTTAGAAGAAAAAAAATCCTAAATTTAGGGGAAAAGTTCTTAAAGAGAAAATGGCGAAAATTTTTCAATTTTTACTTGGCCCTTCTACTAAGCGTGATCCTAAATTTAGAGCAACAACTCTGAATTTAGAAAAAATCTTAAAGGGATGTACCTACAATGCTCGTCTTTCAGGGAAATGCGTAGGTGAGCACAGGATAAGAAACGGTGGAGGCACTCATCCAACCTGTCTTAAAACTGAAAACTTCATGATGATGTTGTCACCGCTCCCCAGAGACATGACTTTGAATTTGACCGCAATTGCAGAAATGAGAAGAGCACATAGCGTGCCTGCCAGTGGGCGAGCCGCTGGCGGGTCTCATCTGCCTCTGGGCTGGCTGAAACTCCTCCTTGGGTCCTTGGGTGGTCATGGGCAAACGGCAAACCCCCCGAATACATCACGCCTGCAACTGGCAGTGCGAAAATGTGTAGAGGAAAACCGACGGCGCAGTTAGGGAGAGGGACCAAGTCGGAAATGTACCATCGCAGGGCGTGGATGTGTTGGACATATCTACAGCTGCTTCGGGGGTTGAAGAAAGAGTTCAGGACAGCCGTGCGTTAGTCGGTCCCAGTGCTTGGATGGACCTCAAACATCCAGGCAACACATTGTGGATCGGTGAGTTCGGCTGGTCTGGGAAGAGGTAAATGAGCCCAATGGCGAGGCCTACATACCAGGTGGAACAATATTCCATCAACTACCCCCAATGAATCCAGAATCCAGACTTTGACTTTGCCTGCGATTGCAAAAATCCTTTTAGAATAAAAAACTCTTAAATTCAGAAAAATATTCCAAAATTCGTAAAAAAATCCTAAAAATTGAAAGAAAAATCTTCAACTGAGGAAAAATGGCGGAAATTATTTATGTAGTTTTTTTAATTTTTTTTTATTTGGCGCTTCTATGCATGCCTATGTATAATAGGCATGAAACATTGATTTAACTTTATTGCAATAGGAGAAAGAACAGATGAGTGAATAAATAAATAATTATTGCCTGAAAATTCAAAGTACAATTAGGTTGAACATCAAAATAATAATTCAGACATAACGAACAAATCACATCCTGAGGAATAACAAAATTGAAAAAAAAATTAAAAATCCAAAATATTAGTGAACGAGACTTTTTCGGGTGTATGCGGGACAAATGAATCAGTTGCGGGACAGTTCCACAAAACGGGACGTCTGGCATCCCTGCCACTGCATGACCATTCTCCTATTTCATTCTGAACAAAATTGGAACGCGTCCAAAATATGAATTGAGCCGTACACATTTAAGGTCAACAATCTCATATTTTATGGCGGAGAAGCGGAGGGGTGGCCTCGAAGTCTTATTGTCAAGTTCATACTTCATAAAATTCTTAGCTCGTCTTCCGTCTATGTGGAAAATACGTAGGTACCTTCCATCAGCGCGCGCGCACATATACGCGCGCACACACACACAAACACACACAAACCCATATTCCAGTTGGTTGATCCGCAAAACTTCCGGTTTCCGGGACACTGCGCACACGAGCCAATTTACTGCATTTAAATTATTCATTTGTTTTCAAGCAACATCTACGAATCACCTACAAGAACTTTCATTCATGTTGTCACTGAAAACAGCGCGCAGAGGATGGAGTAATAATAAGAGTGCGCACTACGTGTTCGATCGATCGATCGGTCACTTCTGTGAATTTAGTTGTTTTGAGGACAACGCATTTTTAGTGCACTTCTCCAAACGGGAAGGCGCTTACGTACCCGCTTTGTTCGCCTGTGTTTGTGTATCTGTCCGTCACAGCATCTAGTCCTAGAGGGAAGAATCTCTGCGAAAAATTTCAACTCCAATCGGTAGCTCATCATGACCTTGGAATCCGAACCAAGAAAAATCTTGCCGAAATGACGATGAAGAATTAAAATAATAATAATAGATCTGGGTGTAGTGTTTGTGAAAAAAGGAGTTTTCTGTATTGCGATATATTGAATAAATGGTAAAGAGACTCCTATAACCGCGATGAGGTTTAGAAGGAGAAAAACATTCAATTTTTGTTTTTATTTATAAACAATTGGATAATAACACTTTAATGTAGCGCAGCAACGTCTATGGAACACAAGCCGGCTGAGCCTGAAAAAGTTATGACATGTTGACAAGTACCCGCTCTTATGAAAGTACATGTACACATATACGAGGTTACATTGAGAATTGAGAGAGGAATTTGAACTTTCTTTAAACTAAAATTACAGATCGGTATGACTTACACGGGTCAATAGTAACTATATTTTGAAAATGGTCCTAAAGCTACGGCGCGGCGTGGCGACTGAAGGATTATTTGTTACTTGCTGACGCTTCTAATTTTCTTTTCCAAACAGGACGGAGTCCTAGACAAGGAAAATTTCAACTGCAATGGAAAGCTCATGGCCTTGGTACCCAAGCCAAGAAAAATCTTGACGAGATAACGATAAACAAATACAATACTGATCATTCAGTGTGGCCCGCGTCGCCCATAAAGTTTTGCAAGCCGGTGGACTTGAAAAGTTATGACATACGGACAAGTACTCATTCTCATGGAAATACATGAATACATGTGGAAGGTTACCTATATTTAGATGAGAATTTGGACTTTCTTCCAACAAAAATGTTGGAAGAAAGACCCGAAAGACCCACGGGTCAGTATCTATGATTTTTTCAGAATAACCCAAAAGCTACGGCTTGGCGGCAAACAATTATTCGTTGGTTGCTGGTGTTTGAGATCTTTTTCTCTAGATGGGACGGAGCCTCAGATAAGAAATATTTCAACTCCAATGGTAGCTCATAGCCTTTGGTACCCGAAACAAGAACAATGTTGACAAAATAACGATGAACAGTTGAAATATAGCGCATGGCATAGCGTACACATAACATAGGAAATTGGAAATACCTCAAATTGTACCTACTCGTAAGTATATATTTCGTCTCCTGCATCTCAGCAACCTCGCCATATACAGGCTGTCCACGGTTTAAGTGCTCTAACTATAGGGTTCTATTCTTTAGCGAAATGCAAAAAAAATTCTCATACATTTTTCTTTTCGGGTTTCATTTTCCAAGTTACAGGATGTCAAAAAATTAGAAAAAAATTGTTGACTTATTTTTCAATAAATTATCTTGTGATCAGTGTAAGTAATACTGAACAAAAGCAATAATATCTAATATGTTTTTTTCTCAGTTATTTTAATACTTTCGATAATACTACAGCTTACAAAAGTCTATCAATCAATTCATTGTTATGATCGATTTTCATGTTTTTTAGCATAAAATGCCGTTTTTCTCGAAAATGGTTGACTTAAGAGCTTCGGACCAAGAGTACCTTTTTCGGTTAGAATTGTCTGGGGAATCAGAAAATGTTTTCAAAGATTGATTTTATCTCAGTGGCGTGCAGATAACCGGGGTTAATTGGTGGGTAACCCTAATATCTACGCCACTGGTTTTTTAACAAAGTGATGGTAAACCCTAAACGAAAGCCTATTAATAGTGTATCAATCGTACCAAGTTTGATTTTCGTGAAAATAGTATCTAGTGTAAGACACCTATTTTTTATAACAATTGACCGCAACAGTTGGTTGTGTTTGTTTACCTTTGTGTGTAGAAATAATGCATAGTTACTGATGACAAGGTGCATTTCTCCCTGTGACAAATTTACGAAGCTGTCAACATCCAAATGGTGAGTCTTCTCACGAGCTTATACCTACTTGTTTACTGTAGATGATTGTGCCTATGTAAATAATTGAATATGAAAACCTCAGCATTGCTTATACAGAGTAGACGGAGGTTTTGTCTGAACTAATACGCTACAGAGGTCATGTGCGACTATCCCCTGACCTCATTGCACGATGCGGGATTAGTTGCGCTAATACGCTACAGGGGCCATGTGCGACTATCCCCTGGCCCTATTGCACGATGCGGGATTAGCGAATGGCTCTGTGTGGCTGGATTCAAAAGCCTTGCGCGAGTATCCCCTGGCTTCACTGCACGAATCGGCACGGGTCAGGTTATTGGTATCGGAGGTGATCACCCGTGAGACAAACCTAGAATGAGATAATCACGCTTGATACACGTGATGTGGTATTGGAAACAGGTGCTCGTTGGGGGTACCATTGCACGTTTCATTATCACGGTGTTTACTTGACTATGGCTGGTATTTATGACGTGATGTTTCCATAATGCCTATAGAAGGCCAAGTCGCGTATTTAGTAAGGCTGAGCGGAAATGTTCCAGAGTCGTATTGATTCAAGGCTCTGAGTGGAATTGTTTTAAAGTCATAATGATTCAAGACTGAGTTGAAGTTGAATTCAACACCGAATTGACCTGAGATCAATTCATGAGAGTAGCGTAATGCTCAAACCCATTTTTATCTTTTCAGAACCAGATGACCATGACCATGACCAAACCGCCGCCTTCCATTGCGTTCAAGATTGTTGGATTGTTTCATTAAATTGTAAAGTTGATTGTTATTGGAACAAGACGTTAATTTCAATCATTGTTTTACTTATCGTTTTGAGTAACGATACGCCCTTCCGGCATTCCCTGACTTACAGAAATTTATCGTCCTACACTAGTTACTAAGTTATAGCAAAAAAAGATTTTGTTTTCCAATTTTTTGACACCCTGTAATTTGGAAACTGAAGCACGAAAAAAAAATTATAAGAAAAATTTTCTTGCATTTGGCCAAAGATATACAACCCTACAGTTAGAGCACTTAAACCGTGGACACCCTGTACAGTAATTTACTGTCTTTGGGCCGAACTAGGCAGAATCGTGTCTAAATAGTGGTTGGACTCTAATTATTTAACATCTTGCATTCATTGAACCTCTAAAGAGGAAGTGCGCTATTGAGCCTCACGCTGGTGAGGGTATATTCACTTGTTTTTTATAACGAGTTACGTAACAAAATTTTTACATACCTATACGAGCTCCCTCTAAGAGGTAGGTACCTACCCACTTATGTATACCCGTTCGTTATTATTTAATCAAAATCCACAAATTAACGTGATGGATATTTCCTCTGTGCGCTTAATTAATAATGTAAATCGAGAACTTTGAATTCCAAAAAATAAAAATGTGAAAAAGTTGACTTACAGTCAATTAAAAATGCGAGTCCGATAATGAACTGAAGAATCTTGGTTGGTAACAGAATTATTATGAGGTACAACACGACAAATTAATGCAAAAATGCAAGGTACTCCCAACTAGCATCCGGACTATTGAGGACGGAGTCATATTGGTGAAATAAGCGTTGCGAAATCAATCCCTGTGGGTTTATTCCTTGGCGGATTCTTACCATTTTGGTCTCTTTCGAAAGCTACAAGGATGTACTTTGGTTTGAGCCCATACATCCTTTTCGTTTTAAGGCCATCTTAGCGCAAGCGTCAGCAGGGTGGTACAAATTCTGACAGACGACAGTTAACGGCGCAACAACAGAAATTTCAGCTGTGTTTTGACACTTTTTTTTAAGGTTATGTTATTTCAGAACGCGATTTGCTTAGAAAAGCAGCTTCCCTATTAATCCTGCACTGCAGAAGGACCTTATATGGTAATTCCATGCTCTAGTCGTCCTAACAAGCTCAACTGGAAAACAAATTGTCAACACATCTACTGTTCCAAATGTTCGTATTGATATTTACGTGGGAGTCAAACAGTAATCAAAGTTGGAGCTCGTAATAGAAAATATTGGCAATATTTTGTACTTTTTAAGAGCGGCACATATTGGCATTTTGCTAGGTAATTGGCAGTTACCGCTAGAGACAACCAAATGTACCCAGGGTAGTGCAATCCTTTCATTTACATCTCAAGAGTGTTGTAAGTGTTCATATCATATCGCAGAGAAAGTCATTTGCAAAATCATCGCTTATGTTTTTACGTTTTGAAATTATATTGAATATAAATAGTAATATAATGGTGGGCTAATGGGTGTGTGAATATATCAAATACATAGAAAAGTTTTGTACCTAACATCGCTATCAATCACTTTCGCGTATGTTCTAGTCGAATTTGTACCAACCTGTTCGAATATTCAATTACGCGCCGGGAATCTTACTCATTTGACAACCGAACGCAAGCGCACTGTAGTAGGGAAATAGTGTATTGGCATATACAGGATCCTAAAAAAAATTTTTGATTTTCTGATTTTGGAAATGCTAATGGTCTCGAACCAAAGTACATCCTTGTAGCTTTCAAAAGAGATCAAAATGGTAAAAATACGTCAAGGAATGAACCCACACGGATTGGTTAGGCTACTTCGTTTGGGCAGGTGCGCATGCTTGAAGGCTCCAAATTTTGAAAACTTTCGTACACCTGTCAGTTGAATGGCAACGCTGCATGCTCTGTCTAGCCGCCTGACCAACAACTGGTTCCTGGCTGTCACTTTTATACATACCGTGAATGCATCTCTTCGTAGCTTCTTTGAACTTCCTTCTCGGTACAGCCATTTTCAACAGGTTCTGTTCTTTCGTCAAAACATGAGCAAATGAAATGTAGGTCAGGTAGAAACGAGAAGTGTGATCAATATTGTCACAAGTGACAGTTGGCGCCGATGTCTTGTTGTTTTGAGCGCTGTTGCCATTTTCGTTGTTCCTGAACTTCCACAAATGATCATTGAATTTAATTTCAATGAAACATTTCCTTTGGATATAAAAAATGGTATCTAACATTCAACCAAATTATTTGTGAAATTTTAGGTGCACTACAATATTTTTGTGTGTTAATTTTCAATATTGGTGTACGAAACTATGAAATTCGCGCCAGACATGCGCACTCAAAAAAACCGAAACGAAGGGACCTATTCAACTCCGTCCTTACACACAATAAACTAATAATAATTGGCAACATAAAATGATAATTCTGGAACAAAACTTTTTACGGAGTATAGGGATGCAGAAAGTTAAGCGGCTTTGAAAATTGACCTTCAGACATTATTTTATCAACTTGCAAGTAAGTCATTATACCATACCGGACCGGGTCAACCGGGTGATCATTTGAAAACTATCCACCCGTAATAACTTCCGATTCGTAGTGAATATTTTATCGAGCAAAAACAGGTCGATTTTTATATCGAGGGGGACATCTAAAACATACATTGGCGAATTTCTATTTTTAACCCCTTCGCCCCCACCCACCCCAATCGCAACATTTCAAATGGCACTCCCTACTAAAGTGCTCGCCAATTGAAATTGTCTATCCAAAAAATTTAGTCATATCCAAAGTGACATAACTCTTTATTGAATAAACTATTTTGAATCGTTTTATGTTTTCTGATTAGCTCACGGATTGGATTACAACATGTCATGGGCCGTTTTTGGTACAGGTGTTTCGTATCAATTATACAGGGCGCTCAATCAGGTACTACAAAAATGGGAAAGTTTGAACTGGTTCCATTTCACAAAAATTGGTTTTTGGTTTTTCCCAAGTGTTTTAGAAAAGATGTCATTCCTATACCTTGAGGTAGTTTTCAAAATGCTGAGTCTATCTCCTCTTATTACGGTCGATTTTGGAAAATAAGGACTTTTGTTGAAGCTTAAGACTCAGATGAGAAGGCTCGAGGATCGGAACTGACGGGAGACAAAAATTTTGAAAAACCAAGTTATCAAAAGTGACCTAAATATGAATAAGCACCCTAGAAATCAGGTTCGGGGAAAGAAGTGAATAAAAATCAGCTTGCCATCAAACAGACTTTTATTTCCGAACATTTTGAGGTATTTTCCGATTTTAAGTAATGAAAATTGTCGATGCGGGACCCATTTTACAAATTCACTTTTCAGAATATAATACCGGACCTTCCTCGACTGAAAATGCACGTAACCTAGGTTACTTTCTTATTGTCGAATGTTTCCTTCACATTTAAAGAGATAGGCACCAGTTCTGATTTTCGTAACCCAGGTAACGTCTATTTTTAGATGAAAAACGTCCAGTATTCTTCGTTGGAAGCATCCTTTCTGATTTGGATTCACTGCCTTAATTTTTGCCCCATACAAATGGGAAACACCTTAAAATGTCCAGAAAGAATGGTTTGTTTGAAGACAAGTTGCTATTTGTTCAACACCTTCCCTAAACCGGATCTCTAGCAAGTTTGTCATTTGAGTCACTTTTGATTCAATCTCTTTTCCAGAATTTTCATCTAAAGTCAATTCTGATCCCCGATCCTTCTGACCTGAGCCTTTAGCTTCAACAAGAGCCCTCATTTTCCAAAATCGGCCATCAACAACGAATAAAGTTATCACTGCAAAACTAAAAGGTTACATTTTTGAGATCACCCTGTAATTAAAGCAGGTAAGCAAAAAAATTTGAAAACGATTCGAGTTATGGTTATAACAACTCCCCTGAAACACTTGGAGAAAACCAAAAACTATTTTTTTGTGAAATGGGACCTGTTCAAACTTTTCCATTTTTGCGTGTGCGTTTGCGTGTGCGTGTGCGTGTGTGTGTGTGTGTGTGTGTGTATGTGTGTGTGTCTGTCTGTGATCTTCCACGATTACTGCCGTAACGTTGACTGGATCGACTTGATATTTGGTATACAAACATGGTTGTTTCCTGAAAAGAGCCCATTAGTTTTTGGCTGTCATCTGTCAAACCCAACTGTCATAATCATCAAATGTCAGAAGCTATATCTCACGGAACTCAATTTGCAATATGTCATTTGAAAGCCCTTGAAAAACTGTATTCAGAACAGTTGGAAACATTGCCCTATCTGTCATCTGTCAAATAATAAAAAATGTTAAAGTTCAAAACTTTACCAATTAATTATCCAAAATCTATCCGATGGATTGGAACCAGATTTGGCAGGAAGCAACACAACATAAGAGTCAAATTGAGGCCGCAGTTGCAGTTTCCCACCATTCTCCAGTTGAGCGTAATGAATTTTCGAAATTTCTCCTGGCCGTTGCCTCTCAGGAGGGGCTCTCGCCGGTGTTTCGACCAGCACGACTCGCTTTTGTAGCAGGACTCCACTCAAAAATTCATTCCTGCTCGGGGATCGATTTTTTTTTGTAAATTTCAACTGATATCGAAAGTAGATTGTATTGAGCGTCGTGCAGGTCTATTTTCAGAGTTGACACGGTTTCGGTTTTCCGTAACTTAATGAATTTTTTCAAAATGAAATTTGCACATTCCGTGAATTTGAGAAAAACGCAATGCAAACTTCTACATGCGGTAAGCCCCACGAAATATTAATTTTAGGTGCAGACATGCTGTGAATAAAAGTTAGAGAAAAGATTGAGCTAATTTTTGGAGGAAAAATTTTTGAAATCGGATCAACAGTTGCCGAGTTTTCCTCTCTGGAAAAACTGCAAATTTTCCAACTTTTTATTCCGTGAACAGATTTCTTGGAATTGTTTTTTTTTTAGAGAATAGATAACTGGTTCTTGAACATTTTCCAATAATTTCTCTCCAATTTCCCGGAAATTTTCCTCCTGAAAATATAAAACCACTCATGCGATCGTACAAATTAAGCGGTTCTGTCACGATAATTACCGAATTATTGATCCGATCAAATCGAAATCAGGTACGGAGGCCTAAGTTCAGCCTGGAATGTTCTGATTAGACTTTGGGTGGATGATTTTGATCGGAAGCCCTCAGGTGGCACATTGGGTCTGGGTTTGTCCGCCCAAGCTCTAAATTGAAAATATAGAGTTGAAATTTGACACACAGATGCAGTGAAAGTTTTCAATCAAGTTTTTGTAATTTCATCATCATATCAAATCAAATCAAATCAAATCAAATCAAATTCTTTATTTCCTTATTGGCTACAAAGTAGTAGGTATAGGATTTGTCAATATAAAAAAGTAAACTACATCACATAACGATTAGTACAAACAACATATAATTAAAACAGTCGGTCATACCATCAGTCACCAACAAAAAGCCACCCATCTTGGTAGGCCAGCGACCCAACACAAGGGCTACAGTTCGTTCGATGCATAAATGCATCTGTCGACTAAGAAGCCCCTCAATCTCTTTTTAAAGAGGTACGGGCTTTCAATATTTCGAATGGCATCGGGAAGCCCATTGTAAAATCTGACGCCAGCGTATGCTGCGGACCTTTCATATGCCGATGTTCTATGCAGCGTCGTGCTCAATTTGTCCACAGACCTGGTGGAGTATGAATGGAATTGACCGTTTCTGTCAAATTTCGACATGTTCGCCCTGACAAACAAAACAACCTTGAAAATGTAGATGGCCGGGAAAGTTAAAAGTCCATTTTTTTTTAAAGTTTCTCTACAGGCTGTTAAGGGACCCAAGTTGAAAATGGTGCGAATCATCCGCTTCTGAGTTATGAACACCCTACTGGCGCCGACGGCACCACCCCAAAATATGACATTGTAGGACAAGATGGAATAAGCCAGAGCGTAGTAGATGCTGATAAGATCTTTCGTGCCCATCACCTTGCGCAGCCGAATTAAGAGATAGATGGTACTGTTCAGTTTTTTACAAACGTATTCAATATGGGGCTGCCAAGATAGCTCTCTGTCGATGTAGATGCCCAGAAACCTTGTACAGCTCTCAATCCTAAACTTGTCGTTTTCGACGGATATGTGAGTCAGTGGGTTTAGCTTCTTCTGACCAAATATGATGCATGCTGTTTTTTCTACATTTAGGCAGAGGTGGTTAAGATTGCACCACTCGATGAATTTACTTATGGCTGTCTGCAGTTTTTCCAGCAGCAACTCCTCGCTTGAAGCGGAAACCGCTATAGTGGTGTCATCAGCAAAAAGTGTTATAGAGTCGGCGCGTACAAAATCGGGCAAATCGTTTATATAAATTAAAAATATTTCAGGTCCCAAATTAGTTCCCTGAGGTACGCCAACGTCTACAGTATAAGTGGACGAAAAAGTGTTCCCAATCCTCACACAAGCCCGTCTAGATCGTAAAAAAGACTCCAAGAAAGAAAGCTCCGAGCCGCGCACGCCGATTGCATGTAATTTGTTAATAGTAAGATCCAGGTCCAAGCTATCGAATGCTTTACTGAGATCAAAAAATATAGCCGCGGTGTAATTGCCCTGGTCTTGATTCTTTTGAACAACGGTAAGAAAATCGAAAGATGCGGTCTCAGTTGATTTACCCGATTGGAAGCCGTGTTGATTTTTTGAAATTAGGTTGTATTTAGAAAAGTAGGAGCTCAGGCGCTTGTACATAAGTTTCTCTATGATTTTAGATGTAACGTTTATTAAAGAGATTGGCCTATAGTTTTCTACAGCTAACCTATCGCCCTTCTTGAAGATTGGTATCACAGATGCCACCTTAAGGTCACCCGGAAACTGCCCCAATTCTACCGCCCTGTTTGTTATATAAGATATTGGTTTGGCTATCACAAGAGCGACACCCTTTAGTATCCTGGTGGATATGCCATCAACACCAGCAGAGTTTGTGTTTTTCAATTCGCGAATTGTATCAACAACCTCCTGTTCCGTGACAGGTTCAAAAAAGAATGAGTTATTTACAGTTCTAAGTGAAGAGACTGGGAAAGTGGTGTTTGAGTTTGACTTCTGGTTTATTATATTTTTGGCCGCCGTATCGAAGTATGTGGCGAATTTCCGACTAATAACCTCATTGTTATTTACGATTTCATCATTGATTTTGAGCTTAATGCTTGGATCCCTAACCATCCCAGCCTCCCCACGAACAATCTTCCAGAGAGTTTTGGGTCTGATGTTGGAGTTAATTAGCTTTTGATGGTAATACTCTTTCTTTGCCCTAGCTATTTTATTTTTATATTCCCGCTTATCTTCTCTATATCTCATCATTAGAACAAGGTCGTTACATCTTTTCATTAACCAAAATTTGTTTTTTAGGTCATTACTCAGTTTGATCAGTTCCGGAGTTATCCAGGACTTTGGTTTCGAAATTTTTGTTTTTGTTTTAGTGCGTTTTTTAAGCGGGCAATACATGTCCACAGCAAGCTTCAGGTCAGTGACAAAACTTCCGTATATTTGGTCTATGTCGTCGATATTGCTGGTGTAAACATGCCGAAACTGACTTTGTAAATGATCACTCAGTCTACACAGAACATCAGCGTCAACGTACCTACACTCGTACTCAATGACCTGATCCAGATGGCACAATGGGCCCTCTCCGTCAAACTCGCAAATTACCGCAAAATGATCTCCAAGATGCATATCCCGAACCTCAAACCTTGGAGTGCCCTTGCAGATTGAGGTAGCAAAATAATCGACACCCGAAATCGACATACGTCCATCCGACATCACGGCCACTCGCGTTGGGTCGCCGCACCCAGCACGCAATGAGTAAGCTGAAAAAAGATCCATTAGCAAAGTATTATGACTAGATGGCTTCAAAAAATCAATGTTCAAGTCACCGCAGAACAGAACCTCTTCAGAATTAATCGTACAATATTCCAAGATTTTTGACAGTACATTAAAAAATATATCGATGTCCCCACTTGGTGGTCGGTATACACTTACAATACAATATTTGGTATTTTCAATGATAAACGTGAGTCCACAACATTCAACTGACATTTCCACGGACAAACTATTTATATAAGTGAGATTTTTGAACTGAAGGTCTTGACGTATGTATAGCAGGGCACCCCCGTGAATATGTTTGTCCCTGCAATAAATGGAACCCACCACATAACCCGGAATACCCAGCAAAGCGGTATTCTCTAGTTTGCACCAGTGCTCATTAATAGATAGAATGATGGGGTTTTCGTTTGCAACCGTTATTTCAAGAGAGTTGAGCTTATTCATGAGAGATTGAACATTGCAGTGTATTATTTTGTATGATCGAGCCTTTTGAACATTGTTTTTGGTTTCGACCGACAACTTCAGGTCGATTGCCTCAACTCCATAAGGTTCATCAGCTTCACCCATTGTTCCTGTGCCGCTTATCCGGCATCTTCCTGGTGTTTGTTCCGATGAAAAAACCTCGATATGTAGGATCCTTCGGGCCATAACTTAGGGTTCATGGCACGGTCAAAGTTGTGCCTATTTACAGTGAGTTTGAACGAGCTGTAGTGCTGGGGATATTTAGAGTTGAGCTTCTCGCACTCTACCTCGGGAATTTCTTCCTTCAAGAGATTTGCTACGCTCTCCTCGGTGGTATCTGGCGCGAATCTTGATGCCAAAACGAAAGCCTTCTTTGGTGCCACCTGGAGGGTTTGTTGACCTTGTTTCGCTTCTCCAACAATACCATTTGGCCTTTTCTTGCTCTTCTTCCGCTTCTCAACCACCACCCAATCATCTCGCCTCTTCTCGAGTTTACCATTAACTGGTAACTGGTAACTGGTAGCCGTTAACTGGGTCTTCGCGGTCTTGGGGTCGTCAAGGGTCTTTGCCGGCTTTGCCTTACCAGGATTGTTGCGTACATTCTCCTGGGCCTTGTCTGGACGATTTGTTGAAGTAGGAAGCTATCTGTCCCTATCTGAAGTAGGAACAAAAAAATAAGGAACCAGCATTGCATTTTTGAGATATCACAACAGTAAGCTACCTAGTTCTACCTTTTGGATCATTTCATCACCTTGGAAAACTGACCTAACCTGTAATTTTTTCTGTCCGCTCAACAATGGATGCAGGATGCTCGCTAAGCGCTCGACTAAATAGAATTTTTTCATCAATTTCCAAATCGAATCGCCCCCTCCCGAAGGGACACTTCGATCAAAATCATTACTGACGTCTCTGGATACCGCCGGGAAAGTTTTGTGTCGCCCCACAACAGATTTTTTTTGAATGTAATCAACGTGATCCTGCATAGCATTGGTGGGGTGAATGAGGTGCCCATTTTTTTTATTGGCTTAATCGAAAGTATGATTGAAAGTAATGTACCCATTATTTTTCTTTTTCTCAAATTCCCGAAATTGCGGCCGTAATGCGTGTTTTAAAAATATATTTGTGACGTCACAAATATGCTAAAACTAAACAAACAGCACTATTGGATTGAAAACTCTAAAACTATTAGAGTGGCATCACTATATTTGAAAAATACAGACATAAGAACCCCACTGAAATTCCCTACTGTTACCAACCCTTTGAATAAAAAAACCGAAAAAAAGTCGATTTTTTTCCCAACCAATGGATATATTTTCCCCAAATTTTCAATAAATACTCTTATAACTCGTGTTGATGATAAAAAGTATATTCAATCAAGTCTAATTTATTGGCAAGTACCCCATTTTCAGTGAGAAAAGTAATATCTTAATTCAGACCATCGCCATCGGCGTCGTTCCCCCACTCCAACTTTAAAATTTAAAATTGTACCACCTACATTGTGATATATCGAATTGAAAGAAACTGAACTCTCTTTCTGAAATTAATATAGTTCTAAAAACTTTCATAACCCTCCTTTCTCTTCTAAAGTACTCCAAATGCCAAATTTGTTTGGAGGGAAGTTTGAAATTTTAAGAATATTTTTTTCAGAAAAAGAGTTCAATTCACTTTAATTTGATGTATCACAAAGTAGGTGATGCAATTTCAAAGTTTAAAGTTGAGGTGGGAGGAGCGACAGGGTGAATTTAGAAATCACTTTCACCACTGAAAATTCACTCCCCTTGATGATATGCAGGATAACGTTGACTACATTGAAGAGAATAAAGTGGTCGAAAATATGAAATTGGACACTCAAAGAATTTTAGGAATTTTTAGAAACCTCCTTTGAAGCTACGACATTTTGAATTCGACTGAAATTTTTGGTTGGCCCATTTCAATTTGTGCGCAGTTTGAATACATATAATATTTCACGCAATACACATAATGTCAATTATGTAATGTATCAGTAATGTACACACATCAAAAGAATCTAGGGGACAAGCAAATTCAGACGATTTCTAAAATCATCATAACTTTTGATTTCCGTAAGCGATTTCATATCGGTTTTCAGTGTTCGATTGCCCAATCTTTCGTTTTCATCCCTTGATCACGTCAAATACGAACAGTGTTTCATAAGGTTGCTACAGGGTGATTAATGAAACAGTGTAAAATTGCCGAAAGTTCAGTACGAGCGCGATTTCCCAAAAAAAATATCACATGCATTCCAATAGCACAGTTATTAGGACCGGTGTTTCAGCTTCAGTAACGTTTTTGAATTTTGAAAATCGAAGGTGAATTGCCAAAGATATTGATCATTTTGTGCCGCCATGTTGATCTTCCAAGAAAAAAGAAAGTGGTCCGATTTCATTGAAACTTGGAACACACCCATGTCTGCTTCAAGTTATTGGAATTTCAAGGTCAAATGTCACTTTCGATCACTTTCGAGCCGCTATATTGAACTTTTTACATAAATGATTCAATTTGAATAAAACTTGATACACACTAAAATCGAATAATTCACATAAAAGTTTGATGTGGCGGCTTGGAAGCGACCGAGAAAGACATTTGACCTTGAAATTCCAATTACTGAAACTAGACATGAATGTGATCCAAGTTTCAATGAAATCGGATCACTTCTTGGGAGTTCAACATGGCGGCACAAAATAATCAATATCTTTGGCAATTTACCTTCGATTTTCAAAATTCAAAAACGTTACTGAAGCTGAAATACCAGTATTCATAACTGTGCTATTGAAATGCATAAAAATATGTTTTTGGGAAATCGCGCTCGTACTGAACTTTCGGCAATTTTACACTGTTCCATTGACCCTGTAGAAACTTTATAAAAACATTGTTCATATCCGACGTGATCAAGACATGAACGAAAGATTGGGCTATCGAACACTGAAAACAGACATGAAATCGCGGGCGGCAATAAAAAGTTATGATGATTTTAGAAATCGTCTGATTTTGCTTGTCCCCTAGATTCTTTTGATGTGTGTAGTTGAAAACGTATCAGTAATGTAGTTGAAAACGTATCACTAAATTAAGACAAAAATGCGTCTGACCAATGTGAGCCGATAAGAAGAAAAACATTTATTACTCGTAAAAAAAATAAAAACTCATTTTATAGTGTACTCGTTGCATCGTCCTTTTTCTTGAAACCTACTTGATCAATTAGAATTTCACTTTAACAATAGGAGGCACAAGCCAAGAATTGATTACAAAACAAATCGTTCGAGGACATGAACATCATGTGAGTATTATTTGGTAGAAAAACCTATTGTTCTTCCGAAACCCAAATTATGATGACAAACTATTGTTGTTGGGCACGTGCATCGTGCAGCTCACAATGAGAGAGACCACCCTACCCTTTTCCAACCACAGGCGACCACCTTTGAGTTGCTTCAATCGATTGAAACAAATCTGTTTTGGCACCACAATACTTTCCCGACTTGTATCCTGGAACCTATGTAAATTTTTGGGGCAGTATTTAAGGACGGAATTATATTGGTAAAATAAGCGTTGCGGAATCAATCCCTGTGGGTTTATTCCTTGACAGAATCTCACCATTTAGGTCTCTTTCGAAAGCTACAAAGATGTACTTTGGTTTGAGCCCATTGGCATTCCCAAAATCGAAAAACCAAATGTTGCTTTTGCCGCCAGAATAGTATAGGTTATATTGCTTATATCGAGGGCTTCACGGCAGTACCTCGCGTAACTGAAAAATTGAACTTTTTACAGGTACAGGAGTGCAAAAACCACTTATTTCAAGTCAGGGAATAGTACAGAAAATCACGATATTTTGTAATGCTATCAAAGAACAGTTACTGTTTACAGTTACATTGCAAAATATCGTAGTTTTCTGTACTATTGGACTTCAAAATTAGTTTGTTTGCGCTCCTGTGAACAGTTCAATTTTTCAGTCACGAGATACTGCCGTGAAGCAGATATATACCGGGTGATCATTTGAAAACTATCCACCTGCAATAACTCCCGATTCTTGATGAAGATGTCTTCGAGCAAAAACAGGTCGATTTTCATATCGAAGAGGTAGAATTAAATTCTCTCCCTGAAAAAATGTTTATAAATTTTTTCAACTCACCCTCCATTTCCCAAGAATTCTCTGAGCGTCCAATTTAATATTCTTGACCTCTAAATTCTCTTTAATGCAGTCAATGTCATCCTGCAAAGCATCGGAAGAGAAAAATTTCTGTGGAAAAAGTGCCACCCAAATTCACCCCTTCGCTCCCCCCTCCACACCTAAAAAATCTAAGATGACAATACCTACTTTTTGATACATCAAATTAAAGGAAATTGAATTCTCTCCCTGAGCACAATTTTTTCGAAATTTTAAAAACCCCTGTTTTTCTTTTAAAATACTCCAAATATCCAATTAAATGGATATTGGATATCCAGGGATATTGGATATTGGATATCCAATTAAAACCTTGTTGGTTGAGAAAATAAATGAATTTGAATTTGAATTAAATGGGGGAGGGGTTGAAAATTTCCAAAAAATTGTTTTTAGAAAGAGAATTCAATTTCCTTCAATTTGATGTATCACAAAGTGGGTGGTATTTTGCTGAATTTTGAAGTTGAGGTGGGGAAGAGCAATGCCAATGCAATGGGGTGAATTTGGGTGGCACTTTTCTCACGAAAAATTCTCTTCTTCGATGCTATTTAGGTTGATGCTGACTAAACTGAAGAGAATTGAGGGGTCCATAATATTGAATGGGACACTCAAGAGAATTTTTAGGGAGAAGAGAGTTGAGTTGAGTTGAGTTGAGTTTTAGAGAGTTGAAAACTTTGATTTTTTTTTAAAGATAATTTAATTCTTTTCAATTTGATGTATCGCAATAGTCCAGTAAAATGAGGCGATTTTTAGGCCAAAGTTGGAACAAATTAGGGGCAGGATGAAAAAAATATGGCGGTGTAGATAATGAAAAACTGAATAAGAAAAACCAAACCAAACAAAAACAAAAACCAAAACCATTGTGAGCGAAAAAGTTGTAGAGAATTGAATGCTCCACTAGAAAATCTTCAAGGCTAATTATTATCTCTTCTAGTTCAGCCGTGAACCACGTTCGAAGTTGCGCGACAATCCTGTTGATAAAGTGGTTCTTCTGGAAAACTTACAAAAACCCTAGACTCGATGAGAAAAGTATGACAATGTAGAGGATGAAAAACTGGATCCAAAAAACCAAAGTTTCATTTCACACCGTTTCGGGAAATCTAAGAAAAAAGTTGGAAAATAGCGATTTGCACTCCCAGCTTCCTCATTGAATACTGGAATAAACGTAATAAATATGGAAAATCTGAACAAACTAGCTTGTAGAGGATTAAATGATCTATAGAAAATCCCCTGATGTCATGTATGCATCTTTGTCGACTTAGCTGCGGAGCGCTATCAAAGTGGGGGTGGGTACATGACTAGTGACGCGTCGCATATGTGGTCAAACTGGCACGACGTTGCGGTCATTGTTGATTTGATTATAAAACATGATTGAATGATTTGAAAAAATTGCGTGCTTTGTTGAAGGTCTGGTAACTATTGTTGGAAATGTAACTCCGCGGATGAACGCTTTGTTATGTATAAAGTTTCTTGTTTGGCAAAATAAAAGTCGTGAGTGTCACTGTACTATTTTCGTCATATATTCATTCTAGAAATCTAGGACGAGAGACTAGGTTGCTAGGGAATTTTTGAATTTGTCGTTTCTAATCATATATTCATAGCCTCAAAATGAACGAGAATAGTATCGTGACATTCAGGCTTAAAACTGAGAAATACTCGTATTTTGTAGCACAATATGTATGATAATTGAGAAACGTGATTCACGTTAGATAATGAGATGTTTTTCAACTGATTTCTGATAAACAATGATCATTCAACAACAGCTCGGAGATAATAAACAACTGTCCACCTGAACAATGGGGCTGGAAATTGAACAGTTCTCTGTTGGTGCCCATTAGAACCCAGGATAACGTAGCTCTCGAAAATCTGCTACGACTGATTTCCTGCAGATGCTTGAAAAACTGCAAGAAGCTTTGTGGATGCAGAAAAGCTGACCTCAAGTGTACCAAGTTTTGCCACCACTGCCATGGAGCCACCTGTTCTGACGATTCCAGCATTGTCGTTTCGGAAGACGATGATGATGACTACGATGATAATTCTAACAATTAGTAGCTACCCAGACGTTAAACAAAGCACGCAATTTTTTCAAATCATTTGATCATGTTTTATAATTAATTAAACAAAGACCGCAACGTCTTGTTCGCAACGTCAGTTTCACCACATATGCGACGCGTCACGAGTCATGTACCCCAACTTTGATAGCGCTCCGCAGCTAAGTCGACAAAGATGCATACATGACATCAGGAGATTTTCTATAGATCATTCAATCCTCTACAAGCTAGTTTGTTCAGATTTTCCATATTTATTACGTTTATTCCAGTATTCAATGAGGAAGCTGCGAGTGCAAATCACTATTTTTCAAGATTTTCTTTTTTTTTTCTCAGGTTTCCCGGAACGGTGTGAGATGAAACTTTGTTTTTTTAGATCCACTTCTTCATCCTCTACATTGTTATAGTTTTTCCATAGAGTCTAGGGTTTTTGTAAGTTTTCCAGAAGAACCACTTCATCAACAGGATTGTCGCGCAACTTCGAACGTGGTTTACGGCTAAACTAGAAGAGATAATAATTGGCCTTGAAGATTTTCTAGTGGAGCATTTAATTCTCTACAACTTTGTCCCTCACAATTTTTTGATATCTCTTGTCGTTCTCACAGCATCTAAGAAGGAAGGTCACGCGGACAGTTTTTCCACTTCACTAGACCGGCGCGCAACTTTGACTGCGATAAACGGCTAAACTGAAGAAGTTGGACATATGCTCCCAGGGACTTTTTTGTAGATTATTAAATTCCCTACAACTTTGTCCCTGACAGTTTTCACACATCTCTCACCGTTCTCTCACCGTTTCAAAAGAAAGATCGCGGCGCATGATTTTCCATCTTCTCCATTTTTTTCCATGGTTCCCGGGATGACTGGGAATGGAACTTTGGTTTTTCTTATTCAGTTTTTCATTCTCTACATCACTATATTTTTTTCATCCTGCCCCTAATTTGTTCCAAGTTAAATCCTTATTTTACTGGACTAAAGGTAGGTAGTGTCATTTGAAATTTTATCTTTGGGATGGGTGGGGGCGAGAGGGCTGAAGATGGAAATTTGCCAATGTAGGTTTCAGATGTCCCCCTCGATGTAAAAATCGACCTGTTTTTGCTCGAAGAAATATTGACTAGGAATCTGCAATCTGGAGTTATTGCAGGTGGATAGTTTTCAAATCCGGTATTCACCCGGTATTCGAGTTTCATAAGCCAAAGAAAGCAATGTGAAAAACGTCTTATTAAACGGGTGTAATATTTATACTATTCTATCTACTTTGCCCTAATAATTGCCGGAAGTTTGAAATTCAAGCTGCTAAAAGTATAAGTGTTTAATGAAAGCGACCAAATTCGATTTTGAAAATAGCAGTACCCAAGTACAATGCGTCATCGTTTCATTCAGTAAAGGACTTAAGGAGGCAGTATCCATCACGTATAACATAAGAGAGCAGTAACTCTTATGCAAGAAAGCATGCAGCGACGCGCAGTTACCTACTGTCTTTTCAAGGACGGAGTTATATTGGTAAAATAAGCGTTGAGGAATCAATCCCTGTCGGTTTATTCCTTGACAGAATCTTACCATTTAGGTCTCTTTCGAAAGCTACAAGGATGTTTTTTGGTTTGAGTCCATTGGCATTTTCAAAATTCAAAAATTTGAAAAATATTTTTCTATTGCTAGAAACATTGCTTCTAGTACATCCTTGTAGCTTTCGAAAGAAACCTGAATGGTAAATTTCTGTCAAGAAATAAGCCTACAGCGTTTGATTCCGTAACGCCTTATTATACCAATTCAACTCCATCCTTAATGTGGATCGGTAGAAACAACGACAGAACGGTTTCCACTGGCAGCCACTGCCCAGCTCTTTCATCTCTGAGAGGATCCATACTTATAGGGGATCTCTGGCCTAGTACGATGGTCAGCATTGGCACCCTACCTGGCCGTGTCTTAGTTTGTCGAACGGCTCGGCTGGCTCGACGACTAACCGGGAGGGGGGGCCAACATTGGGGAGATGGTACAATGGGCCCAAAAGTGAGGCCTGCGTGCCGGATGGAATTATGTTCCATCACTCCCTCCACTTAATCCAGAATCCAGACAGATTAATGCCCGTATTCATAGTCGTTGTCAAGTAGTGTACCTTGTTCAAGTATCACTTTTAATCAAGCTGTAATAGGCCATCCACAATGATGTTAATGTTAACGTAATGTTATCCGGCAATGGTAATGTTAGCATTCAAAGCAATAAATTTGAAATGGTGACGTTCACAATCATGTTAGTGGCAATGGTAAGCATTCACCATTGAAACTCGTTGCTTTGAAATGCTAACATGCTAACATTACCATTGCCGATAACATTACGTTAACATTAACATCATTGTGGATGGATGGCCTCTAACTCTAGTACGAATTCTGTTTCATAGACATAACTTCGGCTTTCCTCGAGGAATACTAAACTACGCAACGAACTTATTGTCGTACTCCAAATTTCACTCTTTTTCAACACAAGAAAACTCCCGACTGGTTTGAACAATTTCAATTCTGTTTCAAGCATTTGAGACCTTGATTCTCTAGGTATAGAATCGTATCAATTCGAAGACTGATAGATGTCAACTTGAGTTTCTACATGCAGGGTGTTAAATAAAGTAGTGCAACATTTATAAAGTTTGACATACTCCCATTTGAAATCAAACTGTTTCTTTTAAATTTCAACATCAGTGACATGTAGCTAAAGTTCATATCTCGAAACGATTTTTGATTTATCCCTCTATCTCTTTTATTAACAGGACAGGGTGGTATCGAAAAAACGACTTTTTGGTCTTCTTATGATAACATTTTCCCTTCTCTAACAATTTTTCAAATTCAGGGCTCATATTGAAGCTGAAGCCTTAGGTAAGAAACCCAATGAACATAATGATTCAAGACCAACATTAAAAAAAATGGGGTGGCATCAAAAGTGACATATGAATATATCTGTCCAGGAATCCGGGTGGAGAATTAAATGGAAATCAACATTGTTTTCAGATGAGGCATTCATTTTGAACACTCTTTGATGTTTCATGATTGATTGTGGCAAGAACTTTGGATGTAGGGTCCAAATTGCAGCTGCATATTTTCCAAGGAGAAGCAGCGCTATAACTCACCTGCAAATGCCGTAACCATCAGTGTTACGGAAAACAGAGCAAAGAGAACTGTCTGTTCCCGATTGTTCCGGATTTTGTATCGTTGGTTACGGACATTTCCAGACCAGCGAGAAAGCTGATTTTCTTTCAGAAACACTCAATTCTAATTTGGTCACTCCATCGATCATTCTGGTGACAATCAATCATGGAACATCATAGAGTCTTCAGAATGAATGCCTCATCCGAAAACAGTGTTGATTTTTGTTTAATTTTCCACCCGGTCGGATTCCTGGACATATAAATTCATATGTCACTTTTGATCTGAATGTTGGTCTTGAGTCGATTATGTTCATTGAGTTTTCTTACCTGAGGCTTCGGCTTGAATATGAGCCCTATATTCATAAAATTGGTTAAGAAGGGAAAATGTTATCACCAGAAGACAAAAAAGTCGTCTTTACGATACCACCCTGTAAATAAAAGAGATATAGAGATGAATCAAAAACCGTTTCGAGATATGAACTTTAGCTACATGCCATTAATGTTGAAATTCAAAAGAAACAGTTTGATTTCAATTGGGAGATAGTCAAACTTTATAAATGTTGCACTACTTTCTTCAACATCCTGTAGAAACTCAAGTTGACATCTATCAATCTTCGAATTGATACGATTCTATACCTAGAGAATCGAGCTCTCAAATGCTCTAAGCAGAATTAAAATTGTTCAAACCAGTCGGGAGTGCTCTTGTTTTGAAACAGGGTGAAATTTGGAGTACGACAATAATTTCGTTGCGTAGTTTATTTCACGGTAATAGCCAAAAATATGTCCATGAAACAGAAATCGTACTTGAGTTACAGATTGATTAAAAGTGATGATACTTGAACAAGGTGCATTTGACAACGACTATGCATGTACACGGGCATTAGAGTTTGTCGAACGGCTCGGCGGGCACGACGACTGACCGGGAGGGGGGGGCCAACATTGGGGAGATGGTACAATGGGCCCAAAAGTGAGGCCTGCGTGCCGGATGGAATTATGTTCCATCACTCCCTCCACTCAATCCAGAATCCAGACAGAACGGTTTTTTGCGTTTTTCTCGTAATCTTCTAAATGGTATTATGACGGCAGTGGCGTACCAACGGGGGGGCGGAGGGGGCGGTCCGCACCGGGTACCAACAGTAAGGGGGTGTCATTGTCGGATTATCTGTGGTGCAAAAGGAGTCCACAAAACTAGGACGCAAGGCCTTCGAGGGTGCAGAACAAGCTGGTGAAGACCCGTCTTCCGGAAAAATTTGGTCTGCGGCGCTTTTATCTCGCATTAGTCACTATTCGTAGTGTTTTCCGCTTTGTTGAGAAATCGTTTTTCTATATGTCCAAAAATACCATGTCACCAATTGGGCGCGATTTTTCGATCCTAAAAATCTAAGGGCGCAAAATTGCGTAATTCGGCACAGGGGGTGTCACTAGCACTACGCAGTCCCCAGCTCATTCTCTAGGTAGGTTTAGAGCTGTAGGCTCTAGGGGTGTTACAGGATAGTCCGCCCCGGGTGCCAAATACGCTAGGTACGCCACTGTATGACGGCAGCATAGGGAACCGAAAAATGCCACCTGGTGAATCACTTACTACGTTTCCATGGAGAATTGGAATCGATTTGAAAACGGTATCGGGATTGAAAACTGCATGTAAACACTTGCAACATCGTATTCAAATCGATTTGAGTTTCAAGGTCGATTCGGCAAATTCTGGGATCGTATCGGGATCGGATCCAAATAATACTCATGGAAACCCAATCGGATTGGATCGAAACATCAACAAACAGAGAGTGATACATAGCAATGAGTAAAACCGCTGTTCTGGGGCCCTATTCCTGTGGGCGAAGCGGTTGTTCGCTTCGCCTGGGATCCCGCCGTTGCTACGTGACGCGGCGTCCGCCTGGCTTTTGCATGCCATGAGTCATGCAAAGAGAGGTGGGTGCAACCCTCGTGCAACCTTATGCAGTGTTCCCAAGGTTCCCAATTTTGAAACAGGCGAAGCGATCGGGTTGCATCCGATCCGGTCCGCATCGCTTCGCCCGTAGGAATAGGGCCCCTGGTCGCATTCATACTTGCACCTGTTGTCTGCACTTCTGCCTTCTGCACATTTGCAGTTTGCAGAGTACTTGCACTTTCTTTGATACGTTTAGGTTGGGATAGTTTTAGGTTAGGGTTAGACTTACATGACAGATATGTAAACAGAATTCAAATCGATTTGAATACCGAGTTCGAACCACTCATGTGAACACTTCCGTATTCAATCCCGATACCGTTTTCAAATCGATTTCAATTCTCAATGGAAACGTATTAACTCTGTAGAGCGCCGACTATCACTGACTCTCTGACTATTACTACGTTTCCATGGAGAATCGAAATCGATTTGAAAACGGTATCGGGACTGAAAACTGCATGTAAACGCTTGCGACATCGAATTCAAATCTATTTGAGTCTCAAGGTCGATTCGGCAAGTTCTGGGATCGTATCGAGATCGGATCGAAATAATGCTCATGAAAACTCAATCGGATTGGATCGAGACATCAACAAACAGAAACTGATACATAGCAATGAGTAAAACCGCTGTTCTGGTCGCATCGAGGGTCGAATTCATACTTGCAGCTGTTGTCTGCACTTCTGCCTTCTGCACATTTGCAGTTTGCAGAGTACTTGCACTTTCTTTGATACGTTTAGGTTGGGATAGTTTTAGGTTAGGGTTAGACTTACATGACAGATATGTAAACAGAATTCAAATCGATTTGAATACCGAGTTCGAACCACTCATGTGAACACTTCCGTATTCAATCCCGATACCGTTTTCAAATCGATTTCAATTCTCAATGGAAACGTATTAACTCTGTAGAGCGCCGACTATCACTGACTCTCTGACTATTACTACGTTTCCATGGAGAATCGAAATCGATTTGAAAACGGTATCGGGACTAAAAACTGCATGTAAACGCTTGCAACATAGTATTCAAATCTATTTGAGTCTCAAGGTCGATTCGGCAAGTTCTGGGATCGTATCGAGATCGGATCGAAATAATGCTCATGAAAACTCAATCGGATTGGATCGAGACATCAACAAACAGAAACTGATACATAGCAATGAGTAAAACCGCTGTTCTGGGGCCCTATTTTCGGTACACGTGATCTGTTCCCCGGCGATCACCGGGGAACGCCGGTGAAGTGATCAGTTCCCCGGTTCTAAAAGTGGTATTTTCGTGACCACTTTTTCGGCTATACTCGTACATGTCCGTGTAATGTCGAAGCTTGGCTGTCAGCTGCGATATTTGAAATCGAATTGTAGTTTTTCGAAACCTACCTACTTTTGCTATTTATTAGCATGGAATCTGCCGGCCCAAGTTTCAAGAGGCCACGATTGGATGCGATTTCCGAAACTCAAAAAGAAAAACTGACCGAACTCATGGTCAAGAACCCCATATATCCTTGTCAACTTGCTACGGTCAGCCGGCTTCCTTCCCCGGGTACTGGGATAAATGGCGTGACTAGTTCTGTGATGTGCCGGGCCTTCACAAGTCACACTCAAGTCTTTTAATTGTCACGCGAAAATACTGCACAAACTGCACTTCTATGTCCACAAATCGTTTGCCGTGTTGGCGCGCATCTTCTTTGGCCGCTTCCAAGTCCGCGATTACATGGACCGCCAATGCCGCGTTCAATGGATCCATTTTTTCCAAATTATTTAAAGAAACTTTCGAAAAATTGGAGATTGGAACGTAAAATTGAAATTTTTGAAAGAACGCCGTTGTAATTCCAATTGTCAAAACTATATCTGTCATTTGGCGGTTGTTTCAGTTGTATTTTTGGTGCATTCAGCGTTGCCAACCTATGAACAATGTGCTTTTTTTACTTTTTTTAGTGATTTTCAATTTAGACTCTTGGCAGTCCTTTGCTTTGATTGACATAAGCGGGGAATGAGCTGTTCTCTCGGTAGCTCCTAGGAGAACGGGCGTGATCACGCGTGAATGTACCCGAAAATGCCGCTTCCCCTGTTTTTGAGGGAACAGTTCCTATAGGAACAGTTCACATGTGCACCGAAAATAGGGCCCCAGGTCGCATCGAGGGTCGAATTCATACTTGCAACTGTTGTCTGCACTTCTGCCTTCTGCACACTTGCAGTTTCCAGAGTACTTGCACTTTCTTTGATACGTTAGGTTGGGGTAGTTTAAGGTTAGGGTTAGACTTACGTGACAGATATATGTAAACAGAATTCAAATCGATTTGAATACCGAGTTCGAACCACTTATGTGAACACTTCCGTATCCAATCCCGATATTGGATACGGATTGAATTCTCCGTGGAAACGTAGTACTCGTATATGTTTATATCGTAGCTTTGGATTCGATCTAAACTCTAGCCGATCGGGTTGACCCGTTTGAAATTAATGATATAAGCTGTCAAGATTGATATTACTTGATCCGGTACTTTGGCCGGCTTGACTTAAGTCGAGCGTTTCAAGACTCGCATCCACTCATGCCTCGGATTTTAGGCGATATAAACGGGATCGGAACGAAGTGACAGATGACCGCTTTGAAATGCCTTACACAGGACACAGGATGTTACCAAAGGGCATGCAACGTTATTTCTATTTTATCGTGGAACAGGGAAATCTCACGTCATTCTGTATATACGAATGTAACCGTATCTTGTAGCCTGTGATACCTACCTGTAACTGTAACTCACAACCATTCGGTTTTTCAATGTACCTTGTGTACTTCCGAAAATATTCAGTCTGTTCACGGCAACAATTCTGTCTCATGAAACTATCACCAACAGAGAACTAACAATGAAAAGTCGTATCTCTAAGTATCTAGACAATGGACTTTTGACAATTGTTGACAATCGGATCAAGGCTCAAGAAGATTATGGCACACAACAGGAATTTGGATTTCAGTCTGTACCTACCATAAACAAGCGAACATGTGTCACGGGCGTGAGGCTCAGTGGCGCACTTCCTTTTTGACGAATTATTGAACGCAAGATGTTAATTAGGGTTCTACCGTTTGGGCAGAAATTTCAATTTGTCAGCCAAAATAGCGGCAGAATTATGGAATTCGGCTTGAAAATCAGAATGATTGTACTGGACAAGTGTAAGTTCTAAGTTTCATGAAAAGCGTTCCACTGATAAGATATTTCAATATGGTGGCCAAGATGGCGGCGAAATGTTGAAATTCAAGAAAATAAGAATGATCATATGAGACAAGGGTGAATCCCAGGTTTCATGAAAACCGTTCCATAATTGAGATACTTATTCCAATGTGGCGGCAGAATCATAAAATTCGGTTTGAAAATCAGAAGGAAAACTTGAATGATTTTAACGAATGCGATTCGGGATGAATGGGAAGCCATTTCCCAGGACTTCCTCGCCAACCTGGTGGAATCTATGACCCGACGTGTTGCAGCACTGCATCAGGCAAGAGGGGACCCCACCAAATACTGGAGTTTATTGTTCTCACTAAGAAAGATCTCTGGATTTTTCAAGAATACTGTGAAATTTGTATTACTTGTCATTTTGAGAAAAGAATACAGTGCAGGTAGGTATAGGGATATCTCGAGTGAGAGCCAAATGAGTCTTTTGGAGAAAGCCAAACGTCCCGGCGTCCAAGCCAGTTTCATGGAAGCCGGCGTCAGACTATTTTGCCTGAGACGCACAGTGGTCGGAAAATAGAAAAAACACGCAGAAATTCTGAAACTTCAAGAATAAGTAACTAATAAAAAAAATACTTTTGGGAAAAATACTGAAAAAAAATCTATATTCGGATTACGGGTTGTATCAGGGGGTGAAATTCTGAAAAAATGCCTAAAATTTTTCGAAACTCTCAGAACAAGTAGACAATGGGTGAACATTGTTGGGAAAATTATTTTTTCAAATCCAACATTAAAATAGGGGATGAGACGGGGTGAAATAACAAAAAAAGACCAACATTTTTAGTAATATCAGAATCAGTAGACAAAAGAGCACACGTTCTAAGGAAAAACTTACGGAAAAATTACCTGCAGAATAGGGGTAGTGACGGGGGTGAAATTCCGAAATAACGACTAGAATTTACAAAAACTCAGAAGGAGTAGAGAAAGGGTAGACATTCTTGAGAACAATAATGGAGAAAACCCAAAATCAAAATAGGGGATGAAACAAGGGCGAGAATATCGAAAAAGTTAGTAACATTTTTGAATTTATCAAAAGCAGTAGACAATGGTCTCGCATTTTTTGGGAAGAATGTTAGAAAAAATCTATCTTCAGAATAGGGGTAGCGATAGGGGTGGAATTTAAAAAAAAAACTAAAATTCACTTAACTCTCGGAATAAGTATAGACAATGGATCGACTTTCTTGGAAAAAATATTGGAAATCATGCTTCGTCAAAATTGGGGATGGGACAGGAGATAAAATTCCAAAAATCCGACCAAAATTTCCAAAACTGTCCATGAATTAACTTGTTGGTCAAGTCTTCTTGGGCCTTATTTTCGCTATTCATGATGTACGAACCTGATCCAGTTGGTGTACTTTTCCTTAATTTCTTTTGATATCAGCATAATTAATTAAAAATACTTTATGAGCCTTATTGCGAGAAGACCCGAAAGCAGTTTTGCATCCAGTTACCACTTAAACCCTGAATGAGGTTATTAAATATTATTGATGTGAAGCCCTAACCCAGGAAAAAGACTGCCTGGAATTTCCAAATAATTTTCACGTTATGGGCAATTTGGCTTGAAAAGGGACCTTGCGGCCAAAGTAGCGGAGAATAGCAAAAACTGTTCATTGCATTTTGTAGCTAAAACATAAGGGTATAATATGGTATCAATTATAGGGTGGGATTCGGCGGGAATTGGAAAGAAAGCCTCATTGAAATACAAAATTTACAGTAATTCTGTTATTTTAATGTGCACTTTTGCCTAAAGAGGGACCTAGAGGCCACAGTAGCAAAAACTTTTCATTGCATTTTGTACCTGGAACATTAGGATATAACATGGTATCAACTATAGGATAGGATGGGAATAGTGGTATTTAGCAGGAGTTGAGAAGAAAGCCTCATTCAAATACAAAATTAACAGTAATTTTGTTATTTTAATGTGGAATTTTGCCTTAAAAGAGACCTAGAGGCCAAAGTAGCAAAAAGTAGCAAAAACTTTTCATTGCATTTTGTAGCTGAAACATTAGGGTATAACATGGTGTGAATTATAGGGCGGGATTCGGCGGGAGTTAGAAGAAAAGTCTTCTTGAATTACGAACTTCACATTAATTTTGTTTTTTTTACCAGCCTTCATAAAAAAAATACTAGTTCATCTTGACTGTGTTGATAGTGAACTTCATTATTAATTTCTTATAGAGAAAACCTCACAGATTCCAATGGTAACTGCTGTTATTCTTGTAAAGAGTCGTCTTTTATATTATGCCAGGAAGAAAATCGGTATTTCGCGCTCATTAAGTTCAGAGTTGGGTTTCGGGTATTAATATTCCTTCAACAATTGCAGTTTTTGGGCAAATAGTAGTCCAAACATTCTGCTATGGTTTTTCAATGCCAAAGTTGTCAAAAAAAAATCTTCATAAAATGAATTTCTGCGCGTATTTTTGATTTTCCGACCATTGTGAGACGTGAAGAACTCCAGCATTTGTTCTTACCATGCTAGACGTTGATGTGAGTCTTCGCATTGCCTCCCTCCTCATCAGCCTTTCTTGCGCAGCTGTGGTCTTCCTGCGATTTCCTGTACGTGGACGATGGTCAATTTCTTCAATGTCGTTCCTCTGGAGAGCTCGCTGGATCGACCTCCTTGAGACTCCAAGAACATTGGCGATAACTTGCGTTGACTCACTTTGCTCTCTCATGCGTGCCAATAGTGGCAATTGATCGATAGGTATAGGTCTTGGCATATTAGGTTTGTTTCATCAAGAAGTTTCAAACTAAGTCACCGGCAGTTTGCAAACTGTAAGCAATGCGCATGCCCCATTTCGGACCAGTTGTCGTCTGGCTGCTGCTCGTTGATGGAACAGTAAACCGTTAATCATGGCTATTGGCCAGGTACTTAATTTTCTATCGTTTAGCAGTTTGCAGCAGGAAATAAGCCGTATTTTATGCATTAAATGAATGAATAATGAAACCACCAATCTGACCGATATTATTTGTAAACATTGACCAGAGAAGGCTCGATGCCAAATAAATGTATTCCGCTGCGCAAGCCCGGACGAGAGGTTCCGTAAAATCCGCAAACTTTTCTGACTGTCCCGGAACTATTCAGTTTGAGCCGCTGATGGAACAGCGGATAGTCAGTCAGGGGTCGGGGGATCGTCCGAGATTTTGATGGAACGCCAAAATCGTAATGCGCATGTGCTGACGTCCACGGACCGTCAGGGATTGCTGATGGAACAAACCTACTGAATGGGATAGAGTGACAACCAGAGCAAGACTTCCAACAAAGGGAATATGACTCAATATTTCCATTATTGGATTTTTCAAAACCATAGAAACCATATTTTAGGTTAGGAAATTTACCGTTGACTTGTATCCCGCTCTGCATCACTCGACATAAAAACTCATATCTTCATTATAAGTCATCCGTTCCAAGGAATTCTGAAGATGGTTTCGAGAAAAAAAAAATTCGCAAAGAGGACTGTTGAAATTTTTCCAATTTTGCATTGTTTTCCGTACCACCCTGTAGAAATTTTATCTTGAATTTCACGACAAATAAGGGGAAGATTGAGCTAATCAACGCAGCAAAAAAAATTTAAATCGCCCAAGGCACTCAAAAGTTTTCGGCCTTCAAAGTTGAAACGTTTTTTTGGTGGCGACAACTGAAATTTGTCACCATTGAATTGATTGAATCGATTGCATTGAATCGATATTGCATTCTTGCACTTGAATTGATATAATATGTGTCTTTGAAATAAATTGGTCATTCGAAGTCTCCGGTTCTAATTTCCAATTCCAAGCCTTCACTTACTTGTGCTACCTGGTCACTTCGGACTAGGTTAATGGTTGGCAAGACTAGGACTCTTGTTGCGCCGAAGACTTCGAAGACTGCGCCGAAGACCTAGTAGACGATCCCAAATAAAGGCCAATCTCATACTTTAAAGTCAGGGGAAGGTTCTTCTTTAGTAAGGGAATATTTATATTTAAAGGGGGGTTGGAGATAGCTGGTTGCACACTACTCCCTATAGACTTTAGATTATTTGCGGGATAATATAAAGTTTGACGCCACCCAATGTCACTTACTGTCCTTTGCTTTGTCCCGTTAATAAATCTGTACCTCGGTACTTCGACCTTTGAGTTCTGTATAGGGGCTTGTCCTGAGCAATCATTTCAGGGACATGCGCTGAATTTTCAGGCGGGCTTTTTGAAAAAACCGGACAAAAGCCTTTGAATCCTACTCTAATGCACCTGTAATATAATATAACGCGGTAAATTTCCAAGGCTAGTCTATTTTGAGATGACATATGTTATAATATTTCATCTGTGCAGAAATTTTGTTTTTGAGAAATCTGCATGAATGCATAAGTTTGTCCGGTTGTTTTCAATATCCCGCCATTACTTGCACCTCGCACATGTGCAGCATGGCCAGGAAAATGTCCTATTGATTTGTATACCTAGTAATAACGTATGGTCCGAAAGTTTTGGGAATTTTTTTAAAAGCTAATAACTTTTTTTGGATAGTTTTAATTTTGTAGCTTAGTATCGCAAAAACTAGCATCATCTTTGACAGTACCAAATTCATATTTAACATATTGAAGATGGGCCATTATTTTTGATGGCTCTCAGTTTTCTTCTGCCATGTTCGATCATTCTCTGGACAACAGCAGGATTGATTTCTCTGAGCTCCTGGCTCCCAATGTACCGCAAGCTCGACCAATATAAGATTTTTGGTAAGTATTAAGCAGGATAGTATACGACAAGGGATGGGAAGCTGCAAATGAAGACCAATTACGGCGTCGCATTTTTCAATAACATTTGAGAATTTCACATTTGAGAAATTGATACAGAAAATTATGGAACATGGCAGAAGAAAATTGAGACCCATCGAAGATAATGGTCCATTATCAATATGTTGAATATGAATTTGTTATTGTTATAAATGATGGTAATTATTGCAATATTAAGGTTAAAAAAAAGACTATCCAGAAAAAGTTATTAGCTTTGAACAATTTCCCAAAAACTTTTGGACCATACGTTAGTATAACTAAATTGATGGAGATTCACTCACCATGAAATGGCTTCCTAGTAAAAACCTCAGGAAATCCTTTTGAAGCAGAGAGAATATAATAATACTGATAATAATGTGGCTCTACATCCCATTGAGGGACTTGGCCTACAAAGCGGAAGGTTAGAGCTTCCGTTCTTTGTGTTCACTCCCCGGTTGTCGCGGACCCCTGGAGGCGCAAGGTGATGGGGTAAGCATCACGCCTTGGACAACCGGCAACCGCCTTATTACCCCTTGTTCACACAGAACGCAAGTACTCAATTATTTATAGCGACTGTGTTGGTCGCTTGTAGGAAAGATTGACGACAGCAGTAGATTTCTCATCACTGCTGCCGCGTGGTATCGAACTCACCACCTTTACCCAAAAAATGTGGGTTACAGTTAGGTTCACTCCATTTTTTTCTAAATTTTTGTTGCTAACGAAGCACATCACATTCACTTCTACAGACATCCGAAAAGGAGGCGACTTTTCAAAAATTGTTGTTAAAATATCAACTGAACCTACGCCAGTCAGCAATCGCGCTCAGAACGGAGTTTGTCTCCATTGTAGTCGACAGACGCTGACAGCGTCTTCCAACGAATCACGCTTTCAGGGACAGACCTATGCTGGCGGCAGGCAGGCACCTAGGTTCGCGCAATAGTTCCTCAATTTACGCCATCACCACTACTCACGAAAAGTAATGAGCACCTAGCAAATGAGTTCGACTGATTTCATGAAATAAAGGCGCCTTAGGCATATACCTACATAATTTATTTGTCTGTTTAAAGAAACACTGTTGCAGCTCAAAGCAAATATTTGGTATACCTACAAATCTTAGCTAGAAGCTATATTCTGCTGTGCCCCATTATTATGGTTATTAGGAATCAACATGCAATTGAAAATTTGCATAATGTGTCTTTTACTTTAGTCTTCCATTAGTTTGAAATCTGGTGAGGATTGGAGGATTGCATTCTCATTTCACAGTGTTGTCGGTTGTCGGTTCAAGTTTCATACGAAGATTGCGAAGTATCCCAGAAGAAACTAGACAGACTCTGAGCTCTCAACTATAAATTCCTCTCATCAAATCATTGGAGGAACCGAAGTTGTTTTTGCAAAATTCAGCCTTATGAGGGAGATACAGGTGTCACAGAACTCGCGGTCCAGAGTCAACGGCAGTTTAGGAAAATGCTTCAGATATTCCAGAAAAATGTGATAAAACTAGGGTTTTTATTTTCAGCGCTCTTTCTAAAAAAATGGAAAAAGGCGCTTTTAGCTTCACTTTATCCGTCCGTCTGTCCGTCCGTACCGGGATAACTCCGCAGGGAAATGAGATATCGATGTGGTGTAACGCTGATCAATGGTATATATGCCCAAGATCCAAGATATCAAGTTGATTTTTGGTTTATGTTACTTTGCCGCCATCTTTGATCCGGCAATTTGAAAAAAAAATTGTCTAATATAATAGACAAACTTTTTGGTTGCGACTAAAGCGGTGAAATAATTCATAAACTCTTCTTAGAATGCACGTATTACGTGTTAGAATACGTAATTAAACGTGCACCTGCACTGCCAGTCGAACCCGGCTTCAGATAGTCTCGCCAATTTTTTTACATCAAACGTCGAGCGCTGAGTTCTTAGAATATTGGCGAGTAACAATACTGATGGTGGCGCTGCTGATGCGCTTCGCATGTAAACAAACATGTCGGATAGAGCACGGATTGTTGCCCGCGCGTTCGAAAATCTCATCAGTAATAAGCGGTTTTTAATGTCCTCCAGACGTGAAACGTAGTTAATTAGTATTGCGGTGGAACTCAAAAATGGCAGAAGTGCAATTGAGTGTTATGGAGGTTTTGAATCACTTGATGGACTCAACGGATTCTCGATGTATCGTGATGGGAGAAGAAATTCTGAAGTCACAATTTCTTGTGTTGTGTGGTTGAAAGCGAACCGAATCAAGCATCAATTTAAACATAGACATATTTGAATTGTGTTTACAAACAAGCGCATTGTATGAATCTTCTCACTAGGTAACTGGGAATGTAATTAAAAAAAATAGTAGTAGCAGTTCCTGTGAAATTGGAACGTTCAAATGCACTTGCAAAGCAGCCCAGTCCGGGACATGCAAAAATATCCCAGCTGTGCTTCTTCGATGCAGCCATATAAAGTTCCCATTTTCAGCGACACTTCCCAGGCTTTTCTTGTAGTCATATTTTCCACAGTGCCGAGTTTGTTTGTCATTTTGACTACCCAACTTGCGTTTTTCGCTTTCGACGGGAAACGGTGGAAATGTTACTCTTCCTTTTTTCGGTTTCCACAGCGCGACTCACACTTGGAAACACAACTAATTCTCCGCCACTTTTTGTCACTATCTATCTTGCCACCTTCTATTCTATGCCACTTTTGCTTGCCAGTCGTCGTACACGTGCCACTCTTATTTAAAAATGCAATGCTTTTGCAATCGACGACACCTAATATATTCAAGATAATGAAACGTGCGTGGCTCACGTACTTTGTTGGAAAAAATTAACGCCGCGTTAAGTCAGATGGAATCAAATAAAGTCCCTAAACACCGCAACGCTCATAAGAGCCCACACAAATCTGCAGTTGATCCGTGCACAAACGTCGTTTACACGTTGGCCGTCAGATGGCGTATTCGATCTTGAAACTCGCCAATAGTTTCTCCAAATTCGTCAAAGGAAATTTGCAATAAAATATTTTAGTAAATGAACATGAACGTGATTGATTTTAATCATTATGATTTTCACAACTTTACAAATTCACTGTAACCGGGTTTCTGATATGACTGAAAAAGTCGAAAAACGTGGTTGACGGGAATCGGTTTTTGTTGATTTTTTTCTCCAGGTAGAAACTCCTTCAAAGAGAAATGTACGAGCAATGCTATTACATTTTCAAAATTTTCAAAAAAAAATTGAAAATTTTTGATTTTGTTTTTTGAAAATTTGAAAACTAGATAGCAACGATCATACATCTTTATCTAAGAAAGCTGCATACCGAATTGGAACTTCCCATTTGTAAAAAAGGTACCAAAAATGATTTTCCGTATACATGAAAAAATGAATTAGTAGAAATAATTTTCGGCACCATTTTTTTTTAAATAGAAAGTTCAAATTCGGTATGCGGCTTTCTTAGATGAAGATGTATGGTCGTTGCTATCTGGATTTCAAATTTTCAAAAACAAAATTAATATTTCCATTTTTTTGGAAATTTTGAAAAATTTTCCGCCTATCCCGTACTCAAAGGAGTTTCTACTTGAAGAAAAAAAATTAACAAAAACCGATTCCCATCAACAACTTTTTTCGATTTTTTTTTAGTCACATCAGAAACCCCTTGACACTGAGTGATACAATTAGGAGAATTATGTCTCAAGGAATGTTCCATTTAAATGAAATTCGCAGGCGATGTAGCCATCATGTTCTGAAAAATTTCGGTCCCAAGAGCCGATAATATTTTTTTACTCACAACCACATGGTAATTGATTCATTACATACCTAGTAGGAGGTCGGGAAGTGACCCATTGCCGAGAAAGTGAAGAAATGGTAGCTTTAGAAGGGAAATTTCAAAATATGCATCCAACCAAACAATAAGTGTGTTAATCAGTATTTCCTGAACCACGTTTCAGCTAAATTAATCGGCCTATCTGGAAGTTATGACAAAAAGTTAATTTTCAGATTTCAACTTTTGAACGCCTGTAATCTTGCAAGCTGAGTACATGAGGCGCGTTCGTCTTTACGTATCGGGGTTGGAGTGGAACAGGAGTGGATTTTGGTCACGTGATTTTGGAGTGAAAAGAGTGCAGAATAAACGAACGGTTCCCGAGTTTTCAACTGTCAGTGTCATAACATAACTGTCATATCTGCCACCACCTACCACTGTCATCATTCTAAAATTGGGGCCATTTATCAAAAGCTCCACGGCGTCGTTTGCTGCCATTTCTTTCACAAGCAGAAATTTTTCACCTTTAACGCTTGTCTCTGCTTTAACCTTATATTATTATAACCTACAACAATGTCAAATATCAAACTACACATTCGATTTCAACAACGCGCATGTCAACTGCGAAAGAGCATCCCATATTCGGTGGGGTTTTATGAGTGACTCTATTAACTCCGGGAACGAATCGGAAAACGCTAAAAAGAGCACTCCATTTGCTCTAAATAGAATAGCCGAACGAGTTTGGAGTTGAAAGAGTTGAAGGAGTGAACGGAGCGGGATAGACGAACGCTACTATGGTTGTGAGTAGAATAGTATACATACTCTCGACGGTAAATACATCATTCCAGCTTCGGGCTAGAGCCTCCAGGCGAAGCTGGAATGATGTATTTACCGTCTCGGTATGTAATATACTATTGCTTGAACTCTCATACTCTCAAATATGAAGGTCCTAATGATAGAAACATAGTTTTTAGTGTACCGAAAGATTTTGGAAGAGTTGAAATGGCGTTTAATTTTTGGAGACCACATTGGTTTCACGTGGCCACATATTTGATAATTTTGTCAAAACGGCCGTGTGAGACCAACGTGTCACTAAACGTCACTGCCTTGATTGCTTTTTTGGAAGCCACGAAGTGAAGAAATGATTTACCCTGTTGTGAGATGAAGCTGTGTCGGATCCAGCAGCACTATCATACTTCCTTTTTCAATTGTCATCACTTTTTTTTTGTTCAGTAAATTCCATTTAATTCATCTAAATGTTATAGGTATGTTATAGAAATAAAAAACCAAGATCACCAGCAGACTCGCAATGGTCAAAACGGTTACATAATTTGGTGGTTACACAATCTGGATCAATTTTCTGGAAAAATGCCCAGGAAAAAAAAATTGATGTTTCCACTTACCTATGACACACAGATTTTGCTCACAACGCTTCAAGTTTTGACATACAGGGCTTTTGTTCGGATGCATGTCGTTGAGATATCACAAATTTCTCTTTGAGATTTTCTGCGATTGCCAAATCCAACCAACAGTGGTAACCTATTTAGATCTCTTCTAGACAGAGCAACTGCTAGTTTTTAAATCATCAAAAAATATTGATGAGTTGTATTTCTTCAAAAATAGAACACTCTTGTCAAACAACAATAAAGGGGCCTCAATTGTTATGCCGGGGCAACTATGAACAAGTAGTGACGTGCAATAATGTTATTGTTGACGTACATAGCTTTTCTCGCTAATGTTTGTGGGATTGCTGTCGCCGAATGAGGTGTCTTGGTTCCGGGACACTGGACGAACCAACCGAGCCAAGTCTAGGTATTCTATGCTCGAGAATGTTTGCAACGTGAGTCAAGTCTGTTCTGTGGCTGACGTCCTATTACCGTTGTAGTGCAGTAAAGATAGTCAAAAAAGACCCCAAACCTTGAAAAAATTAATTCATGAAATTTTATAGCAGATATCGATTCAGAATTTCATCCTCCACCACATACTCAAAATCCCCGAAAATCCCAGTTGAGCATTCTTCTTGCGGGGCTGTCAAAGTATATCATGTTTGCTGCAACTAGTCCGAAAATTGTATTCTCGTTTTTGTCACACTAGAGCTACATTGTTGGCTCAGAGCTGTTAATATACACTGCAGGGCATGACCAGACCTTTGTTTAAACTTCTAACTCGTATTTCCCGAAAAAAAAAACACGGAAGTCGCTTTAATTCCCAATTAACAGTGTTGATTAAAGATAATCGGAGGGTTAATGACCAAGTTAATTAAAATCTGTTTGATTTGTGATAGAGGCATGAAATTTGGTATGAGTGGTCTTCATGGTCTTCTTTTCAAATGTAAACACGACGACTCGCCATATTTTGGTTAGGGGGGCCCAAGGACCCCCTTAAAAATTTGAAGTTGCAGGAACTCCTACAAACCACACGTAAATATCGTCACATATTTCAAAAAGTACTCATTCGACTCTACACCAAATCTTGACAAGATACACAACAGTTGTCGACATGTACGCATTGTTCTTCGGGTTAAAAAAAATATTCTTCGGAGTGTCAAAAAAAAACACAGTTTTTAATGATTTTTCCATTTAAGAAAATGTGAATCGATCTGCTGTGTATCATTATTCACTAATTTGTATTTTCCGAAGCTATTCATGAAGTCTGTTTTTTGATACTGTCATTCTAGGAATGACAGCTCCCGAAGAAATAAGCCAATTCAAGTGTGAAGTTCAACAGCGTTTTTTTTATTGTTCCCAATCAATATGATTGACAATTTATGAATGAATGGATAGCTGAAACTGTCCTGTAACTCAATTCCTTTCGACTACACGCGGAACCAAGCGCAAAAGCCTAGGAAAAAATGTTTTTTACCTCGCCCACCATCATAAAATTTGTGCCCCTAGGGTGTGTTGAAAATATTTTTATACCGTGTAATTAACTTGATCTCAAAGTTTTGAAGTATTTCACGCCTCAATCTTAATTCTTTGTGCCTTCTACTTGACAACTGCAGATCGTATTGACGTTTGTCTATACTCATAAGTCTGTATTTGCTGTTGTTTCGCCAAAGTAGCATGAAATTCGGTGCAATTCTAACAGTGACAGGTGGCGGTTAAAAAAATTTCTTTCGGGGCTTTCGCGCATCACTTTTCATTTAGTTATACTCATTAAAATTATGAAACAGTTGAAGATATCCACCCAATAATGAATAGTCATCATATTGATTGGTAAAATTGGAAGAAACGCTGCTGAACTGAGCACATGAATTGGCTGGTTTCATCTGGGATTGTTGCTTCTTAGATGTCAATATCAAGAAATTGACTTCATCAACGGCTTCGGCAGATACGAATTAGTGGATAATGATATGCGGAAGATGAATTTACTTTTCTATTACATGAAAAAATTATAAAAACCTGATTTTTTTTCTGACATTCCGAAGAATTTTTTTTCATTATGAAGAACAGTGCGTACATGACGACAACTGGTTTGCATCTTGTTGAGATTTAACGTAGAGTCAAATGATTACTTTTTGAGATGCGTGACGATTATTAATGGTGGTTTGTATGAGTATCTGCAACTTCAATTTTCAAGGGGGCCCCTAAGCCCCCCTAACCAAAATATGGCAAAGCGTCATGCCTACATTTTAAAAGGGGACCATGAAGACCACTCATACCAAATTTTATGCTTTTATCACAAATAAAACAGATTTTCTTAAATTTGGTCACTAATCCCCGAACTACACTTAATTACCACTGGTAATTGCAGATTAAGCAAGTTACGTGTTCTTTTTTGCGGGAAATAGGATGTCGACGGTTCAAATGACGTTCTGGTCATGCCCTGGAGTATATACCAACAGCTCTGAGCTAACAATATAGCTCTAATGTGACAAAAGCGAGGATAAAATTTTCGGACATGCAAACATGATATACTTTGACAGCGCCGCAAGAAAAATGCTCAAGTGGGATTTTCGGGGATTTTGAGTACATGGTAGAGGATGAAATTCTGAATCGATAACAGCTTCAAAACTTCATGAAATAATTATTTCAACCTCAAAACCTATCTTTACTGCACTATTGGTTGACAAATTACGGGACGCGCAGAGGCCTCGACGCAACGCGCGGTTATCACCCAGATTCACGCGATAGCCTATGGGAAAGCTTAGCTCTTGAAACGCGGATAACGGGGTTCCGACTTGTGACTAGACTGTACTGCGGTATGTTCTGAAGTCCGTTGTGTCAGACACTGGACATTGGAAGGGCTTTGTCTCGCGACGCTTATCTGAGAATCGAGGAGTGGACGTTCTAATGCTGGCAGTGCTGCCACCAGTGGCACCCAATACCCAATACCGAATAAAAAATCGATGTAGATCGTGCGGTACAATATGTTATCATTTGCAGACAAGTTCTGAGCTTGTTTAGACTTATATTTGGTCGTTTTTGTTCATCGATGTGGCAATAATTGCTGTCACCCAACAAATTATCTTTTGCACCTCCGGTCAATTGTTTTTGCCTGGCGACTTGAACCGTGGAATTTTGTGTAACAATATGTAACCGTGCAGAAAAAATTACGTAATTTTAATTGCTGTGATTGAAAAAAAAATTGTCAAAAACATGTCGAAAAAATTGTCATCCGTCAAAAAATGATAATGATAATATAAAACTAACGTCACCAACAGATCCCTATGGTCAAAATCCCAATGATCCCAATGGTTAAAATGGCCAAAATGGCCTTTTTGGCGCCTTGATCAATTTTCGTTTTGAATATTGAAAAAGAAATGAGAAATAAAAAACAAGTGAGTATGCCTTCACGTGCGTGAGTCTCAGTAGCACATTTTCTTAAAGAGGCATATTGTGAATGTGAAGAAATTTGGTTGAAGGAGAAAAACCATTCTTTTGCCCAGTTTTGTTATCGGAATGGGGTACTTGCCAATGAAACAGATTTTAATGAAAATTCTTTCAATCATAATTTTTTTTTGTTTTGCGGGAGCTGTAGGCGGCGGCTAATCAACAGTAGCCTATTTTCCCATTTTTAGTCGGCTATCCATATAGCGAAAGAATTGGATCGTTATGTCTTCGGGTTTATGTTTTTCATCTATCTTTTACTTTGAGGGCGGCGTGTGGGGGCGGCAGGCGGCAGCATTCGGCAAATGATTTGTTGCACAGTTTGAGTTGGGAGTTCCTAAATGTTCAACGAGATATGACAATCGGTGAAAATTGTGAAAGTTGCATTTTTTGTTTGGGAGCGGAAGCTGGAGGCGGCGTCTAATCAACAGTAGCCTATTTTTTCCCATTTTTAGTCGGCTATCCATATAGCGGAAGAATTGGATCGTTATGTCTTCGGGTTTATGTTTTTCATCTATCTCTTACTTTGAGGGCGGCGTGTGGGGGCGGCAGCATTCGGCAAAGTATTTGTTGCACATTTTGAGTTGGGAGTTTCTAAATGTTCAACGAAATATGACAATCAGTGAAAATTGTGAAAGCTGCATTTTTTTGTTTGGGGGCGGAAGCTGGAGGCGGCGGCTAATCAACAGTAGCCTATTTTTTACCATCTTTAGTCGGCTATCCATATAGCGAGAGAATTGGATTGTTATGTCTTCGGGTTTATGTTTTTCATCTATCTCTTACTTCAAGGGCGGCGTGTGGGGGCGGCAGCATTCGGCAAAGTAGCTGTTGCACAGTTTGAGTTGGGAGTTTCTAAATGTTCAACGAAATATGACAATCTGTGAAAATTGCAAAAGTGGCATTTTTTTGTTTGGGGGCGGGAGCTGGAGGCGGCGACTAATCAGAAGTAGCCTATCTTTCCCCATTTTTAGTCAGCTATCTATATAGCGAAAGAATTAGATCGCTATGTCTTGAGGTTTATGTTTTACATTCATCTCTTACTTTGGGGGCGGCGTGTGGGAGCGGCAGCGTTTGACAAAGAAACTCTTGCACAGTTTGGGTTGGAAGTTTCCAAATGTTTGAAGTAACATTAACATCTAAATTAGTGGAAATTGTTGAAAGTTGCACTTTTTTTTATGGGCGGAAGCTGTCCATATAGCGAAAGATCGCTATGTCTTCGGGTTCATGTTTTTCATTCATCTCTTACTTTGGATGCGGCGTGTGGGAGCGGCAGCGTTCGGCCAAGCAAATATTGCACAGTTTGAGTTGGCAGTTTCTAAATGTTTTAGGAAACATCTTAATCGGTAACAATTGTGAAAGTTGCACTTTTTGTCGTTTGGGGACGGAATCTGGGGGCGGCGACTAACCAAAAGTAGCCTATTCTTTCCCATTTTTAGTCATCTATTCATATCATCTATTCATAAAGCGAAAGAATTAGATTGCTATGTCTTCAGGTTTATGTTCTTCATTTCAAAGTGATGGGGGCGGTTTTTAGCAATTTTTTCCATGTCGGCGGCGCGTCTTGAAGATTGAATGGTTCTGGGCCTACGCCGGTAAGTGGCAACTATGTATTTTCCATAAAATGAGAACACCAGAGCATTAGGTCTGAGAGAAATTGCAATATCATGTTATTTAAAGTTGATCGGGGGCGGTTTTCTCTATGTTAGCAGCGCAATATAGGCATTTAATATAGCCTAGCCCAGCTTTGGGAGTGGCAGCTATGTAACAGCGAAAAAATCAGAAAGTTAGGGCGTCTAGTTTTCGAGGAACGGACGGACGGACGGACGGACGGACAAAGCGGCTGCAATAGCGATTTTCATCAAGATGGAAAATGCGCTAAAAAATCCGGTCTGAGCTACCAAAACAAAATTTGTCTGAAAATCTGCTGAGCTTTTAAAATCAATTTTCATTTTTCACTTATACAGGGTCCTGCAACAGTGTGTCGGGCTTTCCTAGCGCCCTTACCTTGCAAAATAGAGAATAAGGTGTAATACATAAAATTATTAGTTTGAAAAGTTCTACTTTGTAAAATTATTTTCAACTATACAAAGTGTTCAGTTTTTGCGCTATAGCAAAAACAAAGTTTTTTTTAATGCAATGCCCCACTTTTGATTTCATTTTCTTGTTCATCTTTTCAAGCTCTATTACAAGCGTATTTTTGTTTTTCCAATTTGTGGCTGTGCTACCAACTAAAAATTAAAAATTGAAATTTTTTGTAATTTCAAGGTTTGTTTTGAAAAATCGTAGGAGCCTCGTTTTTTGTAATCAAGGAATGAAATTTGGCACAACAATAGTCGAATAGGAGGTGAATAATTTCATGACAAAAAACTTCAGAATCAGTGATACAGGGTGTTTAGAATTTTTTTCGAACTTCGCAAATTTCAAAATGCCATAAGTCATTTTTTTCAAATAGAATGCCCCCTATTTCATTTAACTATTCGACAGCTTTTTTTCTCCTCTTTCATTTTTATCAAGGGTACCCTACCCCTAAATTTGATAATTTCCGAGATAATCGATAATTTTGATAAAAAGTGCTATTTATTAAATTTTTTCACGCCGGGCAGGCCATAGTGATCATCAACAAATATCTGATTGACACATTTTGCTTGGTTTGATGCTAAGGACAAGTTTTTTTTATTGAATAGCTGCGCTAAATTCCAATCCAAAGAAAATGCTTAAAAAAGAATTTCATTGCCCGATGGAAAAAGGAAAATTCAAATTGAGCTTAGTAAAGCGGTTTTCTCGACTTCAAAAACTTTCAAACTGTCAAATTGAGAGGTGCGTTTATTTTGACACATGATTTTCTGTATCAGGACCCACTAGGAACATGAAAAATCCAAATGAACGACAATTTTTATCAAAATTATCGATTATCTCTGAAACTGTGGAATTTAGGGGTAGAGTATCCTCAGTAAAAATGAGAGAGGGAGGAGAAAGCTATCGAATGGTGAGATAAAATATGGGGCATTCCATGGGTAGAAACGACGCTTCTGAGGAGCTCTTGTTGCATAGTTGTAATAGTCCGGTTGCTGGCCTTGGCTAAGAATACTCCTGATTATGCTGTAAGACTGGAGGTAGGTGTCACGGCTCTCTCACTTGTGATACTCAAAACTTGCCTGAGTTGGATGGAAAAATTACTTTGCATGAACTGTAGTCGCTATCCGCTTATATGTTTCAAGCGTTTGATTCAGATAGATTCAAGAGAAACCAAATACAGTTGGGCCAGTCAAATGGGAGTGTTTTTTACGGATGCTGGGTTTGGGCGCCTCTCGCCGTGCTTGGATCTGCAGACTTTAGTCAGGTATAAAGGAGAAATTCTCGATCAATATGAACAACGATTGCGCAACATTGATCTAAACAGGTTCCAGTCCTCCACTTTTTCCTCCTTGTACAGATCTTTTAGCTTTGACATTGACAGCGGATCCTACCTGCAGTTGAGGTTGCCTATTGCCAAGTTGAAAATAGTAGCCCAACTGAAATTAGGCAGTGATCGCTACCTGAAATTCACGTGGAAGGGTTCATGTTACCGAATTATAACTGAGGAGCTTTGTACTATATGTAATTTGCACAGACAGGAGACGTTGGAGCATATACTTTTCGAGTGTCCAATTTATAAGCCTATAAGACTTCACTACATACATGACCTCATCAATCTGAGAGATGTCTTGCATTTTATTGAGGTAAATAATACTTCTGTTATTGTTAGAATTGTCAATTTCATTGTGGGAGCTCTCAGGCTGAGGGCGTTCAGCAGGAACGAGTACTGACTTGTGTGTTAATTTATCTTACCCTGTTTTTTTTTTCTTGTTCATGGTGTAACACCGAAGGAACAATAAATATATTGAATTGAATTGAATTGAATTATTGAATAGCTGCGCTAAATTCCAATCCAAAGAAAATGCTTAAAAAAGAATTTCATTGCCCGATGGAAAAAGGAAAATTCAAATTGAGCTTAGTAAAGCGGTTTTCTCGACTTCAAAAACTTTCAAACTGTCAAATTGAGAGGTGCGTTTATTTTGACACATGATTTTCTGTATCAGGACCCACTACCCTATAAACATTGAATGTACGGCCCAGCAGCGGACCAGTATCCGTGATGCTGGCGACTTGCTGGCATCGTTTGCCTCTAAGAAAACAGCAGTGGCCCACAGGAATTCTGCCATAGCAATATAGTAATCGAATGCCACCAAAACCAAGCAGGGGGGCCTCATGCGGCGTGCCATACCCACTTTACCCTGTAACTACACAGTAGTGATGGGCCGCAAGCGGGTAGTCTCCTAGAATATTGCAGACTTTGAGTTTTATTGTACGCTTCCGTACCGCTGCTGGCTAGGTTGTGGCATTCGAGTGCATGAAGAGTTGCAGACTAAATATTCTACTCCCGACTTTACTGCCAGATAGCGCTGCAGTCGCATACACTGCATGGTGTAATATTCCTAGTGAATTTTATTGATAGCTTGTCTCTGGGTTGGTGACTCTAAGGTTGGTACTAGGATATTTGACAATAATTGACAGAAAGAACAGAAACATCCACAACCACAACGCAGTCAAGTCGGCGGCGTCTATTTTTCCTGGAGGCGTCGGTTCGGTTAGTGTAGGCATGTGTAGGTGGTGCAGGTGCAGGACATAGGTGCAGGACATAGAGTGCAGGATTCTTGATTCTTTGGGTACAGCGTGCAGCACTGCAGCGGCAGCTAGGCAGTTAGCGTCCTATAGTCCGTGCATGGAATTATTCTTCGCTCTCCGGAAATGGTAAATAAATTTGTAATTACTGTGGAATGAATAGAAATTGTGTTTTCTTGTAATTTCTGTTTCAGGCGTCAGCCCAGCCCTGGTTTTAGTTTATCTGAGAGAGTTTGTTGGTTATGGTTGGACTTAGAGCAACAAGTTGGTGCAGGCAATAATTAGCCATAGACGCGCGTGCGTCTTTACTTCCCAGAATCGGTGAATAAGTTTATAATTACTATGGAATGACTATGAATTATTTGTAGATTTTTTGCCTCCAAGATTTTTTGTAATTTTTGTTTCAGTTTGTCCGAGACAGGGAGTCCGAGAGAATTGTTGATTTTGCCCAAGTGATATTTTGTGCCGGCCTGATTCCTCACTGCAATAAGCGACTGTGATGTTACCAAACTAGAGAGTACTTAGTGTATGAAGTTTTCAGTTCGTACGTCACCAGAGAGAGTATTGTTTTATTTTATATTTTGCCTTGTTTATGTTGAATAACTTTCTTATATTTCTACAATTTACCATTTCTTACAATAAATAGGTACTTGTGTACCTAGCAGAAATGAAAATTATTGTTTCCATATTTATTATAATAATTGTAATACTTGAGGCAAAGTGCTGGCAAGTGATCTGGTAAAGTCTGGGCCGCGCACGGAGGACTGCCTGCCGACTGAAAAGGGCCAGTCAACGTAAGTAATCAGAACAATAACACTTTCAACCGCTGGGAAAGTGGTGGCCCTTGACTGGCACGGTTGAACACCTTGCAGGCTTAGTGACTTGCGGCCACGTTACGGCCAGCAGGACAGATTGATTCTGGGCCGTGTCGGCAAGCAACTAATGTGCCAGCGCCTGCAGAGATCGGAACGTGGTGTTGGTAATTTACTGGCCCTTAACGTCATTGTTTATAGGGTAGGAACATAAAAAATCCAAATGAACGACAATTTTTATCAAAATTATCGATTATCTCTGAAACTGTGGAATTTAGGGGTAGAGTATCCTCAGTAAAAATGAGAGAGGGAGGAGAAAGCTATCGAATGGTGAGATAAAATATGGGGCATTCCATTTGAAAAAAATGACTTATGACGGTTGAGTTTCAATAACCTAGAAGTAATTTTTGTAGGTAACGCCACTTCCAAAATTACCAATACGCAACTTGTAAGTTATCTACGGAACAATGCAAAACCTTCTAATTGTGACGCCTATGTAACAGCTACCAAATTTTGAAACCGCACGAAGTAATTTCTACTGCAAAGTAAGAAATTAGGTAGCAGTTCCCGAGGCAGTTCCGCGACGGCGACTTCGTTCAAGTTCCGATTTTCGATCCCTGTCGCCGTCACTTTTGATGCCAGTTGTGTACCGCACAGTATCGGCGAACGATCGTATCGACGAAATTCTACGCTAGGGCTAGGTAGGTACCTACCTCCTAGGTACTTGAGCAACATCCACACCCTAAGATGTTCATGAACTGACTTATTCTTGAAATGAGAGCGCCTTAGGTCTACTTATTTGTCCGTTCAAAGCAACAAAGTTGCAGTCGAAACGGAATGCTGCATTTCTTTTTAGCTAGAAGCTATCTGCTTTGCTGCATTATTATGGTTATTAGAAATCATCATGGGACATTTACATAATGTGCGTTTTTTATTTCAATTTTTATTTACGGTTCAAAATTCAGCGCAAGGATTGTTTACTTAACTTTTTGAGGCCTGCCTTCGAAAGCACTAGGTACGGTACGTCAGATGTCAGATAACAGATTACAAGCTTTTAAAATTATTGTAAGGGCACTAACTTGATTAGCTGCTGCGAGTTAATCCAATGAAACAGAGTTCAAAACCTTTAAAATTCACACAATTATTACGCAATTCTCTACATGTATGGATGTGCACATGGGCGATATTACCAAATTGGTATTTTATTTTTTTCAATTTGTAGAAACACCAACTAGGTATACGAAAGTGTCAAGTGGCTAGCTTGTTGCATGATCGCTTCATTGGTCAAAAACACGATGAACAATGGCCATAGGACATTGATTTTAAGAGGACAGGTGTCATGCTATAGTTTACACCTGGTATGACGCCGGCTGCCTGGCTGCAAGCCTGGTGTTGGCCAGTGGCGGAGGTTTGACGTTCGCTGCTGCATTATCTCGAATTATCTATAAAAGCCAAAATATTCAGATAATATCACGAAAACCACGCTCCCCGAGAATTTGCATTTATCATAAATTGAGAGCTAACGAATTTTGCAATCAAGATAGGCATCTGGTGCATCCTTATATTGATTTCTATCATATTCCAAATATGCACTCGCTAATACATCGGTACCTATACAAGAAACTCAGATAACTTTACTTTATTTTCTTCCAGAATCTTCATTTTATTCAATTTTTCTACGCGATTGTTATTCATGGTTAGGGATGGGCAAAACTATTGATATATCAATAAATTTATCAATATATCGATATATCAACTAATGATATAATTTTTAAAACATATCGATATATCAAATACCGATAATTATCAAAATATCAAATATCGATAATTATCAAAATATCAAATATCGATAAATGTTAACATATCAATGTACACATTGACAATGGTTATCATAACATTAAAATATCGTTGAATGAAAGATAAAGACCAGAGACCGCCAAAGAAGTAAGTTTCAATCATCATGTAAGTCCAGATTGAACATAGATGATATATTTCTCCATATTATTACTTGATATCCTCATTTTCATATTGATATTTTTATAATTATCAATTTTTGATACTTTGATATTTATTGATATTTTATATTTTGATAATTATCAATTTTTGATATTTTAATAACTACTGATTTTTGATACTTTGATATTTATTGATATTTTATATTTTGATAATTATCAATTTTTGATATTTTAATAATTACTGATTTTCGATATTTTGAAAATTATCAATGTTTGATACTTTCATAATTATCGATATTTGATATACAGGGTGTTTCCAAAATGGTGTTACAAACTTCTAGGGGAAATTCCCCATCAAAAATGGACAAGGAAAATATATACCTTTGATGTCCTAAAATGCTCAGTTGAAAAGTTACAGGGTGTTCAAGTTGACTTTTTAAAACTGATTTTTTGACATAAGTTTTGAACCGTTTAACCGATTTTGTTCAAGTTCTCACCAAAGTTAACTGAAATAAGTCTCTATCGAATAATAGTAACGTGTTGGAGAAAAAAGTTCAAGGGCGTAGATAATGGGGGCTGTCCTCATATTTCCCCCCCTATTTTTTACACCCCTAGCTATTTTCCCAAATTGTTCTTATTTTTTTATTCTACGTTCAATTTAGAGAAAAAAGTTACTCTTGCAAAATTTTGATTAGAGGCTTCGTTTTTGAGATATCTGAGTTTGAAACTTTGGAAAACATCTCGAAATCGCCACTTTCAATGAGCCCAATTTTTTTTCCCTGAAAAGCTCTCATTTCTCAGAGGAAATAGTGGTTTATCAACTAAGAAAATTGAAGAGAACCTATTTCTGCTGAAAAATCATGAGTTTTCTTTTATTCTAATTTTTTGGCCTTGGAAAGTGGCAATTTCGAGATGTTTTCCAAAGTTTCAAACTCAGATATCTCAAAAACGAAGCCTCTAATCAAAATTTTGCAAGAGTAACTTTTTTTTCTAAATTGAACGTAGAATAAAAAAATAAGAACAATTTGGGAAAATAGCTAGGGGTGTGAAAAATAGGGGGGGAAATATGAGGACAGCCCCCATTATCTACGCCCCTGAACTTTTTTCTCCAACACGTTACTATTATTCGATAGAGACTTATTTCAGTTAACTTTGGTGAGAACTTGAACAAAATCGGTTAAACGGTTCAAAACTTATGTCAAAAAATCAGTTTTAAAAAGTCAACTTGAACATCCTGTAACTTTTCAACTGAGCATTTTAGGACATCAAAGGTATATATTTTCCTTGTCCATTTTTGATGGGGAATCTCTCCTAGAAGTTTGTAACACCATTTTGGAAACACCCTGTATCAATAATGGAGTATTATACTAAAAAAAATTTTTGATTGAAATGGAAACTACATTGAAAAATAATTGACCCGTGTTTTTTTATTCAGTCAAAAACCGTACGGATTGGGCGCAATAAATAAATAACATCAACTAGTTCTGACGTCACAGCGGGTCACCGCCTATACTGCGTGTGTAAATGACGTCAGAAATAGGCAGAATATAGGAATTTCGTTTATTTATTGCGGCCAAACGATACGATTTTTGGCTGAATAAAAAAATACGGGTCAGTTATTTTTCAATATAGTTTCTGATTCCATCGAAAAAAAGAAAATTTTTCAAAAGTATAATACTCTATTATCGATATTTTTTCTCATCAAACTTTGATACCCGGATCACGATATCGCCCATCCCTATTCATGGTGGTAGGTTGGTGAGTAGGTATGGTATAATACGTATTATGAAATCTTGAGTCGCCGCTAGTTACCTATACACACTTATCTCAGGTTCCATCAAAGCGCGGTTATAGGCCATCCACAATGTTGTTAATGCTAACGTAATGTTATCCGGCAATGGTATAATGTTAGTGGCAATGGTAAGCATTATCCATTGAAACTCGTTGCTTTGAAATGCTAACATTACCATTGCCGATAACATTACGTTAACATTAACATTGTGGACGGGCTATTAGTTCAACACACTGTTAGTGAAATTTCGTTTGATCAATCCCTGTTAGTTGGCGACAGAAATACAGATTTCACAAGACAGAACGAAAGAATTATTTATTCACATTGTTCGTGGTTAAACAACCAGCACTGGCTAGAACAGAATACATCAGTGCGTTAGCGTTAACGTTAACAGTGTGTTAACTTTTTTTATGCAACCCGCGGTTAAGGACGGAGTTAAATTGGTAAAATGAGGCGTTGCGAAATCAATCCGTCTGAGTTTAATCCTTGACAGAAATCTATCATTCAGGTCTTTTTGGAAAGCTACAAGGATGTACTTTCAAACAAATGGGGGGGGACAATGGGAATGCGAGGAAACGAGAACAAGTTCTATACGGCAATATAGTGCGATAAAACGGTGCAGCAAATACCTATCGCTGCAAAATGGATGACTTAGCGCCTTCCCATTCCATGTGTTGCCCCCACGCCCTCATGTTTCTGCCTTTTGAGTTACATCTATATTTACTAATCAAAAGGGGGAGGGGGGGGGGGGTCAATTTCAAACTTCGCCATAGCCATAGTTCATATCATCGAATTCGGCGCCACTGCTTATTCTAATTCACCCATATCATACAGCTTTTCAACAAGATCATCCTATTAGCCATAGACGTTAGATGCATGCTGCTTTGAATCACATAAACATAGTTAAATTCTTTCACATTGCTTCTTGAATAAGTGAATCTTGTGACTAGCGCTGTTTAAAAATGATGTTCATGGAAATCGCAGGAAAGCTTGAAAAATTAGGCACGTCACTGAAGAATGAAAGCGCATCTAGCTTGTTTTCGGGATATCTCGTGTTGTACCCTGGTAGATAGAGAAACTGAGGCGTTATTATACAATGCATTAGGAAAATTGCTTTGGCGCTAAACAATAAATATACGGTCTTTTCATCACCAGAAAGTAGGTACCCGAGGAGTCCTCTGAAATGTCCCGTGGATAACCTAGGGTCGGGACCATAATCCCGGCAGTTCAGGCGGCTCCAGCCCTCTAAGCCACCCTCGCGGAAAACTTCAAAAAAGCCATCCCGTGGGGAAAGTCAATTTATTCGCGCCCGATCCCGCAGAAATTCTGATTTATGTTCACTTTATGCGATATCGCATCCCAGGGCGTGATTGTCAGCTGCTTGAGGTTTTACATTTTTTCCTGCCCTGTGTCCTGTCAGTGTTTTTTTCTTTAAACGTGAGTTTCATGAAAACCAGTGGAGTTGGAGAATTGGAAAAAAAAGGTAATCTAAAATCAAGTATGAAAATGTAGGTATGTGTATGTATTTCAAAGTTTCAAAAATCGAAAACTCGATTTTTTTTTCAAAATTTCATATATTTTTTGAAAAAAGAGCCTTATTCTCTTGCCAGCCCTGATTTGAATAACAGATTTTTTTGTTACATTTTTAGCTGCACAGATTCGGCATAAATTCACGCCACAAGAATCTATCTGTTTCTCTTTTGCTCTGCAGCTAATACGTAGTCTGTTTCGGCCATTTTTTATGCTAGGAAATGCCGTCCTTAACCTTAAGCATGAACTATGCAGAAGAATTTCTACCGTTTCTAATTTGATTTGGGTTATTATTGGAAATATCTGCGACCTGTTGAACGATCATGACGCATGCGAAGTTGGTGAAACGGCAGCACGTGGTTTGGCGCGTGCCACACTATATTTCCAACAAGCAGCTGCTGATCGACTTCTGTTACATTGTACTTTTCATCTGACAGGGCCTGAAAAATGCACTATTGTCTTTTTGCTTTTGTGCTAGTCCGCATACACGAGTAGGTATACACATACTTATATAGGGACCGTCCACCATCAATCCCGAATTTCACTGCGTAGGTACCTGCCGTTCCTTGCCCGAGGTACAATCTTCCGTATCTATATTGCCCTCAATTTGACAAAAGAAAAAAGCGAATTTGATAACATATACCTAAGTACTTACTAAACTCCCCAAGTTTTGTACAAGATTTTTTTGCTGATGACACCAGAAGTAGCATAATTTGAAAAGCACCTTGCAGAAGTTCTTTTTTTATTAGGTACCTACTTATCTATCTATGTTTGCATGGAGCACACGTAGGTACTTACTGTCAGTATTGGATGCCCTTATCAAAAACAAATAAGTGTGTTTGTATCAGAGCGTTGATTGAGTGCAGCTGTATCGAACAGATGTACCTATAAGAAGGCAGCTGGACGGACCAGAGCTACAACGTAAACCATTTCCTTACCTTTCCTCCTTGGCTTACTTTACCTTCCTTCGATCGAGCCTGGAGTTAGTTGGTAAAGATGAGAACGGACCGGATCCCGACTGAAATTCAGCACGATGACGACAGAAGGAAGCTCGGCGTTTATTAAAACGATGGACCCGCACATGGCGTCTTTTCAGGTCACGTAAGCTCGGATGGACATATTTTGTCTTCAGGTAAATCCGACGAACGGTCTGAATTAAACATAGACATAGACATTAGACAAGCCGTAGAAAGCGCTTGCCGAGCATAAATGGGAAACGACAGATGACGCGTTTTTCTTTGTAGATATGTACCTATAGCTCATTCGATTTTTGCAATGATTTGCTCATAATTATGAATATTGTAATCCGAAACTTTATAGCGCCTTCGTCGCGTCGTCCGCAGCACCGCATGAGAAATTGCAAGGCTCGGTCCGCGCCGAGCTTTAATTGTCGATTCTACTTTAGAGTGACAGCTGCTCGTGCGGACTTCCAAGATGATGCCAAAGCTCGAGATTGGCTCAAATTGGGGGATATGCAAAAAATTTCACGTCCCCTCTGGTTTTTTAAATCAATTTTGTAAAATTTACCAGCATGCAGACAGCATGCGCCATCAGGCAGTTGTCACATTTTCAGAGGAAGACCCAAATTTTGTTTGCCCACACCACTAAATAAGGTAATTTTGCTTGATGCCACATCTACAAATTATTATTACTACCTATACCTACGGATACGACTTATGCTTAGGAGATTAGCGTAATAAATAGAGAGTAGGCACCGTATCATTAACTTACCTATTAAAATCTTCTGGTTGACTTACTCCGTTCAATATACAAAATAGTAGTAATTTCTAATAATTAGTCTAGCAGAGCAGGCGGCCAACATTGATTAAATTGAAGCAAATTTGAAAGAAGAACAAGAAAAAGAAAGAAGAGGAAAAAATGGGTTTTTAAACTTTTCTCGGGCAACTGACAGTGACGTACACTGACGTCACGTCCATCTGCAGTTGCAGTTGGCGAGAAAATATAAAATAATTCCCGGAAGTGATATACATAATCTACCAATTTATCAGGACTTTGGTGGTGCAGAGGGCTCAGGCTCGCTCGGTCGTCTTCCATCATACATAAAAGTGCTATCCAGCAGGTGCAATCAGGCCAAACTGCACAGTTTTTATCAATTGATAAATTGTCTGTTCCTACCACCTACCGTGTAGCAAGCGTTAAATATCAGATTTGGGAAAAAATCCAAGAAAACGGAAGAGGTGGGAACGTTCTTTGTGTTGGCATTTTTTTTCAGCTCTCCACAACGCAAAACGAAAGCCGCCGCCATTTGTTTCACCGCGCAATAGCTCTAATAATACAATTCGTGATTTTCTAAAATACGCCGCTAGTGGCATTCAATTGTGTATGCATTTGTAGTATCCTTCTTCTGTTTTCTGCTACAATTATTTTACGCGATCTCTGGAATCCCTCAAAATTGAAAGTATTTTAATTTTGCTATTTAGGTACAAGTTTCTACCTTATGTAAGAACAATCCATTATGCAAATAATTATTGCGGCAGTTACCTACTGTTGGCGGAGGTTCAATTGTTGTTTACGTGCTATTTATTGAATAGTGCTCGTCCATTTGAGTTATTCATAATTTTAATTTAACCAATTAGCAAGATCGATTATCTTGGGCAAGACAACTGGATTCCTCCGAATATAGTAGTTTTGCAATTGCAATTGTGTTGATGGTTGAAAAAAAAAAGAACCATCCATAATTTATCTATGCTGTGTAGAAAGTAGGTAGGTACCTACTTGTATGCCGTACAATGTACAATGGTCAGATTGGAATAAGATCGGTGTATTATGATAATAAATTGTTTTGTAAAAGGTGGAGTCTTTAGAATATAACGTATACCTAGAAAGAATAATAGCACGTGCTCTTATAGTTAGACCTTCTGGGGACTATGCCAAAAGCAGATGGGCAGAGATTTTGACATGTGGGAAAACTTCGATCCCGCGCGCGACTTGCCTATGCCTACCTGATCACATTCACAGCCGCAGGATATTCTGCAAAACCACATTTTAATCATGGTCCTCGTACTATACAATACGTAGCCACATCCGCATCTTATCGATAGGTACATCCGAGGCTACATCATACATGATTTCTCATTTTGCTCTACCCATTTTGATTTTTGACTAAAATCGTTATAATTCAGGTAGTAAGTATCTACCTAACAAACTTTTCATAGATCTTACAGCTAAATCTTTATGATTTATTATAGGTACAGACAGCTGTCGTCCGTGAAATGGCGCACTCCGAGTAAGTACTCGTACATCCCCGAGGTCGTTCTGGGTAGAACCCATATTCCTATTTTTAGCCTTAGACCATGCATACTCAGCGCTTCTCGCTTATGGACAAGTGATACCAAGCCGAGAAACGCACGCGTACCTAAACGATAGAAGATATCTTCGTCTTCGTTGCGAAAAGAAGTTGAAATTACGCAAGTTAGCACGAGCCGTTCGCGTTTTGCCAGCGGAGCTACTCGGGGTAGATCACTAAACAGAGAAGTAGATATATGTGCACCAATTACGTCCCAGATGGATCTAGTGTCTTTGTCTAGTGCACTAGTGCATACCCCGAGCACTCGAGCTTTCAAAACAAAAGCGGCTACGGTTCTCTCTGATAGACATTTCCAACGTTGCCCTGTTCTTGCATAAATCCTGAGTGATCATCATGAGGAGCTAAATAATTTACTTCACTTGAGTTATGAAAACGGTATAATATACACACAGCTTGTAAAGACAAAAAAACTAATCCTCGAATAAATTTCGACTATGCACTAAAAAGTCATGGAGCATTTTATACATAGTTTTTAATGAAATTTGCTTCGAACAGCTGCTCGGTAAGAAAATTCAGGTGCTACGGCAACGCCGCCTCACCCGTGCAATATAAGTTTGACACGTGTAATGGGCACATTTCCGTTCCTATGAAAGCGAAAAGATATTGCTCTCTCGTTTCAATCTTGGTGTGTTTTTCGCACACTGGAAGCGTAGGGATTTACTTGTTTGTCCATAAGCGAGAAGCGCTGAGTATGCATGGTCCAAGTTTTTAGCGCACTCTCCCGCAGCCGCAGGGTACACGTTAATCGATAGCCCATTGCTTTCGCATGTGAGTTGATAAAAATATTGACCAAATAACAATAAACAACCACAATAATAACAATTACGGAGCAACAACGCATGAGAGACGAACTTGTGAATTTATGACCTGAAGTTTTCGACAATCAGACTGGTGGTTGATCTTGTGGAAGTACATAATAATGCGAGATTGTAATTAGAGACAAGTTTCTAAAAAAAAAAAAATACACACATTGATATAACGAACGGTTGAATAGTTACGAATTCTCAAAAATGGTTTTGCACAATAATTGCATTTAACTGCGATAGAATCAACATGTGGAATAGCATAATAAAAACGCATAACGCTTTTATTATTGGAATCTACGGTGTCCCAACTTCAACACCCCCACCATTATTAATGGTAGATACTAGGATCCGCCGCCCTCAAATTGCACCTTGTTTGAAAATAAACTCAAATTACGCGATAGTGATTTCTAATTTTAAACGTGCGGGTTTTATTTGCGTCGGCTAACTTTTAAATGTTCAATCATTCTCACAGGGATCCAATATGCTCCGCGGTACCGGTACCTACCTGATAGTTGGTCTTCTGTGTTTTCTGAATTTGACGAGATTTAGAAGTAATATACGATGCACCTGTTCCCCGTAATGGAATCGATTTTATTGGGGGTAAGCTTGCACCTGTTTCAAAGCTTACAACGTGGTGGTACCTACTCGCGTCGTACCTACACGCCGAAAAAAACCGCATCCTTCTATCGCAAATGCTGGTTTTTCTTCAAATGCTTTCCTCGTGGTTTTGTTTATAAATTTTAATTGGATTAAATGCCCAATGATGGTCGGGGGAATAATCAACCTTTTTATCTTTTTGGAATTTTTAAAGTAAAACCGTGTGTAGTAATACCTGCTAAATATGGAAGCAGGTGCTCAATACTGCTGCGTTTACGTCTACACCTGTCATTGTGGCAACCGATGGTGCAGATCAACACACGATGTCGAATCTCGAATCATTGGGTCATGCAATATCATGAGCTTCAGATTATTTCTCATTTGGATGTAACACAGGACATGACGTCGCTTCCAATCCTAGCATAATATCGAAAATGTTTTTATTCACAATAAGTACTATTGTGAGTATTCACAATGAGTTAGTGATAGTAACTGATATATTCCTAACTTTTAAAAAGTTGGAAAGTGAATGATTCCTTACAGGTTGGAAAATAATGTCACTTTCGGCCCATGGGCCGAAAATGACGTATGAGGAGAGATGATCTGATCTCTAAACAGCTGTCGCGCAGTGCGGAGTGTTGGCGTTGTTTGAAAAAGTTGCCTATGCCTACCTGATGAAAACGTTTGACGCGAAAAACTTCAAATAAAGCCATTTATTTGCATTTAAAGTGGATCATTGCATAGACAAGGACAAAAGTAGAAGAAGGAAGAACCACTGCGCATCCATTTCAGCCGATATCGCATGGGGTCCGCCATTTTTAGGTCATAACGGCCAGGGCCGATTCTGAGTGGTGTGCTGGGTGTGCCCCTGCACAGGGGCGCCGGGCGGCCAAAATGCAAGGGCGGCGAAAAGTCGCCAATTTTTTCTAACGAAAAATTGAGTGTCGAAAAAGGAACTGATGTTATGATTTTTGAGACCGACGGCAGCCGCCCTGCGTGAATTGTGATTTTTTAGTGCTGAAAAAATACAACAGGTTGTCAAGAATGGAGGCGAGGCGGCCGCCCTGCGTCAACTATTATAGATATTAGACTTCTTTCTCATATAAGTATCTGAGGAAAGGGCAAGAATTTTCATCTCTTGGTAACATTTCCGATAGTCTGTTTGAAATCAGATCGGCGTGAAAAAATGCGGTGTAGTACAAAAAAAATTCACAACTTTCAAAAAAACCGCACTACGATCAAAATTCGAGAACCGTTTAGAGATATCGATATGTGCTTTTCAGAACTGCAATCAGAAAAAATCTGGGATCTTTTTCACAGAAGCAGGGCATTGAATGATGTGGACCGGTTTTGCAATTTTTCTGTTTTCACCCTGTATAGCTCACTCAACGTTGTTCAACCTCTGTACCATCCAAGTATCTCACAGCCAAAAGAACACGCTATCCAGCATGACCACGATTTCCAAAATTGATTCATTTTTACCTGAGATATTCACATTTGAAGTGAGACAAAATTTTCTAGTGAATCAGTTCAATTATTGCCCAGTTTATTTGAACAGCTTTATCTGATTCCATTCAACTACAAAATCAATATACTTACCTATGAATTGGTATAAGTGCCTAAAAACTCATCTATAGGTCGCGGGAACATAACCGTCACCTTGGCACCCGCTATGGCAACGTTGCAAGTATGCCTGACGTGGCAACTGCGCAATGCGCATCCTTTTCGTCGTTGAATTAACATAAAACGCTCGCGCGCAAGCGCAGACAGGGTGCCAAGGTACCGCTGTAGAGACTCGTTTGTTTTTAACATTTCTCAGACAAATCTTGAGTTTAGCACAATTATTTTTTTGATCAAGTGGCAATTGTTCAATAAATCATCCATATAATTTATTACAACTGAAGGAAACGGTATTCACAAGTACTACTGAAAATAACATTATACCATATACTCATCTTTAGCACGCGATTTTTGCTCCCGCGACTTATAGGGTGTGCCGAAGGATATGCTAAAGTGAGGTGGCCATGGACGCACCTTGATCCTCAGCGGAAAATAGATTATAATTGTTCATAATTTTGTTTAAAATGAAGGGGCTTTGGCGGTTTTAGGCCTGCAAAAGTAAAAAAAATCGTCTGCGGTGCAATTTCTAGAGAGCCCAGACGCCCCCGCTAGAAAATTGCTGCGGGGTTACAGCTGGCGGGCGGCCAAATATTTTTCGCACAAGGGCGGCCGACGAGCCAGAGTCGGCCCTGATAACGGCTTTCCCAAGGCGGCAATTCAAATGGGGGGAGTACGCGCGAGTCAAAACCATAAACAGACGTCAAAACAGATGACAGTCATGAGACAATTTGTAGGCTATACTTTGTAAATGAAACAAATAACTCAAGAATTTCTGCTCACGGCCTTGACTAATCCTCATACTCAAAGTCAATACTTCGCTCGATCTCCGACTTCGCATGTCTCAAGTCCTTGGGACAATCGGAGACCGACTGCGAGTATGGGCCATAGACGTATGGGCATAAGGCCCACGATATGTGCTTAATTTGAGCTACAGAATAAAATTTCCAGAAAAATATTCAATGTTTTACTTGTGATAAAATAATACAAGTTTGAAAGTGTTCGTTGAACATCACACTGAATCAGCTCTTCGCTTTACGTTTTGGCTAGATTGTGCACCTAATCTTATTTTCAAATAGCATCTTACAGCTCTTTCAATTAAGATAGAATTGTGTGTTTCGAAATATCATTGTCCGAAACGAGTTTCTGAATCGGGTCCTGGGAATCTGGAGAAAATTTTGTTCACATTACTTCGAAATGCCTCGAACAAATCAGCAGCACTGAGCCTTTCTCATAAGACGTTTCCAAGTTATTCCTTCATCATTCCAATTGCCTCGAGTCACAATCGAAACCCATCACTCCGTGGAAAACTAAAAACAAAACTTAGTTACCGGAGTGAAATTTTATTATTTAAATTCAGTGTTACGTATGAAAGGATATCTTCCCATCTCTGGGTTCATCAATCGCTTGATATTCTTGCAAATTTCGATAGGTAGACAGCAAGACATCCTGTATTGATGCTTTTGCTAAGTTTGATCAGGTTTGATCAAACTTATTACACAGAGATCGCCAAACGAACACTTCACACAGAGGCCTCGATATCTGTTTCACAGCTTCTAAGTGGAGATCGAACTGCGGACCCCATTCTCCATACTTCCATAGCGGCTTTCTTGCTTCACTTTCTTAACAAAAAGTCATCAAGTACAATGCACTCGACAATGCATTAATAATGCAATGCATCCCAGGAATATAAATAATATCCGGTCAAAAAGTAGAATTCGTGGAAACGAACATTGAATAACACTCAACATTCAATTCTATTGTTATGTTTTACACAAAACCAAATATCGGCGCCGAGGAAAGTTCGATCACAACAAATCAATCTAACCTAAATCTTCGTAGCTGTCATCAAGTACACTGTCAGTACTGTCACCCACCTGTCATAATTAAAATTGCCACCAGGAAAAACCGTTATGTAATCAAAATGGCCGGCCTACAAATTACACAGCCGCGCAGGTATCTTGCCTCTTGTACTTTTGTCCTTGTCTATGGATCATTGTGAATAAAGTTCTATACATACCACGGAGTAAAGCGTCATTACAGCCTACGGGATTCTATCTTACCTCGGCACGCCTCGGTAATATATTGAATCCCTTGGCTGTAATGAGACACATTCTACCTCGGTATGTAATATACTATTTCCGTTGATGGCCGTAACAAAGCTGGCGCGAAAGCTCTTGGTGTAGGTACGTACACAATGGAGTATTATACTAAAAAAAATTTTCGATTGAAATGGAAACTAGATTGAAAAATAATTGACCCGTGTTTTTTTATTTAGCCAAAACTCGTATCGTTTGGGCGCAATAAATAAATAACATCAACTAGTTCTGACGTCACAGCGAGTCGCCGCCTATACTGCCTGTGTAAATGACGTCAGAAATAGGCAGAATATAGGAATTTCGTTTATTTATTGCGGCCAAACGATACGATTTATGGCAAAATAAAAAAATACGGGTCAGCTTTTTTTCAATATAGTTTCCGATTCCATCGAAAACAAAATATTTTTTCAAAAGTATAATACTCTCCTGTGTGATTTTTTTTTCAAAGTGCAATTTGTTCAAGTTATGGAGTTTACTTTACTGTATTGAGCTCGTCCGGGCAAGTTCCGGTACTCATCAAGAACGATCATTAGACGATGGTAATGTCTTGGGTCCCATCCAAGGGCAGGTGTTAGCGCACGCTTCCACAGTCCAGTAGAATGGAACAATGCAACATGCAACTTCTCCATGGCTAGTGGCTAGTGGTCGTCGCGCTTTGTAGCTACATTTTAAAGAATAATATCATTCAACATAGTCGGGACGCTATTGCTTTTTTTAGTATTAAGAAATGCCACTCGGTATAAATGTTGGTGTGATCCTCTTGAACCAATAAAAATAGCCGCCGCCGCAACCCTGGCCGTCGCTATATTAAGGGTGATATAGAAGAAAAAAATTAAAATTGTTTTTATCAAACCAAAACAGATGGAGCTGTGAAAATTGCATGAAGCTGCTTCATTCAATTCTTAATAAAGTACAGCAAATTATACTGGTCACAATTTGAAGTGGGACACCCAAAAAATTGTTTGGGTTTTATCTCTGTCAATCGCTTGAAAATCATCGGATTTTGAAATAACTTACACCAACTTCAAGATAAATCCTTCTACTTTCACCATCTGCAAGTGGTTGTTGGCTCATGACAGCGATATGTTCAATATAGGGTGATGAAGAATGCCTTGTAATTTTGTGACGTTATAAAAACTCAAAAAGGCTAATCTCTATGAAAGGTTGAGGGGTTTCAAAAGATTGACACGGTCAGGCCAGCAAAGTGGAGAATTAGGCTGGGTTCAACAGGTTGATAAATTAGGCGCCACAGATTTGTTCGTGTCAATCAACTCCTATCCTAACCTTACGAAGTGAATACGCTTATATTCAAACCTGAAAATATAAAGTTAAAGAAAAATTTCAATAGATATAGCACTTTCAATTTTGACAAGATGTTTATTCACAATTTGTGGTAGAAAAATAGGTGTTTGGTATGTAGTAGTACAGTGGTGTAGTAAGTACAAGTGAAGTAACAAAAAGTCAAAAACTAAGTATGCGGTAGGTAATGCGATATAGGTATAAACCGCGTACGTGATAGTGACAAACGGCACTACTGGTAGATACTCTCGAAATGTCAGGTGAGTACCTATCTAGGTCTCCGGTCTCGTTGTGTTTCAAAGTTGAACAACAGATATCTGAACTCTAAATAATGCAATAAAGAACGGAATAAAGGAATGATTGAAAAGTATTCAAAATGTCCACGTGGACCGTTATTCGAGGAGCTTAACTAGACCGAATTTCCCTATAAACTGGGTTAGCGAATTTACAATAAAACAAACAAACTGGGGGAGGGGGTCTCACAGCTGTGTACGTCGAGGGTTTGTATTTGTAACCGCAAATGAAAGAAAGAGAGACGGTGAAGCTAGCTTAAGCACCTGAACGTATTTCGGCTTTTGAAGCTTTTCAATAAACTAAACTGCGCACAAAATGAAGTGACAATTTTATTTTGGGAGGTTTTTTCAGATATCCATAACTTTTTAAAAAATGATCGGATTCTGAAACAGCTTGCACTATTTTGAAGATACATTGTTCTATTTTTGTAAACCACACATATCCAGGTCATCCAAAGTAGAGAAATGCCTCACACAGGGTGATACAAGGGGGCGTGCAAAGTCGTGCTCTTTTCATCCTGGCACAGGAAATTTTTCCGTCATCCTGTATGTATTAATGTGACCTTATCTTGTAGCCTGTAGTATCTATAACTCAGAACCGTTTAGTTTTTCACTCTACGTTATGTATTAACGGATATATAATTTTTCTTGTGGAAAAATGCCAATTTGCAATCTTTCCAACGGCAACAATAGCGTCACATGAAACTGTCACCAACAAAGAGCTAACAATAAAAAGTCGTATCTCTGTATCTAGGCAATGGATTTTTGGCAATTGTTAGCAATCGGATCAAAGCCCAAGAAAATTGAGGCACAGAACAGTAATTTAGATTTTAACCTGTACCATAAAAAAATCACTGCAGCAAAATTGACTACGAACCCGGAGATATTCCAAGTGCCTGACGGCAGGTTCATCGGGGTGACAGGTGGATATGGACATTCAGCATGCGACTCGGACGGTTGACCAATCGAGGTACTTACGTAATGCAGAGCAAAAAGGCAACCTGTTAAAGTTACAGATACTACAAGGTACAAGATATAGTCAATCCAAGTACATGTATCGAGTAATAATGGAACCATCCCTGCCTGCGCCAAAAAAAAACGCCGTCTTTTTTCATCACCCTGTATGTTTTATTTCTTTGCTATTATGGACATTAAAATTTGTGGTTCCTGGAGAAGAAACACATCATCCCATCTTAAGATGATTATTCTTGAATTAAGAAACTTTTCCGTACCATTAATACTCCTCGATGAAATAATTGGTACTTTTATACAAGAAAAATCATATCTCCCCAAGTTAACAACGTAGAGTGAAAAACTGAACAGGTATTAGTTACAGATATTACAGGCTACAAGACAAAGTCACATTCGTATATACAGGATGCCGTGAAAATTTCCGGTGCCAAGATGAAAAGAGCAGAAAGTTGCACGCCTTTTTGTATCACTCTGTATGAGACATACCTTAACTATGAATGGCTTGGATAAGTAGGGTTTACAAAATAGAAGAATGTATCCTCACAACAGTGAAAGCTGCCTCAGATTCCGATCATTTTTTAAAAAGTTACGGACATTTGAAAAAACCTCAAAAAATAAAATTGTCACTTCATTTTGTGCGCAGTTTATATGAGAACGCTGTTTGTATCCCTATTTTAAGGTGCGTTCAGTCAGCTTATTTAGCCGCAATTTTAGTTTTAGTCGTAAGCGCAGCGATGCTCATTGGCTGTCACGAACCAGCCTCCTCAGATCAGCCAATAAGCGATGCTGCGCTTACGACTAAAATTAAAACTTGCGGCTAAATTAGCTGACTGAACGCACCTTTTCATTAGTTCGTGAATCTGCTGTTGTTTAACGTTAAATGGGTCGTTATTTCCGAGAAACGAAGTACATAGATATAGAATGAAAGCACATACAGTAAATCTCGCAGACATCACTCAGTCTCAGTAACCAGCCACTGACGATTACGGGACAACTCGACGTAGGTAGCGTACGGGTATGGGTACGGTTCTGCGTCTGCACGTCTCCAAAAGGTCTGCACTGCACAGTTCAGCACGGGTAGCTCGAGGAACAACACAAATTCGAGAACAAGCAGGTAGGTATAGGCTTAGGTAGGTACTGGCTTCGGTAGGTACTTCCACAGTAGATAGCTTCCTTCTTTGAATTGAATTGCAGCTCCAAAGCGTAATACGAAGTGAACGAACGATGAGGTGAAAACCGGAGGAAGAAGAAGTCTATAAAAAAAAGGAATTTCTAGATCCATTTGCTTCGCCTCAAATCGTGAATATACCTGAGGTGGAGGGCGACTTCTAGAGTGTTTTATTCTTTGCTCTTCGCAGTTCCTTCGACTCGTGGGAGCGCAAAATATTCAATCAAAGGAGAACAGAAAAATCTGAAAAGGAACCCAATCGTTACCAAGATTTCGAGAGAAATGATGACTTCAACAACCTTGAGATAGTATGTAGCTGGCTTCTAAAATAAGACAAGCTCCGGGATTCTTCGTCGAACTGTTTTAATCCAGCAATTTGGGCCGATAGGAATAATTTTTCCAGTTCAGAACTCATTCAATAATAATCCGACGAGAGTCGTAGCAGAAGAAATACGCCAAAATCTAAAACCAAAACGGTACTTCGACTGCCGTGAGGAAATAGGTTCTTTCCAGAACGACGAGAAAACGAATAGTGTCGAATAAAAACCACGCTTTTTCGAACCAGGCGTGCTGATGAAAAAGACCTTAACGCGTTCGAAAAACTTTGCGCTGATAACGATGTTATTTGTAGTACCAAAAATAATAAGATGTTGATGCCGGCGATTTTCTCATTGTTTACACGTGCCGAAGAGACACATCAGACCCGATGGACATAACAGAGCAACACATTTCGGTGAGTACTAAGTCAAAACACAATATTATCGGTTATCGTTGTAGGTGAAATTTCGAAATCCAGCATACGACCTAAAGCGGAAGAAGAGAAATGCCGCAAATAAACAAATATATTAAACGTCAATATCGATGAACCGTACCGGCCACCTTCCCAAAACTCTGTGTGCATAATGTGTTAAATAAAAGTCCAAGATACAAACAAAACTGTAGTTTCCTACACCCTTTTTAGCGCATTTTCCATCTTGATGAAAATCGCTATTGCAACCGCTTTGTCCGTTCGTCCGTCCGTCCGTCCGTCCGTCCGTCCGTCCGTCCGTCCGTCCGTTCCTCGAACTCCTCCCAAACTAGACGACCTAGCTTTCTAATTTTTTCGCTGTTACATAGCTGCCACTCCCAAAGGAGGGCTAGGCTGTATTGGATGTCCATATTGCGCCGCCAACATAGAGAAAACCGCCCCCGATAAACTTGAAATAACATAATATTGCACTTTCTACCAGACCTGATGCTCTGGTGTTCTCATTTTTTTAATAATACATAGTTGCCACTTATCAACGTAAGCCAAGAAACATTCCGTCTTCAATATGGGCCGCCGACATGAAAAAACTGCTAAAAACCGCCCCCGATCACTTTAAAATGAAAAACATGAACCCGAAGACATAGCGATCTGATTCTTTCGGTATATAAATAGCTGACTAAAAATGGGAAAGGATAGGCTACTTTTGGTTAGTCGCCGCCCCCAGATTCCGCCCCCAAACGAAAAGTGCAACTTTCACAAATGTTACTGATTGAGATGTTCCCTTAAACATTAGGAACTGCCAACTCAAATTATGCAACATTTGCTCAGCCGAACGCTGCCGCTCCCACACGCCGCCCCCAAAGTAAAAGATAAATGAAAAACATGAACCCGAAGACATAGCGATCTAAGTTTTTCGCTATATGAATAGCTAACTAAAAATGAAAAAAGATAGGCTACTTTTGATATGGCGCCGCCTCCAGCTTCTGCCCCCAAAAGGAAAAAAGTGCAACTTTCAACAATTTTCACTGATTTAGCTGATAATGTTACCTCGAACATTCAGAAACTCTTGTTGACTCAAACTGTGCAAGAATTTCTTTGCCAAACTCTGCCGCTCCCACACGCCGCCCCCAAAGTAAGAGATGAATGTAAAACATGAACCTGAAGACATAGCGATCTAATTCTTTCACTATAGTGATAGCTAACTGGAATTGGAAAAAGATAGGCCACTTTTGATTGGTCGCCGCCTCCAGCTCCCGCCCCCAAACAAAAAAAAATGCAACGTTCACAATTTTCACTGATTGTCATATTTCCCTTACATTCAGAAACTCTCAACTCAAACTGTGCAACAGTTACTTTGCCGAATGCTGCCAGCCCCACACGCTGCCCTCAAAGTAAGAGATAAATGGAAAACATAAACCCGAAGACATAGCGATCTGATTGTTCCGCTAGCTACATAGATAGCTGACTAGAAATGGGAAGAGATAGGCCACTTTTGATTGGTCGCCGCCTCCAGCTCCCACCTCCAAACAAAAAAAAATGCAACTTTCACAATTTTCACTGATTGTCATATTTCCTTGAACATTTAGAAACTCCTAACTCAAACTGTGCAACAGTTACTTTGCCGAATGCTGCCACCCTCACACGCTGCCCTCAAAGTAAGAGATAAATGGAAAACATAAACCCGAAGACATAGCGATCTAATTCTTCCGCTATTTGGATAGACGACTAAAAATGGGAAAGAATAGACTACTGTTGATTGGTCGCCGCTCCCAGCTCCCGCCCTTAAACAAAAAAATATTGATGAGTGAAAGAATTTTCATTCAAATCTATTTCATTGGCAAGTACCCCATTCTGATAACAAAATATCACAATGAGTTTCGAATGAAGAAAGTGGGCAAGGAATGGTGTTTCTTCTTCAACCAAAGGACCCCGCACGTTTTCTATGAAAAAGTGGTTTCGGTGAATTTGGCTAAATTTTTTATATGTTGTAGATCTTGATTCAAGAAATATATTTCTGAAAAATTGAACCCCTCCTATGAACAGTTTTTCCCCTACACCCCTAATAAGGCCAAGATCAGGTATAATCTCAATTTTTTTGAAATTCATGAAACTGGTTTTAATCAAACTCGTGATTATGGGAAAAATGATTAAAAAAATCCAAGTTGTGAATTGGGGTAGGTATCAAGGGGATTGAGGGTCGAAATTGAGAAAATAAATCAAAATTCTGAATTTTTTTATTCTTATAAAATCTGAACAGAATAATAATCGAGAAATAGTTTTGGAAAATCTAAATCAATGAATTGAAGGTTATTCTACAGGGGGCTGGGGGTCGAAATCAAGAAAACTCAGTGGAATTCCGGAATTTGCGGTTCCCATAATATATGATTTTACGAGCAATGGGGAAATTGCTCAAAAAAATCTAAACCAATGAATTCGGGTGTTATTGAGGGGGTAGAGTGGAGTGGAGTGGAGTTCTGGAACTTCCAGTGTATCTAGGAAGATCTGGGCAAATGACAAAATGATAATACAACCAATGTAAATAAGGACTAAGTTCATCTTTTCTCGATCATCCTCACCCCTTACCCAGGTACCTGGGTACAACCATTATGATACCTACTGGACTATCTTTTTTTAAATAAACATAAATCCTGCTTTTGGTCATTGGTTGATTCAATGGGATTCCAAAAATAGATCGATATTGGAAGTAAGGCAAGGGAAGTAAGTAAGTCAATTTTTCAAATCTGTATTTTCAGTTCCAAAGGGTCTTTCAATAAGAGTGATAGAACTTTGACAAGATTTTACTGTCATTTTTTGACATAAATACTCAGTATATCTTACAAAATCATCTTCTTTCAACAAGACCGGGCTACGTGCCACACAGCAGGAGAAACCTTGGGACTTGTTGGCCAAAAACTTCCAAGGAAGAACAATTCCGCGGAACGGCGATTTCAATTGGCCAGCGAGATCTAGCGATATTACGCCCCTGGACTTTTTTCTGTGGGGGTATGTGAAGTCCCTGGTATACAAGAACATGCCTAGAACCATTGAAGTCCTGAGGGACAATATTGTACGTGTTATTACTGAAATAGACCCCGATATCTGCCACAAAGTTATTACAAATTGGACTTCCTTCCCGTCTGCACGCCGTTAGACAAAGTCGAAGAGGCCATTTACTAGATGTTATTTTCCACACATAATGTTACAAAGTCGAAGAGGCCATTTACTAGATGTTATTTTCCACACATAATGTTAAAAACTGTTCTTTCACATAAGTCAATTAGATATCGTTAACCCTGACACAATTTATTTAATTCCAATTTGAAGTTCTATCACTCTTATTGAAAGACCCTATATATGAATTTAAAGTTTCGGAATCCATTACCCTTTTTCTAGAATGCTAATTCCTTTACTCGATTTCGACCCCCGCCCCCTCGATAATTACTCAAATTCATAATTTATATTTTTTATTCTTCAACTTAATTTGAGCCAGTTTCATGAATTTTAAAATGCTTGAGACAAATTCTTATTTGGACTAGGACATGGCTGTAGGCAGAAATTAAGGTGGGTGGGAGAAGGGATGGTCGAGAAATGAAGAACTCAATCCTTGTGCAGATTGTTTCCATTATCATTTTGTCATTCACCCAGATCAATTTCTAGATAGATGAACTGTAAGGTCCAGAATTTCATTGTTGTCTTGATTTTGACCCTCTACTTCCTCAATAACACCAGAACTCATTGGTTTAGATTTTTTTGGATTATTTTCCCAATAATGGGAGTCGCAAGTTTCGAAATGTTACTCCGTTCCCTTGATTTTGACCCTCAGCCCCTTCAGAATGACCCCCAATTGATTGATCAAGATTTTTCAAAATTATTTCTCGCTTATTATTCTGTTCAGATTTTATAAGAATATTAAATTCGGAATTTTAATTTATTTTCTCAATTTCGACCCCCAACACCCTTGATAACTACCCCAATCCACAACTTGGATTTTTTTCAATCTTTTCCCCATGATCACAAGTTCGATTAAAACCAGTTTCATGAATTTCAAAAAAATTGAGGTTATTCCTAATTTTGGCCTTATTAGGGGTGTAGGGGAAAAACTGTTCATAGGAGGGGTCCAATTTTTCAGGAATATATATCTTGAATCAAGATCTACAACATATAAAAAATTTAGCCAAATTCACCGAAACCACTTTTTCATAGAAAACGTGCGGGGTCCTTTCTTTACGTCCACAATATGCCTCTTTGAGAAAATGCGCTACTGAGACTCACGCACGTGAAGGCATACTCACTTGTTTTTTCTCTTTTAGGTATTGTGCCACGAGTTGACATAGGGTTAGCCCACGGGCTCAGTGGAGTGGGAGGGGTTCTTGAAGTGATGGTAAAAAAATGCAAATTAAAGGGCGCCACCTGTAAAATACTAACCCAGTGTTAGTTACAGGACTAAGAAAACTCGAGTGGTAATTATATTTTAGGAGTCTAATGAAGCGAATATTGTATGGGTGAATAACACAAGTGGGTAACAACCAAATAATGAAAATAACGTAAACCCGAGAATTTAAATTAACGCAAAAGAACTATAAGTTGCAACAATTAGATGAAGGGGTTTTATCGTAATAATTTTGACTTAATAAATTAGGTAGTTCGAACTAACCTGCACAAAAGGATATAATAATATAATTTCAAGTTTACGGCAGATATCAGGTGGTTGTGTATTTATTTAGATGTCGAGATAATTTATTAAAGATGGTAAAGTTGAGTAATACGTCATAATGGGCTCACGCGCTTATTACTCGTCGATCGTGGAAGCTGATGGTTGAGAATGACGGTATCGACGACTATCCAAGAGGATGGACTTGGTGCAAGTTCGGAACCACAACAGTTGGAAGCTGATGCCGAATTGTGTAGAATTTATACGGACCTTATGTGGGATTTATGCGTGGAACTGAAGACCCTAAAATGAAATACGTAAGCCCCTGATGATGCGTTTTATGATGTTCTACCTTTTCCAGACTCGGATGACTGCTCAGTTTTCGTAAAATAAATAATAATTGACTCCAATACGGTATATTTACAAGTTTGGGTTTGGTAGTCTGCGATACGGCCTAAAACACAAAAGATAATGACGGAATTCCGAAGGTTTATAGAATATTTAACTTACAATTTAGCGATGACTAGCCTAGTTCACAAAATGGTGGCGAAAGTAGTTTGATACGGAATCTTCCTCGCTCTAACCGAACAAGAATCCCTTGAGAAGTTTCTGAAATATCTTGAAAATAATGGAAATCATACTTGACTGATTGATTTCTCAATTACTTACTGATTTTTCAGGATCTCATGTTGCAACTTTTTACTAAGATGATGAATGATTTACGAAATGAAATGAAATTGGTAGCCAACGTCTTCCCTTTCATCAGTTTTCAAAGAAAATAAGCAATAGCGATTAGCGCCCCGAATAATAATGCTCTGTATCAACCCAGTCGGTAGCACGCATAGTGGGCCAAATCATCATTCTAGCTGGACAAAAGTCAAGAAATGTAGGACACTGGGATTTGATATATTTTCTTTTGGTTCTATTCCCAATACCTGTAGTGTATTATAAATCATAATAGAGATGTACTGAAACAAATGCAACGACTTTAACAGATCAGTAAACATTGATATACCATTTATTCAGAAATTAGGTTTTTCGAAATTTTGACGATCTCAGCTCAAAAACTGTAACACATTTTTGAAAAGTGGCTTCATTTCATGAAATGGACGTCCATAACAGAGGTAAGTTGGTCTTCTTCATCAGAAGCTTATGTATATTTCACTCTTCTTGGTCCACATTAACTTTATGACTCACGTTCAGAAAATGTTTGTCAAACTTTGGAAGCTTGTTACAAAAAACTTCGACGCGTTACCAATGATTTTCTTGTTTTACTGAACAGATCGATCCTTCCTGATCATGTGTACAAAAAATTGGCTGCCAGTTACTGCCTAAACTATTTTTTCAGGCTCTGTAAAAAGAGCGCTGAGATAAACAGCGCGTCCAAAAATAGCGCGTAATAAAGAGCGCTTGGAGAAAACAGCGTGTGCAAAAAGAGCGTCAGGAAAAAACAGTGCGTATGAAAATAGCGTTAGGAAAAAACAGCGTGTGTAGAAAGGGCGCCTGGAAAAAACAGCGAGTGTATGAAGAGCGCCCCGTAATTTGAGCGCGTCCAAAAAGAGCGCTGCGAAAAATGGCGCTAAGAATAAATAGCGCTGGGAGAAATCGCGTGTCCAAAAGAGGGATTGGAAAAAACAGCGACTGTATAAAAGGCGTTCAATACCGGCGCGTCCATAAATAAAGCTTGTAAAAATGTCGCCAAGAAGAAGTAGCACTTGATACAATAACGTTTTATCAAAACAGAGTGGGTGTTTCCTTAACGAACTGGTTTTTGACTCAAGATTCCTTCTTTTTTTTCTGGCCCACCAGATAGAGTTAAGTTTTGACTTAAGTTTCCTCCCTTTCAGAACAATATCCTCTTAGGACAATTTGTGCAGAAATCAATTCATTGTCGGGTGAATCTCCAGAGTTGTTGTTTAGTTTTTTGTTTCTCCCATTGAGGCCTGTGTACATGAAATCTTTTTCTGTCCATTGCCAAGCACTGTTGTCGAGGGACGTTGATTTGACAAAAATAATTGATGCGATAGCAAATTATTATGGAACAGTAACTGTTACTAAAAAAAAAGATCCTGCTCCTCCATGAAGGCTACCGCTACCGAAAGGACAGGCAGCATCTAGGGCAGCATTCTAATTCAACTTCGTGGAGATTCACAAGAACTGGGTGCAAGGACCATTTAATCCACTACAGCGTTGACGGTTCCAAGAAGGCAACTACTGGGCATAACCATGCCCCAGAACCAGAAAAATTGCAGCATTTGCTCTCAAAAACGAGCTCAAACGGTTGGCAAAAACATCCGAGATGAGGCCCAGGCAGATTATCTAATCGGTAGCCAGTAGCAGCAACATATGACTTCCAAAATTGCTGTCAACATTCCAAGCTACGATTCAATGAGGAGGACAATTCATATAGTGTCTTTGCGGCATTTTTAGTGGCGCTATTTTTGGACGCGACTACATTACGGGACGCTCTTTTCACACGCGCTGTTTTTTCAATAGCTCTTCATTACGCGCTATTTTTGAGCACGCCATTTTTCTCAGCGCTTTTTTTACACAGAGCCATTTTTGCCGAGCGCCACTTTGCGACACGCTTTTTTCAGACACGCTATTTTTTCTGGGCGCTCAATTGAGACGCGCCGTTTTTACCGAGCGCCATCTTCTGACACGCTGTTTTTTCTGGTCGCTTTATTTGGACGCGCCGTTTTTTCCGAGCGCTAAAAGCGCTATTTATTCCAGCGCTCTCTTTACACACAGCCATTTTTTCATGGCCATGCGTGTTGAAATCGAGATACGAGATAATTTCTACAAAACTGATCATAATTAAATAAAACTTCGTGGTATTGTAGCTCATGAAAACTACTTTGAAAAAAAAGTATAACACTTGGGCAAGCTCCTCAGACAAAATTTTGAAAAAAAAATTCCGACGCCAGGATGCGAACCTGCTCTGAATTTGAAAATTGGATCGGAATACTTTTGTCCAGTCAATGTAGCCATTCGTCCCACTGTGGCACGGTGAGCTCGGCCTCGCTTTCAAAGGCGAAGGTCCCGAGCTCAAATCTGCACTGGGCCAGATGGACTTTTTCACGCTTTCCTTAGTACTGGACTGGGGCATTTACTATCGTGCGGTGATGCTACGGGAAAATGGATGAAACGAGAAAGCCATCGGAACAAAACCCCACTGATTGATCCCCCACTGTTCCAAAAATGTCTTCGTTGTTATGGTCATCAGTGTTATCGTTACTGAAAAATCCCCAATGAAAAACCTGCTGTGCGTGCTTTACTTCATGAAATCTTAAGCTAGACTTTGGAAGTTTTTGGTGCTTTACGCCAAAATGTTGAAATATGCAGATACGGGATTTTGCTAGTAACAGAATTATGCATCTGACAACAACTATCTATGGTGAATTTGGATCGAATCGATTGAACAGTGAATTTATGCAGGAAGTTTAAAATTACTTGAGGGGTTTTAGGACTAATGAAAATTACAAACTTCTTGTCACTGCGACGTTTCGAGGACAAGCAAACGAACTTTAGTCGAAAAGTTATGATAAAAGAAAAAAACAAGTGAGTATGCCTTCACGTGCGTGAGTCTCAGTAGCGCATTTTCTCAAAGAGGCATATTATGAACGCAAAGAAATTTGGTTGAAGGAGAAACACCATTCCTTGCCCACTTTCTTCATTCGAAACTCATTGTGATATTTTGTTATCAGAATGGGGTACTAATCATGGGCGGGAATGGGCGACTAATCAAAAGTGGCCTATCTCTTCCCATTTTTAGTCAGCTATCTATATAGCGGAACAATTAGATCGCTATGTCTTCAGGGTTATGTTATACATTTATCTCTTACTTTGGGGGCGGCGTGTTGGAGCGGCAGAGTTTGGCAAAGAAATTCTTCCACAGTTTGAGTTTGGAGTTTCTGAATGTTTGAGGTAACATTAAAATGTAAATCAGTGGAAATTATTGAAATTTGCACTTTTTTTCTTTTGGGGGGTGGAAGTTGGAGGCGGCGCCATATCAAAAGTAGCCTACTCTTTCCCATTTTTAGTTAGCTATCCATATAGCGAAAGAATTAGATCGTTATGTCTTCGGGTTTATGTTTTTCATTCATCTCTCACTTTAAGGGCAGCGTGTGGGGGCGGCAGCATTCGGCAAAGTAAATGTTGCACAGTTTGAGTTGAAAGTTTCTGAATGTAAGGGAAATGTGACAATCAGTGAAAATTGTGTAAGTTGCATTTTTTGGTTTGGAGGCGGCAGCTGGAGGCGGCGGCTAATTAAAAGTGGCCTATCTTTTTCCAATTTTAGTCAGCTATCAATATAGTGAAAGAATTAGATCGCTATGTCTTCAGGTTCATGTTTTACATCTATCTCTCACTTTGGGGGCGGCGTGTGGGAGCGGCAGAGTTTGGCAAAGAAATTCTTGCACAGTTTGAGTCAAGAGTTTCTGAATGTTCGAGGTAACATTATCAGCTAAATCAGTGAAAATTGTTGAAAGTCGCACTTTTTTTCTTTTGGGGGCGGAAGCTGGAGGCGGCGCCATATCAAAAGTAGCCTATCCTTTACCATTTTCAGTCAGCTACCCATATAGCGAAAAACTTAGATCGCTATGTCTTCGGGTTCATGTTTTTCATTTATCTCTTACTTTGGGGGCGGCGTGTGGGAGCGGCAGCGTTCGGCTGAGCAAATGTTGCACAATTTGAGTTGACAGTTTCTAAATGTTTAAGGGAACATCTCAATTAGTAACATTTATGAAAGTTGCACTTTTTATCGTTTGGGGGCGGAATCTGGGGGCGGCGACTAACCAAAAGTAGCCTATCCTTTCCCATTTTCAGTCAGCTATTTATATACCGAAAGAATCAGATCGCTATGTCTTCGGGATTATGTTTTTCATTTTTAAGTGATTGGGGGCGGTTTTTAGCAGTTTTTTCATGTCGGCGGCGCATATTGAAGACGGAATGTTTCTTGGCTTACGTTTATAAGTGGCAACTATGTATTATTCAAAAAATGAGAACACCAGAGCATCAGGTCTGGTAGAAAGTGCAATATTATGTTATTTCAAGTTTATCGGGGGCGGTTTTCTCTATGTTGGCGGCGCAATATGGACATCCAATATAGCCTAGCCCTCCTTTGGGAGTGGCAGCTATGTAACAGCGAAAAAATTAGAAAGCTAGGTCGTCTAGTTTGGGAGGAGTTCGAGGAACGGACGGACGGACGGACGGACGGACGGACGGACGGACGGACGGACAAAGCGGTTGCAATAGCGATTTTCATCAAGATGGAAAATGCGCTAAATATCAATTCAACTTTGACGGCATATTATCTCCGTGTACCAGGACCTGGACGACCCTGTGTATCCTGTAGTTCATGTATATGACACCGATACCTATACTTGAAGTGGGTTTAGTCAACTAAAGGTGCGTTCAGTCAGTTTATTTAGCCGCAAGTTTTAATTTTAGCCGTAAGCGCAGCATCGCTCATTGGCCCTCATGCCAAGCGTTGTGCCACCTGGGCAACAAAATTACAAAATACATTGTTACGTTGGCAGTCAAAAGTTGGTCAATTTATGCTGCTATAATTGTGTTGCGCAAATGCCCGTCATCCGCAAGTAATAAATTCTTGAATCCGTCTGCCGTCTGATACAATTATTTCACATTACCAGTGATGAATGTGTGGAATGGGAGTTTCCTCTGTGATGTTTGTCTAGCCAACTCGTCTATATTTCTAGGTCAATTTATATTCAGTAAGCTTTTAGATAACCACAGAAAAATAAATCTGAAGCTGAAATCCAATAAGGAGATTATGGAGACCAAGTAATGGTGCTATTTATTGACATCAAAGCCTTTTCGAGACTCTTGGCTATTCTATCTGAATGAAGTTTGAGGTTACCCGTCGAGTTCAAAATTGGCACCGAAAATCCTTTTAAAACCCCACTAGAACGGAAAACAGTCAGACATTGGAGAAACACCATTATTTTGAATACATTTTTTGACACATTTCCTTGTGACTAACGCTTCATTTTGACAGCACTGACAATGTAGCAAAATTTGACAAGCCTTTTCTTTTATTAAAAAAAAGTGGTGATTATTCCATTTGGAGAACCAAATGCTTTCTTCAATCCAATCCTTATTCACAAAATAAAATAATCAGTACTTTTTGCCGGACCCTACGAAGGCGCAGAGCGGACATGAAAGATATTTATTTGTAATTGCGACTTTTTTCTGTCAATTGCCACTTTATTCTGGCATTTGCGACTTTTTTCTGTCACTTGCCACTTTATTCTGGCAATTGCGACTTTTTTTGTCAATTGCCACTTTATTCTGGCAATTGCGACTTTTTTTTGTCAATTGACACTTTATTCTGGCAATTGCGACTTTTTTCTGTCAATTGTCACTTTATTCTGGCAATTGCGACTTTTTTCTGTCAATCGACACTTTATTCTGGCAATTGCGACTTTTTTCTGTCAATTGCCACTTTATTCTGGCAATTGCGACTTTTTTCTGTCAATTGACACTTTATTCTGGCAATTGCGACTTTTTTCTGTCAATTGACACTTTATTCTGGCAATTGCGACTTTTTTTTCTGTCAATTGCCACTTTATTCTGGCAATTGCGACTTTTTTCTGTCAATTGACACTTTATTCTGGCAATTGCGACTTTTTTCTGTCAATTGCGACTTTTTAGCACATTTCGATAGAAAATGATGTTTATATGGCCGGTTTGTCCGTCTGTCTGTCCGTCCGTTATTTGTCTGTTCGTCCGTCCGTCTGTCTGTCTGTCCGTGTAAAAGTTGAGAAGTTGTACTCCTTGTCGGGAAATGAAGCTAGAGCCTTAGAACTTTTTCCGATTAATAGCTTGGGCCCTCAAGGGTGGCCTATGGGCGGACTGTGTTTCATGGCGGCACTGCCATCTTGGTAGCCATATTGAAATTTCTCATCAGTGGAACGGAACCTCGAACGGAACTCACTCTGATCTCGTATGAACATTCTTACTTTCAAGCTCAGTTTCATGATTACGCCGCCATCTTGGCCGCCACATCGAAATTTCTTATTATTAGAACGATTGTCATAAAACGTGAAACGTAGGTACTCTTGTCTTGTATGAATTCGCTTCAGATTCATTCGCTCTGAATCCGCTCTAGCGGATCATGAAACGAAGCAAGGGTAACTTCCAAGTTTCAGGAAAATCGTTCCACTAATAAGAAATTTGAATATGGCTACCAAAATGGCGGCGTAATCATGAAACTGAGCTTGAAAGTGAGAATGTTCATACGAGATCAGAGTAAGTTCCGTTCGAGGTTCCGTTCCACTGAGGAGAAATTTCAATATGGCTACCAAGATGGCAGCGCCACCATGAAATGCAGTCTGCCCATAGGCCACCCTTGAGGGCCTAAGCTATTAATCGGAAAAACTTCCAAGGCTCTAGCTTCATTTCCCGAGAAGAAGTACAACTCCTCAACTTTTACACGGACAGACAGACAGACAGACAGACGAACAGACAAATAATGGACGGACAGACAGACGGACAAACCGGCCATATAAACATAATTTTCTATCGAAATGTGCTAAAAAGTCGCAATTGACAGAAAAAAGTCGCAATTGCCAGAATAAAGTGTCAATTGACAGAAAAAAGTCGCAATTGCCAGAATAAAGTGGCAATTGACAGAAAAAAGTCGCAATTGCCAGAATAAAGTGTCAATTGACAGAAAAAAGTCGCAATTGCCAGAATAAAGTGTCAATTGACAGAAAAAAGTCGCAATTGCCAGAATAAATGGCAATTGACAGAAAAAAGTCGCAATTGCCAGAATAAAGTGGCAATTGACAGAAAAAAGTCACAATTGACAGGAAAAAGTCGCAATTGCCAGAATAAAGTGTCAATTGACAGAAAAAAGTCGCAATTGCCAGAATAAAGTGTCAATTGACAGAAAAAAGTCGCAATTGCCAGAATAAAGTCTCAATTGACAAAAAAAAAGTCGCAATTGCCAGAATAAAGTGGCAATTGACAGAAAAAAGTCGCAATTGCCAGAATAAAGTGGTAATTGACAGAAAGAAGTCGCAATTGACAGAAAAAAGTCGCAATTGCCAGAATAAAGTGTCAATTGACAGAAAAAAGTCGCAATTGCCAGAATAAAGTGGCAATTGACAGAAAAAAGTCGCAATTGCCAGAATAAAGTGTCAAATGACAGAAAAAAGTCGCAATTGCCAGAATAAAGTGGCAATTGACAGAAAAAAGTCGCAATTGCCAGAATAAAGTGGCAATTGACAAAAAAAAGTCGCAATTACAAATAAATATCTTCCATGTCCGCTCTGCGCCTTCGTAGAGAAAGTCGCAATTGCCAGAATAAAGTGACAATTGACAGAAAAAAGTCGCAATTGCCAGAATAAAGTAGCAATTGACAGAAAAAAGTCGCAATTACAAATAAATATCTTCCATGTCCGCTCTGCGCCTTCGTAGTACCCTGTATAATTGGGTCAAAATTTATTATTACATCTTTACTACTAAGCGTATAACTCTGTTTCACAGGATTACGTCATCCCTAATTAGACTGGTAAAATAAATAGGTATTTGAAACGCAATTTCCAAAATACTTTTCATCAACTTATGCTTATGCACTATTATATCCTGTATTTAATTTTGTATTAATCGCCATACATCATAAAATCATCTTCATCGGAAGATGACGATGCTATGGCTACAAAAATGCGGAACTGCTGGTGCGCGTAATGAAACAAATGTGGTACCTACGACAGATGTGGTAAGACATTTGTGGCGCCACATTTGTACCTTCGGTGTATGGGCCCTACTAAGAAACTGTTTACATCTCCGAAATATGGCCAAGACAGATGTTATGTGCCGGCGGTAATACGAATACGAATACGGCATCAATAACTGGATTATTTCAAGATATCGATGGAGAATCGGTCTTTTCTTCCGACATCATTTTCGAACAGTCGGTTCACCTTTCCAACAATGCATTGTTCTAAATGTCACTCCCACACGTTCAGGAGGGATCCCAGATTGTTGAAATTTTTTACGTACCTACTTGTTTCGAATTATGTAACACCTTTTGATATCCAGCAGGTCTCTTCTGATAAAGTCGCCGCATCTACTCCGTATAAAAGAATAAATCTGTCTTTAGTAATTATAGGTTCGAACAGTAGGATACCTACCTACTACCTTTACCTCACATACAGCTGGCAGGACACAAATAAACCACTGTAAAGAGAGTATTCAGAACTTCCGTTCAGCCTGTTGATTCAACACCACTTGAGGGATAAGATTCTACCGGAAGTAGGTTTCCTTCGAGGAAATACTATATTTAGCATGTTACCTACTTCAGCGTCGTATGGCAGCTGCTGTAACCTGTGTCCACCATGCGCGCTACTGCTTTTGGTCCAGCGACACGTGTATGGCACGTGCGAAATTGCCAGCTATCGCATCTCATAATATTCCATTTCTTTCCGTTTTCGTTGGCATACACATCAGCCCGACAGCGATAATAGCTGATTTCGGGTTTCAGTTCAGTTTAGCTGGTTGCCCAGCCGCAGCCACCTTTCGATCCAAACTCAGACAAAGCGATCTAAGTTTTTCGCTATATGGATAGCTGACTGAAAATGGAGAAGAATAGGCTACTTTTGATATGACGCCGCCTCCAGCCTCCGCCCCCAAAAGAAATAGAGTGCAACTTTCAACAATTTCCACTGATTTAGCTGATAATGTTACCTCGAACATTTCGAAACTCTTGACTCAAACTGTGCAAGAATTTCTTTGCCAATTTCTGCCGCTCCCACACGCCGCCCCCAAAGTGAGAGATAAATGTAAAACATGAACCTTAAGACATAGCGATCTAATTCTTTCACTATATTGATAGCTGACTGAAATTGGAAAAAGATAGGCCACTTTGTATGAACCGCCGCCTCCAGCTGCCGCCTCCAAACAAAAAAAGATGCAACTTTCACAATTTTCACTGATTGTCATATTTCCCTTACATTTAGAAACTCCCAACTCAAACTGTCAACAGTTACTTTGCCGAATGCTGCCGCCCCCACATGCTCCCCTTAAAGTGAGAGATGAATGAAAAACATAAACCCGAAGACATAACGATCTAATTCTTCCGCTATATGGATAGCTAACTAAAAATGGGAAAGAGTAGGCTACTTTTGATATGGCGCCGCCTCCAACTTCCACCCCCAAAAGAAAAAAGTGCAACTTTCAATAGTTTCGACTGATTTACATTTCAATGTTACCTCAAACATTCAGAAACTCCAAACTCAAACTGTGGAAGAACTTCTTTGCCAAACTCTACCGCTCTCACACGCCGCCCCCAGAGATAAATGTAAAACATAACCCTGAAGACATAGCGATCTAATTGTTCCGCTATATAGATAGCTGACTACAAATGGGAAGAGATAGGCCACTTTTGATTAGTCGCCGCTTCCAGCTCCCGCCCTCAAACAAAAAAAATTCAACTCTCACAATTTTCACTGATTGTCATATTTCCTTAAACATTTTGAAACTTCTAACTCAAACTGTACAACAGTTACTTTGCCGAATGCTGCCACCCCCACACGCTGCCCTCAAAGTAAGAGATAAATGGAAAACATAAACCCGAAGACATAGCGATCTAATTCTTTCGCTATATGGATAGCCGACTAAAAATGGGAAAGAATAGACTACTGTTGATTAGTCGCCGCTCCCAGTTCCCGCCCTCAAACAAAAAAATATATTGATGATGAGTGAAAGAATTTTCATTCAAATCTATTCCATTGGCAAGTACCCCATTCTGATAACACAATATCACAATGAGTTTCGAATGAAGAAAGTGGGCAAGGAATGGTGTTCCTCCTTCAACCAAATTTCTTTACGTTCACAATATGCCTCTTTGAGAAAATGCGCTACTGAGACTCACGCACGTGAAGGCATACTCACTTGTTTATTATTTTTTTTCGTGATTTTTTTTTTTCGTTTTTTAGCAAAATGAATCTAAATCTTCTATATCTTCCGAACGGTTATCGGTTAAACATATCGAGTTCATTCTTTCGTTGATCGAATCTCATCTATTGCGGGTGTTACAACACCGGAAAGAAAAACCATGCAGGAGTTTTTTTTCCATCGCGCGTAATGTCACAGGGAAGATAGATGTGGGCGCAAGCGCAGAGCGTCCTGGCACCCCACTTTGGGTAGTTACCACGCATGCCTTTCCAGTGAATATGGCCTATAGACCTTCTCATAAAAGCGGTTCCCTTTACTCGCAGCTCGTGCGCAGGTATTCCCATAGACTTAACTCGCTGGTTCAATTGGCTGTTTTACCGGAAGCGCTCATCGATCGGGCTGGCTAGGGTTGGGGTTGGCGACGGCGCCAATACAGGTGAGCTTGCGCCCCGAGGACCCCAGGTAAATGAGAATGGCTATTGGAAGTTTCCAGAAATCAATTCACAGTGGCCCCTCTCCGCTTCCGTACCTATACATCAGACTACAATGCAATGTTGCATGCTTCTAAAAATAGAAGCTGCTCGTACATAATTAACGGTAATTTCAATTGCATTGCCATCTAGATAAATCATGGGCCTGGTGAAGAAGTTGAAAGAATATCCAGGAGGAAAAATTGTTAGCTCCATATTATGTAAGTAGATGTCTGTGTTAAGGCTGTCATTTCCATCACAAGGACACACTGCGGACTACCGGCAGTGCGAAAGAGCACAGATAGACTTTTCTGTCGAGCCCCTCAACTAAGCCTGTTTGCCGAAAAAAAAAAATAATTACAGGCACTTAATTCGAAAACTGACAAGAAAATAGGAGTATGTTTTTGATCAAAATAGAAAATTTCCGGAAAAATAAAATCGAATTTTCCGAAAACTCAAATTTTAAAATGTACATTATGTTGCCAAAGCCATTTTAGTTGGGCCCTGTTTTTTTCACTTTTTTCGGCAGACAGATTCAGCCGAGGGTCACGGCAATAGAAAAAACACTGGGAAATGACGTTCTTAAAGGCACTACATTATTATCATGTTTTGTATATTTTATTTAGTTCGGTTGGGGGTAACGAACGTTCTTGTATAAAAATGTGGTGTCAAGAACAACATGTTGGAAAGAGAAAAGAATTGATATTATAATAAAAAAATCATAAGTCGCACAGCACATACAGCTGCTTCAATTCCCAACATTTGTTGTGATGTAAAAACTTCTCTACCACACTTACAGCAAGCGTCAAACGTACGCCTGAAATCTTAATGTTCATCGTCTTTGTTGAATATTTATAAATGTGTAAGAGTAAATAAATTACGAAGCGTGTGTAAGGTAATTTAACTGAGATGATGAATAAAGCTAGCCTGCTAAAATAATTAATCCGCGCACGATATAATACCAGGCGTCATTGTTATCATTATTATTATTATGATTATATTTAAATTCGCTCTGTGGTGAAATTTCGGTGTTTTGATCGCCAGATAAAAAGTCACGATCCAGTTAATTAAAGAGCTTAGACTGAGACCCTAGACAAGTGTTAGATTGATTTCAAAGACACGTCATATATCTAATATCTAAGTGATCTGAGAACACCTAAACACCGAGGAATCCGAAAGCGAATAGGTACGCAGCATGACGGGCCGTAAAAGTAAAGGCACAGCGCACAGCCGTAAAGGTATCCATAAAAAAGTCGTTTGGAAAATCGGACATGGGCACTAAACAGTAAACACATCAAATAATAAATCTAGTGAAGCAGAGATTGGCTAGGATTCGACGAGGGCACGTGCCACTCTGGCGAGGGCAGCAAGCGGTTTTTCGCCGGATCCCCGAGCCCCGGAATGAGTGATGCGCCTGCTAATAATTATTAGCTTCATGTTGAATCTTCCGAGTGCTTTCGTGCAGGGACAACAGGGGCCGCAGGAAATTTAGGAACGCTGCACTCTGATCCTGGTCCTGGTCCTGGTCCTGATCCAGGTCCTGGTCCTGATCCACACCTGGTTGCGTAAAAAGTTGGAATTAACAAAAATTAAACAACACGCGTCTTTTTGTTCTCTGCAGACAGTACCTATCAATGTTATCGGATGTAGGTATGTACCCACCATGGTATGTACCTATGCCCGCGCATTCTCTCTTCCCGCTCTTCCACCCTTGATGTATCCAGTAACCACGTGTTCGGCGTGTGCCAGGTGGTTAGTGTAGTGATCCAAATTAGACAACATATGTGAGTTTGACACACACACACACACACACACACACACACACACACACACACACACACACACACACACACACACACACACACACACACACACACACACACACACACACACATACCCGCCGGTGTAGGTTTGTGGCAACCGTGCATCAAACCAAATTGTGGCAGCTTTGATGAAACCATGTAGGTTGGGTACCCCTTTGCGTTAGCAACCCGTAAAACTGACCCATTTGGTTATACACTCCATGGGGGCGGCGCAGCATGTCCCTGAATATTCGTGCATATAACAAACTAGTGGCGTCGCTGCCACAATTAGGTGTCAAGTTTTTGTGCATCCAAGACGCCAGAATTCGGTGTATAGTTTGTGCATCGAAGACGCCAAAATTCGGTGTATAGTTTGTGTATCGAAGACGTCAAAATTCGGTGTATAGTTTGTGTATCAAAGGTGTCTTGTCTATAGTGTCTAAGTGATTATGTCGATATTTTTAACAATTTTCAAAGCGCGACAGTTTTGGATTGCTTTGGAAGATTTTGAATCTGTTTAGACTGGCTGATAGCCCCATTTACACACACTCCCTTGTACACATTCCCATTAGTGCAGTAAAGATAGCCAAAAAAGACCCCAAACCTTGAAAAAATTAATTCATGAAATTTTATAGCAGATATCGATTCAGAATTTCATTCTCTACCACATACTCAAAATCCCTGAAAATCCCAGTTGAGCATTCTTCTTGCGGCGCTGTCAAAGTATACCATGTTTGCTGCAACTAGTCCGAAAATGGTATTTTTGTTTTTGTCACACTAGAACTACATTGTTGGCTTAGGACTGTTGGTATATACTGCAGGGCATGACCAGACCTTCGTTTGAACCTCTAACTCGTATTTCACGAAAAAAAAACACGAAAGTCGCTTCAATTCCCAATTAACAGTGTTGATTGAAGATAATCCGAGGGTTAGTAACCAAGCTTATTAAAATCTGTTTGATTTGCGACAGAGGCATGAAATTTGGTATGGGTGGTCTTCATGGTCTTCTTTCCAAATGTAAGCATGACGCCTCGCCATATTTTGGTTAGGGGGGCCTAAGGACCCCCTTGAAAATTTGAAGTCTCAAGAACTCTCACAAACCACCGGTAAATATCGTCACACATTTCAAAAAGTAATCATTTGACTCTACACCAAACGTTGACAAGAGACACAACAGTTGTCGCCATGTACGCATTGTTCTTCGTGTTAAAAAAAAAATTCTTTGGAGTGTCAGAAAAAAACACAGTTTTTCATAATTTTTTAATCTAAGAAACGGTGAGTTGATCTGGTGTGTATCATTATTCACTAATTTGTATTTGCCGAAGCTATTCATGAAGTTTGTTTTTTGATACTGTCATTCTAAGGATGACAGCTCTCTAAGAAATGAGCCAGTTCAAGTGTGAAGTTCAACAGCGTTTTTCAATTGTTCCCAATCAATATGATCGACAATTTATATTTTGGATAGATAGCTGGAGCTGTTCTGTAACCCAATTTTATATGACTACACGCGGAACCAAGCGCAAAAGCAAAGAAAAATTTTTTTTCGCGTCGCTCACCATCATGAAATTTGTGCTCCTAGGGTGTGTTGAAAATATTTCTATACCGTGTATTCACTCGAACTGAGTGCTTTGAAGTATTCCACGCCTCAATCCTTATTCTTTGTGCCTTCTACTTGACAACTGCAGATCGTATTGACGTTTGTCTATACTCTTTAGTCTGTATTTGCTGTTGTTTCGCCAAAGTAGCATGAAATTTGGTGCAATTCTAACAGTGATAGGTGGCGGTTAAAGAAAAAAATTTCGGGGCTTTCGCGCATCACTCCTCAACTAGTTATACTCAATAAAATTATAAAACAGTTGAAGCTATCCACCCAATAATAAATTGTCATTCATATCAATTGGTAACATTGAAAAAAACGCTGCTGAACTAAGCACTTGAATTGGCTGGTTTCATCTGGGATTGTTGCTTCTAGATGTCAATATGAAGAAATGGACTTCATCAATGGCTTTGGCGAATACGATTGGTGGATAATGATATGCGGAAGATGACTTTATTCCTCTATTGCATGAAAAAATTATAAAGACACAATTTTTTGTTACATTCCAAAGATTTTTTTTTCATTATGAAGAACATTGCGTACATGGTGATAACTGGTGTGTCTCTTGTTGAGATTTAACGTAGAGTCGAATGATCACTTTTTGAGATGCGTGACAATTATTTCAATGGTGGTTTGCATGAGTTTCTGCAACTTCAATTTTCAAGGGGGTCCCTAAGCCCCCCTAATCAAAATATGGCGAGACGCCATGTCTACATTTGAAAAGGGGACCATGAAGACCACTCATACCTAATTTCATGCTTTTATCACAAAAAGAACAGATTTTATCAAATTTGGTCACTAATCCCCGAACTACACTTGATTACCACTGGTAATTGCAGATTAAAGCGAGTTACGTGTTTTCTTTTGCGGGAGATAGAATTTCAGCGGTTTAGATGACGTTCTGGTCATGCCTTGAAGTATATACCAACAGCTCTGAACTAACAATATAGCTCTAATGTGACAAAAGCGAGGATACAATTTTCGGACTTGTTGCAGCAAACATGATATACTTTGACAGCGCCGCAAGAAAAATGCTCCGATGGGATTTTCGGGGATTTTAAGTACATGGTAGAGGATGAAATTTTGAATCGATAACAGCGTCAAAATTTCATGAATTACTTTTTTCAACCCCAAAACCTATCTTTACTGCACTACATGTATCTTGCACGAATTCAACCAACCCCCACTCCTTCAAAACTACCGCCTTTTCCAAGTTGCTCCGATCTGAACCGGAATTTCTCGGTTGGATGAAGGAACTTGCGAAGAGAAGATAACTCAATGTTTCTCAGCATCCCCCCCTACCCCCGAAACCAGGTGAGAGAGTGAACAGTTTTAATTTCTATGATTTCAAGAGAATTGTTATGTTAAATAGAGAAGTTCGCGGGAGGAAAACCTCTTTTGTACCTTTTACAAATTCAACCAACACCCACTCCGCCCCACCCCTTCAAAACTACCCCCTTTTCCCAAGAATCTCCGATCTTAACCGGAATTTCTCGGTTAGGATAGAGGAACTCTTGAAGAGAAGAAAACTCAATGTCCCTTTCCCCTCTCGCAAAACCGAGTGAGGGGGGGGGGGCAAAAAGTTTTTATTTCTCTGATTTTGAGCGGATTTTTTGTGTTTGAGAGAGGAACGCGCGGGGAGAAAACTCGCATAATACCTTGCACAAATTCAACCAACCCGCACCCCACCTTACCCTTTCAAAACTACCCCCTTGGCCTTTTAGTGTTTTATTCAAGAGGAAACTCACGGAGATAAAATCTTCTATAAACCTTTCACAAATTCCACCAACTCCCGCATCACCCCACTCCTTCAAACTACCCTCTTTTCTTAAGTACCTATCTCCGATCTGAACCGGCATTTTTCGGGTGGATAGAAGAATTCGCGGGGACAAGAAAATTCCATGACACTTTCCATCCCCTACATCCGTGAACAGGGGAAGGGGAAAGGGGCAAATTTTTTAACCTCTTCGATTTAGAGCAGCCTTTTTTTGTTTGATAGGGAAACTTGCGGAGAGAAAATCTCCTAAGTATATGCCTTGCACAAATTCCCCAGCGGAGATATAATATCTATCCTAATGCTAATATTAAACAATATGGTGTCGTATTTGAAAATCAAATGTTGATGGCTCTTCCGATTATTTCCGGAAGATCGAATGGAAAGAAGTGTGTATAAGTATTACTCTATTTTTGTTTTAAATGGTAATAATTAAGTATTGTTGCTTTGGCTCAAATTCAAGTTTCTGTACTATCCCTTTCTTCCATGTAGGTACATACATACCTTTATAAACTGCTCAAAAGTGAATAGGGGTAATGAAAATTTCCGCATTTTGTAAAATGGGAATATCTCGAACAAAAATTCTCCGATTTCAAAAAGGAAGACAACGCCAGATAGGGCCTACTTCGGCTACGTGATGATGTAAAGGATAGTTTCATAATTGAAAATGTACATGATATACAGTGCGCCAAAAGGAAGAGGGTCAAAAGGGTAAATTGTCAACGTTGTGTCACTTTTCTAAAAAAAATTGTAGATTATTCATAATATCGTTTTTTGAAAGGTAGCAATAATATCCCGAAATGGTTTTTTAATTTCCAAATATTTCTTTCTTTTCAAAGGCTATGTGATTTTTTCGAAAATTAACATTTTTTTATTGCAATTCTCTTATTGGCCATATTATTGACGTAAATTTGGCAGATATGCATAAACTCACTTTAATACACCTTCCCACGAAAAAATTCACCCCAACGACCCCCAAGGGGGCTGCCACCCGGTGGACGCCAGCATTCGCTTTTGGAATGGGTTGAAATGAAGCATGCTGTGGCGGATACGATGCGTTTACCAATTCGGGGATCTTGACGTAACATCAGTAACTTCATGTCACATCGTAATTACCATGGTTACGATATCACCCCCCTTCTGGTCATTTTTGTACAGGGTTATTAATTCCGAAAGTTGAAAATCGATAATTCGAGAACAAATGCGCGTAGAGTTGAACTTTTTTTTAAATTTTATTGGAAATATTGGCGCATTTTTTGACATGTTGGAAATATTATTTAAGATATCCTCCTAAACTACGGGTAGGATAATTTGTCGTGTTTGATGTTTTACGTAAATGTTTCACCAATGTCATTGGCAACATAAGCATACACTCATGGCATACACTGTCATTTTCAAAATATTATTCAAAGTAAAAGGAGTCATTTGAGTTTCATACAATATTTTTTTATCAATAGCAGAGCATAAAACATAACCATGGACATATGGACACCCTGTGAAATTAACGTAATGGAGTATTATACTAGAATGTTTTTTTGTCGAAATGGAAACTACATCGAAAAATAATTGACCCGTATTTTTTTATTCGGTCGAAAATCGAATCGTTTGGGCGTAATCGATAAAAGAAGATCAACTACTTGTGACTGCCTTTGTAAATGACGTCAGAACTAGTAAGAATTTAAGAGTTTCGTTTATTTATTGCGGCCAAACGATTCGATTTCTGGCTAAACAAAAAAATATGGGTCAGTTATTTTTCAATGTAGTTTCTGTTCCCATCGAAAACAAAATATTTTTTTCAAAATATAATACTCTATTGTAAACTCGGCATTTCCTAATCACATTTTCACCAATTTCGTTGTGACGGTTTATTTAAATATAATTATTATACAGGTTGTGGGTTACATGTTTTGTACCTACTCTGATATTGATGAAATATATTGTATGACGCTCAAAAATGACTCTTTTATTTTTAACCTAATTTTGAAAATGACAGTGTATGCTTATGTTGACACTGAGATTCACTAATCAGGCTTTATTTAAAATGTTTTAGATTTTTTCATGGGGTCCCCTTTGCCCTCTAAAATCTTGAGTCCTAAGGGAACATTTTTTAGGTGCTGCGGGTCAAAACTTTCTAATGGGTGTGGACAACAACTGTGCAAAATGGCTTGCTTGTATCATCAAATGCCACTTTTTTTTTGCGTACCGCAGGCACCTAATTCTAGTTGAAGTTTTAAAGTTGAGGTGGGTGAGGGCAAAAGGGGGGTAATAAGAAATATTCATAATATTTTCCTCAACAAAAAAGATAATAATTTTGTTCAATTTGATGTAAGTACCACAAAGTAATGCCCGTTCACGTTGCAAATTCAGCACAAGAAATTTTTTAATCAAAAATAAAGTGAAAAGCTGGAAAGGTATACGGCTGATGGGCCCTGATAGATTTGCGCCAAAACTTTGCAGGTCCCATCAGCCGTAGCCGTAGCCCTCTAACTTATCACTTTGTTTTTGATTCCAAAAGTTCTAGTGCTGAATTTGCAACGTGAAGAACAGCATATTATAGATGTTTCTACTTGAAATTGTAAAATAGAGGTCGGTGGGGGCAAAAGGGGAAAATTGAAAATTTTTAGAATATTTTTCTCAGTACAATTCTCTTCTGATGTATCACAAGGTAGGTGGTTTCATTTGAAATTTTAAAGTAAAAGGGTGGGTAGGGACCAAAGGGGATGATTGATAATTTTTATATTTTTCTTGGAAAAAGAATTCAATCCTCTCTAATCTGGTGAAACAAAAAGTACATGTCAGTTATCATTTTTAGTTGAAACTTAAAAGAGTGGATAGAGCAAAAGGGGGGTTGATTAAAAAAAATTATAATATTTTTCTCACAAAGAAAATTTGATGTTTTCAATTTGATTTATCACAAAGTAAATTATCCTACATGAGTTTTTAAAGTAAGGGTGGGTGAAGACGAGAAGGGGTGATTAATATTTTTTATATTCTTCTCAGAAAGAGAATTCAATTCTCTTCAATCGGATGAACCGAGAAGTACGTGGTTTCATTTGAAAGCTAAGGGTGTTTGAATATTTTTTTCACAAAGAGAATTTGATGTTTTCAATTTGATGTACCACAAAGTAGATAAGCCTACATAAATTTTTTCAAGTGGGTGTGGGGGGGGGGGGACAACAGGATGTGATAAATAAGTTTTATATTTTTCTCAGAAAGAGAATTCAATTCTCTTCAATCTGGTGAACCATGCAAAAGTACGTGGTTCCATTTGAAATTTGGAAATCAAGGGTGGGTGGGGCAAAAGAGGGGTTAATAGAAAAAAAATGTTTTTCTCACAAAGAGAATATGATTTTTTCTGATTGATGTATCACAAAGTTTATTATTCTACATGAAATATTAAAGTGGGTGGGTGGGGACGAAAGAGAGTAATTATAAATTCTTATATTTCCATCAGAAAAAGAACTCAATCCTCTTCAATCTAGTGAACCGAAAGTACGTGGTTCCATTTGAAATTTAGAAGTTGAGTGTGGGTGGGCCAAAAAGGGGGTTGATTAAAAAAATTCATGATATTTTTCCCACAAATAAAATTTGATGTCTTCAATTTGATGTATCACGAAGTAGATAACTCTACATGAAATTTTAAATTAAGGGTGGGTGGGGACAGAAGGGGGTTATTACTAATTTTTATAATTTTTTCAGAAAGAGAGTTCAACCTGGGGAACCAAAAAGCACGTGATACCATTTGATATTTAGAATGTAAGGGTAGATGGGGCAAAAGGGGGGTTGATCAAAAAAATTTATGATATTTTTCTCATAAAGAGAATTTGATGTTTTCAATTTGCAATTTTCAGTTTTTTTCAATATACATGAAGTTTTTTAAGTAGGGGTGGGTGGGGACGACAGGGGGTGATTGATAATTTTTATATTTTTCTCAGAAAGAGAATTCAAGACTCTTTAATCTGGTTAATCAGAAGTACGTGGTGCCATTTAAAATTTGGAAGTTAAGGGTGGGTGGGACAAAAGGGGGGTTGAACAAAAAAAATTATAATATATTTCTCACAAAGAGAATTTGATGTCTTCAATTTGATGTATCACGAAATAGATTATTCTACATGAAATTTTAAATTAGGGGGGGTGGGAGCAAAAGGGGGTTATTAATAATTTTTATAATTTTCTCAGAAAGAGAGTTCAACCTGGGGAACCAAAAAGCACGTGATACCATTTGATATTTTGAATGTAAGGGTAGATGGGGCAAAAGAGGGGTTGATCAAAAAAATTTATAATATTTTTCTCACAAGGAGAATTTGATGTTTTCAATTTGATGTACCACAAAGTAGTTCAATATACATGAAGTTTTTTAAGTAGGGGTGGGTGGGGACGACAGGGGGTGATTGATAATTTTTATATTTTTCTCAGAAAGGGAATTCAAGACTTTTCAATCGGGTTAATCAGAAGTACGTGGTGCCATTTCAAATTTGGAAGTTAAGGGTAGGTGGGACAAAAGGGGGGTTGAACAAAAAAAATTATAATATTTTTCTCACAAAGAGAATTTGATGTCTTCAATTTGATGTATCACGAAATAGATTATTCTACATGAAATTTTAAATCAGGGGGGGCAAAAGGGGGTTATTAAAAATTTTTATAATTTTCTCAGAAAGAGTGTTCAACCTGGGGAACCAAAAAGCACGTGATACCATTTGATATTTTGAATAGGGTAGATGGGGCAAAAGGGGGGTTGATCAAAAAAATTTATAATATTTTTCTCACAAAGAGAATTTGATGTTTTCAATTTGATGTACCACAAAGTAGATTATATACATGAAATTTTATAAGTAGGGGTAGGGTGGGGACGACAGGGGGTGATTGATGATGTTTATATTTTTCTCAGAAAGAGAATTCAAGACTCTTCAATCTGGTTAATCAGAAGTACGTGGTGCCATTTGAAATTTGGAACTTACGGGTGGGTGGGGCAAAAGGGGGGTTGAACAAAAAAAAATTATAATATTTTTCTCACAAAGAGAATTTGATGTCTTCAATTTGACGTACTCAAAGCAGGTGATTATATTTGTCATTTTGAGAGGGGGTGAGTGGAGTCGAAGGGGGTGAGTGGGGACAAAGGGGGTACGTTTGGAAATATCTTTTTATGCTCAGGTTGGTGATTTTAAAAAATCTGAATTTTCTACGACTTTTTGCAGGTGGGTGCCACAAAAGTACACTGATGCATTATGTGTGTGTGCAGATTGCGAAAGAACAACCAACACCATTGAATATATTCTTGGTTTAGTACTAGTGTGTGAACTCAAGGGGGCGCTTCAGCACAGGAGGTCACAAATGGGTGTCATACCCAAACTTGCACAAAGCACTTCTAATTTCTTGTGGCAACCTGATGAATTCACTTATACACCACTAAGTTTTGAAGATCCGAGGATTTCCTTCATATGCAAAGTCAATATGCTTCTATAAAAGCTGTTCTATAAGTTCTAGCCTTAAGCGGTGATTATTTTTGAGACAGTGAAGGTTTTTGCTGTGGCAACCGTGTGTAAGACGCCACAACTAGAGCGGACGCCACAGCATAGGTCGTTGCACGCACAAGTCGCCACAGTTAATGGGGTACAAACACACACACACACACGGGCGCGCGCGCACACCCTCACGCACGCACGCACGCACGCACACGCATGCACAGCGAAAAATCCGTGTCGCCATCAAGCGACTGTTTTTAATTATTCCTCCAATTTATCAGGGGTGTCATTAACAGCGTGGTTTATGCCCGAGCAAAAATGCGCAACCCCAATCTTCGATGGCAAATACCACCGTCACAACCAATAAATTAAAAACAGATGATTGTAATGCCGATTTCTATTATATTCCGTTTTCAAAAAGAGACGGGGAGTAGCGTGCACATCAGACATTTAAATAAATACATTACATGATGAAGCATTCCGAATTCGAATCATAAATTCCGATTTTATGCAGAGCTGTCTCTGATTATACGCAATCACGTCGAAGTCTCCCTTGTTCGTTTGTGTCTACGTGGATCGGTACGAGAAGGAAAGTATTTGCGTTTGCCGGCTCCGTATAAAATTTTTATTGATATTTTACAGGTAGCCCACCGAAAACCCGGCCCGACAAAAACCCAACACTCCCAACAGACGAGTTTTCGGGCATTGGACCTTGTTTTTTCAAAAAAACTCGGAAATGTCTCTTTTCTCTTCAAGGTTCAAGGGGGACGTTCGAGTGCTAATAATTCAATCGTGCTGTTTTATCGAATATACAGGGTGTTTCGCAATTACGGTTGCAAACTTCTAAGGAAGATTCCTCATCAAAAATGGACCAGGAAAAATTATAACTTTGATGTCCTAAAATGTTCCGTTGAAAAGTTACAGGGTGTTCAAGTTGACTATTAAAATCGATTTTTTGACATAACTTTTGAACTGTTCAACCGATTTGGTTCAAATTTGAACCAAAGTTAACTGAAATAGGTCTCTATCAAATAATAGCAACGTGTTTGAAACAAATCAGGTGCGTAGATACTGGGGGGGGGGTCCACATATTTCACCCCCTATTTTTACCCCTCAGCTATTTTTCCAAATTGTTGTCATTTCTAAATTTTACGTTCAATTTAGAAAATAGCTTCGTTTTCAAAATATTTGGGTTTGAAACTTTGGAAAACATCTGGATATCGCCACTTTCAGTGAGCTCAAATTTTTTTCCCTGAAAACTTCTCATTTCTAAAAGCGCAAGGTGGTTTATCAACTTAGAAATTCTATAGAATCGATTTCTGCTGAGAAATCAGGAGTTTCTTTGGATTCTAATTTTCAGGCCTTTGAAATAAGTGGCAATTTCGAGATGTTTTTCGAAGTATCAAACCCAAATATCTCGAAAACAAAGCCTCTTATCAAAATTTTGCAGGAATATCTTTTATCTTAATCAAACTTGGAATCCAAAAATAAAAAAAAATTGGAAAAATATCTAGGGGGATGAAAAATATGGGAGGAAATATAATAATAAACGTTTTTATTACTATTGACATCAAATTAGAAAAAAAAAATCTTAAACTAAATAGAAAACTCATTTCCAACAGTAAATGGCAAGGTTCAGTCCCGAAGGACTGTTCTTCCACCCAACCTAATGTGCAATGTGGAAATATGAGGAGACCTCCCATTATCTACGCCCCTGAATTTATTTTTTTTGGAACACGTTGCTATTATTCGATAGAGACCTATTTCGGTTAACTTTGTTTGGAATTTGAACAAAATCGCTTGAACGATTCAAAAGTTATGTCAGAAAATCGATTTTAAAGAGTCAACTTGAACTTAGTACTTAGTAACTTTTCAACGAATCATTTGAGGACATCGAAGTTGTATTTTTTCCTGGTAAGGTGAGAGCACCCTTAATAGTCATGTCATAAATACCTAGACAAGACATACATGACTAGGAAGTTGGGAACATTTATTGTAATAATGCTCTTCGTTTTCTGCATTTCAGCATACCGGCAATGGGTCATAGTCCCTAATTATTATCTTGCGTTCACTAATCCTTCAAAGAGGAAGTGCGCCACTGAACCTGACGCCCGTGAAGCATATTCGCTTGTTTCTGATTCGAGACAAAAAAAAATAAAATTTTGCCAAGGTATTTTTTGAAGGTGGCTCGATTTGCTACAAAGTGCGCACACGCCTGGAATAGCCTTATTCTTCATCTGAAATTTACCGTTGAGATCAATATGAGATGAGTTCCCATCATAGTCCCTGATGCAAAATTCCTCGAAGCTGATTATTTTATTTCTGGCAAATTATCACTTTTCCAAAGTGTCTCTTAACTCTACTATGATCTCGCACATCTGTACACAAGATTTCATTATTTCTTGTACCTTGTACCTCGCCGCGTCCTGAGATTTTGATGTTATTTCATGGAAATGTGAGTATTTTCGACAATTATTTTTTCAGTATTGGCGGCCGCGATTGCCTGACGTCAACAAAATTTCAACCGTTCCATCCCTCAGATATTACCAATGTACCAAGTTTAATCAAAATCTGTGAAATTTTTCCAAAGATGCGAAGAAAAGAATATACCTCTTAGATAAGCACATTGGGTCATAAAATTCGGCACAGTGACTTTACACCAGTCAGTGACGGCGTTAAAACATGCGGAGTGGGGAGTGGAGAACTGAACCGTTCAAACGTGCCGGTCAAATGCGTTAGGCCTGGCAGGGCTTCTACACACAGTGCGCCTGAACCTTGAATGAGTTTCATGAAAATGACACCAAAAACAGGCTTCGGATCTTTGTAGCCGAACATTAGGGGAACTGAAATCAAGTTAAAACAAAATCGTACCAGATCCTTAACTCAAATAATATCAAATCTGAGATTTAGTTTACGTCAGAAGTGAAATACTTCAACTTTTTTATTATTGGATCACAGTTGATGAGTTTTAGTAGGCAACATCAACTTCTATTAGTACAGTAAAACTGTAAAAAGTATAAAACCATCAAATATTTAACCGAAAAACATACTACGTAGATTGAAAAATAATTACTCAACTTCGAAAAAATCGTAGTGTCAGTGTCACCCTACAAAATTTTGCGCCTTTTTAAATTCAGGAAATCCTGGTTTGCTACATAGGTACCTTTTGAATTCTCTTCGAACTGTTCATTACAAGTTTGTATTGTTGCAAAATACAAGGAGTGCGTTCCACTAAACGATCGCAACGACCGCAACGCCCGTCTACCCGTTCCACTTATAGCCGCGGTCGTGTGTTGCGGTCGTTGCTACGTCACAAATGACGTCATACATCGCGACCACTCCAAGCCCACAACGATCGCGCTGAAAAGGTGAGGCGTTGCGGTCGTCTTCTGGTCGTTAGCGGCAATGTTGCCAGCTCTAGCAATTTATATTGGAAATTGCGACTTACTTTTTTGATTTGGCAATGGCGACCTAAAGTGACGACTTTGAAGTTCAATCAGTTCTATAACGATTTTTTTTTTAATTTTGCCTCCTTCCACATGATTTTACGCAACTTCATTTAAAAGATAGAGACCATTGGCAGGGCACTGCGATTTCGCGCAACACTAGTTTGGCTACGCATCAGCGGCGTAAAACCGGCAACACTGTCGCTGCAATTTTCTCTACAAACGTCAAACCCATGCGTCAAACAAAAAAGTTGTGCCGGTATCCCATCCATAATTCCCATACGGTATCCTTATGGCGAACTCAAAAAAAATGAAATTAACACTGTTCAACGGAGAACGTTAATAGCCATATTGTTGTTGTGATTTGAGTTGACGTTCAACTGTCATGTCATGTGGCTCCCTGACCACAGAAAAGACGTGACTCGAGTGACTCGACACACCACGACGACCGCACGCCCGTTCCACTTGAGTTTCCGCTCACAACGACCGCGGGCGTTTGCAAGCTAGTGGAACGGGAAAATCTGCGGTCGTGGGCGTGGGCGTTGCGATCGTTTAGTGGAACGCACTCAAGGTGTTCACCTCGGTGTTCGCATCATATTTCTACAGGGTGTTGAATATTAAACGTAAACAACGTAAAAAATTTCCAATAATTCAACATAATTATTATGTTCCTATTTGAGTAAATACAACATTTTTGTATTTCAACACTAATATCATGAAGATAGATCTCATCTCTCTACGCAGTTTTTGAATATTCTTCTTTTACTTACAGGGTGATCGAAAAATGACAATCAACAACAACAAGTTTTTCAATGATAACTCTTTTCCAGGTCAACCGATTCCCACAATATCAGACTCATGTTGTACTTAAAACTTTAAATATAAAAACCTAAAGAGTCGGAATCGACTTCAGACAAACATTCAAAATACAGAGTTGCATCAAAAATGACCCAAATTTGAATGGTACCCGAAATTCCGTTCAAACAAAGATGTTTGAAAATCAACTTGCTTTCTAACAGATCATTCATTCCGAACACTTCAAGATTTTTCTTGCTTGTATGAATGTCAAGAATTAAATTTTCTATATCGTCCAAGAATCCTGATTACAACAGATGGTTTTCATGGCTGAATCAGTCCCTTGGGCCTTGGGCAGTTGAAAATGATCGCAACCTAAGCTACAAAAACCAGAACAATCACGATTTTTCTGTTACTCTTTTCAACTGATTGTTGTGATTTTCGTAGCGTAGGTAGCGTAGGCTGCGACTATTTTCAGCTGCCCAAGGGACTGAATCAGTCATGAGAACATACAATTATAATTAGTAGGTATCCTTGGCCAATAATTTTTGACTAATACAAGCAAGAAAAATCTTGGATTTTCATTTACATATTTTACAATAGAGACTTGTAGCTATAATTTTTTTATATTAGGTGTTGAGGGGCGCATCAAGTACTAGCTTATTAGCGCCCTTTTTTCGGTGACTTCCTTCGTTTTACCTTTTTTCCCTCAACGTGACCGCTCGGTTAGTACACGCCAAAGTATCAGAGGGCGCATAGAGAAAAGCCACCGGCTCCGGCGGGATTTGAACTCCGGACCTCTTGGTTTGAAGCTACAGACGAAGCCCGCCGATCTATCGCCAGGATAGCTAAAGAATTGAGCTATTGAATAGTTTGTACAGAATTCAGAAAGTATGTAGCAAACCACAGTTACCTAAGTTTGAAAAGGCGCAAAATTTTGTGGGGTGTGGCATCATCATTTTTGCGAAGTTATTATATTTTTCAATCTACGTAGTATGTTTCATGGCTTAATTTGGAAGTTTTTGGATGGCTTGATACTTTTTACAGTTTTTCTGTGCTAACAGAAGTTGATGTTACTTACTGAAACTCATTAACTGTGATCCAATAATAAAAAAAGTTGAAGTATTTCACTTCTGACGTAAACTAAATCTAAGATTTGATATTATTTGTGTTGAGGATCTGGTACGATTTTGTTTTAACTTGATTTCAGTTCCCCTAATGTTCGGCTACAAAGATCCGAAGCCCGTTTTTGGTGTCATTTTCATGAAACTTATTCAAGGTTCAGGCGCACTGTGTACACTGTGCAACGGCTGTGAGTGCAGACGAGCCGCCCATGCCTGACGTCGCAATCTGGACTCTATAGGTGCATTCAGTCAGCTTATTTAGTCGCAAGTTTTAGTTTTAGTCGTAAGCGCAGCGATGCTCATTGGCTGTCATGAACCAGTTTCCTCAGATCAGCCAATAAGCGATGCTCCGCTTACGACTGAAATTAAAACTTGCGGCTAAATAAGCTGACTGAACGCACCTTATGCCCTGGACGAAGAATGACGGACACCTGACTGACGTTTCGGAGCCAAAAGCCTACTTTCACGTCTGACCACTATTAGACACATATTTACAAAGTTCTATTGCAATCTCTACAGAAACACACAAAAAAAAACAAGGAACAAGCATGTTTACCTGTTTTCCGAAGAAAATTGTTTTTTTTTAATACAAGTTGCACGCCTGATTTTAATCAGATCTGCATATTATGTTTCATCGAGCCCCTGGTGGTAGTCTTGCTGCAAACTTATTGAACGTCAAAGTTTTTATTTTGACAGATTATAACTTTTGACACATCACAGATGTCAAATCTTTTGCACGTTTTGAATAGAGTTTTTCAAGGGCTTCAAAATGAGCTATCAAATATCAGAATCGTTGCGTCAAAATTTCCTGTCACTCTTCGATAGAAAACTTTGACGGAACAATTTTGATTTTTGATAGCTCATTTTGAAGCTCTTCAAGAACTCTATCCAGAACAGTTGAAAGTTTTTCTCCGACTGTCATCTGTCAATAATTCAAAAATGTCAAAGTTTGACACTCAATCTATCTGATGGATTGGAGCCAAATTTGGCAGAAAGCAACAGACCAAAAGAAAAAAATCAAATTATCTCTACAGTTGCAGTTCTGCACCACTTCTCAGTCGGGCGTTAGAAATATTTAATTTTTCTCATAAGCGTTACCACCAGAGACTGAATGATTGAAGCCATCCTCTCCAAGTCACTCTCGAACGAATGCGAGTCATTCATTCTTTATATTTGTTCTTTCTATTTCAATTTTCGCTATTGACCTCCAGGGTAAACAAAACATTTGAAAAATAAGGCTGTTTCACACGAAGGCTTGGGCGCATTTTATAGCCAAATTTAGCTTGAAAATTGTATCGAATTGAACAAAAATAGCACCGTGGTAAAAATAATTGAAAGAGCTTCCAAAGGATGAGTCTCAATCCCAAACCCCAATCATCATTTGAAATTTTCAAAGGGAAGGGGGTTTGGCAATGGAGATTGGAGATGAAACAGCATGGTTGAATTAAACTGCTCGTAAAAAGTTAAGCATGGACCAAAATTTGCTTCAATTTCAAGTAAGGATTTCTTCGGGAAAAAATATCCGATTTGAAAAAAATGTATGGTGCTTGGTAGAGGTTTTCTTCAGGTACAAGACGCTATGTCGATTTACGTCACCATTGACTTTGTCCATGATATACAGGATGCTAAAGGAAGAAGTGTCGAAAGTGTTAATTTTTGAAGTCGTGGAACTTTTTTAGAAAAAATTCCGGATTTTTTTTCTCTTGAGTTTTAGAAAGCGGATATCAATATCTCGAAACGGTTTTTGACTTTTGATCGTATTTTGTTTTTTCAAAGAGTTCTTGATTTTTTGTGAAATTTAGATTTTTTGATGCAGAATTTGCTAGAACAGTTGCCTTTTCTGGAAAATTCACAGAAACGTACACAGTTGCTGGATGAATTATACCATGAGAAAATTGACCTCATGGACCTCCAGCAGAGGTTATCCTCTGGACCTCTTCAGGGGAGATGCCCAATGAAGCATGCTGCAACATCACTTTGACACTTATTGAACCCAGCATGGATAAAGGCCATCACAGAGAGAAATCCGTAGAGACTTAAGACTTATCCGTAACACGTAATGCATAAAGTTCATCACACACAAAACGCCATAGTCGTAGACCTCTACCAATCACAGGCGGGAATGAGGGAATGAGTGGCGTCACTTTGAGCTTGTGATTATACAGGTGCGGATGGCCCCGCACCGCATCAATCATGCAGGAATCAAAATCTCAACATTTTTTTCATTTTCTTCAACCTCCAGCTCCACTTTGTGTTCGCTTCTTCAGAATCTTCTTGAAATAACTCATGGATTTGAAACTTCATCCCACAATAACTGTGATCAGCTATCACTACTTATGCATTAGATGTTCACGATTAGATTACGCACAGAGCACAGAGAATAGACACGATGTCGGAAGTCGATTAGGTGTTAGGTGTAAAGAAAACAAGGCAAACGACGCGGCACTTGAAATCGGCTGATGCTGGATTGCTGTTGCTGGTGTATTATTCTGGGCCGGAGCGAATCTAACGGGACATCTCGAGAAATATCAAGTTCAAAATCACCCGCCGGCACACCCGCTAAAAGGGGTGATTGAAAAGGGTCTCGGCTGTCCGTAGTACGTGTCCGTATAAAATTTCAACCTTACGGTATTTTTCGACGCTACGGCTAAGTTTTAAGGATGAAACTGGTAGGGAGGGATAATCGATTGTGATTGGTCCGTGCTCTTACTGTTACGGCTTACGTCTCTAAGGATTTTTATGTGTGATGGCCTTAAAAATGCAAGACTTGTTTGTAACCATACGTTGCATCAAAATTACCATGGTTACCAATTAGCCCCATCATGGGTGATTTTGTTACTGCCCAAGTCACTGGAAATTTCCAGAAGTGATATCTCCTAGACGAGTAGAGATAGAGCCATAGTTCTTTTTAGCGCATTTTCGTCAGAAAATGACGCTTATATGGCCGGTTTGTCTGTCTGTTCGTCCGTCTGTCCGTCCGTCTGTCTGTCTGTCTGTCCGTGTAGAAATTAAGAAGTTGTACTCCTCCTCGAGGAATAAAGCTAGAGCCTTAGAACTTTCTTTGATAGATAGCTGATGTCCCCAAGGGTGGCCAATGGGCATTATTTTTTTTATCCATGCATAGTTATTATTACTATTATCAAAAAACAGATATTTACTGTGCACTTCTAAGAAGTTGAACTCCTCCTCGGAGAATCAAGCTAGAGCCTTGGAACTTTTTCCGATGGATAGCTGATATTCCCAAGGGTGGCCAATGGGCATTATTTTTTTAATTCATTCATAGTTATCATTATTATTATTATCACAAAACAAAGATTTCCTGTGCACTTCTAAGAAGTTGAACTCCTCCTCGGGGAATGAATCTAGAGCCCTGGAACTTTCTCCAATGGTAGCTCAGGCCCTCGTGTGTAGTCAGTGGGCAGATTGGATTTCATGGTTGCGCCGCCATCTTGAAATTTCTTATTAGTGGAAGGATTTCCATGAAACTTGAAAGTTACACTTGTCTTGTATGATCATTTTCATTTTCAAGCTGAATTCCATGATTCCGCCGCCATCTTGGCCGCCATATTGGAAATCCTTATTAGTCGAACGATTTTCATGAAACTTGGAAGTTACCCTTGTCTTGTATGATCATTCTTATTTTTAAGCTAAATTTCATGATTTCGCCGCCATCTTGGCCGCCATATTGAAATTTCTTGCTAGTGGAACGATTTTCATGGAACTTGTAACTTACCCTTGTTACGTATGATTATTCTTATTTTCAAGCTGAATTTCATGATTCCGCCGCCATCTTGGCCGCTATATTGAAATATCTTATTAGTGGAACGATTTCCATGAAACTTGGAAGTTACCCTTGTCACGTATGATCATTTTTATTTTCAAGCTAAATTTCATGATTCCGCCGCCATCTTGGCCGCCATGTTGAAATCTGTTATCAGTGAAGGAATTGTCATGAAACTTGGAACTTACTCTTAATATCTTGTACAGGGTGGTCCATCCTAGCGTAATTATCCCAAAGCGGTCTCCCGTTCAAGATAGAGAAGAAGATGTAAGGAAGAAGTTATATGGTTTGATGAGACCTATAACCTAAAATTATTTTCAGCTATACAGGGTGTCCCATTTTGACGGGATCAACAGAACGTCAATTTTTTTAAATGGAACACCCTATATTTTTTTTGCATTTTCGGATTCAGCTTTTTTAATTGTGTTATGCCTGTATTTTTGTTTTCTAATTGTGTGGCAGTGCTACCAACTAAAAATTAAAAACTGAAAAAAATCGCATTTCCACAGTTATCTTGAAAAAATCGTAGCGGCCTTGCTTTTCAAAACTAAGAGATGAAACGTGACATGGTGATAGTCAAGTCAAAGACCAATATCCCAATGTCAAAAAATTGCGGTTTCTTGATACAGGGTCTCATAACTCATTTTTTTCAAATAGCATGCCCCTACGTTTATAACGTTATCTGATAGCTTTTTTTATCTTCTTTCATTTTTACCAGGGGTACCCTACCCTTAAACTTAATTTTTTTCGAGATAATCGGAAATTTTCACAAAATTTATGATTTTTTTAATTTTTTTCACAAATTGAGTTGGCCGTGATGAATGACAGACAAGCCAAATAGTACGCAACTCTCAGTTAGTCAGTCTGAATATAGTCGAACAAAGAAAAATGACTTTACGCGAGAGAAAATGATTGATACGATATTCTGGTAATAATCCAGATATCCAGGATCCCACTTTGTTTTTTTCTGCGTTGAAGCCATGTTTTTTGTTCGACAATATTCAGACTGACTAACTGAGAGTTGCGAACTAGTTGGCTTGTCTGTCATTCATCACGGCCAACTCAATTTGTGGAAAAAAAATGAAAAAATCACAAATTTTGTGAAAATTTCCGATTATCTCGAGAAAAATGAAGTTTAAGGGTAGGGTACCCCTGATAAAAATGAAAGAGGATAAAAAAAGCTATCAGATAACGTTATAAAATTAGGGGCATGCTATTTGAAAAAAATGAGTAATGAGACTTTGAAAATTATGAAGTTTGATTTTTTTTGTAAACGCCCTGTATCAAGATATCGCAATTTTTTGACATTGGGATATTGGTCTGTGACTTGACTATCACCATGTCAAGTTTGATCTCTTAGTTTTAAAAAGCAAGGCCGCTACGATTTTTTCAAGATAACTGTGGAAATGCGATTTTTTTCAGTTTTCAATTTTTAGTTGGTAACACTGCCACACAATTCAAAAACAAAAATACAGGCATAAGACAATTGAAAAAGCTGAATCCGAAAATGCAAAAAAAATAGGGTATTCCATTTAAAAAATTGACGTTTTGTTGATCCCGTCAAAATGGGACACCCTGTATAGCTGAAAATAATTTTAGGTTATAGGTCTCATCAAACCATATAACTTCTTTTCTACATCTTTTTCTCTATCTTGAAGGGTAAGACCGCTATGGGATAATTACGCTAGGATGGACCACCTTGTAAAAACATTTTTACTTTCAAGGTGGATTTCATGATTCCGCTGCCATCTTGGTCGCCATATTGAAATCTCTCAATAATGGAGGGATTGTCATGGAACTTGGAACTCACTCTTGTCTTGTATAAACATTCTTACTTTTAAGCTGAATTTCATGATTTGGCCGCCATATTGAAATTTCCCATTAATGGAACGATTGTCATGAAACGTGAAACTCACTCTTGTCTCGTATGAACATTTAATTTTAAAGCTGGACTCCATTCCTATCAATGACAGACCTGGCACTAAGAAAATGCGCTATTGAGACTCACGCACGTGAGGGCATATTCACTTGTTTTGATTTCAATCGGACACATTATTGGTCATTCAAGCATCATGTGCAAATTTTTCACGTTTATACTTTTTCAGTAGTGGGGGTAATTTTGACGTTTGTCATGTCGGAATTTTTTTCTTGTACGTGTCATCATTGAAATGTCGACATGAATATATACTGTCATTTTCAGCTCATCAATTTAAAGTTTGCGTCTGGTGTTTTTCTTCCTCAAAGTCCAGATTTCCTGGGAAAAACTTCGTTGGTCTTTTGTTTTCACTACTGATGTGGAAGTGGTAGATTACATTCAAGCTGACATTTCAATGGTGACAAGTACAAAAAAAAAGTTCTGACATGACAAACGTCAAAATAACCCCCCCACCACTGAAAAAGTATGAACGTGAAAAATTTGTACATCATGATCGAATGACCAATAATGTGTCCGATTTGAATCAAAAAAAGAATTATGGCTCTATCTCTACTCGTCTAGGAGATATCACTTCTGGAAATTTCCAGTGACTTGGGCAGTAACAAAATCACCCATGATGGGACTAATTGGTAACCAATGTTAATTTTGATGCAACGTAATGGTTACAAGTCTTGCATTTTTATTCATGCTGGGCTCGATAAGTGTCAAGTCAAAGTGATGACGCAGCATGCTTCATTGGGCGTCTCCTCTGAAGAAGTCCAGAGGATAACCTCTTCTGGAGGCCCATGAGGTCAATTTTTCTTATGGTATAATTCATTCATCAATTGTGTACGTTTCTGTGAATTTTGAAGAAAAAGCAACAGCTCTAGCAAATTCTGCATAAAAAAATCTAGATTTCACAAAAAAATTAAGAACTCTTCAAAGAAACAAGATACGATCCAAAGTCAAAAAGCGTTTCGAGATATTGATATCCGCTTTCTAAAACTCAAAAGAAAAAAATCCGGAATTTTTCCTAAAAAAGTTTCACGACTTCAAAAATCAACACTTTTGCCACTCCTTCCTTTGGCATCCTGTATATCATGGACAAAGTCAATGGTGCCGTAAGTCGACATAGCGTCTTGCAGCTGAAGAAAAGCTCTACCAGCCGCCATAAACTATTTCTAAATCGGATATTTTTTCCCTAAGATATCCATGCTTGAAATGGGAGCAAATTTTGCTCTATGCTCAACTTTTGACGAGCAGTTTATTAGCACTTGAACGTACTCACTATAACAAAAAATCGGAGTTTTTTTTAGAAAAAACGAGGTTGAATGCGCGAAAATCCATCTGTTGGGTTTTCGTTGCCCCACCCTGTATTATGTTATGTAGGTAACTACGTCTACTATTTTACCCTATTTACCATTGGAACGTCGTACCTGTTGGTGCATCATGCTCGATGTCAGAGACACGCATTATGGATGATGTACTTCGTATATTGACTTTGTTTCCCCCGTTACGCGCGGTAGGCGCCAATTTCCACCCACTTCCAAGGAAAGTCTGCAAACTGACATAAGGAGTTCCGCAATTCGTCTGCCTAAATGCAATAAACTCCAAACAGCACGTTGCTATAATTATCGTGGAACGGCAGCGGAATTACATTGTCAAGTGGGCACTTCTCTGATTTAGACCTGGAAACTTTTTGTACTTGAAACTCGAAACGTAGGTACCTATCTATACCTATAATTATGCAATGCACGTAAATAATTGTACTTGTAACTTATATGCATAATGGTGGCCCTACATTGAGCATCAAATGCTGCAGCTTTCTCTGCAGCAGAATACGCTCAATTAGTGATGACGTCAAAAGTTGGGTTTTGTATGAAAACAATCTCTACTAGGTTGGCAGTACTTACTGTCACTCCTGATTCTCACCCTCTCCCCTTCCTACATCCTCCACTGCAGGTGTCAAACAAAATGTAAAATGTATTTAAACAACATTATCCCACCCTCGAAGGCCTTTTTGGTCATCGAAACATCCTACAGGAAGGTCGTTGTATCTAATAATCCGCAAATATTCCATTGGCTGTCACTTTGACAAGAAGCGTTGCCAACTTAGGTGTTCGTTGTTTCCATACAAAACCCACATTTTGACGGCACACTAATTGAGCGTATTCTGATTGGATGTGCAAAATTCAAAACGTTTTGCCGCCATGCTGCTCAAGAAGTTCACGTCTAGCCAACTTCTTTAGCAGCATAGCGGCAAAACTTTTTGAATTTTGTCCATCCAATCAGAATTCTGCTGCAAAGAAAGCTGCAGCATTTGATGCTCAATGTAGGGCCACCATAACTTACGGACGTCTATGATAATTAACCCTCATTCACAGTCGTAGCCCATTACTCTAAAAAGTGGTAAGTCTCGAAGAACTTTTTTTCACAAAGCGTGGTTCTTAATAGCTGTTTATAGAATAGAATAGGTTTAATGCTTTTATGATGCACAAAAGAATCCTAAACAGTAGAAAAAGTGTGATAGAAACAAAATATAGGAAAGTGATAATCATATCTGTCTAAATATATAAATATACCTATGTATGTAAAAAAAGAGAAACAACGCCTCTACTTTTGCACAAAGAACGAAATAGTATGTTACATAACAAGCAACGAAAGTGATACTTTTTGCATTAGTATGAAAAATTGCACACGAGCGCTAGCGAGTGCAGTAATCACACGAATGCAAGAAAAGACACTTTCTTGCGAGTTGTGTACACTATTTTTCCTTCGAACATTCTGTGTGCGATCTCGGCACCCCCCTGCGGATTGATCGGAGCCATTTCAAATTGACCAATCAAATTTGAGCTGGTGCCGAGACGTATCGCGGAATGTTGAAATGCATCCGGGTTTGGTGCTATTTTTGTCTAATATTCCTGAGCTAGACTCCTACCTCTGGCACACCAGATCATGAAAAATCTGATCTGAACTCTCTAGAGCATCAGACCACTTTTTTCTCAACAAAGGCCAAATTTCAAGATGCGATTAATGCATTTCTGAAACTGATTGAATTCAAAGTTCTTATTTTGCCGTATTTTTCCAACAATTATTATCAACATCATAAATTATTTTACTTTAGTTTTATTTATCTATATTCTTGAGCGTAGTATCAGTCATTGTTCTTATGGGCACGACAGTCAGAGAAGCTGCGCTTATCACTAAAATTAAAACTACAGCTGAAATAAGACTGAGCAAACCCACCTTTCGATTTTACGAAAAATGATGCGATATTTCTTGTACCAGGAATCCACCTTTCCCATGAGAGAAATTACTTGCGCGCATACCCGTGAGCGCATACTACCGCTAGTACAAACGGCTACTACAGACCGCTAGTTCTGGGCTCACAGGTATGCGCGCAGCTCTCGCGGGAAAGGTGGATTGTCTAGTGTAATGCAGCCACGTAAATGTGTTGCTTGGGTTGTATATTTACCACTGACAATTTCCTAATCTGTAATATGGTCTCAGTGCAATGGAAAATGAAAATTATTTATTCATTTATTTATTTATTTATTTATTTATTATGAATGTGATTGTTTGCAAAATGTTTTGTTTTGGAAATTATACCTAAATTACTCAGTCAAAAGTGTTATTTTTCGATATGTAGGTACCTAACTATAGATACCTATTCTAGCCGTAAATTATTACAACGATTTTTAGTTCTATACACAATGGCTAGATCTTATGGGGTAGTTCCTTGTGTTATTCGCAGACAATCAACCGGTATTGTCGCTGACAGTTTTGTGTAGGGTATCAAATATGATACTTATGGCTTTGGGATTTATGTGCCGTTATAATTTTCGTCGGTGAAACGTCTTGGAGCTTGTGTTTATCCTGAAATACAAAAGAAAGTTGCAATATTGTACGCAAACGATTATATGTTAATGAATGTGTATCATCAGCTTATTGCGTCGCAGACATTTATTAAAGAGAAAGTATAAGTGCTCAATGATAAAATTAAAATTATTATGAATGTATGCTGTATGCTAGGACATTGGGGTTGATGTCTTTTTTTACCAGAATGGGCACAATGAAAAATTCAGCGCATCGCCCTACATTGTTGTCTTTCTGTATCATGCTGGGAAATCTTGCTGATGTCTAAAATAGATATTATAATATTAGGCAATTCTTAGGGACTAAAATTTCCCGTTAACACGATGCGGTAATTTTGTAGGTATCATATACCTACCATGTGTACTGTGTCAAATCACTTTCTTGATGGCTTTATTATTGTAATTTTGGTCGATAAACGTGAAATATGTTCTTTTTGAATATGCACTACATAGGCTATTAATTTGGGTGGAGCGTCTGCGAAATCAGCCATTTTTGTGCAGAATATTATACTCGAGATGGCCGTATATCCGCTTCCAGATTCAAACAAGTGAATATGCCCTCACGGGTGTAAGGCTCAGTAGCGCACTTCCTCTTTGAAAGATTGATGAACGCAAAATGTTAGAGAATTGACATGACAGTGTGTGACATGGCCTAGTTAAGAACCAGAAAGTGGCTCTGTGACATGAACATTGAACACGTCAATTCTCAGTTGAATAGGTATAGGCAGATACCGTATGTTTATTAAAAAAATCAATAAGAGGTGGCTGTGGAGAGTGAAACGTATGTCCACGACTTGATTCATACTCATAAAATTCGAATGGAATGTCATCGAATTTTGAGTTTTCAATTTGTGTCAGTTTAAAAAATATGGCTTCTACTTTCGAACATAAAACATTTAAATTTAAAGTTGTTCCAGTCACACCACGTATTTGTTGTTTTTTAAAAAAGGTTTAATTGACAATTGTTTCGAGGAAGACCCTCATCATCAGAAACTGTTAAATAAAGAAAATATTAGATACAGAAATAAGAAAGAACAATGGTACAGGCTTACGTATTTAAAAAAGTGTATAAATTGCTTGTTTGTAGAAGATTTTTGATAAAAATTGGCAGTAAATTGACAGTAAATAAAAAGATGGCATGAGAACCTGTACTATTGTTGACTATAAAGGTGATTATAAAGGTAAAGAGGTATAAACAATATTAGATAACAATACTTGTTTTTGTGGGTACTAGAAGAAGCACTTTGAAAGAACAGGAACAACTATTTTGATGTGTATTTTTGAATTGATTTTACTAAAATTGAGAATGTATCTTTACCTAAAAGACATTCTGTTTGTTCATTCAAACTGTTTCTTCTGGTGTTACATAAAGATTTAGTTATTTCTAGTGATTCTAAAAGAAGTCTTCTTCTGTATTTATATTCTGTTTGTAAAATTTTGAAATTTCTGTCTAAATTGAAGTTATGGTGTGATATGATTATATGTGAACTGAAATATGATTTTGCGTCAAAGAAACCAATTCTGTTTGCTTTATTAATTTCACTAACATGCTCCTTAATTCTTGTCTCAAACTTTCTACCTGATTGGCCAATATAAACACTTTCACAGTTTTGGCAGTTCAATTCATAGACACCAGATTTGAAAAGATCTGGTAGTCTATCTTTTGTATTAATGAGTTTACTTAGTTTTTGTGTTGAGTAAAAAGAAATAGTGATGTCAGGATTATTTTGTTTGAAAATACGAGAAATTTTGATTGATGTATGTCCAATATATGGTAGACTTTTGAAAATTCTATTTTGTTGGATTGAACATTGATTGAAAGAAAATTTGTAAATAAATCTGTTGAACAGTTTATTGATAAAACTCTTCTTGTATCCATTATTTTTGGCTATTTGACAAATGATGTTATATTCTTTTTTGAAATTAGGTTCAGAAAGAGGTATTTTGAATAACCTAGTAAAGTAGCAATTGAAAGATGCAATTTTTGCAGATGGAGCATGATTAGATGAAAATGGAATTACTGTATCAGTGGATGTTGGTTTCCTATAAATCTCAAAGTCTATTGAATTTTTGTTCCTATATAATAAGAGGTCAAGAAAAGCTAGTTATCTATTATTTTCAATTCCGAAAGTGAATTTGATGTTATTATGAAGGTTGTTTATGAAATTGATAAATTCATTTAATTCATCATTTGAAAATTCAACAATCGCTAATATGTCATCAACATATCTAGACCAAAAAACGATTTTATCTCTCCATGGATTGGTATTGTTCATTATGAAATTATTCTCAAGGTTATCCATAAAGATATCAGCTAAAAGTGGACTTAGATTTGAACCCATAGAGAGACCGGTGTTTTGTTGATGAAATATATTATCAAACTGGAAGTAGTTTTGGTCTAATGTAAGTCCTAATAAAGTGCATAAATCTAATATATGATGTGTTGGGATTCCGGAATCGAATAACAGAGATCTTATAATTTCAATGCATTCTTCAGATGGAATGGATGGGAATAAGTTTGTTACAAATATCGACATTAAGAATGCATTTTCAGGGATTACTATGTGATTAAGTTTTTCAACTAGATCTACTGAGTTCTTAATGGTGAATTTGCCAGAAAAATTAGTGTTGTCTCTTAGTGTGCGATTCAACCAAGATGACAGTTTTGAACATGGGGTGTTGATGTATGACAGAACAGGTCTTATTGGAATATCCAGCTTGTGTATTTTGGGAAGGCCATATAGTTTTGGAATAAACTGATTTTGTGGTAATAAAGTTCTGATTTGTTTAAAATTGAAATCATGTAACGTGCTTTCACATGCTTTGGTAACTGATTTAAAATGTTTTATAAATTTATCATGAGGGTTCTTGTTGAGAACTTTGAAATCACCAGATGTTAGAAAATTTTTAACTTTATTGATATAGTCATTTTTCTTCAAAATGACAATGCAGTTACCTTTATCTGCTTTTGATATTATAAGATTATCAGTTTTTATTTTTGATTGCAAACTTTTCAAGGTTTTGTATTCCTTGGATGTTGTTTTGATTTTAAATTTTGAAAGTTCATCATAAAGGTTGATTTGAATTTTGGATTTTGTCAACTCCTTATTTTCAAAGGTGGTTGTTTGTAAGATAAATTCAGAATCGACGGTGTGACTGGAACAACTTTAAATTTATACTGACAAAGCCACAGATGGACCAATTCTACATTAATAAAACATTTAAACATTCATGATCGACTCATATTCCCGCGCTGGAATTTATCAAAATGAACAATGAATGTATATCGTATAGTGCTCAAGTCAGGGGCGGCGGGTTTTGCTTCTCCAGTGGGGTGCAAGAGAATACGAGAGAACAAAATAGCATCACAGGTGAATTTTTCAGTAACAATAATGATAATAATGATGATGTCAGCTGATGATTTGAAGGGGTGAAATTCTTCTTTCTTTTCTTTAGAAATCCCTCACTCTTAAAATGGGTATCACCTGTAGAGTGAGTAGCAAATGATAAATAAAATATTTAAACAAAATCTCATGCCATATACAAGGTGCCGCATAATTTTCCTAATTTTTCAAAAACACCCAGTATTTGTTTTGTTAATTTATCACAATCGATGCAGTTCTTTTTCTTGATTATAAATAAAGTGGTTGCCGTATCAATTATTGGCTTACCTCAAAATTTCAGTCGCACTCGAAGTGCCATACTGTCATAATACACTTCCTGAATTTGTGTACTACATATTTTGAATGACTATATAATTTTCTAGAGATGGCTGGCTTCTTGAACTACAACATGCCTTTCGTCATTTTCTGTACAGATGCAATTGGTTATCCAGGGTGACACAATCAGGTCAGGACACCTACTGCAATAATGTGAGAAATTCCAACCACCCTCAATTCACAGAGAAAATTTTGTCGCAGCTTTCAAGTGGTTCAACAGAGTGAAGCATTTCCAGTGCTACTCTATCTAGTTGTAAATAGAGCTAATGTAGTCAGGTTTTTGTTCCGAAAAAAAATCAACAAGATTTTTCAGAGAGCTGTCAGAAAGACGTCAAGTGATTTGGGTGGCAGTGTCTCAATAATTTGTGAAAGTAGAGGTAATTGTCTATAAAACCATTACATGAAGTTTCTAAGGCTCTTTCGTTTGGGCAGGTGCGCATGTGTAAAAGCGCCAGATTTTGAAAACTTTCGTACACCTGTCAGTGTGAATATGGAAACTTGGCAACGCTGCATGCTCTGTCTAGTCCCCGACCACCTACTACTGATCCTGGCTGTCACTGTCGAATGTTAAATTGCCATGCGCATTCATTTCATATTCAACGGTTTTCGCGATCACGACTTCACGTATCTCGGTGTCTTAGCTGCTTTCTTGGTGTTTTCCAGTGCTATTTTCTTAAAACGTGGGTAACAATGTGGAGGTTAGGTTAGATCGAAACAAGAAGTGAAAAGTGTCATAATTGTCACAAGTAACAGCTGGCGCCGATCTCTTGTTGTTTCGAGCAGTGTTGCCATTTTCGTTGATCCTGTACTTCCACAAATGATCATTGAACCTAATTCCTACAAAACATTTCCTTTCGACACCAAAATGGTATCTAACATTAAAGACAGAGTTGAATTGGTAAAATAAGCGTTGCGAAATCAATCCATCTGGGTTTATTCCTTGACGGATTTTTACCATTTTGGTCTCTTTCGAAAGCTACAAGGATGTACTTTGGTTTGAGCCCATTGGCATTTCCAAAATCCAAAAATGTCATGTCCTTATTAAAATTTGGTTCAATAAGGATGGTGTTCCTTATTAAACCAAATTTTCCGTGGATTTTTGGGCGCACCACAATATTTTCTAGTGCTAATTTTCAATATTGGTGTACGAAACTATGAAATTCGCGCCAGACATGCGCACTCAAAAAAACCGAAACGAAGGGACCTATTAGGTCATCGTGAAAGATAACGTCGAGAAAAATGTTTCCACCTAATAGTTATGTTCCTGTTCAGTTCCGAGTTCCTGAGAGTTTGACGGGAGGGCGCGCTTTGATGTTTTTGTTTCCAACTCCTTTAATTTTGAAACGCAACTATATCTTGTGCAAAACTATATTTTCACTAATTTTCAGTATAAACTAAGGAACATTCCTATGTAAAACAAATATCCTTGGATGTAACAATGTTTCCTTTGTTGATCTCTTGGATCACGAGTTACCTACTTTTGAAAAAGCTATACAGATACGGAGTGCGTGGTGTTGCTCAGGAATGGTTCAGGACATATCTACAGGATAGGCGACATTATGTGGTGGTTGAGGGATGTGAGTCGGAGATGTTGACGTTGAACAGGGGAGTGCCACAGGGCTCTGTACTGGGCCCATTGCTATATATAATATATGTAAATGATTTCGGAGATGAGAATACGGTAATGTTTGCTGATGACACGAATCTCCTGGTGTCTTCGAGCACTCTGCAGTTGGCTGTGGAGAGGGCGAATGGCAGGGTTGCTGATTTCGATGCATGGTTCGCTAATTATGGACTGAAGTTGAATTACAGTAAGTGTGAGATTGTAAATTTCAAATGTTCTCAAAGGGCGGCTCCTAGCGGTGCACTGGTTAGAGTGGGAGGTAAAAGCATGAAACAGGTTAGGGAGACTAAATTTTTGGGTATTACCGTAGACGATGAATGTGGGTGGCACAGTCACATTGATAGCTTATGTAAAAGAGTGGCTCCTGTCTGTTATGCGCTAAGGAAACTCAGATTAGTTGTAGACGTGGATGTACTAAAATGCTACTATTTCGCATATTTCCACTCACTTGCGTCCTACGGCATTGTGGTATGGGGGGCGTCTGCTGGAGTTCCGAGAATTTTTAAATTACAAAAAAGGGCTTTGAGAACCATGTTGGGACTGAGACCTCGTCAGAGTTGTAGAGGGGTGTTTAAGGACATGAGGATCATGACGGTGCCCTGTATGCAGGGGCGGCGGAACGTCATAAATATTGGGGGGGCCAATTATTCAGATGGTTAATGGAAAAAGCAGGGGGCCCGGGGGGCCGCAGCCCCCCGGTAAAGCGCCGCAGGCGATTTTTTTCAAATTGGGGGGGGGGTTCACTTAAATTGCCCCTCTTCGCAGAGATTTAAAATATCCAATTTTTTATTTGGCCCCAAAAACTCGAGAAAATGTGATGTTACAAATTCAAAAGTGAATCGTGAAGATAAACTAGATAAATTTTATTGCAATCCTACAATATTAATTATCAAAAACAAACAAAAAGAGAACACTGAACAATCACAAAAATCAAAACATTTCTGAACTAACAATAATTGCACTGAAAAAAAAACGATGCCTATTCTTGATAAAAATAAATTTAGACACAAAACTTGAAAAAAAAAAGGTCAGCAATAATAAATATTGGAAAGTTTAGACAATCACCCAAAATTTGCTTTTCCTTCTTTCGTTTCTCAAAATAAACTTTTTTGCTATTGATTTAGAATCAATTTCATCAGTTTTTTCTTGATGAAAATTTAAAACTGCGATGCTGTTCAATCTTGTTGCAGTCATGTTTGACCTCAAGTAAGTCTTCAAACGGCGAAGACCTGAAAAACTGAGAGTTCTATTCGGGGTGCGTAATTTATTACTTCCACGAATTTAATTCTTGATACGGAAATTCGATCGTTTCTTGGCACATGGAAAATAAGCTTTTATACCAGTTTTACCCAATTTATTATTTGAAATGGATATTGTTGTAGGTAAGTGAAAAAAGGAAAAATTATCGGACTTTTTTAATATTGGGGGGGCATGCCCCCTGATATCTAGGATTGGGGGGGCCAAGGCCCCCCTGGCCCCCCCGGTTCCGCCGCCCCTGCCTGTATGTTTGCGTTTCATATACTTTGTCACATAAAGAAGCATTGTGGGGACTTCAATCCTTTAAATAAATATCACTCATATGAAACGCGAAGTGTTTCAACGTTGGAGTTCCCCACTCATAGGCTAACTCACTACGAGAAGAGTCCGTTGTACTTGGGCATTAGACTTTATAATAAACTCCCAGAGTGGTTAAGACGCTTAAGCTTCAATGAGTTCAAAACAGAACTAAGGGGAAGACTGTTGGGCGCGGCCTACTACAGTTACACCGAAATGATGCATGATTGTACATAAAATTCCTATTTTGTTGTTGTTATCGCTGCTGCTCATTTTATCTAAAGTGCTCAACAAAATAAGTGTCGCAACAGAAATTTTTCCCCAAATTTGAATCAACATAACTTTTGATTGTCACGGACGATTTCAATTTGGTTTTCACTGGTCGATTGTCTAATCTTTTGGCTATTTACTATGTCCAAAGATCACCTAAGAAGCTGCACATAAAGTTTTTACAGGGTGGTAAATAAAGCAGTTCATAATTGTTAAAATTTTAATGAACCCCCGTTTGAGTTTAAATTTTTTTTGTCAACAACCGATAACAAAATAATGGAGAATGATGACTTACCTCGGAACGGTTTTCGAATTTCCCGGATTAGAAGTGAAATAGCCAAGATACGATTTTTTTGCTGGGAATGATTCTTTTCATTCCTTCTCCTTCATGAAAAATCAACGGCCTCTCGATGTGAGAGCAAATCTCTTAGCAGGCTTGCTCATTAGACAATTCTAAGCAATTTGTTCTCTAGCGCACCCCCTGTTGTGTCTTTTGGGGCTGAAATAGGGCGTACTTTTTTGTGAATTCGCCACCAATTTCACAACCTAGGCTTGTTTGGTAACAATTATTTTGATTGAGGTTCGCTGAACAATAATATCTTGGTGAAAACATTCTTCTGCCTGTCTGTCTGTCTGTCAGTCATCTGTTTCTATAACTCCCGAACGGTTCATCGAATTTAACTGAAATTTGGTGAATATGAAGGTACAGTGTCGATCGAAAGTTTGGAAACACTCGTCAAGCTTGTCAATTTTGGAGGTTAAATCAGGACTGAATGAAAAGGATTTGATAAGGTGACATGCACTCAAAATTTGAAGAAGACATCTTTTGAACTGTGAATCGAAAGTTTGGAAACACTTGTCAAGCTTGTCAATTTTGGAGGTTGAATCAGGACTGAATGAAAAGGATTTGATAAGGTGACATGCACTCAAAATTTGAAGAAGACATCTTTTGAACTGTGAAAGAGAACACTTTTTTTTGTCATATCACATTCAATTACGTGTGCAATTTGACTTCAAAAATTGACAGTTTTCGAAAGTGTTTCCAAAGCTTAGTCAGTGTACATATGCGGGCATAATTTGAATTTTCGAGTAAGTTGATGAGATTTTAGCTAGAGTCGGTGCACTAGAGGGCGCACCGTCCCGTAATTAGCTATCAGTTTTTTTTCAAGCATTTGCAAGATGGACCTCAAACTTACCAGGTTTGTAGGTAGGTACTAGGTAAGTAACATTTTCCTTCCAGTCGATGATTTTCAGTTTAAGATGCTTAAATAATCAATATTTTGTCGGTCCCCCTCTTGCCTGGATCAGATCGAGCCATTACTTATCTCGATATGCTCTCCACTAAAGCCTGCAGAAAATTCTGAGGAATAGCCTTCCATTCTTCCTGAACTGCAATCGCTAAGTCATTCAAATTGTCCGATTGTCCTTCTTTTCTTTCAATTTCAACTTTATCCTACTCCATACATGCTCGATAGGATTCATATCTGAAAACAAGGGTAGCCAATCTATTCTTTCAATATTGTGATCCCCTAAAAATTCGTTGACAATTCTAGTCCGATGAGGTCGGACGTTGTCGTCGATCAACATGGAAATGTCACCAAAATTGTGAGCAAAGGGGACCACAATATCCTTTATACACAAATCCCTGTATCTTTCACTATTCCTTCCTCCTCCCACCATCCACTCTCTCCTCTCAGTATCACCAAATCACTTATTCTTCCAGTCCTCATTTCTCCCCAAACAGTCACTCTTCCACCTCGGAGCATAACATTTAACAAGTGTTAAATTCGATAGAAATGAGAAGAAATGTTCATGTATTCAAAATATATTTCTTGCGAGAGCAAAAGAAAAGGAACTGATAAGTGAGTAGGTATGGTGCGGTCTCTTAAGACCTTTCAAGATATTGTGGGGTCTCTGGATCAATTTGAATTTTAACCTTCATGAATCATGTCTATACTAAATTTCAGTTCAATTCGATGTACTGGTTCGGAAGTTATTGTAACAAAATTACAGACAGACAGACGGACAGATAGAAGACCATTTTTATCAATATAATCTTGTGCAGTGAGTCTTGATCAAAAGAACTGATATCAAACCAGCCTGCGTTCACTAGGTTGTGAAATTGGAGCATATTGTAACATGTTACAGACAGACAGACAGAAGACTGTTCTTATCAAGATAAGCTTGTTCAGTGAGCCTTAATCAAAAGAATTGATATCAAACAAGCCTAGGTTGTAAAATTGGAGCATATTACATCCATATAACATATTACAGACAGACGGACAGCAGACTGTTTTTATCAAGATAATCTTGTTCAGCGAGTTTTAATCAAAAGAATTGATATCAAACAAGCCTAGGTTGTGAAAATGGAGCATATCGTAACATGTTACAGACAGACAGACAGACAGACAGACAGTCAGGCAGACAGAAGACTGTTCTTATCAAAATAATCCTGTTCAGCGGGCCTTAATCAAAAGAATTGATATCAAACAAGCCTAAGTTGTGAAATTGGAGCATATCGTAACATATTACAGACAGACAGACAGACAGACAGACAGACAGACAGAAGACTGTTTTTATCAAGATAATCTTGTTCAGCGAGTCTTAATCAAAAGAATTGATATCAAACAAGCCTAGGTTGTGAAATTGGTGACGAATTCATCAAAAAATATTCCCAATTTCAGCTCCAAAAGACAAAATAGGGGGTGCGCTAGACAACAAATTGCTAAGAATCGTCTAATGAGCAAGCCTGCTAAGAGATATGCTCTCACATCGAGAGGCCGTTGATTTTTTATAAGAAAAGCATCATTCCCAGCAAAAAAATCGTATCTTGGCTATTTCACTTCTAATCCGGGAAATTCGAAAACTGTTCCGAGATAAGTCATCATTCTCCATTATTTTGTTATCGGTTGTTGACGAAAAAACTTTTAGCTCAAACGGGGGTCCATTAAAATTTCAACAATTATGATATGCTTTATTTACCACCCTGTAGAAACTTTATGTGCAGCTTTTCAGGTGATCTTTGAACATGGTAGATAGTCAAAAGATTAGGCAATCGAGGACTGAAAACCGAATTGAAATCGTCTGTGACAATCAAAAGTTATGTTGACTCAAATTTGGGGGAAAATTTCTGTTGCGACACTTATTTTGTTGAGCACTTTATATTCTGTGTTTGTTATTGTTATTTATACATTATTTAATATTATTTATTTATCTCCACAAGATAAACTGGCTACCTGCCTGACCTGACTTGTCCCCATACATGTATATATGTCCAAAATGGGATCAATAAATATATTAATATTATTATTATTATTATTATTATATTATCGTGAATCCGCAAGTTATCGTAAAGGTAACGCGGACATTGACAAATTTCGTAAGACTCAATGTCGGTACCTCGTGATTTTGCTGAAATTAATATATTCTGAAAGCCTGATGTTTTATCCATCAAATAGTGAATTGGTGATGGTTTTGAAATGAAATACTCTGAAAAAAAAAGCTCGTGAAGAAGACGCGCTAGCGACCTTCAACCGCTCCACTACTAAGGAAAGTTTTTCTTTTTAAAATTACTGCGAAGGGAAAGTTTTTAGAACGGGGGGTATCTACCTCCCGTGAACACCTGTACCTACTTACTTACCAATTTAAGCAGGTATAGGTACCTATGTAAACAAGTACCTACAAGTATCAACACTATGCATAGTCAAGTTAGTCGCTACTGAAAATTAGTAGCGTTTTCGAATTGGTAGATACATCTTTAATAACGCAGGCTATTAATTAACTCCTCGTTCAACTCTGTGAATGCGCCCCTATTTTAGTTTTTCCACTTTTATGACGGTGAGAGCAATGCCAGAGGTAAAAAGCTTCAATGAATTGACAAGCGTTGAAATTTCATCTCATTAGCTCTTAGTAGCGAGTAACTAGTAACTTGTCTATACATATGGCTGTATGTGTTTATGTCGATCGAAGCGAAAATTGGCTAACTAAATGTAATCTCGGTTGGCTTTATACATAGGTATAAGGGGAGCGACGTTCACATCAATGTTTAAGACATTCGAGAGCCAGTGGGTGCACTAGCAAAATTGACAAGTACTTCCGGGGTTGATCGGGACTTCCGCCCTCCAGCGCACCGGAAGCGACCTTAATAGTGTCTAGTTCATTTTATGTACCTACTTCTCGCAGTGCAGTGGTGGGATAAACAAATATTAGGTACATTGAGCATCAAAGAATGCAAATACGCTCGAATTTCACACATTCAACTCGTCCAAAGAAGATATGGTTTTCTTCTTGACAATATCCACTGCACCATTTTAATTTTGACAAATCGCTACCTTGGATCAGAACTAGCCCAAGTCCATTTTCAGCGAGAATCGTATTTTATGTTCTATTTATATATTTTTTTAAAGCTGAAAAAATCGATAGTAAAACTTGTGAGTATGAATCTTGACTGCTTCAAGCTTCACATTTCAAAATAGGATTGCTCGAAAAAAGCGGCAGCGGAATAAAATTCAACAAAAAAAGTCTGCTGTAAAATTTGCATTTTAACACAGGCTGTAGTTCTGATCTAAGGCAGCGAAATGCGAAGGCGTGAATCGTGATAATGGCCAAGCCTTATACATACTTACTACCTTACCTTACCGACTAGGCGAAGCGCCTCTTATAAACACACCGCATTAGACGTCTGTTTTACAAAATCTCATGCCACAAATTGTCGGAGAGGTAACTAACTATTTTAAAAACTCTAAAAATAGTTCAGCGAGCGCGCGTCTGTTTCAACCCTTCTCTTGGGATCTCAAACAACTCTTTGTGGACAACCTTGAAGCCCACACAAGCATACACAGTACACACCTTAAAATGCCGGCTGCACATCCCCTTATCACAGCTGTCCTTGTCACAATGCCGGTGCAATAGTTTTGCAGAAAAACCACGCATCTTCTAATCAAACATGGGCTTTTGGTTTTTATCAAAGAAGAGCGGCATCTGCATCTGTCTAGAAGCTATGGGCTTTAATTACTATGAAGTACCACACAGTGACGTGAGTCTAAAATGAAATGTTACCGCAACAACCATAAAACGAAATTACCACCGACCTTTCATCGACAAAAACAATACCGAAAAGGGGAATTCTCTCAAATGAACTGCCTGTTTAGATTGAAAGGGTTAGTTAACTACTTGAGCACTATCGAAGTTATCATCCAATTTTTGGGGGACTAAGTAAGCACAAGCACCTACGCATCCTACCTACCATCGGATACAAAGGTGTAGATGTCGGGAGAAGTAAAAAACTATTATTGCTTCTTCAGGATCCTCGTACCTATCCTTTTCTTCATGAATGATCTGTCAAATGTCACTGTCAAAAATTACAGTTGATTTTCCCCACGGAACTAGACAATCAGGAGTTTAGGTATTTCAAACCCCTTTGTAACCATTTATTCGAAATATTGATGAGAAGAAGATACTTTCCAACAATCTATCATCAATCAGTTAAAAGTGATAGGCTAGTGAGTCAAAATCGGGATCGAGTTTTTTCGAAAAATTCCAACTGATATCAATAGTAGTGATGACAATAGTGTGAGTTGCATTGCATTGCATGGGGCGTCGTGTACGTAAGCTCAGTTTCTAATGCGACACGGTTTTAATTTGCCGGCCGGTAGTGATTTTGTCAAAATAAAACTTTCACATTCCGTGACGCATTCAGTAACGCATTTTCCGAACGAGGCATACTGTGAATGTAAAGACATTTGGTTGAAGGAGGAAAACCATTCTTTGCCCACTCTCTCAATCGAAACTCATTGTGATATATTTTGTTATCGGAATGGGGTACTTGCCAGTGAAATGGATTTGAATAAAAACTCTTTCAATCACCAATTTTTTTTTTGGGGGTGGAAGCTGGGGGCGGCGACTAATCAACAGTAACCTATTCTCTCCCGTTTTCAGTCGGCTATCTATATAGTCAAAGAACTAGATCGTTATGTCTTCGGGTTTATGTTTTTCATTCATCTCTTACTTTGAGGGCGGCGTGTGGGGGCGGCAGCATTCGGCAAACTGACTTTGCACAGTTTGGGCTGGAGTTTCTTAATGTTCAAGGAAATATGACAATCAGAAATCAGTGAACATTGTGAAAGTTTCATTTTTTTGTTTGGCGGCGGGAATTGGAGGCGGCGACTAATCAAAAGTAGCCTATCTTTTTCCATTCTCAGTCAGCTATTTATATAGCGAAAGAATTAGATCGCTATGTCTTAAGGTTTATGTAATACATTTATCTCTTACTTTGGGGCGGCGCACACAGGCGGAATTTCAAAAAATCGTGGACAAAATTAAATTTTAATTTTTTTTTTTTTGACTTTTTTTGCAGGAATTTGCTTAAAAATAGCTAGATTGAATGTAATTCTTCAAAAATCACAAAAAAAAAACTTTTGTGAACAGAAACAAATTAAATGTTTTAGAACGTCGCGTAGACCTCATGGGAAAATTATTTCGTATAAAATGTTTTTTTGACACGTAGATTTGGTTGAAAATCCAGTATATTGTAGATATTCAATAAAGTATCAGATGATCCTATAGCTAAATTCCATTTAATTGATTCCGAGTTTAGCGAGTAGGGCGGAGAGAAGGTGTATTTCCAGTTATTCGGCGAAAATTTTGTAATTTACGTAACTGGTCCAATACCAAGCTCCAGATTACAGGAAAAATAGTGGAAAAAAGTCTCCTTGGGTTGATGAGGGTAGGTAGTGAGGTTTCAAAATTTATTGACTTTACATCCTTCAAAACAGCTCTGTCAAAATTATTAAAAGATTTTCTCACTATCTTTCCTATACCTCCTTTACAGCATGTATTGGACAAGTTTCACTACTTTTGAGAATCATTCATTTTTTAGCGCATTTTCCATCTTGATGAAAATCGCTATTGCAACCGCTTTGTCCGTCCGTCCGTCCGTCCGTTCCTCGAACTCCTCCCAAACTAGACGACCTAGCTTTCTAATTTTTTCGCTGTTACATAGCTGCCACTCCCAAACGAGGGCTAGGCTATATTGGATGTCTATATTGCGCCGCCAACATAGAGAAAACCGCCCCCGATAAACTTGAAATAACATAATATCGCACTTTCTACCAGACCTGATACTCTGGTGTTCTCATTTTTTGAATAATACATAGTTGCCACTTATAAACGTAAGCCAAGAAACATTCCGTCATTAATATGCGCCGCCGACATGAAAAAAACTGCTAAAAACCGCCCCCAATCACTTTAAAATGAAAAACATAAACCCGAAGACATAGCGATCTGATTCTTTCGGTATTAAATAGCTGACTAAAAATAGGAAAGGATAGGCTACTTTTGGTTAGTCGCCGCCCCCAGATTCCGCCCCCCAAACGATAAAAAGTGCAATAAAATGAAAAACATAAACCCGAAGACATAGCGATCTGATTCTTTCGGTATATAAATAGCTGACTGAAAATGGGAAAGGATAGGCTACTTTTGGTTAGTCGCCGCCCCCAGATTCCGCCCCCAAAAGAAAAAAAGTGCAACTTTCAACAATTTTCACTGATTTAGCTGATACTGTTACCTCGACCATTTAGAAACTCTTGACTCAAACTGTGCAAGAATTTCTTTGCCAAACTCTGCCGCTCCCACACGCCGCCCCCAAAGTGAGAGATGAATGTAAAACATGAACCTGAAGACATAGCGATCTAATTCTTTCACTATATTGATAGCTGACTGAAATTGGAAAAATATAGGCCACTTTTAATTAGCCGCCGCCTCCAGCTGCCGCCTCCAAACAAACGAAAAATGCAACTTTCACAATTTTCACTGATTGTCATATTTCCCTCACATTTAGAAACTCCCAACTCAAACTGTGCAGCAGTTACTTTGCCGAATGCTGCCGCCCCCACACGCTGCCCTCAAAGTGAGAGATGAATGAAAAACATAAACCCGAAGACATAACGATCTAATTCTTTCGCTATATGGATGGATAGCTAACTAAAAATGGGAAAGAATAGGCTACCTTTGACATGGCGCCGCCTCCAACTTCCACCCCCAAAAGAGAAAAAGTGCAACTTTCAATAATTTCCACTGAATTACATTTTAATGTTACCTCAAACATTCAGAAACTCTCAACTCAAACTGTGGAAGAATTTCTTTGCCAAACTCTGCCGCTCCCACACGCCGCCCCCAAAGTAAGAGATGAATGTAAAACATAACCCTGAAGACATAGCGATTAAATTGTTCCGCTATATAGATATCTGACTAAAAATGGGAAGAGATAGGCCACTTTTGATTAGTCGCCGCCTCCAGCTCCCGCCCCCAAACAAAAAAATGCAACTTCTACAATTTCATTGATTGTCATATTTCCTTAAACATTCAGAAACTCTCAACTCAAACTGTGCAACAGTTACTTTGCAGAATGCTGCCACCCCCACACGCTGCCCTAAAAGTAAGAGATAATTGGAAAACATGAACCCGAAGACATAGCGATCCAATCCTTTCGCTATATGGATAGCCGACTAAAAATGGGAAAGAATAGACTACTGTTGATTAGTCGCCGCTCCCAGCTCCCGCCCTCAAACAAAAAAAATATATTGATGAGTAAAAGAATTTTCATTCAAATCTATTCCATTGGCAAGTACCCCATTCTGATAACACAATATCACAATGAGTTTCGAATGAAGAAAGTGGGCAAGGAATGGTGTTTCTCCTTCAACCAAATTTCTTTACGTTCACAATATGCCTCTTTGAGAAAATGCGCTACTGAGACTCACGCACGTGAAGGCATACTCACTTGTTTATCCTTGCACCTGTTAAGCTGAGGGTACCTGATAATTATAGCTAGATTATCCAAGAATATTTTAAAGTGGATAGTTCCTGATCAACTCAATATTTTTATTTTTGGTTTTTGTCCACGATTTTTTGAAATACCGCCTGTGTGCGGCGTGTGGGAGCGACAGCGTTCGGCAAAGGAACTCTTGCACAGTTTGAGTTGGAAGTTCCTAACTGTTTGAGGTAACATCAACACCTAAATCAGTGAAAACTGTTGAAATTTGCACTTTTTACTTTCCCGACCCCCCACCAACATGGAAGGGGAAGTATTGTAATCATGCAGAAAAAAGTTTTGAGATTCCACCGAATATATCCGTTTTGAGGTCCCCCAAGACGATTGAGACCATTTTCAGAATGATGTCTGTCTGTCTGTGTGTGTGTGTGTGCGTGCGTGCGTGCGTGCGTGCGTGCGTGCGTGCGTGCGTGCGTGCGTGTGTGTGTGTCTGTCTGTCTGTCTGTCTGTGATCTTCCACGATAACTGCCGAATCGTTGACTGGATTGACTTGAAATTTGGTATACGGACATGGTTGTTTCCTGGAAAGAGCCCATAATTTTTTGGCTGTCATTTGTCAAACAGAAGTGACACTGTCAACAAATGTCAGAAGCTATATCTCACGGAACTTGACTTGCAATATGTCATTTGAAAGCCCCTGAAAAACTAAGTATTGCCCTACCTGTCATCTGTCAAATAATAAAAAATGTCAAAGTTCAAAATTTTACCATTTAATTATTCAAAATCTATCCAACGGATTGAAACCAAAATTGGCAGGGAGCAACACAATAAAAGAGTCAAATTAAGTCTGCAGTTGCAGTTTTCCACCATTCCACAGTCAGGCGTGATAAATTTTTAAAATTTCTCCTGGCCGTTGCCACCTGAGACGGCCTCTCGCTCTGGTTTTGACCAGAACGAGTCGCTTTTGTAGTAGGACTCCACTCAAAAATTTATTCCTGCTCGGGGATCTTTTTTTTTATGGAAAATTGCAACTGATATCATAAGTAGATTGGATTGAGCGTCGTATAGGCCTGTTTTCAAAATCGATACGGTTCCGGTTTTCCGACGGTAATTTTTTCAAAATGAAACTTGCACATTCTGTGAATTTGAAAAAAATGCACTGCAAACTTCGACATGCAGTGAGCCCCACGAAATATTCATTTTAGATGAAGACATGCTGGGAATGGAAGTTGTAAAAAAGATCGAATTAATTTTTGGAGGAAAAACTTTTGAAATCGGACTCACTGTTTTTCCAGTTTCCCTCTCTGGAAAAACTGCAAATTTTTCCAACTTTTTACCCCGTGAACAGATTTTTACCATTTCTTTAAAACAAGAGGTAACTGGTTCTTGAACATTTTCCAACCCTTTTTTTCCAATTTCCCGGGAATTTTCCGGTTGAAAATGTAAAACCGGCCTGGAGTCTCGAGACCGGACTTGAATTATGGAGTTTAAAGTGAAGCCTTAATTTACGATTTTTACAATAATAAGATGATTTTGAATAAGACTCGTGGTTTTCCCTGAAAATTTAACTTTCCCTAACAAAATTATCAATTTCATGGAAAAAATTTTCAATCTTTTTCTCTAATTCCAACTTCCCACCCGAAGGGACGCTTCGAACAAAAATTTACATAGGTTCCTGGATACTAGTCGAGAAAGTTTTGGGGTGACACAACCGATTTTTTTTATTTTGGAAGCGGAAGCTGGAGGTGGCGCCATATCAAAAGTAGCCTATCCTTCCCCATTTTTAGTCAGCTATCCAGATCGCTATATCTTCGGGTTTATGTTTTTCATTTATCTCTCATTTTGGGGGCGGCGTGTGGGAGCGGCAGCGTTCGGCTGAGCAAATGTTGCACAGTTTGTCAGTTTGAGTTAGCAGTTCCTGAATGTTTAAGGAAACACCTCAATCAGTAACAATTGTGAAAGTAGCACTTTTTGTCGTGTGGGGGCAAAATCTGGGGGCGGAGACTAACCAAAAGTAACCTATCCTTTCCTTTTTTTAGTTAGCTATTCATATAGCGAAAAAATTAGATCGCTATGTCTTCAGGTTTATATTTTTCATTTTAAAGTGATTGGGAGCGGTTTTTAGCAATTTTTTCATGTCGGCGGCGCATATTGGAGATGAAATGTTTCTGGGCTTACGTTTATAAGTGGCCAGAGCATTAGGTCTGGGAGAAATTGCAACATCATGTTATTTCAAGTTGATCGGGGACGGTTTTCTTTATGTTGGCGGCGCAATATAGATATTTAATATAGCCTAGCCCAGCTTTGGAAGTGGCAGCTATGTAACAGCGAAAAAATCAGAAAGCTAGGGCATCTAGTTTGCGAGGAGTTCGAGGAACGGACGGACGGACGGACGGACGGACAAAGCGGCTGCTATAGCGATTTTCATCAAGATGGAAAATGCGCTAAAAACTGCAGTGCAAACTTCGACCTGCGATGAGGTCCACGAAATATTCATTTTAGGTGCAGATTTGCTGCGAATCGTAATTGGAGAAATAAGTGGATACATTTTTGAGGGTGGGGGGATTTCTGAAAACTGAAAAAACTGCAAATTTGTAACTTCTTATCCAGTGAACAGATTTCAATAATTTTGTTTAAACAAGAGATGACTGGTTCTTAAGACATCTTCCAACAGTTTCGTTTCCCAATGTTTCGAGAGTTCACTTGAAAATGAAAAACCAGCCTGACTTATTGAGACCGGACTTAAATGACGCAGCTTAAAATAAAACCGTATAACTGGCAGTTTTAGAGGAGCTTGTGGTGTTGTGGTCAGCGCGTTCGACTGCCATGCCAGAGGTCGCGGGTTCGATTTCCGCCGAGGACGGTCGGATTTTCGCCTCAAAAACAAGCTTCTCGATTTAGTTGGAATGCTTGCTAAATGCAAGATGCGCCATGTGTCGCAAAGCATGTATAATACGAACGAGTTAGTGGTCGTTAAAAATACCTACCCTAAAATTTCCGGTATAGTGGAGGAAAGCATTCACCGGCGTCGGTGTTAGGCCTCGTTGCGGAAATAGGCCGACGTTAAGGAGGGAGTTGAATTGGTAAAGTAAGCGTTGCGGTTGCGGAATCAATGCCTGTGGGTTCATGACATCAATTTTTTTTTTTTTAATTTTGGAAATGCTAATGGGCTCAAACTAAAGTACATCCTTGTCACCTTGTAGCTTTCGAAAGCAGAAATATGTACTTTGGTTTGAGCCTATTGGCATTTCCAAAACCCAAAAAAAAGTCGAAAATTTCGAAGTTTGAGAATTTTTTTATGGATTTTGGAAATGCCAATGGGCTTAAACCAAAGTACTTCCTTGTAGCTTTTGAAAGAGACCTGAATGGTAAGATTCTGTCAAGGAATAGGCCCACAAGAATTGATTTCGCAACGCTTGAAACGCTTTATTTTACCAATTCAACTCCGTCCTTAGATGAACGAAAAAAATAATATAATTGGCGCTTGTAAATATGGGGTGATTTGAAAGAGGCTTTGAGGTTCTCCCGGAAAATTTACATTTTCCTCAAAAACTTCTAAATTTTTTGATCAATTGTTAAGGACGGTATTGATAAAATAAGCGTTGTGGAATCAATCCTTGTGGGTTTATTCCTTGACAGATTCTTACCATTTTGGTCTCTCTAGAAAGCTACAAGGATGTACTTTGGTTTGAGCCCATTGGCATTTCCAAAATCCAAAAAAAAATAAAAAATTGGATTATGGAAATGCCAATGGGCTCACACCAAAGTACATCCTTGTAGCTTTCGAAAGAGACCAAAATGGTAAGAATCCGTCAAGGAATTAACCCACAGGAATCGATTTCACAACGCTTATTTCACCAATTCAACACCGTCCTTAAGAAGATGCTGCAAATTTGTTTCAATGCTTCTTCAATTTTGTTATAGGTATAGGTTCCTGCTCCTGGATACTAGTCGGGAAAGTATTGCGGTGCCACAGATGATTTTTTCCATTTTGAAAGCAACCTGAATAAAAAAACTGGTTCTTTATGAGATTTTTGACTTTTTTTTCCCTCAAATAGGTACATCCGGACAGCGCCGGATTATGAAATTTTGCGCCCCGGGTCTAACAACAATTTTCCGCCCCTACCCCTCGATGAATTCAATGAAACACTTATCAACAAAAACGTACGGTCTGATAGCGAAGTGAGCCACATCCAAATTTCAACGTAACAATTGTTAACCCACTTGAAATGCTTTGTAGAATGAGATTTTGCGCCCCTGAATTGCTTAAAAAGCTTGCGCCCCGGGTCTACAGACCCCCTTAGACCCCCCCTAAATCCGGCGCTGCATACGGACTAATAATATTGAAATGAAACAAATCAAGTTGGTACTATGACGTTTGCATCGAGGCTAACGATGAGAGGTCCCGCGGCAGACATGACGATGTTTATTTTTTGTAAGAATTTTTTACAGGGCTTAGTCAGCCCAGTCCCGTCACCGTAAAGAAAATAGAGCGATTTCGCTTCAATCCACAGCTTAGCTAAATTCCCGGTATATCCCGAAGAACACAATTCTCGTTATGGGACACCTCTGTATGCAAATTCGCAAGGCGGCTTCGATACGTTTCTTGTATTTCTTTTTTCCTGTGTTTTATGGAAAAAAGTACTTGGTGAGTCAATGCATCAGCCCATGCATCAGGCATCACTTGCGTAATTTTTGTGTGAATTGTTATCTAACGCAGCGCAGTTCCTTGTCGGTATTGGTGGTGTGAAGATCGGTTGTGTTTTGTGGTATTTATTGTATATTACAAAATGGATTGAGGGATTGTTCAAAAGGTATGTACGTAATATATATATACTGTAGCATGAATAAATATCTCAATTTCTCCCACCCACACTTGCGCAAAGCCAAAGGCTGAAATCTGAATAGCGTAACATTCCACCGGCGTGGTGCATCGTTCGAAATTTGAAATCAATTTTTCAATAATAATAATAATAATAATAATGATTAAAAACTGCATAATTTTCACCGCCATCAAAAATAAAATGTTGCGCTTAATACCATTTTTTAAATTACGATTCATTAGCTAGCGAACTGATTGCATCACGTAAATATTATTATTGATAGATTTACACCCGTATGCAAAAAATATAAGAGCTAGAGTTAAGCTATGAATGTTTATTTTCACTTGAAAGCTCAACTGAGTTATAATCACGATGAATTTAAATAGTCAATAAATAATACAGTTTGAAGTTTGAACCCATTACCGGCACGTAAACTAACCTGTTGCTGATGAGATGAGTGATGACCATCTGATCTGATCAATACATAATGAAGCGTGTCGTCTCAAAAGTGACAATGTGTGAAATATCAAAAACAATCTTGGTTGAATACAATGTTGCATCTTAGTATTTTTTGCTCAGACATCAAATTGGTAATCTTAGAACATGTGGGCAGATTGGAAATTTTCACATTTCCGAAATGAACAGTAATAGTAATATTTATCTACTTTACGTTACTCACCGTCAGTTCCACAAAAGAGATGATCAGCGATCAAGGCTGATTGCAGATTAACTGAACTTTTTTCTACTAAATGCTAGGTGATTAACCACAAAAAATGCCTGAAATCTGTACTTGACCCATCATCTTTCCCTTATTGACAGATAAACCAGCATTTCTATTGATCAGTAGGCTACAAATTGGCAACGAAAATCGCGAATCAACTGATCTCGAATTATCTTTTTTGTGGAACCCAGGGTAATTTATTACATCGAAAGCGGTGCTTTAATGAAGAATATTATTAAACTGTTTTTCAACCAATAGGAACAATCTATTGTCAAGAGAAGGTAGGCGAACTTCATGCGGAGGTGTCATCTGTCAAACGTTTCCTATTTTTAGCAGCCAGAATTTGCAATTTCCGGGTGATTACCAGAGTGACGTAGATAAAATAGTAGAGAGAGAGAAAGAAATTTTATTACCAAAATCACATCTTCCCCAACAACAAGGGTTGCTTCACAACAAAGAATACTCAACAACAATGTATAACAGTAATTATAATAATAATAATAATAATAGTAATAAAACTAATAAATTGTAAAATAAAGTAAAAAGGAAGTAAAGTGGATTATGAACCTTATTACCTACTTGTTATATAAATGATTCCTTGAGATATATATTGATTGTTTTAATACGGATAGAGCTAAAATTTTCAATAATTTTGAAGGTATGCCAAATGTGATACAAAAATCCTTGAAAAGAGAAGTGATGGTACCGCGGGCTCCGACAAGCAATCCGATAACTTTGACATCCTTCAGGCCATATGACATTTTGAAGAATGTTGTTGTTGGTTCATAGATCCTTTGCTTTTCCAAATTAACATTATTAGGCTGATCTTGGTTCAGCTCGAATCTCACGGTGGGATCTATGATCCAACCAACATTTTTCTTTTTGTCAATGGCCAGGATGTCAACCCTACGGGTACTGCCGGAGTCTGCAGTACATACCACCTCTTCATAGACTGTAAGTCCCTTGTCACGCAATGCCTCGGCTATTAGGGTACGTACTGAATGGTGACGATGGTTCCGTAAGAGCTCTCCGAAAGGACAGAATCCAAGGACGTGTGGCAGTGTTTCACGGGTGAAATTCTCGGCATCGGAACAGTGCCGACACCGGGTGCCGTCCTTGGATCTACCTGGGAGAGCTCTTACAGGAGCAACGTCACCAATCATTTTTATAGCGTCTTTCAGTTCGGAAGAAGAGAGGCCCTTGTTGTCTACGATATTGTTTGCCAGGGGGAATTCTTTAAATAGAACTGCCCCTCTTCCTTTGTAAGATGAAGTCGACCATTGATCGAATTCTCTATTTTGAAGCAAGGATCCTATTGATTTTACAGCCATATTATTGAATTCGTCATCCGGCAAATCCAGTTTCTCAAGGCAGATGTTTTTTTTCTTTTTGAAGGTCTCTCACTTTCAAAATGAAATCGTTGCCGGTTTTCTCCAATCTGATGCAGATGTTCAGGTGTTGTAGAAAAGCTTCCCAGCTTGCACGAAATAGTTGAAGTCCTTTCTTATTCTTTGGAGCATATATCAGCGAGTTTGGCAGATCAGAAGGTAGATCGAGGATTTCCTTCAATGAACATCGGATCATCTTATCAATGTCATTAAGAAATTCTTTGGTCAAAGATAATAACGGAGCCCATTGGAAGTTGTAGGTCATAGTAGGCCATATGTGATGGTTTAGGATGATCAGTTTCTGCCGATCCTTGAGATGAGGATGAGTGGTTACTATTTCTAATTTGGTTCCCAATTTAGCAATAACTTCGGATGGATTATAAGTAATTCCGTTACTGAATGTAACGCCCAGGTATTTGATGGCTTCATTGCTGCCAATCGATTTTATTTTGGTCCCGTTCACTATAATTTCTTCTTCTACTAAATTCCGTTTAATCACGTTTATAATTTTTGTCTTACTATGGTTCAAATTCAGACCAATCTCTTCGAAGAGTTCAATCGCCGATCCATATAACATTGACGCTGTCTGTTTAGTTTTTCCAATAAGAACCGTGTCGTCGGCGAATCCTAAGACACTCACTGGTTTAAGATTACTGGCAATTACTTGTTCAATAAGACGTATTGTCACACTCCTTTCTTCGGTACACTCCTCGCAAGCTCGTCGTGCCCGAAAACCAGTCGTGTGACAATATTATGTCTTATGAAATTCGTACTATTGAAGTTTAAAAATGGAAAAGGTGGACTTGATGGGTCTTGGGTTTAAGGACGGAGTTGAATTGGTGAAATAAGCGTTGTGAAATCAATCCCTGTGGGTTTATTCCTTGACGGATTCTTACCATTTTGGTCTCTTTCGAAAGCTACAAGGATGTACTTTAGTTTGAGCCCATTGGCATTTCCAAAATCCAAAAATAGTTTCCACAGGGATTGATTTCGCAACGCTTATTTTACCAATTCAACTCCGTCATTAACCTTTAACATACTGAGGGTCTCGCGTCAACGTAAAGCACTAAGAGGGGTCAATCAGTGACCCCACTCTAATAACAGGTTCTTTTAGTAAATAAACATCAAATGAAGACTTAAATAGGTTTCTTGAAACCTCATTGGAAATATAAACGTATATTGAAGTTTAAAAAAATACAATACAAATTCTCACCTTACATTAGAAAAAATTTCAAAAAAAATTAAGTGACAAGTTTATTCGTCATTTGTGCAATTTTCGGTGCATCTGTTGATCTTCTCAACTTGTCGATGTCTAGAGCAAATGAATTTCCCACACTTAGAGCACCTAAGGGAACTTTTAGTGTCGTCTTTTCTGACACAAATATGACACCTCCCTCGTTTTCGGTCAACAGCTGCTGGTATTGGTGGAGTTTCCTCGTTCTTGTGAACCCCACATGCATTCAGAGCCCTCATGACTGGTTTTTGTAACTTTGGAGTGTTGTTAACCCTTCTTTGCATATTGGGCAATGCTAGTCCTCTTCCCAAATCCAACAGAAACTGTCGTCTTGCCCTCATTTTGCCACCATTCCAGTTTGGATTTTGATGAATCCATATAACATAGCTGTTTAGCGTTGCTATGTCTAGAATATTCATGAACAGTCTAAAAGGCCATCTGCATGTTCTCCTAGAGCACGTATACTCTCTTGTCAATTTGTCAGCACTGTCTACGGCACCTTTCGTCGAATTATAGTCCAAAATCATTGTCGGTTTCTTGTCTTCTTTGTCACTTATTTCACCATCCAAATGTTGGGTTGAAAGAACGTGAACCATTTTATTTTTCTTAGGCATGTAAGATACCATAGTCACATCTTTTTCATAATAAGCAAATCGAGAAGAAAATACATCCCGTCCGGTAGTTGAACACAGCTCAGAAGGTGTGTCAGGCTTGTTCTTCCGAACAGTTCCCAAAGGAGTGATTTTCTTTGTCAAAAGAAATTCGGCCAACTCCAGTGACGTGAAAAAATTATCGGTTGTGACACCCCTGCCAGAATTATATACTGGCTCCAAGAGCTCGCGTACGACCCGCATTCCTTGGTTTTTCTCAGGCTTATTACCTTCAAGTTTTCCAGTATACACCTGCAGATTATGTAGATATGAAGTCTTGACATCGGCAGAAGCCCAGATTTTTATGCCGTACTTTGCTGGTTTTGACTTGATATATTGCCTGAATGGACATTTTCCACGAAAAGCTACCAACTGCTCATCAATTGTCAGATTTTCGTATGGACAGAATGATTCTCGGCAATTTGTAACAAAAATATCCCATATTTCTCGCAAGGCTGCTAGCTTATCACGCTCCCTCCGTTCTGGACGCGTCAGCTTGTCATCAAATCTAAGGAACCGATTAATTTGAACGAATCTATCTCTTGACATCCCAGCTGTGAAAATCGGTCTTCTATAGGGCTCGCTTGTTGACCATAGCTCAGAAACGGATTCTTTTCGGCAATGTAAGGCTCCACCGGATATCAGAAGTCCAATGAAAGCTTGAAGTTCAATTTTGTCCACTGGTTTCCAAATTTTAGTTTTATCAGGATGACGATCATTCCAAATGGTCACTACCCGTTCGGCCTCCTCATTCGTGTGGATCAGTATAGTCTCCAGGATATTGTTAGAGACAAACAGTGCAAAGCAGTCTACGATTGATGTCACATTTTGGGCAATATTGGTAGGACCGGGATTACCTGTCACAATATTTCGTTGTGGACGACGACTTAATTTAGGGGGAATGGTGCTCCATAATTTGCCTATAAATAATAAGGAATGTGCTCACTTACTACTGACGCACCTTTTTCAATTTTACAATTTACCTGACTTCGACTTATACATAGTTGAACCATCTGCTTCGTTGTCCGAGTCTGATTGACTTCCATCAAGTTCGCTATCATCCTCTTCAGAAAAGACATCAAGATTGTCCTCAACCTCTGAAGTGTCACTTTCAGGTAAAATTTCAGTTGGATCTATATCATCAATGTCACCTATACTCTCATGGTCACTATCGTCTTCGTATAACAATTTTTCCAATTCCGCATCAGATAAAGCCCTGCGAGCCATTTGGGAATATCTACATATAAGACTGACGACCAGCTTAGTACCAACTAAAAACTTACTAAATTGTGTTTTTCTGAGAATTTCCAAGTGATACTCTCGTCAACAAGCGCGCGCAAGCGCGTTCAGCCAGTGTGTTTACTAAAACACAACGTACTAAGAGGGGTAGATTAGTGACCCCAGCCTATAAATCAATTATTTTCTCTGTAAGGTTTTTCCAGAAATGACACGTAAGCAGATTATAATGGAAGGGAAGATGGAAGAGACAAATAGATAAAATTTCAGCACCGGCAAAAAACAAATAAGAAAAATATTAACAAAAATGTACATCTGGGGTCACTCAGTGACCCCTCTTAGTATGTTAAAGGTTAATGGAGAGAACGATGGTGTGAAGAGATTTGGGAGATGTGATATACCGTGTTTTTTTTATGGGATATATAAATTTGAAATTTTTATGGGGTATTTAAGACCTTTTTGCTATTTTTTGCGTTGATCATGAAGCTTCTCTTATTTTCGGAAGTAACCGGAAGTGACATCAACTTTTGATTTTCAAATGGAACAGCTTGTATATTTTTTGACATTCGGATAGTTTTTTTTTATTGACACAGTGATGGTCTTGAAAATTCTCTGTGATGAAAAATGACGATTTCATAGCGGATTGAATACAACAGAAATTTATGTCATGTCAAGAAGCGTTGTCGGTTGAAATCGACATAAACAATGAACAAACTTTCAACTTCAGATTTTTATTTGTGGTCGTAGCCACCTCTGGTACCAATAATTTGATAAATTTCTGTTATATTCAATCCGCTATAAAATCGTCATTTTTCATCATAGAGAATTTTCAAGACCACCACTGTGTCAATAAAAAAAATCTATCCGAATATAAAAAAATATACAGGTGTTCCATTCGAAAATCAGAAGTTGATGTCACTTCCGGAAGTGAAAGTTGCTTCATGAGCAACGCGAAAAATAGCAAAAGTGGTCTCAAATAACCCGTAAAAATTTCAAATCTATATATCCCATAGAAAAAAAGTTATGGGCTGGTGCGGTTTCCGAAAAAAGCGAGATATAAACCACCTCCGACGAGGTCTCTCGGTGGCACTATAAATAAACGAAAAAAAAATGAAATAAACGGCTGGAGATTGCTTAGTCTACCATGATTGCATAGCATCGGGCGATTGTCACTTTTCCTACAAAAGTTTTTACTTAATTTGGTCCAATTTGATAACAAGCTTATTCATATCATTAGGTGCCAACCGTACCAACAAAAATACAAATACAAACATAATTGAAGAAAATACCTCTGTGTAAAGGTGCACAGTAAAAAATTTGCGATAAGAGACAGACTCTACGTTTAATGCACTCGCTGAAGGGGGGGTCCTGTGTCCATTTTTATGTCCAGAAAATCACCCAAGTGAATCATGTTCGCGAGATGGTCCTTATCAATAATGACCAGGGTGCCAGGCCCGCAGAGTGGGCGTAACCTTGGAAAATGCCATATTCTGGCATTTTCCAAAATGGCGGACGCGCGTTTGACATGTATCTCTTTATGGACCAGTATCTCGGTAACGGCGCACCCAATCAACTTCGAACCTATTATAAGAAATATTCTGCAGAAAGAAACAAACCACTTTGTTCCTATAAAAACTTTTGTCAAATGAACCATAACGGCGTTATAAATTATTTTCCGCAGCCGATGTCTAAATTTACGCATTGAATAGACAGAAAAAGGCCCGTATCGTAGAAATGGTGCATTTTTTGGCAATTGTTGTTGTGAAAAGAATTGTTCGGTATGGTGTCAAGAACAAAAATGATCATGTGATAAATTGTCCCCAGGTTCGCCAATTTCAAGATAACGACGGATTTCCAACCTCATGTTGTTTGTTGAAGGGTTAACTGAATTTTTTAATTTCAGAAATAAGTTTTTTTTTTAATGCAAAATAACCTTTTAACACAGACTTTATATACAAAAGTCAATAATAATAATGAATAATAAATACAGTTTGGTACATTATTGATATCAACAGACAATTAAAGATATGGATAATAAAAAAACTAAAAAAAAACTCATAACAACACTGGATGATGGCATATAAATATGAAGTAGCCCAAAAGGCGATTTAGCTCGTCCCAAATCTATTACGGCAATCTACCGATAGCACACTCTTGCATTTGCAAAAGGAGCAGCATTGAATTCCGGCATCAACACACCCGCAGCTTTTCTTCGCACATTTCATACACCTGCAACCCTCAACAAGTCCAGCAGGATAGAACTGGAAATAGGTCTTAGGCATGAGGTCTTCACCCAGGCAATTGATTTGGAGATGGATTGTACAGAAAAAAGATCTGAGAATATGTTGTTGTGCAACTCTAGTGGTGGGTGGTAGTTCTTCCAGAGATTTGTTTTTGCCATGGCAGTACATCAGTATATCGTAGTTCATCCATATTTTTACTACCAGTTCCTCATTTCAGGACGTTCACTAAAAGTCGCTCGGCTTGTAAAATAGTTTCTTCTTGAGCATATGCCCTTCTTCCGAAATTCTCCAGATGTTCAACTGGATAACTCTTTACGGCTGCGTTTTTTGACCCAAATACTTGTAGGTATATCCATACACTTTCTTTTCTCAGTAGGATCACTTTTTGGAGCAAAAATAAAGTGACAAGCTGGGGGGCTACGACTACGGCTGATGGCACCTGGAAAGTTTGGGAGCTAAACTATTAGCGGCCATCGGCCGTTTGCTCCCAGCACTCCAGCTTGTCACTTTATTTTTGCTCCAAAAAGTCATTCTACTGAAAATAGAAAGTGTATGGGATATAGTCGCAACCTGTCGTGAGATATGCCAACTCCAGATAGAACAGCTTCGACATGATCAAAATTGTCAAAAGCAGCTGTTGTGTACATATCAGGGGCAAAATGACTGGGCAAAGGTACACTATCGCTTGAACTGATGATGTAAGATGCCAACTTTGAACGATAGCGAAGAACTTCGTCATAGGTAACTTGAACTTATACTGACTCCAACGTGATTTACTCTTGATTAGAGTGCTGTTTTACATGCACCGTGCACAGCAACTCCATTTATGATATGAAGTGGAGTTTTTGTCTTCCCATTATTAACTATGTAGAACATCATCTGAATTAAGCTATACATCTTCAGACTTTTAAAAGACGCTTCTTTTCCTTTTAAGCCATGACATGATTCAAAGTAGGTGGTAAATTTAAATGGTCTAAATGGACATCAAGTAGCTCCGAGATGAAAGTAAGAATAGGTTCTGGTATTTGCACATTTTCCCAAGATGACTTCAAGTTCTGCTCATCACAAAATCTGTCGTCAAAATCAAAATCGAGTTCCATAACCGATTCTCTCAAAAACTGTGCACAATCTTTTATTCTATCTGTTGATCTGAGTGTGTCAGCAACGTCTGCAGTAGACACAGATGCCGCAAAGATCATTTCAGATTTATTTGCTTCGTTTGGATGAGAAAATCTGATGTCATCCCCAAAATATTTGTGGTACTTGAGTTCTGGTTAGAAACAATTATTTCATCTTCGAATTGTCGATCATACCGAAGATATTAATTTGTCATGCAGGAAGAATGATAATAGAGGTCAGCCGCAAATACACTACTCACATCTGTCAGATTAGCAACTCTTGTGTATACTTCGTCTCCAAAGTAATTTGTTGCCTCCAAAAGTTTGGAGGCTCTTTTATTCTCAGATTCTCACATATTCTGAATTTCTCTCCTTCACCAGCATATTTCACCTGCCCACATATAACGCATACCTATGTTGAAAAGGGGATCATTTTTTGACTTGGTAGATTTCGAGCAGCTACATTTGATCGCGTTGTGCACTGGTGAGTTAAGCTGATGGGTTCCCAGATGCAAATATTTGGACAGAAAATGCAATTTTGTATGTCAAATTTTGAATTCGAGGGCTCTGATATTGGCCATATGATGAGGACTTTGACATAAAATTTCGCATTTTCTGTCCGAATTTCGCATCTGGGAACCCCAGCTTTAGGCTACAGCCGGCGGTACGATTGTGCTCGACGTCATCTCCTTCGATTTTCTTTCGTTTTGCGATAGAAAGTCTCTCAAGCTTGGATTTATTTGTGTAATTTTTATAACAATTATTGGTCATGTCCTATGATACACAATCTCAAAGAAACAGGTAAACCCACAGTAAGAGATCATCAGGTCAATAACTACAATAAGCATCCAGTGTTGTTTTAACAATAATAGGTAGGTACTTTTCATCCTCGTTTTCATCCTTTTTTTATTTTTATTATCAATATTCTTGATTGTTTTCATGATATCATATTAATGTATTATCAGTATTATTGTTCTCCACTTTGGTACCTAAAGAATGTATTGAATAGTTCTTTGCATTAAAACAATTATATACTTGACGTTGGAAAATTAAGTTACCCTTTCAACGATGGGGGTAATAATAGGGTTGGAAATCCGTCGTTGTCTTGAAAATGGTGACTCTGGAGACAATTCATCAGAGAATCATTTTTGTTCCTTATACCATACCAAACAATTCTTTGCTTCACAACAATTGCCAAAAAAATGCACCATTCCTACGATATGGGCCTTTTTCTGTCTATTCAATGCGTAAATCTAGACATCGGCTGCCGAAAATAATTTATAACGCCGCTATGGTTTATTTGACAGAATTTTTTATTGGAACAAATTGGTTTGTTCCTTTCTGCAAAATATTTCTTGTGATAGGTTCAAAGTCGATTGGGTGCGCCGTTACCGAGATACTGGTCCATAAAGAGATACATGTCAAACGCGCGTCCGCCATTTTGGAAAATGCGGGAAAATGGCATTTTCCGAGGTTACGCCCACTCTGCGGGCCTGGCACCCTGGTCATTATTGATGAGGACCATCTCGCGGACATGATGCACTTGGGTGATTTTCTGGACAAAAAAATGGACACAGGACCCCCCTTCAGCGAGTGGACTATTAGTGCTCGTTGAATGATTTGGTTCAACTCGTTGTGTCTTGATAACCTTCCTTTGCATTTAATGCACGAAAGACCGTGGAATCCAGATTCGTCAACTTGTGCTCCACAGTGACAGACATGTTGCTGGTATAGTTGACATCCTAGGCGTAATCCAATACAACATTGAAACACTTGGTCGTCTATCAAAGTACCGATATGTTTTGATGGGATCGCTTGTAACCATCCGCCAGACTCCGAACATGATAAGGCCAAGTGTCGAGCTTTATCTTCGGTTGTTTCTGGTATTAGTTCAGTTTCCACAATTTTTTTCATATTTATATCGTCCCAACTTTTTTGAATGTCCATGATTGCAGGGATGGTGGTATTCCTTGACGACCATTTTTCCAAACTCTCTTGTTGTGGTGAACACAAACTTCATTATCCTTAATGGGGAGAAGAGTAGACACAAGATCGTGTGCACCAAATACAGAGCTTAGAAATGCTGGCAAGGCAATGTCAGCCATTTTTCGTATCCCTAAACCACTTAACCCTTTCAATACTGCAGGGATATATTCGTCCCAAAGAAAATTTGAAAATTACTGTACTTGAACTTGTTGCTTGAAATAACACGGGGACGGGATTATTCAGTATCTGTATGCCTTGGCACGGGATATCAGTCACAAAAACTCCATCAATGCGACGTCGCATAACCCAATGTCAGCTGTTCCTCCGCCTGTGCACGCTAGGATTTGAGCAAGACCAGTCGAGTAACCGATTTTCTCCAGTTTTTGTGAAAGTTCACCTCTGTTTTTATGTCAGTTTGTGTGTATTGTCTGTAACTACACATCCCAGATATCAGATAGGTATCTCTCCGATATTTTGTAACAGTTCTATGTCCAAAATTCACGGTGGGACAAAAATGTCCCTGCAGTAATATGGCGGGGGACAATTTCGTCCCAACAGTAATCAAACCTCAAGGTGAGGTTTTTGACTATTTTGACTATTTTTGACTATTTTCGAGCGTAAACAGGCCGCTTTGACCTAAGGAATTGCAGGAATTGACTGAAGGCCTAAATCTGACATCGCGGACGATCCCTGTTATGACAGTCATCATATCAGACATCATGACATATATGACATCAGGAAGTCCCGTGTCATTTTTTTCTGTTTTTTGTTTAGTGTGTTCTGTCACTGGTTGCTGTATTGTGATTATGTTTTTGCTTGCACTGTCCAGTAGATAAGCAGAGCTGATTCTGATGAGCAAATAAGCAGATTCTAACAAAGCGAATTCTCAGCAAAGCAGGTTCTGAGCAAAACGGATTCTAACAAAGCGAATACTTACAAAACGGATTCTGCGCAAAGCGGATTCTGAGCAGAGCAAACTCAGCAAAGCGAATTCTGGTACAAAGCAGATTCTGAGCAAAGCGGACTTTTAGCAAAGTGGATTTTGGTACAAAGCAGATTCTGAGCATAGCGGATTCTAACAAATAAGCGGATTCTGATAGAAGCGGATTCTAACGAAGCGGATTCTGATAGACGCGGATTCTGATAGAAGCAGATTCTGAGCGAAGCGGACTCTTAGCAAGGCAAATTCTATGCAAAGCTTATTCTGGCAAAACGGATTCTAAGCAAAGCGCTTGTTTTACGCCATATCATACCTGGAACCTGGTGGAATCCAGTGGGAGTTTGAGGTTACTCTATCTGAGCAACGATGCATTATCAAACTTTGAATCAGCTTGTCAAGTCAATCATTTTTGATGGTTTTTTGCTTATTTTAGTTCTATGTCTCGGAACATATCTGAATTTAGTTTCAAGCCGAAAATTTCTTCAATGTTTTTGTCTGATTTAGTCGGGTCTAGTCCTAAGCTCATCATTTTTTCCTATATGTTTGACTGTTTAGTTCTTGGTTTAGATTTTTTCAATATTTTCAACATCATCAGCCTGTAATATTTTGGTCTTATCTTCAATTTCTGACAATTACCATTTTTGAAAATAATGGAATTTCCTCACTGTTGGGATAGATATATCCCACTGCATATCACTGCAGGGATAAATTTGTCCCAAGAACTTTTTCCAAAAATTAGTAAATTCAAAAATCTCAAAGTCGGTCAAGTAACTATTATTAGGCTAAAAACCAGATGGACACAAAAAAATAAGTTCCAACTCAATTTCCGAAAAGTCGTATTGAAAGGGTTAAAGCAACCGGTAATGTGGATTGTTTCCATTGCATGTCGGTCAAATTTGAGTTCATAATTGAATTAAGTGTATATTTCAGATGAATATCCATATAATTAAGTAAATTTTCACATTTCCGTAATGCACAGGTACGAAGAGAATATATCATTTTTGGAATGTATATGCAGTTTTTCAAAAAGTAGTAGGCGATATGTGAGTTAATTTTTTCCAACCGAGATGTAAAAAGTTTCAGTTGGTCCATACTTTTTTGAAAATGGGATTCATAACATTCTTCGAAAATCGGCGAACCTAGTATTTCTAATCTATCTTTCGGAACTATTTTTATGCCAGGGCAAATATTTTCAAATTTAGTCACCATGTTTTGATCAGTTACAGTAGAGCAGAAATAAACTTCACATTTGTTTGTATTGACTTTCAAACCAATGTTTTTTGCCATATTGATAATTTGGTTAAATTCTTTTAGTACAGTATCCGGTTGATCTGCGATTGTTGCGTCGTCCAAATACCATATGTTCATCTCTGATTGTAGTGAATCCACAATAGGCTTTATTGTCAAACTAAATAGTAGTGGTCTGCAATGGTACCCTACTTTTTTTTTATTTTTTTTTTCTGAGAAAAATGTCATTCTTGATACATCTGTGAAAAATGAAAGAAAAAGCTCGCAATTTTTTGAAATGTCAATTTTTCAATTATCTAAAATTGCAACACATATAATTTGGATGTTTCTTGTCGAAACAAGAAGCCATTACAACCGAATTTCTTGGAATTTCATGCTGGATGTTACTAAACAAATTGTACCTGTTAACAACTCACCCCCACTCCCGTACAAGCCCCGCTATGGTTTTTTTTTATGTGATTATACATTTTTTATTTGGCTTCAAAAAATCGAAAATTTTGCATGCCAGCGGGTTCAAACCGAATTTTTTGAGCATTTTTCATGAATGTGCAAGACATTGAAGTATTTTACTTCCCTACTTTCAGTTAAGATTAGCTTTCCTTTTACATACTTGATCGTAATAATATTTGATTTTTTTCAAGCCAATTAAAAAGAATATTCAGCTTGACAAATAAAAACTGTCTAAACCAATTTTTTTATCAACTAAACTGAATTGTACCTTTCTTTCACATGAGCATTTAACATGCTCACATTGAAAAAAAAAAAAACTAAAAACCATAGCGGGGCTTGTACGGGAGTGGGGTTGAGTTGTTGACAGGTACAATTTGTTTAGTAACATCCAGCATGAAGTTCCAAGCAATTCGGTTGTAATATCGTCTCGTTTTGACAAAAAAAGTCAAAAAACATCGAAATTGAATGTGTTGCAATTTTATATAGTTGATCTTTCGAAAAAATGTGAACTTTTTCTTTCATTTTTCACAGATGTATCAAGATTGACATCTTTTTTCAGAAAAAAAATTAAAAAGGTAGGGTGCCACTTGAAAAAAAAAATCAGGGTTGCTAGGGGTGGAAGAATTGATCCGCTCTATTCCTACTTGTGCGTACCGATGTCCCCCTTGTTACTTAATTGACACTGTGAAATTTGAAATCTGTATCTTGAAAATTAGAGAGATTATCGCAACTGTAAGTTTTCGCGCTGACACCCGGTACTTGCATTTTGCATTACAAGTAGTTATTTCACGACCCAAGTTAAGTTACATCATTCTTGTATCTCTTAGTTTCCGCATCCTAGAACTAAAAATAACTACGTTAGATTCATAATTTTGTGTGTATCCTTTGCCGCTCGTCCACCTTGAAATTGTGTGATTTGCTGCTTGTTAACAACAACTTTTTTAGGATTGAAAACTACCATATCTGGCTCAATTTTACTGAATCGCTTATCATTGAAAGAAATTAATTATAATAATAATAAAAAATTTCTATTATCATTATCTAACGACGCCGACGGGGCGAAATTCAGTTTGGGGTCGAGAACTCCAGCTGTTCTTCCATTAAACTCCTGAATCCTGATACCTCTACATTACTATTAGTACTACTACATACTACTAAGAATAATAATTTCTTAAGATCTCCAGGATCTCATCAATTTTTTTTTTTCAAAATGGTAAAACTTTGGATTGTCTCAACCGATTCCGATTTTGTCTTCAGATATGTTGTTCAGATACATCTTCTAGCAATCTACTCCGTTGAAGAGACTTTATTATTTACTGCAATTACATTCGTTACAGGGTGGAATGTAAAGCACTGCAAAATTGTGCCTCGTTCAATAGATCCCCGTTTTCGTGAACTTTTTTTTCCTTCAAATTCTAATGATATAATCATGAAGCCTGAGGTCCTATCTCGAAATGGTTTTTGAATATTCCAAATCAGAAGTCCAACAATGAGGATATGATTTTGTCTCGTAAAAGTTGCATTTTAGTCATTTCGGTTGGCAATAAAGCCGCATTTTTGATAATAAGAACCTGTAATTTTGCATGCTTGTTGCTTGAATACTCAAAAACTGCTGGGCCCTCCAGAACCTCTATTCAACTTTACCGGTTCGCGTTCTCGAACGGAAAAGAAAATATCGTGAACGCGCACAAAAATTGTTTCCCGATTTCGACGAATAATTTTATTCCGATAAGGTCCATCTAATTATTTAGACCATCGATTTATTCAGACAATTTCCAGATCAAAGTCTGTCTGCCTGTCTGTATGTCTTTCTCTGTGTAATCCTCCATTATAACTCCCGAACGGTATATCAAATTGAGCTGAGATTTGGAATGCAGGCACGGTTTAGACGTCTAATGAACCTGAGAGATTTTGGTTGAAATCCGTCATCAGATGGCGCACACGCGCACATATTGCATCGTATCAATATTGTAGTTTTTGACGTATACGGACCTCAAAATGAATATGTAGATGCTTTGTTGATCCAGAAACACAATCTGGAATTTTAGTTTGAATATGTTTTGGAAATATAACCTCAATTTCTTATTTTTCAAAGATGTCTAAATTGCAACTTTAATAAAAAAAAATCATATCATCATTGTTGATCTAGAAAATTCAAAAACTGTTTCGAGATGGGACTTCAAGCTTCATGACTGTATCATTAGAGTTGAAAAAAAAATTGTTCACAAAAACGGGGATCTATTGAACCAAACACAATTTTGTAATGCTTTACATTCCATCCTGTAACGAATGGATTCGAAACTACTCAAAAAATTTCGCCATTAGAGTAGATTGCTGGAAGATGTATCTAAACAACCGTGAAGACAAAATCGGAATCGGTTGAGACAGTCCAAAGTTATACCATTTTGAAAAGGGGCAACATTTTCGATACCAACATTCCAAAGGTTGAGCAGTTGATTTAAAATTTATTCAATGGACTGAGATCAAATTTGGCAGAAAGCAACACAACAAAAGAGTCAAATTAAGTCTGTAGTTGCAGTTTTTCACAATCTTCCAGTCGGGCGTTATGAATTTTTAAAATTTCTCCTAACCGTTGCCACCCGAGAGGTCTTCGCCCGTGTTTTGACCAGGGGCCCTATTTTCGGTACACGTGATCTGTTCCCCGGCAATCACCGGGGAACGCCGGTGAAGTGATCAGTTCCCCGGTTCTAAAAGTGGTATTTTCGTGACCACTTTTCGGCTATACTCGTACATGTCCGTGTAATGTCGAAGCTTGGCTGTCAGCTGTGAGATTTGAAATCGAATTGTAGTTTTTCGAAACCTACCTACTTTTGCTATTTATTAACATGGAATCTGTCGGCCCAAGCTTCAAGAGGCTACGATTGGATGCTATTTCCGAAACTCAAAAAGAAAAACTGACCGAACTCATGGCCAAGAACCCCATTATATCCTTGTCAACTTGCTACGGTCAGCCGGCTTCCTTCCCCGGGTACTGGGATAAATGGCGTGACTAGTTCTGTGATGTGCCGGGCCTTCACAAGTCACACTGAAGTCTTTTAATTGTCACGCGAAAATACTGCACAAACTGCACTTCTATGTCCACAAATCGTTTGCCGGGTTGGCGCGCATCTTCTTTGGCCGCTTCCAAGTCCGCGATTACATGGACCGCCAATGCCGCGTTCAATGGATCCATTTTTTCCAAATTATTCAAAGAAACTTTCGAAAAATTGGAGATTGGAACGTAAAATTGAAATTTTTTAAAGGACGCCGTTGTAATTCCAATTGTCAAAACTATATCTGTCATTTGGCGGTTGTTTTAGTTATATTTTTGGTGCATTCAGCGTTGCCAACCTATGAACAATGTGCTTTTTTTACTTTTTTTTCGTGATTTTCAATTTAGAGACTCTTGGCAGTCCTGTGCTTTGATTGACATAAGCAGGGAATGAGCTGTTCTCACGGTAGCTCCTAGGAGAACGGGCGTGATCACGCGTGAATGTACCTGAAAATGCCGCTTCCCCTGATTTTGAGGGAAGAGTTCCTATAGGAACAGTTCACATGTGCACGGAAAATAGGGCCCCTGGTTGCTTAGCAACTTCGCATAGGAACAGATCACACGTTTCCCGAAAACAGGGCCCCAGGACGACTTGCTTTTGATGCAGGACTCCACCAATAAATGAAGATTGGATTGGGCGTCGTGTAGAATCGTTTTTCAAAGTCGACACGGTTCCGGTTTTCCGACAGTAATTTTTCCAAAATGAAATTTGCACGTTCCGTGAATTTTAAAAAACTGCAGAGCAAACTTTGACATGCGGTGAGCTCCACGAAATATTTACTTTGGGTGCAGAAATGCTGTGAATGAAGTTGGAGAAAAACTCGAATGTATTTTTGGAGGAAAATTTTTCGAAATCGGACCCACGCATTGTGAAACGAGAGTGGTCGTGTGGTTGGACATCGCGTTCTAGTAATTCAAAGGTAGTGGGTTTAATCCCCGCCGGGACCGTCACATTTCTTTGTGTTTTTACTAACGTCTCACATATTTTTCATAAATCTACGTCCATATATTTTGAGTGCATACTATAGTCTTTTATTTTCTTTGATTTTCATGCAATTACCATCAAGCATAGAGATGTGTTACATACAAAAGATAGCCCTGAAGAAATGTCAAAAAACTCAAGCTCCGCACTTTTCCGCACAATAAATGTATGCACCATTTAAATCTGGAAGACTTGTTCTTTATAATAACGTGGCACATCGTACCTACTTTCCGGGGCAACTTGAGACAATCCTGCAATTGATTGTTGAAGTACCTACTTAATCATTGCAGAAAAAAAATCTGAATAAAATAACTGTCGTCAAGAGGCCAAGCACGGACCATAAACTTTGTGATTGAAGCATTAGTTTGAGACATGTGTGGTACAACCCGCTAGACCAGTCGAGATCGGAGCAACCAGCGTCAAAGATGCAGTAACCTCTTTGGTTTCTTAACCAAACCCAAACTTGATGGGTCTACTTCAACAATCAATTGCAGAATTCACCTATTCTATTTGCTAGAGTGAAAGGGTCTTATGCTCACTTTCGATGAGATGGAAAGAAATGCCTACAGCAAGCGCGCGCATACTGCACCGTGGTCAGCCGCCTCTCCGCTTTTTTCCTCTCAAAAAAACCCAAACAAAAGACAAAATTCTGTTGGCCCGTTTGTGTTTTCATACGGCAAGAACGTATGCAACATTTAGGGCCCATTTCTGTTTCAATTTTACCAGTTTGCCATGCTGCTGATGCACGAAATTCAAGGTTATGTTTATAAAATGTCACTTCCACTTCACTTCTGGCTGAGGTGATTTTGTAATTTCGTCATAAGATTATGTTGTTACAACATTATGTAGCCTCTGTTGTGCTGGCTATAACATAATGTTGTCGTCTGGCTGCTGCATCTTTGCTGCAAGTGTCCATATATCACATTCGGCGGTGATGATGCAAGTCCTTCCTTGCGGTATGATATGAACACTCACAACACTCTGAATTGAAAAATGGAAGGATTGCTCTACCCTGGGTATATGTGGTTGCCTCGTAATGGGAACTGCAGATTACCTAGCAAAATGCTAATATGTGCCGCTCCTAAAAAGTACAAAAATATTGCCAATATTTTCTATTACGAGCTTCAACTTTGACTACTGTTTGACTCCTACTCAAATGATATTGATGCGACTATATTGATGCGAACATTTGGAACAGTAGATGTGTTGGAAATTTGTTTTCCAGTCGGGCTTGTTAGGACGATTAGAGCATGAAATTACCATGCAAGGTCCTTCTGCAGTGTGGGAGTAAAGAGCAAATTGCTTTTCTAAGCAAATCTCTTTCTGATTTGGCATAACCTTGAAAACATATGTCAAAACACAACACACAGACAGGGCACGGTGCAACGTGCGCGTACGCATCTTTCTATGACGTCAGAGGGGGCGTGTAAATAGGAATGGTGGATTGCCTCAAGTTGGCCCGGAAAATACGGTGTGCCACGTTAAGAAGCAAGTCTACCAAATTAAAATGGTGCATATACATTATGGTACGGAGAATTGCGGAACTCGAGTTTTGTGGCACTTCTTCAGGGCTATCTTTTGTGTGTAACATCTCTATGCTTGCAGGTAATTTCATGAAAATCAAAGAAAACAAAAGGCTATAGTATGTACTCAAAAATGTGACGGTCCCAGCGGTGATTGAACCCACGACCCTAGGATTACTAAAATGCGATCTCCAACCACACGACCACTCTCCTTCCACAGTGCCACGGTTGCAGAGTTTTCCTCTCTGGAAAAACTGCAAATTTTCCAACATTTTATCCCGTGAACAGATTTTCACCATTTCTTTTAAAGAAGAGGTAACTGGTTTTTGATCATTTTCCTACAATTTTTCCCAATTTCCCGGGAATTTTTCCTGTTGAAAATGTGAAACCGGCCTGGGTTATCGAGACCAGACTTGAATGATGGAGCTTAAAGTGAAGTCCTAATCGACGATTCTCTTACAATAAGATAATTTGGAAAAAGATTTGAGGTTTCCCAGAAAATTAAAATTTTCCTGACAAAATTTTAACTTTCCTGGGAATTATATTCAATTTTTCTCTCTAATTCCAACTTCCCAGCCGAATGGACGTTCCGAACGAAAATTTCCACAGGTTCCTGGGGTACTAGTCGGGAAAGTTTTGGGGTGACACAACCGATTTTTTTATGTGAATTTAGCCATATTCGTCAAACATTCAATTATTGTGAATAAACCAGCAAGCAACAATAGATAGATACCTACCTTTACTTTACTAGGTACTACGTATGTCGCCAGACGACTAAAGTAGGTAGGTGCCTATGCAAGAGAAAACTTTGAATTACTTGAATTTATCAAGAAGCACAGATCAGTTACAAACACACCCCCAAAAATTTCGAAATAGTTGTCAAAGATTGCAGTGCAAGGTATAATGGGTGATGGGTGGATGATTGCTAAATTGAATTGTGTGAATCGGTAATTATTAATTAACAAGTAGCGTATTAGGTGATGTGTGTGGACTATATGAAGGCGTGAATGATGATGAAGGAAGATGAGTGAGAGGTGTAGGACTAACCAGACCAGTCGTGTGTATTTTGGAAAGTACTGGGATTGGATAATAATGAATAATTGATGAGTAAGATATATTATCTAGCAGTGGCGTTTGGCGTAAAGCTACTCACTCTGAACCCTGGAGGGATCCTCGTCGGACGCTCCCTTTTACTTAACACACAAAAAAACCTCAAACAGTTTTAAAAATGGTGAAGCAGCTAAGTAGCAGCGCGCGGCATGCATTTGTAATGTTTTGTTTGGAATCGCAGAACTGTCACCAGATCGCACTGATTGATGATGCGCTTACGCAAAATCAAGGCTGGTAGTTGCAATGATACGCCGTTCAGCTTGACAAATGATTTTTTTTTATTACGCAAATGAAAAATGTTGAAATTAAAAGTGTTTCCCCGAAATGTGTAGAGACTTCCTGTTTTGGCTTTGTTTAGGGTGCTTAGTTTTTTTTTTGTATATTGGATAGTGCGCGTTTGCAAGTTGACTTCTTATTGTTATTTAATTCTAGACTTTGAGTATTCGGAAAATTAATTTAAAAAAAAACTGAAAAATTAGTATGTAATAAGTATGGTGTAATTTTGTAATGAACAAAGTAGAAAACTAAATCAAGTACCTACCTAGAAGAAAAATAACAAATACATATATGAATTTAATAGAAAAGGGTGAATTTTTTCTGGTAGTTCAATAATTGTATGTCCAAAAGAGGTCGTGAAATAAACCATTGAACTTTATCAGGACCAGGGGCGATCAAAAACACAAGAGCTGAAAAAAAGGCGATTTGAAGTACAAACGGTTTTTGGCAGGTACCAGAGCTACCTAAATGCGGGGTGATTCACGAACAATGTGAGTCAGATAAGTAGCGGACATCAAGTTGTTTTAGATCAGCAAAGATTTTTTTTTCAGTGTTTGGTTACGAAGATTCAAAGTGGTAGTGTTATCTATGTTTGGGTTTCAGTTTTAAAAAGTAATATTATTGCAACGGTTTGATAGAATGAATCTAATGAAATTGTGTAGTAATACTCCTCTCCTGGAACTACTCAAGATGACAGAGTTACAAAAAAAAATCACAACACCGACAAAATCGCCGTGCATATTTTTTTCAGTGTTGAAGGAAATGCTTTCAAATTTTCATCTTACATTTCTTTGCTGCCCAATAATTGACAAAGAGACTTGAAAAAATCAGGATCGAACTTGTTTGAAAAAATCAGGATCGAAGATCGAGTTTGTAATTTTTTTCATTCCTAAAAAGTACATACATAGATGTGAGATGATTTTGTGATCGCTTTTCAAAACTTATTCATACTGATTTTACTTCCCCGACCCACCACCCAACGCGGGGAAGTATTGTGAACGCGCAAAATAATTTTTTTCGAGATATCCGTTTTGAGGTCCCCTACGACGATTAAGACCATTTCCAGAATGATCTCTGTCTGTATGTATGTTTTGTTTGTCTGTAACTGTAATTTAATTATCGAACAAGTATTGTTGTAGGAAATCTCGTGCCGAAGTTGTGCTGTCTTCTATGCACATTTTCCCCCTCAGTATGACAATCAATTTCTGTCTTCCTTTCGAAGATAAATATGTATTTGAAAGAGGCTGAAATCCTTTGACCTCATAAGGTCGAAGCATTTCTTCTATAAAATGATACAATTTATGTCCACCAGCAACTCAGCTGTGACGAGAATTTTTCTTTTTTCGAAACGAATGTTTTTTTCTTAGAATTTTGGATTTGAGGAGAGTTTTCGTTTAGGTCTCACAACATCCCACCTTATAATTATTACCACATTGTTCTTCAATGTTTGAACTATCAGAGGCATCAGAAACATTTTGCGACCAGGTGCCATCTTGGGTTACAGGATTTTTTTAATGAAAAATCGCATGAGACGTAAATTTGATGGAAAATTGTGAAAATTGATAAAACCTCTACCATTGCCAATATTCACCATTCACCAGTCATCAATGTTGTGCTTTCAATATTTCGCCAGCAAAAAAAAGCGGATTCAGAAAACTTCATACCAAAATAGGCTATTAGAATATACAGGGTGTTCACCTGTAAATTATATTCGCTTCGCTCTGAAGACTTTCCCTTGCGTGAACATCATTTCAAAAATGAAAAACGATTCCTATATGATTTTTCCGTAGTTTCCGAATCTGTCCACAAAATTTTTCTGTGATATTATCGCTTATAGGGTGCAACATCGAAAACTTTCGTCAAACTGGACACCCTGTATTTTAATATAGGAATCAATTCAGATTTCGACCTACTACAGATTTCTCGCCGCCAAAATTTTTCACAGGGAAAAGCCAAAATAGGTCGATTTTTATTTTAATAGATTTCGCAGCGAAAACAGGTCGATTCTTATTTCGAACGAGGCATCTAAGACACGTATTGCGAAATTTTTATCTTCAACCCCTTCGCCCCCACCCTACCCTACTTGAAAATTTCAAATAGAAACATCTACCTTGTGATACATCAGACTGAAAGTAATAAAATTCTCTTTCTGTAAAAAATAATTTCAAGTTTTCTATTTGATTCAAGAATTCTATCAATTGGGAGGCGAAAGGGTTGAAGATAAAAATGCAGCAATACATGTCTTAGATGTTCCTTTAGACATAAGAATCGACCTGTTTTCGCTGTAAAATCTATTTCTCAAGGATCGGCAGTTCAGAAAGGAAACTTTTCTTTATTTGACAATGAAAAAAATGTTGAGAAGGGTTTGGGGTGGTTCAAAAGATTTCAAAATATTTTTGACAGAAAGAGAATTTCATTACCTTAAATTTGATGCATCACAACATAGGTAGTGCTATTTGAAATTCCAAAGTAGAGTAGGGTAGGGGCGAAGGGGTTGAAGATGAAAATTTGTCAATGTGTGTCCTAGATGCCCGCCCGTTCAAAATAAAAATCGACCTCTTTCGGCGTTTTTCCGGTAAAAAATTTGGCAGCGAGAAATCTGGGGTGGGTTCTTTTCAAAAAATCACCCTTTATATCACACTTGATAGGTTAGTCAACCAAACTTCCATGAAAAAACTGATGAAGTTTAAAAAATACCGAAAAATGATTTTTTTTTCTAAAGTAACTCAGTTAATTTTTCATGATTTTGGAGCAATGGATTTGATCATAGTTTGAGACTATTACTTAACTCAACTTGACCCCGCACAAACTTTAACTTTCGAAATTTTTTTTTCGATATCTCTTGAAACTTAAATCATTTTTTTTACATGCGTATTATTGCATAAGCTATTAACTATTAAATTATTAAGTAACTATTTATATTTATAATCAGGATTAAAATCGGAATCGATATCCATGTTGAAATACAGGTGTCTGATTTGAGAAAAATTTTCGATGTTTCACCCTGTAACCGATATACCACAAAAAATGTTATTGGGCAGATTCGACACCTACGGAAAAAATTATGTAAGAATCGTTTTTCATTTTTGTAATTATGTTCAAGGGGGAGTGTTCAAGGGGGAGTGTTCAGCGGGGGAGGGGAGTATAATTTATACGTGAACACCTTGTTTGTATCAAGCGATACGGTCTTAGATTGGGTCCAGAACAAGTTTGTAACAAATACTCTATGTTTTCCATGCATTTACCATGCTAAAAATAGTATTGTGAATTTTTGCGCCTGTTTTTGATTTCTGGCACACTGTGCCCCGCACAGAAAGTTTTAGCAAAAAAACTTTGGTAGAATATGAAATCGGACCTAAATCGGACCTTAAGATATTGTTAATGCAACAGTTTTTCCTGCGACTCGATATTGAAAACGGTTCTCGAGAAAAATGGGGGTGAGCATGTTTCATGAATCATCCTGTATACTAGTATACTGTAAGTATACGGAGTCATCCATAGTTGCGGCGGTGCCTACCGATTTAATTTCATCATTTTCATTTTCGACAATACTTATCGTAATTTTACCACGCTGCATCACGACATCTCGAAAAATCATTGAATTGTCCAGACATTCAGAATGACGGTCATGGTGAAATGAAAAGTTGGTCTTGTTTTTCGAAATAGCGAATGTGGACGTCCGCTCTCGATTGGATGATACTTCTCGCCTAATTTTTTATACCAAGTTGCACCACGATACTCCGACATATCAGTCTTATCAGTGAATTATTCAGTACAGGTACAGTACAATCTTGGCCATAGTTGCGGCGGTAGCTACCGATTTTCATCAGTTCAAGAGAGTTGTTTCCCCACCAATATATTTACCAAGAAGTGACATTGCTATAAAAAAAAAAGAAATGAAAAAAATTGCACCCCGACTAAATAGAGAGTATAGTGTCTGGAAAAGTAAGGTCTTGATCTTGAATTGAGAAGCCTTTCGCCATTCTAGAGACTAGACACCCGGTGCTTGTGGCTTGTGGCAAAAATTTCGATGGTAGGTATATTGGTACTGGAAAATTAGTGCGGTGTGTTGTAGATGGTACCTATGGTATGGTGGCGGCTGTGATGGGTAGGGTAGGTAGGGCAGGACTGGTAGGAGATGCAGATGATGACGATGATGATGATGATGATGATGATGATGAAGTAGATGGGTGATGTACTGTGGCTACCTTCGGCTTCGTCTTCTTGCCGGCGGCGAGCAGCTGGTGGGTCGTCTCGTCGTCCCTCATATTAAAGCGGGCACATCGGGTGGCTGCTCATTCGAGGGTAGCAAATGCGTGAATGTAGTAAGCGGCGTAAAGTGTAGAGAACTCTGGCGGAAGCACGCAGTACCCCTTAGAGCGCTCCCCCCTCCGTTAGCAGACGCTACCACACGGTCGAGCCGGTCTCCGTAACTGTTGAAAGCTTCAGTTTGCATCTGCTGCTTGTGCTTTGAGGAAGCGTGTCACCGACCGGTCGTAGCGCGCCGACCAGGCTCTGGATATTTACGTAGTGAGATGTGTGATGCGGTGTCGATATGGGGTGCCCTCCGACATACAATTAATTCTTGATTGTCGTCCACGTTTGTGTTGTGCTTTGGCCCTTCTTAAGTGCGCAGCAACGAAAGTTGCCTCCAGTGACTCCCGTGGATGTTGTTGATAACGTTTTGCCTATGGCGCGGTGTTGCAGATTACTATTGAGGTAACAGCACTAGGAAGCTGCTGAACTCCTCTTCTTCATACAAGAAAGCCATCACTATGTCTTGGATACCATCATTTCTAGTCTGGACCGTCTTAGCTCTCCACCAGGTAAGCAATCTTCACTCTTCGTCGGACACGAATCCCGCTCTTCACACGAGACAGTGATAATTATGAATTTTGGCCAGTGTCTCGTCGTCTTCTGCATATCTCACACATGATTGTGGTGAGGTAAGTGCATAGAAGAAGTCGTGCCACCCACCTCCCCGATCCTTTCCTTGAACAAAACCCTTTCGCGAAAGCCATCACGTTAACGTCCAGAACCTACATTCGAACCAATTGTCAATAGGCCGCATCTTCCGGAGTCTTTGAATTACGACTGATATCATTTGACAATGAATCCGGAAGGGATGATTTGGGGAAATGCTGTAGCGGTTTGACCGGCCCGAATTCGAAGTGCGAAGGATCGTGTCAGCCGAGGTTCAGGATATGCCTCAAGGAATACCAAGTGAAGATCGACACGACATCTCCGTGCACCTTCGGAGACGTCATTATTCCCGAATTCGAGACCACCACCAGCACTGCCACCGACAGCCCGAAGAACGGCTACAGGAATTCCATCGCGGTGGTTCCGTTTAAACACACTTGGACGGTAAGTCTCATCATCACAGAAACTCAATTTCGATACTGACAACTTTTGAAGATTTAGTGGTTCTCATCCCATAATTGAAACGTGCTATTATGTATACATAAATTAGACAATGAAAAATGGAAAACCCATCGAATCTTGCGCCCGTGTGTCCATGGCAGAAAACGATAAATTTCTTTCGGTGCTAGGTTGAGGCTCATACAGTCGGTTGTTAGTTGGTAGCTATGGCCTGGCCTTTACCACCTGCCTAGCTCTGCCGTCTTCCAAGTTCATGCGGGTCACCTTTCGTTCGGCCTTCTTGCTAGTTTTGCTGCTACTAGCACAATAGGCCGACGCCGCCACCGTCCTCTTCTTTCAAGAATTCCCGATTCTCTTTTCATACGCAACTTCATTCTTTTTGTTTTCAAGAAACAAGTTTTCAATCATGTATAGCTACGTAGGTACCTCAAAAGTCACTGCAAACCTCAAACCGTTATTGTTCACAAAAAACTTGGTCACTAAAAATGCAGCTTTAGAAATACCTATACATATGTACCTAATGTTGGTTGTCAAAAACAATAAGACATTTGGGAAAGCGCGTATCGTTCCTGTTGTATTTCCCATCAACATCAATTGAATTGACCGACATCTTAAATGAAAAACCTAAATTAAGTAATTGACACCACCACAAATCATCATGCTAATGATACTAACTGAGCACCCGAGTTTTTGTGCAAACTCAAGAGTCGCACGTTGGAATAAGTTCTGTGATTTTGAAGTTTTTTTCTGGAATATGTAATGGAAATCAAGAAAATATTTACACTTCATACTTTCAAAAGATCTTTCACTTCAATTTCATCGCTAGGTGCCTACTTGGTGCATGGATTATTTTACAACGCCCAATCAATGTGGGTGATTCTTAATGATGCAATTGGCGTTCGCAGAAAGGAAGACTCGAATGAATTCTTTTTTTGAAACGATGATGGTATGTTGTAGTAGATTGGACTTACCCAATCAAGTTTACAAGTTTGGATGATGGGTGTTTTCCACGCATCAAGTGCCATGTTCTATTGCATTGTAAAATGGATTGTTGTGGCTTTATCCGTTTGTGGCAGAAATTGCGATTTATCCGTGCTCATTTGTCTGGAGATTGTTGCAGAGACTGTACTATTTCCGCTGAGCGATTTTGTAGCATCTTATACTCTCCGAGACTCGTAGCAGGTATCTATCTATCTGCCCGTGGGAAACACACTGCACAAATTCAAAGTTAATTATAATAGATTTATTGATCAAACTTAATGTCATGTATGTGGCAGCAGCAGCCTTTTCTCTGTTTTTTCCCTCATCATCGCTGCCTTTATCGCACACAATTTACTAAATAATGGAGCTCGCGGTAATTAGAATACCTGACGGAGGCGGAGGCGTGGGGGACTGAGGTTATTGTTTAATCCAAAAAAAAAAGAGTATTTTGGCCTACGGTAGGGTGATTAATTATATTCTAACGTTTATTATACTTACCATCATCATAGCTATCGCGTAATTTTTTCGCCGATGCGATGGATGGTTACGTTAAGTTGGAAAGCGTAACGACTTTTCATTCTGATGCGTATAATCTCGAGTATTTCCGTGTTTTCAACAGCATTCTCGAAGGCGCATCATCACCATAGCATAAACACGTCACTTGGTGGTCCCAAAATGTTTGAAACGTTTTTGTTTTTTTTATGCGGTCGGGCGTTTTGTATATCAAGTCCATGTTGTGGCGCGCTGGCCGCTGGATTTGATTGGGCTCGGATCGTAATTATATTGTCGGTGATCAGTGTGCTAAAAACCAGTTAAAAACTCACTTTTCCCACAATTTCGTGGGCAATAAGCATCGAGACGCTTATATGCTTAACCGGTTTTGTATTGTTTATTGTTATGTACACACCGACTCGTGCAGACAACTTGGTGTACATCATCATCGTCGAGTCTCATCATTTGGAATGCTCGGGCAGCCAGCAAACCTTACCGAAATCTTATTATTGTGCAGTGAAAAAAATACTAGCGTTTCAATCATGGGAATGAGCAACACAACAGTAAATTAAGTCTCGATTATAAATAGAAGCGCGGTATCGCACGAAACTGCTTTAGCATCTTCAGTGAAAGTTGGTTTCTCTCCTCGATGCGCGGCTTATTAATGAAAAAAAGAAGTTTTAACAGTTTCTTGTCTGTCTGTTACAGGGTACGTTCTCCTTGATCGTGGAGGCATGGCATGAAGATCAAACATCTTCGGCAGGTGAGTCGGACATTTCTTGATAGTTAAGTGTACAATTTATTGTTTTTTGTTTTTCCACCATCAGTTCATCCCTCTTCTGGCGCGATAACTTGAGGTGTGTGGTGGATGAGTAACGCTGATCCAAATCTAAATAAATATCATAGTATAGCACGGCAAAAGCCACATGTATAACAGCTGTCAACTCTTAGCTACCAACAAACCAGCCCTCTTCCTGATAACCTAAAAGGTTCTTCCGCTTTGATGCACGTCTCTTCGATATTTCCACTACTTTTTTCGTTGCTAATCGTAAGCCACACCAACGGGAGCTAATTAAGCTGTAATATTTTCTATTTGCCAGTCTAGTTCGCGTGTACTTTCCGGTTTGCTGAGGCTTCTGTAATGATTTAATTAAATTTGATTAAGCCTGGAGAATGAGGAACGTAATAACCAAACTCATAGCACATCGTGAAAATACATATTATTATATAATATACCTATACTCTTCTTCAATTTATTGGAAAAAAAACCCGTCTCATTTAGTCATAATCATACAGACAATTTTAATGTCATGGCTGTACACCAACCAGGTGCTACAGTATAACCGTCCTCTACTATTCCCCTTCCCTTATGGGCTTTAGATTCGTTCAACTGTGTGTGTGTGTGTGTGTGTGTGTGTGTGTGTATAGTCGAGAAAATGATAAATAGATTTCAAGTCCCTTCTGACCGATTTGTCGTATAATATTACAATATGCACAACACGCGGATAGGTCTGTATATCTTTGGTCCCTTTGTTAGATTTATACAGAACACGGTGGCATACTCTTAAAAAATGAAAAAAGAGTATTTGTAAAGTTTCGCGTTCGACTTACTCTAATCAGTAGACACTCGTAGTCTTTACCTACAAAAATGCGATATGATGAACGAAAAGCGAAAAAAACACCAAGAAACCTCGTTGCAATGGAACTAATTAAATCCATTCACACATTAAATTCCACCGCTGGAACATAAAGGTTATACCGTAGCATTATAAATAAAGCCCGGAAAAATAACTTAACACGCAGTTTATAGGCTTGATTTATAATATATCTCGAATGGAGATGGACGCTGCCGGTGTAATACTTTCTTGTATCAAGGAAAACCTGCAATAATAATAATTACAATTTTGTGCCTGCCTATGTGATGTAGTCAAGAGAAGCCTGACGATGAGAATCGTATAAAAAAACACAAAGAACTCTCGGCATTTCTTCGCATTTAGTGGAAGAATAATTGTCAGAGTATTTTTCAAAAGTACCTACTTGTATTTCCTATGTCTCTGAGTATCATCTTGGCCGTGGCCTCCTCCGTCTCTTACTCTCCCGTCTGGCTGGGTATACTCGTTTCGCCACATTAACGGATGCCCGTTAATTAAACCAAGAAGAACCTGTCTCGCTGAGACTATTTATTTTAAAGATCTTACAGACTGCATTCAATGTACAATCATAGAAAAATGTTTCCTTAAAGCCGACACCGCCATCCACTGACTATATTCCACGGAACTTGATTCGTTATTTGTTTAATAATAATAATAATAATAATAATAATAATAATAATTCGTTCATTTTACATTCATCGTGCAATTCTCATTATTGTGATTTAATTAATTGGGTATGGGTATGAACATAATAAATCTATGATGCGACTTTATACGGTTCCATTCATACATACAAGCACACTCAAGACACACGATTTAGGGCATTATACCGGATGTCCTGTCCTTTTTACTTCTCCCCCAACTTGTGGAATACTATCTTGAATTTCCTGTTGCCCCTCTACGCTCGCGATAAGATTGTTGTCTCGCACCTGAATATTTGCGAGGTAGTGCGCCTTCGACTACTCAAGACATTTGAAGGGTTTTTCTTCATTTCATCCCATCCGATGATCATGGTGTTTTTTACTCGCGATTTCGCGATTTTTAATTAATTATACTATACCTGTATACTTGGATTTGAATCTGATGGATATTATAATAATATAGGTAGCTAAAGGTGCTCTCGTCACTATAGTCGTTGTCACAGCCTCACCGGATACAGCTGCGAGGTGCAGGATGCTCGATGCATCGTGCAGGTGCACTCTGTTTCTCACACTCTGCTATCTCGACCCGTTCAAATTTACTTAGAAATTTTGGCCGTGAAGCCTGTTGTCTCTGCAAAGCAGACTAGGTACCTACCTACCTACCTACCACCTATACCTATCCGATGTTGGGTATTCCCAGCTTGCGACATCCAGTAGAATACTATACTGTATACAGTAGTATTTTTGCTACATGTGTATGTATAATTAAAGCAGGTATTCTATTTTTTCCAGTGCTGGTGAGCCGTCTGACAAGACAGAGATGGTTGGATGTGAGCGATCGATGGACAGAAGACGAACATACTTCCAAATATTTCACGCTGAAATTCGAATACAGGGTGACCTGCGAGTCGCACTACTACGGCAAGGGCTGCGAGAATACGTGCCGGTCCAGAGATGACGACTTCGGGCATTGGAGCTGCTCCCCCACGGGGGAACGTGTGTGCCTTGCCGGTTGGACCGGCGATTACTGTACGACTCGTAAGTATACTTACTCAACTCACTTACTTTCATGCTGTATTTATTATAATTCATAAAGCCTGTATATTTGTGTATGTACGTATATACTGCCGATGCCATCACCATTAAGTAGCCATTAAGTATGTATCACCAGACATACAGACGACTACCGTATAAAACTTAATTATTACGGTTTGAAATTCAAGCAGTGGTTATGTAACTGCTTTTGTTCGGAATCGTTGAAAAAGCGGAATAAAAAACAGACGAATTTTTACCATAAAACAAAAAAGTTTGACCGCGGGAGCTAAGACGTGAGCGCTCAGCTGCTGTCGACTGCACAGCCGGCACTCTTCCCACGATCACGGCATACCTATGCATATACAGGGCGTATCTGTACACAACGATTCTATTAATTTCATTAGTGAGCATTATGACTTTATTGATCGTTAAAATTTGTTTGTTACAGCACAGTGCCCGCCCGGGTGCCAAGGAAAGTGCGAGAAGCCCAACTTCTGTCGGTAAGTACAAAACCGAGCATTGAGCATGCATTGTAATATATATATGTATAATATCATCGGTCGCTTCGCGCGATGCGAATATTCACGTTTGACCCATCGTCGAAGTCTCCGCGTAATATTATCCGCCCGGGATGCGAGAGCGTGAGGAGTCGAATTTATTAGACAGGCGTTTACCCTGTAATTTTCAAGAAGTTTTAGTTGGGCGGTTATTAGGCGATCTCGCTCTCGAGACGATCTCGTCTGTTGGGTCGGATACAGGCGGAAGAAGCTGTGTGCAGTACAGTGTATGCGGATTGGGCCGGCGACCCGCAGGTAACCTTTCCTTGACCTGCATACTTGCCAACGGGCAGCGTGGGAAAAGGCTCTGTGGGCGTGTTGCATCCCCGCCAGTGTTCCCCGCGCGGCCCGGTCTGCGATCTCAGCTGCAACTCAATGAGCTCCTCGATACGATCCGAATACACTCAACGCATGATTTGAATAAGTAAACGTCAGGAACGGTAGGAATAGCTGAATCGCCGAATTGCCAAAAGTCGAACATTAGAGTGAACCGCCCCCGAATCGCACACAGCTTATTTCGACTTGGGCAACATTATTAATTTTATTATGATGAACGATAATTTCTTATCTTATGGCATTGGGTACCAGTTGTACTCAGATAGGTAGGTACCTACCAGAGTGCTATAAGACTATACAGGATGGCCCAACGAAAACGAAACAGACAAATTTTCGGGGATTTGACGTTATTTTTTCGAAATAAGCCCGTACAGGTGAACTTTGTTTCCAAGAGGGATGTTCAACTGCTATAATTTACCCGTGAAGTTTCACCCCCGTAGTCAGGGTGGGAGCCCTTTCGAAAATTTTGAATGACAATAATTGGGGTTGAGTGATACATCATTTTAAAGCCGGTTCATCTGTTTTTCAAGCGATGTTATTTTTTTTGTTCGATTCGACGCAAATTTTTTCAAGATAATGCTATTTTCACCGTTTTTCGAGTTGCCGAACCCATGACGGGGCTTATGACCCTCTAGCAGTCTAGCAAACATATTATTACGGTACATGAACAAATAAGCTCAAATGCCCGAAAATCTGTCTTGTTACGTTTTCGTTGGGCATAATAATAATAATTATTATTATTATTATGTAATATGTGACATGATTGATTGTATATAATAATAAACTGATTATGCGTGGTTGTTTTCAGGTGCAACTCGACGGGGTGGGAAGGAACGCTGTGTGATCAGTGCGTGCCCTATCCCGGCTGCATGCACGGGACGTGCATCAAACCCTGGGACTGCATCTGCAACGAAGGATGGGGCGGCCTGTTCTGCAATCAAGATCTGAACTTCTGCACGAACCACAAGCCGTGCCGGAACGGCGGAACTTGCTTCAACACAGGCCAAGGCAGCTATACTTGCAGCTGTCCCACCGGCTATACGGGCAAAAATTGCGAAACGCCGCTCCACGATTGCACCAAGACGCCGTGTTTGAACGGCGGCACCTGCAGCCGCAATGGCACCCTCAACGTTTGCCTGTGCCCGGTGGGACACAACGGGCCGAGGTGCGAGCATTCGGCCAGGACATGCGAGGACAGGCCGTGTCAGAACGGCGGCTCTTGCTCCTTGACATCCACATCAGACGGCGGTTACAAGTGCGAATGCCGACCTGGCTACGGCGGCTTCGATTGCGAACGCCAGAACAGCCACTGCAACCCCAGCCCGTGCAAGAACGACGGGAATTGCGTCGAAGGCACCGCCGGCTACCAGTGCATCTGCCCGTCGGGGTTCGCTGGCGAACGGTGCGAGACCAACATTGACGACTGTCTGGGCAACCCGTGCCAGAACGGCGGCACTTGCCTGGACAAAGTAAACGAGTTCCGCTGTCAGTGCGTTCCGGGCTTCGTGGGCCCGTTGTGCCAAAACCGCGTGGACTATTGCATTACGAAGCCTTGTGCCAACGGCGGGACATGCCTGCAGCTGATAAATGACTATAAGTGCCAGTGCGCGCGAGGGTTTGCCGGCAAGGACTGCAGCGAGGAGGTGAACGAATGCCAATACGATCCCTGCCAACACGGAGGGACTTGTGTAAATACGGTCCATGGCTACGAGTGCCATTGTCCGCCCGGTTATTTGGGTCGCGAATGCGACGAGGTCTCGTCGAGCGCGGCACCAAGTGCGCGAGTGTCATCCGGTCAATCGAGTTTGTCCACCGAACATGTCGTCGTGATAGCGACAATATCGACTTTCGTGCCGTTGGTGGTTCTGATCGCCGTCGGGGTGATTATATGTCTGAAGCAGAGGCGCAAAAGGGACAAGGCGCGGGCCGACGAAGAAGCCCGCCTGCAGAACGAGCAGAACACCGCCAACAGCAGCTACGTCAAGCGGGGCGCTGCCATGTCCGCGGAGGCGCACATGATCAAGAACTCGTGGGGCAAGACGACCAACAATTCCAACATCTCGCCCGACGATTGCAGCGTCTCCAACATCAGTGTCGGCGATTGCGACGGCTTCCCGAAGCCGATGCATCAAGTGATAGACGGAAGGCCAGTGTACAGTTTACAGAGAACGCGTTCTCATAAACAGCTCAATACGGAACCGGGTCCTCGGGCGTCAGCATTACTAGCCGCCAAACTGCAGGAACCCGAATATGAGCATATTAAACGTTTGTCTGTGATGTCAAACGCATCGGCTGTGTGTGGCTCCAGGTAATGTTCATTTTTTATTTTAATTTTTTTAGTCACTGAAAATGAAAAACCAAGCCGCGCATGCTAGTTTGTTTGCACATCCAATTCAGAAATTTACAATGTCCCTTTAATTTTTTGCAGTGATCCCTCGTTGCTCAAGAGGCCGGCGGAAAAGGAGTCTAATGGCGTTTATGTGATAGAAGAACACTTCCACCGCCCAGATGCGATTTCAGCGGGTCTCTTCGCGACGGAGGTGTAGAACTAGTTTATAATGTATGACTGATCGAATGTGTGTGTGTTGTGGTTGTGTGTGACGACGGTCCCGCCGCCAGCATGGGGCACGATGTACAGTTATATTTATTACCCGCCCTGTTACTTGCTGGCATGCGGGGTCGTCTTTTGTAAAAATATTTGATTGCATGAAATCTGGGACCACTGTGAGGTCCCATGTCCAAGGAGTCACCGCCCGAGTCCACGATGCCGCTTCCGTCACCGCCAATACTGACGGCCAGAATACATCCCCAATGACCCAACTATTTGTCTATATTGTACATATTTTATAGTAGTATATTTTAAGCGCCCCCGTGTTTATAGTCGTTGGCGAAAGATTCTGGCTAAAAAACCAAAGATTTTGGCGTCGCGGAAAGCTTGCCTTATGGTCCGGGCGTGGCGCCACCTCGTCAAGTAGTATGTAACTAACGTAACATATAAATTGTTATTGTAACATGTGATGAATCTTAAATTAACTAAGTCAGCGTTGTCTACTTACAAGGACTCTGTCAATAATAGTAAGAATCTTCCTGAACTAACTTGCTTCGGATTTGAACTTCCCTCTGTATTTTTTTTTCAATATTATCGAAGTTCCGCTCAAAAGCAATTTGTTCATAAGCGAAACTTTTATAAATATGATGATCAACGTTAATAATTATTAGTATTATAGATATATTGTGTCTGATAATTTTGAACAAAGACGTAATGTTCCTCTTGTTATAACTAAGTCATTGATATCGTGTCTGTAGGGTGACGTGCATCTCAAACCAGAACTTGTCATTCTACAAAGTTGATCTATTAAACAAAATAAAAACACTTGTTGTACTACTTAACCACTTGGACAAGTTGAAAGACTTATTATTGTCAAAAGACGTTTTGTAATATATTATTGTATATTCAAAGCATGTAAACTGAATGTCATTATTACAAATTGTTCATGTTTCTTAATTAAACCTTCCCTAGTGAAGATGTATTGTTCCTCACGTGAATGATGTTATTTAAAGTTATCATAATAAATTTTTTTGTTCTACGGCAGTTGTTTCTATTCACACTGAAACCTGGTGCAGGTATAAAACTGCACCAACCTTTGTGCTGTTATCTCACAATAGGAGCGTAAAACCCAAAAACGCGTCTATTATTACGGCGATCCAGGTGGAAGGGGTCGTAAATTTCGATCGCTGATGAAATGGCAGACAGGCTACTGAAAATCCATCCTGTACGTACAGGCCATAAAAACGATGTGTTATTTTGAAGGAGATTTGGTTTACAGCAATGCACGGTGCAGCAATGTAACGTCCCAAGTCTCAATTAAATTGTTAATGCCATTAAAAACAAAGGCAAATAAATATAGTCGGTATAGTCTCTCTTCGGGTAATTGTTCTTTTAAATAAAAACCGTGGAAAAGAGTGAGCATGGTTTCAGAATGAATTAATAAAATACCAACGGTTCTTTATGACTGATGCAAGTAAAAGATGACTCCCGTTCCGTCAGGTAAACGTCGGAGGTCATGAACTGACAACCTTCGACCTGCCATGCCGCATCAACCTATAAAGTCTCTACAATCCCTGGATACTTGTATCTAATTCTTGAATCAAGGTTACCTATTGAAATTTGTTATTCAGGTAGGTATATCATAAATTTGATAAACACTCGAATTGGCCTTTTCTCTCCAAAGTAACACACCACAATCATGATGATTAATTTATAGCGTCACCGATACCGCGATACCTTATTAGTTGCTTATACACTCTGTTTATACTTTATAGTGTTCAGTATCGGTGGCATACTTTTAGCGTACGAAACAGAAAATGTACCTACAAATTGAATTCATTATCGGATTTTCCGTTATTTACAAATTTATGCAGCCCGATGCCTCCTATAACTAGTAAGAGAAGAGTTTTGAATTTGTAATGCTGAAGAACATCTTGCTGGCGGTAACTTGCCTATCTAAACTGAATTTAAACGAACGGTACTGCACTCAAATAAGCCGAATGAAGAACGCAGGTAATAGTGATTGCCGAGAATCCAAGAAAATACCTTCTTCAACTGATACTTACAAACTGTTCTAGTTAATAATGGCGTTTGAAAGTTATGTACAAGTACCTAGCTGTATAGGATTTTGATGGAGAAATTTATGACTTTGGAAGGAGATGCGATACAAGAGGTTGAAAGTTCGCTAGTAAAAGTGCGATTTTCACTTCGACCACCCCCCAGACAAAAAATGCCACGAAACATGTGGATCTTACCGCCAACAAATCATCAATAAAGGCACCTACCTACCTATACCCATCAATGATATTTTAGCACCTCTTCGACGTGCTGCAGGTAATGAATGGTTCGACTTGTGTGAGCATACCACCCGCACCCACTATTATTGCACCCCCAAGGGGTAGAGTGGATAGGTACCAATAATGTCCAACGATATCATTGCATTGTCCGGTGAAAAGAACAGGAAATGCTTCCCGGACCCGACCCAAGAGGCGCACACTTGTGGTTGTTATCGAAACTTGCAGCGGAATGTAATATAATAATTTATCAATAGAGTTGTCGGTTTGAAAGTTGAAAGACTTGGAAACAAGTCTCCAGGGAAACAGAAAACAAGACTGGTAGAAGGCTTCTAGAACTGAAATTGAAGGCCACAGTCTGAAACACGCGAACTGGGTGAATATAGCATAATTTTTCGAACAGAAGCAAGCGACACCGTGACGAACGGAACAGCAATCGTCAAAATTTACATTTTGTGCCTGGCAAAATGCAATTTGTGTCGAACAAATTGGCACATGCACATGAAGTATAGTCTGTACACCGATAGAACGGACTTTTTTGAATTTCAGTGATGTAACCTATAGCAAACAAAAGCACCAAAGAATGTAACAACATAGGCGCGTTTGGAACTAATATTAGTTTTGTTCGGTTGGTAGTCTTACCCGGGCAAATTATTCCTACGCCAAGCCAATGGCATGACGTTCAGCGAGTTTGACACTTACGTACGATTTCTAACCTCCATTTCTCTATGATGTTTGTTATTTTCATTGAACTTTTTTAGTCGGCTCGGCTGTTGTGAGTGTTGTGTAATAAAATCAGCTTCATTCAAAAACATTATTTTCTCATTTATTAAAATTGGTATGAAACTGGTGTCATTTAAAATTACCATAGCACTTAGCTGTGATTAGCGAAAATAAGCACCTCTTTCTAACTGGGATTTTAAATTTCGCGGGTAACGCTCGGGATTACTTTTCAAGCGGAGGAATCTGGTGGTCCTTTCTATCAGTGTATAGAGTATAGTTCTATAAGTATGTAAGTAGGTTGTACATACTTCTTTTCCTATAGTAGTAGGTGCCTACGTAGGTAACAATGTATATGGCTTTGATCTTTTTTGACCATTTCATCTGGGATTTTTCACAGAAAAGAACATTTTCAAAAAAGTTTATTATTTCTAACATCACCTATTCATTTGATTCACCAATAGGTCCTGATAAATTTATCTCAAAATAACGCATTTACAGAAAAAAAACCTTGATCTGGAGATTTCATCGTGGAATATGTAGGTATCGTCGGAGACATCCTGCGACTTGTAGCTGGGACAAGAGACAGACAGATAAATACACCCTGGCTGGTTAATTTTTTTTTCCTATCCACAGCATATTTTAGGCCCGTATGACATCTGGTAGGTTCATAAGATTCAACAACATTTAAATTATTAGAATTCTCGAAACAGAATGTACCATGCGATCAACAAAATTCGGAATTGGGGTAGGCTGTGTTCTGGCCGAAAGCAGCTTGACATCCTGAAATTTGACCAGGCCACAGCCTACCTCAATTCCGAATTTTGTTGATCGCATGGTATAATTATCTGGTTAGGCACTGACTTTATTAAACAGTATTAAGCACCATATGATTCCACATACTAGGTATGTACATACCTGGGTATTATTTGGAACTAAAAATATTGTAAAATCAGCCTATTCCAAAATTCTAAAAAGTTGAAAGAGGCGCCCAAGCTCTACTGTGGTGTTCCAGAATTTCTGGAATTCCCAACATTTCAACATTTGAAACTGTTGAGTTCTAGAATTCAAAATCCCAAAATTATACACACATCAAAAGAATCTAGGGGACAAGCAAATTCAGACGATTCCTAAAATCATCATAACTTCTGATTCCCGTGAGCGATTTTATATCGGTCTTCAGTGTTCGATAGCCCAATCTTTCGTTTTCATGCCTTGATCACGTCAAATACGACCAGTGTTTCATAAGGTTGCTACAGGGTGATCAATGGAACAGTGTAAAATTGCCGAAAGTTCAGTACAAGCGCGATTTCCCAAAAAAAATATTTCATGCATTCCAATAGCATAGTCATAAAGATCGGTGCTTCAGCTTCAGTAACGTTTTTGAATTTTTAAAATCGAAGGTGAATTGCCAAAGATATTGATCATTTTGTGCCGCCATGTTGAACTTCCAAGAAAGAAGGAAGTGATCCGATTTTATTGAAACTTGGAACTCACTCATGTCTGGTTCAAGTGATTGGAATTTCTAAGTCAAATGTCACTTCAGATCACTTTCGAGCCGCTTTATCAACTTTTTACATGAATGATTCAATTTGCATGGAACTTGAAACATACTAGAATCGAATCATTTACATAAAAGTTCAATGTGGCGGCTTGGAAGTGGCCGAGAAAGACATTTGACCTTGGAATTCCAATAACTGAAACCAAATATGAGTGTAATCCAAGTTTCAATGGAGTCAGATCACATTCTTGGAAGTTCAACATGGCGGCACAAAATGATCAATATTTTTGGCAATTCACCTTCGATTTTCAAAATTAAAAAACGCTACTGAAGCTGAAATACCAGTCTTTATAACTGTGCTATTAATATGCATGGGAAAATTTCTTTGGGAAATCGCGCTCGTACTGAACTTTTGGCAATTTTACACTGTTCCACTGATCACCCTGTAGAAACATTATAAAACATTGTTCGTATTCGACGTGATCAAGACATGAGAACGAAGGATTGGGCTATCGAACACTGGTAACAGATATGAAATCGCTGACGGCAATCAAAAGTTATGATGATTTTAGAAATCGTCTGAATTTGCTTGTCCCCTAGATTCTTTTGATGTGTGTAGTACCTACCTAATGGCTGAATTTAAATTTCTACAATTTTTTATCGAGAAATTCCAGTTTCCTCCTATTTAAATCTCAAGTCTCAAGTCAATGTTTTTAATCATTCTATCCGAGAATTTTAATTCCTCACTTCATTACACTTTTCTTATGAACGTCTTATATGTTCATTTGACGTCCATTGAACGTCCATTAGACGTTCATCAGATGTCCATTAGAAGTCTATAAGACGTTCATGAGATGTTCAAAAGATATTCGATAGACGTTCATAGGACGTTCATTAGATGTCCATAGAACTTTCATTAGATGTCTATTTTACATTAATTCGAAGTCCATTTGAAGTCCATTAGATATCTATTTCAAGTCCATTGGACGTCTGATTCACTTTCATGAGACGTCCATTAATCACGACATCAATATTGAAGTCCATTTGACGTCTATCAGATATCCATTATAAGCCTAATTAATTCACGTCCATAAGACGTCTACTAGAGACGCTTTTGGACGCTCATTTCACAATGTCTGTACTTGGAAATCATTTAAAAAATTGGGAATTTCTGGATTTGAAAATTGTACACGTATTTTCCAAGTGCAAAACACATTTTAACAATGGAAATTGAAAACGGGGGTGGGCCCGCAAGTACCCTATGATCAAAAACATGTTTCCTCTAGAGTGCTATGAAATTATTATTTTATTCATCAAAGGCTATAATGACTGGATAAATTATTAATTAGGTGAATGTCAGTGTCGCTGTGGATGCTTTCAATCTGGGTACACCTTTTCTAGTTTTATTTCCGATACCATCACATTGATATCAGAACCTGTCAATTAGGTACTTGAAAATTTTTATTATAGGAATATACCACCACTCATTACAGATTTTTCACTTCCCCGACCCACCACCCAACGAAGAGGGAGAATATTGTGAACGCGGCAAAATTTTATTTCGAGATTTTAACGGATATATCCGTTTTGAGGTATGCATGTCTGTATGTCTGTACCGATGTCTGTATGTCTGTAACCTTCCACGATAACAGCCGCAACGTTCATCCGATCGACTTGAAATCTGGTGTACAGACATGGTTTCATCGTCGAATGAGCCCATTAGTTTTTGGCTGTCACCTGTCAAAAGAAAGTCTCACTATCAAAAAATGACAGAAGCTAAATCTCACGGAGCTTGACACGCGATATGCCGTTTGAACGCGACTCCCGCCAGACTCAGTGCGGGGAGCACGCCGTCTGTTTACGAATTTTGTATACGAAGCTTGCGTACGTATATTCTTTTGTATAAACTTGCGTATTGTCATTCGTCTTTGCAATCGGAAACGATAGTAAAAAGTCGAGCCCGTGGATGAAGGCCGCCATATTGCTAAAATTTCAGCGACGAAGAGGCAAGATGCAGATATATTATGCTAGACAAAGACAAGAAAAATCGACACTTCACGCCAAACCCAAGGTTTTCGTGTTTGTACGGAGCTTGCGAGCTGTGCATAGGCACGGCTGGTGGGTAGGATACGCAAGGAGCTGGTCGATTTTTACGAAATACGAAAGTGGCGTGCTCGCAAAATTCGGATACGAAAACGAACTTCGTAACCGTTTGAACGCATGCTCTGCACGGGGCAGAAGCGCAGAAGACACAAGGGATTGGGCGATATTCAGTATTTACGAAACATGAATGTGGCGTGCTAGCAAAATTCGTATACGAACACGAATTTCGTAACCGACTAGCTGTCACCGGCGCCGGCAAGCCGTCGCCTGGGTGACAGCTATGGTTGAAAAGTAGACACGGAATTTGTTCCACTGACACCGGACAAGTGGAAAGGGAATTGTATACATGATGTTGATTTTTGGTTGTTTTAGGCAGATGCCAGGTTTTCCCTTGGCGAGTTTAGTAATTTTATGCAGGTCCGTCGATAGTGTTTTGGTCAGATGAAGTTTTTCAAGAGGCGTAAGCAACTGATTGTGTAAGAGTAACAGGAATTCAAAATTTTTTTTGTTTTTCGCGCGTTTTGAAATGTCTGCCTTGACTTGTGAGATTATATTCCGAACGAAACGCATGTCAGTGGGTAGTGTCTGGTCAGTGAAGAGTTGTCGGGAAAAATCGATACACCATTATTATGTTTATTAATATGTATTTCTACTTTTGTTGAAGGTAACTACCAAAAATACTGGAAACATATGATGGAGTACACAATTTTGAGAATGAAAGCAACGATGTGTGTTATGAAAACCTGAACCGTAAAAAAGGTTATGCCGTGGAGGACACTGTGTAGTGGAAAGCAAAAAAGAACCGTGTATTTGTATTATTTAGGGGTCTTTTTAAATATGTACCTATAGGAGAAATTGAGATAAAATGAAAGTATGTGCAAAATTCAAAATTTGACAGTTACGTTCCAGTTGTTCATCTGAACCAAGTATAGGTTGGAAAACTCGATGTAATCGGTTGAAAAAAGCAAGAATTCAATACGGCGCTTTGAACTGTCAGAATGTCGAGTTCGAAAATGCACTTTAATTGTACATCTTGACTAAGTATATGTTCAAATCTCAATCTAATCTGTTAAAATGAACAAAAGTTCAAAATGGCAGCCTTGGAAATGTCAAAATGGCGAATTTGACGAATGCATTTCGATTGTCAACCTCAAGTGGGTATAGGTTTAAAATCTCAATCCGATTGCTTGCAAAATGCAAAAGTTCAATATGGTGGCCTCTTGAAACGTGAAAATCAAATATTCGTAGATGCATTTTGATCGCCAATCTCAAGTAGGTATAGGTACAAAATTCCAATCAGATCGGTTGAAAAATGCTCAAGTTCAATATGGCGACCTCTAGAAAAGTCAAAAATCGGAATTTGACAGATGCATCTCGACTGCCGGACTGCCTAACTAAAGCAAGTAGAGGTTCCAAATCCCAATCGGATAGGTTGAAAAATGCGAGAGTTCAATATGGCGGCGGAATTGGAACTGTCAAAATGATAAATTTTACGAAGGTATTCAGATTGCCCATTTCAAGTTGTCATAGATTCAAAATCTCAATCGGATAAGTTGGAAAATGCAAAAGTTCAAGATGGCGGCCTCTTGAAACGTCAATAATCAGAATTTGACAGATGTATTTTGGTTGTCCGCCTCAAGTGGTTATAGGTTTTGAATCCCAATCGGATCGGTTGAAAAATGCAAAAGTTCGATATGGCAGCCTCGGAACTGTCAAAACGTCCAATTTGATAGATACACCTCGATTGTTCACCTCAAGTGGGTATAGGTTCTAATTTCTAAATCCTAATCGGATAGGTCGAAAATGCAAAAGTTCAATATGGCGGCCTTTTGAAACGTCAAAAATCGAAAGTTGACAAATGCATCTCGATTGCCTACCTAAAACAAGTACAGGTTGAAAATCCCAATCGGATCAATATGGCGGCCTTTTGAAACGTCATAAATCGAAATTTGCTAGATGCATCTCGATTGCCTACCCAAAACAGGTTTAAGTTGGAAATCCAAATCGGATCGGCTGAAAATCGCAAAAGTTCAATATGGCGATCTTTTAAAACGTCAAAAATCGAAGGTTGACAGATGCTGCATCTTGATTGCCTACCTTGAACAGGTAGTATGAGTTGAAAATCTCAATGGTATCGGTTGAAAAATGCAAAAGTTCAATATGGCGGCCCTTTGAAATTTCAAAAATCAAAATGTGACAGAGGCATCTCGAATGCCCACCCAATGCAAGTACAGGTTGAAAAATCCAATCCGATCGGTTGAGAAATGGAAAAGTTCAATATGGTGACCTCTGGAGACGTCAAAAATCGAAATCTGACAAAGGAAAATTCGTTGTGTTTGAAATTAGGTTTGTTTCATCAGCAGTCCCTGACTGTTCGTGGACGTCAGCAGCCTGTTACTTCATAAATCGTGATGCGCAGGCTGCTGACGTTCACGAACAGTCAGGGACTGCTGATGGAACAAACCTATTGAAACAATTGAATAGCGAACGCTCACAAAAAGGGAAATACCATGAAATTTCGAATACAAAAGCAACAAATTGGATCTGGTCGACGGTCGTCTATGTTTTTGGTTCAGATCACGCAAAAAAAAAACACCGCAAACACGACGATGAATGTGACTTGAGAATTCGGCGAACGGTGGCGCGAGTTTGACAGATTCGCGTTAACATCTAGTGAACGGAGGCGCGCGGTGCTGTTGGCAAAAGTGACAGTGGCAGTCCGACGCTAGGTCGACCGTATCGATGCAAAAAAGTTGCACACAGATTTCGATAAAATGGACTACAAAGACGTAATAGAACGCATATGGATCGAAGCATGGACCCTTTCTAAAGATCTGACCAGAAGGTCCGATGGAATTATCTGGGATTTCGTAGAGAACAAGACGTGACAACAAGACATTGACGCCGCCACGAGTTGTGTCTGGAAATGGAAAAAAGGGGCTTTTCTCGAAATGTGAAGCCGGTAAAAATCGGGCTCTAGTGCAAATATACTGTGAGTACCTACCAGACGTGTTTTGCCCCATCAATCGCCTGTTTTTGTGAAATATTACGCCGTCAACGTCTGTCCCGGTCTGGGAAATTTTATCAAAGTGCCGTCGAATTTGAAGAATTCTTTGGTTTTTGGTGTCCGATAGACGCTGAAAAGCCCCCTCTAGACCACGGTTCAATGTCGCACGCTGACACGGTACGTTTTTTCCAGAAACACTGTTCAAATGCCCCGAGATGTTGTCGAGTTTTACCCAAAACCGACAGCGTCAATAATGACGTTTCTGTCAGATTTGGCCGGGCCGTGTACCATTTTCAACATTTTTCGGCAAAATTCCAAGAAAAGCCACGCCGAGTGGCTCGCACCAGACTATAGTGAGTTCTCGAAACCCCCCGGTCGGCATTTCACACCAAATTTCTCGAAATTCTGCCCGAAAATCCGAGTTTTCGCCGCCAAAATGTGTCAAGAAATCTCGGACGAATTATTTGAAATGACGATTCCCTGGAAACAATTGGAATGAATTATGAATTTTCGAAAAATCCCCTCAAATTTGGCAGAAATTTTGGAAATTTCTCATCGTCAACTTGTATTGCGGTTCGTTTGCGAAATTTACAAAAAAATACCCCGTCAAAATCCGATGTCTGGTTTTCACAAATTCGAACCAGACGTCGTTAAGTTCTCTCACGGGTTAGTTTAGGGTGATTGACGGCGTGCTTCCACCACTAGAATATACCTACATATGGTTATTATCATTAACAGAACAATCCTATTAGTATATTAAAAATAGAATATCTGCTGGAATTAATTCAAACAAAAACGATTTTTTAAAGTGAAACTTCTATTCTCGCGCTTAGATCACAACACACAACTAACGCAGAACCACATATGGGAGTGAAATCGGTTCATCGCATCAGTGGCTGTAACGAACGCCTGTAACATTGTCTGACCTTGGGGCGACCAGCGTCGTCCCAGGAAATGGAAGAATAAGCTGTTGCGGCGTTCGCCGCGTTCGGTTCTATTTTTTCCAGTTAGTATTCTTTTACCGCTTGCATTGTGTTTTAAGTACAACAGCTTCCATCATAAACAAAAATTTGATTTGATCGATAAAATCTAATTCACGGTAGTGTCATTTGCAATCGAAAATGATTAATTTACTTTCGTAATGCGTATCGCCGACACTGGACTGCTCTTCTTGGTGTTTGGCTTTTTACCATGGCTAGCTTTCAGTTCCCTCTTCAACATATCAAAAGTCCTCAACTCTGGGACTGCTACAAATTAGTATACAGGGTGAAAGTTCATTATTTTTCCTTACTTCCTCTCTTTTTTGGAAACTGATGACTGAGAAAAACAGTTTTAGGCTAGTTTGATAGGCCATAGTCTTCCAATAAACATACAGGGTGTTTCATGACTTATACGACATAGCTTAAGGATAGATCCAGTTTTTTGAGGCGGATCCGGATCTGGCTCCGAAATTTTCCTAAGATCCTGCGTTTCAAAGTTACAGGGTGATTTATGTATTTTGGTCAAAACTTTGATGGGTCATAACTTTGGAACAAATGGATGGAATCGAATGAAATTTGACAGGAAATGTCTCTTGCTAAGAACAATTACAATGACCAACAAGGCATGAAAAAATCCAGGGCCGGAATGAAAAAAAATGTCCCCCAATAATTCTTGGGCAAAAAAAAAACATTTCCGCATCGGATCTCTGGAAAAATGCTATTGTATTCGGAAAGTTTAGAAAAAATGCTACAGGATCAGCTATCCAATAGAAAAGGCACACTTCAGTAGGTTTTGTAAAAAAAATAATAAAAAAATTAAAATTTAAATAGCGATATTTCTTGAATAATTTGATATAATTTATTGCAATTACTAGGTACTTTTCAAACAGGAAACAAGCAACATTTTCAATTAAATAAATTCAAAACTCTAACAATAGGTGATAAGTACATGCATTACATGTTATTTACAAGAGGTTTTCAAAATGCCCTCCCCGAACTTCGACGTATTTTCTACATCTCGTCAATAAATGTCTAGTGGCTTTTCGAATGATTAGCCTATTGTTCCGCATTTCTTCAGCAGCTGTAATGATCCTTTCTCTCAAATCCTCCCTGGTGTTCACTTCTGTCTTGTAAACCATATCTTTCATGTGGCCCCATACATAGTAATCTAGGACTGTGAGATCGGGAGATCTGTGAGGCCAGGAATGAGGACCCCCGCGACCAATCCAGCGATGGGGGTATTCTGCGTCCAAGTGTTCTTTGACATTTAATGAAAAATGAGGCGGTGCCCCATTTTGTTGAAAATAGGCAAAACATTTTGGAGGAAGTTTAGATAGCCTTCCCCCGTCAGCCGTTCCTCAAAGAAATGTACCCCATTAAAGTGTCGTCAACCACTCCGCACCACAAATTCAGTGAAAACCTCTGCTGAGAGTTCTTTTGTACCGTGGCATGAGGGTTTTCGTGTGCCCATAAGTGGGAATTTTTCAGTTTCAGTTTTGAAGTTCTCTTCATTTTTTTCGTTTCTCCTCGGTTCCGTTTCGCCACCCGCGTTGTGCGAGGGCGATTTCGGACTTCTCATTATTGTTATTGTGTATCACTCCATTTTTCAACCCACAACCTACCCTACCGTGATGCGCTAGACATCAGCGGACCATGCACAGAGAGCGCTCTCTCCATCTCACGGCGCCGGACGTCACAAGGTAGGTTCTGCTTATTTTTAGCGCATTTTCCATCTTGATGAAAATCGCTATTGCAACCGCTTTGTCCGTCCGTCCGTCCGTCCATCCGTTTCTCGAACTCCTCCCAAACTAGACGACCTAGCTTTCTAATTTTTTCGCTGTTACATAGCTGCCACTCCCAAAGGAGGGCTAGGCTATATTGAATGACTATATTGCGCCGCCAACATAGAGAAAACCGCCCCCGATAAACTTGAAATAACATAATATTGCACTTACTACCAGACCTGATGCTCTGGTGTTCTCATTTTTTGAATAATACATAGTTGCCACTTATAAACGTAAGCCAAGAAACATTCCGTCATCAATATGCGCCGCCGACATGAAAAAACTGCTAAAAACCGTCCCCAATCACTTTAAAATGAAAAACATAAACCCGAAGACATAGCGATCTGATTCTTCCGGTATATAAATAGTTGACTAAAAATGGGAAAGGATAGGCTACTTTTGGCTAGTCGCCGCCCCCAGATTCCGCCCCCAAACGATAAAAATTGCAACTTTTACAAATGTTACTGATTGAGATGTTCCCTTAAACATTTAGGAACTGCCAACTCAAATTGTGCAACATTTGCTCAGCCGAACACTGCCGCTCCCACACGCCGCCCCCAAAGTAAGAGATAAATGAAAAACATGAACTCAAAGACATAGCGATCTAAGGTTTTCGCTATATGGATAGCTGACTAAAAATGGAAAAGGATAGGCTACTTTTGATATGGCGCCGCCTCCAGCTTCCGCCCCCAAAAGAAAAAAAGTGCAACTTTCAACAATTTTCACTGATTTAGCTGATACTGTAACCTCGAACATTTAGAAATTCTTGACTCAAACTGTGCAAGAATTTCTTTGTCAAACTCTGCCGCTCCCACACGCCGCCCCCCAAGTGAGAGATGAATGTAAAACATGAACCTGAAGACATAGCGATCTAATTCTTTCACTATATTGATACTGACTGAAATTGGAAAAATATAGGCAATTTTTAATTAGCCGCCGCCTCCACCTGCCGCCTCCAAACAGTAAAAATGCAACTTTCACAATTTTCACTGATTGTCATATTTTTCTCACATTTAGAAACTCCCAACTCAAACTGTGCAACAGTTACTTTGGCCGAATGCTGCCGCCCCCACACGCTCCCCTCAAAGTGAGAGATGAATGAAAAACATAAACCCGAAGACATAACGATCTAATTCTTTCGCTATATGGATAGCTAACTAAAAATGGGAAAGAATAGGCTACCTCTGGCATGCCTCCAACTTCCACCCCCAAAAGAAAAAAAGTGCAACTTTCAATAATTTCCACTGAATTACATTTTAATGTTACCTCAAACATTCAGAAACTCCCAACTCGAACTGTAGAAGAATTTCTTTGCCAAACTCTGCCGCTCCCACACGCCGCCCCCAAAGTAAGAGATGAATGTAAAACATAACCCTGAAGACAGCGATCAAATCGTTCCGCTATAAAGATAGCTGACTAAAAATGAGAAGAGATAGGCCATTTTTGATTAGTCGCCGCCTCCAGCTCCCGCCCCCAAACAAAAAAAAATGCAACTTTCACAATTTTCACTGATTGTCATATTTCCTTAAACATTTAGAAACTCTCAACTCAAACTGTGCAACAGTTACTTTGCCGAATGCTGCCACCCCCACACGCTGCCCTCAAAGTAAGAGATAAATGGAAAACATAAACCCGAAGACATAGCGATCTAATTCTTTCGCTATATGTATAGCCGACTTAAAATGGGAAAGAATAGACTACTGTTGATTAGTCGCCGCTCCCAGCTCCCGCCCTCAAACAAAAAAATATATTGATGAGTGAAAGAATTTTCATTCAAATCTATTTCATTGGCAAGTACCCCATTCTGATAACACAATATCACAATGAGTTTCGAATGAAGAAAGTGGGCAAGGAATGGTGTTTCTCCTTCAACCAAATTTCTTTACGTTCACAATATGCCTCTTTGAGAAAATGCGCTACTGAGACTCACGCACGTGAAGGCATACTCACTTGTTTTTACTCCAATACCCAAGACAGTGTATCCCAGCTAAAGCATCTCGGCGTGATTTTCTCAGAAACCGTTCAACCAATACAATTCTTCTTTTTTTGTAGAAATAAGCCCTAAATCTAAGCTTCAATTAGAGAAGTGCCGGTGTCTGCAGCTGCTCTACTTCCCAAAATATGGCAATTTGAACAGGCCTCGAAACAACAGGCACATAATTATGGAGATTTATGATTAGCAAGAAGAACAATTGTGCATCAGAATGCAATTGGAGCACTGTCCTAATTTTTTAACATTAAACGTCGGAGAATATTTGGATGCAGAATACCCCCATCGCTGGATTGGTCGCGGGGGTCCTCATTCCTGGCTCCCAGATCTCCTGATCTCACAGTCCTAGATTACTATGTATGGGGTCGCATGAAAGATCTAGAGGTCTACAAGACGGAAATGAACACCAGGAAGGATTGTAGAGAAAAGATCATTGCAGCTGCTAATGAAACGCGGAACAATGGACCAACCATTCGAGAAGCCACTAGACATTTAGTGACGAGATGTGGAAAATGCGTCGAAGTTGGGGGAGGGTATTTTGAAAACCATTTGTAAGTAACATGTAATGTATTTATCACCCATTGTTAGGAGTTTTGATTTTTTTTCAAATGTTGCTCGTTTCCTGTTTGAAAAGTAGTAATTGCGATGAATTATCTAAAATCATTCAGGAAATATCGCTATTAAAATTTTCATTTTTTTTTATTTCATTTTTTTACTAAACCTACTGAGGTGTGCCGTTCGTATTGGATAGCTGATTCTGCAGCATTTTTTCTCAACTTTCCAAATACAACGGCATTTTTTTAGGAATCCGATGCGAAAATGGCTTTTTTGCCCAAGAAATCATGGGGCCATTTTTTTTAGTCAGGCCCTGGATTTTTTCAAGCCTTGTTGGTCATTGTAATTGTTCTTAGAGAGAGACTTTTCCTGTCGAGTTTCATTCGATTCCATTCATTTGCTCCAAAGTTATGACCTATCAAAGTTTTGACCAAAATACAATAGATCACCCTGCAACTTTGAAACGCAGGATCTTAGAAAAATTTCGACGCCAGATCCGGATCCGCCTCAAAAAACTGGATCTATCCTTGAGCTATGTCGTATAAGTCATAAAACACCCTGTATAAAAAATATACCACCCAGCCACTGCTGTGTATCAAGTTACAGGGTGAAAACTATTTTTCATCACTTTTTTTTTTCTTGGTGGAACTGATCTAGAATAAAGCCGGTTCCAGTTCTTTTGCAAGCTTATAACGTAATACTGAACATATGAAGAGGATACATCTCTGCAACTGCTGCTTTTCAATTTACAGGATGAAAAGTCATTTTCACGTTTCAATTTTTTTCTTGGTGAAATTGATTCACACAGCAATTGCGACTGATTTTTTTGTAAACTCGAAGTAAACATATCAAAACAATACAGAACAGATACGTTTTTTTTTACAAAGGATCCCGCACGATTCTTATGGAAATTCACGTCTCGGTCAAATTCCCAATTTTTTTAATATTTTGTAGCCCAATTTGACACGAGCCAAAATCCATCGTCCGTTACCCAAAAAATGGCCAGTTTTTTTTTTATAAGAGGTTGAAGATGGGTTATTTCGAGGTAAAGAAATATGTTCCAACGTAAGTGAGAACATTTCAACGTCCTTTATAACATATATGGCTCGGATCTAGGAAAAAACATCGCTGGAAAAAACATAGCCGGAAAAAACATAGCGGAGAAAACATAGCATGGAAAAAACATCGCAGGGAGAAAACATAGCATGGAAAAAACATAGCAGGATAAAACATCGCACGGAATAAATATCGCGGAAAAAAACATAGCAGGGAGAAAACATAGCATGGAAAAAACATAGCAGGATAAAACATCGCACGGAATTAATATCGCGGAAAAAAACATAGCAGGGGAGAACGGTGCTGGGACAATTCTTTGCCGGACAATTCTTCGCAAGCATTGCGCCCGCGCATACTTCAAGACACAAGGGGGCTAGCAGGACTCAAATAGCCACAATGTAGACACAAGGCTAGATAGGGCTTCGAAAAACACAAAAAGGCATGAGGGGCTCAATGGGGCTCCAAACGACATTAGGAGACACAAAGGTGCTCAGCAAGGCCTAAACCACTACACTGTAGATCAAGAGAGGATAAGGCTGTAAATATCGCAAGAAGGACTGATAGGACTCACTAGGGCTCCAAATGACACTCTAAGGCATAAGGGGGGCCAATAGGGCTCCGATCAATACGTGAAGACACACAGGAGCTGACTAGAGCTTCGCAACAAATACGGGTTGGAAAGGGGCTCAACAGGGCTACAAATGACACATAAAGACACAGGGGGGCCTGATAGGGCTTTGAGAAACCTGGAAAGGCACAAGAGAGCTTTCTAAGATGCCAGAAATGTCAAGAGGTCAGAAGGGGGTCACCGAGGCCCCAAACCATAATTGTGGACACAAGGGGGCTCATTAGGGCTCCAAACGATACTTAAAGATACAAGGGGGCTCAGCAGGGTTTGAAACGCTTCAATGTAGATATAAGGAAGGATAGGATTCTTATAATTGCAAGAAGGCCTGGCGAGGCCCACTAAGGCGCCAAATGAAACTTTGAGACACAAAGAGAGCTCGGGGAGCCCTGTAGAACTTCGACCAACACATAAAGACTCATAGGAGCTAACTAGAGCTTCGAAAACTAGCACAATGTAAAAAGGGGCTCAGCAGAGCTATAAATGAAACATAAAGACACAGGGGGGCCATATAGGCCTCTGTAAACATAAAAAGGCACAAAGGAGCAGCTAAGATTCCGGAAACTTCGAGAAATCTGAAGGAGGTCACCTGGTCTGCAAACGATAATTGAAGACACAAGGGGGCTCAATAGGGCTCCAAACGATACTTGAAGATACAAAGGGGCTTAGTAAAGCTTGAAACGCTTCGATGTGAGCACAAGAGAGGAGAGGCCTCTATAAATCGGACGAAGGCCTGGCGGGGCTCACTGGGGCTCCAAATGACACTTGGAGACATGAGGTGGCCCCGTAGAACTTTGACCAATACACAAAGACTAACAGGAGCTAACTAGAGCTTGAAAAAAGGAGCTTAGCAGGGCTACAAATGTAACATGAAGACACAGAGGAGGGGCACATACGGCTCTGAAGAACTCAATAAGGCACAAGGGAGCTTTCTGTGATTCCAGATACATCGAGAAATCAGAAGGGGGTCACCTGGTCTGCAAACGATAATTGGAGACACAAGGGGCTCAATAGGGCTCCAAACGATCCTTGAAGATCTTGAAGAGCTTGAAAAACTCACACATTGAAAAAAGGGGCTCAGCAGGGCTACAAATGAAAAGTAAAGATACAAGGGGGCCACATAGGGCTCTGAAAAACTTGATAAGACACAAAGGAGCTTTCTTAGAATCCAGAAATATCGAGAAATCAGAAGAGGGTCACCCGGTCTGCAAACGATAATTGAAGACACAAGGGGGCTCAATAGGGCTCCAAACGATACTTGAAGATACAAGAGGGCTCAGTAGGGCTTGAAACGCTTCAATGTAGACACAAGAGAGGAGAGGCCTCTAAAAATCGGACGAAGGCCTGGCGGGGCTCACTGGGGCTCCAAATGGCACTTGGAGACATGAGGTGGCCCCGTAGAACTTTGAGCAACACATAAAGACTAACAGGAGATAACTAGAGCTGATGAAACTGACACATTATAAAATGCTGCAAACGATAATTGAATACATAAGGGGGCCCAATAGGGCTCCAAACGATACTTGAAGATACAAGTGGACTCATAGAGCTTGAAACGCTTCAATCTGGACACAAGAGAGGAGAGGCCTCTCAAGATCGGAAGAAGGCCTGGCGGGGCTCACTGGGGCTCCAAATGACACTTGAGGACACAAGGGGGCACCGTAGAACTTTGATCAACACATAAACACTAATAGGAGCTAACTAGGGCTTGAAAACTAACACATTGTGAAAAGGGGCTCAGCAGGGCTACAAATGCAACATGAAGACAATGGGGCCTAATAGGGCTCTGTGGAACTGTCCAAGGCATAAGGGCGAAGCAAATCCCCAAGATACCCAAGGGGATTCATAAAGATCCCAAACGATACCTTGTAGAGACAAGGGGGCTCAACAAGGCTTGAAACGCTACGTAAAAACCCAGTGGGGGATAGGGCTCTGAATATCACACTCACACTCGGCCTCATTAGAGCTCCAAATTTTCCGGCGCGAAGAATTGTCTAGCGAAGAATTGTCCGGTCACCGGAGACATAGCATAACATAGAATGGAAAAATCACAGCCAGGAAAAAATTCTGCTACAGACAGCCCCTATACTTATTTAAGTCTTTGACTTGAACGACTCTCATAGGTCCCTACTTGAATCTCACGACCCAAACATGATACCTTACCGTGTGTAGACTTCCATCATGCACATCATGCACGGCCAGACTTCTGATATATCCAGGCCTCCACCCCAGGCGGCCCCCATTCGTACTTAGACCTGTACTGAAGACTTCATTTCCGCGTACTTGCGGTCATACTTGATTTTGATAGTTGGGAGACCACAGGAGATTTGGAAAAATACACCCTTGCGATGTTATTTCCCTGCTATGTTTTACCGTGCGATGTTTTTTCCGGCTATATTTTTTCCGCTATGTTTTCTCCTGCGATGTTTATTCCATGCTATGTTTTTTCCGGTCGATGTTTCTTCCGTGCGATGTTTCTTCCGTGCGATGTTTTCTCCATACGATGTTATTTCCATGCGATGTTTTTTCCTGCTATGTTTTTTCCGCTATGTTTTTTCCTGCGATGTTTTCTCCTGCGATGTTTATTCCGGTTACCATACGGCTCATGACAATTCCCTTTTTCTTATGTGAAAAAATCAATCCCCTCCCTCACCCCCAACCCCCAACCCCTACTTGTGAGTATCAAATTCGAAATTACGTGAAGGTCATGCAGATGGTTCTATTTTGTCGAATTATGAATTTTGGCACAAATTGTTTTTCCAACACCCAAATAGGGGGTGGGGTTGAAAAAAAACATAGGTCAATTTGGCTGAATTTCTGATATTGTGCTTCATCAGTTACGCTGAACAAGATGACCAAAGGAAAACTCATTCGTATTCCACCCCATAGAGGATTGAAGTGGACTATAATGAAGCATAAAACATTCTTCCATGTCATAAACCAAATGAATGAAAATTGTGGACTTTCATATCGTCTTGTTTTGTAAAAATGTCTATTCTTCAAAAATAATTTCAACCCCGTTTCTCATCCCCTATCCTTGTTTCTGAACATCATATTCGAAATAAATCTTGAAAATGTAGGAGAAGGTCTATGGTCGGATTCTCTGCATCTGATTGTGAATCCTCTCTCAAAATTCACTTTCACTATGCTTACGTTCGAGTGCTAACATAAGCAGGGTGGGATATACAGGGTGTTTCAGATTTGAATCGCGTCCTTCCAGGAAGTGATGAGAAACGTCAAAAGAAGTAGACTATCCCAAAAAAAGATATGTCAGAAACGAATAATAACGGAGATATAGGAGTTCAAAGTTGAACTTCAAAAATCGATTGTTCGTCATAACTTTGAAACTTTCCAACCGATTTTGTTCAAATTTGAACCGAAGCTTACTTTATAATAAATCGGTATCTAACGATAATAACGCGGTCCATTAAAATTCTTAGGTGCGTATATAATGGGGAATGCCTTTGCTTTTTTACCCCTATTTTTTACCCCTTAGATAATTTTGTAGATTGGTCACATTTTTTAATTCTAAGCTCAATTTTGAAAAAAGTTACCCTTGCAAAATTTTGATCAGAAGCTCCGTTTTGCAAGATTTTTGCGTTTGAAACTCCGGAAAACACATCAAAATATCCACTATCAAGAGCCAAAAAAATATTTTTCCTGAAAACGTTTCTTCTTGTTTCTCACAAAAACTCATGATTTAGCAACTTGAAACACCTAAAAAACCTATTCCAATGAAGGAATCATTGGTTATCTTGGATTTTAATTTGTAGGGCTTTGAAAGTGGTCTTTTCGAGATGTTTTCCGAAGTTTCAACCTCAAATATCTTGAGAACGAAGCCTCTAATCAAAATTTCGCAACTGTACTTTTCCTTTAGAATTGAGCGCAATATTCAAAAATATGGTCACATTATCAAATTACCCGGGGGTTGAAAAAATAGGGGTAAAAAAGTGGAGGCACCTCCAATCATCCACGCCTCTGGAAATTTTTGATGGAACGCGTTATTATTGTTTGATACAGACTTATCTCAGTGAGCTTTAGTTAAAATTGGAACAAAATCGGTTGAGAAGTTCCAAACCTATGACGAAAAATCGATTTTCAAGGTTCAACTTTGAACGCCTATATCTCCGTTATTATTCGTTTTTGACATATATTCTTTCTAGAAAGTCTACTTCTTTTGACGTTTCTCATCACTTCCTGAAAGAACGCGATTTAAATCTGAAACACCTGTATATTTTTTGTGATTTTTGACTGGATTATTATTTAAAATATTGGTGTTCCTATTAAGTTTCAACTTCACCGCAGGTTAATTATGTTCACCTGTACATAATTTCTAACTTTTTTCTTTTGTGCGGATACACCTCTATTTATAGTTTAGATTGAAGAATTTAATGTAATTTGAAGCGAAAGCTGCTCAATCAAGGCAAAATATTATGTCACACTCTTATTCCAGCTGCTGCTGCTATTTATAAAAATTATTATAATTTTCAAGATTTATTTCGAATATGATGTTCAGAAACAGGGATAGGGGATGAAGGACGGAGTTCAGAGTATTTTTGAAGAATATACATTTTCAGGAAACAAGATAATATGAGAGTCCACAATTTCCATTCATTTGGTTTATGACATGGAAGAATGTTTTATGCTTCATTATAGTCAACTTCAACTCTCTGTGGGGTGAAAACTGGTCATACGAATGAGTTTTCCCTTGGTACTCTTGTTTAGCGTAACTGGTAAAGCACAATATCAGAAATTCAGCCGAATTGACCGATGTTTTTTTTTTCAACCCCACCCCCTATTTGGGGGTTGGAAAAATAATTTGTGCCAAAATTCATAATTCGACAGAATAGAACCATCTGCATGACTTTCAAACGTAATTTCGAATATGATACTCACAAGTAGGGGTTGGGGGTGAGGGATGGGGTTGATTTTTCACAAAAGAAAGAGGGAATTGTCATGAGTAGTGTTGCCGTCTAGAGTTAGACTTTCTAGACTCTTGTCTTGAAAGGGCGTCAAGACTTAGACAAGACCTCTAGAAACTCTTGTCTTGAAATTTCTAGACAAGACAAGAGTGGGGATGTCAAGATCAAGAGTCTTGATTAGACTCTTGAAAAGAAAAAGAAATAAAAATCTGATATATTCCCGAGTATATTCCTCTCTGTTGACGGTTCTTATTGTCTACTGAATGTGTGATTTGCTTGGAGATTTCTTACAGAGTTTATGGACAACATAAAATAACATAAATAAGGGTAAACGGTATGACAAAATACTATTCAAAACTATAATTATCTACTTGAAATGAAAATGATTGCAATTAGTTCTTGTACTATTTTTCTTTTATTTGTTGAAACCAAAGTACCGAGATCACTACAGACGATATAAATAATCTCGTCTCAAAAGTCCCTACTTTTTTCAGAAAAAAATCTGGGAATTTGGGAGTTTGAATTGGAAGAATAATGAAGTAATGAACACTTGTCCACTAGGGAGGCCATCATGCCATTATGCATTGACCGTTGTTGTCAGGCTGTGTCTGATAAGCAGTCTACGAATCCATGAATATCTACTAGCTATGATTCAAAATCAAGAAAAACCAAATAACACAATGAATCTTCTGTAACTAAATTTATTTTATTTTTATTTATTTAATTGTCTTATTTTACGAGGCGGCATTCAGCTATAAGCTGCTCTACCATGCAACCTCGGTTCTACCATGCAACCTCGGAATAAATATATTGTAAATTCAATATATCAGCAGAAGATTTCCTGTTTGTGGTGGCAGTTAACTATAAACAATAAATTTTGCATCAGAGAACAGGAAAGCGTTGCCAGAGAAATACCATGTCGAATTTTGTTCATGCCTTGTGATTATAAATTATATTCACATGATATCTTCTTCAGACTCTGTCTGTCTCTACTGTTTTTTTTTCGGTTCTCATGCGAAAGTTTCGTTCAAGTGATCTTTTTTTTCAAGGGCTGCTTCAACATCTTCATTTCTACTTCTCTAAAAAATAGCTGCGCCTTCTCAGATCGCATCTTCTAAGGAATTAGGTCGCTCGATAAGTCTTTTGGTCAATAGCTGCGAAACAAAGGGTTTCTTGTCAAAAAAAAAGGAAATGATTCAGACAACATGCTGCAACCAGATATCATTTCAATGTACCAAGGCAAAATACCGATAAAGCTGGTGTTTTTTTCACAACTTGAGTGAAGTGAGTCTTCTTGCCCGCGTCAGGTTGGTACAAGCGGGAACCTGACACAGGTCTGCAAACAATCGGTATACTTTTGACAAAAATATTGGACCACGTCCACACTACGACATCTGAGAACTACGAGTCCTGGTTAAACCCAATTATTTACATTTCTTTGTGCCGCAGCAACGTTTCGAACACCAAACAGCAAATATTGAAGTTGATTGTTCAACTTTTTTTTTGACTGTGACTCTTTCGTTGACTCTTTCTTGACGTTCACAACCTGGTACTGTTCTTGGCTTGCTTATTCACTCGATTTGAGCCGATGGACTGCGGTGAGTTAAATTTATATCTCCTTCCGCGGTGCCAGATTTTTTAAGCACTTTTTTAACTGAACAGTAGTTGACTATATTTACTCAGGCATCAACCAACGGCTATAAAATCGTACCTTGTTATTTTATACTCACAGGTCAGGGGTGGCGGAAGCTACCTTTTTCTTTCAGCACTCACACCAATGATGAATTTAAGTGTCAATATAAGTGCCTTTCTTTCTAAAATTTTAACGTAAGTGTATCCTAGTAAAATATTTTATTGGAGCGCAGTGTCTCTTCGAAGGGTGCTCCTTGCTCCTCACACTTTCTTTGTTTTTCTTGCCAAAAGATGTTTATATTTCTGTCACGTATTTTTATTGGGAGAGGGGGTTTTATAGTAATTTAATTTCAAGAGTCTATCTAGACTCTTGAAAAATTTCCATCAAGAGTTAGAGTCTTGTCTTGAAATTTTGAAATTATCTTGATATTTCAAGACAAGACAAGAGAGGGCAACTCTTGTCTTGTCTTGTCTAGACGGCAACACTAGTCATGAGCCATGTGTGTTAGAAAGGACGTTGAAATGTTCTCACTTACGTTGGAATATATTTTTTTACCTTGAAATAACCCATCTTCAACCCCTATCGACAAAAAACTGTCCATTGTTTTGGGTAACGGACGATGGTTTTTGGCTCGTGTCGAATTGGGCTACAACATATAGAAAAATTAGAAAATTTGACCGAGACCCATTTTCCATAAGAATCGTGCGGGGTTCTTTAAATGTTCGGGTATATTCGGGTATATTGCATCAAAAATCCAAAAAATCTTGGAACGCAACCAAAGATTTAAATTTGTAAATAAAAACGTAGCTGTAGCAAGAATGTATTATTTTGATATGTTTGTAAAAAAGCTTCAAACTTACAGAAAAACCAGCCGCAATTGTTGTGTGAGCCGATTTCATCAAGAAAAAAATTGAAACGTGGAAATGACTTTTCACCCTGTAAATTGAAAAGCAGCAGATGCAGAGATGTGTCCTTTTTATATGTTCAGTATGACATTCTAAGCTTGCAAAAGAACTGGAACCAGCTTCAATCTAGATCAGTTCCACCAAGAAAAAAAATAGTTTTCACCCTGTAACTAGTGTAACTTAATACGCAGCAGTTGCTGGGTGGTATATTTTTTATATGTTTATTGGAAGACCTGGCCTATCAAACTAGCCTAAAGCCGTTATTTTTGGTCATCAGTTTTCCAAGAAAAAAAGAAAATAGAGAAAAATAATAAACTTTTACCCTGTATACTGATTTGTCGCAGTCCTAGAGTTAAGGACTTTTGATGTGTTGAAGAAGGGACTGTAAGCTTGCATTGGCGAAAAAATCGTTTTTGTTTGAATCAATTCCAGCAAAGCACCTATTTTCTTATATTTCCAATATAGGTACTATATCGACATTCAACGAATGGGAAAATTAGTCAAAAAACAAAGTCCACTACCTCCTGGAAGTCTTGGACTGAAAGGACTACTTTGTGCTATCTGGGGTAGATACTCAGACGTTAGAGGATGATCTATCTATCTTTTATGTTTTTTTTTTTATAATTCCAACTATGTGTTAATGTTGCCTGATTCAACTGCCTAATACTTGTATAAATTGTAATAATTATTGGTCAGTACCTAGATACTATCGATGATCGATGATTCGACGAAGTATTAGAAAATGTGTGTCATTCAGCGTGCCTGTCATTTGTTCAAAACTACACTACACTATGTACATTATTATCATTTATGAGTTTCTAGGTGGGTACAGCTCGGTACCATACGAGTACGGCATTCCAATGAGAAGATGCTTCCTTACGTGAAAGTAGTGTTTTAAACTTAGCATGTAGGAAGGTAGATGACTGGAAGATGTGCTCTTACCGAAACCGGTATCTAGGTATATCTTTGATAAATATGTATAAAATTAATTAATAATTAATTGGCACTCAATTACTTATTTCTATGTAGGTAGGTACGTCTGCACTAGCTTATAGTACATAAGCTCGATGCAACTGCCAGTAAATAGGTAGGTACCTACTTGATCTTTTTTATTTGACATTCCCTTCAACCTTTGAGGCTGACTCAAAATCCCGCAAACAATTAGGCATCTCGACTTGAAAATTAACTTTGCGAATTATTCATTTATAATCAACACAAAAAAAGCGATCAATGATACCTACTTTTTCTAGGTAGGTACATATCGAAGTCTCACAAATTTTGGATCCTTATGAACCTCGATCTACCTTTTTCCTCGCCTTTTTACTTTTAATATAATTTTCGGTAACAGTTCCGTATGCGGTGAAACGCCAAAAATTCGGTTTTTTTCGGGAAAAAAGACTCTAACAGATGGATTTCACTCCAAAGAAGACGATTCCGCTGTCGGAGCCGGGTTTTTCCAACTATTTCTTCTGATTTTCTAACCTCAAAAGTTTCACTGCATACGGAACAATTACCGCGGGAATATTATTCCGTATACGGTGAAACACCAAAAAGGCATCAATTTTGGTGGGAGATGACACTCATAGATAGATTTCACTTAAAAGAACGTGATACCAATGTCGGAAAGATGCATTTCTCAACAAGTTTTTTTTTAGTTTAAAAAACGTTCACTTTTTACAGCTCATAATAATTACCCCGCGCCGCCACTGAATATGTGTCATATGTCAACAAAACAAAAGCAGAATCAAGGCAACTCCAACTCCCTACCCACTGGCGCAGGTCTAAAAAGAAGGAGCATACTTGAGACGACGGGGAGACTTCAACAAAAATAATGAATTCTTGTTTAATATAACAATAAGAGACCATTTATCACATAATTCACGAATTTTTTGCAATTTCAGCCGTTCTGTTAACTATCATCTGTCAGACTTTGACGTATGGCCTCGCGTAAAACAGTGGCGCACTATTTAACAGATTTCATAACTTATAAGATAAAATTCGATGGAAAGCGAATGAGAAGTGCCGCTCCGACAACAGAACTGTGTTTTTGAAAGTAAAATCTACAAATGAGTGTCGTTTCCTACCAAAATTGATGCATTTTAAGCGTTTCACCGTATACGGAATAATATCCCCGCGGTAATTGTTCCGTATGTGGTGAAACTTTTGAGGTTAGAAAATCAAAAGAAATAGTTGTAAAACCCCGGCTCCGACAACGGAATCGTGTTCTATGGAGTGAAATCTATCTGTTAGAGTCTTTTTTCCCGAAAAAAAACGAATTTTTGGCGTTTCACCGCATACGGAACAATTACCTAATTTTCTAATAGGAACCGGTATACGCGAAAGATTCTTGAGAAGACAAATTGATGAATTTATTACGCGAGCCCAGCCGTAGCCGTGCCCGTGCATACATTTCACCCAAATTGATTTTTCAAAATAGCACTCCATAATTTATTAGAAGAGTGCCGGTGATTTCATGCAATAGAAGTACTTTTTCAAATGCTGAAGGCACCTGTCAAATAATAGGTACCCGCGTATGGAGAATGCCATCGCGTTACGAAATACAGATCTTTCGCTTTTACCCATCCAGATTCATCAGGAATTACCGCGTTAACATCAATGCAAAAGGAATGCACTTAAATGTCAATAATGTCACTTCATGAAACAAACAGGTTGCGATTGCAAACAGCTGAAATTGAAAGTTGGTATTATCTTGCTGTTTTTGAACGAAACGGCGAAAAAAAGGTTAAGGATGATCACCATTCGAAAATTTTCTTAAATATGTATATTTGTATAGAAAGTGATGTCCTATTATGCTAATGCTGGGTTGGAAAATTCCCGCGAGACAAAGTAACGGACTGGTCTCCTGTTGCTCAATCAATGAAACAGATATACATACTACACAGATAATATGAATGTATAACGGAAAAAGTTGATCTGCTGTCATTTGATCTCTGGTAATAACCATAATCTGTGTCATATTTATAATTTACATTGTACAGGGTCTTGCAACAGTGCGTCGGACTTTCCTAGAACCCTTCCCGTTAGAAGATAAAAATACTTCCCCTTCCATGTTGGTGGGGGGTCGGGAAAGTAAAATTTGATACCTCTAGGTACATGAAACTATTGATTTGAAAATATTTAGGTACGTCGTATACTTTTTCAACTACCTTTAACAAGGTGTCTATTTCTAATAAAAACGAAGATTGTTTTGAATGGAATGCCCCATACTTTGGATTCCATATTCTTGTTCAGCTTTTCAAGCTCAATTTTTTATATTAGTTTTATTGGTAGTATTTTGGTTCCGTCTCCCGTCTGTGGCATGACTACCCATTAAAAATTGAAAATTTTAGCAATTTTGAGGTTGAAAAATTGTAGGGGCCTTGCTTTTTAGCGCATTTTCAATCTTGATGAAAATCGCTATTGCAACCGCTTTGTCCGTCCGTCCGTCCGTCCGTCCGTTCCTCGAACTCCTCCCAAACTAGACGACCTAGCTTTCTAATTTTTTCGCTGTTACATAGCTGCCACTCCCAAAGGAGGGCTAGGCTATATTGGATGTCTATATTGCGCCGCCAACATAGAGAAAACCGCCCCCGATAAACTTGAAATAACATAATATTGCACTTTCTACCAGACCTGATGCTCTGGTGTTCTCATTTTTTGAATAATACATAGTTGCCACTTATAAACGTAAACCAAGAAACATTCCGTCATCAATATGCGCCGCCAACATGAAAAAACTGCTAAAAACCGCCCCCAATCACTTTAAAATGAAAAACATAAACCCGAAGACATAGCGATCTGATTCTTTCAGTATATAAATAGCTGACTAAAAATGGGAAAGGATAGGCTACTTTTGGTTAGTCGCCGCCCCCAGATTCTGCCCCCAAACGATAAAAAGTGCAACTTTCACAAATGTTACTGATTGAGATGTTCCCTTAAACATTTAGAAACTGCCAACCCAAATTGTGCAACATTTGCTCAGCCGAACGCTGCCGCTCCCACACGCCGCCCCCAAATTAAGAGATAAATGAAAAACATGAACCCAAAGACAAAGTGATCCAAGTTTTTCGCTATATGGATAGCTGACTAAAAATGGAAAAGGATAGGCTACTTTTGATATGGCGCCGCCTCCAGCTTCCACCCCCAAAAGAAAAAAGTGCAACTTTCAACAATTTTCACCGATTTAGCTGATACTGTTACCTCGAACATTTAGAAACTCTTGACTCAAACTGTGCAAGAGTTTCTTTGCCAAACTGCCGCTCCCACACGCCGCCCCCAAAGTGAGAGATAAATGTAAAACATGAACCTGAAGACATAGCGATCTAATTCTTTCACTATATTGATAGCTGACTGAAATTGGAAAAATATAGGCCACTTTTAATTAGCCGCCGCCTCCAGCTGCCGTCTCCAAACAAACAAAAAATGCAATTTTCACAATTTTCACTGATTGTCATATTTCCCTCACATTTAGAAACTCCCAACTCAAACTGTGCAATAGTTACTTTGCCGAATGCTGCCGCCCCCACACGCTGCCCTCAAAATGAGAGATGAATGAAAAACATAAACCCGAAGACATAACGATCTAATTCTTTCGCTATATGGATAGCTAACTAAAAATGGGAAAGAATAGGCTACCTTTGACATGACGCCGCCTCCAACTTCCACCCCCAAAAGAGAAAAGTGCAACTTTCAATAATTCCCACTGAATTACATTTTAATGTTACCTCAAACATTCAGAAACTCCCAACTCAAACTGTGGAAGAATTTCTTTGCCAAACTCTGCCGCTCCCACACGCCGCCCCCAAAGTAAGTGATGAATGTAAAACATAACCTTGAAGACATAGCGATTAAATTGTTCCGCTATATAGATAGCTGACTAAAAATGGGAAGAGATAGGCCACTTTTGATTAGTCGCCGCCTCCAGCTCCCGCCTCTAAACAAAAAAAATGCAACTTTTACAATTTTCATTGATTGTCATATTTCCTTAAACTTTTAGAAACTCTCAACTCAAACTGTGCAACAGTTACTTTGCATAATGCTGCCACCCCCACACGCTGCCCTCAAAGTAAGAGATAAATGGAAAACATGAACCCGAAGACATAGCGATCTAATTCTTTCGCTATATGGATAGCCGACTAAAAATGGGAAAGAATAAACTACTGCTGATTAGTCGCCGCTCCCAGCTCCCGCCCTCAAACAAAAAAATATATTGATGAGTGAAAGAATTTTCATTCAAATCTATTTCATTGGCAAGTACCCCATTCTGATAACACAATATCACAATGAGTTTCGAGTGAAGAAAGTGGGCAAGGAATGGTGTTTCTCCTTCAACCAAATTTCTTTACGTTCACAATATGCCTCTTTGAGAAAATGCGCTACTGAGACTCACGCACGTGAAGGCATACTCACTTGTTTTATTCACATTGCAAATTTCAAAGCGCATTGAGCGATTTTTCTTTAAATGGAATATGTATTCTGTATTTTATATCGCTTATCAATAACTTTCTTCTTCCTCCTCTTTCATTTTTACTAGTTGGTATCTGCTAAACTTCATAATTTCCGAGATAATAGATAATTTTGATAAACATTGCTGTTTATTTGTATTTTTCATGCTCTTCTTCTTTCATGCGGTTGCAGACTTGGGTAGTATTCGAATACCGTAACTTGAATCCTACTTAAGTTACTTTTGACGGTACATAAACTGCTCGTAAAGTTGAGCTTCGCCAAAATTTGCTCCAATTTCAAGCAAGGATTTCTTCGGAAAAATATATCCGATTTGGAAAAAATGTATGGTGCCTGGTGGAGCTTTTCTCCAGCTACGACGCTATGTCGACTTACGTCACCATTGACTTTGTCCACGATGTACAGGATGCCAAAGAAAAGTGTGTCAAAAGTGTTAATTTTTAAAGTCGTGGAACTTTTTCAAGAAAAATTTCGGATTTTTTTCTCTTCAGTTTTAGAAAGCGGATATCAATATCTCGAAACAGTTTTTGACTTTTGATCAGTTTGTTTCTTCAAAGAGTTCTTGATTTTTTTTTGTGGAATATGGATTTTTTGATACAGAATTTGCTAGAGCTGTTGCTTTAGTCCTTGAAAATTCACAGAAACGTACACAATTGTACGTTGTACGTAACAACAACTGAAGAGGGTATATCAACTGCTTACCATGCATAGGTCCAATCGCGACTGTCGTATGGTGTCGTGTTCTGGTATGGACCACATACGTATGGACTATGGATGCAATAGGGCAATACACAATATTGCGCGGGAGTGGCGCTCCGACACTGATGTCATGTGAACTAAGAAAACGGTGACAAGTTATCATCACGCATGTTCAGGGCCGCTATTCTTGAATCGTGCGAGAAAAGTCTCTGGGAGTTTTATATAATCCGTACTACACTTCTGTAGCGAAAGTTGCCTAAAAACCACGATTTTAGGCAACATTCGCTACATCAGTGTACTGCGAAATGTGTTTTACTCCCAGGGACTTTTCTCACACGATTCAAGAATAGCGGCCCAGAACTCGACAATGACTGATTTCAGTGTTTGACGTTGACGTTTTGTACAGTTCTATCAGCAACTTGTGAAGTCTTCCGATTTAAAATGCATATTCGACGGTCGAAAAAGTATGTGCCACTCAGAGGACCGACTGTCGCCACACCATGCTGTCGTCAATACAATACAGCACTGATTAAATGAAATACCACCAGACAATTTCGCGGTAAATTTGAATGTTATAGTTGAAGTGTTCCATGTTTTTTTTATTTCGTAATTTGGGGCATTTGGGAATGATCCCTAACATATGTGCTTCGATGAATAGGTTGCGAGGGTTAATCCGATTTTTCTATGTAACCACTTCTACTTGAAAACGACGCATAATCCATTGAGCTTAGTTTGAGAATCACCTATTTTACAGCGTAACATATGGAAGACTTAGAACGAATCACCTCGTTTTTTAGCGCATGCGCCAAGCGGTCACGCAATATTGTGTATTTCATGATGCTGGTTTAGCTTGTCGCCACTTGGTGGCTTTGGTTTGGTGTCACAGCGCGCTTGCGCCAGATCCAGGTTATCGATTAGTTTCGTTTGTTTACGTTTTGCAAATTGCAAATAAAAGTCGAACAACGGCCCATCGCTTTTTCAAGACTTCATTGGTGGGGAACTTGTTTTATGCCATTTCTGTTTTGTTGAATCTTGAGCGCGGTGTGGCACACAACATTCATAGGGTATTTTTCAGCGTCGACAATATAGAAAGATGAGAAGGCAGCTAATGGCAGCAGGCAATTGGTGTGGCGAGATAAATGTTGATTTATTCAAGTGCCAAAATTACGCGATTGACAGTTATGACACACGATTTGGCGATTTGCAATACCAAGGTGGCAAACGGCGACGCAAGCGCCCCCTATATGCAATCGCCCTAACGCGACCTAAGAGTGTGGTGGGTGCGGGTGGGTCATCCTATCTTACCCCTACCGCTATCCGGTGTTACCTGAGTCCATGCTAGCCTCGAGGTTCCCCCTTTGAGATAATTTGAAAATGAAAAAACTTTTTTTTAACAATTTTTCCTGTAGATTTCAACATTGGGAACTATTTATATTATTTTACAACCCATAATATACAGGGTGTCGAAAAAAAACTTTTTTTTTTGTTAATGCGAGACCCTGAATATTCGAATTGCAATCGATGTATTTTTTTTATTTTGATTACAAATATATACCAGTGTTATTTCCGAAGGTGAATTGTCAAAAAATTCACAAAAATCCCATGATACTGATCTAAACTTCCGTTTATTTGATCAGAAAAATTTTCAAATTTGGATGAATTTGTTTTTCGGGGAAATAATTTCTAAGTTGTCATGTAATGAGCTGCGCTCTTGTTTTGGTACGTACGACGTAGCCTGGGCGATTAATCGAATAAAATTGATTCGCTTCAGGAAAAAATCGACTCGGCTTGATAATAAACCGTGAATCGATTCGATATATTGGGTCAGGTTTTTTGATTCGATTCTTCCGAATCCATTTTTTCGAATCGATTTTCTTGATTGAATTTTTTTGTTTCACTTTTTTCGATTCGATTTTCTCGATTCAGTTTATTTAAACAAACAAACACAAATGGAAAACAAATACAGTACAGGGTGATCACGCGAGAATTCCCCCTCCCCCATACTGGAGGTTTCTCTTTTGAGATAATTTGAAAAGAAAAGAACTTTTCTTGAACAATTTTTGCCTTGAAAACCTTTTCTTATTGATGCGACGCTCTGTATATTTGAATTGCAATCGATATAGTTTTTATTCTGAATACAAATAGGTATACACCACAGTGTCGAGTTATTTCCCAAGGCAAATTGTCAAAAAATTCACAAAAATCCCATGACACTGACCTAAACTTATGTTAATTTGCCCAAAAACGTTCTGAAATTTGGCCGACAATTTTTTAAACAGTGCTAAACTCATATTCGAGTTTTAAAATCACAAAATACTCATTATTTTCTAACGACATTATTTGGCCTGGAAAATATTTTCCATCATACGAGACAATCACATGATCTCCAGTCCTAGGTTTTGGTTTGCTTCCTCCCTTATGTTCATGTTCTTCTTCTTCCGAACTTGAAGAGCTGTCTTCCGATATAGCGTCAATGATGACTGATGCTCGTTTCTTGGGGGACTTATTCTTACTTTTTTCTACCTTCTTGCTTTCTAGCTCCCGTTTTCTTTCGAGTTTCTCTTGTTCAAGCTTTTTTTCTTCTCTATTTTCTTTCTACTGCATTCCTGCCACAACTCACTGGTAACGACACTTGTCATCTTTTCTCTTTTTCTTTTGTTGTTGTCGTTGGTAGCTTTTTTTTCTGGCAAAATAAAACTCTTTTGAAAGGACTTGGAACATTTAAATTTTGGTTATCTTGAATGTTTTCTTCGGCACTTTTATCGAGAGTCCTATGGTCAATTTCATAATTAGAAATTGAAAAGCTCCGAATTGCAGCCTCCGAATACCTACTGTAGATTTTTTTTTGAAGCCATATCTGCGCCAAAAACATTTTATTCGGTAAAATTGGTCTATACTCAATAACATATTTAGGTGTCATGAATAGGTACATGTGTACCCATCTTGTACCTATGCATGACACCCCGTGTCATCTATAACTTAACTTCCTTCATGCGTTGGAAAGAGCACACAATACTGAAACTTGACGCTGTTCCAATACCTGACACCCGTGTCACTCATTGGAGCAATTTAAATATTTTGTTCTCAAAGATGACACCCCTCCCCCTTAAAAAAAGATTTTTGGATTAAGACCCAAGTTTTTGCTAGGACACCAATAATATAACTAATATATTGACAGAAACAACAATGGCCATCAATAATAAGACATACAAAATAAAATAACAACTAATTCGAGAGCTTACCTGCTTACGGAAACAGACAATGATGAAGTAAAAATAACGATACATGTAACACGTGTCGACGCACGCATGCATTACCAAATACTGACGCAGAATTACTCAATGGTTCGAATGGCTACCGTTTGGCGATAAATGTAAAATTGACATTACGTTTAGCAATATACAATTTGTAACCGCATTTTCTTGTAAAATCCATGTAAAATTGAAAGTGTCATCTAATGGTACAGTGTCAGCCACTGGTACATTTACTTATTCGAGTTTTGAGAGAAATTATCTCCCTGAAAAACATTCAACCAAATCTGAGAAATTTTCGAGCCAAATAAACTTGATAATAAATCATTTCAAGCCAAAGTCACAACAACAGCTCATTGCTCCTGAACAATTTATCTATTCCTACTCCATCAAAGCTCTGGTTTTGTCATCATTGTCATGATTGCTCGAAGAACTTCAAAAATGAAACGGGTCTTCAGATCCATATTGGAAAAATGCATCGCCGATGCTCGAGTGCTTCGCTTCTTTCGCAAACAACGTCAAATGGAAATGCTGCAATCAAGTCAAGATTGAAGAAGAAGAAATTCACATAGGAGGTTGTTGATTTTCTGCAAATGGTGACATAGAAGGTTGCTGTTCTTCGCCATCGATATGAATTTCTACTACCTGCAGCGCGCAGACAAGATAAATTTGTTGTTCAGTCTCTTCCCTCTTTTGGAAAGAAATAAGAAAATACAAAATTTCAAAGGCTTCAGGCCCGCCCCTGGCACTATGATATCCGGGGCCGGGGCCCCTAAAGCCTAAAATGAAAATATATCTTAGAGATTCCGTGATACAGACCTATTGCCTGTGTGTATGCCCTCAAACTTGTTGTCATGGGGCCTGCCAAGGTAACTGTAAAATGGAAAAAAAAAAGAAAAACAATGTTACTCACCTGAGTAATATGCGAAAAAATCGAGGAAAAAATCGACCATTGAGGAAAAAAATTGAAATTTTTTGATTTCATCCCAATTTGTTTGCAGTATTTTTACAAACAAGAGGAATTGGGGGCCCCATCAGATGATTGAGGTCCCGAGGCCAGGGGCGGACCTCCCCCCTTAGTCCGCCACTGGCCCTATCTTAAAGAGGATTCCCCGTGGAGCTAGAATCAATGGGTGCTTTCCACCTAGACGGTACAAATACCACCAGACGGCACATGTTCCATGGTGTGGCACAAAATTTTAGGTGATCCAATGAACGGCGTAGAACCGAGTAGAAACACGTAGATGGAAAGCACCGTTTGGAACCCGCACATGCGTAAATGGCAGGTGTACCGAACTTGGGGCTAGGTGGAAAGCACGCAGTGTAGCCGACAAACTGACATCTGTAATCGATTCGGCTCCATACCATAGAATCGAAAGTCGTAGGATCGAACGTCGTACAATCGAACGTCGTACAATCGAAAATTCCGCCTTTTGTCGTGAGTTCATCATGCTAGTGGCCGCCAACGTTGCCGCCAACAAGTATACAAAATATGGTTGAGCAACTGACACAGCTATCTGTACAAAATAGTTGCGTATTATTTCATTTCTGCTGGTAATTAAAGCTACGAGTATATACTTGATAATATTCACAGGAAGCGTTAATGAACAAGATAAAATAAAGATTAGACTAGCAATAAGATAAGAATCTGATGAGATTATATAATTCAGGTACACATTTTAACCAAAAAACAAACCAAACCAGGTACCTACTGCTAAAAGAAAAACGGAACCAAAACCCTCGCCTCGGTCGTCTTGATCTCCATATAGTCAGCTGCGTTAGATTTTTGCCATTGATAGAGGCAAACAAATACTCAAGTGATTATCAATGATATCCTTATAGCTCTAATAATCTAGAGCGCAGTATGTAATAATCACTTATTCCGTCTGCCACTGATGAACATTTTCAATATTATGAAAATAGGATTTTGAAAGGCTAAAATTACTCTTTTGACTGGGCTGAAGTATTCTCGCAAGTACTGCTTATTAGTACCTACTACCTATACCTACTGTGTCAGGTTCCAGGCCTAGGTTCAGGACGACATGAGCGCCAAAAATTACGCAAATGCGTCGGATGATACGAACATTGCAAACACGCAGACCGATATCGGTTGGCGGCACTTTGTTTTTGGCAAAGCCGAATTATTTGATGAGGAGATAGGTTTCCGTAAGTATCCGTGAGTCAGGTATGTATAATGCCCGTAGCGTGTACGTATAAGCACGTACGAAAAATTGAAAATTCCTCGCTTTACATAAGAAATGACCGCCTATTCACGAAAGTTGGATGATACGAACATTGCGAACTATAACATGCATCTGTCGGTTGCCTTGCCACTTGAGAGCCGCGCACATAAGCCAGGGCCACCCAAAACTGAAAGTTAGACAGACTATGGGGTTGTGCGATTTTGATTAGGTTGACTTTAGAAAAAAAAAGATAAATCATCAGTTTCTTATTCTTCCTTTCAACTCAATACAAATTCAACTTATATTTAGGCAAACAAATGGGTGAAGCGTTGAACGTAGATAGTATGGTGTGGTGTGAACAATCCAAGCAATACCTAATAATTATTAGCCTCGTTATTATAGCCTAAAGTCCGGACGGAATCACATAATAGGCACATAATATATTTCAAGTAAACTTGGTAAACAATCATATGAATGAGAGAACTTCATTATTGCTAAAAATCATTATGCAGTAAGAACTAAAATCAAACTTTCACTTCCAATAAAATGTTGGCTAGGGCACGGTGTCATTGAAGTGTGCATTATGTAGGTTTGGAAGCTTTAAGTCATGCATCAGACTTCTCTGCATCTGAACTAGAACTAGAAAGTAGGCATCCATCGTTGGTGGATAGCTGCAAGTGCACTGACTTGTGGCATATCTTGCATATTGCACCTACTTGCAAAAGAAGCGCCACTTCCAGAAAACCAGATGCAATTATCTGTAGAATATCTGTAATGTTTGTGAAGGATGTTGGCCATGAGGAACGAGAAATTGCCTGCTACTTTTAACCAGTGGAAACTCAAGACCTCGCTCAAGACTGTGTAACTGTCCTGCTTGAGGTTGTAGTCATCAGTTAAAGCCGTTCTTGATATTTCATATCAGCTGTGACGTTCAATAGTGAACCGTTCGCTTCATCCCTATATTTGCGAGTCTGCAGAAAAAATTAATAGGTAAGTATAGCTATGAGTCAGTGGCGCAACAAGGGGGGGTTTGCCAGGTACCCGCACCCACCTACAAGATTTACAAGTGCAACGGCGCCTTTTTGGGTCAATCTTCTACTCATATATAATCTTCAAACATCCCATCCTTCCCGATGAATAGCCCGGCCCTTTGCACCGGACACTTGTGACCGACACACATATTCTGGCGGAGTGGTGGCCACATGGAAGACAGACCCATCGGACCCGTCCAAATACAACCCACCAATATACCAACACCCCCACACTCACAAAAACATTTCAGTATTTTGTGGATATCACGATCGACCGCCCTTTCAGTTTGATATTTCGTGTTATAAGTACGGGTTGTCGCAAAATGTCGAGTTTAAAAAAGAAAAAGCTCTCCGGCTGGGAACGGAGGAAAAACGAATGGTTCAAAAAGTCCCGTACTATTTATTCGTTTGAATTGGTTAGGTTACTCCACGTTACTCTCATCCTAATCTATTCACAGGAGTAAGTTTTTGTATTGGATCAATATAGTTAATGAGTTAATATTAATCAAGTAATAAGTTAATGAAAAACGCTTCACTTCAAATTGCCGCGCATCAGTAAACACGAGAATATACAATGGTATGATCACACGCCTTGCCTTTGGACCCGAAATACTCAGTTATTTTCATTTTTCCTAATAAGTGCGGAAAAGATACTTTCCGCAAGAGTTAGAAACAAAATTTTTCATACAAGAGTGCGGAAGGTAAAGTATGCATACAAAATGGAACATCAAAAATTTCAGTAGAAAAAAGCGAACATTTATGAACATCAACGCATTAACACTTTAGTTGGTAAGTAATCACTAATCAGTTTTTAATGAACATGTTGATTGTAAAGCTGCAAGCACTTGTAGTTAGAAAATAAAAAGTGAACGAGATTCATGTACAATGTTTCAAGGGAGTATCCGGTCGTACCGTCACGGAGATTTCCAGCCGGAGGAATAACCAAACAAAAACTCACGAAGTTCTGGTAGCTTCACTTTATCATAAGCCACCATCAAAAATACAAGCGGGAGTTTATAATTTTGATACCATATTACTTTTCCGCACGCATTTACTTTTCCGCACGCACTCATTTGCGTGCGGAAAAGTGGAACTTTCGAAACGCATTCGAAATAATTATTCTTGTATAAAAAATAATCAACAGGCCTCGCTGTCGATAAGTGTCATTTTTGCGATACTATCGTGTGTTCAAATGAATTCGTATTTTAGGTAGGCTGTGGCCTAGCCGAACGCAGCTTCGCGCCCCTGAATTTGACCAGGCCAAAGCCTACCTAAAATAAGAATTCATTTGATCACACGATATATCGTTCTTGTTTATCCATAGCGACAGGACAGTACATATTATATATAGGTACCCAATACCTTTACCCCCAAGTGGGCTGTCCTGCTCTTTAGAGAAAATAATACTCCATTTATTTTTCTAAAATATTTTATCTGCGGCGCTAGAGCCCGGGACCCCAGCCCCCTGAACCCCTCCCCCCGAAGCTCGATCCATCTTCAGCACTTTGTTGATCTATTACATTTCTCATACCAAATCTATCAAAAAAAAAAACTAGTATTTACGAAAGATTTACGTCAAGTGACATTGGTCACAACCATATGGCGCCTTTTTGAGGATTGATACCTGCCTGGAAAAAACCCTAGTTGCGCCACTGCTATGAGTTGACTAATTTAAATCAATATTTCTATGACATTACCATCGCACAACAAAGCGCTGGAACGGCAACTAGTCATACAACTGTGTGATGTTAATAAAATAGGTCAGTACATTTTCTTGGGTTCCAATTCGATGGTTTGGGACTACTGTAAAGCTGCTGAAGCGCATGCGCGATTTTCGATCCTACGACGTTCGATTGTACGACGTTCGATCCTACGACTTTCGATTATACGGGTGGCAGCGATCGATTCTTGTGTTTCTTCCAACAGCAAAGCCTCATGGAAATATCTATTTTTATTTTCGTATAGAACACTCCACGTTTCTAATAAGTCAACATCACAACGAACTTTGTTGACAAGTAAAATCAAAAACAACATTAGGAATTACAATTTGGAAATGGAAGATACTACCATAAAAAATCACGAGAAAAATCATAAAAAAGAAAAGGGCAAAAACCAAACAAAGTCTTTGAAATTTAGATCAGCAGATAGTCCGGATGTTAAGGGCCATAATACCACCACTACCTTGCATTTAATGATTTAGCAATGCCGTTTGGTACGAATGTTGTACATACCTATGTCTCAATTTTAAGAGGTGTTGCCAAGATTTTGGTCCGTGCAGACGCTGTATACAGGGTGATCAAGAATGCAAAAATTCCAACTCATGAACCAAAAAAGTTGGAGTCATGAAAATTAGCATGTAGATTGACAATTCAATGCTTATTAGGCTGAAACAAACCGCGTCTGAATATTTCTCGCCGTTTCCGAAATATTTTTAGTTTAGTGGTCGATTTCATGGAAATGAACATTTTACAAAAAATCAGTGATTTTCCAAGATATTTTAATAAAACTTGACATGTCGACAAAGAATGACCTCATGGATTGAATGTGATGTGTTGCCACCGTCCCCGCCTACTACTTTCTAAAATATGACAGTCGACTTCTTTTTCTCTTATGGCCGCCATTTTGAATTCGCCCATTATGGAATAAGTGGAAAATCAATTGGTAGGTACTAGCAGTGATAGTCATACTCAATGATATAAATGCAAAAGTAATCGTTCTTGATAAGTAACTTTTTGTAATTGGCCATTTGGAAATGTTAAACCCATTTTTACGAGTTTTATAGCACTTCGGCGCTTAACACGACCAAAATGACCATTGTTAAGATGGAAATGGGATTTTGGAACAATGCATTATCTTGTTTGATCTGTTGGGCAATTGTGCATATCCGAAAAAATTTGTAATACAAAAAATGACCCACCGACAAAAAAACGGCGAGTCAAAAACGAAAAATTTATCAAATAAACGTATTTCCAAAACTTGTCCCATTTTTCCAGGATATTTTCAGTATATTTTGGGAATGACTAATGAAGAATCAAAATGGTTCCGTAATTCATCTTGAACAAGATATTGGATTGTTTCAATACCCCATAGTCATCTTCACAGTGGTCATACGGGTCGTGGTAAGCGCTGAAGTGCTGTAAAACTCGGAAAAAGTGGTCAACATTTCCTTATGGTCAATTACAAAGAGTTACTCACTGAGAACGAGTATTTTTGCATTTACATTATTGACTATGACCATTACTTCGTGCCATTACTACCAGTTTTAATTGATTTTCCACTTATTCCATAATGGGCGAATTCAAAATGGCGGCCATAAGAAAAAGCAATCGACTGTCATATTTCCAAAAATAATAGGCGGGAACGGTGGCAACACATCACATTTCATTCATGAGGTCATTCTTCGTGAAAATACAAAGATTTATCATTATATCTTGGAAAATCACTGAATTATTGGAAAATGTCCATTTCCATGAAACCGACTACTACATTCAAAATATTTCAGAAACGGCTGAAAATATTCAAACACGGCTTACTTTAACTTGATAAGCATTGAATTGTGAATCCACGTGGGGATTTTCATAACTCCAATTTTTTTGGTTCATGAGTTGGAGTTTTTGCATTTTTGATCAACCTGTATACGGCGTCTGCACGGATCGATATCTTGGCAACACCTCTTAAAATTAAGGCATGGGTATGTGCAACATTCGTACCAAACGGCACTGCTTAATCGTTAAATGCAAGGTGGTTGGCACCTAACATCCGGACTAAGAGAGTAAAATAAACGATGGAAATGTCAAAGGCGTTTTTCGCATTTTGTCATCGGACGACGAATTTGCTCGCAATAGTCGCAATGACAAACACATAATCAAAGAGCTTAAGAAGAAAGATCCAGAACCATCCCGACAATTACGGCTCTCTCCACTGTCTCCACCTCCTGATGAAGATTGCACCCAGATTTTAGTGACAGGAGATGATGTTTCCAAATGGCTCTTCTGCTGGGTTCGACGGGATCAGCCCTCAGCATTTGAAGGGCCCTTTAGGCTACTCTGTTGGTGAAACTGCGAAACGTCTTTTATACCAAATTACTCGTCTTTGTAATTTTATGCTCTTCGGAAAAATTGATGAATTCATCATACTTTTTTTTATATTGGAGCATCTTTATACGCTCTAAAAAAAGAAGGATGGAGGCATACGTCCAATAGGTATAGGATGTTTGGTGTCAAAAGTGGATGTGAAGCAGCTGTTCATGCTGCTAGAACTTTTCTATCTAAAAGCTCTTCGGCAGAGATTCTCCTGGAAATTGATGTCAAGAACGCCTTCAATACGATGGAAGGGACACGACACGATCCTTCTAATTGTCAAGTAAAAGGTTCCGGAAATGTTTCCATACATAATATCAGTGTTATTCTTCTTCTACAAACCTTTTTCATCAAGATTTTTATTTACATTCTGTTGTTGACTACCAACAAGGCGACCCTTAAGGGCCGGCTGTTTTTAGTTTGTGCATTAACCCGTACGTCACAAATCTCAAATCCGAATTAAACGTTTGGTATTGATGACGATGACGGTTTACTGTGTGGCACCAAGGAAGCAGTTTCAAGTGATTTGTCTCCTTCCATAATTGAAAATTTTGAAACGATTGGTCTTCAACTGAACTTTAACAAATGTGAAATATATTTCTGCAAGAATCTGGTAGGTGTTGACAAAACTCAAATCATGAACGAGTTTGCTACGCTGTCTCCTGGTATAGTTAACACTACCGATGATCATCTTTTGTTTCTCGGTGCATCTTTGACAGAAGACTCTTTATCAGGTGTGGCCACGAATCTCTCGAGAAAAATCTCAATTTTAACGGAGAATCTTTATTCTCTGAATCCCCACATGGCTTTCTCTTTCTTCCTATTGAAAAACTGCTACTGGTCTCCTAAATTGAATTATTTCTTACGGAGCTGCCCTTTTTAGAATTTTGAAAATGTATGTGAACCTTTCGACAATTACAATCGAGACTCGTATTCGCTCGTATTCTGGCCGATGTGAACGGGATATAAACGTCATGGTCATAGTCCCAAAAGAGGTGCAAGTCCTTACCATTTCTGAGGACCGATGAGATCAAATTATTTCATGATAGATATTGTATACGTTCCTATCCAGTGTTAAGGTGGCCGGAATATTGGTCAAATGGCACAGTTTTCCTTCAGTTCCAGTAACCTTATTCTCTGGAGGAAAATTACCATTCAGGTCCCTTTTGAAAGCTACAAGAATGGTCTTCACGTAACGAGCTCAAATTCAAAATTTTTCAAATTTAATTTTCAAAAATTATTACATATTTTTTTCCAAAATATCAGAACAAGTTTTTTCAAGTACGGTCCTGGATTTTTTTCTACAATAAGCACTTTTGAACAGCTTCGGTAGAGAAGTATTACTGTCAAATTTCATATCATCTTCATTCTATTAAACCGTTGTGAGAATATTGTCTTTAAAAATTTTACACAAAACACAAAAAAACCTAATCTTCGTAACCAGTGGGCAAAAAAAAAATTCCTTGCTGGATGTAGACTTGTTCCTGTTCCATGTCCTCTACCTTCTACTTAGCATTAAACCATGTTTACCATGTCGCATTGGAGCTGAATCACCCCGTATAAATAGCCTAAACGTCTGATATCTCGAGACGCTCTCGGTTCTCACGGCATAAGACTTTTGCCCGAAATACAGAAGAAATATGCATCCATTATACATAAGTAACTGAGCTTCAACATTCTGCTGGCTTTTGTTAATCCACTGGGTTAATCTGGTGCTGTGGAATTATTATTAATTTAGTTGAACTATACCATAGCTATATGTTTCAGTGGGAAATCACTTCCGTAGGTACCGAGGTAGTTAGGTACGTGGTGCACTGACATAAGTTGAACTAGCTTTGCCAATAATTCAGCTCAATAATTAGAATATGACTAATAAGTTGTTGCTGTTTCTGCTATCACCACTGATTAAGGCTCTTTCTACTGTAGTACTTTCTCGTAGATTTTTAGAAAAAAAATATATGGCTGGCTGGATCAGTGGATCCACACCGGTTTGCAATTAAAATTCGTCTTCCTATAGAAAGTCTCACTAAGCAGTTGAAATTATAGCATGGAAATGAAAGTTATAATGTTATTATCATCATCACTTTTCATGAGTTTTTATACCAAAACCGAATTCATAGCCTAGAGGTTGTGAAATACACCCACGATTTATGAGGTAGGAAAATGACAGTGTGTGAGGAAGGGCATCAAAACTCTACTAAGTGATTTGGATTATTAATTAAAAATTGAACTTAACACCTACCAGTTTCGTAACGAAACTTTTTCATACCTAATCCTATAGGTACCTAGATACGCTGACACTGATGCATATGGGCAGATTCGTTTGAAAGTGAAAATGATGATGTTGAATCTGATTTGATGTTATTGCTACAAAAACGTAATTAATCTAGAGACACATAACCATAATGTTGTATCATCAGAAGATGTCCCCCTAATTTGCATAAATGTTATGACGTAACTCACCAGCTTATAACATTTTACAAGTGATAAAAGTGGTAGCTAGGAGAGTCACAAGAGTAAGGTGTGTTCAACAATCTAGGTAGGTATTCGGTAACTAATCAAAAATTACCCGTGCTTCGACGTCTTCAAGAGTCTTATAATTGAGCTCCGTAACGACAGACGTCCTTAATGGGAACGAGAATAACAACTAAAAATTGAAGGGAAGCGAAAACCCAAAAAATACAACACAGGGCCATTTGTTGAATCTTGAAGGAGCAAATATGCAGGTGCTGTGATACAACAGATGTTGACCGATGGGGGCGCTAACATTGGTCCATGGGGCCCTACAATTTTACCTGCCAATTTGGGTGGCTATTGTGCGCGTCTTGAAAAATTATAAAATAGTGAGGGCGTCCGTGCAAAACTCTGGTATGAACTGTTTTTTTTTTAATCAAAAAAGCTCGCCTTGCTTACACAAACAAAGCGCGATTTAACCCGGCATCCGACACGTGGGGTGTGATAAACCCAAGCGCCCGAAAATCGTAGTTTTATCATTCAAATTTTGGGCCTAGCCCCCGCATCTCCTCAGTAGCTTCCGGAAATACATGAATCTAGGTATTACTGCATCAGCGGCAATGCAATTATCACCACAGAAGGAGTGTTTTCGTTTCAAAGTCGACTTGGGTTTGTCACACCCCACGTGTCGGAACTTGGGATTTTTCATGTGACTATTATTACTACTAATTTTGGAGGCATTTTTCACCAGTAGGCTGTGTTCTTCTTTTTTCTACATGGAGATTGAAGTTTGAGATGATTTTTTTGCGCCAAACACGCGGTTACGCTTGTACTGGCCGTACTGACGTCACAAGACCTTGAGCCTTTATTTGACAACCGTCGCTATCTGGAATCGGGCAGTAGCACAGTCAGGCTGTCAAAAGGCGACCTAATGAGCAAAGCGAGCTTTCGGATTGTCCTTGCGTATCAAGGAGAGGAAGTCTAGATAAGTCTGCGGAAACATGTGGAAATTTCATTTGCCTTGAATATTCTTGGAACTTTTGCAGAAATTGCACCAAGTTGGACAATGAATAAGTTTTTCATTTTTGTACCGATTTTCGTTGGATTTTTTTTGTTTAGAATATTGTAATTTGAAGAATCATTATGTTAGTTGAGTCTTTCTTCATGTATTGAATGAAGGTTTTCTTTCTCAAGTAAACAATATAACTGTTTTTTTTTCCAGTGTAAGATCAGGCTCGACGTATTTTCTTGTTTTATTTGTTCCAATCTATTCTTCAACAAAACTTCCACTATCTCTCGATGAAAACAATGTTCCTGAATCACAAAATGTTTTTTTAGTGGCAAAAATGCTCATAACTAATTATTAGAGGTTACATGAAAAATAGGGTTTGACACACCCCACCTGTCGGAACTGTTGAGAAAATTTCACCTGTCGGATGCCGGGTTAAATACATAAAAAACATCGTACTTCCTTTTTTCCAAATACAGAAGAGGAAGAAGATTTTCATGTTACCGATCAGATCGAAAGACGCTGATTTTTCTTTAAGTGAAGGTGACTGGACAAGTAACATTTGAAAAAATGAAGGAATGCGCATAAACCTCGGAATAAACAGATATGCCTCTCATTTATCTCTGCGCGTGGAATTGGGGCTATGATGGTGGTGATGGAAGAGACATGGTGAGCGGCGTATGTCACTAATTGTTCCGCTAACAATCTGTCCCTCTGGGGCTTTTAAAAAACAGGTAAAAATCTTCATGATTATTTGTCTACCACTTGAAGATTGAAGAACAGACTGGAACATGCTCAAGAGCTGGCTCGGTCGAAATCGAGTATTGAAATAAAAAGCAATATGCAGTAATTTATCACATCAAAATCAACTGGATACGCATAGGACATTTAATAATTATAGCTCTAGTTATTACTATCAAAGCTGGCAATCTTCCATCACAAGGACAGACTACCGGCTACCGGCAATGCGAAACAAACACAGAAAGACTTTTCTGTCATGACTCTCGGCTGAACTTGTCTGCTGAAAAAAAACGAATAAAATTGCAGGCGCTCATTCGAGAAGTGGCAAAAGAAGAAGATTATTTTGTCGAACGAAAATAAATTTTTCGAAAATTGAAATTTTAAAATATATATTATGTTTCCAACGCCATTTTATTCGGCCCCTATTTTTTTTACTTTTTTTTTCGGCAGACAAGTTTAGCCGGGGGTCACGATAGAAGAAAAACACTAGTACCTAGTACAGGAAAAATAGTAAAAAAATCGGCAGAACCTCGGAAAAAATATGGACGTCCTGAAAATTTGATATCCTATTCAGAATTGAATGCTCTACTACAAATCCAAAATCGCCAAAAATGAGGGGATGAAATCCGTCAATCCAATGTATGCGAATACATCGTAATTTGACGCATTGTATCCCGTTGATATCATTTTGGTACAAAAAGTGTCGATCATTGTTGAAGGGGGCTCGTGGGGATGCGAAAAGCTCGGCTAGGGGGTTCTATTTTTTCCTGCGCCACATTGAACCGATCACGACAAGTTTGGCATCTTTTCTGACTAAATTCAATCTCCTGAAATTGAATCTGATGTGTAAATTAGGATGACAACAAGTTCGAACAAGTTAACTTGAAAGAACTTGTTTTTTCTTTGACAATTTTGGAGAATTTGTTTTTCACTGTTAGAGATGTTCATCTTCGAAAGTATTCCAGGGGCCATTAGATTCAAGTGTATTCTCCACGAGAATCATCTACTCGATGTATAATTTTGTTTCTTGAGTTTGAAAAATCGATTTGAACTTGAGCCGGCGCGGCGCATCGTCTACTACTGACCAGAACACTACAGCATGCACCTTTAAATGAAAATGGCTCAATTATTTAAGAAATAACAACTCATCATTAGAAATTTTAGAATCTGTGCAGAATTCAATTCCCTATAACATAATCAAAATCGCCATGAATCGCACTGCGGGGTTTTGAGTTATTTGAGGGGAGAGGTAACAGTTCATAGGGTATGAATCTTGCCAAAATGTTATCCTCCTTCTCGAATAACTCAAAATCCTGCAGTGCGATTCATGCCGATTTTGTTTATGTTACAGGGAATTTAGTTCTGCACAAATCCTCGAATTTTCAAAGATGTGTTATTATTTATACAATAGTTTGAGCTACTTTCATTTTTTAAAGGTGCATGTTGTAATGTTCTGGTCAGTAGGTAGTAGACGACGCGCCGCGCCGGCTCAGATTCAAATCGATTTTTTAAACTCGAGAAACAAAATTATATATCGAGTGGATGATTTTCGTGAAGAAGACACTTCAATTTGATGGCATCTGAAAATTTTTCGAAGATGAACACCTCTAAAAGCAAAAAAAAATTGTCAAAATTGTTAAAGGAAAAACAAGTTTTCTCAAGTAAATGTGTTCAAACTTGTTTTCAACCAAATTTACACATCGGACTCGAGTTTAGGAGATTGAATTTAGTCGGAAAAGATACTACACTTTTCGTGATCGGTTCTACATGGCCAGAAAAACAAAATGGACCACCTAGCAGAGCTCTGCCCCCCCCACGACTCCCCTTCATCAATGATCGACACTTTTTGTGCCAAAATGGTATTACGGGATATGATACGTCAAATTATAAGGTATTTGCTTCCAATGGATCGACGGGTTTCATCCCCTCCATTTCAAGTTGCAATTTTTTACCCCCCCTCCAATAACTCAAAACCCCCGGGTGCGATTTTTGGCGATTTTGGATATGTTGTAGAGCACTCAATTCTGAACACAATATCAAATTTTCAGGACGTCCATATTTTTTCCGAGGTTGAAATCTATCTTTCTTGTACTATAGAAAATGGTGGTCGGAAGGTGGTTAAATTATAGTTTTCCTTCTGTTCATGTAACCTTACTCTCTTGAAGAAAATTACCATCCAAGTCTCTTTTGAAAGCTACAAAAATGATCTTCAACGTAACGATCTGAAATTTTAAATTTTTGAAATTCAGCTTGTTACGTCGAAGACCATTCTTGTAGTTCTGGTTAGGTTACTGGAACTGAAGGAAAACTGTGTTATTTGACCAATATTCCAGCCACGTTGCGGAATCAATCCGTTTGGGTTTATTCCTTGACAGAAATCTATCATTCAGGTCTTTTTGGAAAGCTACAAGGATGAATTGTACTTTGGTTCGAGCCTACAGATATTCTTAAAATCCAAAAAAATCAAGTTTTGAAAAAATAATTTTTGGATTTCGAAAATGTCTATAGGCACAAACCAAAGTACATCCTTGTAGCTTTCCAAAAAGACCTGAATGATGGATTTTTGTCAAGGAATAAACCCAGATGGATTGATTCCTCAACGCCGTATTTCACCAATCTTAACTCTGTCCTTAAGAAGGCAGTGATGTAGGTATTGTAGGATTGTAGGTACCTGTATGGTACTTGTCCAGTGGCGTAGCAACCACGATATAAGGTGAATTTTACTTTCCGATTTCATTTCACATTTTATTGTCATTAAAAAATTATAAATTTACACTCGAATTTACATCAGTCTTTTAGATATTTAAATGACAACTAAGTAGGTATCTATAGTTGGTGATTGGTATCCACAATCCACCTTAACTACTTAACTAACTTAACACCTAACTTAACTTCAAAATAGCCAAGATGGCGCCGACTGTGGATGCGGCTCAGACATCGGCTCTCTTCTGCAGAAAGTGTAAAGCGCGAGTTGTGTATGGAATCAAGTGCAAATCTTGTTCAAATCAGTTCCACCGCAGTTGTGCAAAGGCATGTGCGTATGTCAGGCAGGTGGATGGTGATGGGATTGTCTGCTGTGAGTCTGTTGGTGAGGATGAACAGGATGTCGATGGTGTGAGCTGTCTGGATGTACAGGAGTCTGTGTTTCCGGAGGAGCTGGGTCTGAGTGGTGCTGCAATTTTTATCATACAGCAGAAGGACCTCATGATCAGTGAACTTTCTGATAAAATCCGGCTGCTGAAGGATCATATTGCGACGTTAAAAGTTATAAATTCCATGGGCGGCGAGGTAACAGATAACATAACTTCAGAAAACCAAATGATGAGCAAAAAGGTGAACAAAAAGATGCCTCTTGATAAGCAGGGTCTAGGTGCTGCTGAAAAGAAGGTAAACAAATCTCCTGATGTTCGGAAGGTCAAGAGTGATGACATTCCTCCGAGTGTGACAAACACCCGGGAGCGGGGTGCTGTTGATGGGGTGGAGCGGCCTGCTGAGGGGGATGCCGGTCCGGGAGCTGGAACATCTGCTGAGGGCTGGAAGACCGCTAGAAATAGGAAAAGAAACAGAAAAAGTAATGGAGTGACGGGCTGCTCTAAGTCCGAGGACAATATCTTGAAGGCCGTTCCCAAAAGTTCGTATATTCATGTGTCAAGGCTTGCCCCGGCGGCGACGGTTGAGCAGGTTCGCCAACACCTGGCCTCGTGGGTGCGTGTTGCTGATGTTGAGAAGCTCAAATCCAAGCATCCGGATGTGTACTCATCATTCAAGGTTGCAATAGACCACGACAGCCTCAATGAAGTGATGGATCCGAATAAGTGGCCTCCGGGATCTCGTGTGAATAGGTTTTTTCACAAGAGAATAACGGAGTTGGGGGCCACATGATGAAGCCAGTTGTGATTACTGCTGATAAGAGGGAAGAAAGAAGAAAGAAGAAAAAAGTCTTAGATAATAATAATATATGTATCAAAAGAAATACTGAAAATAAATTTAACTTGTTTTATATAAACATACAATGCTTACGTAACAAGATTACTGATATGGAAATGTTCTTAAAAATATTTGAACACAGAAAGTATTCACTGCTTGCTTTCAGTGAGCATTGGCTGTCCAATATTGAGTGTGAAGCATTTGCTCTTGATGAATTTAATATGGCCTCCTATTTTGCAAGAATAGCCACTATACATGGGGGGGTTATGATGATGTGTAGGAGAGATTTTGCTTTTAGTAACCTTACTGTGATAAATGAAATGTCAATTGAGAAAGACTGTGAAGTGTGTGGCATATTCTGTTCAGATTTTGATATATCTGTTGTCTGTGTTTACCGATCTCCAAAGGGCGATTTTAGTATGTTTTTGAGTACAATGGAAAGTGTTTTGAATCATTTTAGTTTGTTGGGCAAGGTAATCATCATTGGGGATTTTAATGTGAATTTTGATGGTGCAGATGTGAAAAGCAATAACCTGTATGATGTTTTTAATTTGTATGGTTTTTCTAGGGCTGTCTATGGGGCAACGCGAGGCGGCAATGCTATTGATAGTGCCTTTATCAATTTTTCTCTGGAGGAGAGCAACTTTGCATCTGAAATCGTTGATGCGGGTCTATCTGACCACTTTGGTCTGGATATTGAAATGGCTTTCCTGAGTCCACGGGTGGTCCAGAGTACTTCCAGACTCTGTAGACCTCTAACTGAGAGGGGTTTCCTAGCTTTTCACGGCCTCTTAAGCGAAATACGGTGGGAATTTTCAGGGAGTACATATGGAAGTGGTGGTCATTTCCAAGAGTTTTTGAGTAAAGTAGTGGATATTTTTAATAAGTCTTTTCCAGAGAGGAAGATTGTGGGCAGGACCAGTGACTGTGGAGTAAAATGGTTTTGTCGGGATCTGAGGGACATGCGTGACCACTTGCAGGTGTTGAATGATCTCTTGAGGGTGTGTGGCACCGAGGAATTGCGCATTACTCGTAATCAATTCAAAAATGAATACCGTAGATGTATCAGGAGCTGTAAAATTCGTGCTAATGATAAGTATATTGATGGGTCTGCCAATAAATCGAAAACTATGTGGCAACTAATTAATGCAAAAAGGGGTAACGATTGCGATGGCCGTCTCCCGGATATTTCCCCCGATGATTTCAACGACTACTTCGTGGAGATCCCCCTGGAAACAATTCGAAAAATTCCTAGTATTGGTGACGATCCATTGGCATTGATGCGCAATACGATCCCGGAGGATGTATCATTCTCGTTGAAACCGGTAACCATAAATGAGGTTAGGGACATCATAAGGGGACTAAAAAATAGTAAAACCAAAGATATATATGGCCTGAGTACGTGTGTTGTTAAGAGAAATGTCGAGCATTTTGTTTGCCCCCTTACTACTCTGATTAACGAATGTTTTGAATCGGGCACCTTTCCAAATTGTCTAAAGATCGCGTCGGTGATACCAATTTTTAAACAGGGAGATAGGGAAGATATTAGTAACTATCGACCTATTTCTCTTCTTCCAATGTTCTCCAAAGTTGTGGAAAAGGCAATTAGCCTTAGAGTGTATCAATATTTTGAGACTAATAACATCTTTAATTCACGCCAATTTGGTTTTAGGAAACATTGCAGTACAGCAGATGCAATAATTGATTTTATAAACTCCACTGTCGACTGTTTTGAAGAAGGAAAATTTCAACACTCAATGTTCCTAGACCTTTCCAAGGCTTTTGATTGTGTTAATCACTCTGTTTTGTTGAAAAAACTGAAAAGATACAACTTTGATAAGATGAGCCTTAAGCTTATAGAATCATATCTATCTAACAGATACCAGATTGTTCGTTTTCGTAGGGGGGTGTCTCGTGGGAGGAGGCTGTCGCTGGGTGTGCCCCAGGGATCCATTCTGGGACCCTTGTTGTTTTTGATCTTCATCAATGACTTATCTGCATATTTGTCTGATTTTAGAACTACTATCTATGCTGATGATACTAACATCTCAGTAACAAGCGAGAGCCTATTGTTTGCCAAACAAAATGGTGAGCTGGCTCATTCGAAAGCTCTACACTGGTTTTCCTCTAACGGATTGTGTATGAACACCAATAAAACCAAAACAATGATTTTTTCTTTAAGAAATTTTGAGGATGAGGATTGTGTCTCCTCTGCGCGGTTCCTGGGTGTCACACTGCATTCCGGACTTCAATGGCAGTGCCACACAGACACTTTGGCTGCCAAACTGTCAAAGAACGTATACCTATTGCGAAACCTATCAAACAGTGTGTCGGGAGAGACGTTGAGAACTGCCTACTTTGGATTATGCAACTCATTGGTTGCATATGCTACAGTGGCATGGGGAAATGGCTCGGGAGTGGATAGGATTTTTCGGTTGCAGCGAAGGGCTGTGAGGATAGTCGCTGGTCTTGCCTACAGACAGGAATGTAAAAGTGCTTTTGTGAAGCTGGGAATACTTACCTTCCCTTCCATATACATACTTAGTTGCTTGCTCTATGCATTTAAAAACCAAGATTACATAATGGCACATCAGGGGGATCATGGGTACGATACACGTCATAAGGCCGACCTACGGTTGAATTTCTGCCGCTTCGCGTTGTCGCAAAAGGCGCCTCGATATATGTCTTTTAAATTATTTGCGAAATTATCGATGAGGGTTCGATCTCTTCCCGAGAAAGACTTTAAGCGAGAAGTAGTTCAATTCTTAAAGAGATCTGCTTTTTACAGTGTTCAGGAGTTTTTGAATGTGGATAAATGTAACTCTTTGTGAAGTTGTATATAGAAAACTGTAATTTTTTGTTGTGTGATGCATGGATATACATAATTGTCCTGATGTGTGTGTGTGTGTGTGTGTGTGTGTGTGTAATATTAACTTATATTATTTGAATCATTTCTGACTTGTGTAAGCAATTTATTATATTGTAGTAGGCACCAATAAATATTATTATTATTATTATTATTATTAACTATTGTTGTACAATCATATTTCTAAAAACACACCGCTACACTGCGTTAGTTATTTCCGAAAACGAGAATACTAATTCAATCTTATGTATTATTATTATTATTATTATGTATTATAAAGAAGTATTATTTATTCACCCAACTTTCTTGCAACAAGAATGTATACAGGGTGTCCGAGGTAAAGTTCATACATAGCCCAGGAATAATAGACATTGACACGGAACAAAATCGGAACCGAAATTTTCTTGTCTTATATCAATCTGTAATATGTTATGAACTATGAACATACCGTGGAAAATCCCTCACTGTAACCCATCTGCGTTACAAGATATAGGCGAAAGATGGCGCCCCACACCGTTTTTATGGTTTCTTCAATTCTATAATTCTAACCAAAAAAATGCAAGAATTATGGAGATTTTTTATTCAGTGTCACTCTGGAGCACGCCCTTAACATATCCCGAAAAATTCATCGAGCTACTTTTTTTTAGTCTTGGAGATATAGGTTAGTTTTTGTCGACATATTCACTTTTTTTCTGATTTCACAATATTACCTGCCATTATTCCGAAAAATGCATAAATTATTAGTATTTTTTTATCCAGTAGAACTGTCAGCTCAAGTACAGACTTAATTGACCTATTGCCCTAAATATGCGCCACAGTTGCAGTTAAAGGGAGGAGAGTAACATGTATAAAATTATTGAATTTTTACGCTTTCTGCACTCGGAAATTAGCCAAATTTTATTTTATGCGTTACTCAAGCCTTCACCGTATGGTCATTAGAATCAGAATAAGGGGCTACATATCAGCCCCAGACTCCTTCTACCCCCTACCCCCAATTTAGAACCAACCATGGGGTGAAAAATTATCATTTTTGATAATTTTAGTTTGATGTATTGTTGGATTTCAATTTTTTTGAACTGTTGGCAAGGGAATTGAAATACTTTTGAAATTATGTGCAACTCATCCCCTATTCCTATTTGAAATTGTTGAAAGGGTAGTCACCCTGCCCAAGGAAGTGGAACGGAAATATTGAAAATCCGCTAGGTATATGTCCCTCTCGAAAAGAAAATTTACCTGTTTCAGCTTTTTTTTCAGAAAAAAATTGTGCAGTGAGAAATTGGAGGTGGGTCTAGGGTTACCATAAGTCTTTTCCAGTTTCCAGGACAATAAATCCTTGAAATCCGGACAAAATCCGGACACACTTACGTAGGTGCACATAGCATGACCTTTTTTATTTTTTTTTCTCCCTTTTTTTATGAAATTATGAGACATACTGCAAGGTTAGCAAAAGAAATCGTGCCACAAGGATTGGAAGATCAAAATAAGAAATAAATTGAGGACTTGCCGACTTGATCATTATCGGTTATGGTGGTACGACTGCTTTAATAAGTTACTGCGCGCAATGCGATGCGCCAAATTCGGAATAGCAAAATCAGTTGTTGGGTACGGCCAGCCAGCGTTGTCCGATAGGCAATAACCCGATGAATGCGTGATAATTTAATTTTTCCGGACGCTATCTACTTTCCCGGCCGGACTTCCCCGGACGCCTCAAAAACCCAAACATGTCCGGGTAAATCCGGACGTATGGTAACCCTAGGTGGGTCCTTTTCAAAAAATCACCCTGTACATTCCCTCCAGCTGGGCTTCGGTGAGTTAAGGTGCGTTCAGTCAGCTTATTTAGCCGCAAGTTTTAGTTTTAGTCGCAAGCGCAGCGACGCCCATTGGCTCTTATGAACCAGCCTCCTCGGAACAGCCAATAAGCGATGCAGCGCTTACGGCTAAAATTAAAATTGCGGCTAAATAAGCTGACTGAACGCACCTTTACTCAAGCTGAAGCTGCTGGATGATTCCAAATTGTAGGAATACATCATGCAGATCTTTGGTGGCCAGCGCGTTGCGCTGCCACATCAGAGGTCGTGGGTTCGAGTCCCACTGTGGGCGCTCAGATTTTCGTCTCAAAACAAGCTCTTCGATTTAGTTGGAATGAGTGTTGAATGAAAAACGCGCCGTGTGTCGCATAGCACGTGAAATACGGACGATGGTGCCGACCCCATGCTGTGTTAGTGGTCGTTAAAAATCCATACCCTGTGTTCAAAACACACAGGGGTTCAGCAGATATTTCCGGTATAGTGGAGGAAAGCATTCACCGGCGTCGGTGCTGGACCTCGTTGCGGAAATAGGCCGACGTTAAATAAACGAATGAAAAAAATCAGATCAAGGGTATTGTGGTTGGTTACGAGTGTAAAAACGCCACACATGTTTGAAAATTACAATTTTGCTTCTTCTTGGCCACCATTTTTCATGACTATGACTATGACTTTCATGATTCATGGAATATAAGATGCCTCGTGGAGTAGCATCTGAGGTGCCATCGCTATTGGATTGAAAAATCCTCATGATTTTCGCATTTATTGGGATACTATTGAGAAAACTAGGAAAAGTGAGTAAATCGACAAAAACTGGCCTATATCTCCAAGACCGCAAGAGGTAGCTTGATGAAATTTCCAGCCTTATGTTCAGGGCATGTTACAGAGTGGCACTGATTAAAAAAATCTTCATGATTCTTACATTCTCTGGATTATAATTGAAAAAACCCATAAAAACGGTGTGGTGCGCCCTCTTTCGCCAATATCTTGTAACGCAGATGGGTTACAGTGCGGGATTTTCCGCACATTCACGAAACCGCTGTTCATGAATAGCTAGGCTTGTCTGATTTAACTTTTAGCGGTGATATTTTTTTGACTCTAATTGCCAAAACATCTTGCGCAGGCAACCATGCAACCATCTGCGCCACAGGGCCGTCGAGCTCTCTCTCTTAATGACTTAAATTCAGAATGCGTCAAAGTATTCTTTTTTGAATGACGAAGAGGCGGCCGGCTTCTGAGGAGTTGATCCACAGGATGACCCCGTATCTCAACCTGGACTCGACAAGTGAGTGTGATATGCGACGAATGCATCATCAGCGTTCACAATACTGGTGATTCTACCAAGAGCGAAACAATACTTGGACAAACCGCTGGATACCTCAGAAACATGTTTTCACCAATCTAGTCGTGAGTCTATCTCGAGGTCGATCTTCATACCAAGAAATGGTGCTGACCGTTCACTTTTCGTGTTGTTCAAGATAGGCAATGTATCATCATTCTTGTAATCAAATTTCACTAGGTACACTTGTCTTATCTACATTCAATTTCAAGTTATTGTCTCACTGAACACAATTGAGGTATCATCTGCGTACTGAATGATTTTTTTACTCGGTATCGTGGTCAAGTCATTTGTGTAAATCAAGTATAATAGCGGGTCCAAAACAGATCCCTGTGGAACCCCCGTTTAGATGTATTCTCTGTCGGATCGGATCTTTGGCCTGTTTCGCTGTATTGCTGTATTCAATAATTCTGCTTTCTTTGTGTAAGGTATGATTGGATAAGATCAAGACCCACTCCCCTAACTCCATATGTTTCGAGCTACAGTATCAGCATACCGTGGTCGACGCTGTCGAACGCTTTTGAAAGGTCTAGGCAGACTAATGCAGTTTTTGTGTTGTTATTTTGTGACTCTATCATTTCACATATGGCCTGATAGGCTGCTCGAATTGTGGTTCTCCCCCTTCTTAACCCATTTTGATTTTCGCTCAAGATGCTGTTTTCTTAGGTGGCCCGTTTAATTTTATTGGACATTCTTGCAGCATGATCTTTTGCTGCTTTTCCATAAGCATGAAATAACTGACCTTCAATGTAATTTGCAACACTCCCTCTGCTTTGGTTCATAAGATAAGAATTTTCAGTTTTTCTTCATTTTTCATTTTTTCTCTTTCCCTCTGTATGCGGGGCGCTTGCACCATTGGCGCCAGTAGCTACCTATCTCAATTGATGGTCCAGGGGAATTCCAGTCAAACGCATGCAAAGCGTATTGCTTGAGTAAAACTGAAAAGTCCAGAGCATCCCCTATTTCGGAACTCAAGGTCCGGACTGAGGTACTCTGGTCAAAGTGTGAAGATTGTTTTTGATTTTTTTTTGCCAGAATGACTTAGGTGTGGCGTTTTTTTATTGGCTATTCTTACAGCATTTTTTCTGAGCTTTCCGAATCTGCCAATAGTTTTTTTGGAAATGTGATCAGAAAATGTACTTTTCTGAAAAAAATTGGAGGGGCAAATTTTTTCAAGTCTGACCCTGGATTTTCTTTGTCCTCGTATGGCATTGTGACAAGATCCAATCAAGGGATGTCGCTGGTAAATTTCAACAGATTATCTCAAACCGTTGTAGGGATATGGCCCTTTCAATTTTTGGAACAAACTTATGAAACACTGCATCTCCGTAACCATTGGCCAAAAATTTTTTTTTCACGGAACACTCTGTAGGTATATTGGTTTTGAGGTTTTTACTTTGGTCTCTCTCTTAATAAAAAGCAACTAGGACAAAAGAAGGCCCATTTTCAATAGTTTCCGGCCGCCATCTTGAATGTTGACATGCCGGCCATTTTCTCATATGAAAATGGTAGCCTGTCCAATTGCGAATGGAACTGGTTAACCATTTGATACCAAATTTGGAAAAATCGGTTGGGAAATGAGGATATGGCAGACAGGATACCTAAATTAGGGTCAATTATGTTATGCCGGAATATAAAACTCGGCTTCGGTTCAACTTGCAATACTGCAAATCTCAGCAGATGACCTCCATGTGACCCCTTTTGATTGGTTGTGCTCTTGAATTCTTGAGGAAGGTCTAATCCTTCATAATACATCGTTGGTTTCGACTTTCTCACAACTTTAAATAAAAAGCAACGAAAAGAAAGGGTCTATTTTCAATTATTTCTGCCATCCTGGATTTTGATATGTCGGCCAGTTTGAAATACGAAGATGGTAGCCTATTCAAATGGCTAGCCAATGCTGTAATGCCCACTAAAATCGATGCGGAAATTTAAGTTTTAGAAAGAAAAATAGCGAGAGCGAGCACGGTTTTTATGGCCACCCGGCATAGTGGGACTGTGGGAATCTGGGAATGGAGTCCGTGCAAGAGACCATCGCTGCGCTGCGCCATCTATGGCAAAAACTATGAAGATATTAATGAGCGCAGGAGAAGACCAACAAAGATTTGGTTCTCGAACAAGATTGCAGGGCACTAACATCGGTTTCTTTATTTTCTGATGATGCAGGAAGGGAATCAGGGATGGAGTTAAATTGGTGAAATAAGGCGTTGCGGAATCAATCGCTGTGGGCTGTTTATTCATTGACAGAAATACATTTTCAAAAAACATTTTTCCGTTTCATAATTACCTGTGCCAAATTTGATCAAAATCGATCAAGAAACCTGGAAGTTATCACAACAATCAATTCTTAAACTTCAACTTTGACGTTCAAAGAAAGTTGCTTGGAAAGCTTGAAAATCGGTCATTTATGGTAGGTACTTTTGAATGAATGTAATTCGAAGGTAACTTCAAGACGCTTATTTGGCCGATTTGGATTTGAACCAAATATTAATAATAATAATATAATAAAATATTCAGGAATTCAGGATATACCAAGAAAAATATGCTCTACAATATTATTGCTCTACATTTGAACTTATCTACGGGCACCAAAACAAATGTTTAAAATGGGGGTTTTCTTGAACGGGGAAAATTTACCTTTGAAATGAATATTTTGGAAAATACCGCTTATTGGCGATATAATATTCGAGATTTGAGATTTAAGTTTTGATTTCGTTCCGAGCAGAACTGGACCTCGGGCATCACTTATATAGCGTTTTCCACTGGCTTGCACTTTTGTGCAAATCGTGGAAGTGCAATGACGTCACGCACTCCACGAGCTTTGCATTGGAACCACCTTCATGCGCCGGAGTGCGCGATGCGTTAAAATTCAGTGGAATGTGATGCAGCGTGCACTTGCGACAATTTGGCGCAAGTGCCTTTTCCCACTCGAAAATTCGCTTTAAATTGGAAGATGAAGTAATTTTCTTACAATAAAAAATAAAACCAAACCAAAATATTAAACTAAATCAGAAAACTTATGAGCAACATGTTCAATAAAGTTGTGAATTTTGGGTTTCACTCTTTCGTTTTTCTTCATTAGTGCAATAATTTCTATGTCCGAGTCCGAACAATCGCTGGACTCTACAAATTCCCTAACAAATTGATCAATTGCTAATTTAAACTGCAGTTTACTCTGTTTACTTTGAATTGACGTCATATTGCATTGCACTGCACTGGACGCACGAGCTCCCAGAGGTCGTGTGAAAAATGCGCATTTAATGCAAGTTCATCTTTCCAGTGGAACGTACACTTTTAATTTGGTACGATGCACTCTCGCCAGTGGAAAACGATTCCACTGCCTCGGTGCAAAAAGTGCGCACTGCGCACTAAAACTCCCAGTGGAAAACGCTACTAGAAATTGCTGAAAAGGATGTGATCCGTTCACGTGTGAAGTTGCTAGGCAACTAGGGCTTTGATTGGCTGCACCGCGAACCGCGATCGCCCGGTGAATCCTCCCCTCTAGAAATAAAGCTGGATTCCCAGATGCGAATATTCGGACAGAAAATGCGATTTTGTATTTAAAATTTTGAATTCGAGGGCTCTGATTGGCTTTACACGGCGTGAAGTGTCACGGTGTGCGGTGGCTACGGGTTTTTTGACATTGACATTGATAGCCGAGTTGACTTGACAATGACAGTGGGGAACTATAGGCAAAACGGATTGCAGAGGGCGACGTGTTCCATGCACCCATATTGACAGTTAACGTACCTAACCTCAACGAAATGTAAACAAATGTACGGAAAGTGGAAAGTGCTCAAAGAAGAGTTGAGGCGGGGAGGGAGCCCCACTGAGAGCAGGGAATAAAAAAGAGCTGGTGCAAACTGCAAAGATATGGTCCTTTGGAACTGTTGCAGCCTTATACACAACACACAACACGTCACTACCAATTTTTTTACCGAGATTTTTGGCTTGTCGGCGTTTCTACTTTTCAACTCACGAAGTAACGCAAAACCGCTGGTTCCTATGGAAAGTGCTGACAAATGAAAATGAGATGACAATTGCAAAGTTGAGGTTATGTACGCTTAAAATGACTCTGATGCACGCTCTGATGATAGCTGGGGTGCATGGAACACGAGCGCCATTACTTCAGGCGTTTGCCACTATAGTTCCCCGTTGTTGCATGTTGTTGTATGTTGACATTCTGACGTTTGACGGTTGTGTACCAAACTACCAAGTGTGGTGAGTCCACGGGGTGAGTCCTATGAATTTGATTTGAAGAGGACTAGTGCCAGCGAAAATGTTTTGCTTGAAACAAGCCAAGTACCCAATTCCAATTAAATCATTGTTTCTGACAACTTGTCTCAAGCTCAAGCGTTTATCCAGCACAATTTTCGCTTTGTCTTCAGGTAGGTACAATTGATTGATTAATTAATTTCGCATGGTCCTATTTTCTTGTTTGACTGGAGATTTTCTAGGCCACGGAAAGTGTGGAGTGGCAGTCATTCGCATTCGTGCACGATTCCACTGCCTCGGTGCAAAAAGTGCGCACTAAAACTCCCAGTGGAAAACGCTATTAATTTGGAGGACCAACAAACAAACGAACAGACCCGCGCGCGCTTGACAACCAACGTCAGGGTTGCGTTCGAGAACTACACTATTCTGCGATTGTTGCAGAAATGACCGTTCGAGTTCTCTTCTGTGCGCACTATCGGCAACGCAGTAAACCGTTCGAGAACTCAAAACGTGTCGCGTTGAAGTGACAAAATTCGCAGCACCTCTGAGTGTCGTGAAAGGTACTCGTCATGCGCACCTCAGCACCCCACATATTTCTTTGTCAGACTTATTTTATTTTTACCATAAATCGTTTCGATTGGGTATTTACGTGGTAGGCAGTACCTATAAAAATGGGTACTTTATTAGAAAAGCTTACTTTACATTGAAACTGAACAGTACTGCGATCATCAATCAGTGAGATTGACAGTGACATTTCCAGCACAGCGAAAATCGTTCGGAAAGTGGTAGTTACTTTCCCTTACTTGATACCCCTACTCCAAAAATGTAAGAATCGCAGAATAGTGTAGTTCTCGAACGCAATCCAGAACATAACCTATTTGTAACCAACAAATTTGAATGGACCTCGGGCATCACTTAATTTGGAGAACCAACAAACAAACGAGCAGACCCGCGTTTGACAGTATGACAGGTGTCAAGCGTTAATTTGGAGGACCAACAGGACCTCGGGCATCACTTAATTTGGAGGACCAACAAACAAACGAACAAACCCGCCTTTGACAGTATGACAGGTGTCAAGCGTTAATTTGGAGGACCAACAATCAACATAATCTCTCTAACCTACAAATTTGAAGTCCGGTCGGTCGTTTACTCGTTTTATTTTTGTTGTGTGGTGTCGATGTGCTTCGTACAGACAGATTCAGATGTTTACCTACTGTGTGCGTTCAAGGATTCGTCGTAGTATTTGCGAAAACGGTGGGCAAATATTTCCATGGATTTGAAAGCTTGAAAGAGGGCCCGACCCGAGGAAGGCTATCTTTTGCAAAAATCCGCTTGTTGGGCGGGATTGCTCATCTACACAGTCATGTGTGGTTTAATTATGTCTAGTGAACAATCAGCCCTTGTTCATACCAAGGTAACTACCAACACTGTCCAGCACCTAACAATAAGGTCCTTACATGTTTTGCATAGTTATCTTTTTTTTATAGGTCCTGCACTCCCAGCGAAAAAGGAAAAAGCTCTTGCAGTGATGATCCAACCAGAGACATAATTTCTACTCATGCCTCCACAGCAGGATTCCAAACAGATGACACGGTAGCTCCTGTGACTGCAACAGCGACGACCAGAATCCTGGTGCACATTTTGAATGGGATGCATGGTTGCTATCATCACTGCTGTAGTGTTGTGTTCAGAATTTCACTGCCGTATGCAATTATTGATCACAACGTTTTCAAATTGGAAGGAGTCTCTGTGACAAAAGTATGTATATTATTATAAATTATGCGCAATTTATAATACTCGATTTGTTGTGCAGGTGGAAAAACATACTGGAAGTTACCCTATGCTGTTTCAGAGGCATCGAGGGACATAGATTTCTTACTGAGAGAGAAAATTGTCAAAGGTGAACTCTTGCCGAACACAAGGAAATTGGCTACATCAGTCAAGAAGATATTGTGGAAATGGAAACCTTCCAACAAGGATGTTGCCCAACAAAGCACTCCGTTTGCAGTTATTTCCCTATTCTGTGGTACTTTTATCCAACATAGATTTAAACATAGAAAGCAAAATAAACAGATGTAGATATTTATGTATTAGTTTTATTAAAATTGGTTTGTTTTTAAAGAAATTTGGTGTGACAAAATTATACTCAAATAATGAAGGAAGTGATAAAATCGATGGTAAACTTTTTTGATTAGCTTTTTCAAACTTTTGAAGTCCTCGATTCCCTGTCTGGTGTGGGAACAACGCTTGAAAATCAGAAATCCAAGATGTCGCCGTAGTTATCTTGGGAAACATTGCGAGGTCATCGGAACATTCAGAAATTCAGAATCCATGACTGTGTAGATAGCAACCTCGCCAAACACGCGGATTTTTGCAAGATAGCCTGCCTCGGGCCCCCTTTCAAGCCACAAACCTATGGAAATATTCGCCTATCATTTTCGCAAAAACCGCCACAAAGGCTATCATCGACAACGACGAACTTGTGAATCCAACTGTAGGTACACGCCTGGCTCTACAAAGCACACAAGGAAAATAAATCGAGTAAGACCACAGAGTAGGCCAGAGTGTTTGGTATACCCAGAGAGGAAGGTAGGCGGGATTTTTTATCCGCAGTTATAGTTAGGGTTGCCAAATTCAGAGGCCGCTTCGAGCGCTGAAGTGCAGTGACGTTGCTAGGCAACGGTTCAAGAGGCCCGAAAGCGCGGGGTCCATGCTGGCTTGTTTATTTTCAAATTTTTTACACTTAAAATCAGTCTACAAAAACGTTTTCAACGAAAAATCGAGAGATTTTTCTGAAAACATTTTTGTATACCTATTTTAACAATGTAAATAAGACTTAGATTGAGCATTGTGCTACTCGTGCAATCAAAACAGATTATAGTACGTTGTTCATTTCATTTATTCTCATATTTTTAAAACAATTAAAATCCCCAGCATATTATGAGGTGAGGAATAAACCACTGCTGTTCAAAAGTGAGTACAATACATTTTTCGGAATTCACTTCACAACATCCTTGGCAGTAAAATTATTTTAGGTACTAATATATTGAACATCATACATTATTCTAGATACTATTGAATCGAAATAATAGTAATAGTATTTTCAGGCACTGATGGTAGGTGCATATTACTATGTCACACATATTGTGATAGTAGATTACGATACGAGTTGGTCGTTACATAAAGTGGTTTTCAGACACGAAGCCCAAATTTTCAGAATTCACTTCACAACATCCTTAACAGAGTGAAATTATTTTAGGTACTTATATTATTGAACATCATATTATTCGAGATATTATCGAAAATTGAAGTCTCAGCATTTCCAAAAAGGTTCAATTTAAAGTATAAATTTCAACAGGGCTATTTCAATAAATTAATAAATTTTCGAGTGGAGTGAGCGTGGTTGAAAAATTAACTATGTAACTTTTAAGTTAATCATTATTATTAATAATTTAGTAAAATTACTGTAGGTACTAATACACATATTGAACATCATAATTATCATATTATAAAGTTGATGAATCAAAAATTGAAGCATCAGCATTTTCTAAAAGTTTCAATTCAAGTATAAATTTCAACAGCGCTGTTGATTGATAAATTTTCAAGTAAAGTTAGCGTAGTTGAAAAATCAGCCACGTGTATATGTAATTCTAAAGTTGATTAAGCTTCTCAGGAGCTGAGGGTACATATTACACACATATCGTAAAGGTCATTTCATGTTTGAATCTGGTCCTGATCTTCGTTTTTCAACTCCATACAAGTTTATGTGGTCAGTTCACAAACAAAGGAACTGTTGCAGGCAATTCCAGATACAGGGATGAACTTCCAGCAGCATGAAGACATGAAATTCTCTGAGGATGAGAATCATAGGTAAATGTCGTGGCAGAGGCATTCTCTAAAAAATAAACAAACAATATATCAGGTTGGCGATAGGAGGTAATTTTTAATTATACTTAGATATAATTGTCGGCCAAAAATTATACAATAACGTTAGGTAGAATAAGACGTAGGTACTAGAGAATTTACGCGATGCAATTTTCATTAGACTTATGCTTATAATCCTCTCCTTATTTCTATCATAAAATTTGTCGTTTTGAAGCGGTGATAAATTATCATATAGGTTATAAATACATATTCCTTAATAACTGCAGCCCTCTATGTTTAAAATAACACATCCGTTTGTCGTCTGTTATTGTGGGTACATTTCAAAAGACCAAATCTATGCCGAAAATTGTTTAACATGAAAGAAAATTGCATCGCGCAAACCATATGTATCAATCTATGATGCATTGATCTATGTAATATTCATACATATCGACTAGGTATACATTACAATCCAGCAGTAGGTACAGCTCAGAGACAAATACATTATCAAGTTAGGCCCTCGTATCGGGTACACAATTATATATTCGACTTGTTTGCAACTGGTTCGCCATTTTTTTCAATCTCGATCTAGATCTCTCAAGTTCTAGAGTTCGTTTCCTCCCTCCATCTTGAAAATCACAAGGATCTGGCAGTGGCGTTCTCTGGATAGTGAAAAACAATTCATTAGTTGGGTACTTAGGCCTTGTAAAAGGTGATTAGTGGCAATTCTGTAAAATTTAAAGACGCCTTTAAATTTCAAAAGGCGCTGGTCACATAGGAACGATCAGAAATCGGCTTTACGATTGGCAAAACATTTTGGCGATTCTGTATCAAACCCGTTAAAATTTGAAGGCCCTTAAAAAAATTCAGCCAATCGTAAAGCCGATTTCTGATCGTTCCTAGAATAGGTATATGTTCCTAGGTGACCCAGCGCCTTTTAAAATTTCAAGGGGCCTTTAAATTTCACAGAATTGCCACTAATAACACGTATTTTTATCAGGTGTTCGCACGAAAAAAAAAGGTACATCCCGTTCACTTTTTATTTTCAGTTGAATCACTTTTTGGAGCAGAAATGAAGTGTCAAGTTGGAGCACATACGGCTGATGGCCGCTGATAGTAGTTCCAAAACTGCAGGTGCCATTAGCTGTAGTCGTATAGCCCCCTAGCTTGTCACTTCATTTTTGCTCCAAAAATTCATTCTCTGAAAATACAAAGTGAACGAGATATACTGAATTATTTTATTATACCTACTCACAGGGTGATTCGTAATTCGCGCACATGGGTTCCAGCACGTTGTAAAGGAGTCATCGGGGAGTCAGAAAATGAGATCATCACCATTCATTACCTATTATGTGTTCCGTGCTTCAATATTGAGATAAACAACAATAGTCCAGGAATTATAGAAAAAATAGCGAACAAAAATGAAAACCAGCCGGATTTTTGTATACAGGGTGATTTTTTTAAAAGTTTCCACCTCTGATTTCTCGCCGCCAAAATTTTTTACAGGAAAACGCCGAAACAGGTCGATTTTTGTTTCGAGGGGGACATTTAGGGCACATATTACCAAATTTTTATCTTGAACACCTTCGCCCCCACCCCACCCTGCTTTGAAATTTCAAATAGCATGACCTCTTTTGTGATACATCAAATTGAAGGCAATGAAATTCTCTTTCCGATAAACATATTTAAAAAAAATTCAAACCACCCCCTACCCTTGTGAAAATCCTCTTTCCGTTAATGAAAGGACAATGTTCCCCCTATAAACACTCGATTCTTGAGAAATGGACTTTCCAGCAAAAATAGGTCGATTTTTATTTTAGTGGGGTCATCTAAGACAAGTATGGCCAAACTTTTATCTTCAACCCCTTCGCCCCCCCCCTACCCTACTTCAAAGGGGTGATTTAAAAAAAATAGAAACATGTTTGACGGAAAGAGTTTTATTGCCTTCAATTTGATGTATCACAAGGTAGGTGATGCTATTCGAAATTTGAAAGTAGGGTGGGGTGGGGGCGAAGGGGTTGAAAATCAAAATTTGGCCACTCGTGTCTAAGATGACCCCATTGAAATAAGAATCGACCTGTTTTTGCTGGGAAGTCTATTTCTCAAGAATCGAGAGTTTATAGGGGGAACATTGTCCTTTCATTACCGAAAAGAGGATTTTCAGAAGGGTTGGGGGTGGTTTCAAAAAGTTTAAAATATGTTTAACGGAAAGAGAATTTTATTGCCTTCAATTTGATGTATCACAAAATAGGTCATGCTATTTGAAATTTTAAAGCAGGGTGGGGTGGGGGCGAAGGGGTTCAAGATAAAAATTCGCTGATATGTGCCCTAGATGACCCCCTGGAAACAAAAATTGACCTGTTTCGGCGTTTTTCTGTAAAAAATTTTGGCGGCGAGAAATAAGGGGTGGAAACTTTTCAAAAAATCACCCTGTATAAGCTCAGTTAAGCATGTAGTTCAACATAGTAAAAGTCCTCAAGAATCCGGTGTGAGCTTCGGCCGTTGTGGCCTCAAGAAGAACTTGAGGATCAGTTTTTCGTGTTTATCTCGTAAACGATGGCAATTGGAGGAAAAGCACTGGGAGCAAAATTGTTGGAAATTGTGTTGTCTACAAGAAAGGTCCTCACATATTCCATCATCAGTCCACTCCTTCTTTGTCAAAACACAAGAAAAGCTAAATAGTCCAGATGCTCAATGCCGAAGACTGGACGGACCTTGAGTTTTATGATGGCAGGGTGCCATTTGGTAGGGGTGTTGTTCGATTTATTCTCTTTTGATTGAAACTTAATGCCATAAATACTAACTATGCCGGCGGCATATACAGGGTGACTTAAGAATAAAAAGTTGAGCAAATGTACCTCGAGAACCAAAATAGGTTAAGACATGTAAATCGCCAAAAATATTTCTAATTTCATGACCATGAAGTCGTCGTAAACTTGAATCAAATATGTTGAGCCGTTTCTGAAATATCTTCAAAAGACTGAAGTCGTTACGAAAAAAAATAGTTTTCCGTATACCTATCAGTAATTCTTCAGATATTGAATCGAAACTTGGTGTTTTGAATCGAAACAATGATAAATTACATTTAAAATGAAATAACAGTGGAAAGCTCTCTCTAGGCCACTAATTTTATCAAAAACACAGTCAACCTCGCAGTCGACTTTTTTTCTTATAAGTAGACGAAAATAATTTTTTGTTTGGTAACAACTTCAGTCTTTTGAAGATATTTTAAGAACGGCTCAAGATATTTAATTCAAGTTCACGACGACTTCATGACCATGAAATCAGAATTATTTATGGCGATTTACATGTCTTCACCCATTTTGGTTCTCGAGGTACAAATGTTTAACTTTTTATTTTTATTTCACCCTGTATATGCCGCCGGCATAGTTCGTCTTGATGGCTTCAAGTTTCAACAAAAAGAGAGTGGATCAAACAACACCTCTACGAAGTGACACTCCGCCATCATAAAACTCAAGGTCCATACCAATCTTCAGCATCGAGCATCTGGACTATTTTTATTTTTTTGTCTTTTCACGAAGAAGGAGATGACCGACAATGAAATGTGTGGGGACCTTTCTTGTAGACAATAAAATTTCCAACAATTTCTTTCCGGGAACTTTTTCTCCAAGTGCTATTGTTCACGAGATATACGCAAAAAACTGACCCTCAAGTTCTTCTCGAGGCCACAACGGCCGAAGCTCACACCGGATTCTTGAGGACTTTTAGTATGTTGAACTACATGCTCAACTGAGCTTATATACAAAAATCCGGCTAGTTTTCATTTTTGTTCGCTATTTGCGATTTAAACAGCTAAAATTCCTGGACTACAAGTATGACTAAATTAAATTTAGGGGCAAATTTGAGATTTTACAAGTTTCTTGTAACTCCCTGGTGACCCCTTCACAACGTACTGGAGTCCGTATGCGCGAATTATGAATCACTCTCGAAATCACCCCACATGCAGAGGGTTTCGGTGACCTTGCATAAAAAACTCCGGCTGGTGATTCCTTCCAGAAAAATAAGGCGAAAAGTAAGAGTAAGATTTCTTCCTACAGTTCTCCCTAAGGGAGTTACGTACCCATAAAAGTAAAAAGTGAGACAGTTTTCAATTATTTGCTCAAGAACTATCAAAGGTGGGAACTTCACATTTCTTGATAAGTGTTTTCATAGTGCAAAGATTTTAGACAAATCTGACCAGTACTGGCGGAGTTAAAGGAAGTTGAGGGGAGTTCAGATAAAATCATCGGTGGTCGGGTCGTATTTTTAAAAGTACATTTCCATTATACATTTCAAGCTTGAACTTTTATGCCTCCTGCATTTTTTTCCTAGCATGCACCGTTCGCGAGTGAGAGTGAAAAACCATGGACGTGTCATAAGTAATTTTCTCTTAGCAGTTCAGCCTCACCAAACTCCTTTCAACTACGCCTAGACTGGTCAGATTTGTTGGAATATTATGCACTTGAATTTGTACTGTGAAAAAAGTTCCCTGCACCAAATTTAAAAATCTACCTTTAATAATATACCTAGTTCTTGGGCGAAAAATCAAATACGTACTTTGCTTAATTTTGTACCTTTAAGGGTCTGCAACTCCCTTTGGAAGCACTCTAAAAAAATGTTGCTCTTTTCGACATTTTTTTTTGACAGGAATCACTTCCCGGAGTTTTATGCGAGGTCACTGATGATCCAGCGTTGACCAAAATTTACAACATAATGTAAGAGTTAGAGTTACCGAGGTAAATCCTCCAGAAATGCAGCTCAGAGACAAAAGTACTGGCTTAGTAGGCTCATGGACAGCATTCCTCCTGCTGCTTGCCTGCTGCCTGCTGCTTGCAAACCAGCTGCTTGGTTTGCTCTGTTCTTCTTTCCAACTCGAACTAATCCTTTTAGCTTATGATGTCACTTGCCGATGTCTGCATCGTCCATCTCTTCTTTCCTCCATCTTGATAAGCACAAAGATGCTGCCAGACGTTTCTCTGAAAAGTAGGAACCAATGTATTACATGAGTATAATAGGAGTACTCGGAATACCAGAGGGACCTGTGGGCGGAGCCTATAACTGCGCGAACTGAGTTTATCCAGTGGCGCACCTAGATTTGCAGTGGGTAGTAGTCGTCTGTAGCCTGGTATTGGTCCAGCACTCCAGACTCCAGCTGACGGTGTTGCTTTTTCCAATACATTGGACTCGTCCGAAACAATTTTGGTTTTTCTGTTCAGCCCCGTCCACAGGTGCCTCTGGTGTGCCGTCAACTCTATATCATAATGATAAGTGAATATTTTATAAATACATAAATTTTAGTGGATATTGAATGGGTATTTTTTCTGGAAGCCCAGTAAAAGATGTGTTGGAGGAACCTGACCCAATCAAATACTACTTCATCTCTCAAGTTCGCACGATCAGTTGAAAAAGAGACTTCACTGGTGAAAAAATAGACTCACTTGGGAATTCTCACTTGATTCCATCGATTTATAAACTGTCCCATAAGAGGCTTCACATGAATTCATTAAAAAAATCATTATGGAAAATTTCACAAGATAGGTACCATACAACTTCCAAACCCTCTCTCATGCATTTCCATGAGCATCCATTGGAATAATTACAAATTACATTAGGTATGGAAATTTCCACTTGATTCCATTAATTTTGAAAATGTTGTTTTACGAAAAATACCGAGGGGCAAACCGCTGGTCAAATTCTGTACACCAGACTTCCCCCTCGTAAGGATTTCCCCCGGACTTCCTCCGGCATGTACACCAGACTTCCCCAGCGGTTTGCCCCTCGAAAAATACATTTCGTGGTATGTATTGCATGGTTTCCGACTTTCTTGTATTCATTTTCAACAGGAACCACCAATTTGGGACACTGTATTGTACGACATACGCGAGGGCATAATATTGGTTTAAAGGCATAATGTGAATCTAATATGTGAAAGTAATAATTATGGAATCTAAAATAAATACAAGCCACATCAGGCTACAATAACTCATCACTTTTCTGCATTTTTTTCAAAGGTCAAATAGAAATGCTGTGATGCTTTAAACTTATCAGCACTTGCAGTACTTGCCTTTTATCAAAATTAAGTTTTCAAGATAGAATTAACATCGCTATTCATGGTTAAATTTGTTTGTGCAACCAGGAGAAAGAAGATTATGACGTACCCGAGGAGGTACCTACCTATTTAAATACAATGTATACAGTTCCATGTGCCTCTATGTCATACTTATATAAGTAGGTACTTACCTAATATTATTAAATCCAAAGCACTACAAACTCGGGAGACAAATATTGGCCTAACTCCCATGGTAGAGGCCCTCTGCACAGAATCTTTCGGTCATTGGTTTACTGTTCTTTACTTCTTTTCATCTCGCAAATCTTTCCTGCTTCCAGCTGTAGATATCACTTTTGCTCTGCATTACGTATCGCTTTCCTCTCCCCATCTTTGTGTTCAGTCCGCATAGAGTGTTCAGTCGTTCGATCTCTTTTCTTCCTCCCGGGTAGGCGGCGGCTGCCAGTTGGGACTCCTGATAGGTGATAGACCAAGAGAGATATCCTGGATATCCATTTTAGTCACCAGCCAGTACCGCAGAATGCTGAAATAAGTGATTTCCCTTTTAAAATATGAAAAAATGCGGCCGTCGCGTCGCTAGCACGCGACCAGAATCTATGAATCACACAAATTTGAATCACTTACCTGGACTCATTTCTTGGAATATGATGAATATTATGTCCTTACGATGAGGTCCACATACAAAACATTAGGTAAAGAGCATTTTCTTTTGAAAATAAATCCCCGTTTGACGAAATTCGTTACGAAAACTCGAAATAAACAACACATTTGCGTTTGACGTTTGCATTCCGCGTTGCCTGAAAAGGCCTACTCTGTCCGTCATGGAGCACGATTTTTGAATTATGCCGGTAAGCAGGAATCTGTTTCCTTGCCTGTTCCGAATTCAACATGAAGCGCCCTCTGAATTTGGCAACCCTAGTTAAAAAGCACCGCCCACTCTGATTGGATTCGTTTTTCGGGTGAGCTGCCTCCCCGTGGTATACCAGTAAGACCAACTTTCAAATTTGTTGGTTATAAATAGGTTATGTTTTGACATTAGTTGTCAAGCGCGCGCGGGTCTGTTCATTTGTTTGTTGGTCCTCCAAATTGAGTGATGCCCGAGGCTCTGTCGTTTGTTTGTTGGTCCTCCAAATTAAGTGATGCCCGAGGTCCATAGGGCGTGGGCCACGAGGGTATGCAACCCGACCACTGGAGGAACTGGTGTTGCCCCCTGCCAGGCGTAGCAGAAGGTCATATGTCAATCTGCTACGTGACGTGAAAGTCAAATTACAACTGTCAACCTCAAATTGAAAATTTTGCATTTCTTGGGGAAATCGGAAGTATTTGGTTGTTTTCGCTGCTTTTCCTCATGCTTTCACTGCTGGTAGATGATATTGATTGTAAATTATGTATTGTGTCTTCGTTTGGTCGAAGATTTTACGAAATCTGGAGTTGGGCATCAATTTTCAGTTTTGTGGAGCAACAAGTTGAGTTGAATCGTTGAGTGCTTTTCCTTCACGTTCGAATTTCGAAATGGAGCACCTGAGTGCCTACACCAACACATCTGTTCTTATCTTGCTGCAAATGCGGGTACCGTGAGAAAGTCGCTTTGTGGTGGCGTAGAGCGGAGACCTGTACAAATTCGTGATCGATCACTGCTCCATGAAGCTACTGGAGGACTTCCCCCAACCCCAAGGCTCACTGTTTCGATATCATGAGGCAGGCTAGGCCAGATACGAACTTCCCAAAGCTACTGTTATAAGACAACAGAGCTAAGAAGCTTTTACTGCATTTGCCTCGACAGGAATTACATGTCGGTGTGGACCAAGGCGGCCCGGGCTCTGGCTGGAGAGCCACCACTAGCATTAATTGCTTAAAAAACATATTGCAGAACCAGACTGAAAACGAGGATGCAAACAGCGCACTGTGGCAAACTGTTGCACGCCGAACATTTCTCAAAAGCTGAGCTGGCGGCATACTTGATCTTCCCAACCAACGATTTCTGGCAGACTGAGTAGAAAATATATGAAAAAGGCCAAGTGATGTGCGCGTCGCACAATGAACAAAAGTGTGGTCCAGATGCTGATTGCATGATTATAGTGACTTTAGAATGCACAAACTTCTACTGGGTCAGACCAACGATGGCAACTCTGCTCCTTGCCAAAAACCAGATGATCTAAATCGCCGCATCTGGTGCTGCCTGGTGCTCACATCACAACTGACAGCATCGGCTGGTCCGATTCCTCCAGAGCGTAGGACTTCCTTGAAGACCCTGCTGCAGCTATCCACTGACTGCCCAGAAGGGCCATGTGGTCCGTCTTCAGAAATGCCAGATTAGCTTCTGCCAAGAGAAGACGGACATCTTAAACATCCAGATAGGCTTTGGCCTTTCGGGAAAAAAAGAAAGCAAGTTGAATGTGTACCAGCAAGACTGCCTCCAGCATGCAGAGGGTCTGGAAGCTAGAGATATTGTGATAATTAATTATTGTTAAGTACGTACGTTATGTTTACGTTAAGATACATATCGTAAAGTGGAATAATAAAATATATAAGTAACGCAGGACGAATTTGAGGTGCCGTCAATAACAAATGTATATTATTGTACATATTCAAATCAACCTCTTCCGCACGGGAAATGTGTTTTTGATCAAATAAAACGAAATTGTTACAATGTCGCTTTTTATTCCAACGGACACCGAGGTGCAGACTGTTCATTATATGCCGTTCGGGTTCTAAATTCAGTAGAATGACTTTGGAGCAAAAATAAAGTGACAAGCTGGGGGGCTAGGGCTTGGGCTGATGGCACCTGCAAAGTTTTGGTGCGAAACTATCAGCGGCCAACAGCCGTATCCTCCTAGATTTCCAGCTTGCCACCTTATTGTGCTCAAGTACGGGGTGTTTATAAGAATCTGTGATCGCGGCAGGCATGGGTCAGGCCGAAAAACGCAGTAACAGGCGCAATTGTAGTGATCGAAAGCGGATTCCAAAGGCGATGCGATCACAGACATTTATAAACACCCCGTATATACATGATATATGAAATTCGATTCTTCTCCTACTGGGGGATGCCCCTTTGAGATATTTCCAAATCTATAGTACATTTAACGGGGGTTCCGAAATGAAGAAAATAATGGCCAAGCGCGGCAGTACTAAAGAGATTGGAATGAGAATGCCTACTGTCCACTGTCCAGTGGCCCCTGTGAAGTTGAACTTCCTTAGATGGACAATAATTTATAGAGTTGCACTGCACGAGACAATACGCGCGTGAATGCACTGTGTTGGTAACTTATCTATTTCCTGTATGTATCTTCTTCATACACGCTTACTGTTCAAGTGAGAATGAGCCATGATGAGGGCGGACACTAACTACTCAGTGACTTTCATTCCATTTTCTTCAGTACAGCCACGCTTGGCTATCATTTTCTTCAATGACCTCCGCTACCTAGCAGCATCAGCGAGGAGTCGCCATGCAGCACGCCCAACCATGCTTGAGACGATATGTCTCTTGTCGACCACACTTTTCACGTTTAATTCATTAGAGAAGGGTCGTGCAGGTTTATTTTTTCAAGAGATTACTTTTGTTAGCAAGGAATACGCCAGACTATATTGTTTGACTAGAAACAGGTCTAGTAAAGACTTGAGTTTGCTAATATTCAAAAACTGTTTGAATTGGTTGAAGAAAATACTGATAATAATGCCAGAACAGCAGTATCCCAGGATGTGCTATAGGCGACTGAGACAACTTAAAAACAATGACATATGGCAGATTTATTTGGGAACTGAAGGTGGGGGAGATGTTTTATGACAATAGGAGAAGAATAATAATTATGTGAAACAACCGTACGTTCGGAAAGTTACCAGGCCGCAAGATCGCTGTACTTTGCTAGAGGCTAGAGTACAGTCCGTCCTCCAGTATGGCGTGCTTTTCTGGGGTACATCGGCGGAGGTCGGAAGAGTCTTCGGTCTACAAAAACAGGCGGTCAGAGCGTTGGTAGGAGTGAAGAGCAGAACAAGTTGTAGGGAACTCTTCAAAGAGCACAGAATACTTACCCTGAGTAGTCTCTTCACTCAATACTCTCAGATACGTCCACCAAAACCTTTTTTTTTTGCAAAAAATGGCGACCGGCATGGATACGAGACCAGGGGAAGAGAAAACTTCTCTACACCGTTCTGCCGCACAAATAATACGAGAGGACTTCGCTACTGGGGTCCCGAAATTCGATTCCTCTCCTACTGGGGATGCCCCTTTTGAGATATTTCCAAATCTATAGTACATTTTACGGGGGTTCCGGAATGAAGGAAATAATGGTCAAGCGCGGCAGTACTAGAAAGATTAGAATGTGAAGTTGAACTTCCTTAGATGAACAATAATTTATGGAGTTGCACTGCACGAGACAAGACGCGCGTGAATGCACTGTGTTGGTAACTTATCTATTTCCTGTATGTATCTTCTTCATACACGCTTGCTGTTCAAATAAGAATGAGCCACAGTGGGGGCGGACACTCAGTACTCAGTGACTTTCATTCCATTTTCTTCAGTACAGCCACGCTTGGCCATCATTTTCTTCAATGACCACCGTTACCTAACAGCATCAGCGAGGAGTCGCCATGCAGCGGTACTCCAGTGGGGGAGATGTTTTATTACAATAGGAGAAGAATAATTATGTGAAACAACCGTACGTTCGGAAAGCTAAGGGACAGTGTTGGGATTGTTCAAAAATTCAAGGACAGATTTTTTTGGCCACAATAAGTTTATCGCATGTTTGTACAGTCGGACGGGCCTCAAGAGTACCTCAGGTCGCTGGAACCCACTGTCAGGATCAGATTGATAGCTCATATTTAACAGGTGCTACGGGGAAGTAGGGGTGCGGCTTACATGGATTGATCTAAGGGGTTTGTACTGTATAGTCTGGCGCATTCCTTGCCAGCGAAAGTAATATATCTCTTGAAAAAGTAAACCTGCACCCTGCTATCTAAATTAAACGTGAGAAATGGTCGATAAGAGACAATAAGACATCGTCTCAAGCATGGTTGGGCGTGTTGCAGTTGCATGGCGACTCCTCGTTGATGCTGCTAGGTTAGCGGTGGTCATTGAAGAAAATGATGGTCAAGCGTGGCGGTACCTACAAAAGAAAATGGAATGAAAATCGCTGGGTAGAGAGTGTCCCCCACTGTATAGCTAATTCTCACTGAAACAGCAAGACGCTCATGTTCCACTCGCCACTACGTGTCTCGCACATAGACCATAGTGTCGCTTGTTAATGTTGTAGGTAAATTTCCAGCCTTCTACTAATTTTCTCGAAATTTATAGGATTTTTTCGGGATTTTTCAACCAAGTGACTGCACTATATTATCCCAAAAAGGACTTGACCTGGCTATCTTGCACTGAACTCTTCAGTTTTTCTTGCTGTTTCAGTGAGAATTAGCTATACAGTGGGGGACACTCTCTACCCAGCGATTTTCATTCCATTTTCTTTAGTAGGTACCGCCACGCTTGACTATCATTTTCTTCAATGACCACCGCTAACCTAGCAGCATCAGCGAGAAGTCGCCATGCAACTGCAACACGCCCAACCATGCTTGAGATGATGTGTTATTATCTCTTGTCGACCACTTCTCACGTTTAATTTAGATAGGGTGCAGGTTTACTTTTTCAAGAGATATTCGAGATTTCGATATTTTCGCTGGCAAGGAATACGTAAGGTGACCAGATTTGTAAGTCGAGAAATCGGAACATGAGGGGGTCCAGAAGCAGAGCTCTCAGGAATGCGCCGCAGGCGTTTTTTTTCTTTAGAAAAAAGGAGCGTATAGCCATCAACTTATGTTTGCTGATTTAGAAGTTTCAGGTACCTACCTACCATATCTATTCCTCATTTTTTCGTGTCTGTTCATTGTTGGATAGACATGCAAAATACACCGATATTAAGGGATATTTTCCAAAATGTTCGTTGCTCAAATCGGAAATCGGAGCATTTATGGAATAGCTACTCAAATCGGAACATTTACGGAACAGAAAGTCGAATCGGAAAGTGTCTCCCGAAAACGGTACAGTTCCGATCAAATCGGAACGTCTGGTCACCTTAGGAATACGTCAGATTGTGTAGTAAGACGAGATGATATTCAACAAATGTTTGAATTGGAAGATAAGAAAACACTGATAATGGCAGAGCAGCGGTATCCCAGGATGTGTTATGGGGCGACTGATGAGAGAATAACTTGAAAAGAATGATGCTTATGGCAGATTTATTTGGGAACTGCAGGTGGGGGAGATGTTTTATTACAATATAGGAGAAGCATAATTATGTGAAACAACCATACGTTCGGAAAGTTAAGGGACAGTGCAGGGGTTGTTCAAAAATTCAGGGACAGATTTTTTTTTAAGAAGACCTCGTACGGGCATTTTTTGGCAGGTATTCATAAGTCTACCGGCCAACCATATGCTTGAGACGATGTCTTATTGTCTTTTGTCGACCACTTCTCACGTTTAATTTAGATAGCAGGGTGCAGGTTTACTTTTTCAAGAGATATATTACTTTCGCTGGCAATAAGGAATACGCCAGACTATACAGTACAAACAGTACAAATCCCTTAGATCAATCCATGTAAGCCGTACTCCTACTTCCCCGTAGCACCTGTTGAATATGAGCTATCAATCTGATCCTGACAGTGGGTTCCAGCGACCTGAGGTACTCTTGAGGCCCGTCCGACTGTACAAACATGCGATAAACTTGTGGCCAAAAAAATCTGTCCTTGAATTTTTGAACAATCCCAACACTGTCCCTTAGCTTTCCGAACGTACGGTTGTTTCACATAATTATTCTTCTCCTATTGTAATAAAACATCTCCCCCACTGGAGTACCGCTGCATGGCGACTCCTCGCTGATGCTGTTAGGTAGCGGTGGTCATTGAAGAAAATGATGGCCAAGCGTGGCTGTACTTAAGAAAATGGAATGAAAGTCACTGAGTACTGAGTGTCCGCCCCCACTGTGGCTCATTCTCACTTGAACAGCAAGCGTGTATGAAGAAGATACATACAGGAAATAGATAAGTTACCAACACAGTGCATTCACGCGCGTCTTGTCTCGTGCAGTGCAACTCCATAAATTATTGTCCATCTAAGGAAGTTCAACTTCACATTCTAATCTCTTTAGTACTGCCGCGCTTGACCATTATTTTCTTCATTCCGGAACCCCCGTAAAATGTACTATAGATTTGGAAATATCTCAAAGGGGCATCCCCCAATAGGAGAGGAATCGAATTTCGGGACCCCAGTAGCGAAGTCCTCTCGTATTATTTGTGCGGCAGAACGGTGTAGCGAAGTTTTCTCTTCCCCTGGTCTCGTATCCATGCCGGTCGCCATTTTTTTACAAAAAAAAGGGTTTTGGTGGACGTATCCTGAGAGTATTGCGAATGAAAAGACTACTCAGGGTAAGTATTCTGTACTCTTTGAAGAGTTCCCTACAACTTGTTCTGCTCTTCACTCCTACCAACGCTCTGACCGCCTGTTTTTGTAGACCGAAGACTCTTCCGATCTCCGCCGATGTACCCCAGAAAAGCACGCCATACTGGAGGACGGACTGTACTCTAGCCCCTAGCAAAGTACAGCGATCTTGCGGCCTGGTACCTTTCCGAACGTACGGTTGTTTCACATAATTATTATTCTTCTCCTATTGTAATAAAACATCTCCCCCACCTTCAGTTCCCAAATAAATCTGCCATGTCATTGTTTTTAAGCTGTCTCAGTCGCCTATAGCACATCTTGGGATACTGCTGTTCTGGCATTATTATCAGTATTTTCTTCAACCAATTCAAACAGTTTTTGAATATTAGCAAACTCAAGTCTTTACTAGACCTGTTTCTAGTCAAACAATATAGTCTGGCGTATTCCTTGCTAACAAAAGTAATCTCTTGAAAAAATAAACCTGCACGACCCCTCTCTAATGAATTAAACATGGAAAGTGGTGACAAGAGACATCGTCTCAAGCATGGTTGGGCGTGCTGCATGGCGACTCCTCGCTGATGCTGCTAGGTAGCGGTGGTCATTGAAGAAAATGATGGCCAAGCGTGGCTGTACTGAAGAAAATGGAATGGAAGTCACTGAGTAGTTAGTGTCCGCCCTCATCATGGCTCATTCTCACTTGAACAGCAAGCGTGTATGAAGAAGATACATACAGGAAATAGATGAGTTACCAACACAGTGCATTCACGCGCGTATTGTCTCGTGCAGTGCAACTCCATAAATTATTGTCCATCTAAGGAAGTTCAACTTCACAGGGGCCACTGGACAGTAGGCATTCTCATTCCAATCTCTTTAGTACTGCCGCGCTTGGCCATTATTTTCTTCATTTCGGAACCCCCGTTAAATGTACTATAGATTTGGGAATATCTCAAAGGGGCATCCCCCATTCGGAGAGGAATCAAGTTTCATATATCATGTATATACTTGAGCAAAATAAAGTGGCAAGCTGGAAATCTAGGAGGATACGGCTGATGGCCGCTGATAGTTTCGCACCAAAACTTTGCAGGTCCCACAGCCCAAGCCCTAGCCCCGAGCTTGTCACTTTTTTTTTGCTCCAAAGTCATTCTACTGAATTTAAAACCCGAACGGCATATAATGAACAGTCTGCACCTCGGTGTCCGTTGGAATAAAAAGCGATATTGTAACAATTTCGTTTTATTTGATCAAAAACACATTTCCCGTGCGGAAGGGGTTGATTTGAATATGTACAATAATATACATTTGTTATTGACGGCACCTCAAATTCGTCCTGCGTTACTTATATATTTTATTATTCCACTTTACGATATGTATCTTAACGTAAACATAACGTACGTACTTAACAATAATTAATTATCACAATATCTCTAGCTTCCAGACCCTCTGCATGCTGGAGGCAGTCTTGCTGGTACACATTCAACTTGCTTTCTTTTTTTCCCGAAAGGCCAAAGCCTATCTGGATGTTTAAGATGTCCGTCTTCTCTTGGCAGAAGCTAATCTGGCATTTCTGAAGACGGACCACATGGCCCTTCTGGGCAGTCAGTGGATAGCTGCAGCAGGGTCTTCAAGGAAGTCCTACGCTCTGGAGGAATCGGACCAGCCGATGCTGTCAGTTGTGATGTGAGCACCAGGCAGCACCAGATGCGGCGATTTAGATCATCTGGTTTTTGGCAAGGAGCAGAGTTGCCATCGTTGGTCTGACCCAGTAGAAGTTTGTGCATTCTAAAGTCACTATAATCATGCAATCAGCATCTGGACCACACTTTTGTTCATTGTGCGACGCGCACATCACTTGGCCTTTTTCATATATTTTCTACTCAGTCTGCCAGAAATCGTTGGTTGGGAAGATCAAGTATGCCGCCAGCTCAGCTTTTGAGAAATGTTCGGCGTGCAACAGTTTGCCACAGTGCGCTGTTTGCATCCTCGTTTTCAGTCTGATTCTGCAATATGTTTTTTAAGCAATTAATGCTAGTGGTGGATCTCCAGCCAGAGCCCGGGCCGCCTTGGTCCACACCGACATGTAATTCCTGTCGAGGCAAATGCAGTAAAAGCTTCTTAACTCTGTTGTCTTAAAACAGTAGCTTTGGGAAGTTCGTATCTGGCCTAGCCTGCCTCATGATATCGAAACAGTGAGCCTTGGGGTTGGGGGAAGTCCTCCAGTAGCTTCATGGAGCAGTGATCGATCACGAATTTGTACAGGTCTCCGCTCTACGCCACCACAAAGCGACTTTCTCACGGTACCCGCATTTGCAGCAAGATAAGAACAGATGTGTTGGTGTAGGCACTCAGGTGCTCCATTTCGAAATTCGAACGTGAAGGAAAAGCACTCAACGATTCAACTCAACTTGTTGCTCCACAAAACTGAAAATTGATGCCCAACTCCAGATTTCGTAAAATCTTCGACCAAACGAAGACACAATACATAATTTACAATCAATATCATCTACCAGCAGTGAAAGCATGAGGAAAAGCAGCGAAAACAACCAAATACTTCCGATTTCCCCAAGAAATGCAAAATTTTCAATTTGAGGTTGACAGTTGTAATTTGACTTTCACGTCACGTAGCAGATTGACATATGACCTTCTGCTACGCCTGGCAGGGGGCAACACCAGTTCCTCCAGTGGTCGGGTTGCATACCCTCGTGGCCCACGCCCTATGGAGTTCGGGCATCACTTAATTTGGAGGACCAACAGACAAACGAACAAACCCGCGTTTGACAGAATGACAGCTGTCAAGCGTTAATTTGGAGGACCAACAATCAACATAACCTCTATAACCTACAAATTTGAAGTCCGGTGGGTCGTTTACTCGTTTTATTTTTGTTGTGTGGTGTCGATGTGCTTCGTACAGACAGATCCAGATGTGTACCTACTGTGTGCGTTCAAGGATTCGTCGTAGTATTTGCGAAAACGGTGGGCAAATATTTCCATGGATTTGAAAGCTTGAAAGAGGGCCCGACCCGAGGAAGGCTATCTTTTGCAAAAATCCGCTTGTTGGGCGGGATTGCTCATCTACACAGTCATGTGTGGTTTAATTATGTCTAGTGAACAATCAGCTCTTGTTCATACCAAGGTAACTACCAACACTGTGCAGCACCTAACAATAAGGTCCTTACATGTTTTGCATAATGGGGTATGTTCCAACATAAAGAAACCGTTGAATTTACCTGATATTATTAATTATTGATAGTCAAAATTTAATATAATGCAGTTGGAAAAAAAATTATTATTATTTTTTTTTAATTACGGCCTCCTAAAAGTACGTTCAGTTTTGCAGAAAGTTTTGAACTCCTAGATATCGCGCGCATATTTTAGACCAATGAGGATCAACTTCGAATCACATCGGCAACATCGCAATCCCTCCCACTTATTCTGACAGATTTGATTTGACATATCGTTTTGTTCTTGTTTGCATTTAATGAAAGAGAGGTTATGTCCGAAAACTTTATGCGTTGATTCGATATTTTATCTTCAACATTCTTGATTTCGTGCTACTTGCTTTCGTCAAAAGTGCCTTTAAGTTTGAAGAATGGATGCTGGTTATGTGGAAGCAAATTCCACCAATTTGCCGAAAGTGGATCCAGATATGATGGATTCATATTATCGGCAGAATGCAAACTACATGATAGCTGGAGTACAACATGTAAAAACGCAAAGGTAATAAGGAGCACTTATTTTATTATCATATTTAGATTATTATCAACAACCACATTTAATGATCCATTTTATGATACAGATCTGGTCGGCAAACCTACACAGATGACGCTGTAGGGTATGTTCAGCTAAGAAGGGAACATCCCCGTTGCATGATCAAAGCACGAATTACTCCTGAACACAGGGTTCGTCAAAGAGCTTACTTAGTAAGTGCGACCATTGATGAAAATGCAGAGGAAATAGTAGAATGCCAATGTCATGACTGCGCTGCTAGTGAAGGTTTGTGTTAATTCGTAGAACATTTTTGAATTTCATGATTTGACAAGTGATTTGATTAACTATCTGTGGGTAATGCTTATATATTTGTCTTTTTCTTTTAGGAGGTTGTAAACATGCAATTGCTTTACTCTTTTGGCTGCTGAAAAAGAATTACGAACCAGCTGTAACTTCAACAGTGTGTTACTGGAAGAAGTCAACACTTTCCAGAGTGGGCACACTGGAACCCGTGAAAATTGCAGCGATACCAAACAGAACCGTTGCACCACTACCACCCAAGTCCAACAGCTTCTTGAACGCGGTAGTTGAAGAAGGAATAAAGAAGTCGAGTAAGGGCTGTTTATTCAGTTTCTTCCGGACGACAAATACTTTGGTAGAGGATGTATCACTTCACCATTTAATGTCGAAGTATCTGCACAGTGTAGTTCATGGAAGTGCCAGTGATTTTATTGATTTTTGCAAGACAACCCTTGATCCAGATACTTGTCTTCACCTTTGCACAGCAACTGTGAACCAGTCGGACTGCCCAGAGTGGTTTGCTGCAAGATTTGGAAGAGTCACAGCTTCAAAAATCCATGAAGTTGCACAGTGTCAAACTTTTGATGGAACTCTTGTAGAGACAGTGCTAGGAGCTACAAAATTTATGCAAACGAAAGCTATGAAAAGAGGTATAATTTTAGAGCAGCAAGTAATTAAAGTCGTTTGTAATGAAAGAAAACTTGTTTTCAAAAAATCAGGAATGGTATTGAAAAAAGACTATCCAATATTTGGAGCATCACCCGATGCTGTGACAGATGAGTTTTGCATTGAAGTCAAGTGCCCATCAAAAGCAGCAACAGTGGAAAATTTTGTCAAAAACGGAAAAATCATGCCTAAGCCCTATGCACAAATACAGTTGCAAATGTTTTTGTGCGAAAAATCTAAAGGGCTATTTTGCGTGGCTTCACCAAATTTTGAGGAAAATAAAAAAGTGGAAGTGATTGAGGTAGATTTAGATGTAGATTTTTGTCGAAGTCTCATTGTAAAAGCGGAAGCTTTTTGGAAAAAGGCAATCTTTCATAGACTTGTTTAAGTTTAGTACCTATTCTATCTCCGTAGATTTGTCTTGTTAGTGAAATAAGTTTTGTTGTGAATCACCTCGCATGTACATTGTGAACGAACGTATCTAAGTTCCATCCTCAATGGGCATATTTCATTTGTTTAATTTTTGTTGTTTCTGACCTCTGCTCTGCCGTGTTTTTCATTAAATTGAAAACGCCTACAGATTGCCTTTATGCATTTTCATTCAATATACTATCTGTTTTTTTTAAACATCACCTCGTAGAAATTTCATTATACCTTTCACATCAGACAAACCATATGTTCCACTCTATATTATGATATACAGGGTAAATGTTTTAATACATTAATTTGAGGACGTGATAGGGATTGAAAATGGAAGGGACTTTCCCCAGAAAATAGATTTCTAAAGTGCCTAGTAGCGGAGAAGTCCTTCAAAGTTGGAAATTATTTACTTTTTTTTCGCATAATGTGTTGACCGTTCAACCGATTTGGTTCAAATTTTTCAACCCTATTAAATAATGTACGCATTATCACGCGCATACATGCCTGCATTTTTTCAATAAGACTGGATAAAGCATAGTACTCTACTCGCGGGTAATGCCTATTACTCATGAGGCAATCATTACCGGCTTGTTGAATAATATACTATAACCAACGGTAACTAAAATAAGTCTATCAAATTAACGCGTTGCATAAAAAAAAATCCAAGGGCGTAGATTTTACATGGTTTTCCCTTTTTTTGGCCCCAATGTTTTACCCCTACTTATTTTCGAAAATTGTTCATAGCTTTGAATTCTAGGTTCAGTTTGGAAAAAGTAACTCTTGCAAAATTTTGATCACAGTCTCCGTTTTCGAAATACTATTAGTCTGAATGTTTGAAAAACATGTCAAAAGCACCACTTTCAAGAGAATAAAAATGATAATCCAAGAAAATTTATATTTCTTCAATGAAATGGATATTTCAGGTGTTTTAGATTCATATACCAATACTGAACCTGAGAAGCAAATTTCCAGAAAAATAAATTTTTATTCTCTCTAAATTGGTGTTTTTGAATTTTTGACATGTTTTTCGAACACTCATTCATATTTCTCGAAAACGAAGCCTCTGATAAAAATTTTGCAAGACCAACGTTTTCTTCCAAATCGAACTTGGAATTTATAATTTGAACAATTCTCAAAAATATAACTTTTCTCTTACATCTCTTCCTTTATCTTGAACGGTAAGACCACTACGGGATAATTACGCTAGGATGGACCACCTGTATATGTATAAATTACTTTTATTCAATAATAGGTACCTATTTGTGTAACAAAGGCCCCTGGAGATTTATTATAGAACAAGCTACTATCACAATATAATCTAAGTGACTAAGCATTTTTGTCGGAATACAAGCATGAGGAGCAATCATTTTGAATTCCCTAAGTCGTCTGATCACTCTTTCAATATGAATCCTTACAGAAGCTATTAATTTGCTTTGTCGCACTTGAGCTTTTGTCTGCTTCTCACTACTGCTCACACTCGGAGGCCGCACAAGAGTACAATTTTTCTTCTCTAGTAGAGGAACTATCTGTTTGAATCCCCTGTCGGCTAAAACTTGACAGTTTTGAGGAAGGACATCCAAATAACCAGACTTGGTTACAATCTCCAGATCTGATGTCCTACCACCAAATCCAGAGGACACAAAGTTCACTAAGCCATTTGGTGTGGACGAGATGAGATATTTTGCTGTGTTGCATGATTTGTATTGGCTCCACGTCAAGGCTTGATGGACTGCTCCGGAGGGCTTTTGGATTTCAATCTCAAAGCAGTCGATGATTGTCTGCACATTTTTGTAATTGGCCCAAAACTGTTGAGGCAGTAATGATCTAATTTTAGATGCAGACGGCCACACTATTAGTTCTTGAAGTAGACTCGCCATTTTTGGCAAGGTTTTATTGAAGACTTTTGACGGATAGTTTGACTGATAGCCAAAATCTATGGCGAGCCTCTCAAAACTATCATTTGTCCTTATTTTTTTCAATGTTAGGAGAACATCCATCTTGTTCAACCCTTCGTTACACAACTTTTCTACCAGGAAATAAGCATCTGGTGGCAATCCGGTGTAGAGACGAGGGCTATTCTCTATCTTCCCAAGCTCACCAGTTCCTTTGAAAGGAAATGGAGGTGTGAAACTCGAGCTGCCACAATCTGATGATGGGTAGTATGAACCATTATCAGATTTCACACCTTTTCTAGGTGATGACACATCACTGTCACTATTCTTTTCCACTGATTGTGGCACACACTTTTTGGCAATTCTAATGTTCGTATTTGTGGCTTTATCAACAGAATCCTTTCTGAAGTCGGCTAGAACTGCTACACTCCGAACTTGCCAACTCGTTTGAGTTGCTTTTGTTTTTGTTCTTGAGGTCAGCGGCTTCGGCTTTTGTAGTTCAGCGTTGAATACTTCGAACTTTCCCGAAGGCGATTCTACAGAAAGTGGACGTGTCTCTTTTGTTGGTGTCGTAGTTGTGGCTGATGATGAAGGTCCTGCTTCAGATTCAAACAATTTTCTTCGGGCTCCATGCCCTGGGAGCTTTGCTGCTTCTGAAGGAACAGTTTTTAATCTTTTTGGAAATAGTTCTTCAACTATCTCAGTTTTTCGCTTTTCGGCAGATCTTGTAAGCTGTGATTCCTCGTTGGAACCTGTGACGGGTCCAAGGTCTCGGGGCACGATTCCTTTTTTAATAGTCAGCTTCCCACCAACAGTTTTAAAGTATTGCCAGTTGTCACAATCAGTTTGAAGCTGTTGTGAAAAAAAAACAAATTTTGTTATTCGCTAAAAGAAAACGGCATTTTGAATAAGACTTACGTTGAAGTGATCTTCACAGCAGAAAACTTCTGATGTGCTGGGAATTTTCGAAGTGTTCCTGGCAGCTTGATACCACAACTTTCGCACTTCCATATTTCTAGGCACCCTTATAAATATCTTTCGAGTACAATTTAAGGAGTTGTTTGTACATCCTCGAAAAAAGCAGGATTTTGTGCTAGCCATATTTAAAACAAATCAACTGGAAATACTTGAATCGCCTTAAAAATTCGAAAACGCAAAGGGTAAGACAGCACTGACAGCTGTCAACTTATCTGTCATGGCGAATGGGCGGTGATTACGGGATGCGGTGTTGCCAGATGATCGTGTGACGTCAGTTGCTCGTGACGTAGATTACACTCGGTTTTAAAGGTGGGCGTTGCTCCCGCCACAACTTTATGCGTCTTTTACGGCCGTAATACACAAAATTTATCGAAAAAAACTTACTCACGTAATTAAGGGGTCAAAATAGTCTATGTTTAATAAAGAAAAAAAGTAGAGGAACATACCCCATTATCTTTTTTTGTAGGTCCTGCACTCCCAGCGAAAAAGGAAAAAGCTCTTGCAGTGATGATCCAACCAGAGACATAATTTCTACTCATGCCTCCACAGCGGGATTCCAAGCAGATGACACGGTAGCTCCTGTGACTACAACAACAACCAGAATTCTGGTGCACATTTTGAATGTGATGCATGGTTGCTATCATCACAGCTGTAGTGTTGTGTTCAGAATTTCACTGCTGTATGCAATTATTGACCACAATGTTTTCAAATTGGAAGGAGTCTCTGTGACAAAAGTATGTATATTATTATAAATTATGCGCAATTTATAATACTCGATTTGTTGTGCAGGTGGAAAAGCATACTGGAAGTTACCCTATGCTGTTTCAGAGGCATCGAGGGACATAGATTTCTTACTGAGAGAGAAAATTGTCAAAGGTGAACTCTTGCCGAACACAAGGAAATTGGCTACATCAGTCAAGAAGATCTTGTGGAAATCGAAACCCTCCAACAAGGATGTTGCCCAACAAAGCACTCCGTTTGCAGTTGTTTACCTATTCTGTGGTTCTTTTATCTAACATAGATTTGAACATAGAAAGCAAAAATAAACAAATGTAGATATTTATGTATTAGTTTTATTAAAATTGGTTTGTTTTTAAAGAAATTTGGTGTGACAAAATTATACTCAAATAATGAAGAAAGTGATAAAATCGATGGTAAACTTTTTTGATTAGCTTTTCAAACTTTTGAAGTCCTCGATTCCCTGTCAGGTGACGTATGTGAAGTTAGCTCCTGGGAGCCAGCTCCTCGGAGCTGGCGTCCTGAAGCTAGCTCCTAATTACAGCGGACCAAACAAATTTTGATTATGTTGCCAGAAAACGCATTTTCGTTGGACATAAATCAGAAATAAGATGTCATCACTTACGACGACGCATGATGGGTGATCGATCACGCGAGAATTCCCCCATACTGGAGATTTCTTCTTTGAGAACAATTTTTTCCATAGATTTCAAAATTGAAAATTATAATATTTGCAACTTTTAATATATACAGGGTGTCGCAGAAAAAAAAATCCGTTCACAACAGTTCACACTCGAGTTCACAGTTCACACACCTCCATAATTTACTCTTCCACACGGCGATTTTTGTCAAATTTGACGTTAAGTTTGGTTAACTGAACGACAACCTATCAAGTAAGCAAGAATATTTTTGCTAGATAGAATGGGCGGCCGATAAGTTATCACTCGGTGAGCGTTCTCGCTGATAGGTATGTGGCGTTCAGCCGCAGGCGGTTGAGAGCTTGGTAAGCGCTTTGTGCGGATGAACGCAGCCATTGGTGACTTCCATCGAGCAAAGTTTGATAAGAGAGAACAAAAAGCAACCCCACAAAAAAAATTCTATATTTCCCAACCCAATATTGAAAAATTCATTTGAGAGCTTTCCCATCATACGAATTCTCTGAAAAACTCCCGGAACGTGTCAAACATTGATGGCTTTCATTCAGCAAAGTTTAATGAGGCAGCACGAAAAAACAACCCCGAAAAAAAATTCTAAATTTCCCAACCCAATATTGAAAAATTCATTTGAGAGCTTTCCCATCATACGAATTTTCTGAAAAACTCCCGGAACGTGTCAAACATTGATGGCTTTCATTCAGCAAAGTTTAATGAGGCAGCACGAAAAAACAACCCCGAAAAAAAATTCTAAATTTCCCAACCCAATATTGAAAAATTCATTTGAAAGGTTTCCCATCATACGAATTTTCTGAAAAACTCCCGCAACGTGTCAAACATTGGTGGCTTTCATTCAGCAAAGTTTAATGAGGCAGCACGAGAAAACAACCCCGAAAAAAAAATTCTAAATTTCCCAACCCAATATTGAAAAATTCATTTGAGAGCTTTCCCATCATACGAATTTTATGAAAAACTCCCGGAACGTGTCAAACATTGATGGCTTTCATTCAGCAAAGTTTAATGAGGCAGCACGAAAAAACAACCCCGAAAAAAAATTCTAAATTTCCCAACCCAATATTGAAAAATTCATTTGAAAGGTTTCCCATCATACGAATTTTCTGAAAAACTCCCGCAACGTGTCAAACATTGATGGCTTTCATTCAGCAAAGTTTAATGAGGCAGCACGAAAAAACAACCCCAAAAAAAAATTCTATATTTCCCAACCCAATATTGAAAAATTCATTTGAGAGCTTTCCCATCATACGAATTTTCTGAAAAACTCCCGGAACGTGTCAAACATTGATGGCTTTCATTCAGCAAAGTTTAATGAGGCAGCACGAAAAAACAACCCCGAAAAAAAATTCTAAATTTCCCAACCCAATATTGAAAAATTCATTTGAAAGGTTTCCCATCATACGAATTTTCTGAAAAACTCCCGCAACGTGTCAAACATTGGTGGCTTTCATTCAGCAAAGTTTGATGAGGCAGCACGAAAAAACAACCCCAAAAAAAAATTCTATATTTCCCAACCCAATATTGAAAAATTCATTTGAGAGCTTTCCCATCATACGAATTTTCTGAAAAACTCCCGGAACGTGTCAAACATTGATGGCTTTCATTCAGCAAAGTTTAATGAGGCAGCACGAAAAAACAACCCCGAAAAAAAATTCTAAATTTCCCAACCCAATATTGAAAAATTCATTTGAAAGGTTTCCCATCATACGAATTTTCTGAAAAACTCCCGCAACGTGTCAAACATTGGTGGCTTTCATTCAGCAAAGTTTAATGAGGCAGCACGAAAAAACAACCCCAAAAAAAAATTCTATATTTCCCAACCCAATATTGAAAAATTCATTTGAGAGCTTTCCCATCATACGAATTTTCTGAAAAACTCCCGGAACGTGTCAAACATTGATGGCTTTCATTCAGCAAAGTTTAATGAGGCAGCACGAAAAAAAAAACCCGAAAAAAAATTCTAAATTTCCCAACCCAATATTGAAAAATTCATTTGAGAGCTTTCCCATCATACGAATTTTCTGAAAAACTCCCGGAACGTGTCAAACATTGATGGCTTTCATTCAGCAAAGTTTAATGAGGCAGCACGAAAAAACAACCCCGGAAAAAAATTCTAAATTTCCCAACCAAATATTGAAAAATTCATTTGAAAGGTTTCCCATCATACGAATTTTCTGAAAAACTCCCGCAACGTGTCAAACATTGGTGGCTTTCATTCAGCAAAGTTTAATGAGGCAGCACGAAAAAACAACCCCAAAAAAAAATTCTATATTTCCCAACCCAATATTGAAAAATCATTTGAGAGCTTTCCCATCATACTAATTTTCTGAAAAACTCCCGGAACGTGTCAAACATTGGTGGCTTTCATTCAGCAAAGTTTAATGAGGCAGCACGAAAAAACAACCCCGAAAAAAAATTCTAAATTTCCCAACCCAATATTGAAAAATTCATTTGAAAGGTTTCCCATCATACGAATTTTCTGAAAAACTCCCGGAACGTGTCAAACATTGATGGCTTTCATTCAGCAAAGTTAATTGAGGCAGCACGAAAAAACAACCCCGAAAAAAAATTCTAAATTTCCCAACCCAATATTGAAAAATTCATTTGAAAGGTTTCCCATCATACGAATTTTCTGAAAAACTCCCGCAACGTGTCAAACATTGGTGGCTTTCATTCAGCAAAGTTTAATGAGGCAGCACGAGAAAACAACCCCGAAAAAAAAATTCTAAATTTCCCAACCCAATATTGAAAAATTCATTTGAGAGCTTTCCCATCATACGAATTTTATGAAAAACTCCCGGAACGTGTCAAACATTGATGGCTTTCATTCAGCAAAGTTTAATGAGGCAGCACGAAAAAACAACCCCGAAAAAAAATTCTAAATTTCCCAACCCAATATTGAAAAATTCATTTGAAAGGTTTCCCATCATACGAATTTTCTGAAAAACTCCCGCAACGTGTCAAACATTGGTGGCTTTCATTCAGCAAAGTTTAATGAGGCAGCACGAAAAAACAACCCCAAAAAAAAATTCTATATTTCCCAACCCAATATTGAAAAATTCATTTGAGAGCTTTCCCATCATACGAATTTTCTGAAAAACTCCCGGAACGTGTCAAACATTGATGACTTTCATTCAGCAAAGTTTAATGAGGCAGCACAAAAAAACAACCCCGAAAAAAAATTCTAAATTTCCCAACCCAATATTGAAAAATTCATTTGAAAGGTTTCCCATCATACGAATTTTCTGAAAAACTCCCGCAACGTGTCAAACATTGGTGGCTTTCATTCAGCAAAGTTTAATGAGGCAGCACGAAAAAACAACCCCAAAAAAAAATTCTATATTTCCCAACCCAATATTGAAAAATTCATTTGAGAGCTTTCCCATCATACGAATTTTCTGAAAAACTCCCGGAACGTGTCAAACATTGATGGCTTTCATTCAGCAAAGTTTAATGAGGCAGCACGAAAAAACAACCCCGAAAAAAAATTCTAAATTTCCCAACCCAATATTGAAAACTTCATTTGAAAGGTTTCCCATCATACGAATTTTCTGAAAAACTCCCGCAACGTGTCAAACATTGGTGGCTTTCATTCAGCAAAGTTTATTGAGGCAGCACGAAAAAACAACCCCAAAAAAAAATTCTATATTTCCCAACCCAATATTGAAAAATTCATTTGAGAGCTTTCCCATCATACGAATTTTCTGAAAAACTCCCGGAACGTGTCAAACATTGATGGCTTTCATTCAGCAAAGTTTAATGAGGCAGCACGAAAAAACAACCCCGAAAAAAAAAATCTAAATTTCCCAACCCAATATTGAAAAATTCATTTGAAAGGTTTCCCATCATACGAATTTTTTGAAAAACTCCCGCAACGTGTCAAACATTGGTGGCTTTCATTCAGCAAAGTTTAATGAGGCAGCACGAAAAAACAACCCCAAAAAAAATTCTATATTTCCCAACCCAATATTGAAAAATTCATTTGAGAGCTTTCCCATCATACTAATTTTCTGAAAAACTCCCGGAACGTGTCAAACATTGATGGCTTTCATTCAGCAAAGTTTAATGAGGCAGCACGAAAAAACAACCCCGAAAAAAAATTCTAAATTTCCCAACCCAATATTGAAAAATTCATTTGAAAGGTTTCCCATCATACGAATTTTCTGAAAAACTCCCGCAACGTGTCAAACATTGGTGGCTTTCATTCAGCAAAGTTTAATGAGGCAGCACGAAAAAACAACCCCAAAAAAAAATTCTATATTTCCCAACCCAATATTGAAAAATTCATTTGAAAGGTTTCCCATCATACGAATTTTCTGAAAAACTCCCGCAACGTGTCAAACATTGGTGGCTTTCATTCAGCAAAGTTTAATGAGGCAGCACGAAAAAACAACCCCAAAAAAAAATTCTATATTTCCCAACCCAATATTGAAAAATTCATTTGAGAGCTTTCCCATCATACGAATTTTCTGAAAAACTCCCGGAACGTGTCAAACATTGATGGCTTTCATTCAGCAAAGTTTAATGAGGCAGCACGAAAAAACAACCCCGAAAAAAAATTCTAAATTTCCCAACCCAATATTGAAAAATTCATTTGAAAGGTTTCCCATCATACGAATTTTCTGAAAAACTTCCGCAACGTGTCAAACATTGGTGGCTTTCATTCAGCAAAGTTTAATGAGGCAGCACGAGAAAACAACCCCGAAAAAAAAATTCTAAATTTCCCAACCCAATATTGAAAAATTCATTTGAGAGCTTTCCCATCATACGAATTTTCTGAAAAACTCCCGGAACGTGTCAAACATTGATGGCTTTCATTCAGCAAAGTTTAATGAGGCAGCACGAAAAAACAACCCCGAAAAAAAATTCTAAATTTCCCAACCCAATATTGAAAAATTCATTTGAAAGGTTTCCCATCATACGAATTTTCTGAAAAACTTCCGCAACGTGTCAAACATTGGTGGCTTTCATTCAGCAAAGTTTAATGAGGCAGCACGAGAAAACAACCCCGAAAAAAAAATTCTAAATTTCCCAACCCAATATTGAAAAATTCATTTGAGAGCTTTCCCATCATACGAATTTTATGAAAAACTCCCGGAACGTGTCAAACATTGATGGCTTTCATTCAGCAAAGTTTAATGAGGCAGCACGAAAAAACAACCCCGAAAAAAAATTCTAAATTTCCCAACCCAATATTGAAAAATTCATTTGAAAGGTTTCCCATCATACGAATTTTCTGAAAAACTCCCGCAACGTGTCAAACATTGGTGGCTTTCATTCAGCAAAGTTTAATGAGGCAGCACGAAAAAACAACCCCAAAAAAAAATTCTATATTTCCCAACCCAATATTGAAAAATTCATTTGAGAGCTTTCCCATCATACGAATTTTCTGAAAAACTCCCGGAACGTGTCAAACATTGATGACTTTCATTCAGCAAAGTTTAATGAGGCAGCACAAAAAAACAACCCCGAAAAAAAATTCTAAATTTCCCAACCCAATATTGAAAAATTCATTTGAAAGGTTTCCCATCATACGAATTTTCTGAAAAACTCCCGCAACGTGTCAAACATTGGTGGCTTTCATTCAGCAAAGTTTAATGAGGCAGCACGAAAAAACAACCCCAAAAAAAAATTCTATATTTCCCAACCCAATATTGAAAAATTCATTTGAGAGCTTTCCCATCATACGAATTTTCTGAAAAACTCCCGGAACGTGTCAAACATTGATGGCTTTCATTCAGCAAAGTTTAATGAGGCAGCACGAAAAAACAACCCCGAAAAAAAATTCTAAATTTCCCAACCCAATATTGAAAACTTCATTTGAAAGGTTTCCCATCATACGAATTTTCTGAAAAACTCCCGCAACGTGTCAAACATTGGTGGCTTTCATTCAGCAAAGTTTATTGAGGCAGCACGAAAAAACAACCCCAAAAAAAAATTCTATATTTCCCAACCCAATATTGAAAAATTCATTTGAGAGCTTTCCCATCATACGAATTTTCTGAAAAACTCCCGGAACGTTTCAAACATTGATGGCTTTCATTCAGCAAAGTTTAATGAGGCAGCACGAAAAAACAACCCCGAAAAAAAAAATCTAAATTTCCCAACCCAATATTGAAAAATTCATTTGAAAGGTTTCCCATCATACGAATTTTTTGAAAAACTCCCGCAACGTGTCAAACATTGGTGGCTTTCATTCAGCAAAGTTTAATGAGGCAGCACGAAAAAACAACCCCAAAAAAAATTCTATATTTCCCAACCCAATATTGAAAAATTCATTTGAGAGCTTTCCCATCATACTAATTTTCTGAAAAACTCCCGGAACGTGTCAAACATTGATGGCTTTCATTCAGCAAAGTTTAATGAGGCAGCACAAAAAAACAACCCCGAAAAAAAATTCTAAATTTCCCAACCCAATATTGAAAAATTCATTTGAAAGGTTTCCCATCATACGAATTTTCTGAAAAACTCCCGCAACGTGTCAAACATTGGTGGCTTTCATTCAGCAAAGTTTAATGAGGCAGCACGAAAAAACAACCCCGAAAAAAATTCTTGACAAAATCGGGAGTGCTTCAAAAAACAATTGAAATATTATCAATAGCAACAACAGCAGTTGACGTATCTAACTTCTTAATCGTAGAACGTATATATTGAAATAATCTTGAAACTACACACTACACCACAATTTTTCTATTTTTCTTTTATCAACCGGTTTCGCTTTTCGGCATCGTCAGGGTTCTGTAATTAGTTGTATGAAATAAATTGATATAAAATTTGATAAAAGCTTACTGTATAATATTTAAAATATTTTCTTTTTTGGAGAAATTTGTAAAAGTGTTGACATTCGTCAAAAATTAATTCAATTGACATAAGTAATAATTAATTTGATTGGCATGGAAAACAGTTGGTTCAAGATAACATGATAACAGTTTATTGTAAATTTAAATTTTGAGAATAGAAGATTTGGAAAAGGTTGATTATTATTGATTAAGGTAGATGTATTCAGCATCTAGTGAAATTTTCATTGTTTTGGCTCCTTCTAAATCTCCAGTTTGCTCATTTAGGTATTGGTAATTTCGATAATGTTTCAATTTTGAAATTTCAAAAAGTATTCTTTGTTTATATTTTGTTGTTATTGGTGTGAAAATTTAACATCTGTATTTGGATATGTTTCGCTGAAATAATATGATTTGCAAAATATGATTTACTACCAATGAGACCAATTGATTTACATGATTTTGATTTTTGATTGATTGATTTACACATTTTCCAAATCATATTATTTTAGCGAAACATAAATTTGATCCAAATACAGATGTTAAATTTTCACACCAAACAACAAAATATAACCAAAGAATACTTTTTGAATCACTAGAAATTTTAAAATTGGAACAATATCGAAATTACCAATACCTAAATGAGCAAACTGAAGATTTAGAAGGAGCCAAAACAATTAAAATTTTACTAGATGCTGAATACATCTACCTTAATCAATAATAATCAACCTTTTTTAAATCTTCTATTCTCAAAATTTAAATTTATAATAAAATGTTATCATGTTATCTTGACCCAACTGTTTTTCATTTCAATTAAATTAATTATTACTTATGTCAATTGAGTTAATTTTTGACGGATGTCAAAACTTTTACAAATTTCTCCAAAAAAGAAAATATTTTAAATATTATACAGTAAGCTTTTATCAAATTTTATATCAATTAATATTATTTCATACAACTAATTACCGAACCCTGACGATGCCAAAAGGCGAAACCGGTTGGTAGAAGAAAAATAGAAAGATTGTGGTGTAGTTTCAAGATTATTTCAATATATACGTTCTACTTTATACAACACCACTACAAGACCAATGGATTTTTACTTATTCTTAATCGTGTTTGTGCTTATTTGTACCGAGAGTTTATAAATTAAATGAGTCAAGGGTGCCTGTGAATTCAAAAACGTCTGTCGAAACTATGGTAATAATCCTTACTCCTTTTGTTATAAATTTGTCAAACTTTAACAAGAACGATGCTACACACATCAAAAGAATCTAGGGGACAAGCAAATTTAGACGATTTCTCAAATCATCATAACTTTTGATTGCCGTCAGCGATTTCATATCTGTTTCCAGTGTTCGATAGCCAAATCTTTTGTTTTCATGTCTTGATCACGTCAAATACGAACAATGTTTCATAAAGTTTCAACAGGGTGGTCAATGGAACAGTGTAAAATTGCCGAAAGTTCAGTACGAGCGCGATTTCCCAAAAAAAAAATTTTATGCATTCCAATAGCACAGTTATGAAGACTGGTATTTCAGCTTCAGTAGCGTTTTTGAATTTTGGAAATTGAAGGTGAATTGCCAAAGATATTGATCATTTTGTGCCGCCATGTTGAACTTCCAAAAAAATGATCCGATTTCATTGAAACTTGGATTACACTAATATCTGGTTTCAGTAATTGGGATTCCAAGGTCAAATGTCTTTCTTGGTCACTTCCAAGCCGCCACATTGAACTTTTATGCAAATGATTCGATTCTAGTGTGTTTCAAGTTTTATTCAAATAGAATCATTTATGTAAAAAATTCAATATAGCGGCTCGAAAGTGATCGAAAGTGACATTTGACCTTGAAATTCCAATTACTTGAACCAGACATGAGTGTGTTCCAAGTTTCAATAAAATCGGATTACTTTCTTCTTTCTTGGAAGTTCAACATGGCGGCACAAAATGATCAATATCTTTGACAATTCACCTTAGATTTTCAAAATTCAAAAACTTTACTGAAGCTGAAACACCGATCTTCATAACTGTGCTATTGGAATGCATGAATTTTTTTTTTTGAATCGCGCTCGTACTGAACTTTCGGCAATTTTACGCTGTTCCATTGATCACCCTGTAGCATCCTTATGAAACACTGTTCGTATTTGACGTGATCAAGGCATGAGAAAGAAAGATTGGGCTATCGAATACTGAAGACCGATATGAAATCGCTCACGGGAATCAGGAGTTACGTTGATTTTAGGAATCGTCTGAATTTGCTTGTCCCCTAGATTCTTTTGATGTGTGTAGTTCCGACAGATGTTTTTAAACTCACAGACAAGATCGTTCAAAGTTTTTTTTTTGTAAAACTAGGTATTTTTAGTATAAAATAGGCATTTTGGTATTGCAAAAAGCCATGTATACACCATGGGACCAAATTTTTTTTAATCCCTGAGGTGATTGTTGCTCGATGGCCTTTGGGCAACAAACTTCACCCACGGGATTGGAAATTCACTTTGGTCCCTTGGTATATAATATACTATCTCGTTTGTCAAAAATGCCCCAGCAATGTTTTAGAAACTTTTCCAATAATTGAGGGCTATTCGGCTTCTAAGAAAATGTGGGGTAATCCAAACGGATGAAAAGTGACCAAACATTCAATAGTGATGAGGTAAGTGGGATCAACTTTGCTTTTCATCCTGCTGGGATCTGGGACGAAACCAAGGATGAAACGTTGGAAACCTTTCAAATGAATTTTTCATTATTGGGTTGGGAAATTTATAATTTTTTTTCGGGGTTGTTTTTTCGTGCTGCCTCATTAAACTTTGCTGAATGAAAGCCACCAATGTTTGACATGTTCCGGGAGTTTTTCAGAAAATTCGTATGATGGGAAACTTTTCAAATGAATTTTTCAATATTGGGTTGGGTTGGGTTGGGAAATTTAGAATTTTTTTTCGGGGTTGTTTTTTCGTGCTGCTTCATTAAACTTTGCTGAATGAAAGCCACCAATGTTTGACACGTTGCGGGAGTTTTTCAGAAAATTCGTATGATGGGAAACCTTTCAAATGAAGTTTTCAATATTGGGTTGGGAAATTTAGAATTATTTTTTCGGGGTTGTTTTTTCGTGCTGCCTCATTAAACTTTGCTGAATGAAAGCCATCAATGTTTGACACGTTCCGGGAGTTTTTCAGAAAATTCGTATGATGGGAAAGCTCTCAAATGAATTTTTCAATATTGGGTTGGGAAATATAGAATTTTTTTTTGGGGTTGTTTTTTCGTGCTGCCTCAATAAACTTTGCTGAATGAAAGCCACCAATGTTTGACACGTTGCGGGAGTTTTTCAGAAAATTCGTATGATGGGAAACCTTTCAAATGAATTTTTCAATATTGGGTTGGGAAATTTAGAATTTTTTTTCGGGGTTGTTTTTTCGTGCTGCCTCATTAAACTTTGCTGAATGAAAGCCACCAATGTTTGACACGTTGCGGGAGTTTTTCAGAAAATTCGTATGATGGGAAACCTTTCAAATGAATTTTTCAATATTGGGTTGGGAAATTTAGAATTTTTTTTCGGGGTTGTTTTTCCGTGCTGCCTCATTAAACTTTGCTGAATGAAAGCCATCAATGTTTGACACGTTCCGGGAGTTTTTCAGAAAATTCGTATGATGGGAAAGCTCTCAAATGAATTTTTCAATATTGGGTTGGGAAATATAGAATTTTTTTTTGGGGTTGTTTTTTCGTGCTGCCTCATTAAACTTTGCTGAATGAAAGCCACCAATGTTTGACACGTTGCGGGAGTTTTTCAGAAAATTCGTATGATGGGAAACCTTTCAAATGAATTTTTCAATATTGGGTTGGGAAATTTAGATTTTTTTTTTCGGGGTTGTTTTTTCGTGCTGCCTCATTAAACTTTGCTGAATGAAAGCCATCAATGTTTGACACGTTCCGGGAGTTTTTCAGAAAATTCGTATGATGGGAAAGCTCTCAAATGAATTTTTCAATATTGGGTTGGGAAATATAGAATTTTTTTTTGGGGTTGTTTTTCCGTGCTGCCTCATTAAACTTTGCTGAATGAAAGCCACCAATGTTTGACACGTTGCGGGAGTTTTTCAGAAAATTCGTATGATGGGAAACCTTTCAAATGAATTTTTCAATATTGGGTTGGGAAATTTAGAATTTTTTTTCGGGGTTGTTTTTTCGTGCTGCCTCATTAAACTTTGCTGAATGAAAGCCATCAATGTTTGACACGTTCCGTAAGTTTTTCAGAAAATTCGTATGATGGGAAAGCTCTCAAATGAGTTTTTCAATATTGGGTTGGGAAATATAGAATTTTTTTTTGGGGTTGTTTTTTCGTGCTGCCTCATTAAACTTTGCTGAATGAAAGCCACCAATGTTTGACACGTTGCGGGAGTTTTTCAGAAAATTCGTATGATGGGAAACCTTTCAAATGAATTTTTCAATATTGGGTTGGGAAATTTAGAATTTTTTTTCGGGGTTGTTTTTTCGTGCTGCCTCATTAAACTTTGCTGAATGAAAGCCACCAATGTTTGACACGTTGCGGGAGTTTTTCAGAAAATTCGTATGATGGGAAACCTTTCAAATGAATTTTTCAATATTGGGTTGGGAAATTTAGAATTTTTTTTCGGGGTTGTTTTTTCGTGCTGCCTCATTAAACTTTGCTGAATGAAAGCCATCAATGTTTGACACGTTCCGGGAGTTTTTCAGAAAATTCGTATGATGGGAAAGCTCTCAAATGAATTTTTCAATATTGGGTTGGGAAATATGGAATTTTTTTTTGGGGTTGTTTTTTCGTGCTGCCTCATTAAACTTTGCTGAATGAAAGCCACTAATGTTTGACACGTTGCGGGAGTTTTTCAGAAAATTCGTATGATGGGAAACCTTTCAAATGAATTTTTCAATATTGGGTTGGGAAATTTAGAATTTTTTTTCGGGGTTGTTTTTCCGTGCTGCCTCATTAAACTTTGCTGAATGAAAGCCATCAATGTTTGACACGTTCCGGGAGTTTTTCAGAAAATTCGTATGATGGGAAAGCTCTCAAATGAATTTTTCAATATTGGGTTGGGAAATATGGAATTTTTTTTTGGGGTTGTTTTTTCGTGCTGCCTCATTAAACTTTGCTGAATGAAAGCCACTAATGTTTGACACGTTGCGGGAGTTTTTCAGAAAATTCGTATGATGGGAAACCTTTCAAATGAATTTTTCAATATTGGGTTGGGAAATTTAGAATTTTTTTTCGGGGTTGTTTTTCCGTGCTGCCTCATTAAACTTTGCTGAATGAAAGCCATCAATGTTTGACACGTTCCGGGAGTTTTTCAGAAAATTCGTATGATGGGAAAGCTCTCAAATGAATTTTTCAATATTGGGTTGGGAAATATAGAATTTTTTTTTGGGGTTGTTTTTCCGTGCTGCCTCATTTAACTTTGCTGAATGAAAGCCACTAATGTTTGACACGTTGCGGGAGTTTTTCAGAAAATTCGTATGATGGGAAACCTTTCAAATGGATTTTTCAATATTGGGTTGGGAAATTTAGATTTTTTTTTTCGGGGTTGTTTTTTCGTGCTGCCTCATTAAACTTTGCTGAATGAAAGCCATCAATGTTTGACACGTTCCGGGAGTTTTTCAGAAAATTCGTATGATGGGAAAGCTCTCAAATGAATTTTTCAATATTGGGTTGGGAAATATAGAATTTTTTTTTGGGGTTGTTTTTTCGTGCTGCCTCATTAAACTTTGCTGAATGAAAGCCACTAATGTTTGACACGTTGCGGGAGTTTTTCAGAAAATTCGTATGATGGGAAACCTTTCAAATGAAGTTTTCAATATTGGGTTGGGAAATTTAGAATTATTTTTTCGGGGTTGTTTTTTCGTGCTGCCTCATTAAACTTTGCTGAATGAAAGCCATCAATGTTTGACACGTTCCGGGAGTTTTTCAGATAATTCGTATGATGGGAAAGCTCTCAAATGAATTTTTCAATATTGGGTTGGGAAATATAGAATTTTTTTTTGGGGTTGTTTTTTCGTGCTGCCTCATTAAACTTTGCTGAATGAAAGCCACCAATGTTTGACACGTTGCGGGAGTTTTTCAGAAAATTCGTATGATGGGAAACCTTTCAAATGAATCTTTCAATATTGGGTTGGGAAATTTAGAATTTTTTTTGGGGTTGTTTTTTCGTGCTGCCTCATTAAACTTTGCTGAATGAAAGCCATCAATGTTTGACACGTTCCGGGAGTTTTTCAGAAAATTCGTATGATGGGAAAGCTCTCAAATGAATTTTTCAATATTGGGTTGGGAAATATAGAATTTTTTTTTGGGGTTGTTTTTTCGTGCTGCCTCATTAAACTTTGCTGAATGAAAGCCACCAATGTTTGACACGTTGCGGGAGTTTTTCAGAAAATTCGTATGATGGGAAACCTTTCAAATGAATTTTTCAATATTGGGTTGGGAAATTTAGAATTTTTTTTCGGGGTTGTTTTTTCGTGCTGCCTCATTAAACTTTGCTGAATGAAAGCCATCAATGTTTGACACGTTCCGGGAGTTTTTCAGAAAATTCGTATGATGGGAAAGCTCTCAAATGAATTTTTCAATATTGGGTTGGGAAATATAGAATTTTTTTTGTGGGGTTGCTTTTTGTTCTCTCTTATCAAACTTTGCTCGATGGAAGTCACCAATGGCTGCGTTCATCCGCACAAAGCGCTTACCAAGCTCTCAACCGCCTACGGCTGAACGCCACATACCTATCAGCGAGAACGCTCACCGAGTGATAACTTATCGGCCGCCCATTTTATCTAGCAAAAATATTCTTGCTTACTTGATAGGTTAAATAAATAAATAAATAAATAATTTTATTAATCTTTTGTTACTATATAACATAGATGAAGATAAGTCACAGTAATAATAATAATACAATAAGTACACATATATGTTACAACAATACAAACAGAAACACAAATAGGTAGGTACTCGGACAACAACGTCTACAGGCTCAAGCGATTTAAATGCAATTCAATGTCGATCCCGCCGCAATCACCGAGGAACCCCCGAAACTCCGCCAGACTGTAGAAGCAATGAGAGGTCAAAAGGACCTTAACCTCAGATTTGAATTCCTTAAAATCCGCGATGTTACGCAACTCAGGGGGTAACTCACCAAACAACCTGCAACCAGCGGCGAGAGGCGATCTTTCGTGAAAAGTATGCTTATGTGCTAAAGGTCTTATCATTCCTCTCTGCCGCGTGCAGTAATCGTGGACATCTCCGTTCAAGGTTGTCGTTCAGTTAACCAAACTTAACGTCAAATTTGACAAAAATCGCCGTGTGGAAGAGTAAATTATGGAGGTGTGTGAACTGTGAACTCGAGTGTGAACTGTTGTGAACGGATTTTTTTTTCTGCGACACCCTGTATATATTAAAAGTTGCAAATATTATAATTTTCAATTTTGAAATCTATGGAAAAAATTGTTCTCAAAGAATAAATCTCCAGTATGGGGGAATTCTCGCGTGATCGATCACCCATCATGCGTCGTCGTAAGTGATGACATCTTATTTCTGATTTATGTCCAACAAAAATGCGTTTTCTGGCAACATAATCAAAATTTGTTTGGTCCGCTGTAATTAGGAGCTAGCTTCAGGACGCCAGCTCCGAGGAGCTGGCTCCCAGGAGCTAACTTCACATAGGTTGTCAGGTGTGGGAACAACGCTTGAAAATCAGAAATCCAGGATGTCGCCGTAGTTATCTTGGGAAACATTGCGAGGTCATCGGAACATTCATAAATTCAGAATCCATGACTGTGTAGATAGCAACTTCGCCAAACACGCGGATTTTTGCAAGATAGCCTGCTCGGGCCCCCTTTCAAGCCTCAAACCTATGGAAATATTCGCCTATCATTTTCGCAAAAACCGCCACAAAGGCTATCATCGACAACGACGGACCTTTGAATCACACTGTAGGTACACGCCTGGCTCTACAAAGCACACAAGGAAAATAAATCGAGTAAGACCAACTTCAAATTTGTTGGTTATAAATAGGTTATGTTTTGACGTTGGTTGTCAAGCGCGCGCGGGTCTGTTCGTTTGTTTGTTGGTCCTCCAAATTAAGTGATGCCCGAACTCCATACGCTTCTATGATAAAGTGAGGTTAGGTAGTAATGTTTTCATTGTTATCAATAAAACAAATAGCATTATTGCTGAAGGTATGTGGCGATCAAAGAATATAAACGTATAGACGAGCAAGAAGCGACACTCTTGACAGTTCTATTGTTCTTCGTGTAACACGTCGCCATTTTGGCAGTGCGCCTAAAAGCGCGGCAATTCAAACTCAACACCCAGCTACCTACAAGTAGCGACAACGGCATGTCGTGGGACTCGCAGGTCAAATGAGTATTAACCGTGAGCCGATTTGTCGAAAATGGCAATCATTATGCAAAAGAAAACGTTGTGCACTTAGCATTTCTTTCAATATAAAATTATAAAAATATAATATAGGTATAAATGCACATCAGCGATGGTGCACATATTTTACATTGTAGTGTCTACATAGCTATACAGGGTCTTACTTTTTTTTTGTCAATATTTTAGGAGATGGTAGAGCATAAAAAAGGTAGACTCTCGAAAAAAATGTTTATCGGAAATGCATTATATAACAGAGATAAAGGCTTTCAAAGTTGAGTTTTAAAAATGGTTTTTGCGTTATAATTCCAAATTTAATAACTGGATTTTGACCAAATTTGGTGCATAAAGTAAGTTGACACATACCTACAAGCTGGTCACATTGACTTCTGTCAAATGTCTAAAAAAATATTTTTTTCGTTTTTCATCAATTTTTAAAAAAAACCTAATTTTTTGTTTTTTTTTTTTGGTCGCCAAAAGTTGGCGCATTGGCTCGATAACTATAGTACTGGTTGTACTCTCCAGATTTGATGTCGAGTATGAGCAGGATGCCTCCGATATTACGCCGCTTGGTTGAATAACTACATTACTTGAAATATTTGCGATCTGTGAAATAGGTTTCGCGTGCGAATGTAGTCTATTTTGCAGATCGTTCAAAAACATCCTGGTTTCAAAGTGTTTACCACAAACTCGCAGATTATTGTAGAAGTAGTTCTCATCACTTATTTGGCTTTCAAGTTCTTCTCTAGAACATAATCTCAACCATTCTCTGCATCTGCAAAATAATTATAGCAAATTAAAACAACAATACTAATATAAAACCCAAAACTTGTGGTCAAAAGCATGATATTCTTTGGATGCACGTACCTCGCCATATCTTTTGGAAATCGGAAGAAACTAACAGTTCCATCGTTTCTCCTGTTGCACGATTTCACGGCACATCTGTACACGCGTTTTTTATTTTCACCGGGCATTTCACTTTTAACTTGCTTGAACCACATTTGCACCAAAGTTTGAACGTCAACATCCACACACTACGCAGTCGTCGGAGGTCATATGATCATACGGGAGACGTAACGGGTAAACCTGCGCACTGAAAAACGGCTTCCCCCCACTCCGTCGAGTGTCGCTTCTTGCTCGTCTATACGTTTATATTCTTTGGTGGCGATCATAGTGCCGAGCACAGATGGTGCCGAGTCAGGCGGGTAATGAGATACAGCACGGAATAACTTCACGAATGCGTCCTAAATAAAGAATTACTCACTCTTCTGTCATTCTTTTCAATCTTTGTCAGCTCCAGGGACACTGTTTAAAACTTATCAGGATGATGTTTCATTTTTTTTTCTTTTCATCGTCTGCAGTCTGCAATAAAGCTCTGCATTTGCTTCCCACTAACGAGTTCCAGGTTTTTGGAAATAGGTAATAATGTTCAGTTGTTTTCAACTGAACAACTTCAACTGTGAGTACCTAGATAGATCTTGTCAAAATATTACGAAAACTCATGAACCACTTTGTAGAGTTCGGCCCATTGTCAAAGATACAGCCCTTCATAGTTATTTTTTTTCGGATTTCAAAAATTTGTAACTCAGGAACATTTCGACAAAATTAGACTAAATTTAGCGTTGACTGGTTTTATTGGCTACTTTTTCAATTTTTATAATGGTAGGTACAGGGTGTTCACGTATAAATTGAAGGCTTGCGCTCAAACATAGTTCCAAAAATTTAAGACCACTTTTTTTTCGCAGGTTTCGAAGGCACTAAAATTTTCTGTCGTCTATCGCGAGTCATCGAGAATTTTTCACAAATTAGACACGTGTATGTTATTACAGGAATTGATTCAGCTTTTCATCCTGATTATAAATATACAGGGTCCTGCAACAGTGCGTCGGGCTTTCCTAGCGCCCTTCCCTTACGAGATAGAGACAAAGGTATAATACATAAAATTATTGATTTGAAAAGTTCTGACCAGTGAAATTATTTTGAACCATAGGTACAGGTTGTTCCATATTTGCGCTATAACAAAACAAATATTTTTCTAAATGAAATCCCCCACTTTTGATTTTATTTTCTTCTTCAGCTTTTCAAGCTCTATTACAAGCGTATTTTTGTTTTTTGAATTTGTGGCAGTGCTACCAACTAAAAATTTAAAATTGATTTTTTTTGTAATTTCCAGGTTCGTTTTGAAAAATCGTAGGAGCCTTGTTTTTTTGCAATCAAGGAATGAAATTTCGCACAACAATAGTCGAATAGGAGGTGAATAATTTCATGACAAAAAACTTCAGCATCAGTGATACAGGGTGTTCAGAATTTTTTTCAAATTTCAAAATGCCATGAGTAATTTTTTTCAAACGGAATGCCCCCTATTCTATTCAACCATTCGATAGCTTTTTTTCTCCTCTTTCCCTAAATTTGATAATTTCCGAGATAATCGATAATTTTGATAAAAAGTGCTATTTATTAAAATTTTTCACGCCGGGCAGGCCATACGTGATCATCAACAAATGTATGATTGACACATTTTGCTTGGTTTGATGCTAAGAACAAGTTTTTTTAATTGAATAGCTGCGGTAAATTCCAATCTGAAGAAAATGCTCAAAAAAGAATTTCGTTGCCCGATGGGAAAAAGAAAATTTCTCGACTTCAAAAACCTTCAAGCTGTCAAATTGAGAGGTGCGTTCATTTCGGCACATGATTCATTTTTCTGCATCAGGACCTACTAAGAACATGAAAAATCCAAATAAACGACAATTTTTATCAAAATTATCGATTATCTCTGAAATTATGGAATTTAGGGGTAGGGTATCCCTAGTAAAAATGGAAGAGGAAGAAAAAAGCTATCGAATGATGAGATAAAATATGGGAAATTCAATTTGAAAAAAAATGACTTGTGGCATTTTGAAATTTGCGAAGTTCGAACAAAAATTTTTCACACCCTGTATAATTAAACCTCAAGTTTTTTGTCATGAAGTTATTCAGCTTCTCTTCGACTACCGTTATGCCAAATTTCATTCCTTAATCTAAAAAACCGAGGCCCCTACGATTTTTCAAAGTGAACCTTGAAATTACAAAAAATTTCTTTTTCTAATTTTCAGTTGGTAGCACTGCCACAAATTGAAAAAACGAAAATACACTTGTAATAGAGCTTGAAAAGTTGAACAAGAAAATGAAATCAAAAGTGGGACATTTCATTTGAAAAAATCTTTGTTTTTGTTATAGCGCAAAAATTGAGCACCCTGTATAGTTGAAAGTAATTTCACAAGGTAGAACTTTTCAAACTAATAATTTTATGTATTACACCTTTTTCTCTATTGTGCAAGGTAAGGACGTTAGGAAAGCCCGACGCACTGTTGCAGGACCCTGTATACGTAAATCGTATATCGCACTCGATAGGTTAGTTAAGAAAACTACCAAGCAATATTTCTTTTTTAAAAGTTTGACTTTGTAAAGTCAAGTTAGGTTCAGTAAAAGTTTCAAATTATAATGAAATCCATTTAAGTAGGTACCTACTAAAATGATAGAAAATTAACTGAGTTACTTTAAAACAAAAAATAACTTTTCGATTATTTTAAAACTTCATCACTTTTTCCACATGCATTTGTGTTTTGTTGAATAACCTATCAAGTGTGATCCATATGATTATAATCAGGATAAAAATCGGAATCGATTACCACATCAGAATAGGGCGTCGAATGTAAGAAAAATGTTCTATGTTGCACCCTGTAAGTGATATCCGCACAGACATTTTTTGTCGACAGATTCAAAGCCTACGGAAAAAATTGTGTTGTGATCGTTTTTCATTTCCTGAATTGACCATATTAATTATTCAGAGCGCAGTCGCAGATCGGGGAGAGAGACAACCACATGTGCTGAGTTGAAACTCCCATAAGAATATGCATGTTGAATGACTTTGTAAAATGATCAATTCAAGGTGCAAATTGACAATTTCAACGAATGTATAACATAGCAAGTGTGTAAAAAGAAATACCTGATCTACTTTTCACCATAATGAAATGGAAAATCTTGCTGTGAAGTTTAGGCGAAGCAATTTAGAATAGGGTTTTTGAATCCAAAACAATTTCAAATTACCCGCCATATTTTATTGCACAACTTCCGCTAACGAGAATTTTGACAGCGCTTGAAAGCGAACCGAGCGTCAGCCGTCACGTAAAAGTATGGTTAAAAAAGTTAAAACGTCCCAAGAATCAAGAAAACACCTTGCAATCGTAAATTCTGACAGCGACAGCAAAGTTCCGTTTTCTATGCATGCTGTGGCGCGCGAGATCTTCTACTGCAGTGCGCATGGTCACAGGCACATACTTAACTTACAAATGACTAGTGGAAGGGGAAAGTGAGAATAATTAATATGGTCTATTAGGCATTTCCACATGACGTCACGAGCTCGTCAGTGTTGCCAACCTAGTTGAATTTATAACCTCAAAAAAGTGTTAGGGAACAACCCGCGTTGCTATGATTGTAAAAAAAGTACTTTTTTGAGATTTTGGATACAGTAGGAAGCAAGTTTGTGCGTGATAATTGTTCACGAAACTCTGGCGCTTTGATCAATACTGATAGTTGGAGATGTGCTGCCCCAAATAGCTCAATAAACAAGAAAGTTTGGTGGAGTGCTTAAATCATTTTCGTCGAAAAAAAAAGAAATCCGTGGCTTTTTCGGAAAACTAGATTCCTGGAAGAGAAGAGCATCTCAGGAAGTATCTCAAAGTGCCAAGAAATGCGACTCAAAGACATCTGGGAAGGAGAAAATATGCCAGTTTATTATCCTGCCGATAAGGTAAAAAGCTGACTAAATTGTTAGAATACAGAATAAATGTGAGATGATTTTACAAATTATCCATTACTAAGCGCCCTTCTGATTTCAGAAAGTATGGCTGTGGCAAAAACTGTGACCTGTGGCGATCGTGAAATGGGAAAATCCAGCGACCAAGGAATTTCTAAGTTGACCACAATGTTACCTCAAATCCTGCTTACAAGAAGAAATTTCAGGATTTTTTAAGCAATGTGTCTTGCTGCGATGAAGCCATCAACTGAAAATTCAAGATTGTCAAGTCAGGTGTACGATTTGGTCAACAGAAGATGAAGATACTCGAAGCCGATCCCATGTGATTCACATGTGCTTATATCACAGCCAATATTACAACTAGAGTGAAGTAGAAAATGGAAACTATTGTCAATTCAAACATCTAGGCTTGTGAAAGCAATGGAGAAAGCATGACTAGAGATGTAGAGGGCTCAATGAACGTGAACGTTGGGTTGGAGTTTGGAGTGGTTGAATCTTTTTTTTGAGGAAAAAATGAGAAATTCATGGTTTTCTCGAAACGCTGGGGCTCGTGGAAGTACGAGGCATCACAGAATGTATCCCAAAGCGCCAAGAAATGGAAAGGAGGAAGGAAGGAATACACTTGAAAAAATATACAGAGGTTGTACCGATAACAATTAGGATGGGTAACTAAATTGCTGTAATACAGTTATGATGTTTGCACAAAATTATCTGTTGCTAAGCCTATCTAGTTTCAGGAAGTACCTGTGTCAAAAATTGTAGCCTTCGGCAATCTAAAAATGGGAAAATCTACGGACTGAGGAATTGCTACGTCAACCACAATTTGGAGCCTAGAATCCTCAATAGAACAATAAATATTTGTATTTTTAAGAAATGTATCTTGACACAATCAAGTTGTAGTTGAAAATTTAATATCGTTAAATCAGGTGTAAAATTTCTGTCAAGTAGGGCTCCGGTGACCGATTAAATCTTCGGTGGCCGAACAGCTGTTCGAGTTAAACTTCCATGTTTTGCCTCTGTCCATATTCTACAACCTATTCTACAACCGAAGTGAAGACATTCCTGCACTTTCAAAATATAAAATATAAACAAAAACTATTGTTTGTTTCTTTAATCCAGCAGCAAAAGCTGGGCCTCAAGTATTTGGGTGATTGGGAAGCACAAACCGAAGAGGTACATACGTAGCCCCACACAAGGCATATCACTCCAGCAATGCCGGGAACGTAAACCCCCAACATTCAGGTGAGGTTTGGAGGCAAAGTTCATGCCCAATTTTGTCGGAAAATATGAATTTTCACCACTACCCTGTGCAGTTAACCTAACATGTTTGGCTTGCTTTTTCACAAAAAACACACTTTTCCACGAGAACTTATTTTGCAGGCGCATTAAGGACATTGCTTTGAACTTGATATAAAAGTTTCAAACTCAAACTCAAAAGGGTAGCCGAGGAAAAAATGCAGAAACTGGAACTCCATAAGCGCCCTGTAGTTCGGTTGTTCCCGATCATTATTTCGTTCAAATTTGGCGGGCAATTCTGGACAGTTGGCAACACTGCTGTGACGTCAATGGAAATGCCTAATTATGTTCAAGGGGAAGTCTCCAGACGTATTCTTTGTTGTTAAATGTGGAGGTTATGAAAATTTATTAATCTGAATGGAGACACGAACATCAGAAACTGACGTTTGAAAGCTTTGGTAGACTTGGCGTGGCTTGAGTAGATAAAATGCACCGATATTTGCAACGTTGTCGCGTCTACCATGCGTTTATTTACGAAGACCCAATTCGAACGTTTTTCGTTTTGCGAACACTGCTCAAAAATTGGCAAACGGAAACGTATACGTAAATCTCATAGACAGTAAATCTTCGTACGCAAATTTGCGCATCCGCAACTTTGCGTATATTCTCAAAAATTGGCCCCCGGAACTGTACCGTTTTCGGGAGACACTTTCCGATTGGACTTTCTGTTCCGTAAATGTTCCGATTTGAGTAACTGTTCCGTAAATGCTCCGATTTCCGATTTGAGCAACGAACATTTCAAAACATTTTTCACCCATTATATATTTTCGGTAAATTTGATTGAAATTCATGTAGATAGTAGTTTATTCACAATATTGAATTTATTTCGATTGGCACCTACGCTATGCAAATGGGTCTCGACCGAGGTCTCGACTGTCTCTGTCTTACTCAAGGGAGGCTGTGGCCTGGCCAAAATCAGCCTCGTTTTCCCGCCAATGACCAGGAGCGCGATTCTGTACTTGCCTACCGACAACTATCGGATTGGTAGCTAGGGTGAGAACCAATCAAATTCGCTCCTGCCTAGCTACCGACACCGACAAGTGTCGGTAGGAGAGTACAGAATCGCGGCCCTGGACCACAGCCTTCCTTGAGTAAGAAAGTTTTTGATCATAACACGGTACATGTTGTTTCAAAAAAGCATATTTTTATTACCAACATTATTTCATTATTATTGGGATTATTATGAACACTGTTGGTTGGAAAGGGGGCAAATAAGGGACAGCACTTACCCGCCCTCCTGCTGTTTTTTTTTTGCAGTAAAATGATCAGAACGAAGATCAGAAAAATTAAGTATCGGACTCGGTTTCAAAAAATATCCCCAAATATCGGTCTATCCAACAAGGAACAGACGCGAAAAAATGAGAATAGATGGTATATCCCATACACTTTCTATTTTCAGTAGAATGACTTTTTGGAGCTAAAATAAAGTGACAAGCTGGAACGATGGGAGAATACGGCCGATGCCCGCTGATAGTTTCGCTCCCAAACTTAGTAGGTTCCATCAGCCGTAGTCGTAGCGCCCCAGCTTGTCGCTTTATTTTTGCTCCAAAAAGTAATTTTACTTAGGTAAGTGCCTGGAAGTTTTAAATCAGCAAATAAAAAGTACGCCACTTTTTCAAAAGAAAAAAAAAAAGTCTCCCCATGTTCCGATTTTTTCACTGAGAAATCTGGTCACCTTAGTCTACCGATGTCTTCCACGTTACTAATTGAGACTGTAAAATGTGAATTCTGTATCTTGAAAATAAGGTGATTAGGTATATGAAATAAGTTCGCAAGTTCCGACCGCCAGGTTGGAGTTGAAACATTTCGTTTTACTGCGAAGATTAGGTTGGTAACAATTTGGCAAGCCGTCGAAAACGATGAAATTTTATCCCCACCTTAGGCGACACAGAATAGCATTGGGACACAAAACAATTTCGCGGTATTTTCGATGGTCGTGGTCAGATGGCCACAGAGAGTCGTGATTAAGACTTCGTGAGGTTAATTGTTTAGGTTAGGTTACAACGATAATAGTGACAGACTTTTGACGCAAGACATTGACACTAATGACAGTATTTCTCAACTCATGCAGAAGCGCCCCCTACATGTAGTCACCCTATTGCGGAAATTATCGCAACTGTAAGTTTTCGCGCAGACACCCGGTATAGGAGAGGGGAGGTTTTGTAGCGAGCTCACTTATCTACCAGTACCTATGCAAGAAAGAGCGCGACAAATTGGTAATGTTTTATACCCGTACTTATCTACCCGTAAAGAAATAGGAGATAAATAAGGTGACCAGATTTGGTCAGTGAAGAAATCGGAACATGGATGGTCCGGGAGGTAGAGCTCTGTAGACGCCCAGACTGGTAAAAGCATACTGGAAGTTGCCTTCTGCTGCTCTAGCTGTTCCAGCGGTATCGAGGGACATGGGTGACGGAAAAAAGATCGAAATCCGAAAGGTCGAAAACAAAATATCGAATGCGTAAAGTCGAAAAACAAAATAACGGAACCACAAAACATCGAAAGCACTATTGTCGAAAGTACAAATGGTCGAAAATCAAAATGTCAAAATTAAGAAAGATCGAAATGCAATGGAGCGACCAACCTAACACAGAAAAACCAAAAGGTCGAAAACCAAAGATCGAAGAGTGGAATATCGAAAAGCAAAAGGTCAAAAACCAAAAGGTCGAAAAACAGAAGATCGAAAAGCAAAACATCGAATAACAAAATGTCGAATAACACAATGTCGAACTAGGAATACCTGTAAAAAATGTGATTACAATTCAGCTCGATTAAGGGGCTGTGACTCCCTCAGAGAGCACTTGAGGAAAAAATTTACTCTCACTTTTCGACTTATTCTTCAGAGAGAAATCACCTCCCGAAGTATTATGCAAATTCACTGAAACACATTTTTTAAATCTGATCAGCGTCTTTAACGCAAAGCTAACTAGGACACATAAATCTGTGTACATGGACCTCGTCAGGTTCAGTAATTTTTTTTTTCGAAGACCTGATTCAGTTTTTTTGATGCAAATTCAACTTGGAAACATAAAGCTGTGTACATGGACCTCGTCAGCTTCAGTATTTTTTTTTGCAGACCCGATTAGGCTTTTTGATGCAAGAGAAAGTCCGAAACATAAAACTGTGTACATGGAACTCGTCAGGTTCAGTAATTTTTTTGCAGACCTGATTAGGTTTTTGACGCAAAATCAACTTGGACACATGAAGCTGTGCACATGGACCTCGTCAGGTCTAATAAATAAATATATATATATATTATAAATAAATAAATATATTATTATATATTTATATATATATTATTATAAATAAATAACACAGAACGCAGAACACCTATCAATACCACCTGAATGTAATCCTCTCAAACCTTAACAAACACGATACAGTATACACGACGACAGACATCTATGAACTCGTAAATAATAGCCTTAAAGAATCAGCTGCCAAATCGGGAATGCTACAAGTAAACAAGTGTAGAGAAACAAATAATTCATATTATCCCAGGACAGATTCAAAACCATGGTTTAATTATCCCTGCAAAACAGCAAAGAGAGAAGTCAAAATTAAATTGCGCAAATGTAAAACACATAATTTCAAACAAAAATACGTCACAGAATATCACGAATCAAAAAACGCATACAAAAGATTACTATCGAAAACAAAAAAAGCCTTCTATGATTTGTGTCAGAAATCGCTGTCGGATGTGAATAATGCAGGGGAATTCTGGGATGTGTTGAAAAAATTCAAGCCTAAAAAGAAAATCACTCACAACACAATAATTGATCCACTACAATGGGATATGTACCTTAAGTCATACTATGGACAACAACTGATAAATAACACAACCTACTTTGACGCATCCCACCCCTTCCTAGACGATCCCATAATAGTGACGGAGTTAGACAGAAACATACAAACTCTCAAAACAGGAAAAGCACCAGGGCCAGACAGTCTGACAAATGAATTCTACAAGAACCTCACAGTCGAGTATAAGTATGTTTTGCTAGAATTGTTCAATAAAATAATAACAGATGAAAAACCCCCAGCAGGGTGGGGTGGGGCTAATTTAATAATGATCTATAAAAAGGGTGACAAGGACAAACCAGAAAATTACAGACGCATAGCACTGTGTAACCATATATTTAAATTATTCACCCGTATATTGAATAACAGACTTACCACCTGGGCGGAAAGCAAAAAGATGATCCCGGAATCGCAAGCGGGATTTCGCGGGGGAAGGGGATGTGCCGACAATATCTTTGTGTTGATGAGTATAGTACAAATACACTTGCGTGCACCCAGGGGTAGGATATTCGCTTGTTTTGTAGATTTCAGGGCTGCTTTTGATTCGGTAACACATCAATTATTATATGACGAAACTTTATAATATGGGGATTAGTGGCAAAATAGTACGAATTATCAAGAACCTATACAGTGGCGCTACAGTTCGAATTAAAGGCAATACAGAATATGGCGACCCAGTTGAGGTAACCAAAGGGGTACTTCAGGGGGATATCACTAGCCCACTATTGTTCTCTCTTTTCATAAGTGACCTCGAAAAAATCTTCAAGGAAAATAATTGCAGAGGAGTCAGCATAGATAGAAATAGCGAAGTTTCAGTTTTGATGTACGCGGACGACTTAGTGCTTCTTTCTGATTCCCCAGTTCAACTTCAGAGAAAGCTAGATGTGCTGCATAGCTATTGTATCAAGAATGAACTAATAGTGAACACAGAAAAGACTCAAATTTTGATATTCAGTAAGGGACCAATACACTGCTCATATAAATTCAAATACGCAGAAACACAGGTGAAAGTGGTAAATAGATATGTATACTTAGGAATCCCTTTCACTTCATCGGGCCTATTTCAGAAAACAGCCGAACATTTTTCCAGTAGGGCAAATATAGCAATAGGAACAACAACTCAAACCTTACGCAACTGCAAATCTAACTGCTGGGAAACCAAAATCCACCTGTACCGCACTATAGTCCTGGCAACACTCCTGTACTCAGCAGAGGTTTGGGCCCTGAGATATGAAGATATCCTGGAACGAGTACAGATGAGGTACATAAAATCCCTACTACACTTACCAAACAATACTCCAAATTTCTTGATACGTCTAGAAACGGGCCTCTTAAAAATAAAAGTAAACATCCTTGAAAAAAGCCTGAAGTGGTGGATCAAAGTCCTTAAAATGCCTTCGTATCGCTTGCCCAAGTTATGCTACGATAGGTTAAAATCACTAGATGCTAACTCGAACAACATTAAGCAAAAATATAATTGGGTGTCACAGTTTAGGGAAATGCTGAGTGAAAGTAACCTAAGTGAGGTATGGGAAGAACAGAGTTTCCTGAGAACAGAAGCAAGACTAGGGGAGATAATAGAAACCTACAAAAAACAAACAATATCAACTGATATAGACCGACTGAATATATCCTCTTATAACCCCATGTTTAAAAAGATCTACCATTCCACCAGTAACACTTTCTACCTCAAACTTAACATAAACATACACAAACTTAGACTTATCAGCCAACTGAGACTTGCGAACCATAAGTACCCCAAATTTTATATAAAAGGCCTTAAAACCTCCCTAGACACAACCATCGCATGCACGCTATGTAACACACGGGAATCCGAAGATCTCTACCACGTATTCTGCGTTTGTCCATTATACCGGGTATATCGCCAAAAATGGTTGAGTCAATACATCCCGAAACCTGATGCTCAAAATTTCTTTCCGACCCTCCTGACTCGGCTCACTCGGGAGAAAATCGACCATCTGTACTTTTTTTGCACCTCGGCTTTTCGTACTCGTTCTCTCATCATAGACGAATTCATTTAAAAACGAGGCATGAACTCACTTGGGGTTTCCGCCGGGGGACGTTTTTCTGTTAAATGTAGTATGTCGTGATTATGTTGCTACACTTCAGGTATACGTACTGTAGATTGTAAATTTGTAAAACTGTAAACTTGTTGCTTGTCAAAAATTCAATGTTACATTTATTTAAACCTTTGTATTTACGTGTTAATTTATTTATTGTAATTTATATACCTATATATATATAATTGTTGTAACACATTCTGTGTTAATGAACAATAAATATTATCTATCTATCTATCTATCTATCTAAATAAATAATAAATATATATATATATATATATATATTATTCTTATATATATATCTTGATGGATGATGTATTTCGGGCTCGCGGCATATTTTGTGACAAACAATGTAAAAAAAAATATTTTCTACACAGATTCACATTGTTGGACGTCTCATGACATTTTAGGACGTAATTTTCAGGTAATCCCATCGCCAATGTTGGTTTTCAAATATATATATATTTCTAAATGTACATGATGTATTTTGAGCTCCCGGCATAATTTGAAAAGAAAATGCATTTGTTCACGTATTTATATTATTTGTCACCTTCCAATGTACTTCCTTTTGAGATTTGTCGTCTGGATTATTCCACTCTACATTTTTTCTCGAAAATGTTTCGAGAGACTGATTTACGTCATACACGGTCATGATCGAAAAGTTCATAATGTATTTCGGACTCACATGGGCTCATCGAGAATGTGAATTGGGCTCTATACAACAATTTGCGAAATTACGCCCATTGTTTATGAATTTATGTTCTCAGATGTCTCTTAACCTCATAGAACGTGATTCCCAAGTTAACTTGTTACGATTTGACTGTTAAAGCACTCGTATCATTTATATTTCGGGTGAACAACTACGAAAATTGTCGAAAAAACGAGTTCCTGTCGTAAAGTGCACAGTAGCTTTTATTTCGAGTTTGGGACGTTTCCATTTTTCTATAGTTGAATAACTTCAAATTTCTCGGTTAATCAGGTCCTACGTCACCATTTCTACAATGTGCGCGTCCGTTCTTGTCCATACTGTCTTTTCAAAAAAATCTCCGGGAGCCCAAACTACGTCATACACGAGCACGACCAAAACGTTCAGAACGTATTTTGGGCTCACATGTTCATAAAAAATGTGAAATGGGCTCGCGACAGCTTTCAATCCAATTCAAATTCCTCTCCTTATTACATTCTTTCTTTTGTACATGAATGTCAATTTGATCAATTCTTATTTTGTTAGATGCCTCCCAACAAATACCACTTTCTTGATGCTGCCATCCGAGTTTTTCTACCTCATTTTCGCCCACAATTTCTTCGGGAGCCCGGTGTACGTCATGCACGGGCATAATCGAAGAATTTATGATGTATTTTGGGCTCACATGGGCTTATCAAGAATGTGAATGAGCGCTCCGCAATATTTTTTAACGCTGAGTTCTCCCTGTAAAGTGCACAATAGGTTCGATTTCGAAGTTGGGATGTTTTCAGTAATCCATTCTTGAATAATTTTGAGTTTCTGGGTCGAACAGGTCTCACGTTGCTATTTCTAAAATGTTATGTACCGTTTTTGTCCACTTTTGACTTTTTTCCACAAAATCCTTCGGGAGCCCAATCCACATTAAGCACGAACATGATTGAAAAGTTCAAGACGTATTTCGGGCTCACATGCTTATCCAAAATGTGGAATGAGCTCTCTACATATTTTGTACATAAATGCCATTTCTTTGATAATTATTTTGTTAGATGGTCCCCAACAAATACTACATTCTTGAAGTTACCATCCAGGTTTTTCCACCTCATTTCTGCCAAAGAAAAATTTTGGGAGCCTTGATTACGTCATGCGCGGGATGGATGAAAGAATTCATGATGTATTTCGGGCTCACATGGACTCATCGAGAATGTGAATTGAGCTATCTGCAATATTTTATGGAAAAATGACAATTATTTACATAATTTGTATCCAAACACCTCTCAATTTCCTTTGACGTGATTTGCAACTTATTTTGTCACATTTTCAAAATTTATCATAGATTCGTTTTGAACAGCTGCAAAAATTTTAGAAAAAATAGGTTCCCGTTGCAAAGTACAGAATAGGTTTTATTTCAAGTTTTAGATGTTTTCAGAAATCCATTCTTGAATAATTTTGAGTTTTTGGGTCAGAGAGGTCTCACTGTGCCATTTCTGCAATGATATAGTCCGTTTCTGGCCACTTTTGACTTTCTTCCACGAAAACCCTCGAGAGTCCAATCTACATTCTGCACGAACACGATTGAAAAGTTCAAGACGTATTTTGGACTCTCATGCTAATCCAAAATGTGGAATGGGCTCTTGACATATTTTGTACGTGAATGTAATTTTTTGATTTATTATTCTGTCAGATGCTTCCCAACAAATATTACATTTTTGAAGGACCATCCGGGTTTTTCCACCTCATTTCTGCCCAAAAAAATTCGGGAGCCCTGATTACATATTGCGCGAGCTGGATGAAAGAGTTCATGATGTATTTCAGGCTCACATGGACTCATCGAGAATGTGAATTGAGCTCTCTACAATGTTTTGTGGAAAAATGCCATTTGTTTACATAATTTGTTTTCAAACACCTCTCAATCTTCTATAACGTGATAAGCAACTTATTTCGTCACAGTCTCAAAATTTATCATAGATGTGTTTTGAACAGCTGCAAAAATTGTAGAAAAAATAGGTTCCCAGTTGTAAAGTGCAAAATAGGGTTTATTTCAAGTTTTGATTGTTTTCAGAAATCCATTTTTGAATAATTTTGAGTTTTGGTGTCAAACAGGTCTCACGGTGCTATTTCTGTAATGATATAGTCGTTTTCTGGCCACTCTTGACTTTTTTTCACAAAAACCTTCGGGAGCCCAATTTACGTTATACACGAGCACTATTGAAGTGTTCAAGACCTATTTCGGGCTCACATGATCATCCAAAATATGAAATGGGCTCTCGACATATTTTGCACATAACTGTCATTCTGGTAAATTATTATTGTGTTAGACGCCTACCAACAAATACTACTTTCGTGATGTTGTCATTCCGGTTTTTCAACTTATTCTCCGCCCAAAAATTTTTCGGGAGCCTGAATAACGTCATGCACAGGCTCGACAAAAAAATTCATGATGTATTTTGGGCTCACATGGACTCACCGAGAATGTAAATTTGGCTCTCTATGATATTTTGTGAAAAAATGCCATTTGTTTATAACTATTTGTTTTCGAACACCTCTCAATCTTCTAGAACGTTAGTCCCAAGTTGTTCCGTCACATTTCACAAAATTTGTCCTAAATTTGGTTTGAACAGCTGCAAAAATTTTAAAAAAAGATAGGTTCTTATTGTAAAGTGCAGAATGGGTTTTATTTCAAGTTTTGGATGTTTTCAGAAATCCATATTCTTGAATAATTTCAAGTTTTTGTGTCAAACAGGTCTCACGGTGCTATTTTTCCAATGAAATAGTCCGTTTTTATCCCCTACAGACTTTTGTCATGAAAACTTCCCGCAGTCCAATCCACATCATGCACGAGCACGATTGAAGTGTACAAGACGTATTTCGGGCTCACATGCTCATTCAAAATGTGGAATGGACTCTCGACATATTTTGTACATGAATGTCATTTTTTCAATAACTATTTTGTCAGATGCTTCCCAACAAATATCATGTTGTTGAAGTTACCATTCAGGTTTTTCCACGTCATTTCCGCCCAAAAAAAATAAAAATTGGGAGCCCTAATCACGTATTGCGCGGGCTGGATGAAAGAATTCATGATGTATTTCGGGCTCACATCGAGAATGTGAATTGAGCTCTGTGGAAAAATGCCATTGGTTCGCATAATTTGTTTTCGAACACCTCTCAATCTTCTATAACGTGATAGGCAAGTTAATTCGTCACATTTTCAAAATCTATCATAGATGTGTTTTAAACAGCTGCAAAAATTGTAGAAAAAATAGGTTCCTGTTGTAAAGTGCAGAATAGGGTTTATTTCAAGTTTTGGATGTTTTCAGAAATCCATTTTTGAATAATTTTGAGTTTTTGGGTCAAACAGGTCTCACGGTGCTATTTCTACAATGATATAGTCGGATTCTGACAGTTTGTGTCCACTTTTGACTTTTTTTTCACAAAAACCCTCACGAGCCCAATCTACGTTATACACGAGCACGATTGAAGTGTTCAAGACGTATTTCGGGCTCACATGCTCATCCAAAATATGAAATGGGCTCTCGACATATTTTGCACATAACTGCCATTCTGGTGGATTAGAGGGTAAGTTATTATCGTGTTAGACGCCTACCACCAAATACTACTTTCGTGATGTTGTCATTCTGGCTTTTTCACTAATGCTCCGCCCAAAATTTTTTCGGGAGACTGATTTACGTCATGCACGGGCTCGACAAAAAAATTCATGATGTAATTCGGGCTCACATGGACTCGCCGAGAATGTGAATTGGGCTATCTGCAATATTTTGTGGAAAAATGCCATTTGTTTACATAATTTGTTTTCAAACACCTCTCAATCTTCTATGACGTGATAAGCAAGTTATTTCGTCACAGTTTGAAAATTTATCATTGATTGGTTTTGAACCGCTGCAAAAATTGTAGAAAAAAATAGGTTCCCCGTTGTAAAGTGCAGAACAGGGTTTACTTTAAGTTTTGGATGTTTTAAAAAATCCATTTTTGAATAATTTTGAGTTTTTGTGTCAAACAGGTCTCACGGTGCTATTTCTACAATGATATAGTGCTTTTCTGGCAACTTTTGACTTTTTTTCACAGAAACCTTTGGGAGCCCAATCTACGTTATACACGAGCACAATTGAAGTGTTCAAGATGTATTTTATGCTCACATGCTTATCCAAACTATGGAATGGGCTTTCGACATATGCACAGAACAGCCATTCTGGCAAATTATTATTGTGTTAGAGGCCTACCAACAAATACCACTTTCGGGATGTTGTCATTCCGGTTTTGCAACTTGTTCTCCGGCCAACATTTTTTCGGGAGCCTGATTAACGCCATGCACGGGCCCAACAGAAAAATTTATGATGTATTTTGGACTCACTAGGACTCACCGAGAATGTGAATTGGGCTCTCTTTAATATTTTGTGGAAAAATGCCATTTGTTCATAAATATTTGGTTTCAAACACCTCTCAATCTTCTAGAACGTGAGTCCCAAGTTATTCTGTCACATTTTTCAAAATTTGTCCTCAATTTGGTTTGAACAACTGCAAAAAATTTGAAAAAGATAGGTTCCCGTTGTAAAGTGCAGAATGGGTTTTATTTGAAGTTTCTGATGTTTTCAGAAATCCATTCTTGAATAATTTTATGTTTTTGATTCAAACAAGTCTCACGGTGCTATTTTTCCAACAAAATAGTCCGTTTTTGTTCTCTTAAGACTTTTTTTCATGAAAACCTTCGGCAGCCGAATCTAAATCATGCACGAGCACGCTTGAAGTGTACAAGACGTATTTCGGGCTCACATGCTCATCCAAAATGAGGAATGGGCTGTCAACATATTTTGCACATACCTGCCATTTTGGTAAATTATGATTGTGTTAGATTTTTCCCAACAAATACCTACTACATTCTTGAAGTTGCCATACAGGCTCTTCCACCTCATTTTCGCCAAAAAAATCTCAGGAGTCTGATTTACGTCACGCATGGGCATGATGTAAAAATTCATGATGTATTTCGGACTCACATGGACTCATCGAGAATTCAATTTGTGATGTTTACAATATTTTTGTGGGAAATGCCATTTGTTTACTTATGTATGTTCTAAGACGTCTTTCAATCTTAGAGAATAAAGTTCCCAAGTTATCCATTTTTGAATGATTTCGAGTTTTTGGGTCGAACAGGTCCCACGGTGCTATTTTTTATAATGATAAAGACCGTTTTTTGTCCACTTCCGACTTTTTTTACAAAAACCTTCGGGAGCCTAATCTACATTATGCACGAGCACGATTGAGATATTCAAGACGTATTTCGGGCTCACATGCTTATGCAAAATGAGGAATGGGCTCTCAACATATTTTGCACATACCTGCCATTTTGTAAATTAATAGTCTGTTAGACACCTACCAATAAAAATACTACTTTCGTGATGTTGTCATTCCAATTTTTTCAACTTATTTTCCGCCCAAATTTTTTTTCGGGAGCCTGATAAACGTCATGCACGGGCTCGACGAAAGAATCCATAATGTATTTCGGGCTCACATGGATTCATCGAGAATGTGAATTTGGCTCTCTACAATATTTTGTAAAAAAAATGCCATTTGTTTACAAATATTTGTTTTCAAACACCTTTCAATCTTCTAGAACGTGATTCCCAAGTTATTGAGTCACATTTTCAAAAATGTATCCTAGATTTGGTTTGAACAGCTGCAAAAATTTCAGAAAAGATAGGTTATCGTGTGTAAGTGCAGAATAAGTTTTATTTCAAGTTTTGGATGTTTTCAGAAATCCATTCTTGAATAATTCCAAGTTTTTTAGTTGGACAGGTCCCATGGTGCTATTTTTGCAATGATATAGTCCGTTTTTGTCCACTTCTGACTTTTCTCACAAGAACCTTCGGGAGCCCAATCTACATTATGTACGAGTACGATTGAAATATTCAAGACGTATTTGGAGCTCACATGCTTATCCAAAATAAGGAATGGGCTCTCAACATATTTTGCACATACCTGCCATTTTGTAAATTAATAGTCTGTTAGACACCTACCAATAAAAATACTACTTTCGTGATGTTGTCATTCCAATTTTTTCAGCTTATTTTCCGCCCAAATTTTTTTTCGGGAGCCTGATAAACGTCATGCACGGGCTCGACGAAAGAATCCATAATGTATTTCGGGCTCACATGGATTCATCGAGAATGTGAATTTGGCTCTCTACAATATTTTGTAAAAAAATGCCATTTGTTTACAAATATTTGTTTTCAAACACCTTTCAATCTTCTAGAACGTGATTCCCAAGTTATTGAGTCACATTTTCAAAAATGTATCCTAGATTTGGTTTGAACAGCTGCAAAAATTTCAGAAAAGATAGGTTATCGTGTGTAAGTGCAGAATAAGTTTTATTTCAAGTTTTGGATGTTTTCAGAAATCCATTCTTGAATAATTCCAAGTTTTTTAGTTGGACAGGTCCCATGGTGCTATTTTTACAATGATATAGTCCGTTTTTGTCCACTTCTGACTTTTCTCACAAGAACCTTCGGGAGCCCAATCTACATTATGTACGAGTACGATTGAAATATTCAAGACGTATTTGGAGCTCACATGCTTATCCAAAATAAGGAATGGGCTCTCAACATATTTTGCACATACCTGCCATTTTGGTAAATTATTATTGTGTTAGACGCCTACCAACAAATACTACTTTCGTGACGTTGTCATTCTGATAATTTCAACTTATTTTTCGCTCAAAATTTTCTAGGGAGCCTAATTTACGTCATGCACGGGCTCGACGAAAGAATTCATGATGTATTTCGGGCTCGCATGGACTTGAAAAGAATGTGAATTGGGCTGTCTACAATATTTTGTAGAAAAATGTCATTTGGTGTCATATTTTGTTTTCAAAGACCTCTCAATCTTATGAAACGTGATTCCAAAGTTATTTAGTCTCTTTTTTCAAAATTTGTTCTAGATTTGATTTGAACAGCTGCGAAAATTCCAGAAAAGATAGGTTCCCATGGTAATAAACAGTGCAGAATAGGTATTATTTCAAGTTTTGGATGTCTTCAGAAATCCATTCTTGAATAATTTCTAGTTTTTGGGTTGAACCGGTCCCACGGTGCCATTTTTACAAATTTATAGGCCGTTTTTTGTCCACTTCTGATTTTTTCTACGAAAATCTTCGGGAGCCCAATCTACATTATGCACGAGCACGTTTAAAATGTTCAAGACGTATTTCGGGCTCACATGCTTATCCAAAGTGAAGAATGGGCTCTCAACATATCATTTTGTACGAAAATGCCATACGCCTCCCAACAAATACCACTTTTTTCGCCCAAACTTTTTTCAAGGGCTTGATTCACGTCATGATTGACTTTTAGATACATAAGTATCAGATTTCAAAAAAAGTTCCTGTTAAAAGTGCAAAATAATTCAGACGCATGCGCATGTGAGCAAGTTCTTGGACTAGAGTTGACATTGGTTGTGATGTTGGGCGTCTGCGTAGGGCGTGGCTTCCCGCACTAAGCGATTGTATACAGTTTCTCCTTTCTCCCTTCAACTGGTATAATAAGCAGCGACAGCCTAGTGTTTCGGCTGAAGATTCAAAATAACCGGAATTCACAATTAACAGTTGAAAAGATCCGCCGTTAAATGATGCCGTCTCCCTTGCACTCAAAGTCTTTAATTGGGAGCTTTGCGTAAGAGGCAGCAGGAGATGAGCTGTTTGCGGTCACATTGCTATCAGAGTACTATTTACTTAAGGTGCGTTCAGTCAGCTTATTTAGCCGCAAGTTTTAATTTTAGTCGCAAGCGCAGCGACGCCCATTGGCTCTTATGAACCAGCCTCCTCGGAACAGCCAATAAGCGATGCAGCGCTTACGGCTAAAACTAAAATTGCGGCTGAATAAGCTGACTGAACGCACCTTTAGGCCGTACGAAACTATTTCATGCATCAGAGACCCACTACAGGTCCTACTTAACAAATCATACCTATCAAAGTACTTGACAATCATGCACAGTGCAGTGCAGTCACCAATGGTCTTATCTCAAGTGCGCACTTGCGATTAGAGCGTTAGACAGCTATAAGAGCCCGATTCCGGTCAAATATGAGGATGAACAAAAACTCAGGATCAACTAGCCTGATTTCAAAATATCAGACTGTGGTATGTTGTATTTGTGGCAACGGAGCACAATAATTGGTTTTTATTAAAAAGCCAGAGGTGTAACTACTGACGAGCTCAAAATACTTTATAAATATGTCCAGTTTTTGGACTCATGAGCCCAATATATAATTTTGAGCTCAAAGTAATATATGGATGTAGAAAAATGAGCCCGAAATACATCATTCATCAAGATATATATATATATATATATATATATATATATATATATATATATATATATATATATATATATATTATTTTTTTTGAAGACCTGATTTGGTTTTTCGGCGCAAAATTAGCCTACACTCATAAACTTGTGTACATGGACCTCGTCAGGTTCAGTATTTTTTTTTGCAGGATCTGATTTGGTTTCTTAATAATAATAATAATACATTTATTTATTTACGCCCATAACAGACTTGACAATGATTACAAATAACAAATGCAATGTAGAGTTTACATAGATCGTCGAATAATTATAAATTAGAGTACTTAGTTACTATTTACATGATACGAATGCAAAACACGTTAAAACCATCTAATATAAAAGACGCCTAACCATCATCCTAAAGGCGCCGAAGGAGACACCGAGGAAGTCCAAACTGTCGCAATAACTGTTGGAAACTGCCATCATATTCTCCAGGGGCGAGTGCATTCCGTAGTTGGTTCTGTGGTGCCTCAACCTGAACAAGCGCTGCGACCGGAAACAAATCCTGGGAACACAGAAATTCACTCGTGCGAGCAGCTGAGGAGCATCCACCAGGGAGTTGATGAGCTTGAACATAAAAAACATTTGAGAACATTCCCTGCGAGTTGACAGCTTGGACAAGCCGCAGTATTGCATCAGCCGATCGTGGCAATCAAAAATAACATTCTGCTTCCTTAGCTTGTAGGACACGTAAGTCAACCAGCGATCTTGAATTCTCTCGATTCTGCCGTCGTGCACCGCGTGATACGGATTCCATATCACGCTATTGTACTCGACGACAGATCGTACCAGGGAGGAATACAGAACGTTCAGTGCGCGCACATCCGCGAAATCAGCCGTCCATCTCTTGACGCAGCCCAGCATCCCATTCGCTTTTGACACGACATGTCACGACATAATGGTATTTGAACGTCAAGCGACTGTCAAGATATACACCCAAATTCTTGATGTATTTTACCGTCTCAAGCACACCAGAGCCCAACTCGTAGACTGGATCAGAACACACCAGCTTTCTGCTAAAATTAACCACTCTACACTTGTCGGGATTAAGGAACATTCCATTTCTGTAGCACCAATCAGCAACCGCACGAAGGTCAGCTTGTAGGATCCTCAGGTCGTCGTCGCTGACAATCCGTCTAAACAACTTCATGTCATCAGCGAAGAGAAGAAATTCGGAAACCACAACACCGACAATGTCGTTGATAAAGATGGCATACAACAGAGGTCCCAACCGAGAACCCTGAGGCACGCCAGATGTCACGTCAAGAACAGTGGATAGAGCATTCATTACATTTTTCATTCATTTTTTTCAAGGCCTGATTAGATTTTTTGACGGAAATGAATTTGGGCTAGTTGATTTTTGACTCGGTTCTTCTTTCTCCCGTCCCAAACTCTCAAATTATTTGTCTTTACAAGAATTGTACATACACCTATTGCTTTTCGATTTTTACGTTTCTTTTTCGGCGTTTTTCTTCCTCGACCTTTTGCTTTTCGACCTTTTGTTTCTCGACCTATTGCTTTTCGACGTTTTTTTTTCGACCTATTGTTTTTCGACGTTTTGTTTTTCGACATTCTGTTATTCGATAATATATATTTTCGACCATATGTATTTCGTTCGTCATCACTTTCGATATATTTAGTTCAAACCTGAAGAGAGTTCTAATCAAGCAGAAAAAAGTAATTCGACTGATCTTCAATATTTCACGTAGAGAATCTTGCCGTCCTATATTTATTGAACGAGAAGTACTGACGGTTATTTGTATTTATATATTGAAAACATTGACTTTTACGTTTTTTTGAATAAACATAAATTCAAAACCCCCGAAAGTTTCCACACGTACGATACACGGGGAAAGGAAAGTCTTTGCAAGGATAAAGCTCTGCATAAGGCTTTTAAAAGGTCGCCGGCTTAGCGGTTATAGTGGGAGCGCATTGAATGTGAGACGGGCAGCCAACGTAGTCTTGTTCAAGAGGGAAGTCAAAAAAATATTAATAAAGGGTGGTTTTTACGACGTGCAAGAGTTTTTCAGCCTGGGCTCCATGGTTTAAACCTTTCATATTTAATGATCGATCTGTGATTGCGATATTTTTCTCCACATATACCTTCATGTTTTTAATCTGTTTTCTTTTCTTGTTTTTGTTCGTATTTTATGATATTCTTAGCAAATTTATCATTGTGCACGCCTTAAATGGAGGCTGAGACATCGACGATCCAACTTCATGTATTCATGATCGGAAATAAACGCTATTATTATTATATATTGTAAATTCGACCTTTTCTTTTTCCACCTCATGCATTCGATGTTTTGTTTTCGATGTTTTGTTTTTCGTTGTTTATTCCGTCACTCCAAGGGACATGGACATGGTACTTATGGCGCTATTGAACTGGGGGTGCGATATGTATGTAGATTTTTCATCGAAAAAGAAGTTGGGAAAAACTGCCAGAAGTTAACTCAAAACACAAGGCGATCAGCTGTACATCAGTCGATGTACCCACGGTCAGTCAAGAAAAGATTTTGGCAACTCTTCAACTTCTCAAAGATGCTGACCAACAAAGCTGTTTGTTCTCAATTTTTCCTTTTTTTTGTGATGCTTTTTCAGTGTTATTTTGGATCATTCAAAAACTTTTTCAAGGAAGAAAACCTTCTTGAAGACCATCATGAGCGAATCAACATGGGCAAACAATTGAACGTTGGAATGATAACTAAAGTATGTATGCCGAAACATACAGGAAACGACTAGAACACAGTCCAATAACAGTAAGTGGTTTCGTTATAGAACAGGACAAGTTACTGCATCGGATTTCAAAGCGTGTACAAAAACCAAATTGTCAAGTCCATCAGTCAGTCTATTCAAGAAGATCTGCTTCCCATCGTTGACTAGATTCAAAAGTTGTGCTATAAAATATGGCTGCGATCATGAGTCCTTGGCTCTGACCTCGGCTCTGACATGAAAATGCAGAATTAGTCGGCACTGGTTTGGTCAATAATACCAAGTTTTCCCAATTTGGTGCTTCATCAGATACAATTTTCAATAGGTCCCTTCGTTTCGGTTTTTTTGAGTGCGCATGTGTGGCGCGAATTTCATAGTTTCGTAGGTACACCAATATTGAAAACTAACACTGAAAAATATTGTAGTGCGTCTAAAATTCCACAAATAATTTGGTTGAATGTTAGATACCATTTTTAATATCCAAAGGCAGTCGCGTGCTGGTAGCGAATGTGTTCGGTCGATCGAACGGGCAGTGCCTTATCAGTGTAAATAAAGAAGAAAAACCGCAATACATCTTCAATAATTTCAAACTATTCTCATCGACATACTTTCACGTCAAAGTAAGTACGTACATAATTGATATTATCATTGCTGCCCCCCATTTATGGGGCGGTAGGCAGCAATGTCACTAAAAACGGACCCCCCACAAGATCCAGAGCAACTATCACGAAAACGGGGAGCTGACGAGATATCACCACTAAAAGACGAAAGTCTATTTAAACGCTATACATGGGACGAGAAATCTCTTCTTAGTAAAAACAAATATTATGTACTTAATAGCCAGGTAGATGAATCTCAGCAGCAATCATCATCGAGCGGTGATAACGATAACAACACTAAAAAAGTTAAAATTCCACCAATATTTCTGCACGAAGCGAACAACCATAAAGAAATCTCAAAAATTGTAGAAAAAGAGTTTTCTACGGTATACAATGATGTTCATTTGCGTATCAATCTCACTAACGAAGAAGATTATAGAAAACTCACAAAATTTTACCATGAAAACAAATTAAAATACCACACCTACCAACAATCAAAAGATAAACCGTTATCAGTTGTCCTGAAAAACGTTCCACTTTCTCTAAACGAAACCGAAATTTAAAACAAATTGAAATCCCTCAAATACGATGTGAATAAAGTGACCCGTCTTCTTTCCTACAAAAGAAAACCTCATCCCATGTTAGTAATAGAGCTACCTAACAATGAAGAATCTAAAAATATTTACAAACTTGACAGACTTTTCCACTCGGTAATCACAGTAGAACCTAGACGAAAAACCAATGGTATTCCACAGTGTTTCAGATGTCAAAGATTTGGCCACACAAAAAATTATTGCCATCTAGAGCCACGATGCGTAAAATGCGACGGTAACCATTTATACACCGACTGCAAAAAAGTCCCGAGGCGCCGCCGAAGTGCAGCAACTGCGGCAAGGATCACCCCGCAAATTACAAGGGCTGTCAAACCTACTTAGACTATAAAGAAAATCAACCTAATATTCAAAGAAAAAACATTCCCAACAAAGACAATAATAACAAATTACCACCAAAAGAACCGTCAAACTCCTCACAAACCAACTCAACACGATCATATGCAAGCAAAGTAAAACAAGCTCCTTACGATAACTCCAACCCAAAAACTACCTTCCAAGCATCAAGTGTAGTAGATCAAATAATTCAGAAAATAACTGATTTTCTGAAACCTGTCATCGAACAAATTAAAACACATATCACCAATGAACTTCTCAATCTTTTTAATGGAAAATAATCAATCAAGAATTATACAAGATTTAACAATCCTTAACTGGAACGCAAACGGTATCCTTCAGCATCGCTCAGTTTTTAGCGCATTTTCCATCTTGATGAAAATCGCTATTGCAACCGCTTTGTCCGTCCGTCCGTCCGTCCGTCCGTCCGTTCCTCGAACTCCTCCCAAACTAGACGACCTAGCTTTCTAATTTTTTCGCTGTTACATAGCTGCCACTCTCAAAGGAGGGCTAGGCTATATTGGATGTCTACATTGCGCCGCCAACATAGAGAAAACCGCCCCCGATAAACTTGAAATAACATAATATTGCAGTTTCTACCAGACCTGATGCTCTGGTGTTCTAATTTTTTGAATAATACATAGTTGCCACTTATAAACGTAAGCCAAGAAACATTCCGTCATCAATATGCACCGCCGACATGAAAAAACTGCTAAAAACCGCCCCCAATCACTTTAAAATGAAAAACATAAACCCGAAGACATAGCGATCTGATTTTTTCGGTATATAAATAGCTGACTGAAAATGGGAAAGGATAGGCTACTTTTCGTTAGTCGCCGCCCCCAGATTCCGCCCCCAAACGATAAAAAGTGCAACTTTCACAAATGTTAATGATTGAGATGTTCCCTTAAACATTTAGGAACTGGCAACTCAAATTGTGCAACATTTGCTCAGCCGAACGCTGCCGCTCCCACACGCCGCCCCCAAAGTAAGAGATAAATGAAAAACATGAACCCAAAGACATAGCGATCTAAGTTTTTCGCTATAGGGATAGCTGACTAAAAATGGAAAAGGATAGGCTACTTTTGATATGGCGCCGCCTCCAGCTTCCGCCCCCAAAAGAAAAAAGTGCAACTTTCAACAATTTTCACTGATTTAGCTGATACTGTTACCCCGAACATTTAGAAACTCTTGACTCAAACTGTGCAAGAATTTCTTTGCCAAACTCTGCCGCTCTCACACGCCGCCCCCAAAGTGAGAGATAAATGTAAAACATGAACCTGAAGACATAGCGATCTAATTGTTTCACTATATTGATAGCTGACTGAAATTGGAGAAATATAGGCCACTTTTAATTAGCCGCCGCCTCCAGCTGCCGCCTCCAAACAAAAAAAATGCAACTTTCACAATTTTCACTGATTGTCATATTTCCCTCACATTTAAAAACTCCCAACTCAAACTGTGCAACAGTTACTTTGCCGAATGCTGCCGGCCCCACACGCTGCCCTCAAAGTGAGAGATGAATGGAAAACATAAACCCGAAGACATAACGATCTAATTCTTTCGCTATATGGATAGCTAACTAAAATAGGGAAAGAATAGGCTACCTTTGGCATGGCGCCGCCTCCAACTTCCACTCCAAAAGAAAAAAAATGCAACTTTCAATAATTTCCACTGAATTACATTTTAATGTTACCTCAAACATTCAGAAACTCCCAACCCAAACTGTGGAAAAATTTCTTTGCCAAACTCTGCCGCTCCCACACGCCGCCCCCAAAGTAAGAGATGAATGTAAAACATAACCCTGAAGACATAGCGATCAAATTGTTCCGCTATATAGATAGCTGACAAAAAATGGGAAGAGAAAGGCCACTTTGGATTAGTCGCTGCTTCCAGCTCCCGCCCCCAAACAAAAAAAAATGCGACTCTCACAATTTTCACTGATTGTCATATTTCCTCAAACATTTAGAAACTCTTGACTCAAACTGTGCAACAGTTACTTTGCCGAATGCTGCCACCCCCACACGCTGCCCTCAAAGTAAGAGATAAATGGAAAACATAAACCCGAAGACATAGCGATCTAATTCTTTCGCTATATGGATAGCCGACTAAAAATGGGAAAGAATAGACTACTGTTGATTAGTCGCCGCTCCCAGCTCCCGCCCTCAACCTCTTATCTAGAAAATAATAACATCTTGAGTGCTTGTCAAAATGGATTCAGACCCGGGCTTTCTACGCAGACGGCTCTGAATCAAGCTTTAAACGTTATCCACAATGGCTTAAATGACCAAAATCACGTGCTTGTGCTCTTCTTCGATATGACTCGCGCATTCGATTGTCTCGACCACGGTACACTTTTGGCAAAAACAGTAAAAAAAAGGAATTCGAGGACCACCACGTGGGTGGATACAGTCATATCTGACAGGAAGGGCTCAAGAGGTGCGGATTGGCGGGATCAGTTCGCGTAGAAGAGCCGTCCCTCCGGTGGGATCCCCCCAGGGTTCCTGTGTGTCGTCAACTCTATTTGACATATATATTGATGATCTACCAAATACCATTGAGAATGAGAAAACACATCCGGTTCTCTACGCGGACGACACCAGCGTCATAGTATCAGCAAAAAACAGAGATGAAGCTGCCAGTGCCGCGCGTGATTGCGTAGCCAGAATGGAGGACTGGTGCTTGACAAATGGTATCACGCTAAATACCTCAAAATCTGTTGTACTCGAGATCTGTACAAAGAACACCACAATTCAGTCTAGCCTGCTCCTTCGTACTCCATCTGGCTCGCTGCAGAGTGTGCCTAGTTTCAAATTCTTGGGTGTTCACATTGATCAAAAATTAACTTGGGCAACTCACACCGAGAATATCTTGAAAAAGCTGAGCACAAAACTTTTTTTGATTAAAAATTTGAAACCAACGTTATCGGATGAGGTTCTCAGACTCGCCTATTTTGGCTTAGTGCAGTCGATCCTGTCATACGGGCTTATTTTTTGGGGGTTGTCTCAGACAACGGATAGGGTCTTTAAAATACAAAAGAAAATTATAAGAGCTATGATGGGTGTCTCATCCAATCGGCAGTCATGCAGATCATTTTTCAAAAATTTAAAAATCATGCCTCTTATGACACTGTACATTTATTCTGTCATTCTTTTTGTGAAAGACACACAGCTGCTTCGGGGAACCGACACCCATCATTACAACACTAGAGGTGCAAACGAGATCCAGCAAAGATACTCAAGACTCACGATAGGCCAAAGTAACCCCAACTACATGGGAATTAAATGTCTCAACAAGATCAGCCGGATGGATGGACGCTTTGAGAACGTAACGCATCGAAGTTTCAAAGCGCAGCTCAAGGCCTTCTTAATTGGTAATAGTATATTACGTAACAAGAGTAGTAAGTAGCATATTACGCACGCAGGGAAAAGTTGCACACGAGCGAGCGTAGCGAGCGAGTGTAGTATTTCCCTGAGTGCGTAATTGCTTTACTACTCGTGTCATGTACAGTACTTTACCTACGACCCCAATCCAAAGCGGTATTGTAACTTTGTGAGGGGCCCAGATTAATTTTCAGAAATCCAAGGTAATAAAACAGTCCTACATCAACAATAACAGTAGATATTGACTTAGGAGCTATAATTAACGTGGAATGTAGCCAGTGGTATTGTAAACGGCAAAAATTATAGGTGAAAAAGCCACGTATTTCTTGGAATACCTACGATTTAAGTTCTTCCCTGATTCAAAATTCAAATGAAATCCCGCCGTATGCAGATTGTCAGTGTGCCTTGACACTCTTGACAGGAGGAGCACGCACCCCACCGCAGGTTCGTCTGTCGTCATCCGTGTTCATAATATTAATATCCGTGTTCATAGGATACTAGGTTTTGCTCAATTTAGAGCGTTTATAGCGAATAATTGCTTCAGTTGATTACTTTTATTGTATTTAAATAAGAATAATAGTATTATGTATCTCATATTATACACTTTTGAAAACTAAAATTACAGTAAATCGGAGAAGAGGTAGGTACTTTGAGTGGTGTTTACATCAGATTAATCCAATGTCAAAGACGGATAGCATTTTCAAACTCTGGTGTCTGCTGGCTCGGTGGTTGTCTGTTGTACAACGCTTTCCGTCGAGACCTGGAAGAAAAGCACCCACAAATCGATTATTTAAAATTTAGTGTTCACTTACTGTGCTTAAAGCGAGGCCTGAGGTGTATTTAGAAGCGTACCTACCTATAGCCATTCAATTATTCGTTCGAGGTGGTGATATAGTTTGATTACAACACTGGGACATGAATACTGGACAGCAATAAATAGTATTATTTGAAAATTATCGAACTTGTGTAGGCAGGCAGCAGAGTACCTGTCATCAGACATTTGATGCTTGTTGTAACTGTCTAATTTTTACACCTACTTGATCCCAAGTTGTTGGTGACTGCGGGCACTCCTTGCATTGATATTTTGTATCTTTTTTAATAAATCTTGCAAAATTATTGTGATCAAGTAAAAACTAAGCCCTATAAATGCAAGCTAAAATTTAATCAAGAAATTCTTAAATCCCTCACTTGGAAAAATAATCTAGACGATTTTGTTGTTGATACATCTTACTTCTATGGCCATGCCTTCGCTACGAATATATACAGCTAGTCTTGCTTATGCTTTCGGTGTGAGAGGTGCTACCGGGGCACGCGTCAGGTTCCCGTGAAATGCTCCCATTTTTGAATGTGAATTATTTGAGAATGTCTTTCGATCAAAATTCCCCCAACATCAGAAACATAAATTCCCTAACTGTGCGATTTACTTTACCATTACCGCACGCTGTGCGATTTACTTTACAGAATACGTCACGATGTGCGTAAGGGCTCACTTACTTAGGTTCCAGGTTGTGGGGTAAACGACACTTACGGCAGTGGTCGTAGGTAAAAGCTATTATACCCTTCAGGAGTTTTTCGATGATGAATAGTTGTTTTGTGAATGGAAATATCATGTAACTGGTGAGACCCCATCTGTGATGGCTTCGTTGTTGCTTTTGTTATTTGTGTTTATTACCTACTGTTTATATTGTTATTTATTATTATTATTGTTATGCTTATATAGTTTATTTATTTATGACGACTTCCGCAGCTACTGGCTAATTGTTTTGTATTGAAACCTATGAAACGGGAAAGAATAAAGTATATCAATCTATCTATCTATCTATCTATCTATCTATCTATCTATCTATCTTATCTATCTATCTATCTATCTATCTATCTATCTATCTATCTATCTATCTATCTATCTATCTATCTAACAAAAAAATATATTGATGAGTGAAAGAATTTTCATTCAAATCTATTTCATTGGCAAGTACCCCATTCTGATAACACAATATCACAATGAGTTTCGAATGAAGAAAGTGGGCAAGGAATGGTGTTTCTCCTTCAACCAAATTTCTTTACGTTCACAATATGCCTCTTTGAGAAAATGCGCTACTGAGACTCACGCACGTGAAGGCATACTCACTTGTTATTGATTTTATAGCACGATATAAAGTAGACATAGCTTGTATTACAGAAACGCATTTAGCCCAGAATCAAAACTTCAAGCTTCCCGGCTACATCATTTACAGAAACGATAGAGATTCGCCAGTTGCTTCTGGAGGGGTAGCTATCGCAATAAAACAAAAAATTGTCCACCATCCCTCACTTGATCTCGAGCTGAAGTCCCTGGAAGCAGTTGGGATTCAGTTGACACTACTGAATAAAGTACCCTTCAATCTACATTGTGTCTACAAACAACCTAAAAAAAAAATTAGGGACGAGGACCTGAGAAGCATTTTCAACAAATCAATACCAACAATGGTAACGGGAGACCTAAACTGCAAAAACACATATCGGGGCTGCCGTGCGAACAATCCCGATGGACTGAAACTATACGACATCTCTACGAGGAATGCTTTTCAGGTGCTCGCCCCTGATGAACACACATACATACCTTATCAGTCCAATCGCCAAACAGATATACTTGATATAGTCCTGTTGAAGAACTTCCGTGAACAAATCTTTCAAAATGTAATAACCGAACTTGACTCCGATCACCTCTCGGTAATCATTTCATTCAGTAACACCTTACAATATTCTCCACCGTTCCCTAAACTCATAGATGGATACGTCGACTGGAAAAAATTCCAGGAGAAGCTTGATATCCATATTAAACATCCTGGAAACTTGATCACCCCCACAGAGCGGTTGCAAAACTGACCACGTGGATTACAAACAGTGTTCGCAACTCCATAGTCCGAGTCCGTAACAACAACAAACGGAGCAGCAAAAGCCACGCTCATTACACTCCAAAATTTATTCTAAGACTTATTAAGGAAAAAACAAACTGCGGCGTGAATGGCTTAGAACACGATGCGTTAATGTCAAGCGAAAAGTAAATAACCTGGGGCATCGAATCAAGTGGGAACTGGATAATATAAGAATAGAGTCCTATAAGAAACATGTGTCAGATTTACAACCTAGCGATCCTCTAATGTGGCAAGCAACAAAACGCATACTGAACGAACGTCAAACAATGTCACCAATAGTAGAGAACAATCAAACTTATACCTCTGATTTCGAAAAATGTGCAGTTTTTGCGAACCACCTAGAAAAAAATTTCCGGCCCAATATTGATGACGGCAACAGAAATTATACTCAATTTATCCAAAGACATGTCGAGTCACACGTTCCAGTCGTTTCTGAATTACCTGAACCACCAACGCCAGAGGAATTGAAACTCATCATTAATAAACTGCCGCTGAAAAAAAGCCCGGGTCACGATCTTATCCCTAATGTTGTTTTGTGCCATCTTACCGAGACCGCGTTGTCCCATATAGCATCTGTGTTCAATGCCTGTATGCTCAGGTCTTACTTTCCATCAGCATGGAAGCAAGCTCACATCCTGCTTTTCACAAGCCTGGAAAAAGTAAAAAGGACGTGAAAAGCTACAGACCAATTAGTCTGCTACCAACTCTGTCCAAGCTTTTGGAAAAAGTAATACATTTACGTCTTGAATGTTTCATTGACAGCGAAAACATTTTGCCGAATTTCCAGTTCGGTTTTAGAAAAGCTCACTCCACTAGTCACCAATTGTTGCGCATCGCAGAGACTGTCGAGACCGGTTTTGAAAGGAAACAATTCACAACAATCGCATTCATAGCGCAAGCATTCGACAGGGTGTGGATTGAGGATTGATCGATTAAAATTGTGACGGTCCAAGATTTTGAGTCTCGCTTTATTCCACGCAATTTCGGTGTTTACCCGGCGAGGTCCAAGGGGAGATAATAGATGGCGTATTGGGAAAGCTGACGAGGATTTGAAATGCGCGCACAGGGTCTTTTTTTGGGGTTTTTTGAATAGACGTCAAAAGCGATAAAGAGAGGCGTAATTTTCAGCCCTCTGGGAAAATTGTTAAAGGAGAAACCTCGACGCCCATCGGCAAAAATTGATCGAAAATTCGAATTCTGGGGCCTGCATACCATCGAGTCGAGGTAGGTGCTTGTGTGACTTTCTTTCGCTGTCTTCCGCAACTCACTTTTAGGTTTCTCGGATTTCCCGTCATCGAAACCATTTTTGTTGGACCGTTGGATGTTTTTCTTCGGCCTGTTTGTGCCTGTCACCAGTCCGACCGTGTGGTCATCGTCAAGGGGGCTGTCTAGCCCGAAGCCGCACACTGTATCCGTCAGCAGCTTGACATTTCATCCCGAGCTTAGGATCGGCTCATCTGTCAAATACTTGAAGCGGATTGTCATCGACGCTTCCCCATCGGCATCTCGTTGCTCAGGACCACGTCTCTCTGCTTGTCGTCGTCGGCGTCGCGGTGCACGGCTGTCTGCTTCCTGGGGACTGGGCGGAGCTCATATTTGTACAGGATAAGTTTCTTGTTGTGCCGTCTACCTTTTCCACGGGTTCCTGGGATTCCCACACTATTTGTAAAGTAAATAACACTGATAAGAGTGTTTAGGGCTAGGGCGTTAGGCGTGCACGTTTCAACTTCCCCTGGTAGTCCATAGCTCGTTATAGAAAGTTACGGTCCGTTGACCATCACAGTGTTGGGGAATTCAGTGGGTCCCTGGGTGGGTGCGGTACCACGGGGGCTTCGCGGGCCTGGTCTGAGTCCGGGCGATTCACTTTTCGGCTCCGTTCTGGCCGCCGGGGGCACCAGTCGGCATTCGGCTCCGGCAGTCGAAGAGTTCCATCGGAGCGCTGTACCCTAGGAAAGAAACGTTGCGTTGTTGTCGTCGGCAGCCAGTGATGGCGAGTTTTACCATACTGTGTCCTTTGTAATAAAGAAAACCCCGAAATTCTGCAAATAAACTTCGCATAACCTCGACTTCTTGTGTTTCGAATTTCTAGGTTAGCTGTCAATAGTGTCAATCTGTCATTGTCGTGCCAACTGTCAGCATCAGCAGTGACGTTTGATTGACTGTACAGTAGATTCGCGGGGTCGTTGATTTGAGCCGTGTACAGTAGAACTGCGGGACCGCTCAGAGTTTGTGTAGTGGTCGTGGACTACATTTTCTTTCGAATAGTCGGGCGTTCGCAAAGAAGTATTACATAAAGCCTGGCTGGCGCCTTTATATAAATTTTATTTACCATCTGTCCATAGAACCTACGACCTTTGCTCACCGACAAACATAAACTGAGCCCGGCGCTCTTGATGAACGGAATCGTTCGTCATAAATTTTGGCGCCTTACAACGCGGGGCTTTTAAGAACTTTTGTAGTGTTGTTGGTTTGACTTTTGAGTGCGGTTGGGCTGGTGTTCGGTTTTTTTTGTGTTTTCTTGATACTTTGAGGTACCAGGTGTTATATTATCATTTAATTTTGAGTTAGTGAGTGTAAACGTAGGTTTATACAGTTTATTTATCTGCAGTTTATACTTTGGTTGGTGTAAGCAAAGTGCTGTTGAAGGTAGATTGGTAGATTGGCCGTGTACCCTGGAGTGTTTTTTAGTATAGTTCTAGTACTAAAGGAATATGGCGGAGCACTACTATGATATAGAGCCGAATTGTCTCAGGACATTTGAAATGAATTATGAGCTTAGGCTTCGTGGAGTACCGAACACGAACGCTGATTTGGATCAGAAAAGAAAATATTTAAGGAGTGCGTTAAGAAAGGATACCAGCAGGCCTGGAGTCGCGTACGCAAATCCAGCGGACTGGAACCTGGAACAGGAAAAAACCGAAATAGACCAGACTCAGAAGGATGTAGAAGAGATTATCAACGATTTTGACGGCGTAAACGCCAATACCTACCGCAGGATCCAGTCAAGACTGACTCACGGTTTGGGTAGGATTAAACGAATTCCTCCTACTACCAGCGAGGAAGCTGCAAAATATCGTACAGACAAGACTGTCATTTTCACGGCTCTGGAGGAGGACGCGATGGAGTTGCGTCAGAAGCACTTGGACGGTCAGCTGCCAGCGGCTAATGTAGCCCCGTGTGCCGGGCCAGTGAGCGGATCCATACCTGTACAGAAGTGGACGGTGAGATTTGATGGCGAAGGTTCAGTCAACTCGTTTTTGGAAAGCGTCGAGGAATTCCGCTTCTCAAGGAACGTCTCGGGAGCGCAGCTGTTCCGATCGGCGGTGGAGCTCTTCACTGGAAAGGCCCTAACATGGTACCGGCGAGTCAGAGGCAGGGGAAGAGTCACGTCATGGGAGGACCTAGTGTCTGTCCTCAGACGAGATTTTTTGCCAGCCGACTACGACAAGGTGCTGAAGCAAGAAATCCAGAGCCGAACACAAGGGAAGGACAAGCCGATTGTGCTGTATCTGTCTGTGATGGATAATATGTTCAATCGATTGGTGAATCCAATGAGCGAGGCGGACCGATTCGATATCGTTAAGGACAACGTCCTACCGAAGTACCAAGAACACCTCAGTGTCCAAGGAGTGAAAAATATCGATAAACTCGAAGATGTGTGCCGAAAGTTGGAATCTGCCAGTCTGGTGAGCCGCAAATACCAACCACCTCCGGAAAAAGACAGGATGACGCTCGAGCCGGACATGGCCTATAGCGGTCCGTCGACTTCTCGGTCCAGATTCCAGCCGACGAAAAAAACGTCGGGGCCGCAGGTATCATCGATCCAATGCTGGAACTGCCACGAGCCTGGTCACAGGAGAGTCGACTGTCCTGGAAATAAAGAGAAGCGTCTGCGCTGTTTTGGATGTGGTAGGGAAGGAGTAATCCGCCCAAACTGCACAAGTTGTAACAAATCAAAAAACGCGAGGAGCGGGAACGCTCACCAGTAGACCCGCGTCTCCCGCCGGCTCGCCGGACATCTAAAGGGGTCTACAATAGAGGGGACGATTGGGGAAAGTGGCTGCGAGTGGTTCGGGGTTTCTTGAGGCGTGAAGAAGCAGCGGTGGCTCCTGTGTTCACCGTGACCCCTGGTGATGGTCGACCTTACATCCCATTCGAGGTCTTCGGCGAGCGATTGTTGGGTATGGCCGACTCCGGCGCCAATCGGAGTATACTGGGTGGCCGATCCCTGGCTGTGTTGAATAAGTTCAAGTTGCACATCCGAAAAAGCGAAATCAGCAAGGTTAGGACTGCTGACAACAAGAATCAGCGCATTTTGGGAGTGGTTGACGTGCCGATGGTGGTCGAAGGAGTGTGCCGGGTAATCAGTTTTCTGGTTGTGCCCTCTGTGTGCTGTGGGGTGATTCTGGGGACCGATTTCTTCAAGTCCTTTGGAATTCACCTTGACTTCGAAAACCAGTCATGGTACATAGGGAAGGGTGTCAAGGCGAAAAAACATGAGTTCAACTGCAGTGGTGTACGAGAGCATCGGTTATGCATGGTTACCGCAGTAAAGAGTCGATCGGAACTGTCCGGTGAACAGCAAGCCTCGTTGGCCAAAGTGGTCCAGCGCTTGAAGGCCATTTCGCACAAAGATGGAGCACCGCTGGGACGTACCAACCGCTTGGAGCACCGCATCGACACTGGTGAAGCGGAACCAATAAAACAGAGACCCCACGTCATGTCACCATACCGACTCGCCTACTTGAATAAAGAACTTGACAAGATGCTGGAGATGGAGGTGATTCGTCCATCGATCTCGCCATGGTCGAGTCCGGTGTTGCTGGTGCAGAAGGCCAATGGAGAATTGCGCTTTTGTTTTGACGGCCGAAAGCTCAATGCTGTGACGAAAAAGTGCGCCTACCCGTTACCCAGGGTCGACGACATTTTGAGGAAGCTCACCGGGGCGCAGTTTCTCAGCAGCATAGATTTGAAATCCGCCTTTTGGCAGGTGCCACTGGAGACCTCGTCCTGTGAAAAGACTGCGTTCTCCGTTCCCGGAAGAGGACTTTTTGAGTTCGTCGTGATGCCATTCGGGTTGTGCAACGCGGCCCAAACCCAACAAAAAATCATGGACTCGGTGCTGGGACCTGAGCTCGAACCATTCGTCTTTTCATATCTGGACGACGTGATAATCGCCACCAAAACCTTCGAGGAACACGAAAGAATTTTAGGTGTTGTCTGCGATCGTCTGAAAGCCGCCGGACTGACCATCAACATAGGAAAGTGCGAGTTTTGCCTCCCATCGCTCAGATATCTCGGCTTTATCATCGATCGGCGTGGACTGCGGACCGACCCCGATAAGGTAGCAGCGATGCTGGAATATCCGCAGCCGCAGACCGTCACCGAAGTCAAACGATTTCTGGGCGTATGCGGATGGTATCGCCGTTTCGTGAAAGGCTTTGCCTGTCTGTCAGCACCGATCACGGAATTGATAAAAGGAAGACAGAAGTCATAAAAGGTGGTGTGGACTGAGGAGGCTTCTGAGGCATTTAAGGAGATCAAGAATGCACTCGTGTCTGCTCCCATTTTGGCTTCTCCGGATTTTTCAAAGCGTTTCTTTGTACAGACCGACGCGTCGATGATGGGAGTTGGTGCAGTGCTGACGCAGGCTGGAGAAGAAGGAAGCGAGGTCGTGATAGCTTATGCCTCTAGAACGCTAACTTCTTTGGAACGAAAATACACTGTCTCAGAAATTGAGCTCATTGCGGTCCTGTTCGCGGTGGAAAAGTTTCGGCCCTATATAGAAGGCGTACCATTTACGGTAATCACCGATCACCATTCGTTGATCTGGCTCAATAATTTGAAAGACCCCTGCGGCCGATTGAGCCGTTGGGCCATGAAACTCCAACAATTCGACATCACCTTCATACATCGCAAGGGAAGCCAGAACATCGTCCCTGATGCCCTGTCAAGAGCACCGCTAGAGGTGAATGTGCTGACCTTCGAAGAGCGCGATACGCTGGATGATCCGTGGTATCAAGGGGTGATGGAGGCTGTCCGAAACTCCCCAGACCGACATACAAACTGGAAGATTGAGGCCGGTCTGTTGTACCGCTTTATTCCGAACGTGACGGGGATTCGGACGAACATTCCAGAGTGGAAGATCGCTGTTCCAGCGTCGCAGCGGAGAAGCGTTCTCCAACGGTCTCACGACGACCCAACTGCAGCGCACCTGGGCACCTTCAAGACGTTACATCGAGTACAAGAATTGTACTATTGGCCACGACTGGCACAAACGGTTAAAGCTTACGTCCGATCGTGTGAGGTGTGTGCTGCACAGAAGGTGTTGCAGACTGCGCGGCCGGGATTCATGGGGAGACCGAAGGGGGCGCTTTACCCATGGCAAATGATTTCCGTCGACGTTATGGGACCGCTGCCTCGGTCAAGGAATGGCTTTTCTTATCTTTTGGTGGTGTCCGACTACTTTACAAAGTTCTCTTTGCTACACCCTATGCGACAGGCAACGTCGGCCGCGATAAACAAATTCCTAGAAGATCAGGTTTTTCTAGTTTTCGGGTCCCCGCAGATCATCATGTGCGACAATGCGACGACTTTTACGGCCAATTCGTTCCAAGAACTGCTGAGGACGTATCACGTGAAAGCCTGGTACAACGCCAAGTATCATGCCCAAGTGAATGCTGTAGAGCGCATCAATCGTGTAGTGGGGACTGCCATCCGGTCGTATCTCGCTAAAGACCACCGGGATTGGGATCGAGAGATACACAAGATTGGCTTCGCCTTGAGAACGGCTGTGCACGAGGCGACTGGGTTCGCGCCCACATTTTTGAACTTCGGCCGATATGTCCCAGCTAGGGGCGACTTTTACGGGCGAATTGATCTCGAGGCTGACGCCGACGCTGCTGATGTCTTGCGGGGCGTTGCTGGTCGGAACCTTTACGCACAGGAGATCGAGGAGCTGCCTCAGGCGTATGTCAGTGTGCGTCGAAGCTTGGATGCTGCTTACCGGAGAAATTGCCACAGCTACAATCTCAGGAAAAGGCCGACAGATGAATATACGGTGGGTGGTAAAGTTTGGCGAAAGAACTACGTGCTGTCGAGCGGGGCTCAGAATTTTGCCTCCAAGCTAGCGCCGAAGTTTGTACTTTGCACAGTCACACAGAAAGTGTCGCCACTGGTATACCGCCTTAGTGACCAGGAAGGAAGAGATGTTGGTCGATATCACGTAAAGGACCTAAAGCCTTACGTCTCTGTCGAGGACGATGATTCTGACAACTAAGCCCTGATTTTGACAATCACCGATTTTGACAACCTAAGCCCTGATTTTGACAATCACCCGATTTTGACAACCAAACTGATTGAGTTTTTCTTTCCCGACTTTTTGTTAGTTCATATCCGCTTGCGGATATTTTTTTTTCTTCCAGTTTTTGTGTGAATGGTCGACCGCGTGTGTAATATATGTCCCTGATCTAGATCATCCGTGTGTATATAAAGTCATTTCCCGTAGAATTAAGGTTATCATTAAGGCGTAGTTTTCATAGAGTTCACTGCACTCAGAGGTGTTGCGAGTCTTTTGTGGGAAGAGGGGGTGTGTGACGGTCCAAGATTTTGAGTCTCGCTTTATTCCACGCAATTTCGGTGTTTACCCGGCGAGGTCCAAGGGGAGATAATAGATGGCGTATTGGGAAAGCTGACGAGGATTTGAAATGCGCGCACAGGGTCTTTTTTTGGGGTTTTTTGAATAGACGTCAAAAGCGATAAAGAGAGGCGTAATTTTCAGCCCTCTGGGAAAATTGTTAAAGGAGAAACCTCGACGCCCATCGGCAAAAATTGATCGAAAATTCGAATTCTGGGGCCTGCATACCATCGAGTCGAGGTAGGTGCTTGTGTGACTTTCTTTCGCTGTCTTCCGCAACTCACTTTTAGGTTTCTCGGATTTCCCGTCATCGAAACCATTTTTGTTGGACCGTTGGATGTTTTTCTTCGGCCTGTTTGTGCCTGTCACCAGTCCGACCGTGTGGTCATCGTCAAGGGGGCTGTCTAGCCCGAAGCCGCACACTGTATCCGTCAGCAGCTTGACATTTCATCCCGAGCTTAGGATCGGCTCATCTGTCAAATACTTGAAGCGGATTGTCATCGACGCTTCCCCATCGGCATCTCGTTGCTCAGGACCACGTCTCTCTGCTTGTCGTCGTCGGCGTCGCGGTGCACGGCTGTCTGCTTCCTGGGGACTGGGCGGAGCTCATATTTGTACAGGATAAGTTTCTTGTTGTGCCGTCTACCTTTTCCACGGGTTCCTGGGATTCCCACACTATTTGTAAAGTAAATAACACTGATAAGAGTGTTTAGGGCTAGGGCGTTAGGCGTGCACGTTTCAACTTCCCCTGGTAGTCCATAGCTCGTTATAGAAAGTTACGGTCCGTTGACCATCACAGTGTTGGGGAATTCAGTGGGTCCCTGGGTGGGTGCGGTACCACGGGGGCTTCGCGGGCCTGGTCTGAGTCCGGGCGATTCACTTTTCGGCTCCGTTCTGGCCGCCGGGGGCACCAGTCGGCATTCGGCTCCGGCAGTCGAAGAGTTCCATCGGAGCGCTGTACCCTAGGAAAGAAACGTTGCGTTGTTGTCGTCGGCAGCCAGTGATGGCGAGTTTTACCATACTGTGTCCTTTGTAATAAAGAAAACCCCGAAATTCTGCAAATAAACTTCGCATAACCTCGACTTCTTGTGTTTCGAATTTCTAGGTTAGCTGTCAATAGTGTCAATCTGTCATTGTCGTGCCAACTGTCAGCATCAGCAGTGACGTTTGATTGACTGTACAGTAGATTCGCGGGGTCGTTGATTTGAGCCGTGTACAGTAGAACTGCGGGACCGCTCAGAGTTTGTGTAGTGGTCGTGGACTACATTTTCTTTCGAATAGTCGGGCGTTCGCAAAGAAGTATTACATAAAGCCTGGCTGGCGCCTTTATATAAATTTTATTTACCATCTGTCCATAGAACCTACGACCTTTGCTCACCGACAAACATAAACTGAGCCCGGCGCTCTTGATGAACGGAATCGTTCGTCATAAAATATAAGTTGTTGAGGATAGAAACCCCCTGAGATGACCCTCGTACTTGGCAGGTTTGATATTCTCATTTTTGGAGGGCCGAACTTTCGCTGTTGAGGTATTGAAAAAGATAGCAGCAGGTGTACCTCAAGGCAGTATCCTCGGTCCAATATTGTTTAACATATATATGCACGATATACCGCAGCCCACAAGATCCACATTGGCGATGTTTGCAGACGACACTGCTATTATCTGCCAAAGCGAGGTACAACAAACTGCTGCTGATAATCTTCAAAACTCCATTGATATTCTTGGCCAGTGGTTCAAAAAATGGTGTATATCGTTGAATCCAACAAAAGGCGAAGCAAAAGTTTTCTCACTGAGAAGAATCCAAGACACACCCAATCTAACCATAAATGGCCGAGATATCGAATGGAAAAAAGATCCTGTAAAGTATCTGGGGTTGTTTCTCGACACGAAATTAACATGGAGTTTCCACATCAACCAGAAGTTAAACCAGTGCAATGCGAGGCTAGCCAAACTATACCCTCTGATGAATAGGAAGTCCCCACTAAATGTCGAATGCTCGCTATTACTTTATAAGTCCTTACTCCGTCCTCTGTTCTCATACGGATGCGGAGTATGGAGTAATACATCAATGACAAATAAGAAAAAATTGCAGACTTTTCAAAACAAGGTCCTGAGAGTTTCTGTCAGGGCGCCGTGGTTCGTGAGGAATCGTCAAATTCATGAAGATCTGAACATGCTGGACATTGAAACATTCCTAGGCAAGATGACAAAGAACTTTTTAAGAGGCATCGAACTATGCGACAGCGCGGTCCAACACGGGTTAGGACGAAGGAACATACACAGCCGGCTGAAAAGAAAGCTACCGCAGGACCTGTACGTCGAAGATGAGAGCGAATAAACCTAAGGTTCCTTAGGGCAAGTTATTGTTGGGCCATTTTTGAACGCTAATAACAATGCCATGACATAGCAAACATTTGCTGAACTGGCACCCAGCTTTATAAAAAAAAAAAATATATCCAAAGGAAATGTTTCATTGAAATTAAGTTCAGTGATCATTTGTGGAAGTTCAGGAACAACGAAAATGGCAACAGCACTCAAAACAACAAGACATCGGCGCCAACTGTCACTTGTGACAATTATGATCACACTTCTCGTTTCTACGTGACCTATATTTCATTTGCTCATGTTTTGACGGAAGAACACAACTTGTTAAAAATGCCTGTATCGAGAAGGAAGTTCAAAGAAGCTACGAAGAGATGCATTTACGGTGTGTGTAAAAGTGACAGCCAGGAACCAGCAGTTGGTCAGGCGGCTAGACAGAGCATGCAGCGTTGCCATTCAACTGACAGGTGTACGAAAGTTTTCAAAATTTGGAGCCGTCAAGCATGCGCACCTGCCCAAACGAAGTAGCCTATTGCAGTTGTTGTTGGAGCAAATGTGTTGAGTTGAAAGTTCAAAGTTCCCTTTCAGCCTTCAAGTCCATGGAATCATTCGCCCATCATTTTCGCACAAACCGCAACGTGGCTATTACTGAGAAGAACGACGAACCCTTGAATGCGCACAGTAGGTAGTTAGGGTACACATCCGGATCTGTATACAAAGCACAGAACAAAAATAAAGCGAGTAAAACGACCGACTTCAAATAATATTCTTCACATATTATGTGGGTTATAGAGAGGTTATGTTTTGATGCTGGTTGTCGAATCTGTTCGTTTGTCGGTTGGTTCTCCAATGGGAGGCATTCTCGCAAACGCATTTCAGAGGGCGCGACGTAGGCCTGGGACCAAATGTCAACGTCAGTTCGTCAGTCAACGTCAAGCCCAAGGTCAAGCTTGCAGTTGTCATTGGTTGTCATTTCTAGACAGAGCCTAACCTAACCTATCTTTATTGTTTATTGACTTATTCTGCTTAGCTGCATTCCTTTTACACGAAATCTCAGAAAACCTCACCTCAGTTAGAGAGAGAAAAAGCGAGAATTGCATGAGAGGGAGAGAGACACAACTAGCAAATGAAGTGAGAATTCTCAGTTCAGATGATAAAAGGAACGCAGCTAATGTCGCGGCGATCTGGTGTTAGTGTCACCGACACCCAGTCACTGGCGGCTCCAGCATTTTCGAACAGGGGGTACGGTTCACCGACCAGGCGCCCTTAAGTTGAGGGCACGATGGTGAGGGCTACGATTAAAATAAGCCCCATACTTCCCTCCAGTGGCGTACCCAGATTTATGGACAAATGAGGGGGAGGGGGGAGATCGAGAAGGTTTTGTGTATATTTCAAAGATCGAGTTTGTACTGGGAGATCGCAGCTACTAAAAACTAGGGCCACAGGCAAAAATTTTCGGGCATAATAATAATAAAATTGACAATAATAAGCAGAAAAAAGAAAGCCTCCCTAATTGATTTTGTTTTTTTCCCTTCGAGGTTCAGTCAAAACTCAAAAAAGTGCAAAACTATTCGAAAAACATGACCTAAACTCTGTCCAGTAGGTATCAAGCAATCAATCAAATGATAATATTGAGCTGCCTTGGAGCCTTAGCCAGCTCTTCAAAAATTTCGCCAGGGGATAGGTGTGGACCGAGGTGTGGACGTCAGAGGACACATCATTCTTTTTTTTTGTATTACGCATGAAGTTTTTGGGGGATAATAACTTATATCAGATTTTTTCCTGTTAGTCGAAGCCTTAGAGGGAGAATTATCCCCTTCATCCCTTCCCAGTAAGTACGCCCCTGCTTCTCTCTATGACTTCACTCGAGCTCCCTATAGTTGATTCAGAAGCAGTTTTCAAAGAAAAAACGAGCATGACAACAGATTGGTTTTAATAGTATAATTCTACAAAACTATAAACTTCACGATGCAATCTTCGATTTTTATGGATTCATACCTAACTGCCTCTACTGTCATTACTCATCACTAACAGGGTATTTAGTCATTCTATTCTCCAGTCATCGACATCGTAGACCAACTTTTGGTTCTGGCGGAGCCTGGAGGCTCTAGCCCTCAGCAGTAATGATCTACCTATTTACTGTTAGGAGTACATATACTATTTTACTCATAACCATGTACCTACCTAGCTTATAGGATTATGGTGTTCAAAAATTGAAATTAGAGATTTTTTTGCCATAACTTCACCCACTCATTGTTTGGTTGGATGCATTATTCTGGAATTTATCTTCTGAAGCTGCCATTTCTTCTTTTTCCTGCGGAGTAGGTAATGAGTTACTTTTCGCCCTTTTCCATAGTATATGTAATGAATCAATTACCATAGTGGTTGTGAGTAATAGTACATTACATACCGAGACGGAAAGAGGTTTATTACAGACAAGAGCCTGAGCCAAGGTAGCTGCACAGCGCGCCGCGAGCCGATAATTCGTAATGGTTCATTTTCCAACTTTTTTAAAAGCCAGTAAGATCAATTATTATGGTGGTTGTGAGAAGAAGTTGTTTCCACCTCCACAGATGTTATGAGAATAGTTCCAAGATTCTGTCGCGCGACGCTCAAAGCGAATTTCCATAGGTAACATTATCAATTTCATTGACAAGCTTTTATAGCGTTAATTATTTTTTATAAAGAAATATCCATCGATACTACTCGTGAATTTTTTTCTCCAAAATTGACGTCTGGCGCCCCTGATTTGCGACAGGGGGTACGGCCGTACCGTCGTACCCCCCGTGGAGCCGCCAGTGCACCCAGTGCTTGTCGTTTGAAGGGGGCAAAGGAGACTGGAGTAGCGCGGGGGCCTCTGGCAGTGGCGTGCGAAAACCCCCAGCCGGTGATACGACAAAAATGCAAGTCGCAGTGGTCTCAAGCCCGGGGTGTTTGGTGAGGCAACACTATAATAGTGAAGCAGGGCTCCAAGCGGCTTTTCAGCTGTACTTCCAACTTCAGGTACCTAAATTCAATTTGACTGCCGAAGATGGAAATGCATTTTTGTTTAGATACTGTCGTTATAGACCCGGACTCCGTATGGTACTGGAGAGGCAAACAGATGCTCTGAATGAGGCACTCCTGCTTCATTCTACTTTCTACCCACAATCCGGACGTAGTTCGCATAGTAGGAGGCAAGCAAAATATATCTACTTACTCTGGCAAAAGCAGGGACAAAATACACATTTGCAAGAATATGAAGAAAACTTTCTGTGAAGTGATGATTTGTATTATTATTAATATTATAAAGTGAAATAACCTGGCTAATTAAAAAGGAGTGTATTTCAAGTTCGGTACTACTCGGTAGATCGTATACTAGGCAGTAGGCACACCGATGTGAACATAATTACTAAACTGAACAAGTTCAATAATAAATAAATTATACTTAAAATCAAGTCCTAGAAATGTTGTTGTTGCCACCCATGATCAATGAGGATGCTTCGACTCAACAGGGCGGAAGGGCGACTCTTGTATTTTGTGATTCCGAAGTATGGCATCTATGGTCTTATGAAAAGTGAACATCAATGAAATTTTGTATATGGATGTCTCGTAGACTTCCACCTTCAAGACGCGAAGCTTTTAAAGTGCACTTGTATAGTAGATAAGCTCATTGTCCTCCACAGCCGGTAATCCACCGTAAAGAAAACGGTCTACGATAAAAGTAAACAAAAATGCATTTTTATCTTCGGCAGTCAAATTGAACTTACCCGGAGTTGAAAACCGCGTCCTGACCCTCGTCGCCGACTCGCAAGAGCCTATGGCATCTTCATGAACGATTCAACGATACAAATTTATGTTCACGGAAACATTTGATTTGAAAATGTTTCACGTTTATTGATTTGACGTTCTTGTATTTGACAAAACTCACTTGTTTGTTGACAAAGGATTGCAATCTAGGCTAGATAAAATCCCCAAAGGTCCCAACCAACTGCAGCGCCCCTGGCGGGAGCAAGATCGTCCATGCCTCCCATTGAAAGTCGATGGCGCGTGATGTCCCACTGGGACAGTCCGAGCTACATTGTGGTGCCACAACCGATTTTTCCCTCTAATTCAACCGAACGTGTCTCGCTTACCGTTTCGTCCGTTTCCGAGATACCAATGACCAATGGTGAACATCGAAAAAATAACCACCTGTATTACTTGACTGTGATTTTGATTTTATTCAGTTTCATATTGATCGATATCAACGGACTAAGCTTTTTCTAATAATTAGTAAGTGTCTAGGTAGGTACCTAACTAGCTACTCCGTATAGTTTGTCATCTAAAAACACCAGACTGATCAGTGATGATAACAAATATTCAAGTGGTGCAGTCTGAAATTACAAATTCTGCAAGTCATAAAATGACTTGCAGTAATCAGTAGGTGGATATTTATAAAAATACGACCTAAGTACAAATCCTTACATCACAATCAGACAATGTGGTAGGTACCTAACTACCCTCGGTGGTACCGATCTGATCAATCATCAGTATAAAGCTACCGACCTTATAAAAATTGCAATGAACTATAAAGAGTTTCATAAAATACGCTTTAATTCCTGTCAGTATATAAATAGATACAAAATCACAGTTTAGCCAATACAAATCGTCGTGGCAATTTCATCATGGAATATACGCTCATAGGTATAAGACAATATTATGCGCAGTCTTATGTACATTTTGTTTCGTTTTACAAAAATATCTGTTGATAGTGTAAAAATAAAATCACCAAATCACAATCGACGCTTAAGGCACACTACACGGTAGTGACATTTAAAAGCTGCCAAGCATGGCAGATGCTTAAGAGCTTAAGACAAAATAAATACAATCTTAGATGTTCAAGCAGCGCAAAATCTTCTCTGGAACTTTGGTAGTATGCAAGAACGTCTCGATCCGTTCTGGGCTCTCGTCTGAGCTATCGCTCGACCTCCTCCGTTCTGCTTTTATGAATGTGATGCAACCCTCGCCGCTTCCCATGAGACTCTTGAGGCACATGTTTTTGTGTTTGATCCTCCACAGCACCTCTTCCTCTAAACTGTGGAGGTGTTGGTCGAGCTGGGCAGGAAAATGTCGCTTCATGAAACCGGCCAGTCGCAAAACGTACTCCACATTGTGTCCACTGGGTCCACTGCATTCGATGATTTGGTCGGCTATGTCAGAAACTTGTGATTCCCCTAACCATAGAGGGTTTTTTGGCGTCGCTATATAAAGTAACACTTTGAATGGCTCCCCGTTGATGGGGTAAAATGTCGTGAAGTTTGATTCGTAGCCTCCCAATTGACACTCTCTTTTCGACAGGTACAATATTGCCGCTTCTCCGCTCAAGGCCAGCGCAAGTCCGTGTACTATTCCCTAGAACAAAATAATATTTTTCTTCAATAAAATAAATAATGAATCCTCTTCAACAAGCATGCAAATCACACTCATCCACCCAGTGCAGTACCTCTCCATCTCAACTGCCAGATCTATTTCAATCACCAATTTCTTTTTTCACGTGTGACAATATTTTTCCTATTTTCAAACCGGCGTCTACTTTCACAGTAGGCTCGGCTTTCTGTCCACGCTGCTGAATTTGAATTCACTCTACGTATCTACCTACCTACCACAAGCTTTCGACTCACACTTCATTTTTGTTCAGTACGTGAGCACCTTGGCTCTACTAATTTTACAAAAAAAAAAACTAGAGCTCCCATCATACAGGATGTCTAAGAAATGTCTGCACAATGAGCCACCATATTTTCCTGAGCCCGAAAGTAAGACCGAGCTATTATATTCACTCACATGCAAAAGTGCTGCGCCCCCTCCCTTGAAACTGTTACACAAAACGGGACTTCCGATTCTGTGAGCATTATTATTCTGGGAGGTACGAAGTTTCCGGGGGAAAAAACCCAAGCCAAGGCACCTGATAAAGGTAAAATCAATGATGATAATGTGTGACCCACGAGTTAAAAGTCAATGATGTGTTATTTGAATTTTTTGTAGTTCTCAGACTGGAGTTCCAGCATGAAGTGTGCTTTGTCAAAGTATGGAAGAAGTCCGTAAGAATACGGCCAAGTTTTCCCATGCAATAAATAATAGTCATGGGTTTTCCTTACCCCTCCCTAGGTTAATAGATTCCTTTGAAACTTCAAATTCCCATGTGAATACTGACTGTGAAGTCATTTTCCGGCATCAGGTTTGCAGAGTTTGAAACTTAACCGTTATTGGTCGAATAATTACAAAAAAGTCTGTTTTGCTATTGAGGAAGAGAGAGCCGTAGTTTCGGTTAATTCGTTTAAATAAATAAATAAATAAATAAATGTTTATTGACCCAAATTATAAAATATACATATAAATGAAAAATGAATATTCTGTCAGGGTAAACCTCAGGGTGATCATTCAATGATCACCATGACTCATCAATCATGACTTGATTGGTTCATTTTCTTTTAAAAACTAGTAGCACATCTATGTAAACTGCGATGTTTTCGAAGAAGATCCTGTATTTCGGCACTTTGCCATTTCCATAAGAAAATAAACCAAGCAATAAATCGACAGCAGTGACCATCCTTGTGTTTTTCTATAATTATCTGTGACCTCAATTCGCGTAATTGCGGGTATAAATATGTAATAAAAAGAGAATTCAGAGTGAACTGGTGTGTTTAAAGTTTTAGATTTGTGCGCGGTGCGGATAAATCACGAATTCACGGATCACTTGCGTGAAAGCTGATCAGAACATATATTTAGATTTTCGCCAACTACACATATCCCACTAACCATATGACTTGTTCCTATTCCACATCGAAAATTGCAAATTGTTTCGTCAATCAGTTACCTGTTTGAATTGAGAATAAACTTGACGAACTTGACACTCAATAACATAATGTATAACCTTATATCTCGAGGAAGGTTACAGCAATGTTTATTGTCGATCGCTGATATCACCGAACAGCTCAAAAAGTGCTACAGTTGTGGGCTTGCGGCTTGAAGTTGTGGAAATCAGATTTATCAATTTTGACAAATCCCTTACTGTGACCTTGATATTCTCTCATTCGATCTTGATATTTTTTCACTGAAATATTGAAGCAGGATGTAGAAAAATACAAGTTTGAAAGCAAAACAGTGTATTTTATAAACAACTTTCATGGGATGCCCAATGCCCTTTCCTTCACTAGCATGATTTGCAACACCCACCTTCGGTTCATGTTCAAATGACATGTTTGTGAAGAAATGGGTTTCATTCAGGGTTGGCTGTTCGCTGGCCTAAAACCGAATCTCCCAAACAAATCTTTCACGCTTATTTACAAAAAGTTGAAGAGAAGAGAACAAAGCAGTAAACCTTACTTGAAGTTTCATGAATTGTTTTAAATATAAGATTCAAACATATTTTTTTAGACATGTTTTGAACATGTATTTTTCTATTATTATTACGGTAATTATAAATAATAACCTCGGGCTTTATTTTCGATGATTCTTCAAATTACCATTTCTATACTCTAATAAGTTCTTAATTTCTTGGACTTCGGAACAAAAATGTTTTGAACTGGTTTTAAAAGTGAGTTTTAATTTTAAACATGTTTGAAACGAAAAAACACTTTGTTTTGTTCTTTTGACAACCCTGGTTTCATTCCTTATTGCTTATTGTACAAAATTGTACTAATTATTGTGCTCTATGCCTTATTGCCATTTCAAGGGTTTATTTGATTGACTATATAAAAGATAAAACAGATAGGGGAATAGCATGTGAATGGAATGTCAACAAACTGTCATTCACATTTTTTTTACCGCAACCTATGAAACTCTGGAGTCTGGACGAACTTGGAAGTCTGTTATGGTCTTGAAGGCCAAAATGAGGCCCGAAAACTATCTTACTAAAAAAAAACAATGCATCTTACATAACAACAACAACAACAATAACAACTAAAACTCAGCTTTTCACTTTCCCGACCCCCCACCAACATGGAAGGGGAAGTATTGTAATCGTGCAGAAAAAAAGTTTTGAGATTTCACCGGATATATCCGTTTTGAGGTCCCTCAAGACGATTAAGACAATGGTGTGTGTGTGTGTGTGTGTGTGTGTGTGTGTGTGTGTGTGTGTGTGTGTGTGTGTGTGTGTGTGTGTGTGTGTGTGTGTGTGTGTGTGCGCGTGCGTGCGTGCGTGCGTGCGTGCGTGCGTGCGTGCGTGCGTGCGTTTTTTTACTATTTTTGGACACAAACAAGAAAAAACTCTAGGTATTTGCCGACGTTTCGATTTAATTAAAATCTTTTTCAAGGCTCATGACCTATTTACTTTAAATAATTATTGACTGAATTATAACTGACATTTTTGTGCAGTAAACTGCTTAACAAGTCAGGCAGGAATGACTTGTTCTGTTGTTGTTGTTCTGTTGTTATGTTCTGAATACAGTTTTGCGAAGGCTTCCAAACGACATATTGCATGTTGAGTGCCGTGAGATATAGCTTCTGTCATTTTTTGATAGTGAATTTTTTGTTCGACAGATGACAACCAAAAGTTAATGGGCTTATTCGGCAGCAAAACTATGTCTGCATACCAAATTTCAAGTCGATCAGATCAACCATTTGGTCGTTATTTTATTTATTTTATTTTTATAATTATTTTAAGCCTTTATTTTACCTGGCGGGGTGTCAGCCAATGGCTGTTGTCAATCCCAACCAGGGTTTCAAAAAATTTACAGAAATAACCTATATTTAATGCGGTTAGTAAATACAATATAACGTTAAAAGAAAAAATTATACTAACGGAACCAAAAACTAACTATACCTTTACCAAACCAAACAATTATACAAACAACAAAGCTGAACATAGGCACTCCAAACAAACAGCAGAGGCATGAAAACACAAATCACAAACAAATCACACATGACGAAGAAGACCATAGCGTAACCTTTTCTTGAAACCAGAGTATGATAAACCTTTGACGTCACCGGGAACCGCATTATACAACACCGTCGCATTATACGAGAAAGAGGAACGGAAGCGAGTCGTTCTATGTTGCATGATATGAAGTCTGGATGAAATAGACCAAGGGGAGAACAGAAGCCTTTCTTTGAGGTAGGGAGGAACATTTGTTTTTACAATGGTATGTGTAAGGCACGTCAAATATAATCTCCACCGCTTTTCCATATTGAGTATGCCATGCCTATTTAACAACGGTGTAATATGTTCAAATCTTTTTGTCAGTGTAGAAAATCGAATACAGGAGTTCTGGATTTTTTGAATTTTGTAAGAGATTTCTGCTGTTAAACGTGAAATATTACTGACAGACACACACACGGTCAGGCACAAATACAGTCAGACACACAGACAGACAAACTTTCATCTGGAAATGGTAATAATTGTCTCACGGGGGCTCAAAATGGATATTTCCGTATTCATCTCGAAAAATGTTTTTTAGCGCCTTCACAATACTTTCCCTCCTCTTTGGTTGGTGGGTCGGGAGGGGGGAAGTCAAAGAATTCTGTTCTGGAATGTTGATCAGCATTGCTTGAAAGGCGTTCAGACTACCCAGGGTCCTTCAAAATTTTGAGGAAATCAAATTTTACAGAGTTACCACTGTTGCGGAACTTACTCTCTTCTTGCTCATCAAAGACTATGACGCTCACATTTCAAGGCCTGAATCTTTTAGTAAATTGATCAGCATTGCTTGAGGGACACGTTGGTCAACGTTGAGACTTACAGTACCCTCTTCTGAACTACAGCAAGAGTTAATCTGATTTGGCGGCACTTACTCCTTTCTTGCCCAAAAAAACTATGTTCCGCACACTTGTTGGACCGGAGCTTTTAGTATGTTGTCCAGCATTGGTCAAAGGCCGTTTGTGCAAAATTTCAAAAGGGACATATTTATTTCAGGGTCAAACCCTAAAATGCCTGGGCTATTAATAATAAATTCAATTGATTACTTTCAAATCCAATAGGACATTTCACCCTGATGATAGTACCATTCTGATGAGGAAGAAGCCCGTCTGGCGATTCAGCAAGATATCCATGGGTCGTCGGGTCCACAAACAGGCCTCATAGTTCAACTTTATTCCGTTAAGTTCAGTTCTAATCAAACCATACAACTTTTTTCTTATGGTGCGATTCTCTAAAAAATTACGTTCCATAAAGGCTCTGTTACGTTGTGATTACTCAGGCAACAGCCAATTTCAATCCAGACACGGATTCTTACATAACAAAGCGTTTATGGAATGTTATTTTTTACAGAATAGCACTATTCTTTTTTTCTATCTTGAACGGTAAGGCCGCTATGGGATATTTACGCTAGAATCGACCACTCTTCATCTTCCCATAGCTTCCAGTTACTGGGTTCAATGCCTGTTCTAGATTTTCATTGAAATTAAAGATTGAAATTGGCTGCTCCCAATGGGCAACAGACTGCTGAGATAAGGTTGTTGTACTTGCACCAGGGTGTACCGTTGGTGTATGGGTGAACTTTTTTTTGAATTTTCGAATTTTTCAAGAATTTGATTCCAACAAAAATCGACAGAGGTCTCATTTCTTGCGGACTATAAATAATGTATGATGATACCGGACGGGAACCGCTCGCGCTTGCAGGTGGGCGGCACGCGGTGAACTTCAAAGGGAAATATTCAAAATTGATTTCGGTCGATACTATTGATGATATTTGAATTTTGAAAAAAGGTTATTATACAATATTTACCACAGAATAAAATGACTACCTGGGATTTTAAAAAAAAAAATTAAAAATTCGAGAAAATCAAAAAAAAATTTCCAAAAAATACAAAAATCAAAATTTTTGACTTCAGCATCAAATAATTATATATCCTAAAAATAATAACGTTTGAATTTTCAACATCGGTCTATTGGGTGAATTTTGAGAATGTTAATAGTTTCCGCGCCATCTCGCGTCTCAGAAACACATTATTTTATCGTCCCCTTTAGCCTTAAATAATTTTAATCTTCAAGCTTTTGCCATTTACAAGCAAGTTTCCAATTGAAGAAAATCTCTACGCCACTGTTAATTTCTGCGCTCTAAACGCATTTTGCCACACCCTCCGATCCATACGATTGGATGAGGCGCGATGACGTCACATACGTATACAATGCGTTTGAAAATGGGAGTGAAATTCTCAAAGTTTACGATTTTTTTTCCCTGAAATTTTCAAAATTTCACAAGAACAAAAAATATGTAATTTTTATTTTCATTTAACTTTCTGCTGAAGCAAAAAAAATTTACACTATATAGGCCCAATAATAAAGTTGAAATTTTAACATAGAAGGTGAAATTTCAACACATGAGGTAAAATTTCAAGTAACGAAAAAGTACATGAAAAAAAAAAATAGGTTGAAATTTCACTTTGAAAAGTGTACGAAAGAAATAAATTGAAAAATAAAAATAAAGTTGCAATGTCAACAAACAGGATGATTGAAAAATTGCAGATTTCCTTTCGGGCACGTTATAGGAGACGTTACCGGAGCATGGGAAAATATAGTGGTCAACAAAATAAGTGTCATAGTCGATATTTTCATCGGTTTTCAAAACCAGACAGCTTTGGATTCCTTTGGTCGATTTTGGATCTGTTTGAACTGATCAATAGCACCATTCTTTAGCTATCGGATACAAGTACTGTATAATGGAAAAGAAGTCAAATAAAGTTTATACAGGGTGTCAAGTAAAACCGTGCAAAATTATTGGAGATTTGTTTATGCTCCATGTTGGCAAAAAAAAATTTTTGGTCGATACCAGCGCCTAGAATATGAACATTGACGTCTTCCCTCGAAACGGTTTTTGATTTGCGCCCGTATTATGATTTTGGACAAAGTTGTGCCATTTTTTCTTCAATGTCCACCCTATTGCAAATATTCTCTCAAACTGGTCTAATTATCAAAGCAAATTTTGAACAATCGATAGTTTCACTTGAAAAACCATCCCCTGTGGATGTTTTTTTCACCCACCCTTGAAAAAGATTACCCCCGCGGGCAGTGTCAAACCCATGTGGGCCGGAATATTGGGGCTAGTATAACAATAAACCAGTATGATACCGTGTCATGTGAGAGACAATTTTTGATTTTTGATTTTTGACTTTTTTCACCTCATTTTCATCTTTTCTGCTCAATCTTGATTTTTTTTTTATTTTTATCCGTTTGGATTTTAGGTATCTGTTTTTTGAATTTATTTTCAATAGTTGCCTATTTAATCGCACTCACACACAAAGTTCCCTTGAGGAACTTTAAGTGAGGCTTACTCTTTTCCCAGTACAGCTAGTGCTTTGTTGATGTAAGTGGTTGTGTTGTTTTGTGAAGTGTAATTTTTTCTGCTGTTGCTAAAATGAGGAATAAATATTATTATTATTATTATATTACTAGCTTTCGCCGGCCGCTAAGCGAAACCTAGTCCTCTTTCGCTCGCGCTTCTCGTAGGGTAATATTTTCATGAGTGACTGCTCTGCATCTAACGGTGCTCATTCTACTTATTCGTTGGGAACGTCTACCGTACTTCGCGCTCTTCGACTTTTTCATGTTTTCGCTGTTCGTTTTTTTCTTTCGCCATTTTGCTACAGAACTGGCAAGATCTCCTCTTCCACGTTGGGCATTGTGTAAAATGTATATCATATCAACTTTTCATCAACAACTGGCAAGAAACAGGTGTTCAAAACCATGACGGATCTTGCTTTATATACCCCTACTAATGGGTAGCCCCACTCAAACCAAAAGAAAATTTCGAATGGACCACAACTTTCCAGAATCCACAACATTCGAGAGTGTTCTGGAATGTTCCTGGCCGAACGTTCCAGACTATTCCTGACTATTCCAGAATATACCGGAACGTTCTGGAATGTTGTGGAATGATCTCGAATACACTCGAATATTCTGTACTGCACCTCTACCAATAGGTGGCCCCACACCAAAAAGGCTTCGAATAGTCCTTAATGTTCCAGAAACTTTCAAGAGTGTCCTAGAATGTTCCACAATGATCTGGAATGTTTCGAGATGTTTTCGAACGTTCCAGACAATTCCCAAACATTCCAGAACATACGGGAACATTCTGGAATGTTGTGGAATGATCTTGAATACTCTCGAATATTCTGTCCTTATTCTGTACTGCACCTCTACTAATAGGTGGCTCCACACCAAAAAGGCTTCGAATGGTCCACAATGTTGCAGGAACTTTCAAGGGTGTTCTGGAATGTTCCACAGTGATCTGGAATGATCCGGGATGTTTTCGGGAGTTCCAGACCATTCCCGACAATTCTAGAACATTCTGGAATGTTATAGAATGATCTCGAATGTTCCACAATGATCTGGAGTGTTCCAGGATGTTTCCGAACGTTCCAGACTATTCTCGATCATTCTAGAACATAATGGAACATTCTGGGATGTTTTCGAACGTTCCAGACTACTCCCGAACATACCGGAACATTCTGGAATGTTGTGAAATGATCACGAATGCTCTACAATGATCTGGAATGTTCCGGGATGTTTTTGAACGTTCTAGATGATCCTGACTATTTTAGAACATACCAAAACATTTTGGACTGTTATGGAATGATTTTGAGTGCTCTACAATGATCTGGAATATTTCGGGATGTTTCCGAACATTCCAGACTATTCCCGACCATTCCAGAACATACCGGAACATTCTGGAATGTATAAGAATGATCTAGAATGTTCCGCAATGATCTGGAATGTTCCGGGTTGTTTTCGAACGTTCCTGACTATTCTCGAGCATTCTAGAACGTACCGGAACATTCTGGAATTTGAAATGTTGTGGAACGATCTCGAATGTAGGTACCACAATGGATTGGAATGTTTCGGAATGTTTCAGAACGTTCCAGACTATTCTCGAATATACCCGAACATTCTGGAATGTTGTGGAATAATCACGGGATGTTTCCGAACATCCCAAACTATTCCCGACCATTCCCGAACATACCGGAACATTGTGGAATGTTGTAGAATGATCTCGAATATTCCACAATGATTTGGAATGTTGCGGGATGTTTCCGACCGTTCCAGACTATTCCCGAACATTTTAAAACACACCGTAACATTTTTTAATGTTATGGAATGATCTCGAATGTTCCACAATGATCTGGAATGTTCCGGGATGTTTCCGAACGTTCCAGGCTATTCCAGGATATTGTAGAACATACCGGAACATTCTGGAATGTTGTTGATTGATCTCGAATACTTTCGGATGTTCTGGACTGTTCTAGACATTCTAGAGGGCGAAAGTTCCAGCCCTTTTTTCTTTAAAAAAACCCGCTCTTCAAATAAAACCAAGAACCTTCTTCATGTATGAGGCATAGAGAGCTACCACACCATATGACTTCTTTGATCCTACTGGGACTCGTTTCTGAGTTCCGGCACGCACCTCTGTACACTTTATTTTATTATTCGAACGTTGAAGACTATTTCCGAACATTCCAGAACATACCGAAACGTTCTGGAATGTTGTTGAATGATCTCGAATACTCTCGTAAGTTCTGGACTGTTCTAGACATTTCTAGAGAGCTAAAAATTTTCAGCCCTTATATCTTCAAAAGGACGCCCTTTAGGTAAAAACGGAAACCTTCTTCATCGATGGGGGATATAGGGCTACCATACCATATAATTCCTTTGATCGTAGCGGTACTCGTTTCTGAGTTTTAGCGGCACAAAGATTTGGCACTTACTTTTATTATATATATTGATTTTTGTTTCAAGGTCAAAGGATTGTTTTTAAGGGTTGTTTACATGAACTGATGATGTATCGATATCTCGAGAACAAAAAGAATCCGAGAAAAATTCTTGCTTCATGTTACATTGCATACACTGACGCATATTTTTCAAAAATATACAGGCGGATACGTAACATAGGACGGGGATGTGCTTCACAGCAACCCTTTAGCAAGGAATGGAAGTGCTTTTGTAAAAGTGTTTGGTATCATTTCTCAAGATTTTGTTCTCCTAAATGTGATTCCGGTGATGAAATTTAGCTAAAAGAGAATTTATCATTACTCTGAAAAGAAAGAAACAAGCTCTTTGGCGACTCTTTTAATTTTAACGGAAATAAGTTTTACAATTTCCAACAATGTTTCTCAAAATACCTAACTGAAAGATATTATTAACAGGAAACTCTCGAAATGGTCTGGATCGTTCCGGTAATCTCAAAATGCATATTTTCAGCAATATCTTGAAATCTTTTTTGCTTTTGGAGATATGAACTCTCCAATTCATGGAAACAACCCTTAAAAAAACAATCCCTTGATTTTGAAACAAGAGTATCTCTTTCATGACATTACGCTATATCAGTATCGTAGGTACCAATTCTGGTACCAGCCCCAACATTGCGGCCCACAATGGTTAGGCATTGACCGCGGGGGTAGCTTTTTTAGGGTTGAGTGAGGAAAATGTTGAAAAGAGATAGTTCTAATTTCAACTTCAAATTTGATAGCAGGCAGTTTTGCAATAAGTGTGCATTGAAGAAAAAATGGTACAACTCTGTCCAAAATCATAATAAGGATGCAAATCAAAAATCGTTCCGAGGGAAGACATCAATGTTCATATTCTAGGTGCTGGTATCGATCAAAAAAATGTTTTGCCAAAATGGGGCATAAACAAATCTTCAATAGTTTTGCACGGTTTTACTTGACACCATGTATAAACTTTATTTGACTTTTCATCTATTCTACAGTACTTGTATCCGATAGCCAAAGAATGGTGCTATTAATCAGTTCAATCAGATCCAAAATCCATCAAAGGAATCCAAAGCTGTCTGGTTTTGAAAACCGATGAAAATATCGACTATGACACTTATTTTGTAGACCACTTTATATAAAAAATCGGCTCTGATTTGCAAGTTGTTAACAAAAACGGATCTGTCCAATTTGGCAGCATTGCATTTTAGTATCTACCTATCTACCTGGCACCTTCAGAAGAGGTATACATTAAAGTAGCATAATAGTTGTTTTAGTGCGGCGGTTAGTAAGAACCACCTTGCATTTTGTGATAAAAGCATGAAATTTGGCAAATACGCTCTACAGACTGTCCTTGACTATTTACGAGGCGGACCCACGATGGAACCACCGTGCATCTGTCAGAATTGCCATTTGCCTACCTTCCAGGGGCAAAAACTGAAGTCGGTTATCAAGCTGATTCGAAAGTAACGTCTATCAATGCAGTAGACCTTCAAAGAATAACTTCACCGAAACAGATATTAAAAAAGGAGGGAGAATGGGAGAGGATAGTTGTGGCCGCGGCACAGATTTTTTTTATTTGTTAATTTCGGACCGAATTGAACAAAATTAAGTTTGGTGTCGTTTCCAACTAAATTACATCTTTGATTTCAAAGTGAATGTTGTGATTGCAGTTAAAAAAAGATTTTTTCTTGAAAAAATATACAGGGTGTTTCAGGGATGATAGCAAACAATTCAACAGTAGGTGGATCTCGTCAAGATATGACGAAAACCTATATACTATTTTGCAAAGTTCGGCCTAATGACGAAGATACAGCCCTCCAAAGTTCACTTTTTTCGGATTTCAAAAATTTGTAACTCAGGAACGTTCCAACAAATTCAGCTTAAATTCTGCAAAAGCTAGTATGTTATAATTATCTATCGACTTGCCAAATTTGGGAAGAATCCAACCAGTGGTGTAGAAGTTATGAGGGTCAATAATTTAGAAGCATCTGAAGAAAAGTTGACTTAAGCTGACCCCTCATAACTTGTACGCCACTGATTGGATTATTTCAAAATCTGGCAGGTTAATAGATAATTATGAGAAACCAGCTTATGCTAAATTAGAGCTTAATTTGTCGAAACGTTCTTGAGTTAAACATTTTTGAAATCCGAAAAAAGTGAAATTTGGAGGGCTGTATCTTCGTCATTAGGCCGAACTTTACAAAATGGTTTATAGGTTTTCGTCATATTTTGGCGAGATTTACGCACAGTTAAATTTTTTGCTATCATCCCTGAAACACCCTGTATGCTGGGCCTAGTTCTACATAACCTCTAACACTAACATAAATGTTGAATCTGATGGAACCACAATAAGAATTTCGAACCACGCTACCCAAACAAGGTTTAAATGTTGGTCAAGGTATATAATCAGGTGTGTTCGTCGGAGTATTGATGTTGACGGCTTTGAAATAATTATTAGCGGAAACTCATCTTTTAGGGAATCATTTAGGAAACCTAGCTATTCTACAGAGCGATCAAATACTCGATTGCTCAAGGTGGCGTTGCTCAACTTTTCCCCAAACACGCGTTCATCGAACCTCCGTTCGGGAAAAAAGTGAACATCGTACGCCACGCCAACTTGAGCAATCGAGTATTTGATATCGCTCCTTAGTTAAGAGCGTTGAGGTAGGGTTAGGATAGAAACGAGCCTTTATTCAACCACTTTGATATGTATCTAGAAGTCAATACACTGATTTTATGTCACAACTAATTTCTGTGTCTTACCTATTGTGTGCACACAGGCAGTGAATGATTGTGTTCAAACTAGTGGTTAATTGATCTCAACACCATGGCCACCGAGCCATGGCGTCTGATACTGGATGATCACACATATCGATGATCACCGGCCAAGCAGTACCAAAAGCGGGAAAAATGATTTAATTCAAATAAGTTGAATAAAGTCGAAGGATAATGAGTTGTCCAACCAGGAACGAACTTGGGGAGGGGTTCTCGTAAGTTGAATTTCACCTTAGATGTTGGTGAAACCTCATATGTTGGTGGTGTAACCTAATTTATTTCTCCTCACCATGTCCCTTCTACGCTTTTGTAATACCTGACAGAAAGAAAAAATAATATACAAACTGCTCTTCAGAGAAATCTGATGAGAGTGAGAATATGATTTACTCTTTCAAGTCTCTGGAGGTTGCAAAGCGTCCAGCTGAACCATAATGAAAACCTAAAATATCTAGGTGTAACAGTGGACCGTGCCCTCACATTTAGGCCACACAGAAAAAAAAACCGGTAAAAAGTAAACGCAAGAGTCCACCTAGTACAAAAGTTGTCTGACTCAAATTGGGGATCAGACGCTCAGACACTAAGGACTGTGAAATTTTCAGAGCCAATTGATAGGGCGTCCTCTTTTAGTTATTCTTTTTCAGAATTAAATGCAGATTCATTCGCACAAGAGCCAACACTCGACGGTGCTCCCCTTTAATGGGTGTAGACTGTTGTAAACGCAAGCTTCTAGCTGGTATTTTCAATTTTTCAATCAAACGCGACGTCTCAAACAAAAACTTCCCCACGTCCCTGATGGATACTTACCGGGAAAGTACTGTGGTTTCAGATTTTTTCACGCAGCAAAGCAAATAGCAAACTGTAATGACATGCCCACACACGTCGCTTTGTTTCACCTACACTGCAAATCAATCTAACAAATATTTTGCGTAAATTATAGTTGGTAATTAGTGCATATAATCGTGACATGATTAATACATTAAAATCTTGGTAATCAATCTCTCTGCAATATGTGACCCCATATTGTCCTTCCCAGTGGCGTAGTGAGGTTTTCGTGGGCCCGTATTCAAGCTACTTGCTATCACCTCAGAAATACACCTACATTATTCATTTACCGCCTACCTTAAGGCCTCTGTATTTATTATGACGATCTGATTTTTGGATTAACGCTACATTCACAAGCTCAAAATTAAGTTGTCTCAATAAGTTGTGTCAAGTTGTGTATTTCTCAACTGCTGCAATATAAAATACTCTCTATAGATATTATACATTTATATTACACCATAATTTGTTATGGTCAAAATTTCCATTGCTGGAGCCCTGCAGGCCCTTGAAGCTAAGGGCCTGTGTTACTTGCACACGTTGGGCACCCTCCTATCACTAACCACCGGTCCTTCCCCATGCACTACAATATAACATTCAATCCAATCGTCGGTAAAGCCTCGTGACATGATGCGAAATTTTGCAGATAATTTTTTTGAATTGCTGAATATGATTTTAGCACCGTGCAATACAGATTTTTTTTAGATTACGTGGAAGTTTTTAGAACCTGCCGTGAATAATTTGTAAATATGCATGGAACATGAAATTCGGCGCAGAGCGCTCAAATTTGTGGAACAAGAAGTGCCGATCGCTTGATTCCGACGCCTGATGTATTGTTGGTTGCCTATATCCCTGCAATTTCAAGTGGACTAAAGGCCGACTGATTTCTACATGATTCTAGTGGCCTGCGATTCAGGCCGCGATCGGTCGATGGCGACCAGAAACACAGCCCACTAGAATCATGTAGAAATCAGACAGCCTATACCGGAGAAGGTCTATACCCTTACATTCTGTGCTCTTGCGTTAGGCGCTGGGGTGGCAGGGCTGGGCAGTATTTCAAATACAATACGTGTTTAAAATACATTTGAGTATGTTGTATTTTGTATTTAAATACATTTGATTGAGAAGTATTTGTATTATTTTGTATTTTGTATTTGAAATACATTTTTCGAAAAAGTATTTTGATTTTCAAAATACAAAATACATTTGTTTCCCACGCTCTGCAGTCTGTCTGGGCTGAGATTGTTTTGGTAATACTATTTTAAGATGAAAGAACTGTGGGGAGGTTTCCACTGACGGAACGAATGACTTTTCAAATGAAAAGTACATACTAGAAGGTGGTAGTTTTCTTCAGAAATGGAAGCTGTAGACACAATGTTTCGCTATATTATTGAAGCTCTTCAGTACAGCATACTAGACGTGAATTTTCTGTATAACTACCAAGAGAGTTGTATAGATTTTCAACAACATACATCTGCAGCCGGGAGACATCAAACGATAGCCAAACCCCGCTGGTTTCTTTTCGCCTTTCGCAGAGGTATGTTGTTGAAAATCTATACAACTCTCTTGGTAGTTTTGGAGAAAATTCACGTCTGGTATGCTGTACTGAAGAGCTAAAATAATATAGCGGAACACTGTGTCTACAGCTTCCATTTCTGAAGAAAACTACCACCTTCTAGTATGTACTTTTCATTTGAAAAGTCATTCGTTCCGTCAGTGGAAAGGAAACCTTTCCACAGTTCTTTCATCTTATGAACTAAGTCGACGGTTCTTCAAGAAAAACATTGTTCATAAATTAATACTATTATAGTTACCCCATTGCCATTTCTTGCGTTCACACATTATCTGGGATCGATAAAAGGTTCGATCGCGTCGTACTGGTGGCTGCATCCTGATATCCTGTCAGCCACGAGAGGTTCCATGTTGAATATCGGACAATATTTTTGAAAAGCTGGTTGTCCTCAAAGGAAATCAACATTCGTGATTTTGAAGAATTGATGAATAATGTTATGAATAGGAATAGGTTTGAATATGAATATGAGTTTTCTTTACTTCATGTTTGTTCTGTCCTATTTGACTTTTTATAATTCATAACAATTTACTTATGTTGCGACTGAATCAATAAAGTGTTTCCATTGAAATATTTGCATTTGACGGTTTTTCAATGAATTTGTTAAAATACGTATGTATTTTGTATTAAGTATTTTGAAATACGTAGGTTGTATTTTGTATTTTGGAATTTCTTGGTTAGTTTGTATTCTGTATTTCGACTATCTTGGATCGTGTATTTAGTATTTTGTATTTAAATACATTTTCCGAAGTATTTTGCCCAGCCCTGGGGGTGACGAGCTGATTTTTTGGGGATAGACTCTGCAGACCTTGCAGAAAATGTTTGCAAGCAATTAGTCACGGTCGGAAGACTCTTTATTTTGCTCCACAATTTGAATAATAAATTACTTTCCAAAGTTCTCATCCCACTATCGTGTAAATCTTCAAGATTTTTTGCATGAAAACTTTCAGCAAGATTTCGCATCAAGACAGGCTCAACTATCAATTTTTCTTACCTTATTATTCTCGACTAAAGTTGCAACTCTGCCAGGCTGAAATCAGCGAAAAAAAAAACGTTAGTTGAAAATATTTCAAGTGAAATTGAGAATTTGAAACGTAAATTTTGCAACTGAAATGCTTAACATTTGGAATGTCGGTACCTATCAAAAATTTTACCCGATTTCAAATTCTACTCCGATAATCATGAAACCTGATGTCCTATCTCGAAATGGTTTTTTAATTTTCGAGATCAGAAATCCAGCAATGAAGATTTTTCTGTGAAAGTTGCATTTTAGTACCTACCTAAGTTTGTTCGGCAATAAAATCGCATTTTTTGATGACAAGTGCTTGTAATCAGGCATGCTTGTTGCTTCAACATTTTGCATGTTGAACCCACATTTTACTTTTCCGGTTCTTGTTCTCGAATGGAAGAGAAAATACTGTGAACGCGCCTAAAAATTGTTTTCGGATTTCGACGAATTTAATTAACCATTTTGAAGTCTCCCAGCCCAGATAGGGTTACCAACCGTACTCTTTAAAGAGTACATGTACTCTTTTTGAGGTGATAAAATAGCGTACTCTCACTTTCCACATTCTGAAGCCAAATGTACTCTTTTCCATTTATTTGGACGAAATTTTCCAGTTCTCTTTCCTTTTTCTATAGACCATATCATAACTAATCTGCACTTCCCCCTTCCACTAGTGACTCCACAAATTAGTTATGTTTTGGGCGCATACGTACTGCTGTAGATATGGGAGTTTCCATGATGCAGATTCAAGGAATGCCTTAGCCACCGGTGCTGTTACTTTATTTACTATATACTAAGCAGCAGTGGCGCAGCCAAGGGGGGGCTAGGGGGCTATAGCCCCCTCAGACAGTCTCGCTTTTTTACGGAAGCAATGAAAAATTTTGAGCAAAATAAAAAAATTATTGTGTTCGACTGTTACCTTCTTTATCATTTAGAAAATAGTTCATTAGTCTTTCTGTGTAAGAGTTGCACTGCGATTGGATTGCGCGTTTTTTTTTCAATTGGTGCGGAGAGAGAAACTCTTCCGGTTTAAGGACGGAGTTGAATTGGCAAGATAAGCGTTGCAGGAATCAATCCCTGTGGGTTTATTTCTTGACAGAATCTCACCATTCAGGTTTCTTCGAGATTTCGATTTAGGTGGCTTTCGAGAGAGACCTAAATGGTATGATTTTGTCAAGGAATGAACCCACAGGGATTATTGATTCCACAACGCTTATTTTACCGATAAAACTCCGTCCTTAAGCAAGTATACTCACCTACCTATCAGGCTTATTTTGTAGCTTCTCGTTCACTAACGACTCGTTAGCGAACGATTATCGGGGGGAGGGGGGTGTTCGCCTTTGGCGCAGCTCGCTTCGCTCGCGTTCGTTAGCGCCCCCCATGGCTAAATCCTGGCTGCGCCACTGCTAAGCAGTGCGATATTGGTGACATCTGTGTGCCAGTATCTTAAAAATGTAACCGCTAACGCGCTAACGACAGCTTCCTGTACTCTCACGTTCGCACGCAATCACGCATGCCGCATGCCAAAATACAAGAATATTAAAAATTTCCATTAAGTATACTTTTTATATCTCACTTTCCCGTTGTGTTTTTTTACGTTAGAATGACATCAAATATGCAATACACGAGAAGAGGTAGATTCTTATGTGCAAACATAACAAGATTTTGATTAGGTATTATTCGTCAGATTTGAAGGGTCAATAAGTCCTTACAAAATACGAATTTGGCAATGTCAACGCGAATATTCTTACGTGGGAATTAGCTTCAAGTCTTTATTGTATTCAAAACTAATTGATCACGCCCCTTTTTCGGAAAAAAATTCGGCTGCGGCGCTATTCCGCTCGCGCTTGTACTCTTTTCGTATAGTGTGAGGATGGTAACATTGGTAACCCTAAGCCCAGATGATTTACTTAGACCACTTTCAGATTGAAATCTGTCTGTCTGTCTGTGTTTTTGTCTCTGTATAATCGTTCATGATAACTGCCAAATGGTAGATCCAACTGAGCTGAAATTTGGTACGCAGGCATGATTTAGGCGTCTGATGAACTTAACAGATTTAGGTTAAAATCAGCTTCCAGAGGGCGCATTTGCAGCATATCAATATCGGGATTTTCGACGTACGGACCTTAAATTAAATTTGTAGATGTTTTGCAAGTCCAGATACCCATTCTAAAATTTTGGTCTGGATATGTCTCAAAAATATAACCTCTAGTTCTTATTCTTCACAAATTACTGGATTTCCAGCAGAGCACTTGAAGAAAAGAGTCAAAGCGAGATTTTTGAAAAATAAGAAATTGAGGTGACATTGTTGAGATATATTCAGAACAAAATTTTAGATCGTGCTTCTGGACTAACAAAGCATCTACAAATTTAATTTTAGGTCCGTAGCTTCGGCACAAATTCTGATACTGATATGATGCAAGTGCGTCCCTGGAGGCTGGAGGCGGATTTGAACCAAAACCTGGTAAGTTCATTAGACTCTAAACCATGCCCGCATACCAAATTACAGCTCAATTGGATCTACCGTTTGAGAGTTATCATGAACGATTACCTCGACGATTACACAGAGACAGAAACAGAGGCACAAAGACAGACAGACAGACAGACAGACAGACAGACAGATTTTAATCTGGAAATGATCAAAATAAATTATCTGGGAGACTTTAAAATGAATATTTTCGTCGAAATCCGGAAACGATTTTTATGCGCGTTCACAATATTGTCCTCGATATTGTCCTTTCCATTCAAGAACGAGAACCGAAAAGTAAAAGTGGATTCCTGAAGGCGCAGCTGTTAATAAGTGTTCAAGTAACAAGCATGCGAAATTACAGGTTCTTATTATCAAAAATGCGACTTTATTGCCGACCCAAATTACTACAATACAACTTTTACAAAAAAAGTCATAGATAGATAGATAGATAGATAGACATTTATTAAGGAACCAATTCAGATTTGGTATTTTAACCTCAATATAACAATAAAAATAACAGAACAACAATATCAAAAAGATTCACATGAATACACAGCACAAGTCAAAAGTGGCTATCATGCCTGCCTTAGAGAAACAAAACAGTCATTGTAAAACATATTACAACATAATAAAACAAATCTAGCATCGCATTAGCACTGAGCCCGCAAAGAACTCCTCAATGCTATAAAAACAGTTTTCCTTTAGAAACGACCTGAGCCTCGCACTAAGAGCTCCCAATGGCAATAATTTCCAGCTCTCCGGTAGTACGTTGAATAATCGAATTGAGATGCCACGAAACGTTGACATAGTGCGCTGGAGTCTGAATCGTGGGGGAAGTATAAACTTTTTTCTGGTGTTATGAAGGCCTTGGTGAATGAAAAAGTTTTTTTTTAGCGTAGATAATGCATTCATAGACAAACTGGTTGGTGCACGTCAATATCCCAAACTGAAGGAAAAACGGTCTGCACGATACTCGCTGTGTCACCCCAACCATAGCTCTGATAGCACGTTTTTGCAAAACAAGTATACGACCCGCATGAGATGAGTCACCCCAGACCAGGATACCGTATGACATTACACTATGGAGCAATGCATCATAACACAATAGGGTAGTGACCGATTTTTTTTATTATTATTTTTTTAAGTTCACTTCTTGGTAAGTGACGCTATATAGTTAACAGATTTTTTTTCGTAAGTTTTCTTGGTAAAAAAAATTTATGAAAGTTTTTGATCATTTCAAATTTGGCGCGATGACGTCACAATCTTTCATAGGCGGAGAAGCAGGCTTGACAACACTACAGAACTTACTACAAAAAGCACTAGCGTCAACCCGTCAACGCTCATAACAGCTGATTGTTATATTGTTAACGCTTTGTGTATCTGTGCGGTGATTCGTGTTGTTTAGTTGTTTTGCTTGAAAATATGGAAAGTTGGTAAAATCTTTCATGATTTATGAATATTTCAAGACTACATCAGACTTCAATGGTTATGTTATGTTGGCAAACGTCAACGTCAACACTGACACACAGGCAACGGAGGTGGAGTCATCCCCACTACTGTCAAAAGATTGAAACGTCACAGCCCGCCTTACAGCTCGGTAGATTTGGCATCGTTCGCAAAAGTAGCCACTTTCAAGGCAGATTTTGAGACACTTGGAACTTTTTTTTCGAATTTTCACGAAACGTAGTCTTGTTATTAAGGCTCTACATTCAATTAGTATGATTTTTTTCTATATTTTTGGATGGTGGTCACTACCCTATTTCAGTGTCTCCATGTCTACCCTAATCGCCAGGCTTCTCAGGAGATAGATTATTCTGGACAGCCTTCCCGATAGATAGTCTATATGAGCATCAAATGATAACTTACTGTCGAGCATCATACCCAGGCATTTTATGGGTTGCTGTCGTGGTAGGCTCGTACCGAGTGAAAAGATCATATGCTGCGTTTTGTCTGGGTTTAATCTAAGTTTATTGAAAGAAAAGAAGTCTTCTGCCCACGACACTGCTCTTTCCCGAGATGCCGCGAGATGATGCAAGTCACCACCTGTACAAATCAATGTGGTGTCGTCCGCATACATGACACATCTAGTTGTTATATAGAATAGAATAGAATTTTATTTGTACGGGGCCGAAGTGTCGGATGTACACGTCAAACAATAAATAAATAAATAAATAGCAACATGAACAATGTTAATTCGACAGTAACATACTATCACAGATAAAATTACAAATCACATAACATATACTCGTCGACAGAGTAGAAACAATGGAACAGCAGCAGATCCTTGATATGTTTAGTGAATTCTTTGGAGGTCATAGTTTTGAACTTATGTGGTAGCTTATTATACATTTGTATACCCCTGTAACTGGGACACCTTTCATACTGACTAGAATTATGACTAGATGTGACTAAAGAATGTCGGTGCCTAGTGGAATAGCTGTGATGATCACGGTTTCTTTCAAGAGTATGTACATTGTTTTTAACTAGTAATAAACATTTATAAATGTAGATGCAGGGCAAAGGCAGAATTTTCTGCTCCATGAAAACCGGTCTGCATGATTGTTGATACGAAAGATCAAAGATTAGTCTCATGATTCTTTTTTGGCCTACAAAAGCCCTGTGACTGCTGGAAGATGCACCCCAAAAGACAATGTGATAGCTTAAGCAAGAATAGGTCAGAGAATAGTAGGTATTCAACAAATCAGCTGGACCCAAAGTAGTTCTGAGCTTCAAAATAGCATAGAAGGTCGAATTCAATTTTCCGACCTTATAGTTCGGTAGATCATTTATATAAAGTATAAAAAAGAGTGGTCCCAGAATGGATCCCTGAGGAACACCGTGTTTGACATCCCGGAGTGCAGACCGCTCACCATCACAGTCAACGCACTGCCTGCGTCCACAGAGGTAAGAGGAGGCAAATGCCAGAGCCGGGCCTCTGATCCCAAAGGACTGCAATTTAGTCAACAGAATATCGTGCGAGACGCAGTCGAACGCTTTTGACAGATCACAACACGGCGCAGACACGGACAAATCCCCCTCCAAAGCGTCAGTTACAATGGTCAACATCTCTCCGAGAGCACGAACGGTGGAACCGCCGCGCACAAAACCCAACTGAGCTGGAGTCATGATTTTGAATTTCTCTAGGTAGTCAATCAGTCTATCACGAAAAGCAGTCTCTAAAATCTTTGATATTACCGGTAGAATAGATATTGATCGATAATTGCCAGCATCCAGTTTGTCTAGAATTTTGTTGTTGTTGTTGTTGAATTTTCGTTGTTGCCTGGTTCAGGTGCAGTGTTTTTTGCGCTTTGACGTCATGTCGCGCCAACATACGCTGTCATCGCTGTCACTTTCAAAGTTTTTTTGCTGATAAAATCTTTAAGAAAAAAGATAAAACATTGGAATAAGCTCCAAAATGACCTCTAGGTTCTGTAGTTTTTCACTTCGTACCCCAATATAAACTGCGCAACAAATATGTTGTCGTAAGGGAAAAATTGGTCCGACTTTGTACCACAATAACTTTTGAATAACGCAAACCATTTCGATTCTGTTTTGACGGTTAGCGAGCTCAGTCTTTCCGTTATTTATCTTCAGGAGGTGAAGATCAGGAAGCTCCATGTAAAATATCTACAGGGTGAAATGTAAAACAATACAAAATTTTAGCAAATTCAACGGACCCCCATTTTCAGAATAATTTTTTTTCTCAAATGTAAATGGAAGGATCATGAAGCGTGATGTTTTGGCTTGCGCCCAGTTTTGAAATTTTTGGAATCAGAGCTCTGGTTCTGACTTTATGATTTTTTTTCTCTTGGAGGATGCTGATCTATCCTATCGCTACAAGGAAGACTATGTTAGTCTATGGAGCCTGTCATCATCAAAAACTAAAATTGACTATCAGCATCAAGTTCAGGAGGTCAAAATCACAAAGAAAGCTTGTTTCAATTGTGAAAATCTGATCAAATTCAATTTTTAAGGAAAACACCCGTGTCGCCCATTTTGAATGGGCCCCCTTTTTGAAGCCTTGATCAAGGTATTTCAGATGGTCTTCGAGTTAAGTTGCTGAGAACCGTTCAAGCAACAATATTCGTGAATTGCAACCTCCTATCGTCACAGTAACTTAGTCTTCTTTGTAGGGATAGGATAAGTCAGCATCCTCTAAGAGAAAAAAATCATGAAGTCAGAACCAGACTTTCGATTTTAAAAATTTCTGAACTGGGCGCAAGCTTAAGCATAACGCTTTATAATCCTTTCATTTGCGTTTGAGAAAAAAAATTATTCTGAAAATGGGGTTCCGTTGAATTTGCTAAAATTTTATACTGTTTTACATTTCACCCTGTAGATATTTTACATTAAGCTTCCTGATCTTCACCTCCTGGAGGTGAATAACGGAAAGACTGAGCTCGCTAACTGTCAAAACAGAATCAAAATGGTTTGTGTCATTCAAAAGTTATTGTGGTTTAAACTCGGACCAATTTTTCCCTCGCGACAACATATTTGTTGCGCAGTTTAGTTAAATATGCAAAGTAATGTTACCAAAAAATTATTTCTAAAATTTCTTTTGTTCTCGGACCATTGTTGGATCCGGCATTCAAAAGTGGCGATCCTGACGTCACACTAATATCGCGCGTATTGGTCCACCCCAAAATTTCAGTCGCACTCAAAGTGTCATATCTCCCGAAATTGTAGACTATTTTGAATGACTCCAATTTTTCTGAATAGCTGGTTTCTTGGACTACAACACGCAATCGGTCATTTTTAGTGCAGATGTTCTCATCACTTATACAAGGCGACACAATTAGGTGGTGCAAAAATGTCAAAAATTCGACCAGCTCCAAATTCACGAAAACAATATCTACACATTCTTCAAGTGGTTCAGGAGAGACAGTGTACAATACCTCGCAACGGTTTTACAAATTCTCACCTATCTCGCCTGATTACAGGGTGATCTCAAAAAAGCATCTTTTCGGTCTTAACATCATAACTTTCTTCATTGTTGACCGATATCCAAAATATAGGGCTCATGTAGAAGTTTAAACATCAGGCAAGAATGTTTAGGGATCAAAAGTAACCTATCATGAAATTTGAAAATGAGGGGACGCAACAAACATGACATTAATGCGGTCATCTCTGAAATTTCAATTCGAGGAAGAACTGGTATGAATCCTTACGTCTCTTAGAAATACCTATCTAATCTGAAGATTTTATGATGCTTCTGTATTCCGATAAGTCAAAAATTATCGCTATTTAATCCAAAACGCAGTACCATGTTTTCGGGTAAAAATCAACGCCTGGGCTTACCTGCGAATTCCGGTAACCTAAGTTACAAAAAGTCAGAACTGGTTGTTTGAGTGTTTACTGTTTAGCGTGTCATTTTGACTGGATCCCCATGGATTCCATCATAATTATTCATCATGACTTTTTGTAACTTGGGTTACCGGAATTCGTAGGTAAGCCCAGCGGTTGATTTTTTCCCGAAAACATGGTATTGAGTTTCGGATTCAATAGCCATCATTTTTGATTCATCGAAGTATAGAAGCATCACAAAATGTTCAGATTGGATAGGTCTTACGCAAGTATTCATACCAGTTTTTCCTCGAACTGAAATTTCAAAGGTCGCATCTAAGTCGCGTTTGTTGCGCTCCCTTACTTTCAAATTTCATGATAGGTCAATTTTGATCCCTAAACATTCTTGCCTGAAGTTCAAACTTCAATATAGGCCCTATATTTTGAATGTCGGTCAAAAATGAAAAAAAGTTATGACCACAAGACCAAAAAGATGCTTTTTTGAGATCACCCTGTAATCAGGCGAGATAGGTGAGAATTTGTAAAACCGTTTCGAAGTATCGATACACTGTCTCTCCTGAAACACTTAAAAAAATGTGTAGATATTGTTTTCGTGTATTGGGAGCTGGTCGAATTTTCGACATTTCCGCACCACCTAATCCAAAAAATTCAGTAAAACTCCTTCAAGAATCATTTTCTTATTTGAAATTGCTCCAGAGATGAGGCAGCTAGTGGGGGGGGGGGGTCAATCTTGAAGTCACACACCCTGTATATCCTGTAGTTTTCCAAAGAGACCTGAATGGTAGATTTTTGTCAAGGAATAAACCCACAGGGATTAATTTCGTAACGCTTATTTTACCAATTCAACTCCGTCCTTGATAATTAGGGAGCTCCTCATGTTTGATTCGCTGTATCAAGACAAGCTTACTAAAATCAAAAATTATATAGACTATTCCACACAACATACTTCTGGCCAATCAATACGTTTGAAACCTTCGAGTTAAACCAATGAAATCAGTTTTATACTGATAAAACACGACCTTCGTATAGTTATTTATACTGATAAAACTGTGCCTTCCTTTTTATAAATAAACATTATACTTCATTTAAAAAGTTCCTCAAAATCGTGCCTGCTTTAAGCCTTTCAAGCGTCACCTACACACCGTGACACCGCTTCCAAAAGTGGTAGTATTGCATTGCGATCGGTATATATACTCATCTCTTGTGTCCAACTAGAGGTGAGATGTAGTTTACTATATTTGTGAAATACCACATTTAGGCAGTTCCTAATTCAAATAAGTAACAATAATTTTGATCTGCAATGATTATCCATGGAACATTATGTAATTTCTGTTTGTTATAATTGCCGCATTATTATTTTTGCCACAACGGCACCGTACGTCGCCGCAGCTAAGGCAGGCCAGGCCACCCTCCTGCACAGCAGTTGTCACACTGGGTCGCGTTCGAGAACTACACTATTCTGCGATTCTTGCATTTTTGGAGTGGGGGTATCAAGTAAGGCAAAGTAACTACCACTTTCCGAACGATTTCCGCTGTGGTGGTAATGTCACTCTCAATCTCACTGATGGCGATCGCAGTGCTGTTTACTTTCGAAGTAAAGTAAGCTTTTCTGATAAAGTACCCATTTTTATAGGTACTGCCTACCACGTAAGTACCCAATCGAAAGATAATGGTCAAAATAAAATAAAGTTTGACCAGAAATATATGTGGGGTGTTGAGGTGCGCATGACGAGTAACTTTCACGGCGGTCGGAGGTGCTGCGAAATTTGTCACTTCAACGCGACACGTTTTGAGTTCTCGAACGGTTTACTGCGTTGCCGATAGTGCGCACAGAAGAGATCTCGAACGGTCATTTCTGCAACAATCGCAGAATAGCGTAGTTCTCGAACGCAACCCTGACAATGAATGACATCCGCAATACGCGCGGAGCACAAAATCGCAGATCTAGCCACAAAGAGGACCAGTTCATCACTTCTGTAAGGTCATGGTTATATTTTGCGGCCAATGTGGTTTCGTTTTTTGAATGGCAAAGCTTTGGAAGACGTTTTTACGTTGAGAAGCACAATAATAATTGAAATATTAGCTGTTTGTTAGATTGTAAATGAACTTGATTTCCAAAGCAACTTGATTGAATTAGCATGACCATATGACAGTGTCACAATGCCAAAAAAACAATTCCATTTCTGGATATGGGGTGGAATTGGAATCAAAACGTTTTTATATTTTGATTTTCACGTTTTGTGGAATATTCTCCGCAAATACCACTCGAGCTAATACGAGTTTTATCAAAATTTTCGAACTGTTTCTCAAGCTTTGTTTTCATGAAGCAATTCAACTCGTGAAAATGGTCACTTTATTATTAAAGACAAAAACCCTCCAGCTACGCTGTCGGGTTTTTTTCAGATAATAAAGTGACCATTTCACACTCGGTGAATTTCTTGAAAACAAAGCTCTCGAGATAGTTAGAAAATTTTATCGATAAAACTCATAGCTCTTGTGGTATTACATACGAAAAAACGCAACTAGGTATTTGCCATTCTAGTTTTGTTGGAGGTTTTACTACTTCCACGAAATTAAGAAACATATCTTTGGCAAAAGCCGAATGAAATTAACATAGGTCAGTAATATAAGTAGGTAGGTGAACAGTGTAGTATTACATTGGCTACTTTTCCTTTCTCAACACAAGGCATAATATCCAATCCGCAAATCCGCAATAATTTCATTTGTTCAAATTGAGGCTGAAATTAAATGAATGATAGAAAACTATGTAGTTCGAAGATCCACTCAGAGAAAATAATTACACAGTATTTTTATATCATTACGAGTTCAATTCGTTACCTAGGTAGGTACCTACTTCCTAGTTCCTACTACCTACTCACATATTCATAGGATATGAACTGAATCCTAATCGCGTCCTTGGGCCAACCAAATCTATTTAAACGTTTTTTTTTTGCTAATTGAGTTTCGCTCAGGAATGTGGATTATCTTTTCTTTGGCATTGCTCTAATTGTACTTATCTGGACATTGCTTTATAACAATAGCCTCTCTCTGCGAAGTAAAACTTTCTGAGGAGAGAAGAGAATAAGCTGATGCAATAGCAGCGCATGGTGAGCGAGAATGCACAGATCGATACGTAGAGTAAATCAGCGTAGAGGGACCTTTTTAAAAATTTGTCAACTCAATCGTCAACTACAGTGGTAATATGGCAGAATTAATTAGTTGATCATCTAGCAGCTCTAATATAATAGGTAGGAACTAGTGGAAATTTTGAATATTAGTATTTTGCAAAGAACGTTTCGAATGTGATTGTAACTTTTGCTTTTGTACTGTTGTAGAGATTTTTGCACTGACAAAGAGAAGACAAATAAAGACACAATATAGCTGTATGCACCTATTTTCATACACTGTATAGGTACTTCATGAATAAAAGGAGTGTTGACGTTTAATTCGTTATAACACAAAGAGTAAACAGGTATTAAAAAATTGGCTCAGGCGATATCGTGAAACGTGTGCATAAGCGAGGTGTACTGCCAGAACATTTTAGATATAGACGAATAATACTTCTTATACACGGTGGTTCACTTTTTAATAATTTTTTTCAGGTGATAGAAAATCGAAAATTAAAGGGACTTTACCCAGAAAATAGATTTTGAAAGTGCCTAATAACGGAGATGGCCCTTCAAAGTTTGAAATAAATGATTTTTCCGTATAACTTTTGACCCTTTCAATCGAATTTGTACAAATTTCAAACTTGAGCTTACTAAATCAAGTCTATCCAACAACAGTAACGCATTTCTTCCAAAGCTTCTAGGAGCGTAAATAAAGTAAGGTTGTCCTCCTCCCCTTTCTAGTTTTCACGCCCACTGGACATTTTAGAATAATATTGTTCATATCTTTTTCCAAACGCTAACTGACTCCTGCAAAATTTTACAGGAAGATATATTTTTATTGAACGTAGAATTAAATTATTTTTTACAATTTTCAACAATATTTGGGAAGTAAAAAAATGTAGGAGAAAAGAAGGAACACTCCCATTATCTGCGCCCCTGAAAAATTTCGATTGAACGTAATATTATTGTTCGATACACGCATTTCATAAAACTTTGATTCGTATTGGAATAAATTCGATTGAGCGGTTCAAAAGTTATACAAAGGAAACTATTATTCATATCCATATTTGAAAGGCTGTATCTCCGTTACCATGCACTTTCGAAATCTGTTTTCGGAAAAAAATTACCTTCACTTTCGATTTTCTATCACCTTCAAAATTTAATGTGATAAAAACTGCACCACCCTGTATAATAAAGTACTTACCCAATAAAAACAGTTTGAATTCTGAATGTGTTTTTGATTAACCCTAAATTTGTGTTATGGGTTTCAATAACACAAACTGAAGCTCTTTATTAAGGGGTCATAATGGGAACTTTACTAGGAACATAATGTTCTATGATTACCCCGAAAACTTGACATTTTCACTTCAATTCATGAATCAAAATTTTTTCAAGCAAGCGAAGTGATGTTTGGTACCTATGGACATTTTTAAACAACAGGTTGTCGGATTGAACTGGAGCGACGACAGAATATTTACGTTACAAATTTGATTGACAAGCTTCGTTTTCGAACGAGCGACGAGTTATACCTAGTGTGCCAAAAAATATTTGTTCAATAGGTTTATTTTAAAAATTGAAAATTCAAATTTGATATGCGACTTCCTTCGTTGGTAGGTAATTTTTATGCAGCCCCCGCCGCCATGAGTGCCAGGAAACGTCGTTAAACTTTCAACTTTTCAACAGGTCAACTAAGACATCTTCAAAACAAGGGGTCTGTATAAAAAAATGTAAGTACTCGAAAATAACTAAGTAATAAATAGGTAGGTACTTAACAATAAGTGAGAATCTTCAATTTGCAAAATTATGTAGGTATCTAAAGCTTTGTGTGACAAAAGACTTCGGAAAGTACATTTAGATACCTAATCAAGAACAGAACACTGAAATATTATTCTGGCAGACTATAGCTAACCAAACAGTAATAAAGCACCTTTTCTTCGGTTCCTCGGTGAGTGGTGTTACCTTGCCAAAATCTTCGCTGATATCCCTGCACGTATCCCGTGATGGCTTTGTGAAACTGAAAGCCCGGCTTCCAGCACAGGGAACCATAGGCGAAGACCCAAAGGGCTTTGGTTTCGCTAGTGGGGACCTCGTCTTCGAGAACAGCTACGCTGCTACCGCTGGCCGCTTCCATGGCTCTTCAATCAGAAGATGATGCAACACTTCCAAGACACAGCGCTAACCCAAGCGAAGACGCGGCTCACACGGACCCGCGACTGCTATGAGATTGGGCTACGAACTACGAACTGCGATACTGCGATGTGAATTTCCGAATGAGTTGAGCGATGGGAACGCACGGGGAACTTCCCGCGTGCGAGGCGCGCCAATTTATTTTTAAATGAACTAAAGAGCTCAATCAATTATTGTTGCACTGCGCTAACTGTACTATTCTATGCCCGGCACCGTACGTGACCGGAGTGCAAATTTTACGTTCAGTGCTGCGTGTAGGTAGGTACCATGTAGGTACGGTACCTTACCTACCTACCTACCTACCTCTACCTACCTACAATACGCGGGTGCTCTGGAGAGTGCGCTAGGTCCACGGTCTCGATTCGATCTTCGACTCACTGTACTGAGGGTGAGGCCTTCAGCTTTTAGCCTTTTAGGCTTCAGTCGCGAAAGTAAACAGCGAAGTCCGGTGGACGGCCTATAACAACATGTGATAACAATAACGCCCAAACTAATAAGAAGGTATATTGAAAAAACGAAACGAAGCAACGGACATCATTCTTTTCTGGTTCCAACCAGATAAAGCTTACAAAATATGGAGATAAAAAAAGTGGCACACTTTCCCGCCAGCCCTGATGTTTCGTTAACTCGCCTTAGATAATTGGAGCAATTACTACAGTCTGGTCTTTTCTTGTGCCCAAATGGACAAACGCGTCACGCATCAAACAATACCTCATCATAGGATAGGTACACTTCAATTCTTAAAAGATGCACCTTACATCACGAATTTATTTTCGAGTTATGCGCAACGTTATTGTCATGTATCACCGTGTTGAAAAGAAACAGCATGGACTACCATGTCTTTTTTCCTACGACCATCGACCACCCATGAAAACATTATTTTCTGTACGGTATAGTAGGCGCGAAACTTGCCAATTGCAAACGCTGTGCGTGAAAGTAAAAATATCGTCACTAGTGCTTTTTGCTTTCGCTGTTCAATGCGAGACATAGTTCCATGGCAAACGATCTTCCATTATACAGCATTTGGGGGGCGTCCCTGGGCCACATACTTTTCTGGGCATGCCACTGATCAGTGATGTGAGTCAGGTATTTACCGGGTAGGTAGGTAAATATAAATCGGGTATTTACCCGGTATTTTCCCGAGCCATATTTACCCACCCTACCCAGTTTGACAGAAAAGTTGACACTGTTGACAGCTCGGTTGACAGTGTTGACGGTTAAAGGTTAAATGATTTCTTTTTCCAAGTTCCAAGGCTTCATAAACGTAACCCCCAAAGCACTTATTATTATTTTGCTGATGCTGTGAGCAAAAATCATCATTTATTTGTTGTTGTTTCTCCAATTGTTGATAACAATTGATGAAAATAGATACCCTATTAGAGACCCGATTTTGGGTAAATACCGGGTATTTACCCTTAAATATAAAAACCCGGGTATTTTACATCACTGCCACTGATGCTTTTTTGCCCTCAGTAGCTGGTCGTTGTTCACAGTTGTAGTGCGGTAAGTAAGGGGAACCACCTTGCAAATTGTGAAAGAAGCACAAAATTTGGTACACTTACTCTTCAAAGTACCCCGAATAATACTGGGGATGGTGCCCAGCCGAATTTTTCTCAGGAGGGCTGTACCAGAGCCTTTAAGTTGTCCCTGGAGCCCTAAGGTCTATCTTCGAAACGGCAAGTGATATCGACATACTTCAAACTTCTTTTTGACCGAAGTTACTCGCAGGTGATGAACACAGATTGTACGAATCGATCTGGACCTCCCGTTTACCCGTTGCCTATCTTTCAGGGGTAAAATTGAGAAATCTGTCAGTGGGGGCTATTTCATTTGAACGTTATGGACTGATACATGCATATACCTTGCGCTTTGTGATACAACCACGAAATTTGGTACACTTACTGTTCGGAGTACCCAGAACAAGACTGGAGATGGAACCCAGTCGAATCTTTCCTCCAAGAGCCGTACCGGTCCCGCCAAATTGTCTTTGAAGCCCTACGGCATATTTCCGACACGGGAAGTGCTATCGACATTTTGAAAAGTTATTCCTGATTGTAAGAACTTCCAGGTGAAGGATATAGGCTATATGAACTCATGTGAACCATCCGTTCACCGGTTGCCTAACTTCCAGGTGCTAAATTGAAAAATAACTTAGTGACCACTATATTTCGGGAGCCAAGAGCTAAAATACGCATACTTATGTCTTGTCTTTTGTGAAACTAGCGGAAACTTTTGTTAATGCACTCTTCATAGTACCCCAAACAAAACTTGAGATAGTGTCTAGTCAAATTTATCTCCTACCTACTTAATTGCTGTACCGGAGCCGTCATTTGTCCCCAAAGTTCACGGCACATCTTTGAAACTGCAAGCGATATCGACATGCTAAGAACATATTCCTGACTGTAGTTACTTCTAAGTAGGTAATTGATAAAGATAGTATATAACCGCATTTTAACCATGGATGAATTTCATTGTTCCGTTCCCCGATGCCTACCTTTCAGGGGAAAAAAATTAAGAAACATTACGTTCTCGATCACATTCTTGGTTACATAATAACTGGCTACTATTAGAAGCAGTAGGTACTTTTTCGGAAGATTTCTTATTTTCATGACTAATGGAAAGTGTCAAGCTTGTCTCTCTCCCCCTTCGCCCTTACCACACGCTTTTTTCTTATTTATTAAGGGCATCGAAGACAGGCACAATGGAAGAAGGCTTCCGATTTCTCTTACTTCGGGTAGGACGTTTGAAGGCATATTTGAAAATATTTGGATAACATTAGTTATCCATAGAGAATGGGTTCTCTATGAAATCTTTGGTCCACATAAATATATTGCCTACCTTCAACGCGATGCGTAGTGTGCCGCGCATCTCGGCGTTCACCTTTTTTCCTAAGCGTTTTTTGCTTGTATGACATGTGACAATTTCACTGTGATCAATATTACGTATCCCTATAATTCATTTAATGTTTTCTTGAAATACAGAGGTGAGTTAAAGCGACTTTTGAAGTGTTTTACTCTATATTATCTTGTGTTCAATCGAGTGTTCAATGGAGACTTCGTCAATTTGATTAATATGCTGCTCATTCTCGTGCTCATTCGTCGTTGCCTTCCTGACAGGCAAAACGAGAAATTTAGGATGAAAGTGGAATGGGCATCTGGATATCATTCTCATTTACATCGCTATTCAGTTCTGCCGAAATCGAAGCCAAAATGAAAATGATGCGAAACTTAGTGATAATTGCTTATAATTATACTCGTAAGCCACTTGCGTAATTATATTTCAAATTTTGGCCCTGGAAGGTAGGCAGTTTCTGAGTGGAAGGTTGTTCATGCAATCTTCATCCATCACCTATAGACACTCAGGAGAAAGTTTTCAGCATGTCGATATCGCTCGCCATTTCAAAGATACCGTAGACTTTCTGATGGCTCTGGTACGGCAGTTGAGTTATAAATAAATTTGACAGTGCACCATCCCTGGCTTTGTTTGAAGTATTTTGGAGAGTGCATGAACCAAAGTTTTTGCTACATCACAAAGGACAAGATATAGGCGTATTTTAGCTCTTAGATCCTGAGATATAGTAGTCACTAAGTTATTTTTTTATTTAGCCCCTAAAAGTTAGGCAACCGGTAAACAGGAAGTCAAGATGAGTTCATATAACCTTTATCTGTCACCTGGAAGTTCTTACAATCAGGAAGAATTTTTCAGAATGTCGATAACACTTTCCGTTCAGGAAATGTGCCGCAGGGCTCCAAAGACAATTTGGCGGGGCCGGTACGGCTCTTGGAGGAAAGATTCGACTAGGTTCCATCTCCAGTCTTGTTCTGGGTACTCCAAACAGTAAGTGTACCAAATTTCGTGGTTGTATCACAAAGCGCAAGGTATATGCACGTATCAGTCCATAACGTTCAAATGAAATAGCCCCCACTGACAGATTTCTCAATTTTACCCCTGAAAGATAGGCAACGGGTAAACGGGAGGTCCAGATCGGTTCGTACGATCTGTGTTTATCACCTGCGAGTAACTTCGGTCAAAAAGAAGTTTGAAGTATGTCGATATCACTTGCCGTTTCGAAGATAGATCTTAGGGCTCCAGGGACAACTTAGAGGCTCTGGTACAGCCCTCCTGAGAAAAATTCGGCTGGGCACCATCCCCAATCTTATTCGGGGTACTTTGAAGAGTAAGTGTACCAAATTTTGTGCTTCTTTCACAATTTGCAAGGTAGGAACATATTTTGACCCTTAGCTCCCGCACTATTGTTGAGAACTTCCAGTATTCATTAATAATAAAAATAAAACAAATCGCGTGAGAATGTTGGCTGAATCCGTGACATTGAAATTAAAATGGGATAAAATAATCTAGTTTCAGTGACTAGGTAAATCTGAACAAAATATCTAAAAATTCCTAGCAACTGTCAGTGTCGAGCTCGAGCAGCGTTGCCGGCTGTTGTGAAATTTCTCAAAATTGGAGGAACTCGAGGAGGAACTTCATCTGGTTTTCGGTAATTTCCTCTGATTTGCATAAAAATGGAAAAGTGGTAAGTTGTATCGGTAAGTGACGTACGCTCTGCCGTACTTTGGCAGAGTAATGTATTCGCAAAAACGTCATTTTGCACTAGAAGCGATTGAAGTTATATTTCTTGCCAAGACTGTATTTCTTCATAGATTCCGTTCAAAACTTGACCGTAGGTGAAGGAGAGTGTAAGGAATAGTTCCATTCCTCTATCCTAAATTTCCAACTCTAAATCCACCTTGGAGAAAAAATACGTCGCTTACAGTATTTTGCAGTTGTTTCGTCAGTGATTTGTGTCCATATGACGCGCATTAACGTCTTTTGCCTCTGTATAAAACTAATATATTGTACATTACCTTGTTTTGGCTTTGCAAATTTTTGCGTGTAGCTTGTTTTGTCTTTGTTTCGTCTGGGAAAAAGTGATATTACAGTGTTTTACCACATCATTATCCCGGCTAATTTTTGTCGTACAGCAATAAGAAAAATACCATTGGATGCAGGGTGAAAACCTTTGTGAAACTAATCCAAAAACTTAAAATCGCAATTTTTGCGAACACATTACTTTACCAAAGTACGTCAGCGCTGACATAGGTAGTTTGATATTTCTATCTCAATGAGCAGACGTCGGACAGGGAAAATAGGTCGGTCGAAGGAAAAATAGTGTACACAACTCGCAAGAAAGTGTCTTTTCTTGCATTCGTGTGATTACAGCACTTGATAGCGCTCGTGCGTAATTTTTCACACTCATGCAAAAAGTATCACTTTTGTTGCTTGTTATGTAATATACTATTACCGACAATCACTATAGTAATGCGCCTTTAAACAAGGCAGTAATGAATGTGTTCCACCTCTAGGAGAGAAAAACCTAGCCTTCTTTGATTATCGTGCCTTTGACGCGTCGCATACATTTACATACAATAATTGACAGGTAAATTTGCGACAGGTTATATTGTCATTTTCTGGTTTTATTCGATGTGCCCTGCGAACAATTTGGAGGGATTATAGTGGAGTTCATGATTTGATTAAACACACAAGGTTTTGGAATGCGATTGCCCCTGGAGCTGTCGTGAGTAGGTGTGCAATTTGCACCTGCCCTTCCAAAGAAATCTCGACATATCCTTCTGCAACGGCGCTGGACTTCCATCCTCCTAACTTTTCAAGTTGCAGGACATCACATCTTCTGTTGGCAAGCAATGTAGCAGCCGAGCGCCGAAAACAGTGCCCTGTGTCTCGTTCCGGTTGCGATAACCCCAAAAATGTGGCATTTTTCAGGGAAAGCCGTGGCCTACAGTCACTGCCTAGATCTGCATTCGTTCTTAGCTGCATGTATTGACGCAAAATAGCGACCGGCCGCTTGCCGCAATTAGGCATTTCCACATGACGTCACGCTCGTCAGTGTTGCCAACCTAGTTGAATTTATAACGTCAAAAAAGTGTTAGGGAACAACCCGCGTTGTTATGATTGTAAAAAAGCACTTTTTTGAGATTTTGGATACAGTAGGAAGCAAGTTTGTGCGTGATAATTGTTCACGAAACTCTGGCGCTTCGATCAATACTGATAGTTGGAGATGTGCTGCCCCAAATAGCTCAATAAACAAGAAAGTTTGGTGGAGTGCTTAAATCATTTTCGTCGAAAAAAAAAGAAATCCGTGGCTTTTTTGGAAAACTAGATTCCTGGAAGAGAAGAGCATCTCAGGAAGTATCTCAAAGTGCCAAGAAATGCGACTCAAAGACATCTGGGAAGGAGAAAATATGCCAGTTTATTATCCTGCCGATAAGGTAAAAAGCTGACTAAATTGTTAGAATACAGAATAAATGTGAGATGATTTTACAAATTATCCATTACTAAGCGCCCTTCTGATTTCAGAAAGTATGGCTGTGGCAAAAACTGTGACCTGTGGCGATCGTGAAATGGGAAAATCCAGCGACCAAGGAATTTCTAAGTTGACCACAATGTTACCTCAAGTCCTGCTTACAAGAAGAAATTTCAGGATTTTTTAAGCAATGTGTCTTGCCGCGATGAAGCCATCAACTGAAAATTCAAAAATATTCAGACTGACTAACTGAGAGCTGCGTACTATTTGGCTTGTCTGTCATTCATCACGGCCAACTCAGATTTTGGGAAAAAAACAAAAAAATTGGCAAATTTTGTGAAAATTTCCGTTTATCTCGAGAAAATGGAGTATAATGGTGGGGGTAACCATAGTAAAAATAAAAGAGGATGAAAAAAGCTATCAGATAACGTTATAAAATTAGGGGCATGCCGTTTGAAATAAAAAAGAAAATTCAAGATTGTCAAGTCAGGTGTACGATTTGGTCAACAGAAGATGAAGATATTCGGAGCCGATCCCATCCGGTTCACATGTGCTTATATCACAGCAAATATTACAAATATAGTGAAGTAGAAAATGGAAACTATTGTCAATTCAAACATATAGGCTTGTGAAAGCAATGGAGAAAGCATGACTAGAGATGTAGAGGGCTCAATGAACGTGAACGTTGGGTTGGAGTTTGGAGTGGTTGAATGTTTTTTTTGAGGAAAAAATGAGGAATTCATGGTTTTCTCGAAACGCTGGGGCTCGTGGAAGTACGAGGCATCACAGAATGTATCCCAAAGCGCCAAGAAATGGAAAGGAGGAAGGAAGGAATACACTTGAAAAAATATACGGAGGTTGTACCGATAACAATTAGGATGGGTAACTAAATTGCTGTAATACAGTTATGATGTTTGCACAAAATTATCTGTTGCTAAGCCTATCTAGTTTCAGGAAGTACCTGTGTCAAGAATTCTGGCCTTCGGCAATCTAAAAATGGGAAAATCTACGGACTGAGGAATTGCTACGTCGACCACAATTTGGAGCCTAGAATCCTCAATAGAACAATAAATATTTGTATTTTTAAGAAATGTGTCTTGACACAATTAAGTTGAAGTTGAAAATTCAATATCGTTAAATCAGGTGTAAAATTTCTGTCAAGGAGGGCTCCGGTGACCGAATACATCTTCGGTGGCCAAACAGCTGTTCGAGTTAAACTTCCATGTTTTGCCTCTGTCCATACTCTACAACCGAAGTGAAGACATTCCTGCACTTTGAAAATATGAAATATAAACAAAAACTATTGTTTGTTTGTTTAATCCAGCAGTAAAAGCTGGGCCTCAAGTATTTGGGTGATTGGGAAGCACAAACCGAAGAGGTACATACCTAGCCCCATACAAGGCATATCACTCAGGTGAGGTTTGGTGGCAAAGTTGTAACGGTCTGAAATTCCGTTTCGATCTAGCCGACCGTCCTTGGCAACGATGTCAGGTGGTGGTTGACCGATTTTGTTTTTCGGGAATAGTTTTGGGTTTTTCTGCAGCGCGAAAGGGGAGATCGTTTTGCTGGCCTGTTGATGCCGATAAATTGCAGACGAGCTCGATAGGTTTCTACCTTAACACCCTTCAAGTGCCTTCACGCTGTAAGCGCCTCAACGTTCCGGAGACATCATCTCTGCGTCATACCTGAGCGTGATTGAACCCCTTGTTCTAGGGTGAGTTCTTGGAAACCATCCTCGTGCCGTTCCATACCTAACCCCATTCCTTTTTCAGGGTTCTTTTCTTCCTGCTTTTACTTTAGTTCGACTTAGTTCGTATTTGTATTTCTACTCGTTTTCCTGGGATTTGGTCTGGTACAGCATCGGTGACGTCGGCTGTCATCTTGCGTCGAACAGTCGAGCTGAAACTTCGGCAAGCTTGTTGAGCGGAGGACTGGAAGGAGGAAGGACGCGCATGGTCTGGGATACATCGTGTTAGCCCGAGAAGAAGAACCTTTGTTCGGTGCAGGTGCCGCATGGTCTTCCTTTCTTCCTGCAAGGTCAGAGCGTTCCAATTTTATCCCAGTTGAAAAGCGATAATTCCAATATCTGAATTCAGTGTACCTGTTTTATTTATTTGTTGTTATTATAAAAAAAATGTCAACGCAGACGTCAGTTGCCTGACCGTCGAGGTAGTTAGATTGGCAGTAATTTGTAGCAACTCGATTCACTGAAAGTGCACAAATCAGGAGCTAGAACAATCCCGTGCGAAAGAAACGTTATCCCGATCCCCGGAACCTATTTCCTATTTCACGTACGTACGTAGGTAGGTAGGGTAAACTAAACGAAAGGATCCATTGCGCAATCCGCTTCATTGCGATAGCACGAAACTGTTTTGTTTCTCAGTGCAACCGACAGTAGGGCTGTTTCGGCCTCATTAGCCGGTCTGCCTATCCTCTCCGGTCAAGACCCTGCTGTATTCAATAAATTGTTAAATATTACTTTGAGCTTACGTATTCTTACTTCTCTAATCTATCGAAAAGAAAGATTCACTTCGAAGTCTGAGACATTATTTTATACTAGTAAGTATTTGGTAGTTTCCAAACCGACACAGACATTAAGCTAACGGAAGAAACTACCTGGCGCCTTATTTATTTTTTTTTTCTACTAATTTTTACTGCACGACCACTCCCCTGAGCTTTAGCCGAGTGCAAGTCTGATGTCCGGTGAGTATGCCCTCTAGTGAGAAAAAGATCGTGGCATAATTGGCACCCTAAAACGTGGGACCAGTCTGTTGACAATTTCTCAAGGAAGGTTAGAGAAGTACCTACGTAAATAAAATAGTTACTCACATTTTTCAAGTTTAAGTAGTTATCAGGTATATCTGGAACGCAAAGGGATTTGAAGAAATCTTTGATTTTATTTTATTTCTATTGTTATCTTCAATTGGTAAGTATGGAGGTTAATCATCTGAGAAAAGATGAACTCAAAAACGAATTGCTGATTCGAGGTGTTCAAGTCGATGAAGCTAGTACGTCTGTTGATGACATGCGGTCGTCATTGCGTTCACTCGTACATTTCGAAAAATCAGGTCAACAGTTGACTCAGATTGAGTATACTGTCGATTTTGAAGAAGAGCTTAATCTGTTGAACGACAAGGTCGCCGAGCATTCTGAAACATTGAAAGAATATGTCGGTACGGTAATTCCAGTTAAAGTATCAAAAAGACTACGCTCAAGACTCAATCATCTGATTAAACGTGTTAATCGGCTTAATGTATCAAAGATGGCGTTAGAACAAATTGAAACTCGTTCAAAACTTTTGCCTCAAGTACTTGTTCTTTTGGATATTTTGGATAAAGGTCCAAAGGTTAAGTTGAATATGAGCGCGTTATTCAATACTAGTGCGGCTAAACCAGAAACTGACGACGACTCGAATGAAAGTACATCTTCAGAATCCGATGTTGAAAATTCATTGCCAGTTGTTAATTCTACTTTTCAAAATATTTCTCTTTCTCGAACGTCTATGTCTGAACCGGTTTATAAATGGAATTTAAAATTAAGCGGAGAATCACGTGATATGTCAATCAATCAATTCCTGGATTTGGTAGATGAAAAAAAGACTTCACGAAGAATTTCTTCGGAAGAATTATTCGATTCTGCGATTGATCTTTTCACAGGTAAAGCCTTAACTTGGTTTAGGTCTAACAAGTCTCGCGTTTCTAACTGGACGGAATTGTCAAGATTATTGAGAAGACATTATCAACCACCCGATTACCAGTCTCGATTGTTGAAAGATATCGTGAATCGTACTCAAGGTGCTACTGAAGGTATCATTGATTATTTAGCGAACATGCAGGCTTTGTTCAAACGTTATGGAACTCTTTCTGAGACAGCACAGTTGAACATCATCATTCCAAATCTTGCTCCATTTTATGCGATGCATTTAGGTACGGTTACTACCTTGGAACAGTTGGAACAAGAGTGTTTAATGTTAGAAATAAAGAAGTTTAGGTCAGAAAACCATCAAGCTCCTGCAAAGAAAAACACCATGGTTGAGCCAAGCTTTGCTTTCGTTGAAACTATTCCGAGACAAGCTACTGTTTCTTCTTTCTCTAAGCCTTCTACGTCAGATCGTCGTGAACATGATTCCACAGAGGTACTCTGTTGGAGATGCTCCAAGAAAGGACATTTCAGGTCTTCTTGTCCCCTCAATAAGAATTTTTCCACGAATATACACTGTTTTGGTTGTGGTAAACCCAATGTTCGAAAGCCAGATTGTGTCGATTGTAACACTAAAAGAAACTCGAAAAACGATTACCGGAGTGTCAATACGACCGTGTTCGACACTCGCAAGCAAAACCAACGGTCAAATTAAACTCAAAACAAGTCATTCTTGATTATATCCTGTCGCATGCAGGAGATGATCAACGTCCATATCTAAAAGTTCAAATTTTTGGTTTTTCAATGTTAGGTTTGTTGGATTCTGGGGCTACAGATACCATAGTAGGTGGAAATGGCTGGCAGATATTCCAAAACCTTGGTATTCGTGTTAATAATCCTGTTGTTGTTGAAGTTAAAGTGGCAAATGGTGAAACGTGTCAAAGTTTAGGGTATGCGTCTGTACCAATTTGTGTCATGAACAAAGAAAAAGTTGTTGATGTTTTGATAGTTCCGGATTTAACTCATTCTCTTGTTCTCGGTATCAATTTTTGGAAAGTCATGGAGGTCATTCCTGACTTACGTAGGGATATGTGGTATTTTGGTAGTGCGCCTAGTGCGTCAGCCTTGTCTAGAGTGATTACTGGTGTGCGAAGTGAAGAAGACTTAAGTCAAACCCAACGTTTTGCTCTAGAACAGCTTTTGGATGATGTGTTTTTGCGTATGAAAGATGGTTTAGGAAGAATCACGGCGGCTGAACATGAAATTGTAGTAGATTCCGCTCCGATAAAACAGAGGTTTTATCCTGTGTCACCACCACGTCAGAAAATTATAGACGAAGAGATTCAGAAGATGTTGGCAGCTAATGTCATTGAACCTTCTCGAAGTGCTTGGTCGGCACCTGTTCTCTTGATTCCCAAGAAAGATGGTTCTATTCGATTTTGTGTAGACTACAGACGTCTGAATGCTGTGACAAAGAAAGATGCTTATCCTTTACCACTCATTTCTAATATTTTAGATCAGCTAAGAGACGCAAAGTACCTGAGTTCGTTGGATATAAGAAGCGCTTATTGGCAAATACCAATGAAAGAGTCGTCCAAAGAACTGACAGCTTTTGTTGTTGCTGGTGGACATTACCAATTCCAAGTAATGCCGTTTGGTCTCACAAACGCTCCTGCTACTTTCCAACGTCTCATTGATAACGTCATTGGTCCTGAAATGCAAGGAAATGTCTTCGTATATTTAGATGACATAATCGTCATTAGCGACAATTTTGAAAAACATCTGAAAATTTTATCAAAGGTCATTGAAAGATTACTTGATGCTGGATTAACGCTCAATCGTGAAAAGTGTCAGTTCTGTCGTCCAGAACTGAAATATTTGGGTTATGTTGTTGATAAGTTTGGATTACATGTGGATCCAGGTAAGGTAGAAGCCATTTCGAATGTTCCGGTACCCCGCACAGCAAAACAAGTACGCAGTTTCTTAGGTATGGCATCGTGGTACCGTCGGTTCGTGAAGAATTTCGCTTCTATTTCTGTACCACTTACAGCACTCACTCGCAAAAATGAAAAATTCGCGTGGAGTTCTGAATGTGATGAATCCTTTCAGTCGATCAAGAAATGTCTCATGACTGCACCTGTTCTCCAATGTCCAGATTTTACTCGTCCGTTTACCTTACAGTGTGATGCTAGTGCGTATGGGCTAGGTTCCGTTTTAACTCAAGAATTCGACGACGGTGAAAAAGTCATTTGTTATTTATCTCGATCGTTGACAGCACAAGAGAGAAAGTTTTCAACTACTGAGCGTGAATGCTTATGTGTGATATGGTCTATAGGAAAACTTCGGCCGTATCTTGAAGGTTCTCGCTTTACCGTAATTACGGATCATTTTTCTTTGTTATGGTTGAACCGGTTGAAAGATCCAACGGGACGACTTTCCAGATGGGCGTTACGTCTGCAAGCCTTTGACTTCACCATTGTTCATCGAAAGGGTAAAGATCATATTGTACCTGATTTTCTTTCTCGATCTGTTCCAGTGTCGGTTAGTGCATTGACAAAAACTATGTCAGAAGCAAGTTCTTTTGCTGATACCTGTGATGCTTGGTACAAGAGCATGATACAGAAAATCACGGTTGATCCGATTCGTTATTCAAAGTGGCGCGTAGACAACGGATCTGTTTACAAATATGTCGAAAAGCGCATTCCTGAATTTACCGATGGAGATTGTTGGAAAGTTGTAGTTCCGAAAGAATACCGCGTGATACTGTTGAGACGATACCATGACGAAGTCCGAGCGGGACACTTAGGAGTGTACAAAACCTATGGAAGATTGACGGAAAAGTATTTTTGGCCAAAGATGAAGGGAAGTGTGATTAAGTATGTTCGTGGTTGCAAGGTCTGTGGTAGTCAGAAGCCTGAGCAGAAGTTGCCTGCAGGATTAATGGGTTCGAAGCCTGTTGTGACACATCCATGGCAAATGATAAGTCTCGACTTTGTCGGCCCTTTACCTCGTTCCTCCACTGGACATACTCATATTCTCTGCGTGTCGGATTACTTTAGTAAATATGTACTTCTGTTTGCTGTTCGATCAGCCACGGCTAAAGCGTTGGCAAAAATCGTTGAGGAAAACATTTTTCTTATCTATGGTGTACCACAGTATTTAATTTGTGATAATGGTGTCCAAATGAACTCCAAGATGTTTAAAAAACTGTGCGAACGTTACAAAGTAAAAATTTATTTCACTCCCTTATATTATCCTCGTGCTGATCCCGCCGAACGCGTGAATCGCGTCGTGAAAACTATGTTGTCTTCCTATGTCGGTGAAAACCAACGTAGTTGGGCTGACCATCTTGCTGGTATTGCTTGCGCGATACGGACTGCCAAACACGAAACCATAGGACACAGCCCTTATTTCGTAAACTTTGGAAGGGAGTATGTTCATCTCGGTGACGAGCATGTTCCACACGTTTTCTCCGGTGAAATTCCAGAAGTTTATGACGTGGAAAAGAGGCGTACCGGGTTTGTCAAGATGTTCAAAGATGTGTGCACCAAGTTGCAGCAAGCTTTTGAACGGAATAAACGACAATATAATTTGCGAAGAAGACCCGTGCAGTACCAAAAGAACGATTTGGTTTGGCGAAAAAATAAATCCCTCTCTGATGCTACGAAATTTTATTGCGCGAAGCTAGGTCCAACATTCGTAGGACCATATAAAATTCGTAAAAAACTTGGTTCGTGGACTTACGAATTGGAAAATGAAGTTGGCGACCAAGCAGGGATTTGGCACGTTCAAGATTTAAAACCTTTTCAAGCTACCGATAACTTTGATGAAAATAACGACCGTGCAACCGTTGCGAGTTAGTTACGTTGCCGTTGTGTCGTAATTTTTTTTTGTTTAGTTCGGAATCTTTTCCTAAGAAGGAAGTCTTCCTCATGGAAGTTAGGGTGGGGTGTAACGGTTTGAAATTCCGTTTCGATCTAGCCGACCGTCCTTGGCAACGATGTCAGGTGGTGGTTGACCGATTTTGTTTTTCGGGAATAGTTTTGGGTTTTTCTGCAGCGCGAAAGGGGAGATTGTTTTGCTGGCCTGTTGATGCCGATAAATTGCAGACGAGCTCGATAGGTTTCTACTAGGGTTGCCAGACGTCCTGGATTTCGCAGGACGTCCTGGATTCAGCCTTAGAATTTTGCGTACTTCCTAAGTCCTCCGCAGGACGCTAAATGTCCTGTATTTTTGAAACAAAGCTCTCCTGTATTTTTAATATACAGTTTCGAATTATTTGTGAGTATCCTCTACATTTTTTCCCGGAGCTGCTACATCGTCTATCTTTTCAAAAATCATAAAATTTGTTCTTTCGATTTATGGCTCAAATACCGATTCCGAAAGACTGTTCTCGCTCTGTACTGCCTCTTGGACAGATGCTCGGAATAGACTTTTACTTGACCATATGAAATCGGAGCTACAAATAAGAACTAATTTCAATATGTCGTGCAAAGAATTGTATCACTTCGCATTAAAAAATAAAAAAGTTCTGAGGCGGTAAAGTCCGAACAAAAATACGTTTCTAAAAAAAAAAGATGTTTGAGTTTTTTTTTTGTTTCTGAATTTTTGCGAATTTCTCAGTCCTTTTCATTCATTTGAGTTCATTTTGATTGAAGATTCATCACATTGAAACTTATTATGATCATTAGTTTTAAAAGTCCTGTTTTTCGACGTCTGTCCTGGTTTTTTGAAGCTTATGTCCTGGAAATCCAATTTTTGCATCTGGCAACCCTAGTTTCTACCTTAACACCCTTCAAGTGCCTTCACGCTGTAAGCGCCTCAACGTTCCGGAGACATCATCTCTGCGTCATATCTGAGCGTGATTGAACCCCTTGTTCTAGGGTGAGTTCTTGGAAACCATCCTCGTGCCGTTCCATACCTAACCCCATTCCTTTTTCAGGGTTCTTTTCTTCCTGCTTTTACTTTAGTTCGACTTAGTTCGTATTTGTATTTCTACTCGTTTTCCTGGGATTTGGTCTGGTACAGCATCGGTGACGTCGGCTGTCATCTTGCGTCGAACAGTCGAGCTGAAACTTCGGCAAGCTTGTTGAGCGGAGGACTGGAAGGAGGAAGGACGCGCATGGTCTGGGATACATTGTGTTAGCCCGAGAAGAAGAACCTTTGTTCGGTGCAGGTGCCGCATGGTCTTCCTTTCTTCCTGCAAGGTCAGAGCGTTCCAATTTTATCCCAGTTGAAAAGCGATAATTCCAATATCTGAATTCAGTGTACCTGTTTTATTTATTTGTTGTTATTATAAAAAAAATGTCAACGCAGACGTCAGTTGCCTGACCGTCGAGGTAGTTAGATTGGCAGTAATTTGTAGCAACTCGATTCACTGAAAGTGCACAAATCAGGAGCTAGAACAATCCCGTGCGAAAGAAACGTTATCCCGATCCCCGGAACCTATTTCCTATTTCACGTACGTACGTAGGTAGGTAGGGTAAACTAAACGAAAGGATCCATTGCGCAATCCGCTTCATTGCGATAGCACGAAACTGTTTTGTTTCTCAGTGCAACCGACAGTAGGGCTGTTTCGGCCTCATTAGCCGGTCTGCCTATCCTCTCCGGTCAAGACCCTGCTGTATTCAATAAATTGTTAGATATTACTTTGAGCTTACGTATTCTTACTTCTCTAATCTATCCAAAAGAAAGATTCACTTCGAAGTCTGAGACATTATTTTATACTAGTAAGTATTTGGTAGTTTCCAAACCGACACAGACATTAAGCTAACGGAAGAAACTACCTGGCGCCTTATTTATTTTTTTTTTCTACTAATTTTTACTGCACGACCACTCCCCTGAGCTTTAGCCGAGTGCAAGTCTGATGTCCGGTGAGTATGCCCTCTAGTGAGAAAAAGATCGTGGCAAAGTTCATGCCTAATTTTGTCGGAAAATATGAATTTTTACCACTACCCTGTGCAGTTAACCTAACATGTTTGGCTTGCTTTTTCACTTTTCCACGAGAACTTATTTTGCAGGCGCATTAAGGACATTGCTTTGAACTTGATACAAAAGTTTCAAACTCAAACTCAAAAAGGTAGCCGAGGAAAAAAATGCAGAAACTGGAACTCCATAAGCGCCCTGTAGTTCGGTTGTTCCCGAACATTATTTGGTTCAAATTTGGCGGGCAATTCTGAACAGTTGGCAACACTGCTGTGACGTCAATGGAAATGCCTAATTCAGGAGAAGTCTCGGGAGAAGTCAAAGACGTGAAATCAGAAAAATCTTCAACATTTTGAAAATTTGCACTGATTGCAATTATTTTTATATTTTGATACGAACTGTCAATGTCTTGAGTCACAGCCACCCAAGTAATTTATTGCTGTTTACAAGATTAAATCGTTTGTTGAACAAGTATTTATTAATTGTTAACTAATAGTACCTAGTTATAGTTATTATGCAATAATGATTGTCGGCAAAAAACACATCAAAAGAATCTAGGGGACAAGCAAATTCAGACAATTTCTAAAATCATCATAACTTTGGATTGCCGTCAGCGATTTCATACAGGGCCCAACGAAAAAAGAACAGACAGGTTTTCGGGCATTTCACATAATTTTTTCGAAAAAAGCTCAGACAGGTCGATTTTTATATCGAGTGGGACATCTGAAACAAACATTGGCAAATTTCTATCTCCAGTCCCCTCACCCTTATCCACCTCAACTTTAGAATTTCAAGTGACACCATCTACTTTGCGATACATCAAATCAAAGAGAATTAAATTCTTTTTGTGAAAAAAATATTTTCAAAATTTTCAACTCCACCCCCCATCTTCCTAAATTTCTCTGACTGTCCCATTTTATATCCTCGACCCCTCAATTCTCTTTAATTTAATCCAGCGTCATCCTAAATAGCATCTAAGGAGAAAGTTTTCAGTGGGGAAAAGTGTTACCTAAGTTCACCCCTTTCCTCTCCCCCACCCCAATTTCAAAACTCAACAGACACCACCTACTTTGTGATACATCGAATAAAAGAAAATTGATATCTCTTTCTGAAAACAATTTTTTTGAAATTTTCAACCCCTCTCCTGATAAATTGAACATTCGGAGTATTTTAGGGGGAAAGGGGGCTTTTTGAAAATTCTGAAAATATTTTATTCAGGAAGAGAATTCAATTCCCTTCGATTTGATGTATCACAAAGTGAGTAGTGTTATTTTAGATTTTGAAGTTGAGGTGAGGGAGTGAAGGGGTGATTGGGTGGCACTTTTTACACAGAAAATTTTCTCTCTCGATGCTGTGCAGGATGACGTAGACTGTACTGAAGATAATTGAGAGATCAAAAATATTACATTGGAAACTCTGACAATTTTAGGAAGAAGGGGGTTGGGGTTGAAAATTATAGAAATACTTTTTCAGAAAGAGAATTTAATTTTCTTCAATTTGATATATCGCAAAGTGGGTGGTGTTATTTGAAACTTCGAAGTTGGAGCGGGTGGGGGTGAGGGGGCTGAAGATAGAAATCCGCCAATATATGTTTCAGATGTCCCCCTCAATATGAAAATCGACCTGTTCGAGCTTTTTTCAAAAAAATAATAATAATAATAATAATAATAATAATAATAATAATAATTTATTGAATCATCTACAGGAAATATCCTATTTACAAGATGATGAACAAAAAATAGTGAACAACATAATTGTGTATAAAACAATGAAACAATACAAAACTGGAAGACTTCACAATTAAAAAAAACAAAGATCTATGGGCTATCGATACAGACAGTTGAAAATTTCTCGGATAGATAGTATAGTCGCGTTGAAAATGTCACATCCTTCCTCGATGTCGGAGTAGCTGCGTATCATCTTATAGAGAGGGGAGGACATCAGCACATTCGTTCTCGCGTGTGGCAGGTGGAACAGTTGATGACAGCGAGACCCCTGCCTAGGAACACGCAGGATCAAGCTGGACAGTATCTCTGGACAGTCGATGATGGAATTGACTACCTTGAACAGAAATATAACAGAGTGCATATCACGCCTGTCGCGCAAGGACTGCATGCCGAACTGCTGCAAAAGGTGATGCTGCGGAGTGCCCTGTCGAGGATAGGAACCTGTCAACATAAATGCAGAGGTCTTAAGAAATCGTCTTTGAACTTTTTCGAGAGATGCGATGTGAACATCATACTTTGGAGACCACACAACCGAGGCATACTCAAGGCGCGATCGTACAAACGATGTGTAGAGCGTCCTGAAAGTCATAATATTAGTCATGTACCTACATCCACGCAATACAAATCCCAGAGTCTTCAGCGCATCAGGAATAACGGACTCGACGTGAGGAACAAATGTTAGTTTAGAGTCAAATAAGACACCCAGATCCTTCACGGTGTTTGGCCGACTTAAAATTTTGCCACTGATGGAATAATCAAACAACACTGGAGATATTATCCTATGGTGTATGGCTAAAAAATGAGGTGAAATGCCCGAAAACCCCTCTGTTCTGTTTTCGTTGGGCCACCCTGTATTATAAATCGTAATAGCCTGTAGTTTTAAATTCACTCTGCTGCTATCAGCGTTGTGTGCTCTCTGTCTCCGTGTTTTTTTTTTCAGTCCTGCCTAGATAGATGTCGTTTGTTTGTAGGTTTTGTTTTTACCATCGAGGAAACAAAAGTAATTGGCAATGAAATGATATACGACTCGATATACGAGTATATATTTCAAACTATACGAGCCGAATGCGAAGCAGGAGACTTCGAGGCATGGGAGAAAGATTTTGAATTTTAATCCAAGATGAACCAGACTGTATAGGGTCCATCCAAGCGTAATCATCCCATAGCAGTCTCACCGTTCAAGATAGAGAAAAAGATGTAGGATAAAAGCTATATGGTTTGATGAGACCTATAACCTAAAATTATTTCCAGCTATACAGGTGTCCCATTTTGACGGGATTAACGGAACGTAATTTTTTTTATGGAACACCTATATTTTTTGGCATTTTTCTGTTCAGCTTCTCCAACTGTCTTATGCCTGTATTTTCGTTTTTCAATTGTGTGGCAGTGCTACCAACTAAAAATAGAAAACTGGAAAAAATCGCTTTTTTACAGTTTTCTTAAAAAAATCGTAGCGGCCTTGCTTTTCGAAACTAAGAAATGAAACTTGACATGGTGATACTCAAGTCAAAAACCAAAATCTCAATGTCAGAAACCAAAATCTCAATGTCAAAAAAATTGCGATTTTTTGTTACAGGGCGTTCACAAAAAAATCAAACTTTATAATTTTCAAAGTATCATAACTATTTTTTTTTTCAAATGGCATGCCCCTAATTTTATAACGTTATCTGATAGCTTCTTTCATCCTTTTATTTTTACTAGAGGCACCCCACCCTAAACTTTTTTTTGAGATAATTGGAAATTTTCACAAAATTTTGCTATTTTTATTTGTTTTTTTTTCAAAAACTGACTTGGCCGTTATGAATGACAGACAAGCCAAATGGTACGCAGCTGTCAGTTAGTCAGTCTGAATATTGTCGAACAAAAAAAAAATGGCTTCAGCGCAAAAAGACAACAAAGTGGAATCCTGGATATCTGGATTATTACCAGATTAACATATCAACCATTGCCTCTCGCGTAAAGTGATTTTGCTCAGTTCAAAAATATTCAGACTGACTAACTGAGAGCTGCGTACTATTTGGCTTGTTGAATTTTGTGAAAATTTCCGTTTATCTCGAGAAAATGGAGTATAATGGTGGGGGTAACCATAGTAAAAATAAAAGAGGATGAAAAAAGCTATCAGATAACGTTATAAAATTAGGGGCATGCCGTTTGAAATAAAAAAGTTATGATACTTTGAAAATTAAAGTTTGATTTTTTTTTGTGAACACTCTGTATCAAAACATCGCATATTTTGACATTGAGATTTTAGTTTTTGACTTGACTATAACCATGTCGGGTTTCATCCCTTAGTTTCGAAAAGCAAGGCCGCTACGATTTTTTCAAGAAAACTGTGAAAATGCGATTTTTTCCAGTTCTCTATTTTTAGTTGGTAGCACACACAATGGAAAAACAAAAATACAGGAATAAGACAAGTGAAAAAGCTGAATAGAAAAATACAAAAAAAAGGGTGTTCCATATAAAAAAAATGACGTTCCGTTAGTCCCGTCAAAATGGGACACCTGTATAGCTGAAAATAATTTCAAGTTATAGGTCTCATCAAACCATATAACTTCTTTCCTACATCTTTTTCTCTATCTTGAACGGTAAGACCGCTATGGGATAATTACGCTAGGATGGATCACCCTGTATAACATTTTTTCATTTATGTCAAAATGGGACACCAGTATAGCTGGAGATAATTTTAGGTTATAGGTCTCATCAAACCCTATATAGTGGGGGGGTTAGCGGAATGGTCTGTGGATTTTGTGATCAAAGCATGAAATTTGGCATACTTGTTCAGAAGACTCTCCTTCGCAATTCCAGATGTGGCGCCACGCGAGATTTTGCGCCAGAGACACTGTATTGCGGTTAATATACCTGCTAGGGGTAAATTCTGCAAAAATGGTTCCTGGCCGGTCTCTGGTACCGCAGTCGGTATTTTTTAGTTCTGTTTAGTTGAAATTACATGTAGAAATAAGTGAAGAGTACATTTCCACAGGCAAAGTTCCAAGTGCTGCCTTTATACGGTGTTTTATAACATTTCAAGGCCAACTTTGTTTTAGTACAGGGAACATGGTAAAAAAATTGCCAGAACCTCGGCAAAGATATGAACGTCCTGAAAATTTAATATTTTGTCCAGAATTATGTGCCCTACTACATATCTAAAACATTTTTTCGGTTGTTTTGCTTCAGATCGGTAGCAGCGTCTTTTTAGTGTCTGATAAGCGGTGTGCGGTGTGAGCAAAAATAGTGAATAAACTTTCGGTCAAATGACCGGTGACAGTGGGGGGGACCCCCCTGATGATTCACGGACTAATAGTGCGATGGAGGATGAAGAAATTCGCAATGAAAATGTGGGAAATTCGCAAGGAACCAGGACAGGGCAGCAAATAAGTCAAGGGCAAGAAGTTCCAGAGCAACAAAAAAGCAACGTTGATAAGGTAGCAAATAATCGATTTAATGCAAACGATCAGGGCCCGTTTTATATTTTTGTGGAACACAAATCGCTCAACGTGGGTAATCTCCATCCCATGCGGTTGGGAAGAATTCTAGAGAGTCTTAAAGAGTTTGAAAAGAGCATCACAGAAATAACTGCAGTAGGTCGGAATCGAGTTAAATTGATAGTCAGCAGTCCCTTGGAGGCTAATAAAATTGTCGAAAACAAAATTTTCTCGCTCAATGGTTTGATTGCTTATGTCCCAACGCATTGTGTTGAAAAAAAAGGTGTTGTTCGCATGGTGGATACTTCTTTTTCAGATGAAGAAATTCTACATATGATCAAATCACCGGTTAAGGTGAAATCGATGCAGAGAGTTACAAGGTGGGTAGACAGCAACAATAAAAATGCAGGCAGAGTGCCGACCCAAACGGTTTTTATAACTTTTGGTTCCGTTAAAATTCCTAAACATATTTTTATTGGAAAAGTACGATACGAGGTAAGTCCTTATATTGCCCCCGTCATGCAATGTTATAACTGTTTGCTGTACGGTCATTCCTCGAGGTTGTGTAGAGCCAAATCTGCAAAATGTTATAATTGTGGTGAAGTACATGAAGGCGAATGCACGGGAGAAAAATATTGCATACACTGCAAAACAAATGAACATACTTCCACGTCCTATCGGTGCAATATGTATAAAAAGCAACAGCAAATTAAAAAAATCATGGCCGAGTGTGATGTGTCATTCAAGGAAGCGGAGAAAATTGAGGAAAATCCCAGCTTTGCTAGTGTGTTGAAAAACAACAGGTACGCCGCTTTATCTGAGCCATCGATTGAACATTTTCCTCCTTTGAGACCATCAATAGTTGAAAGCAGACGGCCTAGCCATAGTAATACAAAAACCTCTTCTTCAACCGCCAAAAAACGGAAAGCGTTACATTCTCCTCAATATGACTCGGAACCTCGCGAATTTCCGGTGAGAAATAAAAAGCCCGGTAAGCCGATAACTGATAATCCCATTTACATTGAAAATACAAAAAACCTAAATTCAATTAGAAATAGCATTATAAACGGTGTGATTACCCTGATAAAGGGGATCTTGGAGCAAACGGGTGTTGCAGGTGATTTTGAAGGATTAAAAGTTAATGTGACGAATCATATAAGCAGTTTGTTCAACAACCTTGAAGACGGTGACTCTGATGAGTCATCATTATTCTAACATGTCATCAAATCATTTTTTGAGAGTTTTGCAGTGGAACGCACGTTCCGTTGTAGACAAAAAAGAACAATTAATAGCGTTGCTAGACGAAATTGAAGTTCATGTAATCTTGCTAAGTGAAACATGGCTGAATTCAAATAAAAATTTTCACATAAGAAATTATTCGATTATCCGCAAGGACAGAAATGTCGGAAGGGGTGGTGGAGTTGCAATTTTAGTCAGCGACAGGTTTTCCTGGAAAGTAATCCCCTTAATGCAAAATTTCAATCCAAGTCTTGAAGTTGTAGCGGTCAGGTTATCACACCCAAATTTGACTTTTGTCTCAATGTATCGTCCACCGGATGTCAATGTTAGTGACCAAGATTGGGAAAATTTGTTTTCTCAATTCAATCAAAACCAGGTAATAATAGGGGGTGATTTTAATTGTCACAATGTTTTGTGGGGATCAGCTAGGGACAATCGGGAAGGTAGTAAATTGGCGGAAGCAATTGGTGATACTGATCTCATAGTTATTAATGATGGTACTACAACAAAAATCGGTACACCTACACAACCCTCATCAGCCATAGATATCACCTTTGTCTCCAGGTCACTGATCACAAAAACAAACTGGGAAGTTCATTTCGATCCTCTAGGTTCAGATCATTATCCTATTATAACAACTTTGAATCAATCGTTTGAGATAGAAAAACCCCTTCCCTACCAAAAATGGGTTGAGAGTACTGCTGACTGGAAGGTGTTTGAAAACTCCCTTATCGAATTTTTTGCGAATGAGAATAATAGGTCAGAAAATAAATTTTCCTTGTTTTTGCGGGCGGTCGAATTTGCAGCGGATCGGTCTATGAGCAAGAAAAAGCCGGTATCAGCAAATAAAAAAAGTAAGAGTCCTGTATGGTTCGATGTTGAGTGTAGGAACATAATAAAAAAACGAAAGGAAGCCTTGCAAAAATACAACAGGAATACCAACCTTGAAAATTTTCTTGCTTACAAAAACATTGATGCGCAAGCAAAACGTTTATTTAAGTCAAAAAAGAGAAATTCTTGGAGGGACTTCGTTGGTGGGCTCAACAGAGAGACGCCATTAGGTCAAATTTGGAAAATGATAAAAAGTGTGGGTAATTCTGGATTTAAAGCTGGTACTCAAGTGTTGGATAATGATATTATTGAAAAAATCATGGATAAATTAGCTCCACCCCAAGTAAGAAATAGGTGTATGGATCTACCTCTATCCGGGAACAATAGTGTATTAGATAAGCCTTTCACTCTTCGTGAAATTGAAACGGTTTTCCAGCAAACAAAGAAAAATACTACTCCTGGAATCGACAAAATCACCTACACCATGATTTCTAATTTGACTCTGCAAGCCAAAACTTTGCTCCTGGAAGTCTTGAACGGTTGGTGGGAAACAGGTATTGTGGTGGATCAGTTGAAAACCATTGTAATTACGCTTATTAAAAAACCCCTTAAACCAAACGACGATCCATCTTCGTATAGACCTATCTCGCTCATGTCGTGTTTAACTAAAATTTTTGAAGGGATGATAAAGATCAGAGTGGAATGGTTTTGCGAGTCGAATGCTTTGTTACCTGAAGGGCAGTATGGTTTCAGAAGAGGGAAAGGTACACAGGAAGCATTGGAAAGGCTGGTGACTGATATACAGGTAGCTTTTTCAAGAAATGTTTATGTGGCGTGTTTATTTGTGGACATTAAAGGGGCATATGATGCAGTTAACCTGGACATTCTAAGAGGAAAGTTGGCCGAACATGGATTCTCAAATAAGGTGGTAAATAATATCTACAACTTGTATATGGATAGAATTATATATGTAAGGGACCATCTTAACCAATTACACGGGCCTAGAAGTCTCAGCCAAGGTCTACCACAAGGTTCGAAGTTCAGTCCTTCCCTTTTTAACTTGTACACTGCAGACGCACATCGGTTAGGCGTTGGTGGGACAAAATGTATCCAATTCGCTGATGACTTTTGTTTTTACTCCATAAATGAAACTTTCGAGGGTTGCGTTGGTAAGGTAAAAAGTGTAATGGACGTCTTGGGTCCTTGGCTGGACTCCAATAATTTTGAACTTAGCCAGGATAAGTCGGCGGTGATGTTTTTTAGCCGGCATCGTACTGATTTCTACGATCGATTGGAGAACCAAAGATTCAGCTTGAGTGTCGTGGAAAACTATAAGTACTTAGGAATGGTTCTTGACAAAAAGTTGCTTTGGACTAGCCACATTGAAAGTCTCAAGGGGAAATGCGAGAAGGGCTTGAATGTATTAAGAGCGGTGTCTGGTCAAGATTGGGGTGCAGACCCAAGAACTTCTATTTTATTTTATAGGGCCTATATCCGATCGATTTTGGATTATGGGAGTATATTTTATGGATCAGCATGCAAGTCTAACCTACTGAAAGTTGAAAGGATACAAAATAGAGCGCTTAGAATCTGCTTGGGCGTAATAAGATCGTCTCCGTGTGAAATTCTCAGGGCTGAGGCCCAAGAACCTCCTTTATGTTTAAGAAGGAAATACCTAGCGGGAAAATATCTTGTCAAAGTGAAGTCTTTGGATAGAACAGGTTACAGAACAGCATATAATCTCTCTATTGAAGTGTTGACTAACAAGTTTTGGGAAAGGAAGAATGGCCCTTTAATAGCTGAGGTTTTGACGGAAATTAAAGATATACTCGATAAAGTCCAAACTCAGGATAAGTTACCTATTTTTTACATCGAGTTTGATTGCCTCATGGTCAAACCAAAAGTTTTTATACCCGAATACACCGAGTACCACACTAATAACAGAAACATCCTGAATCATTGTTTAAAACACCTAGATGCAGAAATATGTATCTACACAGACGGATCTAAGACAGAACAAGGTGCTGGCAGTGCCTTCTGGGTTCAGGCTGAGAACGAACAATCTCAGTTTAAACTGGGAAAACTCAACACGATTTTTACAGCGGAAATTTTTGCGGTAGTTAGAGCTCTAGAATGGATTCTGATGAGGACGGATAAGAGAAGCTATGTAATTGTTTCTGACTCTCAGGCTGTGCTAAAAACCTTGAGAAACTTTGGTATGAATTTCTGCAGAGATCGATTGATTTGTAAAATGATTGAACTGGTTAGGAAGATTGAGTTATCGGGTAAACGAATAGGTTTTGTTTGGGTCAAGGGTCATATGGGCATGCAAGGCAATGAAAAGGTCGACTCTCTCGCCAAAGAAGCAGTGGAGGCTGGTGTAGAGCAAAAAATGATAACGTGGCGGGATGCAGTCTGTCAGGTCGGTTTGAGACTTCGTGTTGGTTGGAAGGAAAAATGGACGGAATTTGTGAGTACTTCTCAGAACCATTACGTCAAGCTTCACCCTACATTGCCTTCATCAAATTTCCTTTTAGAAACCGGACGAACAAACATTTCTAAATCTTTTGTATCGTTATGCACGAAGCTCAGAATGGGACATGGAGTGTTTCCAGCACACTTGTTCAAAATTGGCATAATAGATAGCCCTAGCTGCTCCTGTAATCGGGCACAAATTGCAGACCTTAATCATTTGTTGTTTTCGTGTCCCTTGTACGATAACAGCAGAGAAAAGTTTTTCGCCGAATTGATCAGACAGAAAGTTCCTCTACCTCTAGACTTGACTACCTTGATGAGTTTCTTTGATGAAAGGGTGTATTTGACAATTTTTCTTTTTGTGAAAGAGTCCCAGATTATGATCTAACTCCAGCGCGAGACAAGTACCATAAAAATGTTTCTGTAGAGTTTATTCCTTTTCTTCTAGATTGCGCCTTTATTTATTGAAACTTTTCACTCTCGATTGGGTTAAAAAAAGGATATTTTAAAAATTTGTCGTGGCTAATGGACCATGTTGTCCAAAGCCAAGGAAAAGTGTCTTGCCCGAAGCGGGTTCATCACTTTCTCCACACACACACACACACATATCTAAAATTGCCAAAAATCGCACCCCGAAGCTTCGAGTTATTGGAGGGGGGGGGGGGGTAAAAAATTGCAGTTCAAAATGAAAGGTATAGAACCCTATGGAACCCGTCAACCCAATTGATGCAAATACGTCGTAGTTCGTCGCATCACAACCAGTTGATTCAATTTTGGCACAAAAAATGTCGATCATTGTTGAAGGAGGGTCGTGGGGAAGGGCGAAACTCGGCTGGGTGGCTCTTCTTCTTCCTGGGTCATGAAGAATCGATCACGACAAGACTGGTATCTTTTCCGACTAAATTCAATGTCCTGAATTTGAATCCGATGTGTAAATTTGGATTAAAACAAGTTCGAACAAGTTAGCTTGAGAAAACCTGTTTTTTCTTTGACAATTTTCACAAAACTTTTTTTCACTGTTAGAGGTATTCATCTCTGAAAATATCTCAGAGGCCATTAGACTAAACTGTATTTTTCACGAAAATCATCCATTCGATCTGTAATTTTGTTTTTCGAGGTAGGAAAAATTGATTTGAACTTTAGTCGGCACTGCCCGGCGTCTACTAATGACCAGAACACTACAGCATGCACCTTTAAGTAATAACTCAATACCCTGCATTGCGATTTATGACAATTTTGTTTATGTTATAGGGAATTCAGTTCTGCACAGATCCTCGAACTTTCAAAGATGAGTTATAAGAACAATTTTTGCAGAATTTACCCCTAGCAGGTATATTAACCGCAATACAGTGCGGTTATGCGAAATCTCGAAACCTCTGGTGCGAAATCTTGCGTGGCGCCACCTCTGGAATTGCAAAGGAGGGTCATTTGAACACGTATGCCAAATTTCATGCTTTGATCACAAAATGCACAGATCATTCCATTTTTGGCCATTAACCCCGCCACTAATAACTTTTCTCCTATATCTTTTTCTCTATCTTGAACTGTAAGACCGTTATGGGATGATTACGTTAGGATGGACCACCTTGTACAGTCTGGTTCATCTTGGATTAAAGTTCAAAATCTTTCTTCCATTCCTCGAAGTCTCCTGCTTCGCATTCGGCTCGTATATAGTTTGAAATATAACTTGTATATCATTTCATTGCCAATTACTTTTGTTTCCTCGGTGGTAAAAGGAAAACCTACAACCAAACGACATCTAGGCAGGACTGAAAAAAAACACAGAGACAGAGAGCACACAGCGCTGATAGCAGCATAGTGAATTTAAAACTACAGGCTATCACAAATTTTCAGCTCTTCTCAGCTTGTAACAAACAATTTTTGCGGGAATGTGCTCTTTACCCTGTCTCTTGAGAAAACATGAAGTTTGAATGAGAGAGTTTGGGAAAAATCAGGATTTTATTCGACACAGTCTGCTGGGTATCTGCGCAAATTTTCAGCCTTCCTCGGCGCCAACTGCGATCTGTACCGCGATAAGAGATTTTTTACCCCTCTCTCTAAAAAGACATGACACGTACAGTACAATAAAAAGTTTCGAAACTTTCACATATTGTTCGGCACGCTTTATCAAGTGTGTATGCTAAATTTCAACTTTCTCCGAGTCAAACTGAATGTTTCCAGCAAGAATGTGCATCAGATCTTTACCCTCAAAAAAAACCATGACGCGCACATGGGAAAGTTAAGGAATTTCAGTGGGATGTTCAGGACATCTTAGAAAGCCTGTATGCAAAAATCCAGCTCCTTTCCAGTTTTATTGAGGTTTAAAACCTAAAATTCCTGGGCTATGTCTACTACAACACTCTACCTGTTTGATTTGGCGCGCAAACTTGCGATACGTAAGAAACTGCATGGTGCCGGCTCGCGCAGCCTGGCGCACAGCGCGTCCCCAATGAGGATTTGGTAAGGCGGGAGAACTCGGGCGGATGCTTAAGGAAAAAATATCTGCGGGGGGCTACGGCTGATGGCACCTGCAAAGTTTTTGAGCGAAACTATCAGCGGCCATCAGCCGTATCATCCCAGCGCTCCAGCTTGTCACTTTATACATTTTTGCTCCAAAAAGTCATTCTATTGACAATGAAAAGTTAACGGGATAGTCATATGTAAATTCTGGTTGTTATTCAATTATTAATAAATCACAGATGTGGAAAGATTCTCTTTGGAAAAGTATGGAAGATGCCGGACGTGAATAGCTGCGACTTGCAACAAAACGGGATGATGTAGATGAGAATGGAGTTGGTTCTATAACCGTCATCACTGATGGGGGATGGTCGAAACGGAGTTGCCACAGCCCTTCTTATAAGGGGTGGGTTGCTCGGTTTGCTCAGGGTTTGTGGGAGTGAGTTCTGTTACTTACTTCACCTGAAATCTTGATGTTTACGGCGCTACTGATTTTTTTCTCTGCCCCTCGGATATAGCGTGAAATCAGAAAGCTAATTGAGATTGAATAAATTTTATTTTGGAATCAAAAACTGAAGTTAGAGAAATGTTGCTTATTAAATTGAATGATTGAATAATAAAGATGATTACATAACAATTGAAAGGTTGGGAAATATTAAATCTTATTTCTGAAGGAAATGAGCAGAAAACTATTTATCAAAATCAAACCCTAACATCCAAGATTAGGTATTAATAAACTAGTGAACAGGTAAATATTAAAATAACTTAATGAATAGTAATATATCATGAAGTCTCGTAGAACAAAGAGGGAAAAAGAAATAAACTACCGAGTAGTCCAAATTTACAGGTTGAGAGAAGTTAGAGAGTACAGGTACAGCTAGGCAAAATTAATTGGTCCACGAGAAAAACCTCAAATAGGTTTTGTTCGCAACTGAACCTCTGTATCAATGCCGAATAATTTTATTGATTTAATTATCACCGTCTTATTCTAGAGCGAGTTATTTCACTGCTGAAAGCTATAAAAACTACATGAAGGGACCTGATAACACTACAAAAATATATCTACCGTTCTTCCCTATTTATGTTTTTGCGTCGAGGTGAACTTCAAAATCGAATATTCGTGCACGAATCGTCGTTACAAAAAATGAAGAAATAACAGAATAAACGGAGAATACGGAGTAGCGCTGTCTTTATTTTAAAATTTGGGGAGGGTGGATAGTACCTACTTAACTCGATTCTTCAAATCAGACGGCGTGGCCGAATTAACATTCCTCACAGGAATAACGCTGACGTACTTCCAGTTTTGAGATGCTTTCCGTGGTTCCAAAAGGTATCCTTTCCTTGCAAGAACTTGACCAACGTCCGGGACTAACTGGATTTCCGCTTGGCATAGACAGGACTCAACAAATTGTCTGTTTCGAAATGGGAACAATTCGACCAAAATTCCAAAAGGAAAAGCCTGGAAGTCATGAGCTTATTGGAGAGACTCACTAAAATGAATTTTACGCACACCCACCTCTAGTGTTCGAGGGTTTTACGCTTGTATGTTTCTGTTAAACTTTCAAAGATCCATAAATCCGCATCAAGCGCGAGGAAATAATGCTTCCATAACACACCACACAACAGCGAAGTTCACAGAATGGCACTAGCTAAAATTCAATAGGTACCTACGTTAGGGAATAAAAGTAATATCAACACCATGAAACTGACCTGACCACGTGAATCGCAGCTATCCAAGAATTTGTACAAAATACGGCCTTCAACCAACACAACTTCTTCTCAAAATTTGATCGAGCTGACAAATCCGTCCAAGACGAGAGGATTCATTTTCTTCTATAAATCCGTGCCAGGCTGATCTTTTCAAAACAGGTGAAAATGAGAATAAGACGCCGAATTATTATTTGTCCAAGGAAAAACTCATAGATAAGGCCGCGCACACAAAAATGTAGGTAAGCGGACCGAACCGATAACAGCTATTATTATTGGCATGGCTCGTAAAAATCAAAAAGGCGTAAGTATTGTAACGGAAAAATAGATCGTTACAGAGTGCCGGCCATATAACCGCGGTCACAATGAATAGAGTCCCGATTCATATCAAGAGCGCCTCTAGCCTCCAATCATTTCAATCCCAACTCAGGAAATTTCTATTAAGCGGCCGATTCTCATATTGTTTTGTTTATATGATATATTCGTGATTTATGTTATTTTGTTTATTATATATGTATTTTTTCTTTTGTTAAATGTTTATTGTCATATTGTTGTGGGTGTATGGAAGAGCAGCTTGGCTGAATACCGCCAATAAAGACATTTTATTATTATTATTATTATTATTATTATAACGCTCTTTGAATGAATGCCGAAAACCGGGCATAGCCTAACGAACGTGAATGCAGCTCGAGGCTCTAGGCCGAGAGCTGCATGTAAGAGAGTTATGCTATGCCGTTTTCAGCGCGAGTAGCATATCTCGTTTTTTTCAAGTGAAACTTCTATTCTCGCGCCTAGATCACAACACACAACTAACGCAGAACCACACATGGGAGTGAAATTGGTTCATAGCATCAGTGGTTGTAACGAACGCCTGTAACGTTGTCTTGTCTGACCTTGGGGCGACCAGCGTCGTCCCAGGAAATGGAACAATAAGCTGTTGCGGCGTTCGGTTCTATTTTTTCGTACTGATTTCAATAAAATTACAAATAAATAAGATCATATTGCAATAATCATTGGAATAAATTTCAAGCTGGTACTTCTGCCATTTATCACCAAGGCACGAGGCATATACCTACTAGATGCAGATTTTTGTGTGTCAAATGTCGATTTGAAAAATTGCGTCTTATGTTTGAATGTTCTTGCTTAAAACAGACCTCCCCCTCCTCAATTAGAAGGGCCATCCCCCAAAAATCTCGAAATCACTGATGAGCTCTAGTGTCTTGTGTGTCGACGAAACACAGAAAATGGCATAAATTAATCACTTTGAAACCTTCGCGCCACAAAACGTCAAAAATCATTCTGCAATTGTACCAACAGCGATTAGAAAAATGAACCTGAAATGTCAATTTTCAAAGTAATTATTTATAATTTTAACTGATTTAAACTGAAAATTTCAAGCTTTAACATTGGAAACGTGATCTCTCTTGAATTGTGAATGATTTTGCGAGATAAGTTCATTTTTCACGTGTATTTTTCACTTTACCGCTCTAGATCTTTTTCTGAATATTACAGGTGCAGGGTAGCTATTCTTGAAAGTGTGGGAGAAACTCCCTGGGAGTAAAATACATTTCGCAGTACACTGATGCAGCGAATGTTGCTCAAAATCGTGTTTTTAGGCAACTTTAGCTACAACGGGTGTAGTACGGATTATACATATAAAACTCCCAGAGAGTTTCTCCCACACTTTCAAGAATAGGTACCCAGGGCACCGAGCGTACATTGTCATTTTCAGTTATGGCAGCACGAAAACAATGTGTTCAGCTACCATCCGGTGAAAGATCCGAATTTGCAGAAATCACAGTAGGAGTTCCACACGGGTCGATTTTGGGCCCAATTTTATTTTCAATCTTTATCAATGAACTATACCGATGGCTCTGTCTGATAGTGAGACTGCTCTATTCGCGGACGACACCACTTTTCTTACCTCTGATAAAGTGGTGGATGAAGTAGAGATTAAACAGCAGCATCAAACACTACATAAAGCCACTGACTGGTTCACGCCAAAAAAATGTAGGTTAATGCTAAAAAAAAACGCAGGTCAGACGTTTCAGTAATCATGAGAATTATTCGTTGAAATTGCTCGGATTGCATTTAGACAACAGGTTAAACTGGCACGTGCATTCAGGTTATTTAGCTAAAAAATTGAATACAGCCCTTTTTCAGATTAAAAGATAGGTATAATTGACAGATTTGGAAACTGCTATGAAGTTTTACTACCATTGTGATCAAAAACTTTCCTCCTCTAGGCAGGCTGTGGCCTGGCCAAAAACAGCCTCGTTTGCCTGCCAATGACAAGACCACATCCTGTCTAGAGGAGGAAAGTTTTTGATCATACGGTATAAGTAGTAATGTTTACAGTGTGATGAGCTATGGAATAGTTGTTTGGGGAACAACAAACGAATTGGATCGACTCTTCAAAATTCAAAAGCGAGTAATTAGAGCATTGGTCTGTGTGAGAGGTAGGGAGCACTGCAAGCCGATCTTCAAGCAACCTAAAACATTAAGGACGGAGTTATACATATTGGTAAAATAAGCGTTGCGGAATCAATCCTTGCGGGTTTATTACTTGACAGAATCTCATCATTTAGGTCTCTTTCAAAAGCTACAAGGATGTATTTACTTTGGTTTGAGCCCTTGGCATTCCAAAATCGATTTTTTCTTGATTTCTGGATTCTGGAAATGCCAATGGGCTCAAACCAAAGTACATCCTTGCAGGGGCGGCGGGTTTTGTAATTTTGCATGGGTGCAAAAAATGAAATATACAGAAATAGTAATGAGGGTAGCGAGCGAAGTGAGCAACAGCGCCGCAGACGGAAATTTTTTGAGAAAAGTGGGCGTGGTCAACAATTCTTTGGATATAAAACCATTAGAAATTGAACAAAGACAAGTTCAACAGACAAGTTCAGTAGACTCAATGCTAATGATTTACTATAGGTCTCCTTAATAAAACAGAATAAAATAAAATACTAAATCAAATAATGAAACCAAGTACCTAGATGCTCATGCAGTAGGTAACGTATTACCTAGCATATGTGATTTTCAAAGTGATTAAAAATTTAGGCTTGAAAAACGTATATTTCAATTTCTTGAGCTTGCATGCATGGGAGCAATGCACCCGTATAATCACTTTGCATGGGTGCATGTGCCCCGATGCACCCTATAAGTCGCCGCCCCTGCATCCTTGTGGCTTTTGAAAGAGACCTAAATGGTGAGATTCTTTCTAGCCCAGGAATTTTAGGTGAAATTTTGGTCAAACCCTAAAATCAATATGATTTTGACATAAGCGACAAAAAAGTTCAACTTAAGGGCCGCCACAGACCACTCTGAACAACGTATTTTTGGTTGATCGCCTAAAGAAACAATTTTCAGAGGAGTCTGTGGCGAGTGTGGCGCTTTGATAAATGTAAATTTCTTGACGGCCGTTGACAAATCTAGACAACCTGCAAGCGCAAGTGCCGATCGGAAAAGGCGGCAAAATATCAATACAAATTTATATCATCAATAAAAAATTTCGGTCACTTAGCCGAGTGGGAAAATTTTGAGGCCAGCAAGAACAGGGCTTATTCTCCATAAAACAGAGGATGAAAATATCGAATGTTGGAATCGGTTTCTCAAGAAGCGAAGCAGCAATCCGACGCCATACCAACGTTGGCCAATATTGAACCGACCAGTACGTATTTGCATCTGTTTGGTGATTCAAATCATGACTGGCTCATTGCCCCGACTACCATCGTTGTGTATTATACTACTTAAGCCATAACCAAAAGTCACCCAGAAGTTAGTTCAGGGCAATTTTGTTTCACCACGGTAATAACTTAAATCCATTTCAGTTGCGTGGCCATTCCAAATCTGACCAACGATGATTAATGTCGGTAAAATGAATCGAAAATCGTAATTCGTAATACCTACGTCTGTGAAGCGAGGGTCGGGACCCAAGGTTGTGACGTGACAACGTCAGTACGATGTCATAACATGGAAGGGTAACAATTCAACCACACTTACACTGAATCCGATGTCGCAGCTGGTACTTACAAACTACAAATTCAGTCCGTAGTTGGCAGCGTGCCCATGCTGATTGGTTGGTTGGTTCGCCACCAGTTGGTTCAAAGATGCCGAGATTAGTCAAATTATAACTAAAAATAATTAAAAATGTGAGATATGTCTAATTGTCTACTCGTATGTATTTCAAATAAGGGGTGTCACACCCCATTACACTCCCTCCTCACATGGGCCCATGCCTGTAAAAAATATGGACTTTAGTTGGAGATTTTTCAACGTTTTTTTATCCATTTACTGCAACAGGATGAAACTTGATCTGAATCCCGACAAATCAAAAATAGTGATTTTCAGAAGAGGAGTAAAGGCAAAAAGGCATAAGTTTTTATTCAATCATAAAGAAATCGAGATTGTAAATAAGTATCAATATCTTGGAGTAACATTTGACTTCAATGTCAACATCAGCAATTTAACTGGCACTATAATATAAGAAATAGTGTTTCATGTAAAAAGAGTCGCCGGGTTGTCAGAAACAAGGTACCCTTTACGGTCGATGAGTAGGCCTGTCTGGCTTCATCAAACATCAGGACCTTATCTAAAGTTCAACTGGATAAGCCGAGTAATGAGTGTTTTGGAATTTTTGGACATTCATTACGATTCTGAGGATTTATGAACTATCACTGAAGAAGAGATTAAGACGGTTCTGACCAGGGCGGAAGGGAAATGCAGGGATGACGACTGGAACGGTATTTTGCTATCAGCAACCCTCGTTATAAGCACATAAACTTCACCTATAGGAAATCACTACAACCTTTACGAGTCAAATATTCCTTTCCACCTTAAGAAGTTCTACATTAAACTTCAAGGGGCTCACTTACAGTATCGATACGGAAACGTCATGTACCTACTGTGTGTAACATGCATCGCAGGGAAACGTTAGAACACCTTTTGTTTGACTGTTCAATATACAGAGATTTCAGACACGATCTCCAGGATTTGCTGAAAGATGTAGATCTTGTGATGACAAGCACAGACCTAAGAACAGTCAGGGTTGTGTCGTTTTTTGTTCCGTTGTCTCCAATCAAGAGCCTTTATAACAAGTGAGTGGTAGCCGGCAGGCGCAGGTCTTCACTGTGGTGGTTCTCCAATGAAGCTCATGAAATGGGCAATGGTGTTTCCAAGGAATGTGCGCCAGATCAAATCAGGGTTATTCCAATGTTTTTTCTTATTATGAATTGATTTATTTTTTGTTCTGAATTATTTGGAGTCTTACTTGAATTTGTTTCAATTCTTCATTTCTGTTCAAAAGTATTTTGTCGAGCTCCTTGCTCAAGATTTGAAAATTACAGAGCAATAATGATTTATTTATTTATTTATTTATAAGTTAGTTCAGGACAATTTTGTTTCACCGCAGTAATAACTCAAATCCATTTTAGTTGCGTGGCCATTTAGTATATTGGAAATAGAAAAAAATAGGTGCTTTGCTGGAATTAATTCAAACAAAAACGATTTTTTTTACCATGGCAAGCTTTCACTACCGTCTTCAACATATCAAAAGTCCTCAACTTTGAGACTGCTGCAAATCAGGATACAGTAGGGTGAAAGTTTATTATTTTTCTTCACTTCCTTTCTTTCTTGAAAAACTGATAACGGGAGAAAAACGGTTTTAGGCTAGTTTGATGAGCCATGGTATTCCAATAAACATATAAAAATATACCACCCAGCAACTGCTGCGTATCAAGTTACAGGGTGAAAACTATTTTTCATCTTCAATTTTTCTTTCTTGGTGGAACTGATCTGGATTGAAGCCGGTTCCAGTTCCTTTACAAGCTCATAATATCATAGTGAACATATGAAAAGAACACATCTCTGCATCTGCTGCTTTTCAATTGATGAAAAGCCATTTTCACGGTTCAATTTTTTCCTTGGTGAAATTGGCTCACACAACAATTGCGACTGGTTCTTCTGTAAACTTGAAGTTTCTAGTCAAACATATTCCAATAATACATTTCTGCTGCAGCTACGTTTTTAATGACTAATTTTAATGTTTGGTTGCGTTCCAAGACTTTTTGAATTTTTGATGCAATATACCCGAATATACCCAAACATTTATTTAGAAAAAAACGTAGCTGTAGCAGAAATCTATTATTTTGATATGTTTGACTAGAAACTTCAAGTTTACAGAAGAACCAGTCGCAATTGTTGTGTGAGTCAATTTCACCAAGAAAAAAATTGAAACGTGAAAATGACTTTTCACCCTGTAAATTGAAAAGCAGTAGTCGCAAAGATGTATCCTTTTCATACGTTCACGTTCAGTATGAGATTATAAGCTTGCAAAAGAGCTAGAACCGGCTTCAATCTAAAGTGCTCGCCAATTGAAATGGTCCACCCAAAAAATACAGTCACATTCAAACTGTCATACCTTTTGAATAAATAAACTATTTTGAATCGTTTTAGTTTTTCTAATTAGCTCACGTATTGGACTACAACATATCGTGGGCCGTTTTTGATACAGGTGTTTCGTATCAATTATACAGGGCGCTCAATCAGGTACCGCAAAAATGGAAAAGTTTGAACTGGTCCCGTTTCACAAAAAATAATTTTTGGTTTTCTCCAAGTGTTTCAGGGGAGTTATTATAACCATAACTCGAATCGTTTTCAATTTTTTTTGCCTATCTGCTTTAATTACAGGGTGATCTCAAAAATGTAACCTTTTAATTTTGCAGTAATAACTTTATTCGTTGTTGGCCGATTTTGGAAAATGAGGGCTCTTGTTGAAGCTGAAGGCTCAGGTCAAAAAGATCGAGGATCAGAATTGACTTCAGATGAAAATTCTGGAGAAGGGATTGAATCAAAAGTGACTCAAATGTCAAACTTGCTAGAGATCCGGTTTAGGGAAGGTATTAAACAAATAACAACTTGTCTTCAAACAAATCATGATTTCTGAACATTTTGAGGTGTTTCTCATTTGTGTGGGGCAAAAATTGTGGCAATGAATCCAAATCAGAAATGGATGCTTCCAACGAAAAATTCTGGACGTTTTTCACCTAAAAATAGACGTAACCTGGGTTATGAAGATCAGAATTGGTGCCTATCTCTTTAAATGTGAAGGAAACATTCGACAATAATAAGATAGCCTAGGTTACGTGCATTTTCAGTCGAGGAAGGTCCGGTATTATCTTCTGAAAAGTGAATTTGTGAAAATGGGTCCCGCATCGACAATTTTCATCACTTCAAGTCGGAAAATACCTCAAAATGTTCGGACATAAAAGTCTGTTTGAAGGCAGGTTGATTTTTATTTAGTTTTTTTCCTGAACCTGATTTCTAGGGTGCTTCATATTTAGGTCACTTTTGATTCCTTCGCTTTTCCAAAATTTTTGTCTCCAGTCAGTTCCGATCCTCGAACCTTCTCATCTGAGTCTTAAGCTTCAACAAGAGTCCTTATTTTCCAAAATCGATCAACAATTGGAATAGATATAAATGCCAGACCAGAAGGTTGCATTATTGGGATCACTGTGTAACTGGAGAAGATAAACTTAAAATTTTGAAAACAACCTCAAGGTATCGGAACAACATCTTTCCTAAAACACTTGGAAAAAACCAAAAACCATTTTTTGTGAAATGGGACCAGTTCAAACTTTTCAATTTTTGCAGTACCTGATTGAGCACCCTGTATAATTGATACGAAACACCTGTACCAAAAACGGCCCATGACATGTTGTAATCCAATCCGTGAGCTAATCAGAAAACATAAAACGATTCAAAATAGTTTATTCATTCAAGAGTTATGTCACTTTGAATGTGACTAACTTTTTTGGGTGGACCATTTCAATTGGCGAGCACTTTAGATCAGTTCCTGAGTTCCACCAAGAAGAAAAAATTAAAGAAGAAAAATAGTTTTCACCCTGTAACTTGGTACACAGCAGTTGCTGGGTGGTATATTTTGTATACCTACGTTTATTGGAAGACTATGGCCCATCAAACTAGCCTGAAGATTTTTTTTTCGGTCATCAGTTTTTCAAGAAAGAAAGGAAGTAAAGAAAAATAATAAACTTTCACCCTGTATACTGATTTATAGCAGTCCCAGAGTTGAGGACTTTTGATATGTTGAAGAGGGAACTGAAATCTTGACATGGTGAAAAAATCGTTTTTGTTTGAATTCCAATATACTAATTCCAAATCGACCAACGATGACAAATGTCGGTAAAGTGAATCGAAAATCGTAATTCGTGATATCTACGTTTGTAAAGCGAGTTGAGCCGATTTTATCTATTGGGTCGGCATCCGAGGTTGTGACGTGACAACGTCAGTACGACGTCGTAACACGGAAGGGTAACAATTCAACCACATCTAACACTGAATACGATGTTGCAGCTGGTACTTACAAACTACAAATTCAGTCCGTAGTCGGCAGCGTGCCACGCTGGTTGGTTGGTCGCCACCAATTGGTTAAAAAATGCCAAGATCAGTCAAATTATAACTTAAAAAAATTGAAATTGTGAGATATGTCTACTCGTATGTATTTCAAATAGAGGTGTCACACCCCATTATACTCCCTCCTCGCATGGGCCATGCCTGTAAGTAAAAAAGATTGACTTTAGTGGAGATTTTTCAACGTTTTTCTCAGAACTGGGAGCTTTCTCAACTTTTCAGATTTTTCAGTACCTTCAATAGTAAGCTGAGTATCGAAAACGGATAATGATTCTAATGAACTTTTTTTTGACTTGTATGACCACTTCAACTCCATTGAAAGTTTAAGGTGAGCCATTTTGGACCTTGAGTAGTTCAATAAACAAATAAATAAATAAACAAATAAATAAATAAACAAATCAATAAATAGATATTTTGGCCTGGCATTAACAAAATCGCCACAAAAAAAATCTGAAAAAATACAGGAACGTTTTATATTAAAACAAATTTATTCAAAGACGATCGTATAAAAAATTCTCTTGCAAGAATAAAGTAACACGCAACACTGATAAAGTAGGTACAGCCAAACTTCAGAAGAGCATACGCAGATAAAAATCAAGTCTTTCATGTACGCTGTAAGCTTGGGCGCTTATATGAGTACGAGTTTGGTTGATAGACGTGGGGAACACCACCGACTCTTTGCTGCGTTGTTCTGATAGGCTCAGTCTTTGCGGGCGTTGAAAGTGACTTTGGCGGTGATGGTAGAGAAGGTTGACTGATGCCAACGTCTTGTGGTTCCATTAAAATACCTTCGAAAATAATATTGCGCGACTCCCTGTGGTATATAAAAAAGATGAAGGGGTGATCGACGGAAAGCCTCAAAGATGACGATCCCATTAGAGGAATCACAATTGCAGCGGATGCTGCAGCGGCACGCGTGCCTTGCTCGTTCACTTGGACTTTGGTTTTATGCACGATGCTACTAATCTTGATGTTCTCTTGGGAGATGATTCCGGTCAAATTGGCGTTAGCACCGAACACTTCTTGTATCTTCAACTGTGAAGACAAAATTCACATGACTGAGCTGCAGGTATCATTGGAGTATGTAGTCTTACCTGTCTCAGATAGGGAATTAGCTCCGTGTTGTATTCAATTTCAAACCTGGGCAATTCGAGGATGACTTCAGTGGGTTTCAACTGTGATAAGATGTCGTTAAATCTGGCGTGTTGCATGTCGTTCACCAAGACGCTAATTCGATTGCCCGCATTTGGAAGCAACACCAACATTGCGTATTTATCGTCTTGGTATGGCAATTCAACGGCATGGGCATTGAGTCTGGCGTCCAGATTGTAATTGAAAGTTTCCGTGACTATCATCATCGGCGTGTTGATGCAGCCGCGCGTTTGAGAATTGAAACATTTGGTCGTCGTGTCGTCTGGATCGAAGGCCGTTTTCCATTTTCCCTTGAAGAACAGCGCGTTTGAAATCAGTATTGTGGTGTCCTCGAAAAGGTTTCCTGAAACATGACTACTCGTGAGATAATGAAACACGTTTTGGTGGCGAGTCAACGAAACATACCAGGTCCTACGATTTCAGGAATGATGCCTCGAGTGGCATTATACGTCCAACTATTGATATATTTGGCTGCTGCGCCGGCATCGCCAAAATCAACGTTTTTTACATCGGCTCTGTAGAACGTCATAATTTTCCTTTGGTATTCCGCCAGGATTTTAAATTTGTTTGAGACGAAAACCGCGCTCGATGTCTCCAACAGTGTATTCGGGGATTTGTCCTATAAAAATAGAGAAGTTTGATTTCATTCAAACTAATTATTCTACCTGGTATTTACGCTTAAATCGAATAGCAGCCTTGAAAGAAACTCTCGAATTTCACTTCGGTCTATGTTCTCGATGCGGAGAGCATTGCCAAGTTCTTCAGCGCATTTTCCACGGGCGCCTTCCAAAATTAAAGCTAATAATGTTTTAATGTTCGCAGGGGATATGAATACGTTTCCGTTCGATTCGCTAAATTCCTAGAACATCATAGATTTCACATGTGAAACAAACAGAATTTTTAAGCACTCACCTTGAGGAGCTCCAGGTCGAAGTAATTGAATCTGCTCACGATTGCATCTCGTTCCGGATTTTCTGGTGTCAAATCCGGGGCTTGGGTGTTCGCTAAAGGCTGCGCGGCCGAAACTAAAAATTAAACTGAAATCTTACAAATCTCGAAAATAACGTTGAATATCTAAGGTGCGCCAAGGATTTCAACAGTTATTTGAAATGTTATTTGATTTATGAACAATTATTTCATAATGACGTTTATCTTTTTTTATAAGGTAAGTACATAACATAAACTAACTTACAAATAAAAGAAATGCCGTGCCACTCAAGACTATACATACAGCATCCTTCTGACAAATTCTAAGTGCGCGGATGAATTTACCTGCGGTGCAAACCAGTAAGTACTTGAGCATTAATAAAGAGTGTGATGCCATCTTTTTCATCACTATCAACACTAGGCATTTATTTTGATTGATGCACTAGCGTTCACTATAGACTGCATTTGTAATAAGAACTTGCTCCGCACTCCGCAGTGTGGCTATACGTATCGCTTAAGCCGCAATCGCCATTTGACCTTGGAAATCCCCATGTCAGTCCACCAACAAGTAGTAGTTAACGAGCGTCATTCTGTATTTCCCATCGTAAACACGTTATAGTCCACCATCACATGAACTTTACCTTGATCAGTTTCGGATTAGAGAATGCGGGTATACCTCTCTATTCATAAGCGCATCTTCTCCAACCCAATTTGCGGTAGGTAATTCAATAAAAACATCTAATACACAATTTTTTAAAATGTTATGACGTAATTGTAAATTCCGGTCATTGGTTCAAGTTATTTTTGTCAAGAAATTTATCTTATCTGCGGTTTTAGGACAAAGAAAGCAACTATTAATTATTAACAATAAAATAGTTTCTACGATAATAATATTAGAATAAACAAATTTTAATTGAAAATCAGCATTATCAATACCCTATCAACCTGTATAGCCCAGTTCTTCAGTCAAAAAATGCCCCAAACTTGGCGAAAACTGTGCAGTGGAATTTGTGCTGTTTCCGCGAATCAGAATTTTGATATTTTGATGATCTACAACATAGGGAGTCCCCAAAAACTCCCAACCAAGAATTTTCTTGTAAGAGGCAGTCAAATTGCAAAAAGCACCGCAACTAGGGCATCCAGTCCCGGGACCGGGAAGTCCCGGTACCTAATGAGGTCTTCAGATCCCGGGTAGTTTTGAATTTTTTTTTTCAGTCGATCAAAATAAATTGTATCACTTAACCCAAGACATAATGATACTGTACCTATTCCTTGATACTTATTGTGCGTTTTATTTTTTTAATAAATGCCAATTTCAATTTGCATCTTATTCAATAACAAAGTATTTATTTATGAAACCTTACACCTAGTTTAAAAAGGTGATTTCGACAATATGTACACTGTACAGTGTGATTATAAAGTCCTGCACAAAATTCGTTTCTCTGTTATTGATTAATTTTAGAAAAAATCAAAAATCAATCAAATTGTGTAAAAACAATTTTGGTAATAATGAATATCACGTTTTCAAATTTTGTGTGCATTTCATTAAAAAAAATCGTTATCTAAGACATAAAAATTTCCACAATGTTGTTTGAATAAAAACCAAAGCTAACGATTTTATGAAAAAAATTTGGGGGTTGTCATTTGAAAAGAATTGATGACGTTATCGTACCTGGAAAACAGCCGACAAAAAAAGTTTTTTTTTATAGAGTATAGTGGGTTGGATAAAAACAAAGTCGACTTGTTTCAGGATTTTTTCATTAAAATCATCAACGGAAATACGAATTTTGATCAGGACTTTATCACCACACTGTATATATTATTTAGGTATGTGTAATATAGACCGGACGTTAAGGGAAAAAAATAAGAGGTACCTTGCACTTTTATACCAAGCATTGTCACTTTGCATGCCTGTTGCCGAGACCACCCTCGACCAATCTAGATGTGGAGCCATCTGCGCAAATCATGCAGACACTTCATACAGGGTGCAGTAGAAAATTTGTTGAAAAATCGTGAATCGTGAACTAAACTGCTCAACGAAAAATAAGGATATTGAAAATTGTTGCTCAAGTTCAAATGGAGATAACTCAAAGAAAAATTGACCAATTAAAAAAAAAATAACATCGCCTGATAGGACTATTCTTTGGCTACAAGGTGGTTTTCTTAGTTTAATTCTCCACTGCATTTTGCAAGATATACAGGGTGCCAAAGGAAGAGGTGAAAATCGGTGAATTTTCGAAGTCATCTACCTGATTCAGAAAAAAACTGACATTTTTTTCTGAGTTCATTTTTAGAAAGCCTGCGTCAAAATCTGTCGACTAACAGTTAATTTTTTAGATATTCAGTTTTTTCTCAAAAATTTTAGAATTTTTTATAAAATCGAAAAAATTCGACGTCCATTCTGTAAACGACTTTTACTGAAATTTGGTAATAAGGTATGATTTCACTTGTTTGTTTGAGAAATCTATAGCTGAAGGACAATGGACCTAGAATCGAAATTTGTTTGGAATCACAGGGCACAAGGCGCATACGCATATTCAATGATGTTTCTCAGAGCAAACCCGACTGGGATGGAGGATGGTTCAGACATTTTCAATCAGCAAACATTCTTATGCCTGCTGTCCAAAGGACAAGACAAATATGTCAAAAATTATACTGATGATGGCTGGGAAGAAATTTAATGCAACAATAAACCTATACAATAAAACAACAACAAACAATCAGTAACTTGCATGATCGACTTCTCGAAATCGTAGCATTCTCGAAGGGATTTATTCGAGCACTGAACGATTGAACGATCTTGCCTTGCAGTGCAGTTGCCTTTTGTCTTCGACTTGAGCCAGGTCTTCTAGCGACACCTGCAGTGTCCATGTTGTACTTCCATAAAAGTCTAGAAATTAGGCTTTGTGATGTTACTCTGACCTAACTATCCTCATCTGATAAATCCAACATGTAACAAAGTATATCGACGGATACCTCCTTGGGAAGTCACTGTCACTAGTATCGGTTGGTTTAATGATTCAGTGAGACGGTTTGTGAAGTGAAATCATACTTTACTACCAAATTTCAATAGAAGCCGTTTACAAAATCGACATCAATTTTTATTTGATTTCCAAAAAAAAATTTAAAAACTTGAAAAAAAAACTGATTTGAAAAAATTCACTATTTAGTTGGCAGATTGATGCAGGCTTCCAAAAAATGAACTGAGAAAAAATCTGACATTTTTTCTAAAACAGGTCGAACTTCGAAAAATTACAAATTTTCATCTCTTCCCTTGGCACCCTGTATCTGTTGCAAAATGCGATGTGTGATCAAACTAAGTACAGCACCTTAAAGCCAAAGAATAGTCATATCAGGGAGTGCTATTTTTTTTTAAATTGGTTAATTTTTCCTTCAGTTATCTTTATTTAAACTTGAGCGACAATTTTCAATATCCTTATTTTTCGTTGAGCAGTTTATAACCGGTGGCGGTGGACGTATGTAAATCAGGATATTGATGACTGATTCCATGCTTATGAAGATGCTGCAAACAGTTTTGAAATATCTTGAGGCGTTTCCGAAATACGCTGGATCCGAATACGAAGAAGTGAAATTTCTTCAATTTTTTTTTCAATAAATCTGTTGTTTTTGGAGGCTAGGTCATGAAGGTGCGCAAGCGCGCTTATACCCAAAAGTCAGGTGGTTCTGAACATTGAATAAACTTGGAGATTAAATAATCTCGAAAATTGAATAACCTCGAAAACTGAATAATCTCGAAGATTGAATAATCTCAAAAAATGAATACCCATCCTTAAAATTATTCGAATTATAATTTCTCCTGAACATTACTTTTTTATCCCTTATTGTAGAACACAAAGAAATCAATTTTTGAGATCATCAACATTTCATAGCTTGAAATTTTTTCTTTCCAAAATCTGATATGAAATTCGGAGGCCACCAGTAAACATATCCTATAAAATGCGATTTTTTAATAATCGTTTGGCACACTTTTGCTGATTCGAAGAAAAAAAAATAAGTAACTGAAATGTTCCAGGAGTATTTTCAAAAATTCCAATTTAGATCAGTCAAAAGCTATTTCAGATATTCACAAAGTCACAATTGCAATTTTGGTGTTCTAATTGACAGTTCTAACACTCAATAACAACGTAATCTAATGAGATATACCCAGGTACTCTATTTACTCTCGAATTTAGATAAAGCTTGGAGCATAATAATAGGCAGCACAACAATAGGCTCGTTTTTCTTGACTGCCCTCGACTTACGTGACAATCATGACCAAATAGAACTTAGGATCGATAAGTTGTTTACGATGTTATAATCCACAGTATTTTGTGAAGCCACTCACCAAATTTCAACATCACTCAAGTGGTGCACTTTGGCAAACAGTTGAACAAAAAATTTGGTTCGTTTTTTGTGAAAAATGCAAAAACGGCAAGGTCACGTCGTCTTCTCAAACCCGATTGAAGAAAATCTGTACCGAAAAGTACATACTACCAATTGAAAGGGTTTGAAGGAATTCGAAAGTGTGTTACAGCTTATATTTGAAACGGTTATTGTTGACTTTGGCCAGAAATGTTTCAAATATAAGCTGTAGCAACGTTTTTGACGTCTCTCCTGCGGAACTAGGATAGAACAATCCATTCCGCTCTAGCTTCAAACTACATAATACATTCCTCCAAACCCTTTTAGTTTCAATTGGTAGCATTTTTGGCAACACATTTTTTTTCAATCGGGTTTGAGAGGACGACGTGACCCTGCCATTTTTGCGTTTTTCACAAAAATCGAAGCAAATTTTTTGTTCAACTGTTTGCCAAAAGAACAACACTTGGCTGATGATAATGAAATTTGATGAGTGGCTTCAGAAAATAATGTGGATTATAGTATTGCAAACAACTCATCGATCCCGAGTTCGATTTGGTCATGATTGTCACGTAAGTCGAGGGCAATCAAGATAAACGAACTTGATAACGTTTCTTGGACGAAGAGGTCATTGCCGCAATGTAGGAGCCAGTTTTTCACAATAAAAAGATTGTTTGTGTTCAGTTAAGTCGTTACCTGTTATTTTTGCAACAATTCCACGACGGGCAATTTGGAGATGGCGCTCACGATGAAAAAAAAAGTTGAAGATCTTAGTTTCGAATCTAATCTCTTGTCCATGGCTCCACATCACGTTTCATTAAAAACATTATTGTTTGCCAGAGTTGCCAAGTTGCAGTTCGATATCTCCAAAAACAACAAATTTATTGAAAAAAGAAAAAATTGAAGAAATTCCACTTCTTTCAGTGTATTTCGGAAACGCTTCAAGATATTTCAAAACTGATTGCAGCACCTTCGGGAGTATGGAATCAGTCATCAATATCCTGATTTACATACGTCCACCGGTTATGGTTCACGATTTACGATTTGCGCAGATGGCTCCACATCCAGATTGGTCGAGGGTGGTCTCAGCAACAGACGTGCAAAGTAACAATGATGAAAAAAAACAAAAACACGCGAATATAAATAAATATTGCGCCTCTTAGGGCCATATAGCGGGCACCTCGCATTTTTAATATATGAGGACTCACATATTAGGAGTCCTCCTGGGTGTATATTACCATGAGATCTCTGGCTGCCACAGCATCGGATGGCTCGACTGAATGCCTGTGCACTGATTAGCCCCGAATAGGGGCCGTTTCGGTCCGACCGTCTGATGTCGTGGTAGTCGGAGAGCTTTGTTTCATCAAAGTAACAATGCTTGGTATAAAAGTGCAAGGTATTTTCCACCATACTTCCGGACTAATAAGGGCACTTTAACTCTTTACAAAGGGTTTTTCAATTAGGACGGTTCGATGTTGAAATGGAATAAAACAAGCTGTGTGTGAGATATTAACGATTTTTTTTTATTTGAAAGGCCCATGTATGCCATTATGTATGGAATATAACGTCGTTCAAATGTTCGCCGCGGCTTCTTACAGTGGCACGGATCCGAGTGGTCCAATTTTTAATTACTCTGTCGCATAGATCCGGCTGAATTTGAGCGATGGCATTGATTATGTTGGCTTTAAGGGCATCGGTCGATTGCGGTCTATTGGCATAGACCTGCGACTTCCGGAAACCTCACAAGAAAAAGTCTAGCGGGGTCAAATCGCACGATCTTGATGGCCAATTCACATCAGCTTTGCGAGAGGTAATCATACCCTCAAATCGTTCATGCAGAATGTCTATCGTGGCGTCTGCTGTGTGGCACGTAGCCCATTTAAGTCAAGTTCAAGGGTCAGTTGGATCTTGTACGGGTGTTTGCTCAAGTCCCGACACAAAATTCTCCAAGTTGAAGTCTGCGACAAGCCGAGTTCTTGTGCACGGCGAGGATTGACTGCTTCGGGTTCTCCTGTACACTTTCAAAAACCGCGGCAATGTTCTCGGCCGACCTGACGTTCTTTTGCGTTGGTTTATTGTTCACCGAACCGCTTGTCTCGAATTTGGCCACCATACGTTGGAGAGTAGACATTGAAGGGACACCGCGTCTGCCGTAAAATGGGCGCAACGCGCGCAACGTTTGAACTGACGAACACTCATTTTGATAGTAAAGTTTTATCATTTGGACATGCTGCTCAAACGTGTAACTTGCCATGATGATTTGGCATCAGTGACAGAATAATAAACATCATATTAGACAGACCCCACCAAAAAGCCATGGCCGCCTCAGGCTCCCAAAATCGACCCGTCCCAATTAGAAAACCCTTTATGATCAACCAACTACTTGTGAAGGTTTCGACATGAAAAAAATTCCAAAAGACAAGGGACTTCAGAACTGGTCCCGGGATTTTTCAATTTGGTCCGGAAGTCCCGATGAGCTCTTTGGTCCCGGGACTTGTATGCCCTAACGCAACACATTTTTTTTTTATTTTAATTTCTATGCCGCAATGAAATATTGGACGTACTCGAAACCTCATGTAATAAGTTACTAGACCTTGAAAGAACTGAGATGGAGTGATAGATTTTTAAGCCACAATTTTTGATGATGGAAATCCTGATCCCGTCGATTTTTGAGTTCATGCAGAAAAAAGTCTCGGCATGGATTTCTTGGAACTTTCAGTACGTTGCAGGAGATTGAATTATTAATCGAAAACAGCAATGAAATTCCACTCCAGAATTTTCGTTAACCCTTAGCGTACGATTACTGCGCTAGTAGAAAATATTGTTCACTTACCCTTATTATTTTCTTTATCAACTGCGAACCGCGGTGGCAAAGGAACGGACTCCACTTCCAGAGGGTTTTCAACTTTTCCCACGAAAAGAACAGTGCCTCGACTTTCTTCGCCAATAAAGAACATGAATGGATGTGTGGCATTAAATACGTTCTCCGCCTCACCGAATTTGTTCTCAAATTGTACATCTGCAACCATTAGCAATGTTGGCAAACTCGGGCACACACGAAGAGACACGACATACCTGTGGCAGCGTAGACTACGCTTCCTTCTTCGTCCAGTTCAATGCCAGTTTTCTGGACAATGTCAGAAACAGTCAAAGGGAGATTGCGCCCCCGCACGATGCCAGGGAAACTAGCCGTAGTCTGGAACATTTGTACTAAACCGAAGTCTTTCAAAATCTTGTTGTATTTCGTTTGGAAATTGAATTTAAATTTTGGTATGGACACTTCGACCGGAACGGGATCCAAGAAGAACAACTGAAGTTTAAGTACGTCCAAGTTGATTTTCTTTATTAGATTTGAGAGACCTCCTTTTGAATTGGGAAGCACTATGTACAAGGAATAATGCCTTCCCCGATATGGCAAGCGTAAAATTTTAGCATCGAGATCGTTTGATTCGAAATAGTAAAATCTGCTTGTGGTTCTCATGTAGGGAACGTCAACCACTTCTGTGGGGGACACATAAAAACCGCCTGTTTTGGTAAGTTGTTTCGGAAACTGGTGTCGCCAAGTCCCTTTGAAGTAGACTGCATTGCCGATGAGCATTATGTTATTTATTACGTCATCTAAAATTCAGCAATTTGAAATTTTACGTACTCACATGTAAAAACTGAGACAGCATACCTGGTTTTACCATTTCTGCAATTTTACCATTAGTCACCTTTTCAATCCATGAATTGATTCCTTTCGATGCTTCGATCGATCGCGAAAAATTCGTCGGTTCGATGTTAGTCTCATAATTGGTGATGGCTTTAGCACCATAATTTTGTTGAGGTTCCAGTTGAGAATCTAGGAAAATCCTGGTTCCCAAGTTTAAAATGTATTCTTTGCGATCTGTACTCTTCAGAGCTTTTAATATTTCAGTGAAATTTTCTCGAAGATGGTTCTTTTCCAATGGAAAACCCAAGGAACTCCTGAATTCTTGTTCTGTAACCCCACTAGAGCCTTCGTACAAAAGAGCTAACACCAGCTTCAAGCTAACAGGCGAGATTAACACATTTCGATAATTTGAAGATGAAAATGCCTACAAATCAAAATTCATTTTTGAAACTGTTTATATTCACAAAAAGTAAGAAACTTGTTCTTGTTCCAATAATTACTGAAAAAAAACAGGGTATATAGGGTTACCTTAAAAAGTTGCCAGTCGAATGAATCTGACCAGTGTTCTGGTGGATAAAACGAATCAACTTCTACATCATTACTAGAAGATGAGTTTGCGGCAAAATTTGGAATCGCACACAATAAGCCTGGAATAAATTATGCAAATTACACATACTTGATTTCTTCCTCAAACTTTAACCTTATAGATAGATAAGAACCGCAACACTTTTTGAGCATCACATTTGGCAACACAAAAAAATGTACCTTGCCAGCATAAATAGTTAGAACTTCGAAACCTTACCGATTAAGATAGGACGTAACATCTCTGGTGATTTGATGTGGTCGCTGAAGAGTTCCGAGATGCTGTGTTTACTTGTCCTTCACTGCTAGCCAGATCATATCAGAATGCCATTTAAAATAATAAACGGAAAATACGCGTTTTATCACAGTCGAGACAGTATAAAACGTTATAGCAAGAGATCAAGACACACCGGACATTTCTTAAACACTACAAGAAGTTGCGACTTTTGTTGTAGCGATAGTGGTGAACAATGACGTGACTTGAACCTCAGCGTTCACCGGAATGAGTTTTCAGGACAGTGTCATCAGAAGAAGTCTTGCTGGACTGGCTAATGACCAGTTGGGCTGGCCGGCCAGACACTGAACGTCATCGGAAACTACTGACCTTGCGTCTTTACTTGGCAAAACAATATGAAAAATAATTACCTAATTCCTGGCCACTAGGCAGCCAAACATACCCGACTCTAATTTAGATTACAATAATTACGAGTAGGTACCTACCTATCCAACTCTTCTGTTATCTATCAACCAGACAAACCACAGGCCAACTGCGGCTTTATTTCGAGAAGTGATAATTCAATCACGGGTTTCAGAAGAACAGGTAGGTAGTGTTGCGTGTCAGGTTTGAAAATAATTACATAACTAATGTACCTACAGGATGGCCCAACAAAAGCACAACAGATGGGTTTTTGGGCATTTCACCACATTTAAAAAAAAGCTCGGATAAGTCGACTTTTTTATATCGAGGGGGAAAACCTAAATTGGCAAGTTTCTTTCTTCAGCCCCATCACCCTCACCCACCATAATTTCGAAATTCCAAATGACACCACACACCTCACAATATATTAAATTAAAAAGAATTAAATTCTCCTGCAAAAATATTTCTATAATTTAAATCCACTAAAATTCTCTTGAGTTTCCATTTTCATATTCTTGACGTCTTAATTTTCTTCAGTAAGTACAGTCAACGTCATCCTGGACAGCATCAAGGGAGAAAATTTTCTGTGTAAAAAGTACCACTCGAATTCACTCTTTCACTCCCCCACCCCAACTTCAAAATCTCAAATGACACTACCTACTTTGTAATATGTACATCAAATTGGAGGGAATTAAAATCTCTTCTTGAATAAAATATTTTCAAAATAAAAAAAAAACCTTTTCCCCCTCAAATACTACGAATGTCCAGTTTATTGGAGGAAGAAACGGAAAATTAAAAAAAAATTTTTTCAGAAAGAGAATTCAACCCCTTTTAATTCGCTGTATCACAAAGTAGGTGGTGTCTTGTTCAATTTTGAAGATGGGTGAAGGGAAAGTAAAGGGGTGAATTTGGGTAGCACTTTTTTCAATAAAAATTTTCTTCTTCGATGCTGTTATCTAAGGTGTACCAAATTTCAAGTCGATCGGATAGACGTTGCGGCTATTATCGTGGAAGGTTACAGACATACATACATAGGTGTACTAACGCACAAAATTAAGGGAACACAGGAGGAACACACTTTTTGAAGCCTTCTTATGAAAAAACCGATATAAGCAGATTTTCTCAAAATTTCACATGAAGCAAGCAGGAGCGGTATTCTAAAGCTCCTTAACACTTTCGCTACCGTGTGTACCTCTGATGGTACACATCAAGCTTCTACACAGGAACTGTGTCTCCACATTTGGTCACAGACAAGAGACTTGTTTTCTGGCTGTGTACGTTCTGTGGTCACGATTAACACAGGTTCAAATGGGGATTTCGATAGCATCAGTTTAGGAGTAAAGTTGAGAAAAGCAGTTCGGAGAAAACAGATGGGGCTACAGGTGCGTTTTTCAGCTTTGGTATTTCACGGACCATTTCTTGGTAATGTACAAGTTTCTGCATGTGTCAAAAGTAGTAAAGGCGACCAAAATGGCTGGAAAAAAGCTGACTGACGCCAAACTTCAGCATTTAGCGGAAAATCTCAGCGAAATCGAAAGCGACTTTGATTCCCATCATTCTGTGGCTGATCCCCATTATGAAATAGCAATAGAAACAAGCGTATCATCCTTTGATGAAGTAAATTTGCACGGGAAGAGACAAAGGATTGCGTCACAGCAAAGCTCAAGCGAAAGTTCCAACAATGAAGAATCCGATGGTTCTAGCGCCAGCGAAGCTTCGGATGGCAGAGGGGTCCACGGGCAAGGTGCAAGAGTGAATCTTGACCCTACTGTAATTTGGGATGATTGCAAAGGTAAATCAAATTCATATTTTCAGTTTCTTTTTTATCATTATTATTATTATTATTATTATTATTATTATTATTATTGTTATTATTATTAATTTATTGTTCATAAAGAATAATACATTCTTATAACAAGATTCTTTGTTATGACAAAAACAATTATTAAAGATAGAAAATAGTTAAGAAACATAGTAACATGAAATGAAACATAGATCAAGCGGAAAGACATAATATCTATAGCAGACAATATTAAAGAAATTAACAGTCAATTGGCACAAAAGTATATAGATAGTAAATACATAAAACCGAGCATAAAACAGATGAATTTATTAATTCAAAACAAAAGATCTGAGTTTTAAACAGCCAATCAAGAAACTTGCCAAATATCCAGCTTGAGTCCGATCTAAATTGTCCAGTACTTTGACCAGCTGTCCCGGGCGACTCGACCCATACACAAAAGGTGTTCTGAGAGAGCTGTAAAGCGGACATTGAAAAAGGATATGTTCCAGAGTCTCGCACACTCTCAGGTTGCACATGGTACACAACTGATCCATGTAGATAAGGTAAGCTGATCCCTGATATGTGAATTTCAAAAAATTTCTACCCACCACCCTCATCTGTGTCATCAGTCTTATGATATACATTTTAACCGGTAGTATCAAATACGCTGAGGGGCTTCCGGATGTATTGAATTCCTTGTAAAAAATGGGATATGAAGATCTCTCCAAACGCGAGAGATCCTCACCGTGAAGTTTTGCTCTAAAGCTTTCCAAAAGCTCGCCCTGCATGGACAATTCAAAATTACCCATCCGGACCGTATTCCAGAGATCTACAGCCCCAGCTCTAACAAAACACTCCCTGAGTTGCAAGGCCCAGTTGTGTCTAGGACTGCCGCCGCGCCGCCACCCATCGTCATCAGTCTCTCGAAGCATTTTTTCGGCAAGCGTGAGTTATCCATTGCAAGAAGTTTCCTTACCCAGCTAAGAGAGGCCCTGAAGAACAACAAGACAAGAGCGACAGTCCCAGTTTCCAGTCTCACGATATAATCGGGAGTGTTTCTCGGGAGAGAAAGGAGTCGTTTGAAGAAACTTACTTGAATTCTCTCAAGAATTGAGGCATACTGCAATCCAGAAATGACAGAACAGTGGGAAACAGAACCGCAAACAATTGATTCATAGAGCTTCATACGTGCTTCCCAAGAGCTCACTTTTGACTTCATCATATGGTGCATTCACGGATGGTGCATTACAGCAGAAATGGACTCCTTGGCCTTGCAGACAGCGACCCCAGCCATCCCCCTAAACACGGACGATGCGGAAAATTCAATGCCCAAATAACAGTACTTGTTGACTACGTCGAGCTTTTTATTATGAAATACAAAATCAAAAGTTTTGCGGCTTCCATGGCCTCCCTTACTGAAACAAACTATCTTTGTCTTAGCGATGTTAACCTCTAAACAGTTTTCATGAGTGTATTGCTCTAGTATACGCAGTTTACGTGACAAGTCAACTGGAGAGTCGCCAAGTATAACCATGTCGTCGGCATATAACAGCATCAAACAATCCGTTTTCCCATCAACACTCAATCCAACCATCCCTCTTTCCCTTAAGTATATATTGTGAGATTCGACTTGGGATCAAAGCATCTGCACCTTGCCAGGGAAAACCAAAAACCGTATCCTTTGGGTGATATGCGACAGCGCCCGGAAATTAATCGAAGGACAACAGTGGGTGGCTACGAGTTGTATTTCTTCAAAAAAATAAATAAGTCAAAATGAGGAGGAAGTCATAAAAACTGGGACGAAATTCCGAGAAAGTTGGGGACCCGGGGGCGGCTTCGGGCCTTATAAAAAACGGATAAGCGAAAACTATCATGGTGAACACACGAACGTGTTTAAATGACTATACAAAAGCATGGAATACAAAGGACGCCGCGGGTATGTGCCTTGTGCCGCATTTGTTGGGTATCCCAAAGGCCGGAATAAATGTAGTAAACCAAAGCTGAAATTTTAAACTAATTATTTAAATAATTGTTAGATTTAAGAGTGGGTGACGCTGAAGTGGTTCTTTCGTCATTTACGTCAATTTAAAACCAAGCACGGTGTCAATCGATCTATGAAAAGTCGTGGCCGCGAAAATTTAGATAAGTCTTCAATAGACGAATTGAAACATAGTCATTCCGTGAATTAGTAAAGAAGAATCACTACAGCTCAGCCGAAATTATGTTTCCGTCAAAACTGTCTCTAATTTAAACAAAATAATATTTTAAGTTGAAAATGTGACTAGCACCGCCATCTACGCAAACCTCTAGAAACGAGAGATAAAGCAGTGGGGGTGAGAGCCCTGTGCGCACCAAACTAGAGATCGAAGATGAGGGTCGATTGAGTAAAGACGACGTGTCTGATTGGCTGCAAAATTCCACGGTGAGGGATGTGGGGGTGGTTTTCAAAAAAATCTCGTGAGAAGATTGAAGGAGGAAGAGGCTCTTGGGTTTTGGTGACGAACGAGAAAGGTTGTCTGGGGTTAAGAATCAAAACTTATCCGAGAAAGTTGCTCTTCAAAGTGTTACTAAGTCAAGATATTTATTGTCATTTAGTCGCAAGTGATTGAAGTTCAAATTTCGTTTAAGGTTCATTTGTGATTTGTAATAATAATAATAATAATAATAATAATAATAATAATAAATGGTCTTTTATTGCGAAAAAAAAATACATAATTTTTTTTGTGACCACCGGCTTTAAGTTGTAGTGTAATTTCACGTACAGGCGTTGTGTCGAAGCGTTTTTTTTTCCAAGTGAGGATAGGGATTTACCGTTGAGGTATCCACTGACCAGTGTTTGTCTAAATTGCCGTTTGGATTACCCTTCCCTGCAAATCAGAGGTTGGTGGTGCTATTTGCAATTTCTTTAGTATTAGTTGTTGAGTGCAGGTAGACTTCGAAATTGGTTGTTTAAACAACAGCAAAATTTTAATTGTCCATTGATCTATTATTGAGCTTCACGAGAGAGCCCGAATTATTCGGTTTTGAGAAAGTCTTCAAGTACTAAGCTCTAGTAAACAGGCTGACTTTGGGTTACCTAAGTAACACGACCTGGTATCGCAATCCTACGAAAGCGTAGAAGGGCCACTATATTTATTCTTTTTTATTAAGTCAAAATTCCGAGGTCTAAGTCGGAATTCTGAGATCTAAGTCGGAATTCCGAGATCTAAGTCGGAATTCCGAGAACTAAGTCGGAATTCTGAGATCTAAGTTGGAATTCCGAGATCTAAGTCAGAATTCCGAGATCTAAGTCGGAATTCCGAGAACTAAGTCGGAATTCCGAGATCTAAGTCGGAATTCCGAGGTCTAAGTCGGAATTCCGAGAACTAAGTCGGAATTCCGAGATCTAAGTCGGAATTCCGAGATCTAAGTCGGAATTCCGAGATCTAAGTCGGAATTCCGAGATCTAAGTCGGAATTCCGAGAACTAAGTCGGAATTCCGAGATCTAAGTCGGAATTCCGAGATCCACGTCAGGATTCTACGAAAGCGTAGAGGACTCATGTTATTGTGCATTTAGTGGTGAGTGGTGCGTGCAAAAATTTAAAAAATGAATGATGAAGATCAGTTGATTAAGTTTTATTTTACGCTGGGGCTTCAACAAATGGAAATATTGTCATGTTTGACTTTGATTCATAATATTTCCATGAGTAAACGTACGTTGAAAAGAAAGTTAAGAACAATGAATCTCTTTAGGAGAAGGAACTACACGGATATCATTACGGTATTCAGATTTATTGAAAATGCTGTACAAATGCATGGCCAGTTACATGGCTATAGATGGCTGCATTTGAAATGCCTACAAAGTCGATTGCAGATCCAGAAGGAGTAGAACTTCGTAGCAGAAGGAGACTTCGTCGGAGACAATATCGCAATAAAGGGCCAAACTCGGGGCCAAACTTTTTATGGCACATGGACTGCTACGATAAACTTAAACCATATGGTATTTGTATCAGTGGATGTATCGATGGTTTTTCGAGAAAAATTATCTGGCTAAGAGCTGGAGCTAACACTAGTGATCCAAAAATTATTGGCGGTTACTATCTTGAAAGCATCAAAACGCTGAATGGTATTCCACAAACAATTCGAGCTGATTTAGGCACTGAAAATGGAGTCGTTGAATATATTCAAAGTTATTTGCGAGAAACAAGTGATACTGGAGAACAACATTCAACTTCACCGGCTTTTCTATATGGCACAAGTCCAAACAATCAGAGAATCGAAGCATGGTGGGCCATTTTGAGGAAGCATCATAGTCAATTTTGGATCAACTTTTTTCAAAAATTGAAAGACGATGGCTTATTTTCCGGTTCTTTTTTCGACAAGTCGTTGATCCAGTTTTGCTTTTTGAAGATTATCCAGGTAATATTGTTTAATACATTTCGACCATTCCAATGAAGACTGTCGTAACTCAATTTTTCCACTTTTAAGTTACTGTACTGTGGTAAGACGTCTCGAGTACCTACCTATGTGAATTTGTCCCTAGAAAACTTTAGTACTCATTACGTGGAAGGCAACTTCATATTCTATTATTGGAAAAGTAGTAACTCTAATATTTACGCGCGATTTACCATGAATAAATATTTCATCGCGACCATCTCAAAACTACCTACTGAATTTGAGTTACGATAATCTTCGCTGGGCAAGTCGATTTATCGAAATAACCTCTAAAATAGGATTTAAATTGTGTAATTTTTAAGGACCTGTGTACAACTTCTATTTTTATTTAATTTCAATATTCATTTTAGCAAGAAATGGAAAATGTGGTTATGGAATGGGAGTTACATCGTATTGCCACGTCAAGAAACAGCATTTCACCTTCTGGAAGGCCATTTGTAATGTATCATATGCCCCAAATCTACAATGCAACGAATTATTTACGTCATATTGAAGACGAAAATATTGCTGCTTGTAGGGATGCTTGCACTCTTACCAACAAAATTCCATGTGACGAGGACGTATATTCGTTAGCATTGATTCTTATGGAGGAAAAAGATATCACATTTCCGAATAATGCGCATGATGCAGGCGAATTGTATGCAGGGCCGATTCTGAGTGGTGTGCTGGGTGTGCCCCTGCACAGGGGCGGCCAAATTCAAGGGCGGCGAAAAGTCGTCAATTTTTTCGAAATTGCGAAACGAAAAATAGAGTGTCGAAAAAGGAACTGATGTTATGATTTTCGAGACCGACGGCAGCCGCCCTGCGTAAATTGTGATTTTTTAGTGCCGAAAAAATACAACAGGTTGTCAAGAATGGAGGCGAGGCGGCCGCCCTGCGTCAACTATTATAGATATTAGACTTCTTTCTCAGATAGGTATCTGAGGAAGGGCAAGAATTTTCATCTCTTGGTAACATTTCCTATAGTCTGTTTGAAATCGGATCGGCGTGAAAAAATGCGGTGTAGTACAAAAAAAATTCACAACTTCCAAAAAAACCGCACTACGATCAAAATTCGAGAACCGTTTAGAGATGTTGATATGTGCTTTTCAGAACTGCAATCAGAAAAAATCTGAGATCTTTTTCACAGAAGCAGGGCTGAATGATGTGGACCGGTTTTGCACTTTTTCTGTTTTCACCCTGTATAGCTCACTCAACGTTGTTCAACCTCTGTACCATCCAAGTATCTCACAGCCAAAAGAACACGCTATCCAGCATGACCACAATTTCCAAAATCGATCCATTTTTACTTGAGATATTCACATTTGAAGTGAGGCAAAATTTTCTAGTGAATCAGTTCAAGTGTTGCCCAGTTTATTTGAACAGCTTTATCTGATTCCATTCAACTACAAAATTAATATACTTACCTATGAATTGGTATAAGTGCCTAAAAACTCATCTATAGGTCGCGGGAACATAACCGTCACCTTGGCACCCGCTATGGCAACGTTGCAAGTATGCCTGACGTGGCAACTGCGCATTGCGCATCCTTTTCGTCGTTGAATTAACTTAAAACGCTCGCGCAAGCGCAGACAGGGTGCCAAGGTACTGCTGTAGAGACTCGTTTGTTTTAACCATTTCTCAGACAAATCTTGAGTTTAGCACAATTATTTTTTTGATCAAGTGGCAATTGTTCAATAAATCATCTATATAATTAATTACAACTAAAGGAAACGGTATTCACAAGTACTAGTGAAAATAACATTATACCATATACCCATCTTTAGCACGCGATTTTTGCTCCCGCGACCTATAGGGTGTGCCGAAGGATATGCTAAAGTGAGGTGGCCATGGACGCACCTTGATCCTCAGCGGAAAATAGATTATATTTGTTCATAATTATGTTGAAAATGAGGGGGGCTTTGGCGGTTTCAGGCCCGCAAAAGTGAAAAAAATCGCCTGCGGTGCAATTTCTAGAGAGCCCAGACGCCCCCGCTAGAAAATTGCTGCGGGGTTACAGCTGGCGGGCGGCCAAATATTTTTCGCACAAGGGCGGCCGACGAGCCAGAATCGGCCCTGATTGTATGTTATATTAAGAAGTGAATTTTTGAATATTTTGTAGTCAGTAATTAAAGTTATGTTTATATGTATGCAGAATAGAACCGAGACGGGGATAGTATAGAGAGTATTATTGAATATAGGTAGGTACACGTAAGATGTGAATAAAGGTATTATATAATTATAGTAATTTATTGATTTTCCAAACGTAAATGTGACAAATGTATCTCTGAACATAAATGAAAAAATGTTATACAGGGTGATCCATCCTAGCGTAATTATCCCATAGCGGTCTTACCGTTCAAGATAGAGAAAAAGATGTAGGAAAGAAGTTATATGGTTTGATGAGACCTATAACTTGAAATTATTTTCAGCTATACAGGTGTCCCATTTTGACGGGATCAACAAAACGTCAATTTTTTAAAATGGAGCACCCTATATTTTTTTGCATTTTCAGATTCAGCTTTTTAAACTGTCTTATGCCTGTATTTCTGTTTTTCAATTGTGTGGCAGTGCTACCAACTAAAAATTAAAAACTGAAAAAAATCGCATTTCCACAGTTATCTTGAAAAAATCGTAGCGGGCTTGCTTTTCAAAACTGAGTAATGAAACTTGACATGGTGATAGTCAAGTCAAAGACCAATATCCCAATGTCAAAAAATTGCGATATCTTGATACAGGGCGTTCACAAAAAAAAATCAAACTTTATAATTTTCAAAGTCTTATAACTCATTTTTTTCAAATAGCATGCCCCTAATTTTATAACGTTATCTGATAGCTTTTTTTATCCTCTTCCATTTTTACTAGGGGTACCCTACCCTTAAACTTCATTTTTTTCGAGATAATCGGAAATTTTCACAAAATTTGTGATTTTTTTATTTTTTTTTTCACAAATTGAGTTGGCCGTGATGAATGACAGACAAGCCAAATAGTACGCAACTCTCAGTTAGTCAGTCTGAATATTGTCGAACAAAGAAAAATGACTTTACGCGAGAGAAAATGATTGATTTGATATTCTGGTAATAATTCAGATATCCAGAATCCCACTTTGTTTTTTCTAAATACTTTCCAAGGAATTCAAATACTTTTGTAAGTATTTGGTATTTAATATTTGGAATAGTATTTGTAAATACTTTTACGTTATTTAAATACTTTTCGTGTCAAATGAACGTGTCAAATGAACAATCAACGAAACATCGAATACGACAAACAGAAAATTTTTCGGACGGTTTGGAATCTGTTTCTGCCGTTGCGTTGCTTAGCCCAATCTTTTGGTAATTTTTGAAATAAACATTGGAGGCATAAAGATGAGCTTCTACCTCGACACGTTGCTCGATTAATTTCCCTAACATCTTTTATCCACAGGGCGGCATCAAAAAACAATTTCTAGGTTTCTGGGGATATCATTTTTTATTTTTGCCCGAATTTCAAAATCCAGGGCTCAAATTGAAGCTTGAAGATTAACCCATAATAATCAGAGTCGACTGGAAACAAACATTTACTACGTTTCCATGGAGAATTGAAATCGATTTGAAAACGGTATCGGGATTGAAAACTGCATGTAAACACTTGCAGAACTGTATCCAAATCGATTTGAGTCTCAAGGTCGATTCGGCAAATTCTGGGATCGTATCGGGATCGGATCGAAATAATACTCATGGAAACCCAATCGGATTGGATCGAAACATCAACAAACAGAAACTGATACATAGCAATGAGTAAAACCGCTGTTCTGGTCGCATCGAGGGTCGCATTCATACTTGCACCTGTTGTCTGCACTTCTGCCTTCTGCACACTTGCAGTTTGCAGAGTACTTGCACTTTCATTGATACGTTAGATTGAGATAGTTTTAGGTTAGGGTTAGACTTACATAACAGATATGTAAACAGAATCCAAATCGATTTGAATACCGAGTTCAAACCACTCATGTGAACACTTCCGTACTCAATCCTGATTACCCGGCGATCTAGACGAACCCGGCGTTTCATCTGTCCCGGAATCTAGCTTGGGATGAGAATTCACTGATAATCAAATCAATCAAATCAAATTAAGCATGTCAGAGGAAGCAACTGCCACTAAGCTGCTGGAGATGGGTTTTTTTGAATTCGAGGAGGAGGATTCGACTGCGGCGGATGTGCCGAGTAGTGGGAAGGGAGAACTGCAAGCTCTGCAGTATCGTCAAGAAACAAGTACTGACTTGAAGATACTGCAGAAGTATCCTTTTGTGAAAAAGTTATTCCTGCACTACAACACCACGTTGCCTTCGTCCGCACCGGTGGAGAGAATGTTTTCGTTCGCGACGTTTGTTAATACGCCAAGACGGCATGCATTGACCGATAAAATTTTTTAAAAAACTTAGTTTTCTTAAAATCAAATAAAAAATGAATAGTGATGACTTTCTTTTTGCCCTGCATCAACTACTTCACTACACGTGGTCAGCCTTCAATCGGTAAACACACGTGTCGTCCTCGAGCTCCAGAATTTCGCGAGTTTTAGTGGCTACATACTGTTTTTCTCGGTTTTTTCTGTGACCAGTCGACGTCCTAGGATCCCATTCTGTCATCCTGTGCCAAGAATTCTGCAAAGAGCTTCAGACTTGACCAGATAAGCTATAATAATAATAAATATTTAATAATTTTACGAACAAGCCATATCGCATCAACAAAAACTTAGTGCTATAACAGGGCCCGTGAAATCAGCTGGGCACGTACGTGCCCAAACCACTTGATAAACAAACAAATAATTATAGATCCTGTTGTTTTCTGACTACAGAGACAACATGGAATCGAATCCAACTGAACCTTTACCATCTCAACAGTCAAGCCAAATTACTACCGCTCAAAAATCTTACTCTTACGCAGCAAAAACTCGTCCGAGTGTTAATTTTCCAAAAAAAGATCAAGCCGTCATTCTTAATGTAGATGAAAGATTGAAACGCGACGATTACATCAGGGCCATAGCCAACTTAGTCGGACCCAAAAACATTCATTTCGCTTCCAGAATCACGAACAACAGAGTCTGCATCTTTTTATCAAACTCTAAAATGGCCGACGAAATAACAACTCAACACAAAACAATAAAAATCGACAACATTGAAATTGGACTACGGAAGCTTATCACTCCTGCCAAAAGGCTTATAATCTCCAATGCATATCCGACGATTCCCTACTCAGTTATCGAAGAAGCGCTCAAAGAACTGGGACTTACTCTTGTTTCATCAGTGTCTTTTTTGAGAGCGGGCTCTCAAGAGGAAGACTTCAGCCACATACTGAGCTTCAGGCGCCAGGTATATGTGGCTCCCAATGACACCCTTGAGCTAGCATCATCCATACTTGTCAGCGATGAAAACACAGAACAAAGAATTTTTCTATCCTATGATGAATTTAAATGTTTTTTGTGTGGAGAACAGGGACACGGCGCTGCGGACTGCCCCTCCCGACAAAATAACGCTTCCTCCCAAAATAAAACCTCCTCACAGAATACACAAAAACTGAACCCAACCACAATAACGACCTCAGCCATAATTGAAAACACCAACAACAAAGGCAAACGGCCTCCCCCTGAAAGCCTTGACTCACCCCAGTCACAAACTACCCAAGAACCACCCTTCACAAATTTCGTTAGGCCCCAAACCAAAACAAAGAAAATAAAAATCGATAAAGCCGCACCTCTAGACCCTTCATTGAAAAGATCGGAATCCACCGAGTCTATTGATTCAGTAACTGCACTGGAACCCTTACAAGAAGAAATCAAAGCCAATCCAAAAAAATAGCCGTTGGACTTCGATTCATTCGCAGCCTCGTTCGCAGCCTTTCTAGCGAATACGAAAGGTTCTCCAGACTACTATCTTGAATCGCTAAACTTCACAGATGACACACAAAGTCTCATAAACATGATGTCCACTCTCCACCCTCTCTTGACTAACCGAGGCCTGAAAAGCAAATTCACCCGGATAAGAAGAAAGTTACAACATCAACTATCAAAGTCACTCGCCAGTCAATCATTAGCAAGTTCACAAGAAGACATAGTTTCTTTGGCTGAATCCGAGAATGAATTATTCTAGACTCAGACCACAAAATCTTGATCAACATCTCTTTCGTCAAAAATTATCCCACAAAACACCAGATTTGGAACAAACATGTTCATTTTACAGTGGAATTTGAATGGGTACTATTTCCATCTAGAAAAATTAAAACTTCTGATAACTGCTAACAACTCCCCCATAATTTGTCTGCAAGAAACCCACCTCAAGAGCGATCCCAATCTGAAAGGATATAAATGTTACTCCAAACATAGAACTGACAGAGAGAGATCCAGTGGTGGAGTATCTTCTTTCGTCAACCTAAGTTTCACTACTCAAGTAATCGATCTCGACACAAATTTAGAAGCGGTTGCATTCTCCATCCAACTGAAAACCAAATTCTCCATTTGTAAAATTTATATACCCCCTGTTACGTGGTAACGTCTGAATAGGTTAGCAGTACACCCGGTATACATACCTTGTCAATTTCTTTTAATAGCGAACGTTTTTCATAGTTTTTTGTTTTAAAATTCAAACTGATACGAAATAAAAATTCTTATCACTTCTCTACGCCGCACCAAAGAAGTCGCTTCGCAAGCTAAAATAATTTCGAACAAATTCACGCGCTTCTCAAGCAACCCGGCGATATTATTATTTTTCAAGATTAATTCTAGGTCGCAGTCCACGAAAGGTAAAAACTAAACAGTCAATCGTATTTTTCATTACCAATTTTAATATTTTAGGAATCGTTTTCCATCGCACTTGAGCTAGTTGCTAATTGATATTCGCCGTGTGCGAAAGAAACAAAGGCAGAACAGGAAACCCTTACGGTGTAAGGTACGGTAGCTCTGAATTTAAGTGGGAAAACTAGGTAGATCAAATAGGTTTATCTTTTAGGGTTTTTTTTTTCTCTTCTTCTTTCCTTCTGATTGCTGTGAAATCAATCAAGTCTTCGTGGACTTGGCAAACAACACCCGCCACGGAAAAGTAAAATCACCGACAGCTTGGAAGCATCTTTACTGTGAGAGAACGACGCGGAGCCGGAAGACGCGACCCTACCAGCCACGTTCCAGCCTAGGCTGAGTACATTTTTTTGATTCCAAAACCACGTGTACCAACTGAAAAACCAAAATACGAATAACTTGAAAAGAGTGAACCAAGTCTATTAAAAATCCGTAACAAAAACGGAACATAAAATATCCTTTTTTTTGTATACAAAGTATACTTATCAGGTGAAGTAAATTTAAATTTTGTCAAACGCAGTTCGGCCGAAGTACGTTAGTTCTTAGCCCTTCAGGCACCGTCTCATATAAATGTTCAATTCTTAATTTATTCTACCATCAATTATTATCTTAAATTTGCAATTTGTCAGCATTTCAAACGTTAGTAAATATAACCTATTATCTCACCCTAGTAATTTTTTTTGCGTTGCTATTTTGATCATTATAAGATTGCATCTTTTCTTTTGCCATAACAAAAAAATAGTAAGGTAAACGACACCCACCCCTATTCAACCATAACTTTTAATGTTAACCATAACACCCCAAACAAAGAGATCTCTCAACATGAACTCAAAAATCTGTTGAATCAGATACCTGCGCCATGCATAATCTTGGGAGATTTCAAGGCACACAACACCTTATTTGGCTCCGTGTCCACAAATCAAAGAGGACAAGCTATAGAACAGTGGCTTAACTCTTCCAACCTAATACTTCTAAACACGGGATCGCCTACCAGATTCAACTCATACAATGGAAATTTCAGTGCCCTTGACCTAACAATATGCAGCCCTACACTCACACCTTACCTGACGTGGGACACTTACCTCTATCTTTACGGTAGTGATCACTACCCCATCAGAATCCAAAACACCAACCAACCACCCGACAAATATTCGGTGGTCTACCCTAAATGGAATCTGAAAAACGCCAACTGGTCATCATTTTCCGAAGAAGTGGACCATAAACTTGAATCGTTTTCACCTACTGACAGCGACATCGACCAAACCGTACAAAACTTCTGTCAAATCATACTTGATTCAGCACACAACCACATAGGCAAACTTTCCTCCAATCACAAAAAATTCACACCTGTCCCTTGGTGGAACAAAGAATGTGCCGAGGCTGTAAAAGCAAGTAAAAATGCCCTCAACAAATTGAAGAGAATAAACTCCGTAGAAAATCTCTTGAGTTTTAAAAGGTTGAGAGCTAAAGCCAGATATGTTGTGAAGAAAAGCAAAAAAGAATCATGGGAAAATTATGTCTCTACTATCAACCCCTCGACGCCCATGACTGAAGTCTGGAACAAGGTAAAAAAACTCAAGTCCATCAAACGTCCCCGAATCACAATAATAAGAGACAGCAACCAAATTTTTGACTGTGAATCCGATATCGCTGAGGTTCTAGCTGAACAGTTCCAAGCAAATTCAAGTGATCTAAATTTCGACAAAGATTTTTTACAATTAAAAAAACACAAAGAATCTCAAGAGATGAACAAACAAAACAATAGTTTTCTCTCCATCAATTTGTCTCTCACTATCTCAGAACTCGAAGAAGCATTCAAATCAGCCAAGGACTCTCATCCCGGTCCAGACGACATTCCTTACTCTTTTCTGAAAAATCTGTCCTCCAAAGCCAAGCTCGTCCTGCTCAATATCTACAACATAAGCTGGCAGACACATGAATTTCTTAGCCCTTGGTCAAGCTCCATTGTCTCTCCTATTCTGAAGTCAAACAAACCAAGCGATGACAAAGCCTCCTATCGGCCAATATCCCTAACTTGCATCATGTGCAAAACTCTTGAGCGTATTATCAATAACCGTCTAGTTTGGCACTTGGAAAAGTCAAACTTACTTCGTCCTTCTCAAAATGGCTTCAGAAAGCATCGATCAACAACTGACAACATAGTTCAACTGGAATCTGATGAAATTCATGAGGCTTTTGCTATCAAACAACATCTTCTGGCAGTCTTCTTTGACGTAGAGAAGGCCTATGACATGACTTGGACCCGTCCAATAATTGAAAAGCTAGTCGAATGGGGTCTTAAGGGAAACATCTTGGCGTTTGTTCAAAACTTCATTCACAACAGATCTTTTAAAGTCAGAATCAACGGTATCTTGTCTCACAATAAAAAACTAGAAAACGGACTTCCTCAGGGCGCAGTCCTCAGTGTAACACTCTTTTTGATTGCAATAAACGACGTGATAAAAACCATCAAAGCGCCAGTTCGTTGTAGCCTTTTTGCTGACGACCTACTTATATACATCAAAGGAAAAGACATCTCCTCAATTCAAAAAATTTTACAAACTACCCTGAAAAAAATCGAAAACTGGGGGAAAACATCGGGATTTAAGTTTTCCGTTCCCAAAACCAACTGCATGCTTTTCAGCAAAGCCCGCCAACTCAGTTCGCCTCTTCTTCGTCTTTACGTGATATTAGATTTGTAAGTCGATATAATGAGGTAAGAAATGAATACAACAATTTATTTGTGGAACATAAAAAAGAGCAATACTCGAATTCCATAGATAAGTTAGATAATAAAAACAAGGCAGTGTGGCAGGTTGTTAATGACATAAGAGGAAAAACGAAAAAGAAGGAAACTCTTATAAAAGGTGACCCTTCGACGATTGCCAGAGATTTCAATGCATTCTTGATAGAAGCTGCTCCTAATCTAGTCAAAAATATTGAATGTGATAGTACCTATAAGTGCAATATAAAGAGTAATATTTATTCTATGTTTGTTAAACCTTTTGATGTTTTAGAGATTGCGGACATTATGAGAAATCTGAAAAGCAAAATGAGTACCTAGTGGATGGGATGGAATACCGACCAGCATTTTGAAGTTCTGTGTGCTTGAATTGTGCCAGCCAATCACTTTTATTGTTAATAATTCCTTGAAGTTCGGCATCTTTCCAGACCCTTTGAAGGTAGCTGTAGTTGAACCATTGCATAAGAAGGGAGACCCAACTTTTATGGCAAATTATCGACCCATCAGTATATTGCCTTCCTTTTCAAAAGTTTTTGAAGCAGCAATGAGCAGGAGGATTGTCGATTTTTTTCAGCACTATGGCCTTTTCAGCTCCTCCCAACATGGGTACTTGAAGGGTAGATCTGTTGAAACGGCAGTGCATGACTTCACACAGAAAGTTTTGTCGGGTTTTGAGACCGGTGAGTTGACACTGGGAATTTTTGTTGATCTGTCAAAAGCCTATGACTGTTTGGATTACGACCTTTTGTACACAAAACTCGAGAGATATGGTGTGAGGGGAAGAGCACTGTCGTGGATGCAATCTTATCTGACAAATCGCTCACAGAGGGTGGCACTGATAAGAGGTAACGTAACTTTCAAGTCGGAGTGTCGTGCTGTGACGATGGGCATTCCTCAGGGTAGTGTTATTGGCCCATTACTATTTTTGATTTACATAAATGATTTGGGTTGCGGCTTGTTGGGTGAAGGTCAGAGTTTGGTAAATTATGCAGACGATACAAACGTCCTGCTTAAAAGTAAGTCGTTCGATGAGATGGCAGCGCAGGCTGAGCAGCTTCTTTCAGATATGCAAAAGTGGTTCTCCAGTAACAAACTGGTAATCAACAAAGCTAAAACTAATTGTATTTTATTCAAGACAAAAAGGTCATTTTTCGATGGTCCTAGCTATATCCGTTTGCTAGACGCAGATGTGAAGCTGTCTGGGAGTGCCGAATTTCTTGGGATGGTTTTGGACGGGAACCTGAGCTGGACGGCGCATGTTGGTAAATTGGGTAATAAACTCAGTAAAGTAATTTATTCCGTCAGAATAATTAGAAATTACGTTGATTTTAAAACTTTGAGAAACGTATATTTTGCCAACTTCCAATCTCTTTTGAGATATGGAATAATTTTTTGGGGTCAGTCCACAGATGTGCAATTGATTTGTAGAGTACAGCGAAGAATGTTGAGAACTATTCTAAATCTCCCACGAAGACATGATTGCACGAATCTTTTCAGAGAGAATAATATATTAACTGTCACTGGCCTTTATATATTTGAAATACTGTTGTTCATGTTCAAGAATATATCACTGTTTTCACACTTAGTACCTGTAAGAAAAAATAGAACAATTTTTTATAATTATCCATACCATAAGTTGTCCCTGTATGAGAAGAGTAGTTTTTATTCCTGTATTAGATTATTTGATAGTTTGCCAGAAGGAATCAAGGAATGTAGAAATTTGAGAAAGTACAAACAACAGCTTCGTGATTACCTTGTCGATCTCGAGCCATTTACACTACAACAGTATTATTCGACTATTGCATGAACTTTGTATATAATAATTTTAATGTAGTTTTTTTTCCGAAATATGTGACAATTTTGCAATCTATACATTTATTTGTTTATATTCGTGTATATCTTTGTGAAAAATAAATATCTTATCTTATCTTATCTTATCTTACGGAAAAAGCCTGAAATCCTCTGAGTCCACAAGATTCCTAGGAGTCATTTTCGACCAAAAGTTATCTTGGCGGCAACACATTTCCTATCTCAAAAAATCATGCAATCACGGTTTAAACCTAATGAAGATTCTATCCAACCACTCTTGGGGAGCGGATTGTAAAACTCTGCTATTGATCTATCAAAGTCTCATCAGATCTAAACTTGACTACGGAGCAATTGCTTACATGACCGTTAAAAAAACCTATCTCAAAACCATCCATTCCATACAGACAACAGCTATAAGAATAGCCACCGGAGCTTTTTGCACTACCCCGGTTGAAAGTCTACTAGCACTTGTAAATGAACTTCCGCTCGAAATTCGCGCCAAGCGCTCCACATCAAGTTATGCTGTAAACACAGCTCGACTTTTATTTCAAGAGGTCATCTAAGACACGAATGGCCGAATTTTCATCTTCAATCCCTTCGTCCCCACCCTACCCTACCTTGAAATTTCAAATAGCATTACCTATCTTCTGATACATCAAATTGAAGGCAATGGAACTCTCTTTCTGTCAAACATATTTCTATTTTTCAAAGTAGGGTAGGGTGGGAGCGAAGGGGTTGGAGATGAAAATTTGGCCACACGTGTCTTAGATGACCCCATTGAAATAAAAATGGACCTATTTTTGCTTGGAAGTCTATTTATCACGAATCTGAAGTTTATAGGGGAGAAATTGTCCTTTCATCAACAAATAGAAAATTTTCACAAGGGTTGAAGTGTGGTTCAAAAAAAATTAGAAATATTTTTGGCAGAAAGAGAATTTTGTTGCCTTCAATTTGATGTTTCACAGAATAGGAATTGCTAGTTGAAATTTTAAAGTGGGGTAGGGTGGGGCGAAGGGATTGAAGGTGGAAATTTAACAATATGTGTCTAGATGTTCCCTTCAAAACAAAAATCGACCTGTTTCGGCGTTTCCTGTAAAAAAAATTGGCGGCCAGAAATCAGGGGTCAGAACTTTTTAAATGAACACCCTGTAGATAGGTATGTCTTCTAGAAATTTCTTAGGTAATTCAAATACCCACTTTCAAGGTATTTAAATACTTTCAGTTTACCAAATACTTTGGAGGGTATTTAAATGAAACAAGTATTTAAATATTTTTAAGGTATTTAAATGAAACAAGGATTTAAATACTTTTAAGGTATTCAGATGAAAAAAGTATTCAAATACTTTCAAGGTATTTAAATGTGAAAATTAATTGAATACTTTGAAGGTATTTAAATACTTTTGGTTAACCAAATACTTTTGGAGTATTCAAATACTTTGAATGTATTTAAATGACAAAAGTATTTGAATAAAGATACTATTTGTTATTTAAATACTCACACTTGAAATAAAGTATTTATCATTTAAATAATATTTTTTTCGCCAATTGAAAAGTATTAATATAAGCAACCGGCTGTTGAAAGTCAACAATGAGATCGTGTCAAGAACTAGAGACCTACAGGGCGAAAATCTGTTGTGGGGCGACAGAAAACTTTCCCGGCGGTATCCAGAGACGTCAGTAATGATTTTGATCGAAGTGTCCCTTCGGGAGGGGGCGATTCGATTTGGAAATCGATGAAAAAATTCTATTTAGTCGAGCGTTTAGCGAGCATCCTGCATCCATTGTTGAGCGGACAGAAAAAATGACAGGTTAGGTCAGTTTTCCAAGGTGATGGAATGATCTAAAAGGTAGAACTAGGTAGCTAACTGTTGTGATATCTCAAAAATGCAATGCTGGTTCCTTATTGAAATTTTTGTTCCTACTTTAGATATGATGATGAAATTACAAAAACTTGATTGAAAACTTTTACTGCATCTGTGTGTCAAATTTCAACTCTATATTTTCAATTTAGAGCTTGGGCAGACAAACCCAGACCCAATGTGCCACCTGAGGGCTTCCGATCAAAATCATCCACCCAAAGTCTAATCAGAACATTCCAGGCTGAACTTAGGCCTCCGTACCTGATTTCGATTTGATCGGATCAATAATTCGGTAATTATCGTGACAGAACCGCTTAATTTGTACGATCGCATGAGTGGTTTTATATTTTCAGGAGAAAAATTTCCGGGAAATTGTAGAGAAATTATTGGAAAATGTTCAAGAACCAGTTATCTATTCTCTAAAAAAAACAATTCCAAGAAATCTGTTCACGGAATAAAAAGATGGAAATTTTGCAGTTTTTCCAGAGAGGAAAACTCGGCAACTGTTGATCCGATTTCGAAAATTTTTCCTCCAAAAATTAGCTCAATCTTTTCTCTAACTTTTATTCACAGCATGTCTGCACCTAAAATTAATATTTCGTGGGGCCTACCGCATGTAGAAGTTTGCATTGCGTTTTTCTCAAATTCACGGAATGTGCAAATTTCATTTTGAAAAAATTACAGTCGGAAAACCGAAACCGTGTCAACTCTGAAAATAGACCTGCACGACGGTCAAGACAATCTACTTTCGATATCAGTTGAAATTTCTAAAAAAAAGTCGATCCCCGAGCAGGAATAAATTTTTGAGTGGAGTCCTGCTACAAAAGCGAGTCGTGCTGGTCGAAACACCGGCGAGAGCCCCTCCTGAGTGGCAACGGCCAGGAGAAATTTCGAAAATTCATTACGCTCAACTGGAGAATGGTGGAAAACTGCAACTGCGGCCTCAATTTGACTCTTTTGTTGTGTTGCTTCCTGCCAAATCTGGTTCCAATCCATCGGATAGATTTTGAATTATTAATTGGTAAAGTTTTGAACTTTAACATTTTTTATTATTTGACAGATGACAGATAGGGCAATGTTTCCAACTGTTATGAATACAGTTTTTCAAGGGCTTTCAAATGACATATTGCAAGTTGAGTTCCGTGAGATATAGCTTCTGACATTTGATGATAGTGACAGTTGGGTTTGCCAGATGACAGCCAAAAACTAATGGGCTCTTTTCAGGAAATAACCATGTTTGTATACCAAATATCAAGTCGATCCAGTCAACTTTACGGCAGTTATCGTGGAAGATCACAGACAGACAGACAGACAGACAGACAGACACACACACACACACACACACACACACACGCACACGCACACGCACACGCACACGCACACGCACACGCACACGCACACGCACACGCACACGCACACGCACACGCACACGCACACGCACACGCACACGCACACGCACACGCACACGCACACGCACACGCACACGCACACGCACACGCACACGCACACGCACACGCACGCACGCACGCACGCACGCACGCACGCACGCACGCACGCACGCACGCACGCACGCACGCACGCACGCACGCACGCACGCACGCACGCACGCACGCACGCACGCACGCACGCACGCACGCACGCACGCACGCACGCACGCACGCACGCACGCACGCACGCACGCACGCACGCACGCACGCACGCACGCACGCACGCACGCACGCACGCACGCACGCACGCACGCACGCACGCACGCACGCACGCACGCACGCACGCACGCACGCACGCACGCACGCACGCACGCACGCACGCACGCACGCACGCACGCACGCACGCACGCACGCACGCACGCACGCACGCACGCACGCACGCACGCACGCACGCACGCACGCACGCACGCACGCACGCACGCACGCACGCACGCACGCACGCACGCACGCACGCACGCACGCACGCACGCACGCACGCACGCACGCACGCACGCACGCACGCACGCACGCACGCACGCACGCACGCACGCACGCACGCACGCACGCACGCACGCACGCACGCACGCACGCACGCACGCACGCACGCACGCACGCACGCACGCACGCACGCACGCACGCACGCACGCACGCACGCACGCACGCACGCACGCACGCACGCACGCACGCACAACCACGCACACACGCACACACGCACACACGCACACACGCACACACGCACACACGCACACACGCACACACGCACGCACGCACGCACGCACGCACGCACGCACGCACGCACGCACGCACGCACGCACGCACGCACGCACGCACGCACGCACGCACGCACGCACGCACGCACGCACGCACGCACGCACGCACGCACGCACGCACGCACGCACGCACGCACGCACGCACGCACGCACGCACGCACGCACGCACGCACGCACGCACGCACGCACGCACGCACGCACGCACGCACGCACGCACGCACGCACGCACGCACGCACGCACGCACGCACGCACGCACGCACGCACGCACGCACGCACGCACGCACCCACACACACACACACACACACACACACACACACACACACACACACACACACACACACACACACACACAGACAGACATCATTCTGAAAATGGTCTTAATCGTCTTGGAGGACCTCAAAACGGATATATCCGGTGAAATCTCAAAACTTTTTTCCTGCACGATTACAATACTCTCCCTCCGTGTTCGTGGGTGGGCCGGGAAAGTAAAAAAGGCTTTGCCTGGAAAAACTGGAATTTGATGACGAAGAATTGCTCGATAAGCCGGCAAAAGCTATAAGATCAGCTCTCCGAGATCAAGAGTTTGAAGAGTGGACAAAAATGACTCATAAAGGAAGAGGGGTCATCCTGTTCCAGGAGTACCCGCAAGCCAACAACATTCTCGACCATAGCGCCCTTACTATTTCCGAATTGAAAGACGCCATTAAAATTATCGGTGACGTTGCTCCCGTAAGAGTTCTACCCGGCAGATGCCAAGGACGGCACCCAATGTCGGCATTGTTCTGACATTGAGAACTACGTTCCTGAAACATAGCCACATGTGCTTGGATCCTGCCCGTTCGGTGAACTCTTACGGAATCAACGTCATCATACGGTGCGTACTATGATTGCTGACGCGTTGCGAGTAAAGGGTTTTACGGTCTTCGAGGAGGTGAGTTGTCTCGCGAGCTCAGGCAGTACCAGGCGTGTCGACATCCTGGCTATTGATAAAAACAAGTGAGTATGCCTTCACGTGCGTGAGTCTCAGTAGCGCATTTTCTCAAAGAGGCATATTGTGAACGTAAAGAAATTTGGTTGGAGGAGAAACACCATTCCTTGCCCACTTACTTCATTCGAAACTCATCAAGATATTTTGTTATCAGAATGGGGTACTTGCCAATGAAATAGATTTGAACGAAAATTCTTTCACTCATCAATATTTTTTTGTTTGAGGGCGGGAGCTGGGAGTGGCGACTAATCAACAGTAGTCTATTCTTTCCCTTTTTTAGTCGGCTATCCATATAGCGAAAGAATTAGATCGCTATGTCTTCGGGTTTATGTTTTCCATTTATCTCTTACTTTGAGGGCAGCGTGTGGGGGTGGCAGCATTCGGCAAAGTAACTGTTGCACAGTTTGAGTTAGAAGTTTCTAAATGTTCAAGGAAATATGACAATTAGTGAAAATTGTGAAGGTTGCATTTTTTTTGTTTGGGGGCGGCAGCTGGAGGCGGCGGCTAATTAAAAGTGGCCTTTTATCTTTTTCCAATTTCAGTCAGCTATCAATATAGTGAAAGAATTAGATCTCTATGTCTTCAGGTTCATGTTTTACATTCATCTCTTACTTTCGGGGCGGCATGTGAGAGCGGCAGAGTTTGGCAAAGAAATTCTTCCACAGTTTGAGTTGGGAGTTTCTGAATGTTTGCGGTAACATTTGAATGTAAATCAGTGGAAATTGTTGAAAGTTGCACTTTTTTTGGGGGGTGGAAGTTGGAGGCGGCGCCATATCGAAAGTAGCCTATTCTTTCCCATTTTTAGTTATGTTTTCCATTTATCTCTTACTTTGAGGGCAGCGTGTGGGGGTGGTAGCATTCTGCAAAGTAACTGTTGCACAGTTTGAGTTGGGAGTTTCTAATTTCTAAATGTAAGGGAAATATGACAATCAGTGAAAATTGTGAAAGTTGCATTTTTTCGTTTGGAGGCGGCAGCTGGAGGCGGCGGCTAATTAAAAGTGGCCTATCTTTTTCCAATTTCAGTCAGCTATAAATATAGTGAAAGAATTAGATCTCTGTGTCTCCAGGTTCATGTTTTACATTTATCTCTTACTTTAGGGGCGGCGTGTGGGAGCGGCAGAGTTTGGCAAAGAAATTCTTGCACAGTTTGAGTCAAGAGTTTCTAATTGTTTGAGGTAACATTATCAGCTAAATCAGTGCAAATTGTTGAAAGCTGCACTTTTTTCTTTTGGGGGCGGAAGCTGGAGGCGGCACCATATCGAAAGTAGCCTATCCTTTTCCATTTTTAGTCAGCTATCCATATAGCAAAAAACTTAGATTGCTAAGTCTTTGGGTTCATGTTTTTCATTTATCTCTTACTTTGGGGGCGGCGTGACGGAGCGGCAGCGTTCGGCTGAGCAAATGTTGCACAATTGGAGTTGGCAGCTCCTAAATGTTCAAGGCAACATCTCAATCAGTAACATTTGTGAAAGTTGCACTTTTTATCGTTTGGGGGCGGAATCTGGGGGCGGCGACTAACCAAAAGTAGCCTATCCTTTCCCATTAACCAAAAGTAGCCTATCCTTTCCCATTTTTAGTCGGCTACTTATATACCGAAAGAATCAGATTGCTATGTCTTCGGGTTTAGGTTTTTTATTTTAAAGTGATTGGGGGCGGTTTTTAGCAGTTTTTCATGTCGGCGGCGCATATTGAAGACGGAATGTTTCTGGGCTTACGTTTATGAGTGGCAACTATGTATTATTTATAAAATGAGAACACCAGAGCATTAGGTCTGGTAGAAATTGCAATATTATGTTATTTCAAGTTTATCGGGGGCGGTTTTCTCTATGTTGGCGGCGCAATATAGACATCCAATATAGCCTAGCCCTCCTTTGGGAGTGGCAGCTATGTAACAGCGAAAAAAAATTGAAAGCTAGGGCGTCTAGTTTGCGAGTAGTTCAAGGAACGGACGGACGGACGGACGGACAAAGCGGTTGCAATAGCGATTTTCATCAAGATGGAAAATGCGCTAAAAAGAGGGCTGGCTGGATCATAGATCCTACTGTTCGGTTTGAAATTAACGAGCACCAACCATCAGACGTTAATATTGAAAAACAGAGGATCTATGAGCCAACCATCCCTTTTTTCAAAGAAAAATACGACCTTCGACAAATCGATGTTGTCGGGTTGCTTGTCGGCGCTCGTGGGACCATCACCACCCTCTTTAAAGAGCTTTGTTTTAAATTTGGCATTCCTTCTAAATTATGTAAATCAGTAGCGTCAGTAGCCTTGAAAAAGTCCATTTACATTTTGCGAAACCATTTATATCAAATTACTTAGTTCTTTCTTACCTTTATACATCTATATTTACTAAGTTTACAAGCTTAACTATATACCTACTTTTTCGAAATTCAGATTACTATTTAAGTTTACCTATTATTGTGTTATTTTTACTCCATGTGTTATAGTATCCTTTGTATATTAGCAGCCCAAATTGTGGGAAGGTGTCATTTTTTAAATAAATGTCTGTATATATAAATACTTTCAAAAAGTATTTTACCCAGCTCTGATTGCTGCACGAGAAAGAGATTTTCTGCTGCCATCCAGAGACGTCAGTAGATAATTTTTGGGCGTGAAGAGGAGCAACCTTGAAAGTTCATTGACCCCTGACCTTGACAGGTCATTGACCTTTGACTTTGACCATGATAGGTCATTGACCTTTGACCTCGACCTTGACCTTGCTCGCGACCTCGAAAGTTCATTCACCTCAATCGCATGGAGTGGGGGGAGCAACTTCGGAAGTTCTTCCACCCAAGCAGGCGGTGGGGGGAGCAAGCATGAAAATTGAAGAACTAGATGGAGTGGGAACGCAACCTCGAAGAACCTGATGTAATATATACCCTACTAATGCCCTATACCAACGCAAACTCCAGACATGTGTTGCGCATGTGTCTGTGCATTTTGTGATCAAAGCATGAAATTTGGCATACTTGTTCAGAAGACCCTCCTTTGCAATTCCACATGTGGCGCCACGCAAGAGGCTTCGCGTCAGAGGCACTGTATTGCGGTTAATAAACCTGGTAGGGGTAGATTCTGCAAAAATGGTTCCTGGCCGGTCTCTGGTACCGCAGTCGGTATTTTTTAGTTCTGTTTAGTTAAAACTACATGCAGAAATGAGTGAAAAGTACATTTTTCACAAGCAAAAATCCAAATGCTGCCTTTAAACGTTGTTTCAATACATTTTAAGGCCAACTTTGTTTTAGTACAGGAAACATGGTAAAAAAATTGTCAATACCTCGGCAAAGATATAAACATCCTGAAAATTTGATATTCTGTCCAGAACTATGTGCCCTACTACATATCTAAAATTGCCAAAAATCGCACCCCGAAGCTTCGAGTTATTGGAGGGGGGGTAAAAAATTGCAACTCAAAATGAAAGGTATGGAACCCGATGGAACTTGTCAATCCAATGGATGCAAATACGTCGTAGTTCGACGCATCACAACCAGTTGATACAATTTTGGCAAAAAAAGTGTCGATCATTGTTGAAGGAGGGTCGTGGGGAAGGACGAAACTCGGCTGGGTGGCTCTTATTCGTCCTGGGCCATGAAGAATCGATCACGACAAGATTGGTATCTTTTCCGACTAAATTCAATGTCCTGAACTTGAATCCGATGTGTAAATTTGTATAAAAACAAGTTCGAACAAGTTAACTTGAGAAAACCTGTTTTTTCTTCGACAATTTTCACACCTTTTTTTTACTGTTAGAGGTATTCATCTATGAAAATATTTCAGAGGCCATTAGATTGAACTGTATTCTTAACGAAAATCATCCATTCGATCTGTAATTTTGTTTACCGACATAGAAAAAACCGATTTGAACTTTAGTCGGCACTGCCCGGCGTCTACTAATGACCAGAACACAACAGCATGCACCTTCAAGTGATAACTCAATACCCTGCATTGCGATTTATGACGATTTTGTTTATGTCATAGGGAATTCAGTTCTGCACAGATCCTCGAACTTTCAAAGATGAGTTATAATTTTTCAGATAGTTTGGGCTATTTTCATTTAAAGATGCATGGTGTAGTGTTCTGGTCAGTAGTAGACGACGGGCTGTGCCGACTAAAGTTCAAATCGATTTTTTCTATCTCGAAAAACAAAGTTACAGATCGAATGGATGATTTTCGTGAAGAATGCAGCTCAATCTAATGGCCTCTGAAATATTTTCAAAGATGAATGCCTCTAACAGTAAAAAAAAGTTTTGTGAAAATTGTCAAAGAAAAAACAGGTTTTCTCAAGTTAACTTGTATGAACTTGTTTTTGTCCAAATTTATACATCGGATTCAAGTTCAGGACATTGAATTTAGTCGGAAAAGATACCAATCTTGTCGTGATCGATTCTTCATGGCCCAGGAAGAAAAAGAGCCACCCAGCCGAGTTTCGCCCTCCCCCGCGACCCCCCTTCAACAATGATCGACACTTTTTGTGCCAAAATTGTATCAACGGGATGTGATGCGTCAAACTACGACGTATTTGCATTCATTGGTTGACGGGTTCCATCGGGTTCTATACCTTTAATTTTGAGTTTCAATTTTTTACCCCTCCTCCAATAACACAAAGCCTCGGGGTGCGATTTTTGGTAATTTTAGATATGTAGTAGGGCACTCAATTCTGAACAGAATATCAAATTTTCAGGACGTTCATATCTTTGTCGAGGTTTTGGCAATTTTTTTACCATGTTTCCTGTACTAAAACAAAGTTGGCCTTAAAATGTATTAAAACAACGTATAAAGGCAGCATTTGGAACTTTGCTTGTGAAAATGCACTCCTCACTCATTTCTACATGTAGTTTTAGCTAAACAGAACTAAAAAATACCGACTGCGGTACCAGAGACCGGTCAGGAACCATTTTTGCAGAATTTACCCCTAGCAGGTATATTAACCGCAATACAGTGCCTCTGGTGCGAAATCTTGCGTGGCGCCACATCTGGAATTGCAAAGGAGGGTCTTCTGAACACGTATGCCAAATTTTATGCTTTGATCACAAAATGCACAGATCATTCCATTTTTGGGCGTTAACCCCGCCACTATGTGGAAAATCGTGCTACATGAGTTCCAAGGGGGTGCACGTATTGTAGTACTTAGTGTGGGTCAACCCTCTACAAGAATAATTACAGTTCACTCCAAAACAAGTACTCAATCTCAATCTCAATCTCACCAGTTCGTGGGTGAACTAATCATAGGTGAAGATGTAGGAATAGGAGATTGTATACAAATCCAATTCCATAAAAGCAACCTAGAACATCAATCCTCTGGAATGGAGATGTACCTATGGGGTTTCCAGTATTTCGTTGACGAATTCGAAGTGGATCTACTCTCTACAAGTGATGCGTGCGAGCAAGGCAACATCTAAACAGCATGCACAGTGTGTCAATATGGTGATGGTGTATACGTGCCTTTAGGGGCTGCGGAGGAATAAAATGTGTACGGTGTGAACATCTGTTTTCATCAGTGAAAAAAAAGAGCACCGAAATCCATAAAGAATGTGAATGGTGTATAGACAGAAACTGTGCATATAAAGTACAGACGTTGCCAGTTAGACTCACTACAAATGTGAATTCGACATGGGTGATCAAGATTTCTTTTCTCTGAAATTAGGAGTGGACACAACACTTCAGCATGCCAACTTAATTAAACACCAAATGATGGAAGAGGATAGTTATTTTCTATCCATCGGCGAATATTTTAAAGTTGGAATGGTACGAGATGTAACTGAATATATCGTGTTTGTTTACCGCTACTGTAACAAATACAGAGGTCTTTTCTGTCATGGAGCTTACGCTAAGTGGATACCATGTTATCATCACCCAGAAGCTAGGGCATTCAACCAATATGCTCTAACATTACAAAAATTCCAACAATCACAAGGAATCCCAGATCCCTTCATATCAGGATATATCAACCGGCCCTCCTGGTCCTTGATATCTGCTGCTCCTGCGATTAGTTCCTGTGTTCGGTGACGTATATCCTTGACAAAGTCAAGTATTTTGAGGTGCCTCCTTTGTTTATTTTATTACACGGAATTAAGTGAAGCAACAGAGTTTTGCCAGGATGCGTTAGGATAGACAAGAAATATATCTGTGCACAGAAATAAGGTCCTCTCCTACTCCTAGTCGTCTGACCGCGAAATCAATTTCAGGACGAAAGTCGCGTCCTTTTAACTAGGTTTCGGAGGGATTAGCCACGGGTACTAATTTTGTTGTTTGTTTTGTTGTGTATAGTCGCACCATAGTTTTGCTGCATTTCGCTTCACGAGTGTTTTTCTTGTGTACCAAGTTTTCATTTGATAACACAGATTGTAACATCAGTAAATTTTTATTAGTAAACACATCTTTTCCTCGTAAAAGGTACTTCTTTTTCTTTATTTGATAATTTTGGCAATTTCAGCTCCTATCAGTTGTCACTACTTCCACTAAAAAAACCATCAATCGTTTTTGGAGTTTAGCGTATAAACCGGGTGTTCGCTCTATGGACTTGACCGAGAAGTTCGGAGCCGGCTACCTAACCTCGGTTGGCGCCCCATAAAAAAAAATTGAAACGTGAGATCTCACCGCGGACCCACGGCCGCTCTACACGAAAAACGACTGGCCGCGAGCAACAACTTCTGTCTGGACTGGTAGCCCTGCTCCCAGTTTAGATAGGAAAGTTACAGCATTCAAAGTCATGTAACTTTGTGATGCAGACATTCAGAACCGGGGGTGGACAGGGAGCTGGTGCCTCAAAACTGACGTCATAAGGTACATGATTTTTAACCCTGTAGGTCTAATGTGCGTTGGTAAGGTTGTTAAAAATTTTTTTTGTCTTACATGTCACAATTGTCAGACCGGGGGTTTAAGGCTGGTATAGGCTTGTCAATTTTCGAAAAATGTCAAAAATTTACGTCATAAGGTACATGAATGAAACCAACGGGCTTTTGTGTGGGAACATCCCCTTAATCAAAAATCGGGTCACAAGTCAAAATTTTTGGGGGCTCTCGATCCATAAGACAAGTTTGAAATTTTCAAATAGGGCCGAGATTTACCTCCTCCTGGAAACTTCTCTTTTGACATTGTAATGTCCATTACGTAGTAGCATCTACGACCGTAGATGCGCGCGTGGGCAGTGTTGCCAACTTGGCTATTTTACCGCTAGATCTGGCTATTTCTTTGGTCGATCTGGCGGGTAAAAAACGCATCTGGCGGCTAGCGGGAAATCTAGCAGGCTGAAAATAAATATAGCTTTGTTCTGGATTTTTTCGATCTTGCGGGCTGAAGATGAATCTAGCTTTTCTCTGGATTTTTTCGATCATCCCACTGGAATGGGGGTACTTCGCAATTGGCGGTTGGTATCGGTGAATGTCACTAATGTCAGTTGTCAGTTGAAATGAAATGAATTGTCACTAATGTCAAATGAAATGTCAGATTTCGCCGCCGAATCTCGCGGAAATTCAATTCCTGTTATTTATGTTCAATTAATTGCCGAGTCGAAACAACCCAAGTGGGGCAAGTGGCTGTACGTATTCTTCAACTTATTTATAATAAGTAGTTGAAATGAAGTGTTGCTATATAATTTTTTTTTAGAAATCAAATGAAAAATGCCCAAGCCACAGTATTCACAGAAGTTCAGGTCCTCGTGGTTGAAAGAGCCAACCCTGAAAGGCTGGCTTCAAGCGGTGGACTCCACCGCGGGTACGGTGGCCAAATGCACGTATTGTTCCTGCACGATAAACACAAAATTATCCGATCTAAAGCATCATGCTGAAACCGCCAAACATATTGCAAAAAAAATATTATAATGGGTCCTGCTCAACAAAAATTAAATTTCCCTAAAGAGAAAGACAACCTGAAAGCAAAGGAAGCCGAGGCCCGATTATCTTTATTTGTTGCCGCCCATACCTCAGTTATCATTATTGACCACTTGAGTGCTGTTTGCAAGTCCAGTTTTACTTCGGGAGAATCCATTCAGCTGCACCGAACAAAATGCTCGAATATAATCAAGAACATCTTCGGACCACATTTTGCAAAGGAACTGAGAACTGATATTGGAGGTAGCAAGTATAGTTTGCTGATAGATGAGTCGACCGATGTTTCTGTTGAGAAATATTTGGGCATTGTTATAATCTTCTACAGCAGCAGAAAGAAAAAAATAGTGACTTCTTTCTTGGATATGGTTCCCCTGATCGAATGTGATGCCAATGCCATTGTGGAGGCAATCAAAGCCACGCTGAATAAAAATAGTTTGGATTTACAGAACTTGCTGGGGATTGGGACCGACAACGCAGCAGTCATGGTTGGCATCAACAACGGTGTGCACAGGAAATTACAAGAAGAAGTTCCTCATTTGATACTCGTCAAGTGTGTTTGCCATTCGCTTCAGTTAGCTGTTTCTCATGCTGCTAAATTGGCACTGCCAAGAAGCTTGGAATATTTAGTGCAAGAGACTTATAATTGGTTTTCCAAATCAACGGTGAGACAAGCTGCATACAAACAACTGTATTGCCTTATAAATGATCAGAAGAATCCACTCAAAATTGTCCAAGCCTGTGATACTCGTTGGCTGTCCCTAGAATGTGCAGTTACCAGAGTTCATGACCAGTGGCTCGAGCTCAAGCAACATTTTGGAATCGCACGACTCGAGCAAAAATGCTATATGGCAGAAGTTCTCTATAACATGTACAATGATGAAACAAATTTGGCATATTTAAAGTTTCTGAAACCGATCTTGAATGATGCACAAAAGATCAACAAGGCGTTTGAAAGTAACGACGCTGACCCCACCAAGTTGCTTTGCGATTTGAAACTCTTTCTTGACACATTGGTGAACTTTGTGATAGTTCCTGGCAGACGTTGTTACGTATAGTACGTATAGTATGTATAGTTCAAGTCCAAGTTTTTCATGGTAGGTAGGTAGGTTTTTGGAAGACATACAAAGAAGCGGTCGAATATTCTAGAGTCGCGCTGAGTTTTTTGTTATTGTTATTTGTACATTATTGTTATCTCTATTTTATTTATTGCATAGGTTATTGATTCAAATTATTTATTACATATAATATATTTATTAGATAGATAGTTTAGTAGGTTCTTAGTTATTTATTTTTGCATTGATTTTCTTACTGTGATATTTTGAATATCTACTTGCAAATTTTTCGGTAACTCTATTTGCAAACTGAGCTGTGATACTGTAGGTACATACCTACATAATTGTTTAATATGGATCCTCATCGACTAAACCGTGAGGAGTTGACGTATGAACTAACAGTAAGAGGTTATCCTGATGTACAGGCTGAAACGGTAACGTCCATGCGTAAGGAACTCAAAAGGTTGATGAGTGCTGAGGTTTTCGGGAGAGTTGTTACTCATGAATCTTTCAAACCAGATGTACTTAAGGAGATTGACACTTGCAACAAAAAGATCATAGAATTGGAGGGTTACCTTACTGCAAACACCTTCACCTCAACTTCGTGCACCGAGGCCCGGGTTGTTGACACCAAACTACGTCATTTGTTTGCTCGATTGGGTCGACTTGGGGATTCAAAGGATGAAGCCATTCGTAAAAGCCTCGATAATTTGCATAAACAGTGTAACGGTTTAGAAGTAGCTCTTGATAACGTGATGATGCAGCTTCCTGTGCCTTCAGCTCCTGCCCTTGGTACAGCAAATGCTGGGCCACCAGTTGTAAATGGTGACGGCGAGCTTGATTTTGGAAAGCGCGAGGCTCTAGCGAATCATGTCGGTGAGCTCAGGGATGTGTGTGAGGGGGTGAAAGAAAGATTGAATAAAGCGTATCGGGCTAGCGCGGAACGGTACAACTTGCGTAGACGGCCACTGGCTTTGACTGTGGGCCAGATTGTTTGGAAGCGAAATTACACATTGTCAAGAGCTGCTGATTTTTATAATGCAAAATTGTCACCAAAATTTGTCAAGTGCACTGTTTTAAAACGCGTTTCAACTAACATTTATGAGCTCGCGGATTTTAGTTCAAGAAAATCGATCGGTAATTGGCATATCAAAGACATTAAAATTGATTAAAATTATCCAAAATTTTTCCTTTACTTACCAAGTCAAAATTCTTTTTTTTCTCTTTTTTTTTGTTGTTGATTAACGGGGGGTGGTGTTACGGGTTTTTGCTGTGAGGTGGCGATAAGGCGTATATGCGAAAAAGAGCGGAATAAAATTTGATAAGGCATTCAGCGCCGAGCCTCCGAGAAACCAGGTGCATGCTCGGGTGAAGAGAAGTGTAGTAAGGGCAGACACTCTGTTATATCGACTGTGGTCGGATTCGCCTTTTCTGAACCCTCAGGGAAACGTCGATTTTGTTTTGGAAAGAAGAAAGTCAAAGTTTGGCAACGGCGTTTCCTGAATAATTTATTCTTGTGAAGATTTGTGGGCACACTGGATTATTATCTCGGAGGTATGAGTATCCGCACGTTTTATATTTTTGTTGCAAGTTGAATCTCCTTTTAGGCTCGTTCCTCCAGATTTAAATTTTGACTCTAGAAGCAGGCTGCTCTAGCCTCCCGTGGGCCTCTGCACGAATATTAATACATTACCTGAACGTTGCCGTCGCCGCCTATTGGAACTGCTGTACCTACCGTTACCGTCATCTTTAATAAAGACAATCATACTGCAAGATTTGGACTTTTCCTTCGCGGCCTTTTAGTGATTCTGGCAGCGCCATCGAGGAGGATAAATCACTTGGCGCCCGGACGCCAATCACCGCCTATGGACCACGACCAATTGAGCTAGCTGGTGCACCACTCCCCTACCACCCCGCTCTTGGCGACGAGGATTCAGGGTGGTAACAACGTCGAACTATAAATGTTTTCAAGGATAAAATATCAGACTTTGTTGACAGGAATTGTTCTTTAGGCAGCGGGTTTGAACAAGTTATGAAACATTTAAGAGAAACTCAAGACCTGTCAGCTTCCAAAGAAATGGAAATAAGAGGAAAGTGCATTGATTTTGTGTTGAAATTGATCGAAGAGATGAAAAATCGTTTACCTGACAACTTCAATATTCTACAAAAAATAAGTTGTTTGAGTGTAGATTCAGCGTTATCCCACTTCAAATCGAGTCTTGAGGAGATAGTGAAGTTTTTCAAGAAATCTCAAAATGAACTAGATGCTATTGACTTTCAATGGAATAAGATTCATTTGTTTCAATGGAGCAGTAGAACCACGAAGGAATTTTGGTATGAGGTATATGACTTTAAAAATGCATCAGGAGAAAATCCTTTCCAAGATGTAGCCCAGTTCGCTATAGACGTTCTATGTTTGCCGAATTCCAACGCGGAAGTGGAGAGGTTGTTCAGCTCCATGAACGTGATAAAAACGAAGCTCAGGAACAGGTTGCAACTACCCATGCTTACAGCAATCATGGCCACCCGGTCAGGATTGAAGAGAAACAACCAATGTTGTGAAAATTACCAATTTCCTGAATCTGTGATCAAACAAATCAAAACAATGAGAACCTATGGCATTCCTTCAGCAGATGCTGAAGTTGAGTTCGACTTTTGATCTCCTTTATTTTGATTTTTGACTGACATTGTTCGATCTCCTTTATTTTGATTTTTGACTGATATTGTTCAAGCAGCTTAAGTACCTGTATTGTTATAAGAGAATTATTTGTTTTGGTTTTTACTTATTTATGTTAATAAAAGTGAGATATGTTTAATGGTTTTCGCGGTATAAATTTTGTTCATGTTTATATGTTTTTATAGGTTTGTTCCATCAAGAGGTTTCAAACTAGACAGAGCCAATAGTAATCGAGAAAATCTGTTTGCAAACTGATTTGGGCGCTTCTCATTGGCTCTGACTAGTTTGAGATTTCTGATAGAACAAACCTATTATAAATCTTTACTATGATATTGTAGCCTACTTCGATTTGTTCCAATAGTCACTTATAACGCGACTTTGATTGAAATTACAATATATTTAGATATATACTGACGGACAAAATTAGCGTTACACTTTTTTAAAATATTGGCGAACACGAACCCGTCAACGGATTCTCTCAAAATTTCTCAAGGAGCAAGCTTGAAGTGTTTTCTTCAAGTCCACAAACGCGCAAAGACGTGGTCCGCAAGATGACTGAGTTGTACGGTCTAAAAGGTAGAAATGACCAGAAACCATTTTCGTAGAATTTTCCAACACATTCAAGAGATCTTCCTAAGGCTGCAAAAGAGATGGTTTTCACTTAAAATCATGTCAGTAGGTGGTTCATACCCTCTGTAGTCTTCCTGCATGATTTAAACCGTAAAAAATGTTCACCCACTCAGTGTTAGTTCTTTGTTCAATGCAATGAGAAAATTTCCATATGATTTCCAAAAATGCTTTGTGTAATTTGAAAATCTGTTTTTTACGTACTTGAGAAGGTAATGCAGCAGAAAATGATCGGAAAAATTTCTTGTCTCCTTCGCAACCTCTTCATGTGGTAAGTCATTTCCTTACCATCAGCTAATAAACCGTTGTCGAAAGAATCAAAACAGTCCCGGTGATACCTCAAGTTTCATTGAAACCTCATTGCGCCATCGGCTTGGTATCCGACCCTCCAGGTCCTCGATTAACCATAATTCAACACCTTGTTGGTACCCTCTACAAGAATGGTGAAGGAAGCAGATTTTCTCAAACTCGCTCAAAAAAATGCTTTTTCATTTGCCACTTATCCGATCTGTATGGTCAAATACACAAAAAATCCTCATCTTGTGTTTTGAAGTCAATTTTTGTGACTTCCGTGCATCAACTTGCACCCAGTGCAACTTTTAGAATTTTTATCGCATTTTATTCATCGTTTGTCAAGAGAAACCTCGATGCCTTCATTCATCAACGTAATCATGAAAATGCATGCACAGTTTCTCAGAGTCACGCAATCAGCCTTTATTTTGGATGTTGCAATGGGTTTTCCCAGGTGCGAACAGCCGGTCGGGTTGGCGGGTTGCTATGCTAGAGTACGTGGCTCGTACCCAGGAAGTTTTTGAAAGTTTATTCGTCATTCTGTGCAACCAAAGGAGCCTTCCAAGGACTGGTGGTAACTGGTATTCCGAGAACAAAGGTCTACCTGAAGATTTTCAATCCTTGCAATCCTGTCGTTGATAATTTTGCGAAATGTGAATCATACCTTCCATTATTGTGAATTAACAACAATTAATAAGGTACTGCTGCCTGATCCTGACGTTGACGCTTGTCAGAAAAAAATATTCGAGCGATACAAAATTACCAACGATAGGATTGCAAGGATTGAAAATCTTCAGGTAGACCTCTGTTCTCGAAATACGAGTTACCACAAGTCCTTGGAAGGCTGCTTTGGTTGCGCAGAATGACGAATAAACTTTGAAAAACTTCCTGGGTATGAGCCACGTACTCTAGCATAGCAACCCGCCAACTCGACCGGCTGTTCCCACCTGGGGAAACCCATTGCAACATCCAAAATAAAGGCTGATTGCGTGACTCTGAGGAACTGTGTATCCATTTTCGTGATTACGTTGATGAATGAAGGCATCGAGGTTTCTCTTGACGAACGATGAATAAAATGCGATAAAAATCCTAAAAGTTGCACTGGGTGCAAGTTGATGCACGGAAGTCACAAAAATTGACTTCAAAACACAAGATGAGGATTTTTTGTGTATTTGACCATACAGAGCGGATAAGTGGCAAATGATAAAGCATTTTTTCGAGCGAGTTTGAGAAAATCTGCTTCCTTCACCGGTCTTGTAGAGGTTACCAACAAGGTGTTGAATTATGGTTAATTGAGGACCTCGAGGGTCGGATAGCAAGCCGATGGCGCAATGAGGTTCCAATGAACCTTCAGGTATCACCGGGACTGTTTCGATTCTTCCGACAACGGATTATCAGCTCATGGTAAGAAAATGACTTACCACATGAAGAGGTTGCGAAGGAGACAAGAAATTTCTCCGATCATTTTCTGCTGCATTACCTTCTCAAGTACGTAAAAAACAGATTTTCAAATTACACAAAGCATTTTTGGACATCATATGGAAATTTTCTCATTGCATTGAACAAAGAACTAACACCGAGTGGGTGAACATTTTTTACGGTTTAAATCATGCAGGAAGACTACAGAGGGTATGAACCACCTACTGACATGATTTTAAGTGAAAACCATCTCTTTTGCAGCATTAGGAAGATCTCTTGAATGTGTTGGAAAATTCTACGAAAATGGTTTCTGGTCATTTCTACCTTTCAGACCGTACAACTCAGTCATCTTGCGGACCACGTCTTTGCGCGTTTGTAGACTTGAGGAAAACACTTCAAGCTTGCTCCTCGAAAATTTTTGGAAAAATCTGTTGACGAGTTCGTCTGTGCCAGTATTTTGAAAAAGTGTAACGCTAATTTTGTCCGTCAGTATATATACCAGATGGACACAATATGCACAGATAATCACTTCAGTTTGAAAATTGCCTTAATCGTCTTCGTGGGTGGGAGCCTCAATATCTGCCGTCTGTCGATACCTCAAAAAAAAATCTTGGAAGTCAAAAAAAACTTGAAATTTTTTTCAAATCTTTGATTTTTTTTTTCAATTTTCAAAAAAGGGTATGAAAATAGCTAGAAAAAAAAGCTAGATTTCGAAAAAATTTCGCCTGCGGCGCATATTTCTCTTTTTGGCTATTTCTAGCTATTTGAAAATGCCCATCTAGCGACTTTCAATCTCAGGTAGTTGGCAACACTGCGCGTGGGCCCTGCGACACCACTCCGTCTACAACCGCCGTCGAGTCAAGTTGTACGTGTGTCGTCCATAATAAATTGTTACATGTTAAATCCAAGTACTTCATCGTGGCATTGGAAGTATGGCATCTGGAATCGACGCGACACTAGTATATTGGGAATATACAGGCCACAGGATGATTTCGTAATTTTCCTGGAAAGATTCAAGATTTTTTGCGTCGCTCAAGGCATATCGGAAGAAGAAAAAAGTCAGCTCAGCTCCTGGGACGATAATCGGAAGAAGTTTATAGAACAGTGAAAAACGAGGTGAAAAACTTATCTTTTCCTGAAAGACCCGAAGAAAAAACCTTTGAAGAAATCACTACCACATTGAAGAATCACTACGGCCCGCAAGTTGATGTTTATCGGGAGAGAATCGACTTCTATCGTGCAGCCCAGACCTTGGATGAAAGCGCCTGCAGAATGGTCCCGACTAGGTACGTGGATTGGCAGCTAACCAGGGGCGGCGACTTATAGGGTGCATCGGGGCACATGCACCCATGCAAAGTGATTATACGGGTGCATTGCACCCATGCATGCAAGCTTAAGAAATTGAAATATACGTTCTTCAAGCCTGAATTTTTAATCACTTTGAAAATCACATATGATAGGTAATACGTTACCTACTGCATGAGCATCTAGGTACTTGGTTTCATTATTTGATTTAGTATTTTATTTTATTCTGTTTTAATAATGAGACCTATAGTAAGTCATTAGCATTGAGTCATTACCTTGTCTTTGTTCAATTTCTAATGGTTTTATATCCGAAGAATTGTTGACCACGCCCACTTTTCTCGAAAAATTTTCGCCTGCGGCGCTATTGCTCGCTACCCTCATTGCTTTTCCTGTATGTTTCATTTTTTGCACCCATGCAAAATTACAAAACCCGCCGCCCCTGCAGCTAACTGCGAGTTGTCGAACCTAGTAGCAATTCTCACGGACAGGTTCGCGTCTGGTATGAAGGCCGGTAAGAGTCTTGGACAGGTTGCTGGAGGATGTAACGATACCCATCGCCGACTTGCTACGGATCGCAAGAGGCAAGGAGTTGGAATACACGTCTCCCAAGCGAAACGTCTGAGCTGAGACGCTAACGGGCTGGGAACGTCTCTCGCGCGAAAGCACGTTTAGCGTCTCTCGAGCGAAAAGGCCGTTTCGACTATTTGGCGATTCAGTTTAGCAACGTGACCGTATCTTTGACGGAAATAAATTCAGAACGTTTCTCGAGCGAACACAGTGGTAACGTCTGTGGCGCGAACATATGAGTAGCGTCTCTGGAGCGAAAACCCCGATAGCGTCTGTCGAGCGAACACCATGGCAGCGTCTGTGGCGCGAACATTTAAGCAGCATCTCTGGAGCGAAAAGCCCGACAGCGTCTCTCGAGCGAACACTGTAGTAGCGTCTGTGGCGCGAAAAGCCTGACAGCATCTGTCGAGCGAACACCATGGCAGCATCTCTGGAGCGAAAAGCTCGACAGCGTCTCTCGAGCGAACATATAAGCAGCATCTCTGTAGCGAAAAGCCTGACAGCGTCTGTCAAGCGAACATAGGTAGTAGCATCTGTGGCGCGAAACAGCCGTTTTGATGATTCTGAACCGTGCTGATGTAGGTAGCAGCTACTGTTGTGGTTGCTCTAGGTACTCTCTAGTAGAGGACGCTGCTGGTAACGGTTTGTGGCTCTTATTACACACATCACAGGAGTCCCTAGGGGAGAAGCAAATTTAGGCGTTTTTTAAAATCATCATAACTTTTGACTGCCACAAGCGATTTCAAATAGGTTTGCAGGGTTTGACAGCCTAATCTTCCTTTCTCATGCTGTGATCACGTGAGATCCGCGAAAATTGAGATGAAATTTCTACAGGGAGATCAACGGACGTTATAAAATTACCTTATCAAAGTGCAATACGAGCGCGATTCAGCAAAAATAATTTCCATGCTAATTTTAATACTTCAGTTACGAAGGTTGGTGTATTAGATTCAGAATAGTTCTTAAATTTTGAAAATCCGACATAAAATGTCGAAGATATGGTTCATTTTGCGCCGTGAAACAACTTTCGGCCATCTCTGAGCCGCCATTTTGATCTTTTTCCAAGGTGAGCCGTACTATAGGCAACTGAAATAGAAAAAACGCTTCCTGGCGGTGAATCACGAACTACGAATAAGGGAGTCCGGCGGCATGGCGACTTCACCTGATTCTAATTCGTTTCTGATTAGATCACCTGCCTCTGTCAGTCCTCTGTCACGCCTCATGCGACGCAACTTCGGTGCTGCAACTGTAACAGTAAGCTGATATTTCTCCAAAATTATGTTGTTTTTTTGGTCCATGAACATTTCAAATCCGTGAGCAGAGCAATCATATCCAACTGGCATCTGAAAAAACATGGCAAACATACCACACGCGTTTTAGGAGACCCATAATTTTCGCTTAAATTTCAACTTCGACAACCTAGAAGCAAAAATCAGGACAGCAGCATTAATGCTTGCACTGGCCCCCAGCTCCTGCTCTACAAGAGCATTTCAGTTCTTGTACCGTCAACTTCGTGTCTTCACGAATTAAAAGGCCATTAATTTCTTGAGGCGCCCCCTGTTCAACGCCGCTGTTTTTGGAGTCTTCTGTCTCCAGCCGGCCAAATTTGAACAAATGCCCCGCATCGACCAACTTTCCACCTAAAAATTGCGAAAGAAAAAGTTTCATTAGGTACTCATACCTTCCGTAATATTCCGCGAATTTTCCTGGGCATTTAAGTACCTGGAAAGTTCCATTATTCCCAGCCTCGCCGTACTGACTTTTTCCAAAATGAACACGTTAACAACTGACAACAACTTGACACGTCGCTGATTTTCAAACTTTCAAATACCTACCTGATGTCAATACGACAAGCCCGCGGCCCGCGCTTCGCCAAGGTGATATTCGGACTCTCTTGACCTGTGGCGCCCTCGCCGGTCACTTCAGTTGCCTATAGGTACACCTAAAATATACTGACGAGCAAAATTAGCGTTACACTTTTTCAAAGTTTTGCCACGGACGAACCAGCAGACAGATTTTTCTGAAATTTCGCATGGAGCTATCTTGAAGTATCTTCTCAAGTTCCATAAATCCGCATCGATGTGTGCCGCAAGGTTAGAGAGTGCCATGACCTAGAAGATAGAAATGTCCCAAAACCAATTTCGCACGATTTTTCAACTCATTTTACAAGGTAGTCCCATTGGTTCTGGGTTATTTAGCTAGCTAATAATTGTATGAGTGCACGGTTCATACCACCTGAGTCCTTACAAAACATTTTTGTTTTCACAGCCATAAATGATTATAAACATTTTCCATTCTTCTGCAGCCTCTTGGTGTGGTAGATCTTGTCTTTACCAAGAGCTCCTAAACAGCCGTCCGAGGATTCAGAACATTTTTGGTAGCATCCAAAGATCGATTAGAATCTTTGTAAATCATCGGCCTCATATCTGACCTTTGGACCCCCATTTTGGCTGCCTATAATCAGGCCTCTATTCAAGAATGGCAATGAAAGCGAATTTTCTTGAAGTTCTTTCAGCATATGTTTTTGTTGATCTCTAGATCCCGATTTATGTTATCATAAACTTCAAAAATCTCTTACATGGATCACGAGATCGGTTTTTTCAATTTTCAGGTAGTGATTGCAATCCCCTGGGATTTTTCGGATCTTGGGTAAAATTGCCTTTATTCCATGCTAAAGCAAAGTTATTTATTTATTTAGCGTATGGCATACATGCTACAGACAAGAGGTACCTCGAGAGGTACTATAATAGTAATAGAAAGTACTTAATATAACGAGTATATAAAAAAGTAAATAAATAAATAAATAAGAAGAAATAATTCATCAGATCCCGATGTCCAAGTTTTCAATCCAAGTGACTGTATCTGGGGAAAGGGTGTAAAAGTCGGAGAAATTGCCAGGGTATGCCCTTCGTTCGCACTCCACAATGTGCACGACAGTTTGACGTGGATTTCCACAGTCACAGTGTCCAAATTGAACTTTACCACATTTATACAAAAAGTCGGCGGTTCTACCGCGGTTGCATCTAATTCGGTTCGCAGTCTTCCAGATTTTCCTTGGAAGGTCGAATCCACTCGGCTTCTGGTCGACTGGTAAATATAAGTTTACATCTTGGGTTGTTGTCTGACTCCATAATTCCTCCCACTTATGTATGATATTGAAGTTTTCAACGCGAAGTTGATTGGCCGATTTGATGGGTGGTCTACGCGATTTTAATCGAGTTGAAGACGCGGTGACAATATCTTCGTGTATAGGTAGATGTTCGTTTTCCATCACCTTTCCGAATTGACGAAATAAAGCAGCTTGTCTTCGGAGAAAGTGAGGCGCAATATGGCTAAGTGTGGGGAGCGAGTAAGTCGGTGTAGAGCAAAGTTATGTGCCTCTACTTAACAATAAAATCATCAAAATGCTAAAACAAGTCTAACAAGTATGCAGTGTTAGGTCACACATAAAGGCAAATAACGTGAGTTTGAGGACTTCAATGTGCATTTTGACGATTGATTAGTGGAGGCATAGACCTTTGCTTAAGCATGAAATGAAAGAAATTTAGTTCGAAATCCAAAAAAGCCCAGGGGATTGCAATCGCTACCTGAAAATTGCAGAAGCTGGATCCACGTAAAAGATATTATAAGTTCATGACAACATAAATCGAGATCAATAAATCAAGTGAAACATATGCTCGAAGAAGTTTGACAAAATTCGCTTTCCTTTGCCATTATTGAATGGAGGCCTAACTACAGTCAAAATGGGGCCAAATAGGGAGGCCTGAAGATCAGATACGAAGGCGATGATTCACAAAGATTGGAATGGATCTTTGAATGCTACCAGAATTGTTCTGAAACCACGGACGGCTGTTTAGGAGCCACTGGTAAGAACGACAACATCTGACACAACAAGAGACTGCAAAAGAATGGAAAATGTTCATAACCATTTAACACTGTAAAATCTATACAAGGTTCAAAAAGTATGTGCCATACGTGAATGGTAGGTGGAGGATGTCAAGGCGAGTTGAGATCAAGAAGAGAAACATTTTTTTGGCGATCGGTCTTGAAGATACAGGGTGTTTTGTTCTTTGGTCACAATTTACGACTTGCGATATCTCTAGAGCGGTTTGATATAAATAAATGAAATTTACCTGTCACATTCTTCTGCTGGTACTTGATCAAATGCCATAGCGGGTAGAAAAAAATCAGGTCCGGATTTGAAAAAAAAAGTTTTTGAGTTTGCCTGTCAAAAAGTACATTTTTTGAGCGGATTTCGGAAAAAACATTACCATATCTGGAACGCTCAGGAAAAATGCTACAAGAGTGACTGTTCAAGTTTCACGGCACACTTGAAATCATCCGACAAAGAAATTGAGAAACAACTCATACCAGTGTTACCATTCAGAGTGAAATTTTTATTAAGCGCAATAATGGATATAAAACGGTACGATCACTGCAGATTCTTCAGTTCTATCATATCTTTCACTAAGACTCGACATGTCTCACAAGGGAAGACATTTCTAAACAAGTGAGTATGCCTTCACGTGCGTGAGTCTCAGTAGCGCATTTTCTCAAAGAGGCATATTATGAACGTAAAGAAATTTGGTTGAAGGAGAAACACCATTCCTTGTCCACTTTCTTCATTCGGAACTCATTGTGATATTTTGTTATCAGAATGGGGTACCTGCCAATATAAAATAGATTTGAATAAAAATTCTTTCACTCATCAATATTTTTTTGTTTGAGGGCGGGAGCTGGGAGCGGCGACTAATCAACAGTAGTCTATTCTTTCCCATTTTTAGTCGGCTATCCATATAGCGAAAGAATTAGATCGCTATGTCTTCGGGTTTATGTTTTCCATTTATCTCTTACTTTGAGGGCAGCGTGTGGGGGCGGCAGCATTCGGCAAAGTAACTGTTGCGCAGTTTCAGTTGGGAGTTTCTAAATGTAAGGGAAATATGACAATCAGTGAAAATTGTGAAAGTTGCATTTTTTTTTGTTTGGAGGCGGTAGCTGGAGGCGGCGGCTAATTAAAAGTGGCCTATCTTTTTCCAATTTCAGTCAGCTATCAAAATAGTGAAAGAATTAATTGCTATGTCTTCAGGTTCATGTTTTACATTTATCTCTCACTTTGGGGGCGACGTGTGGGAGCGGCAGAGTTTGGCAAAGAAATTCTTGCACAGTTTGAGTCAAGAGTTTTTAAATGTTCGAGGTAACATTATCAGCTAAATCAGTGAAAATTGTTGAAATTGCACTTTTTTTCTTTTGGGGGCGGAAGCTGGAGGCGGCGTCATATCAAAAGTAGCCTATCCTTTTCCATTTTTAGTCAGCTATTCATATAGCGAAAAACTTAGATCGCTATGTCTTTGGGTTCATGCTTTTCATTTATCTCTTATTTTGGGGGCGGCGTGTGGGAGCGGCAGCGTTCGGCTGAGCAAATGTTGCACAATTTGAGTTGGCAGTTCCTAAATGTTTAAGGGAACATCTCAATCAGTAACATTTATGAAAGTTGCACTTTTTATCGTTTGGGGGCGGAATTTGGGGGCGGCGACTAACGAAAAGTAGCCTATCCTTTCCCATTTTTAGTCAGCTATTTATATACCGAAAGAATCAGATCGCTATGTCTTCGGGTTTATGTTTTCCATTTTAAAGTGATTGGGGGCGGTTTTTAGCAGTTTTTTCATGTCGGCGGCGCATATTGAAAACGGAATGTTTCTTGGCTTACGTTTATAAGTGGCAACTATGTATTATTCAAAAAATGAGAACACCAGAGCATCAGGTCTGGTAGAAAGTGCAATATTATGTTATTTCAAGTTTATCGGGGGCGGTTTTCTCTATGTTGGCGGCGCAATATGGACATCCAATATAGCCTAGCCCTCCTTTGGGAGTGGCAGCTATGTAACAGTGAAAAAATTAGAAAGCTAGGTCGTCTAGTTTGGGAGGAGTTCGAGGAACGGACGGACGGACGGACGGACGGACGGACGGACGGACGGACGGACGGACGGACGGACGGACGGACGGACGGACGGAGGGACGGACGGACAAAGCGGTTGCAATAGCGATTTTCATCGAGATGGAAAATGCGCTAAAAAAAATCTCGAGAAAACCAAAATTCTCGCCGGAGTTAGACTGTTACAATTTCGTTCTTTTGTTTCATTCAAATTCATTTGGATATGCAGAGTCCACAGATTTTTGTTGAAATTGTTATCACAAACTTATCAACATCAACATATCAACAACTTATGATAACGATAAGTTTTTTCGTAACTAGAAGATAGTGCGACCTTCACCTGCTCCTGTGAATTTCCGTTTTCATGAGTCAATAAAAAGTGTTGTTGCATAAGTTCTGACTCATCTGGATCGCCTTTTCTTCAGGAACGCAATGGTGTAATTGCCGTCAGCAATTGGATCCTCCATATGCCACAAATCGTGATTTATTGTACTCCGTATGCTATTTCCTGAAATTAACAACCGCACTTATCTTATCGAAGTTTTTTGCTCCCTCATCGAATATAACAACAAAGGTGAAGCAAAATATTCTTGAAATCAGCGAGTGAGTTTTCATCATCTTGAAGAAAATTGCTGCACCCACCATGCTACTGTGAACATCATTGAAGCTATGATAAATTAAATTGTGAGTAATGGAGCCAGTCACCATAGAGAACATACAGAAGCTTCTTGATAGTGCCCTAAAAATCCAAACTGAATCAATCAAGGAAGACATCAGGACCAACATTAGAAGTACAGACGGCAAAGTGAAAAAGATAGACATACAGTTACAAAAACTTAGTCACAGGTGTATATTTTTGGAACGGAAAACGAGAAAAAACAACATAATACTGTTCGGCTTGAAGACGACGGAGACGGATCTTGTTTCGCAAACTATCGGCAAACTGAACGAAATCTTGGGATTGCACATCACAATAAACGACATTAATAACGTGTACAAAATTGGGAAAAGTGCAAACCCTCCAGTGGTTGTTGAATTCAGTTCATACCTAAAAAAACAAGAAGTATTTCAAGACAGGAAGAAACTAGCAGCATTGAAGGGTACTGGATTAGCTGTATCAAACGATCTGTGCAAAGAAGATAGGAACAACCAAAAACTTTTGCGAAAGCACCTGAAACGAGCCAAAGAAAACAACATACCGGCAAAAATCAAAGGATCCAAAATCCAAATTAATGAAAAATGGTACGCTGCGGAAGATCTGGAGGGTTCGGCATCTGAAGCAGACGATAATACATCTGAAAACAGCTCGGATGAAGAAGTTGCTGATGAAGAAGTAGAAGGAAAGAATGGAAATAAGAACAAGCATGAAGAAAGAACTAAACCAGAAGTTCCTACGCAGGGAATTCTAGGAACAGAGAAGGGGGACGAAGAAGAGAAAAGAAAATTATACGACTCGCCTAGCCCCGAGAAGACCAGAACGAGAAGACACAAGAAGAAGAAACATTAAAGCAAACATAATTATTACTAAGGGACGAAAGCGAAATATAGGGAAGTTTTGAGAGGGCGCCAGGCGAAATGAATGAGTACGTAAAGGATTTTGAAATTAAAACAGTCAGAACAAACATTGCAGAAGACATAAAAGCATGTAAACAAATTCTTGTTAAAGACAGAATATTTGATTTCAAAATTTTCCATACTAACATTAGAAGTATAAACAAAAACTTCGACGAATTTCTAATATTTCTAGACGAATTCCAGGAAGATATTGATTGTATTGTGTTATCAGAGACTTGGAAACAGCAGTCTACTGATTTATTCAAAATAAAGGGTTATAATTTATTGTATAATGGCGGTAACATTAATCAAAATGATGGCTTGATTGTGTATGTGAAAGATTCATTAAATTACAGGCTTGAAATAATAGACATAGGTACAGTGAAGGTACTACAGGTAAACATAAGTTATCATGGCAAAAAAATTTTAGTTACAGGTATTTATAGACCACCGTCTACATGTGCAGGAACTTTCAATTTGGAGTTGGCCAATTACCTTAATAATTGCCCAAGGGATGGTGAGTTGCATATTGTGGTCGGTGACATTAATATTAATATATTGAGTTGTGAGGAGGTTACTGATGATTACTTGAACATATTACATGAGGAAGGGTTTGTTTCTACAATAAATGAACGAACCAGAATACATAATACTAGTAGCACATGTATAGATCATTTATTTGTGAGAGGTAAGCCTTCATATGGATATGAGTGTGTACCGGTGATTCTGGAAACAGACATTACCGACCATTTCTCCTTAATGGTTCAATTCATATTGTCTGGAACAAAGCAAACAAGGAAAAATGTAAATCAAGTAACAAAACCGTATTTGGAGATCGGGTCGGTGATTCGACAACTGGAGTTAGAAAACTGGGATGACATATACCATGAAAGTAACCTGAACACAGCTACTGACATATTTGTAGATAAAATAAAAACTTGTATCGGCAATAACACGAGAATCGTAAAAATTAAAAATTGTGATGTCAAAAAAACACCTTGGATCACGAAAGGGCTAATAAAATCTATTCAATATAAGAACAAACTTCACCAAAAAGCAAGAAAAACTCCTACTGAAAGAAATATAGAGACATTCAAGAAATACAGAAATACATTAAACTTATTAATTAAAATCAGAAAGAAAGAATATTATCAAAAACAAATTTCACAGAACAAAAGCAGCTCAAAGAAATTATGGTACTGTGTTAGGGAAATGTGTGCAGAATCAAATCAAAATGTCATTCATAAAATTAAAACACATGACGGAAATTTATCGACCGACACTAAAACAATTGCAAACGCTTTCGTTGATTTCTTTACTAATATAGGGGAAAATTTATCGGCTAATATACAAAAGTGTAAATCTAAAATTAAATCAGAAACGACTACAACCTCAAATTGTAACTCCATATTTTTGACACCGACAAATCACGAGGAGGTAATGCAAAAAATCAACGAACTTAAACGACATAAAGCACCAGGTCATGACAATATAGGAACAGAAATTCTGAAAAAAATAGGACATCTAATCGCGGAACCACTCACTCATATCATTAATCAATCATTCGAAGCAGGAGTGTTCCCCAAAACCTTTAAAACCACCGTTATAAGGCCAGTCTTCAAGAATGGAGATAAACTGAGTGTGAATAACTATAGACCAATTTCTTTGATTACCAACTTTGCCAAGATCCATGAAAAAATACTGAAGGACCGAATGAATAGTTTTTTTGATAGTAATAATATTCTCTCAGATAAACAGTTCGGATTCAGAACAAATCGATCGACGGAGGATGCAGTCTTATATCTAACAACAAAAATACACAAATCACTTGATACTGGAAAGGCAGCTTTGGCGGTGTTTATAGACCTAGCAAAGGCTTTTGATACGGTTAGTCACGCTCAGTTATTAGGCATCTTGGATAAAGTGGGATTTAGGGGAAATTCATACAAACTGATGGCAGATTACCTGTCTGGGAGGGATCAATGCGTTGAGGTGGGTAATAGCAGGAGTGAGGATAGAATTGTAAAATGTGGAATACCCCAAGGAACCGTACTGGGACCTATTTTGTTCAATATTTATGTAAATGACTTGTTTTCTCTTAAGATTCGGGGAGATGTGGTGAGTTTTGCTGATGACACGGCAATCTTTTTTGAAAATGATGACTGGAGAGGTTTGAAATTGCAAGTTTCCAAAGAAATGAGTAAGATCTTTCATTATTTTAGCGACAAACTTTTAACTGTTAACTTCAGCAAAACTCACTTCATACCTTTTTCATCATATAGCTCCACATTGCCACAGTTTGACACGCTGGAGGTATCAGGTTTTGAGGACTGCTGCCTATGTACAAAAGTTTCCATAAAAATGTCGACGAGTATCAAATACCTTGGCATCTACATTGATCTACATATGAGATGGGACAAGCACATACACTTTGTAACAAAAAAGATCAGGTCTATTCTGCATAAATTTAAATATCTTAGACACATATTTGACAATAAACAACTCCGCATGCTTTATCATGGGTTGGTCCAGCCTCATATAATTTACTGCATAACTGCATGGGGGGGTGCAACGAATAAATACCTGAATCAGCTAGAAAAAGTAAAAAAAAGAATTTTGAAAATTATATATCAGAAAGAACTTACCTACCCCTCTCAAAATCTCTACGAAGAGACAGATATTTTTGACATCCGACAACAACTCTGCTATTCCATCATTATTAGATATCACACGCACAAATTAGATTCTATCAGTACACATCATTCACACAACACGCGTAATAAAGACCTCAAAAGAATACCTAAAACCAACAAGACATTGACACAAAGAAGCTATCATTTTCTCGCTCCAAAAATTTACAACCGCTTGCCAACAGATATTACAACCCTAAATTCGATTCACTTGTTCAAAAACAAAGTTAAGAAATGGATCAAAAGCAGAAATCGTTTGGAAATACATAGTTTTGTAGACATCAAAAACATATACTATAATACAGTATGGAATATCACATAAATAACTACCTATTTAAAATCATTGATCTACCACCAATCTTATAATGGAACTAACATCTTCAGCTACACTTTTATATTCTTCTCCTTTAATTTTTAATTTTTTTTTCATTTGGGTTTTTCGATTTGTTTCTCAGTTCTCTTGGGTATCACTGAGGAACCAGTGTCCTTCTGTTTCGCTTTTGTTCTGTTTGCTGGTGGGAAGTCCTTGTTAGAGAGGCAAAAACAAGCTCCGCTTTATGCGACTCTGAAGGGGACGACCTCAGCATTCCATCAGAACATTATTAGAGGTAATTGTTAAGTCTAAAAACCGCGCACAAGTCCTTGACTTAGCGCTTACCCCAATTTATTTACAATTGTGTTAATATTATACCATTTACCAGAGTCATCTATTATGTTAATATCATGTAACATACGTTGTAAATAAATTATTATTATTATTATTATTATTTAGCCGGAATAATCAGTTTTCTTAGTAGGTACCTTATTTGACAAAACAAAAAATTAAATAAGAGAGAGTTCCAGCATTTCTTATACCACAAAATATTCGCTCGTTCCTACCTACCTACCTAGGGAACTTTATTTTTTTAAAACATTTATTGTTGTGTTGTCAGTTGTGTTACAAGTTGTTTGCTCGGTCCAAATAAATCCTCGCAACCAAAATGGCCAACCGATTCACAAACGCTGAATTCGCCAATATTATTTTTGTGTATGGGTTTTGCGATGGCAACGGGAGAGCCGCCAAAAGGGAATACGAGCTAAGATATCCAGGTCGTAGGATACCATATCGAAACACGTTGAGAAGATTTTTTCAATACAGTCGTGTACATGGGAGAATCCCCGGAACTGCTGTTGTAGCTGTACCTCCGAGAAACATCGAGCGACCGAGAGTGGATGCCCAGGGAAAAATTCTGGATATGGCAGAGGAAAATCCTTCCATAAGCACGAGGAGGATAGGACATGCCCTTGGTATTCCCCATGCTCGTGCATAGAGAAAATTGAAAAGCGAACGCTTGTATCCTTACCACCTGCAGAAGGTGCAGCGACTTGAGCCAAATGATCCAGCCCCACGCCTCAATCTGGGCCTCATCTGTGAATAAAATCCGAGGTACAGTTCGTGGATGGTTCACAATCCATCTGCAAAAGATGAGGCGTGGGGCTGAATCACTTGGCTCTAGTCGCTGCACCTTCTGCAGGTGGTAAGGATACAAGCGTTCGCTTTTTAATCCTCTCCATGCACGAGCATGGGGAATACCAAGGGCATGTCCTATCCTCCTTGTGCTTATGGAAGGATTTTCCTCTGCAATCTCCAGAATTTTTTTCTGGGCATCCACTCTTGATCGTTTGATGTTTCTCGGATGTTTCTCTTTGATGTTTATAGTTGTTCTCTCAATAACAACTATAAACATCAAAAAACAGTATTGGATAATAAGATTAAGTTAATGAAACAGCGCCATTTCTCTAGAGTGATTAACGAATCCGACAACAGGGTGAAAACGCTGTGGCAATTAGTGAATGAAAGCGGTGCAAATAATAGGGGGAATACAGGTACACCGAACATATCTCTCAAAGTGAACAATATAGTAGTAGACGATTGCCTGACTGTTTCAAACCAGTTTGCTGATTATTTTTCCACTGTGGCTGAAACAAAATTAAGGACCCACTTTGGTGATTCGCTGTCGGGGAGATGCACAGTTTCTCACAAAAGCTTAAATGGTTCCTCTATGTATGCGAGTGCGGTAACTGAGCCTGAGATTATTTCAATAATTCACTCCTTAAAAAACAAAAGATCAACTGGTATAGACGAGGTTCCGACACATCTGATCAAAAATTGTAGCGATATTTTGGCGGGAGTTTTCACGAGGCTTGTTAACAAATCTATAACGAGGGGTGAATTCCCAGCGCTGCTGAAGTTTGCGATCGTTCACCCGGTCTACAAAAAAGGCGATCACACTGATGTTCAGAATTATAGACCTATAGCTCTCCTTAGTGTCATCGCAAAGATTTTTGAAAGGGTTATGTCAACCCGAATCATGGATTACTTACAGAAAGGCCGGTTAATCACGGACTGCCAGCATGGCTTCAGGCAGGGGTACTCTACCGAGACAGCTACTTTTGAGCTTACTCAGGCAATATACGACTCAATGGACCAGAACCTGATAGTGGTTGGAATTTTCTTCGACCTCTCAGTTGCATTCGATACCATCAACCCACGTTTCGTTTGTGATAAGCTGCACAACTTGGGAATCAGGGGAACGGTCAATCAGTGGATAGGCTCCTACTTGGAGAACAGAAGAATGGCGGTGAGGGTTGGAGGTGCTGTTTCGAGGGAGAAACCTATGAACATGGGTACTCCTCAGGGTGGCAGACTGGGCCCCGCGATTTTCTCATTGTACATAAATGATTTACCAGAATGCATGAAGGATGTGAAAGTGTGTATGTATGCGGATGACACGTCGATCTTGGTAACCGATATCAGCACCGACTCGATAAACGCGAAGATATCTGTGGCTCTGAGGAATTTTGCAGATTGGTGTGAAAAAAATAATCTCATAATCAACTTCAATAAAACTGAAATTGTGCAGTTTAGGAATAGATTCAGGCCGCAGGTAGATCTGCAAGCAAGCATAAACGGCGTCACTTTGCTACCTGTAAACTCTGTCAGGTTCTTGGGGACCAGGGTCGACGAGCATCTTGATTGGGGAGGGCATGTGGATGAGGTTTGTGCAAGGTTAAATAAAAGTTACTATCTCCTGAAAACCCTGAAGAGCAAACTGACGCGGGAAGACCTTGTCACCGTCTATTACGCATCTGCTTACCCCGCACTTTCTTATAGCGTAGTTTGCTGGGGGCAGGCGGTGGGCGTGAGTAGGGTTTTTGTGCTTCAGAAAAGGTTGATGCGACTGATATTTGACATTTCTTATGGAGATTCTTGTAGGAGTACGTTCAGAGAGAGTGGATTGCTCACGTTCACTGAAATCTACATATACAACTTGCTGAAACTCATTTTCAAAAAAAAATCAAGCTTTCGGTATAACCGCGATTTTCACGGACACCTCACTAGAGGGGGGGATGACATACGATCTCGTAGTCATTTCCATTCCTTCTACGAAAAATCGCCTGAATACGCAGGGGCACATTTGTTCAATCTGCTGCCGGCTTCCCTGAGGAATTGTTCATCAGAGAACCAATTCAAGAAAAAAATCAGGGAACTTCTGGGGAAAGGATATTACACTCTTCGGGAATATTTAGACGGCTGTGAGACGCAATCGTAGTTTTTAATCTGTTTTTGATTTGTAACAATTGTGATTGTTCAAGTTTTTCATGTATTCTATGTACTTCATCTTCTCATTCTGACGTATTTTATGCAAACATATATTGCAAACAAAAATGAATAAATTGAGTTTGAGTTTGAGTTTGAGTTTGAGGTACAGCTACAACAGCAGTTCCGGGGAATCTCCCATGTTCACGACTGTGTTGAAAAATTCATCCAAACGTGTTTGGAGATGGTATTCTGCGACCTGGATATCTTAGCTCGTATTCTCTTTTGGCGGCTCTCCCGTTGCCATCGCAGAGCCCACACACGAATTTTTTTGTATGGTCAAATAAGGTAACTACTAAGAAAACTGATTATTCCGGCCAAATGTGATAACAATTTCAACAAAAATCTGTGAACTCAGCATATCCAAATAAATTTGAATGAAACAAAAGAAGAAATTGTAACAGTCCAACTCTGGCGAGAATTTTGGTTTTCTCGAGTTTTTTTTTAGAAATAATGTCTTCCCTTGTGAGACATGTCGAATCTTAGTAGAAGATATGATAGAACTAAAGAATCTGCAGTGATCGTACCAAATTGTATCCATTATTGCGCCTAATAAAAATTTCACTCTGAATAGTAACACTGGTATGAGTTGTTTCTCAATTTCTTTGTCGGATGATTTCAAGTGTGCCGTGAAAATTGAACAGTCACTCTTGTAGCATTTTTCCTGAGCTTTCCGGATATGGTAGTGTTTTTTCCGAAATCCGCTAGAAAAATGTACTTTTTGACATGCAAACTCAAAAACTTTTTTTTTCAAGTCCGGACTTGATTTTTTTCTACCTGCTATGGCATTTAATCAAGTACCAGCAGAGGAATGTGACAGGTGAATTTCATTTGTTTACATCAAACCGCTCCAGAGATATCTCTTATTGTAAATTGTGACCAAAGAACAAAACACCCTGTATCTTCGGGACCGATCACCAAAAAAAATTTTCTCTTCTTGATCTCAACTCGCCTTGACATCCTCCATCTGCCATTTACGTATGGCACATACTTTTTGAAACACCCTGTAGTGGAACGTGGAAAATGCAAACTCCACATATTCAGATCGTTTTTGAGAACTGTACGGCTGTTTATCTGGTTCACCGGAGAAAGAAGTGATTCCAAGCGAGCCACAAGAGTATCGTAACAAAAATCATTCGTAAGGACTTTAGATTGTATGAACCGTCCACCTAGACCGCTATAAGCAAACTAGAGCTCCCCATAACAATGACACTACCTTTTAAGAGAGCTGAAAAATCCTGCAAAATTGGTTTTAGGACATTCTCTTCTCCTGACCCATGCCATTTTCTAACCTTGCGGCACACATCGCTGCGGACTTGTGGAACTTTAGAGGACATTTCACTACTGCCCCATATGAAATTTCAGAAAAATCTGTCGATTGGTTCTTTCGAGGCAAAACTTTGAAAAAGTGTAACGCTAATTTTGCTCGTCAGTATACTTGAAAAAAAAGTGTCTTTCTGATGATTTTGACAAGCAAGTCACTTTGCACAGTTGTTGTTGTCCACACACATTAGGAAGATTTGCCCCACAGCACCTAGAAATTTACCGAAAGAACTCGAAATTTTAGTGGGCGAAGGGAAACCCATGAAAAAATTGAACACGTTCTAAATGAAGCCTAATTTGGCGTGTTTGGTAAAAAAGCTATATAAGTTTGAGTAGTTTGACCTTGTCAACACAATGCTAACGTCAAAGTTCACGGATGACCACCGGTAACAGAGAAAAATCACAATCTTTGAAAATCATACTTGAAGATAAAAATCATTAATACAGCAATAAAAATGTGATTAGATGCACTGTTCGCCGATTTGGTCTACTTATGCATTCAAAATGTTTAAGGCATGTAAGATCACATAAGTTTCTAATGGTAAAAATAAAACGACAACGTGAAATGTTCTAACTTAAAAGTGATGCTTTACTAGTCGGTTCTTGCGAAACCGATGGGGATGGCCTGTGAGCTGTCAAAAAACCAGTATTGCCAGCATAACGAACAATTCAGAGAAAAATCATTCGTAATTCATTATTCATTCCAGAGTGCAAATCTACATTTTATTCACCAGTGAACGTTGAACAGAAAAGATTCTTATTTTTCTGACAATATCTTGCATCGTTCAGAAGCTAACCCTAGCGAAACTGTTCCGTAACGGTTTCAAGGGGTCACATATACCTATCACATCATTCGGAGGAGAAGACATTGATAGTGGATCATAACCACCACACGGAATATGTTCCTCTTGTGCTCTATTCTATAATCCTATCCTACCACGTGTTTCGCTTCTTATTGACATTCATGGTCAAAGTAAGCCTCGGAGATTTAAGACGGGCGTAGGTGCAAATTTATATAAAAGAACCGATCCTCACTCCGTCCAAAGTGGTCCTGTTGCAAATATCTGGCAAAGCACGATCACATAAGATTCAAGGATTTGAACAAAATGTGCTTAGCCAAAATATGACTATACAACTTTTGAAATTGGGGCAGAAATGGCGGGGATGGAATATCATCAATCTGATGTCTCCTTTTATTAAAAGTAAGTGCCAACAATAGCATCGCATCACAAATTTTTGTACCTATAAGCTAGAACAACGAGGTTAAAAAAAAAATCATTTTTGAATTAGATACGTACTCACGACCTTCAACTCATCCTGAAGGGTGAACTGATGGTTTTTCGAGAAAGTGCTAAGAATAACTTCTGATTAGCTAAAAACTACAGCACAGTAAAATTTGAGCCAAATTTATTGCAAGGCCAAATCCTGTAAGGATATACTGCGCGAGGTTCTATTGCCACATTTTGGAAAATAAGACTCAAATGACCAAAATATCAGCGCAGTTGACTCGCCATGGGCAAAATGTCAGGAATTGAAAAAATAAAAAAAAATAAATGTTTTTCTCCTTATCGGCTTTTTCTCGCCATAGGAGTTTGCCCGTTTATTTATCAAGTTTACAAATTCAGAAAAGTGCAAATTTCGGACAACACAACACCCAGACTTTTCACCGGGAATCGAACCCGGGACTTCCGCGTCGCAGGCAGCCACTCGACCGCCAGCGCCACGGGGCCGTCGAAAATGTCAGGAATTGATACCCTGTGCGCCACGTACAATCATTTGCCAGTTTTCAAAATTTTTCATTTTCACCCTGTATAAACGAACGCTACTTCTTTGAACAAAACATCCACGACACCTTCATAGACATAAAGCCGCATGTCTATCTTGTGATTTGTATTGATTCAACTGAAATAGTTCATGAGGTATGATTTTTTTATATTTTTTTCTGTTTCACCTTGTATACTACATTTACCAGCTACTACATTTTACAGCAACACACCCGATGCAACTTCATAAGCATAAAGATATGCATCTAACCACTGATTTGCATTGGTTTATCTTCTGTAGTTTATGGGTAACGAATTTTTTACTCTTTTTCATGTTTTACCCTGTAAACAACAAACGCAACATTTTGAAGCAAAATCGCTTGTACAGCTTCAAGAGTATAGAGTCACACTTCTAACTTATAATTTTTATTGATCCACCTGTTACGGTTCATGAGATAAAAAATTAACAAATTTTTTTCTGCTTCGCCCTGTATACACCCCCTGCCACCAATTCAAGCAAAACACCCGGTGAGGTGTGATTACTGGGTATGTAAGGGATATATTTCACATAGTCATTATGCTTCTTCATTCAAAATCCCACGGAATCGTTTTTTATTACATCCCTGGACTAAAGGGTAAAATCCTCGATATTTTGCATTTTTTAGGGAAAAAAACAGACAAATTCTGTTCAAACAGCTCTCAAAAACAAACCTCTCAACTAAAGATGGTGAAATTTGGTAAGTTACCTCAAAAGACATCAAGCTTTGTAATAGATGACGTATTACACCATTCCAAATGTTGCAAAAGCCACCAAGGGCACCATAGAGGTCTGCGTTTTTGACAAGTTGAGACGGGATATTTCTCCGTAATTGATAAAAGTATGAATAAGTACGTACCTACCATCATGAAAACTTGAAACAACGCTCTTTGCATTAAAAATTTTGTTTAACAAGTGATACTGTTATACTGTTATACTGTGATACTATACTTTTAATTTTCCAAAAAAAAAATTCAAATTTTTGTTAGGCCTACATGAAGAAAAAATTTGACACCTGATAAACCTCTCTTCAGCACCAGCTTTCAGATAAAAAAGAATAATTTAAATTGGACCAACAATAGCTGAGATATAGCAAACATACCAAGGAACTGCAGACAGCCATCTTTGACGTCCGTTATTTTGGTGATTTACACGAATTTCGAGATGCCTCTCTGGATGAAATTTTTTATTTTGACCTTATGTAAGAAAGACCATACAAAGTGGCATTACTTAATCAAAAAGTGCAGGTTTTTTTTGCGTACCAGACATACTACCATAGTTTGCGCGCTCTAGGCCCGGGTGGACTTCCCTTGTCTTACGATTATATCTCTCTTGCGTGAGCGTTTTGGAGAAACTCGGCCCGTATGACACACTGCAGCGTGCCATCACCTATACTCCACCATGTAGGTACCTACCATCCTACCAACCCACCTAACTGCCATAATAAATTCGGGACTTTTGCATGTAGTCCAAGAATCCTTGCCGGTATTCGGAGAGCCAACCACTGCCTTGTCTTTGAGAGAAGTTAATTCACCATTTTGTACTATAACGTTAATATTGCAAGAACTGTAAGACTTACAACTCAAAGTCACCTCCTAGAGAACTATTCACCTAGAAATAACGTCCTTCTTTAATTTTCCACAGGAATGTTACTGCGACGTCCAAATGAAATTAAAGATGACCTAACTAACCATTTAATTGATCAGTAGGTAGGTAATTGCCCCTAATGACAAATTATTCGAAAGAAAAACGAAATATGAACATTCACCCTGGACAGCGTAAAGCAAATTCGCGCGAATCTCTGATGAGTGAAGATCAACACCTCTGTCTGCAGTCTGCACTATTTTTTCAGGACAATAAATTCTAGGAACTTGTGGTGCAGTACCAGACTTCACCCGCTTTTTTTATTAATTCCCCTTTCCACTAATATCTGCAATTGGAACAAATTTGCATCAGTCGTTCTCAATCTTACGTAAGGGACGTACGCCCACTTACGAGGGGGTAATTACTTGCGTAATATTTGGGACACCAAGTGTGTAATAATTGTGTAATATGTGCAATAAGCGTAATAAATGCGTGATATGTGTAATAATTGTGTAATATGTGTAATAAGTATGTAATGTGCGTAATAAATGCGTAATGAATGCGTAATATATGTAATATGTGTAATAAGCGCAATAAGTGTGTAATAAGCGTAATAAGTGAGTAATATGCGTAATAAATGTGAATATATGTGTAATAAACGTTGTGATAAGTATGTGTAAAGCGTAAAGAAGTCTCAATTTCAAGTTTTTTTCTGCATCAATTTCGAAGATATATTCTTGTTTCCTGATGAAGCTTTAGCTTTAACATGAGCCACAGATTATAAAAATCGGTCAACAAGTAAAAAAGCTATGACAAAAAAAAACAACAAGTTGTTTTTCTCGAATCACCCTGTAGTGAAAAAAAATAATCGTAAAATTGAAAAACCGTTTCGAGATGATATGGGTGTACCATCCTCCCTGGACCAGTTGAAAATATCCAAAAACATGTTTTTTCGAATTGGGAGTTGCTTGAACTTTTTAGTTTTTGAAAGGTTTTACGCGACGCCCTCTATAACCAACAAGAAAGATTTGAACTCAATTCTGTATCCGTCCTCTGATAAAGAAAGGGCGCAGGTATGTAGGAAAAGAAAAAAATTGGAACTAGTCCTAATATTTCGGGAGCTAGGGCACTTTGAACTTCATTGAAAATTTTGGGTGGGCCACTTCAATTGTTGAGTAGTTTATATACATGGATACCTTATGAGTACTTCTACTCAGCCATGTACTGAGTACACAAGTACTGAGTACTTGATGATAGCCAGAACCATGGATTCATTGAAAGTATATCAATAGATGAAATATCGGGGATGTGCAATAACGTAGTAAAGTGTAGGTATAATATACAGGGTGGTCCGACTTTCATGTCATTAAATTCAAGATCGATAGAAAATGGAAAATAAAGGGGACTTTCTCCAGAAAACATATTTGAGAAATGCCTAATAACAGAGATACAGCCCTTCAAAGTTGGAAATAAATGATCGTTTTTTCCGCATAAAAATTGAAGGTTTACTGAAATTATCCCCTGTCGAACAATCATAACATAACATGTTTCATGAAAAAGTTTCAGGGGCGTAGACATTGGGGGGTGTCCCTACTTTTCCCCCCTATTTTTCACCCCCTAGTTATTTTTGGAAACTGTTCATAATTTTGAATTCTATGTTCAATTTTGAAGAAAAAATCACTCGTCAAAATTTTGATTAGAGGCTTTGTTTGGGAGATATCTCGGGAGATATTTAGGATTGAAGGTTTGGAAAACATCTCAAAAGTACAACTTTCAAAGGTCTAAAAATTAAAATGAAAAAAAACTCATGATCTCTCAGTTGAAATGAGTTTTCTAGAATTTCTAAGTTGAAAAACCACTATTTTTTCCAAAACACGAGGAATTTCAGGAAAAAACATTTTGGGCTCTGGAAAGTGGCGATTTCGGGATGTTTTCCAAAGTTTCAAACTCAAATATCTCCTAAACGAAGCCTCTTATCAAAATTTTGAAGGAGTGACTTTTTCTTCTAAATAAAAATATTGTATAATAAAAGTTTCACAACACTATAAAAATTGTTCCCCAATGTTTCCAGCAGGGAAAGTACCCATAATGGATACTTCTAAATTCATTCTTCTAAATTGAACGTAGAATTTAAAAATATCAACAGTTCTCAAACATATTTAGGGAGGTGAAAAATAGGGGGGGGGGGGAGAAGAGGAAGCACTCCCCCTAATATCTACGGCCCTGAAATATTTTCATGACACATGTTGCGATTGTTTGGCAAAAGATAATTCCAGTAAGCTTGCGGTTCAAATTTGAATCAAATCGGTTGAACGGTTCAAAAGTTACGCGGAAAAATCGATTATTTATTTCCAACTTTGAAGAGCTCTATCGTTATTATGCATTTCTAAAATATGTTTTCTGGAAAAAGCCCCCTTCCTTTTTGATCCTCTATCGATTCTTAAATTTAATGACGTTCAAGTTGGACCACCCTGTATGTGTAATATACGAAATAGTGCGTAATATGTGTAATATGCGTAATAGTGTGTAATAATACGTAATATGAGTAATATGTGTAATAATGTGGAATAATGGGTATAATCGTGTAATAATAAGTAATAAGTGTGTAATAATACGTAATAATGTGTAATATGAGTAATAATTGCGGAATATGTGTAATATTACACACTTGGGACACTCGACTCACGAGTGATTACCCCCTCGCCCACTTATCTATACGGTTTAGGCACCTAAGTGATTTTTTTTACATTTTGAGTTCGAACATGAATGCGGTCGAAGGGATGCGTTCATCCACGATAACTTATTATGATGAACATTTCTATACATATAGGAAAGATAGAGAACGGTGGGTAGGACGGACAGCGCGTATTTTAGGTGCATGGCGCGAAATTGTGACGGACGTGCCGTGTGGACTCTGGGGATGCCGCTCGTGATTAGCATGGGATACACCCACGCTGCTCTCCAAGAAGAAGTGGATGTTCTCCTCTTCAGGGAACGGTTGAGGGCGAGAGCGGCCGTCGAGCTCGTTCCGCTACGGAACATTTACGCGGATGAGCAGGCGGCAAACGAAGAAGTTGCGCTGGCGGTAGGGTCCGTTTAATGGCAAAATTAAAACTATGATGGAACGAGCGCGACGGCAACATTTCCCGGCTACGCCAGGATCCCTCACGGAGATGGACGCCTCTTTAAGGGCAGAGAGATAGGTATCGACGCATATACGCAAACAAAAATATTTAGCGTCGTGTAGACTACTTTCTGTTAATTTATGAAGGACATTAAGGACCGGTGTTATAAAAAATTTCAACCTCCGGTTGACTTTCAACCTCCGGCTGAGAGCAAATTTGAGCGTTGTTATTGGCTGAAATGTCAGTCAACCTCCGGTTGAAACTCAACCAGCGGTCAGCCGGTTGCTATAATTATATTATAATAATAATTATATAATTACATTACAATACCGGCCATAAATAAACTCTATTCTCTAAATAGGGAGTTATCGCAGTTCGAAATAATTTTTTTTATTATGAGTTTTCACCCTGTACACTAGATTTTTAGCAATTCTGAGAATGTATACGTTATTACAGTGGGTATGATATTTAAATATAGTGAAGAGACATTTTTATGCGAGTTATTTCAAGCAAGAATTAGATAATAGCCATTCTAGTAGGTACCCACCTCAATTTTTACTCTAAGTATATACCAAGTATTTGTTATTGGAAAAATGTAAATTTTTAACATGTTGTGGAGGAAGCTTCGAGCTGTCAGATGAAATGAATATCAGTTGTTTCTTATTTGATTTCAAATAGAAAAAATAAAATAAGAAAAGTATGTTTCACCCTGTATGTCATCTCGCAAGAGTTGGAGGAATGTGACTTTTTTTACATGTTGAAAGGTCAACCAAAGGCTTATACAAAAGAGCTGGAAATAGTCATTGTTTGAATTGGTTTCTTATAGAAATTGTAACGATCCAAAATCCCGGCTTTGCCCTGCGGACATGCAAACCCGGCTTTACCCTGCAAGAGAGCGCCGAACTCCCCGGCGCCTGATTGACGAGTAGCGCCTTCGGCGGAGAGGTACGAAATACATCAGTTGAACCAAAGGTAAGCTAGCACGCGAAGGTCAGTCGCGAAGCTCCCTAAACAAAATTGTAAAATCGCGTACAAACAGTCCCGGTTCTTCCAGATCGTTCCGGCCGAGTCGTGTGTGCCTTCAGGTCGATGAGGAAGAGACGTCCACACCACATTTAAACTAATATTCATATTTGTTTTGTTATTTTACGTTCCGGCGTGTGCGGAAATAAACAACGACTTTTTTTGGTTTTAAGTGTGCGGTGTTTTGAGTTTACCCGTCCCTGAATGTACTCCAACCCCCCCCCCCCCCTTGAAGCAAGCTCAAGGCTACAAAATTAATTATTCAAGAAAAATGGGTTTCACCATGAAACTCGAAACTTAGAATTTTTAGGGATACGTAGTTTTTCAGTACTGATTGGGTGACCATAAAGTTTCTCCTAAATAGTGAAAAATATTTCATGTGGGGAATTATTTCGTCGAAATGAAAATATTAAAGAAAAATATATAAATTTCCACCCTGCATGCAGCTCTTGTAGCCACAGTAGTAGTCATAGGGATGTATAGTTTTGACATGTTGAACAGGTGGCGACAAGCTTGCCATATAACAAAAAACCGTTTGGGAAATAATTACTTCTAGCAAAAGATACATTTTTGGCTAATTCCAATGGACTAGTGGGACACCCAAAAAATACATCAAACTCAAATACCCGTAATTTGCTTGACACTAATCGGATTGTGAAACAACTTACACAGAATGAAAGATCGATGAAAGTTCCTTCCTCAAAAACTGTTCCCAATTCTGTTATTCATGACAAAAATATGCCTCATACAGGGTGATGAAGAAAGCTTTGCACTTTCGCTTATTTTTGTTCTAGTGCAGCAACTTTTCTGATCACCTGTAGTATTGAGTTTTATTCTGTCAAGTAGCCAATGGTGTGAGGAATTGAATTTTCTTTTGTTACTACTCTATGTTGCGTAATGACGTGTACCTATTAATACCTATGTATGTAAAACATTAATAATAGTCTATTATAAACCTAGGTAGATAAAGTAACATCATAGCTGAGGGACCAGATTCAATCCCGAAGCGCAGCTGAGGGCTTAAGGGACCGAAGCTCTGATGGTTTTATCTACCGTAGTTTATATATTATTTTTTCAACTACTAGAAAAACGACATTGCGATTCAAGGACAGGTCAATAATATAATGTACTTTACGACTAGTAGTTGAAAGAGATTATTATTATTAATAATCGACCTGCGGTCTCGGATAATTGTCAGAATATAAATCCTCAAATTGATCTCGTAAGAAAATTTCCAGTCAAAATGCATACCTTGTGAAAAATCTCGATGCGGCCGCGATAATACACCTCAGCTATCGGTGTATTACATATGATAATTAGTAATTACCAATTGAAAAGATTGTTATGTCCTAATTTCTTTTTTTTTCACACTTTCGAGAAACAAAATCATATTTCGGTTACTACGCAACATCGAGCAATAAACGAAAATGTTTCGAGTTCCTCACACCATAGGCTACTTGCCAGAATAAAATGCAAATGAGGCATATTTTGGTGATGACCAACAGAAATAGGTACAGTTTCTGAAGAAGCAAGAATCGATCTTTCATTCTGTGATAATTGTTTCACAATCCGATGAGAGACAACCAAATTATAGGTATTTGAAGTTGATGAATTTTTTGGGTGTCCCATTTCAAGTTGTGAACAGTATTTATACATAGTTTCATTGTCAAATGGTTAAAAGATGTTCAAGAACCAACTACTGCTATTTAAAAAAAATGAGAAATCGGTTCACGAGAAAAAACTTTGAAATTTGCTGTTTTTCCAGGCCGGAAACACGAAAACATTTGGTCCGATTTTGCTAATTTAGGTACCTACCTTCTTCCCAATAATTTCCACCTAATGCCCCTTGGAAATAACTTATACGTACCGCCAGCGCTTCGCTACCGAGCTAGGCCCTCAGGGGAGGCCATTTTATTATCAATTATTGCAGACGGACGACGTCCCTCAGCAAACAATGATTGTCTTTGCGTCGCCAACCATCACCGATATTGTGAGGGCTCAAGAAACCATAAATCTCCAGATGGACGCCACTTTTAAAGTGGTCCCGAGGGCGGGAGGTGCCCACCAACTGTTTTGCATACATATTGTGTATGAAAACACGGTAAGTACCTACCTAACCACTATCGCTACAGCTAAAAAGCTACTCAGATACAAGGTTTATCATATCAAAGGGCGCATCGGTAAAGTCACCGTAAACTTGGGAAATACAAGTACATCTTATTCCATAACTCCGATAACATGCCTTACGGCTGCTCTATGAAAATACGCAACGCAAAGTGCAACGTTTCTGATTGGCCTGGCTAGCTGCCATGGCTTTGCGAAAACTGCGAGCCAATCAGAAACCTTGCCAGCTGTTGCAGCTGCGTTGCGTCTTTTCATAGAGCGGGCATTAGAGTTTTTCCATGGCATTTCTGACAGCCAAATTATTGAATAAAAATATCTTAAAGTGTTATTGAAACTGCTATAATCGAATATTATCAATAAAAAATTCTCAGGAACCAAAGCAGCCAGGTAGATAAAAATTATCTCATTTACAATTTCATAGATAATTGCTTTTACCAAGGAGCATGCAAGCTCTCCAGTAAACAAAAATTAAAATTTTAAGCAAACCATCAAATTTTGGAAACAAATTCTCATGCAACTTTCACGCTTTCAATGATATCTGTCATTTCGATTATTTTCTCATAAAAAATTTATAGAATTTCTTTGTTCAATTGACACTCTTGCTCTTTTTAATGAATCGAGATAGAAGACCAGGAGAATTCATCAATACCTAAAGCTGGCGAAAACTGAAACACCCTGTCTGTATAACTACGACCTACACAATAAAAATATTATTTAGACATTCCCATGGATTTATTCCTTGATGGAGCGAAAAAGTGCCACCTCCTATAAGAAACTCTTGACGGAAGTGAAGGACGTAATGTTGATGAATGGTGGACGGGAAATCGAAGTCCAAAATGTAATGACTGACTATGAAGCAGGCTTGAGGAGAGCTATCCGGGAAGTCTTCCCGACAGCCCAACTGAAAGGCTGTTGGTTCCATTATTCACAAGCAGTATATCGGAAAAGTTAGTACCTATATCTCAATTGGCAAATTTTGTACTTACTAGAATGGTTTCGAATAAAATATGACTGATTTTATTGTTACATTTTTCAGGCAGACAGCTCGGACTTACGGTAAATGCCGCGACACGACATATTAAACAAGGCATAAGAATGGCCATGGCCCTCGCCCTTTTGCCTGACGAAAATTTCCCTGCAGGAGCTGACCATGTGAGGGCATGGATGCTAGAGGAGGCACCAGGCCAGTTCATTCAGGGCATTCACAGGTTCCATGCGTATTTGACAAGAAATTGGACGCACCAACAAATTTCTGTGAACGAGGATTATACAGGGTGGCCCAACGAAAACAGAACAGAGGGGTTTTCGGGCATTTCACATCATTTTTTCGAAAAAAGCTCAGACAGGTCGATTTTTATATCGAGGGGGACATCTGAAACATACATTGTCAAATTTTTATCTTCAGCTCCCTCACCCCTATCCACCTCAAGTTCAGAATTTCAAATGACACGATCTACTTTTCGATACATCAAATCAAAGAGAATCAAATTCTTTTTCTGAAAAAAATATTTTGAAAATTTTCAACCCCACCCCCTATCTTCCTAAATTTCTCTGACTGTCCCATTTTATATCCTCGACCCCTCAATTCTCTCCAATTTAATCAGCGTCATCCTAAATAGCATCTAAGGAGATAATTTTCGGTAGAGAAAAGTGTTACCCAAATTCATCCCTTTCCTCTCCCCCACCCCAGTTTTAAAACTTGACAGACACCACCTACTTTGTGATACATCGAATGAAAGGAAATTGATTTCTCTTTTTGAAAACAATTTTTTTTAAATTTTCAACCCCTCACCTGATAAATTGAACATTCGGAGTATTTTAGGGGGAAAGGGGGCTTTTTGAAAATTCTGAAAATATTTTATTCAGGAAGAGAATTCAATTCCCTTCGATTTGATGTATCACAAAGTAGGTAGTGTTATTTTAGATTTTGAAGTTGAGGTGGGGGAGTGAAGAGGTGGATTTGGGTGACACTTTTTACACAGAAAATTTCCTCCCTCGATGCTGTACAGGATGACGTTGACTTTACTTAACAGAATAAAGAGGTCAAAAATATTTCATTGGAAACTCTGACAATTTTAGGAAGAAGGGGGGTGGGGTTGAAAATTATAGAAATATTTTTTCAGAAAGAGAATTTAATTCTCTTCAATTTGATGTATCGCAAAGTGGGTGGTGTCATTTGAAACTTCGAAGTTGGGGCGGGTGGGGGTGAGGGGGCTTAAGATAGAAATCCGCCAATGTATGTTTCAAATGTCCCCCTCAATATAAAAATCGACCTGTTCGAGCTTTTTTCAAAAAAATTAGGTGAAATGCCCGAAAACCCCTCTGTTCTGTTTTCGTTGGGCCACCCTGTATTAGAACAAATAATGCCGTGGAGGCGTTCCATAACGCACTAATGAAATACGTCGGACGTCCTCACCCAAACGTATGGGTGTTTGTTCAATTTTTAATAAAAATTGAACACTTAAAGTCGTGTGATGCCGTCCGGGTGCGTCGTGGAGAGGAATTACAGATTCCTCGTCGTAGGGCGACGTTGCGCCTTCACCAACGCATCATTAAGTAAAACAGCACTTATTCAGAAACTTACCTCCCATTTATAATTTAAAATGCTTTTAGGATAATTTCAAGAAGAAGAAAGTTTCCATGAACGAATTTTCCGTTTTTTCTGATTATCAATTTTTCTTTATTTTAGCACGCGCAGAAGCCATTCTAAGGGAGACAGGGGACATCGGTATGTTTTCAAGGCGGATGAGCCACCCGATGCAGGATTCGGAGCGGTTGTTTTTTTTATCAACGACGATGAGAATGGTGATGACAACGTCGACCCCGACAATCACAACGGTAACAACGGCGTCAACGACAATGCCAACAAGAACAACAACAACAACAACAACAACAACAACGACGACGGGGACGATAACAGCAGCGACGACGAAGACGCCAACGTCGCTAACAACGACAATTTGGGAGACGGAGCCGTTGAAGCCATTGCGGTTGACGATAACAGGGACCGTCTTTCCCGTTGTACAATTTGTTTGGGGGCGATTTCGTCCCACATCTTCAACCCGTGCGGGCACATCTGTGTCTGTACTGTCTGCGCGACCCAATACAGGGACAGAGAAATTAGGACCTGCCCCGTATGCAGGCGCGTGGCTGAATCAATTGTGCGAGTTTATTTGTAAATTACTGTAATTATTCAAGTATTCGTTTTAAGGCCAAAGGGGACAGAAAGAAATGGTAAGTAGCTGACGCGAGACGGCGCCGAAAGTTTTCCGAGCATAAAAAGTCAACCAGTAATCCAATTTTGACAAACAAAATTATTCTAATCTTGACAAATAAATGTGCTGGGAGCTAGTTTGCTTCATTTTGAAAATCGTGATTTTTCCAAGAAACAAATGTTTTTTTTTATTTTCCTCGATTTTTTCAAGGAAGTCAGGTTATCCAGTCTCTGCTAGTGGGAATCAAGTTCTAAAACCCGTTTGCAGAATCAAAATATTACAAGAGATAGCAGGGCGTTGAAGAACCTCTGTTCAGTCAGACAAGTCCCCTTGCTCACGTAAAAGGTTCGAAACCTACGCTACGAAAACAGAACAATGAGTGTCAGATGAATCAGTTTGAACTTTTTGTCCTAATTTTCATAACTTACTATAATTACGACATTTTCAGGTGAACAAAAGACCTGGCGGCTAATTACCAAACGGGAAATTTTATTAAAACGATTCGGAACGTATCTCTTGTGATATTTTGATTCTGTAAACGGATTTTAGAACAATTTTTTTCTTGGAAAAATCACGATTCTCAAAATGTGGCAAAGTACCTAGCTCCCAGCACATTTATTTGTCAAGTTTAGAATAATTGAGTTTGATAAAATTGAATTACTGGTTGACTTTTTATGCTCGGAAAGCTTTCCGCGCCATCTCGCGTGTCAGCTATTTACTATTTATTTCCGTCCCCTTTAGCTTTAAGTTTCTTTATTGTAAATTATTAATATTCTTGAATTAACAAAGGTGATTCAGCGAGTTGACTCCCCTGCTGGAAATTTCCCTTCTGAGATAATTCGAGACAAAATATAGTATATTATTGTACGTGTTTAATAAGACACCGTATTGTCTGTACAGCTGTATTGCCACGAGCTGTTAAGGACACGACAAGCTTGCGAGGAGTACTGTAATAAAGTGAGTGGCACAATAAGTCTTATTACACAAGTATAATATACTATTTTATCTACTTGATATCAATAACTGCGAAGAAAATTGAAATTCTGGCCGAAATGTTTGAGAAGTGTCACTTCAGCACCTGACGTTCTCCTACTTTCTATTGCAATAAATTGTTTCCATTGGTTCAACAGTTCTACAGTTTTATAATATGTTTCATTGGTAAACTGTTTTCGGTTTAATATTGAATTCATCAGTAACGTGAACTAGATAAAAAATATTTCGCAACATTTTAGAATTAGAATTTCACGGAAAATGCTTAGAAAAACTATTTTTGTTTCCAACCTATCTCAAAAAGAAAAATTCCAGCGGTCAGCTCTCGTTGGATCACTATTAATGTACCTGCTGATGATTATTGTTTTCTTTGTTTTAAGAATAGATAAGTAGTATATTTCTTCAAAATAATATTGTGTACTTACTTGTGATATATTTATGTGATACCCCCCTTGAAAAGAAATTTCTTCGAGGTAATTAAAAAAAAAACTTTTTTTTACTTTTAGCCGTGAAGTGCATCATTATTAACCTGCTCCTGTATTAGAATAGCGATTTTCTAGTAGTAAAAAAAATACTACATAAACCACGGTCGAGAAAATTATCATAGCTTCAGCGCCTTATATCCCTCAGCTGCGCTTCGGGATCTAAACTGGCGCTTCAGCTATAATAATACTTTCTCAACCTTGGTATATAATATACTATTCTGCAATGATGCTGCAATGAAATTCGGGATAAGCAAATTACGTGAAATTTCAACTGATTTGATTCGCAGCACTCAAAAATTTATCTACTAGGGGGCGACTGGGGGCCCCTCTAAGTTTCAAGCTGTCAGAACTTTTACCATGCACCATTCAGTATCGCCCTATCTACACAGAGAAAAATATATTTGAATTAATAAAAGAATTGTGGGAATATTTTGAACAATTTGGTTCTAAAATAGTGACACGGACAATTTGTGCAAAACGGTTGAACAAAATTGTTTTTGGGACGTTATATTAATAAAGCAAACAATTTTGGGTGAACGTTTTAAACAATTTGTACTACACTGATTTCTGAAAGACTGCCCAACTTATACTACTTTTTCATAGATTTGTATGAGGTCATGTCCAACAAATTATGTAAAAAAACAAAACAACATATTTTTAGGGCTTTTGATAAAATGTTCAACCTCATATTGAACAATTGGGTTTCAAGGGTATAATTATTGTTTTGCTTGGACTACTCCAAATTATATGAACTGAACTACTTCAAATTATTTGAAAATTAGGTTCCCACTTATTAATAATGAACACTACATATTGCTTGAATGCCTTTATTAAAAAAAAGAACTATAATTATTAATAAACATAATAGGTACAGGTTTGTTCAGAAAAAATAACCACGCGGATTTTCATGAAGATGGCCAAAACTGACTTGCTTATACCAACAACAGAAATTGAACTTTCTGTATTAGGTACTTATAGATGACGCTTCATTCATTCCATCAACTGCATCTTCTCTTCCTTCCAATATAGGAAGCGCATCTACTGTCTACAACCTAAAAATATATAATATTTTTAATATAATCATCATATTCATACTTTTCTACGTTACCTTTTAATGCAACAAAATGTTCTTGATATTTTATTCCGACTTTTATTCCCAATTTTTTTCTAGACAAGCTGCAGAATTAACTTTAAGTCAGAAGCAGACAATGTTGGAAATTACTCCTCATGGGTTTGAATTACTGTAAGAAAAGGCAGCAATTAGTAAAGCAATATTATGCATTTTAGTTTTTGATCACTTATCTTTATGTATATTTTATAATTTTACAAACGAAAAATAAAATTATTCAGCATCACTGTTCGGGCCTTTCGTTGCCGAGATAAAGATTACTATTCAAACTCGACACACTGAAGTTTTTATTAGCAACAAAATCAACAGTTGAGTAGTGTTGTGTGTTTCGCGTTCGGGGTTTTTTCACTGAGTGTTCGAGTCGGAGGTCACTTGGAGGAGCGTATGGTATCGAAAAACTACCCTGCCACATGTGGATGGACATACTTTTGTAAAGAAATGCAGAGATAGATATTTCGTAAACAAAGCAAGCACACCGTTGAAGACACATGTGTCCGTAGGAAGAACAATAATAAATCAGTATAAGGTGGGGTAGGAACGGGAAAGCATTTTCATTGGCTTAAAAGCTGTATAACAATTTGTGCAATAATTTTGAACTTGAATCAAAAGCTGATTGTGTTAACTCTTCAAACAAATTGTTGGAAACCACTTGAATTTTTTGTTTGAAACAGCTAAATAACAAGTTTGGATATTGTTTGACACAATTGTTTCATCTGATCTTAACTGCATTTAAAAAGATACAATTATTCTTGGATAGCAATGTAGCACACCACTGTTTTAACATATTATCCAACGTTTTTTGAAATTAGCACACAATTATAGTAAAAATATCTCCAATACAAGATTGAACAACATTGTTCAATTTATTTATGATGGAATTTTCTCTGTGTACCGGGCAGGACTCAAACAACTTCAATCTTGGCCATCATAACATTTTTCGTTATGTCAATGGCATTCTTCCCATGAAAAAATAATAAGTTCTTTGACTGGTCAAGAAATCAAAAAATAATTTTGTTCAGAGTCGCAAATGTACGTAGTTTTAGTGTGATTTTCGATAGATCCGCATCCCCTTGATTCATTTATGGAAACGAAATTTTTGCAGTGTTATTTTTCAGCAAAAGAGCGACCTCAACACACCATTATTTTGAACAGTGTCTTTTCCAATGTTATATATCAATGTAAGTATGATTATTGTAATACCAAAATGTAGCTTGAACTTTTCTTCATGATAAAACGGCCTCAGATTCCACCTGAAAGCCGTACATATCAATTTTTCTGCAGAGCATGCCCGGGTCGCCAGATTTGGCATTTTTGATTTTATACCGGAAGCGGTCACATCAAAATTACCAAGATCAATTTACTCTTAAGGCAGTTTTGACTTGGATCACAACGATTTTACGAATAATCGCTCCCGTTCACTTAAAATTTGAAAAATGACAAAAACAAACAGCATCGACGCTGCATCTAAGTGGTCTGGACAATTTGCATTTTGAATCCAAAAAATATTGAAAAATGACCGGATGGTTCATATTCTAAAAAAGATAACTTTACTTTAAAAAAAATAACTCGCTCAGTTCCTAATATTTTTTACAAATTCAAAAGGTATATGGCGTAGAACACTTAGATGTAGCGTCGATGCTTTTTTTCCATTTTCGAATTTCAAGTGAACGAGAGCGATTATTCGTAAAATCGTTGTGATCCAAGTCAAAACCGCCTCAATGGTGCAGTGTACGCACACACCAAGTTTCATTGCAGTGCACGCAAAGTGCAGAATTGTTAAGGATGTCATTTCCTAACATAAAAATCAACGGAAACTATGGACCAGGTTCTTATCAAAACCAATGGATGGAAAAACATGAAAATGGTCATAAGTTTCTAAAATACTATTACGAAGAGCGTGATATGCTCTTAGTTTTGAATTTCGAAAGAGTTTTTAAAATAAAGATCGATTTTTTCCAATTTTTTGAAACTAACCATATCACTCGCTAGCCAGCCATGTTTCAAGCGTCACATTTTTCCAGATAACAGCATTCGACCAATAGGACACGCAGCAAAAACACTGTCACAATCTGAAAAAAATATTCTTCAATTGAACGGGAGGGCCTAGTTGTTTGCCATCAAATTCTGAATGTGTATTAGAAAATTCAGCTTGCCCAAATTTTATTTCGCGTAAAAATCTGTGCTTTTGCGGCAACATGGTTACGTTTCAGTTGAAGATGTATCGGACACGGCCAGAATCAAAATTACATTGACATTACATCTCATATTGATTCACATATCTCAGCTTCAAAGTGATTTTTGTTCTGAAATTGAGTGAGTGTCGTGTCAAATGAAATGTTGACCCGACGATCCTCGCGAAACAAAATTTTCGTTTGACTTTACAAAACTGAAGGAGCATCTTTTTCCATGAATTTCATAAGTAGAAATGTTGGATCTATTAATCTACATCAAAATTGTTGTGATGAGTGCCGTCCTAAATTATGGAAACGATACCAAAAAAACGGCAAATTTTAGCTCATGAAAATTGTCATTTTTGTAGATTAAACCTACCCAAACATGTCGCTATCAAAATTCCATGGCCATAAATGAACTAGCTGCATACGATTTAGTCCAAAATGATGCAAAACATGTCTAAAAAGCTCAAGTCCAAGGAGAGAACTGGGAATTTCCGACAAAAAATACACGCACCTCTTCCCATACGCTTGCTACGCCACTGGTGCATCGTACGCCACTGGTGCATCGCACGCCCCTGAGACTTGTTGCATCGTGTTCCTGGATCTCAAAAGCATATGGGTCAGTGAAAGTATTTTTGAATTCCGACAACTCTGAAAATGGTAGCTTCTTGTATCTTTGTCCTCCCCCAGAAAAAAAGCCACACCTCGGAAACATAGGGACTTTCACCCCCGGTTGCACCAAAGCTCTAATAAATTTTACTATCGAATTAAATTTTAACTCGCGCTGCTATTGGCTGAACAACTATGGAATGGGCGTGTTTTAGTGCTTAATTGCGTAATAAATTTTTTGAAAGTTTGGTGCAACCGGGGGTTAGTATGTTATTCGCCATCGAATTCTGAACGTGTATGCAAAAATTCAGCTTGCCCTAAATTTATTCCAGGTTTTGGCAAAATTTTGCCTATTTTTCCTGGGCTATCATCTGAAATTATTTTTTTTGCGATCACATTACTTTTTCTTCCAGTTATATTAAGTGGTTGGGTCGAGAAAGTAATAAGATTCTTAAATTTTTGGCCAAATTGTCTGCTAGATGGACTTTTTCACGCGTCTCTTAGTACTGGGGCATCTACTATCGTGCGGTGATGCCCCGTGAAGAGGGATGAAACGAGAAAGCCATCGAAACTAAACCACACTGATAAATCCCCCACTGATCCAAAAATGCAAATCTTACAGTACTTCGTTGTTATCGTCCTTATTGTTATCGTTAAAGAAAAACCCCGACGGCAAAAACCTGCTAATAACCTAGCTGTTGATGCAGGGCAAAAAAAAAAAATCGCCATTTAATTGTGTTCTGTGTTGTGTTTTGCATCTACTTGAAAGGTGAGTTCTGACATTATGATCCTATATCACTCCCAGCTCAAGCTCAGTGCAAACTAACCTAACCTGTTCAGTGAACAGGTGTTAATGTTCAGTTTACAATAACCTAAAAGCAAAACAAACAATCAACGGTTCAAGATTTCTCTGGTTCAGGGACTCACGCTCAGTTCAATAACCATTCATTTGTTCAAGGCCCGTTATTTTCATCTTCCAATTAGTTTTGTCTGACTGCTAAATTTCATTGTTGTAATTATTCAAGCTCAAGGAAAAAAAAAAAAAAAAAAAGCATTTGTATCTCTCAAAATGTAGGTACACAGCCGTAGAAGGTGAAAACACTAGATGTTTTTTCACCATCTACTTTATGCTTACTTCCTGCCATGATCGACAGTTAGTCTCAAATGTCGATATTTTAGGGGAAAGCAGCACAAAGCAGAGAAATATAGAACCATGCATGCAAACCCTTTTCTGTCTATTTTCAAAATGTTTTGTTTTGATAATGTACCTATACCTATTTTTAAATCTTTCCAGCCGCCGTTAGGGAAAGATTCAAGCAGGTCTCCGACTTGGATCTCAAAAAAGAAGTTGGTGTATACCTGGCGACCAGCCGCTCGCGGCTTATTCCGCCAAATAAAAGGTAATAATTATAATGTTTTAGTTATTCTAGACATTTTTGACAATTTTATTTTAGGAAACTAGAATTTGATGACAATGAGGAGCCATCGGAATGATTTTGTGAGCTTTAATATTACAAATAAATATTAAATAAAAATATAATAATGTTAAAAATGAATATTAAATAAATACATTTGATGAACGTGAGATAAATTGTTACGCATATTTCCTCGTTTATTTCTTCTCTACCTTATTTTCTGTATTCTTCTTTGTTTTCTTTTGCAAATTCTGGTCATTGGGAAAGCGATAGGTAATAAGTAATAGGTAAAAAGAATTCGATCGTTTTTGTATTATCTGCCGATTTGAAAAAGAGTGCGATAAGACATTCGTTGTTGTCGATCGAAAATTCACGGTCTGTGCTAGATATATATTTCTGATTTTCCATCAGCCATACGGTCTATTGTGAAGTTGTATTTTCCAAAATCCGAATAAAACACCTCTCATCCAAGAGGTAAGATCGTTTTTCGTGGTGTAATTCTGGCCTAGTGTGCAGTGTTTCTTTTTGTAGGTGTTTTATTTACGTTGAATTTTTAATTCAAACACGAAAACTTCTCGCATCGGAAGTTGCCACCTTATGCACCCAAAGGCATTCTACCGCACATACGCTACGTTTAGTGAAGCCTCGTTTCTGGAATTATCACAGCCGTGCATGTAATTTTCGAGAGCTCCAGGTCCTTGTCTCAGGAGATCGTCGCTTTTTCTGGAAGCATACGCTGGGGTACCTACCCGTCATCAGGAAGGAGACGTGGAGTGGTGCGATCTACCTGGAGCCCTGACCTTCACAAGCTACGACAACATCATCGTTTCAGGGATTATTGGTTTGCAGATAAGTAGTGCTAGCTATTAAGTCCGGATTATTTGGCGCGTTATTCGTGGTCGGTTCTTTTTGTCCCGGTAGCGGTTACAAACTGTTCGGGCATCCCCATAGACAAGGACAAAAGTAGAAGAGGCAAGATACCTGCGCGGCTGTGTAATTTGTAGGCCGGCCATTTTGATTACATAACGGTTTTTCCTGGCGGCAATTTTAATTATGACAGGTGGGTGACAGTACTGACAGTGTACTTGATGACAGCTACGAAGTTTTAGGTAAGATTGATTTGTTGTGATCGAACTTTCCTCGGCGCCGATATTTGGTTTTGTGTAAAACATAACAATAGAATTGAATGTTAAGTGTTATTCAATGTTCGTTTCCACGAATTCTACTTTTTGACCGGATATTATTCATATTCCTGGGATACATTGCATTATTAATGCATTGTCGAGTGCATTGTACTTGATGACTTTTTGTTAAGAAAGTGAAGCAAGAAAGCCGCTATGGAAGTATGGAGAATGGGGTCCGCAGTTCAATCTCCACTTAGAAGCTGTGAAACAGATATCGAGGCCTCTGTGTGAAGTGTTCGTTTGGCAATTTTCTCTGTGTAATAAGTTTGATCGAACCTGATTGAACTTAGCAAATGCATCAATACAGGATGTCTTGCTGTCTACCTATCGAAATTTGCAAGAATATCAAGCGATTGATGAACCCAGAGATGGGAAGATATCCTTTCATACGTAACACTGAATTTAAATAATAAAATTTCACTCCGGTAACTAAGTTTTGTTTTGAGTTTTCCACGGGGTGATGGGTTTTGATTGTGGCTCGAGGCAATTGGAATGATGAAGGAATAACTTGGAAACGTCTTATGAGAAAGACTCAGTGCTGCTGATTTGTTCGAGGCATTTCGAAGTAATGTGAACAAAATTTTCTCCTGATTCCCAGGACCCGATTCAGAACCTCGTTTCGGACAATGATATTTTGAAACACACAATCCCGAGCACAATTCTATCTTAATTGAAAGAGCTGTAAGATGCTATTTGAAAATAAGATTAGGTGCACAATCTAGCCAAAACGTAAAGCGAAGAGCTGATTCAGTGTGATGTTCAACAAACACTTTCAAACTTGTATTATTTGATCACAAGTAAAACATTGAATATTTTTCTTGAAATTTTATTCTGTAGCTCAAATTAAGCACATATCGTGGGCCTTATGCCCATACGTCTATGGCCCATACTCGCAGTCGGTCTCCGATTGTCCCAAGGACTTGAGACATGCGAAGTCGGAGATTGAGCGAAGTATTGACTTTAAGTATGAGGATTAGTCAAGGCCGTGAGCAGAAATTCTTGAGTTATTCGTTTCATTTACAAAGTATAGCCTACAAATTGTCTCATGACTGTCATCTGTTTTGACGTTTGTCTAGGGTTTTGACTCGCGCGTACTCCCCCCATTTGAATTGCCGCCTTGGGAAAGCCGTTATGACCTAAAAATGGCGGACCCCATGCGATATCGGCTGAAATGGATGCGCAGTGGTTCTTCCTTCTTCTACTTTTGTCCTTGTCTATGGGCATCCCCTATTTGCGTTGAGGCCTCTGCGAGATTTCGGGTTGTTCGTTGCGGCTACGCTGCGGCCGGAGAAGGTACCGATCCTTCGTCGCATGTTTTTTTCCTGAACCGCGAATTTTGGCGGCGTGCTTACAAAAAAGAGTACACCTTATCTGTAGAAGCAAAACCGTTCCGCAAAACAATAATAAATTGTGTCTATTTTATGTTTCATGTTTTTCATGTTTTTCAAGTTGTGATTGTGAAGTAAATAGTACAACCGTTCACTATTAAACCAAGCTTCGTAATTTTATTCATTTTTCCCGGACACTTGATCTGCCGGACGGCCGACCACCTCCCTGGTTAAGGGACTCATGAGCTTCTCGAGCTGAGCTTGCACGTTCTGTTGATGTTTTTGAGCTAGATTTTTACAACAAGAAATCGTATACTCAACAAAATATTGAACAAATGTGAGGGAAATATTACAATTGACTATTGAGTTGATAATAAAAAATATGTCACTTCTCATATTTAGCCAACATTCAATTTTGATATTTAATCAACATTTTCTTGCTGCCTGGGAACGACCGTAATCAAACTTATATCTCTGCATACATCTCCTGGGCCTGACCGAGTCCTTATCAGAACTATACGAAGACTGAGAATAGGCGATTGACATTATTGGGGAAAATGGCCGTTTCGTCGAGGAAGTTTTAGGGAATTAATTTTCAGAAGAGGTGTAAGTTGCCGCCCTTGGTTGCCGCAGGCAGCGGCGTCTGTTACGTCAATTGGTGGCACGTCAAAACTGTCACTTTGCTGTCTTGTGCAGCCTCCTACAAGCAAACTTTTGTTCCTGTGAACCCTCGGGACCCCGTAGGCTCTTTATTGGGCCCCATGTTGATGACCAGCGTTGTCGCAGACCGTTCTCTAAATCATCCATAGCTTCCGCCCAAGTAAGGGCAACAGACTCTGTCACACCCGCACGGAGGGAAACACACAAGCCCGTCGACCAGCCTGCCAGCCAAGAAAAAATCACCCCGGGCTGGCCGTGCAGAGTCAACCACCACCTACCTTTTTTCTTCGTTTTTTCTCTAAAGATTTCCTGCTTGGACTTCAGGTGGGGATCCGCATTTTTCATTCTAACAAGCTCACCGTAGCTACCTTTGTGAGACACAAATGCAAACCCCTTTTCAGATTATTTCTACTTGTCAAATTTCCATTTATGTGGGTATTGCAGGTATCCACTAGTGCCCACCTGGGCTACTAGACGTCGGAGTATGTTTTTCTCTCAAAAATGTCCTCTACGATTAAGTACCGAGCTCTACACCAGGTGGCGTTTTTGAAATGTAAATCGCCTATAGCCAACATTCTTCAAATTATAATGCAGATAATGCTCTTCACGAGCTACGTACCTTTAAAATTACGTGAAGGCAGAACTATGATAAAGAAGGTAAAGACAAAAATTATATTTCAAATTGGAGACCTATCACAATCTACTCCATTATTGACGAATAACAGAAAAGGTTTTGGACATGAAATTACGAGAACAAGTAGATCTCAATCACAATCAACGAGGCTTTATAAATAACGTACTTGGTTGCCACATCAATGCAAAATTAATCAATGGATGCCTTCTAGATTCCAAGTCTAACAAAAAAGATTGTGTTGTGGTATTCCTTGATATTTCCAAAGCCTTTGATGTAACTGGGCATAGACACATTGAAGAATCACTAAAATCGTACGGAGTCTTGTTACGCACAAAAAGATTAATTTATTACCGGGTTGCGAAGAGGAGAGGAAGCAGTTGTCTTTTCAATTTAATTACACAAACATAATACATTACATTAACACACTATTTGGTTAGGGGTATGGGAATGTAAACATCGTTCTTCTCTCGATGACGTCGGGAGCTGGGAAAAAAGGTATCTATACTGATAAGAGAAAATAGGTAGCCATTTTGGCAGATCGCATAATTTTGAGAAGTTGGGCATTTTACCTTAGTCAATTTCTTCGTGTTTACCATTGAATCTTGGTTGAAGACGGTCTTTGTGGTTGACAAGGTAAATCACCGCTACGTCCACTCTGGATACTGAGAAAACCCACAACATCCGACGGGTACGTTCTTCACCTTTTCGTTGGCTCTTGTACACCCTAGTTACACCCTTCTCTACAAATAAATTCGTTCTTAGGTTTTTGTATGTGGCTGGATAACACCCCCAGCATAGTGAACAACGATCTTACCACGACCAAATTCCACCCATTTGACGAGCGTATCAGATACAACTCCGTAGTCATCATTGTGCAACCCGGACTCTTGAGTGTTGTGGTTTGGCTAGCCGTCCTCTCGGACCACCATACCATCGCCGGGCACAATTACGTCCACCACGAGCAGCCAAATCAACACCAGCACTCCTAACCGCTTGGACCCACGCACCACCCTTAGAGACGGGATCCCAATCCAGTCTCTAGATAATTTCTTCGGCGGCGTAACACCGGCAGGCCAGCGGAGGCACATCACCTCGGGGACGGCTGTAAGTCTTGTCTCCACTTCTAGCATTACTGGCGCAGTAGTCGTAGTTTCTATTTCTCGGTATATGTTTCGCGAACCGTGTCGCATCTAAAACACTTGAGCTCAGGTAATTTTAGGCAGTGGGACTCGTCCGTATCACCTACCCGGGGATCGTACCCTAATACGCGAGAAACTATTGTGGCAGTTTTCAGGGATTTGGGGCCTGGACCCAGGTTTTGTCTTCGAGGGAGATTTAACCTCAATCTTCAACTTGCAACAGGGAAACGTAGTCAACCACTATTGCGTAAATAATATCTATCGCTCACTTACCACGTTGTACAACAAGCGTAAAAATAAAGACTATTTTCATTCGTCGAAGCCACAAATTATTATTGTTTTTTTATTCTCATAGCTCTCCGACCAAGTTTCATTTTGTTGGCAGTGACGTTCTGTCACTTCTCACCCTAGCCTTCACTAATACAAAACACACTAACAATTTGGCGCCCTTTTTAAAAATTTAATCGTTTGTTGTGTTGTTGATAGTGATTTTGAAATTTAAAACAAGATAAAATTTTCCGTGGTTGCTTTGCACTGTAAGGTCGTGGTCGTGAATATTGCCGTTTTAGGTTGATTTTTTTTTCGCAATCTTGCTGGCTGTGTTATGGAATAAAACAAGTCAGTTGTAAATACTTGTAGTTGGTTGTATATAATATATAATTAGTTTTAGTTGAATAAAGTTTAGATATAGGCCTATAGTATAGTAATATTTGGGACTACCGGACAGCGTCTGATCAGCGTTTTTTTGTGTACCCACACCGTTATTTTTCGTTGCGAAAAATGTTCCTCGTACGGGGGTAAGTTTCGGCTTTTACCGAAAAAGTTTTACCGATTATATCGTACCTGTTCTACAGTTCTATACGTTCTCAAGCGGCGGAAGAATTTTTTTTATTTGGATTTAATTCAGATTTTTTTTTGCACTGAACTTAATTGATTTGAATAAGTACTCAAGTTATTTTTTTCTGTAGTTGGGTAGTGTAGTTTTTTTTTCCTGTCTAACATATTTTACAATTTCAATTGGATTTCTCTGCGAATTTTCATTTTCTTGCACACGTGCATTCCGAGTTCGGCCGATTATCTGAAGTATGGATCCTTCCACGGCAAAGATGAACTCTCAGTGAGAGGGGTTCGTCCTGCGGAGACGGTGGAGGCAAATAGGACGCTTCTGAGGGACGCGTTGGCAAGAAATACTCCATTTGCGGACATTCGACTGGACCCTCTGACAGAATTACTTCAATGTAAAATAAAGCTGGAAGAACTCTTGAACCGGGTTCAGAACTTTGCCTTCCACAACAGAGTCAACGATTATGCGTCAATTTCTAATCGATTGATACATGTAGCTGGACGACTACACCGGATACAAGTGACCGAAGAGTTGAGGGCTAACCGGGAGGAAATGGTTCGCTTGTGTGCCGACATAAATAGACGTCTGACGGACTTGTACGACAAGAGTGAGCTGCTGTGTGCGGAGGTTGATGGCGCTGGAGCTGTGGAGAGAAAGGAAAACACACTGGGAGCGGAGTAACTCTCAGACCAAGAGGTGCTGACTGTTGAGGCACTCGACATGAGTGGAGAATTCAGAGACCAGTTGGAACGGATAACGTTTGACCCTCCTACTGCAGTTCAATCAACGAGGGAGACAAGTTTTTTTTTTTTTTTTTTTTTTAAATTGCATCAACCGCTTTGGGTTATTAGCATTTAGTTGTGTTGGGCTGTTGGTTGCTGGGCTGGTGTGAAGGTTGCGGGGCGGCGGATTTGAGGCCGGATTTAGCGCTGATTGTTTACGCTTTGTCCCTGAACAGGGTTTTTCCGGCCTATCCGCCACGCCGATCTACAACACTGGGTTGTGGATGTTACAACGTTTGGTAGGTTTAGTAGTGTAACATGGTCTTCTCTCATTTCTACCCATAGTTGGTGGTCTAAGGTTAAGTTTAAGAATTCGTGGGTGCGTCTGGTGTGGCCCGCTCTGGGTTATCAGCATTAAGTTGTGTAAAAACGTTTTGGGGTGGCGGATTTGAAACCGGATTTAGCGCTAATTGTTCACGCTTTGTCCCTGGTCAGGGTTTTTCCGGTTTATCCGCCACGCCGGGTGTGAGATACCGTTCAGATGTCCTGATCGAGGTTTGCATTTGTGATGAAGTTCAATATCAAGTCATGGTCTTCTCTCATTTTTACCCATAGTTGGTGGTCTAAGGTCAAGTTTTCTCGTTCTTGCTGATATTTCCGGCAGTTGGTGAGAATATGGGCAACGGTAGTTTGTGAGTTGCATATTTCGCAGATAGGGGGGTTCTGTCTTGCCATCAAGAATCCGTGGGTGAGTCTGGTATGGCCCACTCTTAGCCTGCTCATCCTGACTTGGTCCCTTCTGTTCTTTGGGCCCAGGAGGCGACCCTTTACCTGAGGTTTGGTGTTGTGAAGGAAAGACTGGCTCTGGTTCCATGACTCTTGCCATACCGCGTTAAATGTATCTTTTATGTGCAACTTGATGTCGGTTGGGAGCCCCATTTTCGCTAATGGTATGTCTTCATTAGATGCAGCCTCTCTAGCGGCTTGGTCTGCCATTTCGTTGCCTTCAATGCCGATGTGGGAGGGGCAGTAGATGAATGCTGTAGGAGTTTTGATGTTATGTAGACTTTCTTTAATTTTTTGTACTAGAGGGTTGTTGGAATAGACATGTTTTATTGACTCCAACGAGCTGATTGAATCGGTGCATATTAGGGAGCTTTCTAGATTTGGGTGTTTTTGAACATAAATGAGTGCTTGCCATATGGCGTATAGTTCGGCTGTGAGAGTACTGGAGGTAGAGGGCAGTCTGAAGTCAAGTTTTAAGGTTGGGCTCACTACGGATGATCCTACTGCGTCGCCACTTTTTCAAGCATCAGTGTACATAATATTTTTGTAGGTACTGGAATGGAGAATTTCTTCAAATCTGTTTTTGATGATGGAGTGATGAATTTCAGATTTTTTGTAGTTGGCAAGAGTAGAGTCAATTAACGGGGTAGTTTGTGTCCATGGGGGAAGAGCTGAGTTTATCCATGGTAGAGTTTTTGGGATGACAAAATTGATGTCATGCAGGAGTCGGGATACTCTTTCATATAGAGGCGGGCTGATGTTGGTGTTATTTTCATAAAGCGAGTGGAATCTTTTAGAGAACACATTTTGGTAGTTTGCGCTGTTGGGATTAGACGACATGTTTGTGGCATATGAGAGGGTCAAATAGTTTCTTCGAAGTGGTAGTGGCATTTCGCCCACCAAGACTGTCATAGATGCAGCAGGACTAGTGCAGAAAGCTCCGAGGGCTATTCTTAGTGCACTAGTTTGTATGGAGTTGATTGGTTTGATGTACGACGTCTTGGCCGTAGAGTACGCAATCGCTCCATAGTCAAGTTTACTTCTTATTAGGCTTTCGTATACTATCAGAAGTGTTTCAGTGTCGGCTCCCCATGCATATCTTGACAGGGATCTCATGAGATTAAGGCCCTGGTTACAGGAGCGCTTGAGGTGGTCCAGATGACTTTTCCAGTTGAGCTTTTGGTCGAATATCATGCCGAGGAACTTAGCACTCTCGTGAAATCTCAGGTTCTTACTGTACATTCTTAGAAGGGGGATTGATGTTGAAGAGTTTTTGGAGAACATGACGCACTTGGTCTTTTCAGCAGAAAATTTGAATCCCGAAGTGTTTCTCCAGGTCTCGAGGGAGTTGAGTGCCCTCTGCAAGAGTTTTTGTGTGGAGTCAACATTCTTTCCGTTGCAGTAAATAACCAAGTCGTCGGCGAATAAGCTACACTTCAGTGGGGTCACGATGTCATTGACGCAATCATTAATAGCTATAAGAAAGAGGGTGACGCTTATAACAGATCCCTGAGGTATGCCGTTCTCGAGATTTCTAGGAAGTGACGTGAAACCATTTGACCTGACTCTGAATGATCGATTTTGTAGAAAGTTTCGTACGAATACAACAATGTTGCCAGAAAACCCCCACTTTTCCAACTTTTTGATGATTTGGTGTGTCCAAGTCCTGTCATACGCTTTTTCAAGATCAAAGAATACTGCTCCTACGTGTTGTTTGTTTGCGAACGCCTCGTGTATGTGTGTTTCTAGTTGGGTTATATTATCTGCTGTTGATCTGTGTGTTCGGAAAGCGTTTTGGGCAGGATGTAGCAATTTTTTTTGTTCAAGGGTCCAACACAACCGGTTGTTGATAATCTGTTCTAGCAGCTTACACATTGAACAAGTGAGTGAGATAGGACGGTATGACGATATTTCATTTTTCGGCTTATTTGGTTTTGGAACAGGTAAGATTATTGACTCTGACCATGGCGAGGGAAATTTGCCGCGGGTCCATATTATGTTGTAGATTTGCAGTAAGATCTTGAGGCCTTGTTTTGGTAGGTTTTTCAGAAATACGTAGGGAATGTCGTCTGGACCTGGGCTAGAGTTTTTGGCAGATCTTAGGGCATCGTTTAGTTCGTCTTCACTTATTGGTACGTTTATGGATGGATAATTGTTTATGCCGGGTGGAATAGTTCTAGTCGATTCTTATTGTCTCTTATATGTTAGGAAGTCTGCGTGGAAGTTGGAGTCGCTCGAGTTTTTGTAGTAGAATTCTGAAAGGGACTCGCAAATTTCGGCAGGTGAAGTAGTAATTTGGTCGTTGTTTTTTTATCATTTTAATGTTGTAGGATTTGTTGGAGCCTTGGACTTTCTTCACTTTATTCCACACTTCAGATATTTGTGTAGAGCTGTTGATTGACGAAGAGTAATTCACCCAGGATTCTTTTTTGCTGTTTTTGATGACGTAACGGGCTTTGGCTCTTAATCTTTTGAACTCTAGTAAGTGTTCCAAACTATTATGGCGCTTAAGGAGGTTGAAGGCTTGCTTGATGGCTTTGATTGCTTCAGCGCAGTTGTCGTTCCACCATGGTACCGAGTTTTTTGTTCTCTTGTTGGGTGATTTACCAATGGTTTCGTTAGCTGCGCTAACAATGATGCTGGAAAAGTTTTCAATTAGGAATGGTATTTTCTAAGTTTTGCGACTTTCTGTCCTTTGAAGTGAGACTCTTGTAAACATATGATGTTTGGATTGTTTTCTTGGATAAGTATGTTTAGTTTTTCTAAGTGGCTATAGTAGCCATTAATATTCCACTGTAGAATGGACATTTAAAAAGATGATTTTTGGGAGGTGTCGGTATCAGAGGGTAGGCAGTCATCATCTGCATTATTTTCATCTGTTGTTTTTTCATTTTCGTAGTTCATTAGTTGCTTAAGCTTGTTTTGGATTTTTGTGAATTTCGTTTTTATGCTTTTATGGGTGAGATATGGGTAGGTATTTTTCAGCATATCGGTTAGCTTCTCAATATCCAGGGTGTAAGTTCTGGCAAGGCTGAGGAGATCCGGACATCCTTTTGCATTTTCTATGAAGTGTCGAAGTTGATCGTACGTGATAACGTAAGGGGGGGATGCTTCTTCTATCGACGCCTTTGCAGGTAGCAGAAGGTCGTCGAGAGGGGTGAGGTTTTTAAGTGATTCACTTTTCTGGAGCTCGGTTTTTTCTACTTCTAGTGTTTTGGCTTTTTTAGCTTTATGGCCAGTTTTGTTCTGGTTCTTGGGTCTTCCTGGTGGGAAAGGTTTGACAAATGTCGTGCTCGTTGAGGGTTCGGGTTGTTCATTTGCAATAGGGTCAGTTTCCACTGAATCAGTTGGCGTTGATGGTTCGACAGGGCGTTTTCTGGGGTTTTCTGGAAGAGGGGGGAAGTCGTCAACGAGATCATCATCCGAGTAGTCCCCAGAGCGATCATCCCCAGAGTGATCATCAGACCGATCGCCCGAGCGACCACCATCAGAGAGATCCCCGGGGCGATCTTCAGTACCATCGGAATCATCAGGGTGGTTTTCGGTTTCGGGTATGTTCGGACATTGATCGACCTTGTGCCCTTTTGCTTTGCATAGAAAGCATTCCATTTCTCCGGAGCTGATAAAAATTCTGTAGCTTGTGTCGTCGTGGTTAATTTCGATTGATGTTGGGAGTTCGGTGGAATCGTCTGGGTGGATGAATATTTGTCGTCTAAAGCTGAGAATATGTAGATATTCTGCCCCTTCGAGTCCTGCTTTCAAGATCGTCATGCGGGACACAGTTTTGCATCCAAGATCTTTCAGGGTATTTTCGAGTAATTCGTTGGGGATTGATGGGCAGACATTGGAAAGTATCACCCTTTTTGATGGAGTAATAAGTCGGCGGATGCCGAGGTTTTTACCATCCACGACAATCGTAGCATGGTTGGTGATTAATTCATCAACGAATTTCAATTCCGACAGATGAATGCATATGCGGTTTCTTGATATGCGAGAAGCAAATGTTATATTTTTGGGGCCCACTATTTTGCCTATAGGTTTTACATAATCGATCAGCTTGAGATTTTCAGTCACATCAAGAATGATTGCTAAATTTTTTTTCGGAAACATAGTGGAGGTCGCTACGCTAGAATACGACTTGGGTTTTGGTGTGTTTACATTTGATTTTAGGGTACTGTTTTGTAGTGTGTTCATTTTTGGATTTTTGAACCCTGTACTCAGGAGTTCTTGAGTGTGGTGGGTAATTTTTGAGGCGTAATACAATTGAAAAATAGCAGTAATAAATTTCGCTGATAAAACTCCATGCCCCAGTGCACGAGGCACCTAGGGAAGAAGTTGTTGGTGTTTTTTGCGGGCCGCGATAAGGTGCTTTGCCGTGTACTATTTACAGACTGCTAGTTTGTTTGTATTAATTTGCACTTATCTGGGCTTTGCTTGCTCCGTGAGGTCCGGGAAGGTGTCAATGAGCTCCTCCGGGTCTAACAGACGTCATCAGGTGGGATTTCAGCGGTATATGACTCGCGGTTTTGTGCATCTGGACACCAAAACACTAGGAGATTTGTAACACGCGTGCACTCCGTACGCGATAACCGATGAATTAGACAACTATTACAACTACAACTCCGGTGAATTATCTGCAAAATTCGACGCCACAGGTCAATACTACTTGTCAACCAACAATATCACAAGGTGTGGGAATTTCGTCTACTGTTGGGAATCTTCTACAGAACCCACACTATCACTCGACTTCAGTATCACAGGCCGGATCCTTATTGTCAGCAGCACAGTACTTCAGCCCAAGCACCGGCTATCCTGTTCCAACCGGAAAGAATCTGACTTATTCCCAGTCGTATCAACCACAGATGTCAACGAACGCCTACCCACCTGCTCAATACACAAGTTCTCAGGCAGGTTATCCTCAGTACAGCGTGCCCACTGCAAGTGTTTTCACCTCGGTTGGTAAACCGGTGAATCCGGCTGGACCATTTTATTTTCCCCCTACATCGTTGCCGCAAATGTATCCTTCTTTCTCACAACAGGGCTACGGTCATCCCTCCTCACAACCACCGCCGTATGGTACACCAGTTATTAGTAAACCTGTTCCGACATGGAAGTGGGGCCTGAACTTTGATGGAACGTCATCGAGCTTGGCTTCTTTTATTCTGAGGGCCGAAGAACTTTGCGTCTCGAGAGGCGTATCCAGCCAACAATTGTTCCACTCAGCTGCGGACATCTTGACAGGAGATGCCTTGAATTTCTTCAGAGCCAATCGTGGAAATTTCTATTCGTGGGAGTCTCTCGTGGATGGATTGCGGTTCGCTTTTAGACCATTCGACTATGATCGACGATTGTGGGATGAGATTCGGGAACGGACTCAGCACCCGGATGAAGGAGTAATCCAGTTCGTCTCAGCCTTGGAAAATTTATTCATGAGGATGTCCACACCGGTTCCGATTCCGCTTCGTCTTTCTACTATTCGATCGAATCTTCTCCCTTACCTGCAAATGGAGCTCCACCAATGTTACGCGCAAACAGTTGAAGAATTGACGAGATTTTGCCGGATGGTGGAGGATAGCCGTAGTGCCGCGGCTCGGTACAAGCCCCCATTGGTAAACAGGGGTCAACTGTTGGAACCCGACTTGGCATTTGACAGGGGAGGTGGTCGATCGAGGCCAAAGGAAGGTGTTTCGATTTATACGGGAATGCCACAAAATGCAGGGATGCCTGCGAGAGCTGCTGCTGTTGTTTCACCGCCTGACGTTGTACGGGAACAGACGGTTTCGCGTTTCGAGCGGAGAGGCACCGTTGTGTGCTGGAATTGTCGTCAACCGGGTCACACCGCAGGGAAATGCGAAGCACCAGAAACTTTATACTGCCACAGGTGTGGACAGCAGGGAACCTCCTTCTCCAGATGTACGAAGTGTAAACCGAAACCTGGGACAAGCACAAGAGATCACCAGACTTCGGGAAACTAGACTGTGAACCTGCTAGAGACGAAGTGCAGAGTTCACCAAAGCAAGTAATCGTCAAAAAACTTCGTCTCAATCTATCTGAAACACGGAGCGATAATCGTCCACATTTGAGAGTCACCATTTTCGGAGTGAGCTTGATTGAACTGGTTGATACGGGAGCGTCTAGAACCTTGGTTGGACCTGCTGGAATCCGCGTGTTGGATGAAATTGGATGTCTGCGGGTCCCATCACCTGTTGCGGATTGTAAAGTCGCCAACGGTTGTAGAATGGAGATCTCAGGAGTTTTTAGAGTGCCGATCAGGGTTGGGGAAGTTGAGAAATGCTTCGAAGTAATGGCGATTCCCACCTTGTCGTACTCTTTAATCCTGGGTGCCGATTTTCTCCGTCGCATGAAGACAGTCATCGATTTGGCTCAGGATTGGGTGGAAATCGGTCTACAGTCTCCGGAGATGGCTGGTGTCCAAGTTCAGTCTGACATACTGGAGGATCAGAGGAGACGCCTGGATGTACTGCTCAAGGAAGCGTTTTCCAAAACCACCGCGACTTTAGGATGTACCAACATGACAGAGCATAAGATCAGAGTAAAGCCTGGCGTAGAACCCATCAAGCAGCGCTATTACCCTGTCTCTCCCGCCCTTCAACAGCACGTTCACCAAGAGCTAGACAAGATGCTTGAGCTTGGTGTGGTGGAGCCCTCCTTGTCACCGTGGGCATCGCCGATAGTGATGGTGAAGAAACCCGATAACTCCTACCGCTTTTGCGTAGATTATCGCAAAGTAAACGCCGTCACCGAACGTGATGCCTACCCTCTTCCGTACATATCGAACATCTTGGACCGGTTGGGAAAAACTAAGTACCTATCATCGTTAGACATTAAGAGTGCCTATTGGCAAATTCCCGTCGAAGAGGCATCATGCCCGATAACCGCTTTTACTGTGCCTGGGCGAGGGTTATTTCAATTTCTTCGGTTGCCGTTTGGCCTCCACGGAGCTCCAGCCACGTGGCAACGGCTCATAGATCGCGTGTTGGGTGCAGAATTGGAGCCTTGGGTATTTGTATACCTCGACGACATTATCGTGGTAACCGAGGACTTTGACAGGCACTTGGAGGTCTTGAAGGAGGTGTTCTCGCGTCTGGCCAGAGCTTCGATAGCAAGTGTACACAGCCAGAACCAGCCATTCCTCAGTCTGAACATTTCCGTCGCATCTACGAGAAGGTCCGTCAAAACTTATCAAAGGCTTTCGAGCGAAGTAAAAAGCAGTATGATCTCAGGCGACGGGATGTCCAGTACGATGTTGGTGATAGAGTTTGGCATCGAGCTTTTCCTTTGTCGGATGCGGGGCGGTATTTTTCGGCTAAATTGGCTCCAAAATTCTTGGGACCATTCCGAATTGGGGAAAAATTATCACCATGGACTTACCGACTAGAGGACTTGCGGGGTCACTCGGTTGGCGTGTACCACGCGAAGGATCTGAAGCCCGATCGCACTAATACCGACGAGAATGACGACCTATCTCAACACGACGATGACGATCTGGGAAACAACGAGTAAAGCGTTCGGACTCGGAATCCTCTCCAATTGCGGTTCGATCACGAATTGCGGGGAAAAATGCTTTCGTCATTTTTTTTTTCAATTTTTCTTAGGTTCTTCATCCATTTATTTTCATTTCTGGTCCTTGAGAAAAGGTTAGGGGGGAGTTTGTTACGCACAAAAAGATTAATTTATTACCGGGTTGCGAAGAGGAGAGGAAGCAGTTGTCTTTTCAATTTAATTACACAAACACAATACATTACATTAACACACTTTTTGGTTAGGGGTATGGGAATGTAAACATCGTTCTTCTCTCGATGACGTCGAGAGCTGGGAAAAAAGGTATCTATACTGATAAGAGAAAATAGGTAGCCATTTTGGCAGATCGCATAATTTTGAGAAGTTGGGCATTTTACCTTAGTCAATTTCTTCGTGTTTAACATTGAATCTTTGTTGAAGACGGTCTTTGTGGTTGACAAGGTAAATCACCGCTACGTCCACTCTGGATACTGAGAAAACCCACAACATCCGACGGGTACGTTCTTCACCTTTTCGTTGGCTCTTGTACACCCTAGTTACACCCTTCTCTACGAATAAATTCGTTCTTAGGTTTTTGTATGTGGCTGGATAACACCCCCAGCATAGTGAACAACGATCTTACCACGACCAAATTCCACCCATTTGACGAGCGTATCAGATACAACTCCGTAGTCATCATTGTGCAACCCGGACTCTTGAGTGTTGTGGTTTGGCTAGCCGTCCTCTCGGACCACCATACGTCTGTGACCATACCATCGCCGGGCACAATTACGTCCACCACGAGCAGCCAAATCAACACCAGCACTCCTAACCGCTTGGACCCACGCACCACCCTTAGAGACGGGATCCCAATCCAGTCTCTAGATAATTTCTTCGGCGGCGTAACACCGGCAGGCCAGCGGAGGCACATCACCTCGGGAACGGCTGTAAGTCTTGTCTCCACTTCTAGCATTACTGGCGCAGTAGTCGTAGTTTCTATTTCTCGGTATATGTTTCGCGAACCGTGTCGCACCTAAAACACTTGAGCTCAGGTAATTTTAGGCAGTGGGACTCGTCCGTATCACCTACCCGGGGATCGTACCCTAATACGCGAGAAACTATTGTGGCAGTTTTCAGGGATTTGGGGCCTGGACCCAGGTCTTGTCTTCGAGGGAGATTTAACCTCAATCTTCAACTTGCAACAGGGAAACGTAGTCAACCACTATTGCGTAAATAATATCTATCGCTCACTTACCACGTTGTACAACAAGCGCAAAAATAAAGACTATTTTCCTTCGTCGAAGTCACAAATTATTATTGTTTTTTTGTTCTCATAGCTCTCCGACCAAGTTTTATTTTGTTGGCAGTGACGTTCTGTCACTTCTCACCCTAGCCTTCACTAATACAAAACACCCTAACAGTCTCCAGAAATTTAAGGAACCTAATTATGAGTCTACTCAAAAACAACACGATAAGGCTTGAAGTAGGAAAAAAACACTCAGGTCAAATTGCTATCAATTGTTCCGTTCCTCAAGGAGGGCTACTTTCTCCTCAGTTATTTAATATTGCAATCAACTTTATCTATAGTGGTCAACAAAATAAGTGTCATAGTCGATATTTTCATCGGTTTCCGAAACCAGACAGCTTTGGATTCCTTTGGTCGATTTTGGATCTGTTTGAACTGATCAATAGCACCATTCTTTAGCTATCGGATACAAGTACTGTAGAATGGGAGAAAAGTCAAATAAAGTTTATACAGGGTGTCAAGTAAAACCGTGCAAAACTATTGAAGATTTGTTTATGCCCCATTTTGGCAAAAAAATTTGTTGGTCGATACCAGCACCTAGAATATAAACATCGACGTCATCCCTCGAAACGGTTTTTGATTTGCGCCCGTATTACGATTTTGGACAAAGTTGTGCCATTTTTTCTTCAATGTCCATCTTATTGCAAATATCCTCTTGAACTGGTCTAATTATCGAAGCAAATTTTGAACAATCGATAGTTTCACTTGAAAAACCATCCCCTGTGGATGTTTTTCTCACCCACCCCTGAAAAAGATTACCTCCGCGGGCAGTGTCTAACCCAAGTGGGCCGGAATATTGGGGCTGGTATCACAATGAACCAGTATGATACCGTGTCATGTGGGAGAAAATTGATTTTTGTTTCAAGGTCAAAGGATTGTTTTCTAGGGTTGTTTACATAAACTGATGTATCGATATCTCGAAAACAAAAAGAATCTGAGAAGAAATTCTTGCTTCATGTTCCATTGCATACACTGCCGCATATTTTTCAAGAACATATAGGCTGATACCTAACATAGGTCGAGGATGTGCTTCACAGCAACCCTTTAGCAAGGAATGGAAGTGCTGTTGTAGGAGTGTTTGGTATCATTTCTCAAGATTTTGTTTTCCTGATTGTGATTTCGGTGATGAAATTTAGCTAAACGAGAATTTATCATTACTCTGGAAAGAAAGAAACAAGCTCTTTGGCGACTTTTTTAATTTCAACGGAGATAAGTTTTACAATTCCAAACAATGTTTCTCAAAATACCTAACTGAAAGATATTACTAACAGAAAACTCTCTAAATGGTCTGGATCGTTTCGGTAATCTCAAAACGCATATTTCCGGCAATTTCTTGGAATCTTTTTTGCTTTTGGAGATATCAATTCTCCAATATATGGAAACAACCCTTAAAAACAATACCTTGATCTTGAAACAAGAGTATCTCTCTCATGACATTACGCTATTCCAGTATCGTAGGTACCGATTCTGGTACCAGCCTTAACATTGCGGCCCACAATGGTTGAGCATTGACCGCGGGGGTAGCTACTTCAGGGGTGAATGAGGAGAATGTTGAGAAGGGATAGTTCTAATTTCAACTTCAAATTTGATACCTAACAGTTTTCAAATAAATGTACATGAAAGAAAAAATGGCACAACTTTGTCCAAAATCATAATAAGGGTGCAAATCAAAAACCGTTTCGATGGAAGACATCAATGTTCATATTCTAGGTGCTGGTATCGACCGATTTTTTTTTTTGCCAAAATGGGGCATAAACAAATCTTCAATAGTTTCACACGGTTTTACTTGACACCCTGTATAAACTTTATTTGACTTTTTTCCATTCAACAGCACTTGTATCCTAGAGCTAAAGAATGGTGCTATTGATCAGTTCAAACAGATTCTAAATCGATCAAAGGAATTCAAAGCTGTCTGGTTTCGAAAACCGATGAAAATATCGCCTACGACACTTATTTTGTTGACCACTTTATAACGAAGTATGCGATAAGCAGTTTTCAAATTTGTATGGATACCGTCTTAAATCAGACCTCGATGCACTCTGTCTGACAGGATTTGCAGATGACCAAGCAGTAACAGCCAATAGCATATCGTCAGCAACTCGAATCATTGACTTGACAAAATCCTCATTTGAAAAAATTGGTCTTATTAACATCAATCCAGTGAAATGTTCGGCAATCAACATCGTCAGAGGTGCTCGTACGGAAAAAAAAAACTACTCAAAACCAGTAGTTGACCAGTAATTTCCAATAGTGAACTACTTAAAACTACTACATTGCTAATAGTTTTCTGTAGTAGTTGACTACTTGAACACTAATTGATCAGTAGTTTTCAGTAGTTACTTCTACTCCATCATTTTATCGCTAGTAGTTTTCTGTAGTATCTACTTAAAACTACTACTTGATCAATATCTGTTGAGTAGTTTTCAGTAGTCAAATACTGAGAGATTTAGTCGAGTTCAGTAGTCAGCTCGGAGTGACTACTAAAACTACTAAAATCACTGGTATGTTCACTACTGAGGACTATTCTTTGCTGAGTAGTTTCATTATTCAACTACTGATGGAAACTACTTTTGCGATTGGGTACCTACATTAAATAACGTATACTGGTTAGTGAATAAAACAGAGATATTTACCAACAAATATTAAGTAGGTTACCATTTTTCACAGAATTCACAAGTAGGTAAATATAATTTATCAGTGTAATTATACCGCGTTTATACTTATAAGGCCCTCTTCTCTTATTCATTATATTAGTCATCATAGAGGGATGCTTTACTAGTGATACCAGGAATTTATAAAGAAAAGCAACTTGGAATCGAAGCGCTGGCAAGTAGTACAGTGGTTTATTAAGTCACGGACTTTTCTGCGACCATTAGACGGTTAAACCATAACGCATTCCAGTATTTTCAAATGATCGACATTCGAGCTTGAGCTCGAGCCCTTTGATAAGATTGTTGTTTGTGTCGTGCACCATGGCAGATGAGTCGACAGTGAATAATCTCCTGAAACAAAGTGGACTGCAAGATCAAATTGAAGCATTCGCAGGTGAGTGCATACATAGTAAAAAGGGTATACATGATTCAGGGAGGGAACACTTCTGATTCAGCAGAAATTTTTTTTCAGTCGAGTACGGCGAACTGCTTGGATACTTCCCTCTGGCTGTTCATAGAATTTATGGAGGAAAAGCCCGAAATGTGATGGATTTAGTTTGAGTGTCATTTTGTAATTTAACTTTGGTACACGGTACAGTAAGTACACCTAAAGGCGGGTACTCATCAGCGCGCTGTATCTGCAACGTGTAATGCAACGTGCAATGCAACGTGTAATGCAACGTGCAATGCAACGTGTAATGCAACAGATACTGCAACAGACAGAACATACCGCGTACACGTTGCGATCGTCAAAATCCGCAGTAGTCACCGCGAGCTTGTACAACATGCCGGCAACTTCGGAGATGTATCCGTACTATGATAGCGACTGCTGCTTATTTGTTAGTGCACACGATAATTGATGATTATCAAGCACCGCGACGCTTCTGGAGACATGTTCTATATAAAGAAAAAAGTGGCTCGGCTATTCTTCGGGATTTAAGATTCCAATCAATAAGTGGTCACTACTAAGTGGTCAATAAGTGGTCAAAAACTTTACAAAAATGAATCCAACGGATTTTGAATACTTGATAACTGTCATTGGGCCCAGGATTCAAAGGAGAGACACCAAATTTAGGGAAGCGATTTCGGTACAAGATAGATTAGCTGTGACAATGAGGTACTATTGTAGACAAAAAAAAGCTGAACGACAGATGAATAACTTTTCAAGTTTTTGACCAGTGAATCCAGCTTTACTGTCATCAAGAATATGCCACCCATAACCAATAATGCTTGTGGTTAAGGAGGGTGGTATTGCGTATAAGACGGTAGCAGACCTCCTCAGTAACAAGAAGGAACGGTCTACAAGGTTATGTGCAAGTGGCGGGAAAATTCAACGCTGACACGGCAACCAAGTTCTGGCAGACGCAAAGCTACCACCACCGAAGCCGAGGATCAAGCATTGATCCAAATGGTCTATGTCCGGATCACGGTATGTCCAGATGCTAGAGGACGATTGACGATTCGACGATTCGTTTGCCAATGTTCGACATGCTGCGAGTCCCTTAAATTTCCTCACAAGCAAAAGGCAACGGACCGCCATTGCCATGTACTCGTAGTATATTACATGGAATCAACCACTACGAAGTCACCGTGTTGCGGGTTCGTGTTGAAAGAGTAGGTAGAAATCTCGGTGGAAATGATCCATTTTTATCTTCACCTTCTTCTACTCCTGGTCCATAGCTACAAAGAAATCAAAGATACAACTGACGTTGTCTTGTGACTCAAAAAAATCACTGGCATTTTGTCATGGGCTTGTCAAAAATAATAATCCTGAAGGGCCTTTCACAAAATTTGAAAAGTCATTTATCTGTCGTTCAGCTTTTTTTGTCTACAATAGTACCTAGCAAGTGGGGATTCTTACTTGCTGTTTGTCAAGCTCTCATCCATGGACCTAGTGGACATGTCAAGTTATGTGTTAGTTTTGTTTTTTTATTATTATCATTTTGACAATCACCTATTGATACCCATTTTGAGAATGTTTCGTAGCTGAGTTACCGTAGGTTCCACCAAAATATTAATTCAGTTGATAGCTAACTCGAGATTTTTTTGATGGATTCTGGCCAAATGATCGATGTAAGCTCAAATTTCACGCTGAGTAATAAACGAAGGGTGGCATACTTACGATTTAACGTATTTTTATAATGAATCTACCAGCATTAACCGGGAAAAAATTCCGTTGAAGTCGATGTAGCTCAAACTGTTCTTAAATTTTTTGGTGGAAGCCGTGGTTAGAGATGGGAGGTAAGAATTGATTTGGATTATTCAAGTCATACGGTTTTCATGTTTCAAATAAGATGCCGAAAAACCAAGAAGAATAGATGAGGCTCAGCAGGGACTTCATGGTTCAGTGGAATTTCCCCCATGCTGTCAGAGCGTTGGATGGTAAACACATCTTTATCCAATGTCCCTTTAATAGTGGAACAGAATTTTACAACTACAAATCTCAGTTCAGCATTGTTCTCATGGCTCTGGTAGATGCTAATTACAACTTTCTCTATGCGGATGTTGGTGCCCAAGGAAGGATCTCAGATGGTGGTGTACTGAAAGCCACTAGTCTGAATCAGAAGATTGAAATGAAAACTTTGGACCTATCTGAAAGTGCTGTCTTGGATGGACGTACCAAGAGAAGTCCATACCTTTTTCTTGGTGACGGCGCTTTTCCGCTGAATGAAACAATTATGAAACCATACTCAGGAGCACATTCGAAAGGGTCTAAACAGAGAATCTTCAATAATTATCGCTCATCACGAGCCCGCAGGATAGTAGAGAATGCATTTGGTATCCTCGCTTCAGTATTTAGAGTACTAAGAAAACCAATGCTTTTACAACCACATAAGGCTCAGCTTGTTGTTATGGCTACAATCCATCTGCATATATTTCTAAGACGCAGCTCCTCCCGTTCAGTCTATACTCCATCTGGATTTATAATAGTGAACATAACGAAAGTGGAGAAATAAGCCCTGGTAACTAGAAACGATCAACCCACTACATCATTTCTGCCACTACCATCAATTCCACGCCGATCTGCCGTGCGTGCTAAATAAATACGAGAGGAACTGGCGGACTACTTCATGAAAGAGGGAAAGCTGGACTAGCAACATCGCTATGCGTAGGATAGAACAACTCAAATAAGATTGAAGAAAAAGAGAAGAGAAGAAAATATTATCATTTTGTTAAGTGCTATTATAAATCTTAAATAAAAAAATAAATGTTTCCCTCCTTCTTGGCTTATCAGCGCCATAGGAGTTTTTGCGACTTTTATTGATAACAGTAAATCATTACATATGAATTACAATATACGCAAATTTTTGAACAAACACAAAACATTCATGACTGACCAGGATTCGAACCCGCGCCATCTGCACCACAGACGGCAGACGACCGACTGTGCTACGGGGCCGTCTATTATATAATGTCAATCGTTTTTTTCTTGCCAGAAGACCCGGTGCTAGGAAAGAGTGATAGTAGCGGTAACAATGATGGCAGTTGTAGCGACGGAGACTGCGGTGGTGACTCCAATGCCTCGGAGGACCGTATCAGAATTCTCAATCTTAATATCAGGAGCCTACGAAATAAAGTAGACAGTCTACAGACGTATCTACATTCCCTCAGTTTCCCAGATGTAGTCTGCTTGACAGAAACATGGCTCAGTGAGGAGGAGTGTGGGACAGTCAGGATCGAAAATTATCAGTTTGCGGGCAGCTACTGCAGAACTACATTGAGGGGCGGTGGTGTGGCGATTCTCGTGAGAAAGGACCACAAACACAGGAGCATCAATTGTGGTTCTGTGCGATTTAATCGACTTTTTGGAGCGACTTCAGTGGTGGTGACTGTTGAGAAGACTAATTTTGTAATCACCTGTGTCTATAGATCGCCTGGAGCTGATAATGCCTATTTCTTGGAGGGAATAGATTTATTGTTGGAGGGTACTGCGAGCCTCAGTGGTCTCAAATTCATTTGTGGTGATTTTAATTGTAATTTTTTGGAAAATGACAAAACTGTTGTTGATCTTCGCAATGTTTTACTCTCTTACGGCTTTGAACAGTGCTTTCATGAGCTCTCGCGTATCCAGGGCAACTCTAAAACGCTTATAGATAACATTTTCTGCACTCTCGATAAGTCAGAAATTTCTGTGAAAACAATGAATTCGAGTTTGTCCGATCATGAAGTTCAGGTTGTTCATTTTAATATCGTCACTGCCTATCCTCAGACATACAGGAAACGCGTATTTTCTGCTCAAAATCTTGATTACTTCAAGCATTTGTTAAATTCTGAGGACTGGTCGTTGATTTATGATGCACCGGCCTGCGCTGAAAAGATGAACGCGTTTTTTGAAATTTTTTACAGAATCTTTGATATGGCGTACCCGGTAAGAACGTTCAGGTGCGAACGGCTAAAATTATCGAATCCTTGGCTAACACCAGAAATCATTATGGAAGGTAAATATCTTCGTGAACTCCATTACATACAGGGTTATTCAAAAGTCCGGAATAAAATTCATAATTTTTTTCCATATTCATTTCGGAAAAAACGCTCGAACAGGTCGATTTCTAAAAACGGTAAGCCGTTTTTTCATGACACGTGTCATGTTCTACCGTCAACCCCTTAACCCCAAGCTACCCTTAGTATTTTTTTTCAAATGGCACCCTATGGCTTGTGGGAGCTTGTTGGAAAGCTTGTCAAAAACTCTATTCAGATCTACCATTGAAAATCGGATCGGACGCTTCACCGTGAAGTTTTGAGGAACCCCAGTTTTACTTAACAGTCCGGAATAAAATTCATAATTTTTTTCCATATTAATTTCGGAAAAAACGCTCGAACAGGTCGATTTCTAAAAACGGTAAGCCATTTTTTCATGACACGTGTCATATTCTACCGTCAACCCCCTAACCCCAAGCCACCCTTAGTATTTTTCTTCAAATGGCACCCGGCAAATGGGTGGCTTGGGGTTAGAGGGTTGACGGTAGAACATGACACGTGTCATAAAAAAACGGCTTACCGTTTTTAGAAATCGACCTGTTCGAGCGTTTTTTCCGAAATTCATATGGAAAAAAATTATGAATTTTATTCCGGACTGTTAAGTAAAACTGGGGTTCCTCAAAACTTCACGGTGAAGCGTCCGATCCGATTTTCAATGGTAGATCTGAATAGAGTTTTTGACAAGCTTTCCAACGAGCCCCCACAAGCCATAGGGTGCTATTTGAAAAAAAATACTAAGGGTGGCTTGGGGTTAGGGGGTTGACGGTAGAACATGACACGTGTCATGAAAAAACGGCTTACCGTTTTTAGAAATTGACCTGTTCGAGCGTTTTTTCCGAAATAAATATGGAAAAAAATTATGAATTTTATTCCGGACTTTTGAATAACCCTGTATGTAGAACTTACAGCGGTGACGTTGATCTGCGGGCGCGATATGGACAGCTGAAGAAAAGGCATGAAGATAATATACTTCCTGCTAAGATAAGAAGAACTACTACAGTTATTTATTTCTCTCCTCGAATAATAAATCTCAAGCTGCATGGAAGATAATAAAGTCAAATACCGTGATAAAACCCCGCAACGACCTGCCGAGCAGTATCAGGGCACCATCAGGTGAACAGATTGAGGACCCTCGCGAGATGTCAAATGCATTTAATGAGTATTTTATTAAATCGGTCGATGACCTTATCCCTCATATTTCGATAAGTTCTTTACCTTGCTCTTCAAGAACTGTAAACAACTCGTGTTTCTTGTCACCTATCACTTCTTCTGAGGTGCTGAATATTATAAAAACTATCTCACATAAAAGTTCTGCGGGCTTGGATGAGCTTCCCTGTTCCCTGTTGTTAAGGCTAAAGGGGACGATAAAATAATGTGTTTCTGAGACGCGAGATGGCGCGGAAACTAATAACAGTCTCAAAATTCACTCAATGGACCGATTTTGAAAATTCAAACGTTATTATATTTAGAATATATAATTATTTGATGCTGTAGTCAAAAATTTCAATTTTTGTATTTTTTGGAAAAAATTTTTTGATTTTCTCAAATTTTCAAAAAAAAAATTCGAAATCTAAGGTAGTCATTATATTCTCTGATGAATATTGTATATAAACCTTTTTTCAAAATTCAAATATCATGAATAGTATCGACCGAAATGAATTTTGAATATTTCCCTTTGAAGTTCACCGCGTGCCGCCCGCCGCCACCTGCAAGCGGTTCCCGTCCTGTATCATCATACAATATTTATAGTCCGCGAGAAATAAGAGCTCTGTCGTTATTGCAGAACTAATGCCTGGACTGTATATCTCGAGTCCTGTAGAAAATCCCAACAGTGTAACAAGCAACTGGGCAATACCTAATCGGTTACTTTTTCAATTTTAATTATTAATAGCTTCGTCACTCGATATAATTGGAATGTACTCCAGAAATAAATAAGTAAGATGAGTGAAAAACTACTATAAAGAAGAAAAAAGTACAGTAGGAGGCTTTATTTTGTTTTCTGTTTTATGAACAAAATGTTTATAAGCTAGGAGAGATGGAAAACGCTATCCGTCAAGTTGGCCTGTGAATCAAAAAGTAACAGTTACAGAGATGTATACTTTTCAAATGTTATAGGAAACTGCAGCTCACAAAATGACTAAAACTAATTTTTATTGGAATCAAATTCTTGAAACATTCGAAAATTCAAAAAAAAAGTTCACCCAAATACCAACAGTGCACCCTGGTGCAAGTACAAGCATCTTATCTCAGCAGTCTGTCGCCTTTTGGGAGCAGCCAATTTCAATCTTTGATTCTAATGAAAATTTAGAACAGGCATTGAACCCAGTAACTGGAAGCTATGGGAAGATACAGGTGGTCAATCCTAGCGTAAGTATCTCATAGCGGCCTTACCGTCCAAGATAAAAAAAAAGATGAAATAGTGCTATTCTGTAAAAAATAACATTCCATAAACGCTGTTATGTAAAAATTCGTGTCGGCAATTGGCTGTTGCCTGTGTAATAACAACGTAACAGAGCCTTTATGGAACGTAATTTTTTAGAGAATCGCACCATAAGAAAAAAGTTGTATGGTTTGATTAGAACTGAACTTGACGGAATAAAGTTGAATTATGAGGCCTGTTTGTGGACCCGACCTATGGATATCTTGCGGAATCGCCAGACTTCTCCCTCATCAGAATGGTACTATCATCAAGGTGAAATGTCCTAAGTCGGTAAAAAAAAAAGACCATACGGGAAGCCATACAGACCAATCAACAATTTTGTTTGGAGAGAAATTTTCAGCTCAAACGGACACACAATCACTATTTTCAAGTACAAGGACATATTGGACTGACAAAATAAAAACAAAATTGACTGACTTCTATATCAAAATTTTACTCCCTGAGATCATCGATTTGCGGGCTTGTATAGGAGCATGCCCATTCGAGAAAGTTAAAATGCCATGACTTTTTTTCCATCAACGGTTCTTAGGTACTGGCCACTTTTTGACACTCAAACGCGTATCGTACTACGTACGTAATACCAAAAATTCCAAAATTAGAAATTGGCATTTCCAAAATCCAAAAATCAAAAAAATTATTTTTGGATTTTGAAAATGCCAATGGGCTCAAACCAAAGCGCATTCTTGTAGCTTTCAAAAGAGACCAAAATGGTGAGAATCCGTCAAGGAATAAACCCACAGGGATTGATTTCGCAACGCTTATTTTACCAATTCAACTTCGTCCTTCACAAAAATCAAATGAGCTAAGGTCATTCACGAAGATAACCACACAGACAGCCAGGCACACAAACAAACAGACAGATATCCACACAGGACTCAAACGGACGGACAGACAGACAGGGCCGATTCTGGCTCGTCGGCCGCCCTTGTGCGAAAAATATTTGGCCGCCCGCCAGCTGTAACCCCGCAGCAATTTTCTAGCGGGGGCGTCTGGGCTCTCTAGAAATTGCACCGCAGGCGATTTTTTTCACTTTTGCGGGCCTAAAACCGCCAAAGCCCCCCTCATTTTAAACAAAATTATGAACAATTTTAATCAATTTTCCGCTGAGGATCAAGGTGCGTCCATGGCCACCTCACTTCAGCATATCCCTTGGCACACCCTATAGGTCGCGAGAGCAAAAATCGCGTGCTAAAGATGGGTATATGGTATAATATTGTTTTCACTAGTACTTGTGAATACCGTTTTCTTAAGTTGTAATAAATTAAATAGATGATTTATTGAACAATTGCCACTTTATCAAAAAAATAATTGTGCTAAACTCAAGATTTGTCTGAGAAATGTTGAAAACAAACGAGTCTCTACAGCGGTACCTTGGCACCCTGTCTGCGCTTGCGCGAGAGTTTAATGTCAATTCAACGACGAAAAGGATGCGCATTGCGCAGTTGCCACGTCAGGCATACTTGCAACGTTGCCATAGCGGGTGCCAAGGTGACGGTTATGTTCCCGCGACCTATAGATGAGTTTTTAGGCACTTATACCAATTCATAGGTAAGCATATTGATTTTGTAGTTGGATGGAATCAGATAAAGCTGTTCAAATAAACTGGGCAACAATTGAACTGATTCACTAGAAAATTTTGCCTCACTTCAAATGTGAATATGTCAGGTAAAAATTGATCGATTTCGAGAATCGTGGTCATGCTGGATAGCGTGTTTTTTTTGGCTGTAAGATACTTGGATGGTACAGAGGTTCAACGACGTTGAGTGAGCTATACAGGGTGAAAACAGAAGAACTGCAAAACCGGTCCACAATATTCAATGCCCCGCTTCTGTGAAAAAGATCCCAGATTTTTTCTGAGTGCAGTTCTGAAAAGCACATATCAATATCTCTAAATGGTTTTCGAATTTTGATCGTAGTGCGGTTTTTTTGAAAGTTGTGATTTTTTTTTTACTACACCGCATTCTTTCACGCCGATCCGATTTCAAACAGACTATCCGAAATGTTACCAAGAGATGAAAATTCTTGCCCTCCCTCAGATACTTATCTGAGAAAGAAGTCTGATATCTATAATAGTTGACGCAGAGCGGCCGCCTCGCCTCCATTCTTGACAACCTGTTGTATTTTTTCTGCACTAAAAAATCACAATTTACGCAGGGCGGCTGCCGTCGGTCTCGAAAATCATAACATCAGTTCCTTTTTCGACACTCAATTTTTCGTTAGAAAAAATTGGAGACCTTTCGCCACCCTTGAATTTTGGCCGCCCCTGTGCAGGGGCACACCCAGCACACCACTCAGAATCGGCCCTGCAGACAGAGGCGGATGAACGCTTTTTAATCTATGAAGTTTATTGTTTGGCAAAATTGAAGCCTGAGTGTCACGGTACTATTTTCGTCATATTTTCATACTAGAAACCTAAGATTAGAGACTAGGTTGCTAGGAAATTTCTGACTTTGTCGTTTCTAGTCATATACTTGTAGCATCAAAATAGTACGAAAATAGTATCGTGACACTCAGGCTTAAAATTGAGATAAGTACTTACTCGTATTTTGTAACACAATATGTATATAATAATTGAAAAACGTGATTCACGTTATAATGAGATGTTTTTCAACTGATTTCTGATGAACAATGATCATTCAACAACAGCTCGGAGATAATAAACAACAACTGTCCACCTGAACAATGGGGTTGGAAATTGAACATTTCTCTGTTGATGCCTATTAGAGCCCAGGATAACGTAGCTCTCGAAAATCTGCTTCGGCTAATTTCCTGCAGATGCTTGAAAATCTGCGAAAAGCTTTGTGGATGCAGAAAAGCTGACCTCAAGTGTACCAAGTTTTGCCACCACCGCGGTTGAGCCACCTGTTCTGACGCTTCCTGCATTGTCGTTTCGGAAGACGATGATGATGACAACAATGATAATTCTAACAATAAACAATAAGAATCTACCCAGACGTTGAACAATGCACGCAATTTTTTCAAATCATTCGATCATGTTTTATAATCAATTGAACAATGACCGCAACGTCATGCCAGTTTGACCACATATGCGACGCGTCACGAGTGTACCCCAACTTTGATAGCGCTCTGCAGCTAAGTCAACAAAGATACATACATGACATCAGGGGATTTTCTATAGATCATTTTATCTTCTACAAGCTAGTTTGTTCAGATTTTCCATATTTATTACGTTTATTTCAGTATTCGATGAGGAAGCTGGAAGTGCAAATCGCTATTTTTCAAGTTTTTCTTTTTTTTTCTCAGGTTTTCCGAAACGGTGTGGAATGAAACTTTGGTTTTTTAGATCCACTTTTTCATCCTCTACATTCTCATAGTTCTCTCATCTAGTTTAGGGTTTTTGTAAGTTTTCCAGAAAAACCACTTCATCAACAGGATTGTCACGCAACTTCGAACGTGGTTCACGGCTAAACCAGAGAAGCTAATAATTGGCCTTGAAGATTTTTTAGTGGAACATTGAATTCTCTACAACTGTCTCGCTCACAATTTTTGGATATCTCTTGTCGTTCTCACAGCATTCAAGAAGGAAGGTCACGCGGACAGTTTTTCCACTTCACTAGACCGGTGCGCAACTTTGACTGCGATAAACGGCTAAACTGAACAAGTTAGACATATGCCATCAGGGACTTTTTTGTGGATTATTAAATTCCCTACAACTTAACGCTATTATACGCTGACGACTTGATTATTTTAGCGGATTCTCCGATCAATGTAAAAAAGAGTCTTGTTATTTTGGCAAAATACTGTAATCAACTTGATCTCGAAGTCAACATAAATAAAACAAAGATACTCCCAATTTCAAAGTATGGCAGAAATAACTTGGATACATGTCTTTATAATAACTCAAAGATTGAAATTGTTAAGAGCTATGAATATCTGGGAATCAAATTCCAAAACACTGGTCTGTTTAATGAAGCGTTAAAACATAGAACACAGAAGGCCAAAATGGCTTCAGCCTCACTAATAAATGTCATCAATTCGGCCAAAATACATGAATGGGAGGCTATTATGAAATTGTTTAAATCGGTAGTAATACCGTCATTCACCTACGGTGGTTGTATCTGGGGTCTTGGAAATGCAGGGAGACTGGAGTCCGTTCAAAATAGCTTTGTTAAGAATCTTTTATATTTGCATAATTCGACTCCGGGATATGTCTTGAGAACTGAAACTTCCTTGCCAAGCAATGTTCTCATATTCATCAAACAAGCGCTAACGTTCATTAATAGAATTTCGAATATGTCAAATCAAAGATATCCCAGGATTGCTCTGGATAGACTGGTCTCCCTGCATGGTTCCTCTACGAATAGTTCCAGGTATAACTGGTATAGCCAACTGTGTGAGTTACTGAGAAATCGTTTTGATACAGACCTGCCCGGGTACGCGGTCTCGCGGCAGGATATCGCTGAAATCATAGACAGGTGTGATTTGATTTTGAAAAGAGAGGACTGGGATAGGATTTCACTGAGTCAACACTGTGATTTTTACAAACATTTATTACCGGAGGGTCGACCGGACATGGTGAGTGATCTGCTCAAGTTACATATACCCGAGCATATACCTCTAAGTTTTTTACAAACATTTATTACCGGAGGGTCGACCGGACATGGTGAGTGATCTGCTCAAGTTACATATACCCGAGCATATACCTCTAAGTTATAGAAGATGTATATTTCAATTGAGAACGGTGAACTCTCTCGGCATGAGTATTTTTGTGAACGGTATGAGTTACAGAGTGAAAAATGAGTTATGCTCAATATGTAACCTACAAAAGACCGAAAGCATCAATCACATTTTATTTGAGTGTCCCATGTACAGAGGCCTGAGACGGAGATTGTCTGACTTACCTGGTGAAGACCACCTGCTGCTCCGCGATCTGAATTGCTCCGGCGCTTGCGCAGTTTTCAGGTTCATGGGTGAAGCAATGAAGCTTCGATCGTTTGCTCTGAATGAATAAGTCGACGTGCGAATCAAAGAACATCGTAAGTCGATAAATGCTACTTTTCAGGAGAGCGCAAAGAAGATTTTCAACTTTAAAAATTCATAACTTTTGTCTTGTTCAAAATAAAGACTTGACACTTGGTAAAATTTAATCATTTATAGACTAGTTTTGAACGGTGGAGAGAAAAATTGGCAATATTGATGAGAAAACGGTTTTTCCTGACTTACGATGATATCAGAGAAACAAATTGTCAGATTGAGGCCCACGATTTGAGCGTATCCTTACATACGATGATATCGAATAAGGTGGTTGGTCTCTCTGATGAGGCTAAGAATGTTACGATAATCTTTTCCTGGATGAGTGGGGGAAGTTGCGTGAGCGGGTGAGGCTTGGTGGATGTGAGTATTTAATGTGTTTGTCAGAAAGGAGCGGAATATCAGAATCTCACCAAAACGAATTTTTATTGCTGGTTTCGGCAGGCCAGAAATGGTTTAACGCGTCGGTTATATTATTGTGGTAAGTACAGGGTGTTCACGTATGAATTATACCCCTCCACCAAAGAATTCCTATCAAACATAATTTTAAAACTGAAAAACGATCCTTACATGATTTTTCTGTACGTTTCGGATCTATTCACTAATTCAAAAATTCTCTGTGGTATGTCGCTTACAGGGTGCAACATCGGATTTTTTTCTCAAACTCCTCATCCTGATTATGAATATATATTTCACACTTGATATGTAAATCGAAAAAAAGGACATGTGAAAAAATTGATGAATTTTCAAAAATATCGAACTTTATCGAACTTTTGCGCATGTGTTTTATCACATAATATTCCAAGTGTGATATAAATTCATAATTAGGATGAAAGACGGAATCGATTCCCATAATCAAATACAGGGTGTTCAATGTGAGAAAAATTTCAAATTTCGAATGTTTCACCCTGTAAGCAATAAACCAACCACAAAAGAAATTTGTGGACATATTAGAAAACTACAGAAAAAAATCATGTGAGAATCGTTTTTCATTTTTGAAATCAAGGGGAACTCTCCAGGGGGGGCTAATTCATACGTGAACCTTGTACAAAGATGGTAAATAATTATATACGTATATTTCTCAACATAAGAGTCTTATGTACGCCTGGAGTGACTCCGACTAGAAGGCATCTAAATCGAAGCCGGTGATTTTCTTTTTACTGGCGTTTCAGGATTCACTTCATATCTTCAAATGAACAGGTGCACAGAAAAAAAATCCGAGAAAAACCGATATCGCAGCAAAGATATTCAAAACACGCGCCATTTCTAGGACCTTTATTTGACCAGAAAAAAATTCTTTTTCACTGGATGGATTTTCTACAGTACTATGCATGACAGGTTCGAGTGATTTTTCCATAAAACATCTGGAGCCGGAAGTTAGTGAAGTAAGAATTGCTTAAAAATTTGCAGCTTCATCTTTGGCTGAAATTTTTTATTGAAAAATCACTCGGACCTATCGTCCAAAATACTGTAGAGAGTTCACCCTCAAAAAAGGAAAACATTTTCTCGTCAAATTAAAACCCTACTCTGATGGCGCGCGTGAAATTTGACTGTCGTCGGCTGTGATAGGCTTTATTCTTCCCTTTTACCTGTTTATATCGAGATTTGGAGTGAAATTTCTAAACGCTAGTTGAAAGAAAATAACCAGTTTCGATTTGAAGGCCTTTTGGTCGAAGCCGCCCTAAGAATACAGATGATGACTTTAGTATTGAACTTATTGAGTATTAGGTATGTTATAGGTAATAAACAGTCAAGAAACTTGAAAACACAAGACTCACAGAATTAATCTTGATAAAATGAGGTGGTAAGCATTGCAATTAAAACCGTTCTTCGTCTATGGAATAGGAAGTCGTTCCAGTGCATTCTGATTCTTACCATTTTGGTCTCTTTCGAAAGCTACGAGGATGTACCTTGGTTTGAGCCCATTGGCATTTCCAAAATCCAAAAATCAAAAAAATTATTTTTGGATTTTGGAAATGCCAATGGGCTCAAACCAAAGTACCTACATCTCGACCTACATCCTTGTAGCTTTCGAAAGAGATCTAAATGGTAAGAATCGGTCAAAGAATAAACGGAATAAACCCACAGGGATTGATTTCGCAACGCTTATTTCACCAATATGACTCCGTCCTAAGTCAGATATTTTTTACAATCGGCGATTCATCAATGGGTTAGTTTACGATGCAGATGAGGGTGAGATATGTTTTATTGGTTTAATATGTTTTTTTTTTCAGGACGGCTAGACGGAATTATATTACCTAGATATCACATTTTGTAGGACATACCCAGATGACTTGAATGAGTTAAAAACCCCGGCAAATTTTTTACCATCTCCATCAGTTAGAAAGTTTCCAGTTTCAATGAACAGTGGACGCATTCCTTTTCTATCCCAATCTTACAACCTACGACTGAAGGTCTCTTCATCCTTACTTCTTTAACTTCGATGTGAATGGGCAGCAGAGAAAGTCAGCCAAATGCCTAAATGGCCTGTAGATAGAGTATAGAGTGAAAGATTATCATAAATTTTTGTAACATTATTTCTAGCCGAGTACTGCTAATGCATACTATAGGTCGATACCTAAAGTTTTCCTACGGTTATCAGTTTTGTTTGGTCGAAATGTCTTTGTATTATTTGGGCGGCTTTCGACTTTACTACAACTATCTAATAAAACTGCCCTATACCCGACCCGTGAATGCGATGGCATGACGAGTTTGGTAGTGAAAGAAAGCGACAGCAAGCATCCTATACGAGTACAATACATAATTTTGTGACCCAGATGGGGTGAGCTTGGCCCATAAACAGCCACTACGACACTTGGAATTTATGGTTCCATCGCTGAGTAGGTAGTTAGTGAAATCTCGCCTGAATCATCCGTTAGGTACCTATAGTGCGTTTCGGTATTAGATAATTATTGGTACAAAAAGACATTTTGCTGAAAATAGAAAGTGAACGGGTTATACCAAATTTTTATTCTCGTTTCAACATTGATTTTGATTTTCTTGTTCGTAATTTCCTCCGTAATTTTAGTAAGAAAGTTAGGGTCAAGGACGGAGTCATATTGGTAAAATAAGCGTTGCGAAATCAATCGCTGTGTGATTATTCCTTGACAGAATTTTACCATTTAGGTCTCTTTCGAAAGCTACAAGGATGTACTTTGGTTCAAGTTGAGCCCATTGACATTTCCAAAATCAAAGAATCAAAAAGTTTGTTTTTGTTTTTGGAAATGCTAATGGGCTCAAACCGAACTGCATCCTTGTAGTTTTCGAAAGAGACCTAAATAGTGAGACTCTGTCAAGGAATAAACCCACAGCGATTGATTTCGCAACGCTTTATTTCACCAATTCAACTCCGTCCTTATGGCTGTATTAATTCTCAGCAGGTCAAAATTATTTTGAGGGTTTCTCCCTCAAGAATGGAGATGAAAACACAATTTTTTTAAACGGTATACTGATGTATTACAAAATTGAGTACAGAGCGTTTTTTAGATTATGTGGAAAAAAAATTGTTTTTTTATTTTGTTGACAATTTTTTTCAAAAAACGGCTCTATACTCAATTTTCTACGACTCTCAAAATTATAAAATAGTTGATAATTTTTTCGTTTGTCAAAAAATGTCCCAGTAATCCTTCAGAAACTTTTCTAGTGTTTTAGGGCTATTGGGCTTCTAGAAAAATGTGGGGTACTTAATCCAAACGGAAACAAGGTGGACAAAAACCATTCAATGGAATCCCATCAAAATCTCTATATCTCTTTATCTTTATTTTTGAGGAGAAATATTGATACTCTGCGTATATCTACACTGATCTACAGCCTTATGGTGCTATTCTGTAAAAAATAACATTCCATAAACGCTCTGTTATGTAAAAATTCGTGTCGGCCATTGGCTGTTGCCTAGATAATAAAATCAACGTAACAGAGCCTTTATGGAATGTAATTTTTCAGAGAATCGCACCATAAGTAGGTAATCAATCAGTAATAGCAGGCATCATTCTGCAAGTTCCTGCGCTGAGAGCGCTGAGCTGCTACTCATAGCACACAGTAGGTACCAATATGCTATCTTCAAATTATATCGAAATAGCCGAGGAAAGAGCCAACACTCATAACGGTACCCACTACCTACATCATGGTAGGGGTAGGTAAAGATATTTGAGAATAATATCATCGTATCTCACACGTATACTACTGAATGACAATGTCGGAGTGCAATTTTATCGCATCTTTACATACGATGATACTGGAGCAGGAAAAAAGTTACGATGTTATTGTTTTTCTTATATCTCAGTAAATAAAATTTTTAGAAAAAAACTGCCGAGACTGTTAGAAAGAGCTCGTTTTTTTGATCAGGATCCATGCAATAACTCAATTTCGCCCAAAATCGACTTACGATGTTCTTTGATTCGCACGTCGAAGTGGTAGTGCGTATTTGTCGAGATCTCCGTTCTTTTTTCACCCCTGGGGGCTTGGCACTTGCTGAGGCTGTTTTTCTTTGACACCATGGTATCACATTCTGAGCTTTGCAGATTCAGTTTGTTGTTGCTTTTACAGTTTATATTTTCTTTTATTTTGAATCAATTCATTTTCTTGATTTCATTTTGTTAATTTAAGAATATGATGTCTAATTTAAATTTGTTCTTACTTTACATTTTGCCCCATTTTACCTTGTTTATAATACAAATGTATTTAAAAAACAATAAACCTAATTACAATTACAATTACAAATTCCCTACAACTTTGTCTCTGACAGTTTCTCACCATCTCTCACCGTTCTCTCACCGTTTTAGAAGAAAGACCGCAGCGCATGTTTTTCCATCTTCTCCATTTTTTTTCCATGTTTCCCGGGATGACTGGAAATGAAACTTTGGTTTTTCTCATTTAGTTTTTCATTCTCTACATCGCCATATTTTTTTCATCCTGCCCCTAATTTGTTCCAAGTTAAATCCTTATTTTACTGGACTATCTGTATGTAATCAAGACTTATTATTACAGCTGTGTCTACTCTGTATTAAATTATGGACTGCTATGTTGAGGGAATGGCAGAGGATTCGATAGATTTATTTATTATGCAAAAGAAAATCATTCGAAATATCTTGAGCCTGAAACGCGATGAGTCCTGCAGGGGACATTTCAAGGAACATGTTTTTTTGACCATTTACTGTATGTACGTTTTTCAGTGTGTTTGTTATGTTTACCGTAATTTGTCATGTTTTCAAACAACTGAGGGGGACTTGCTGAGCACGGGCGTGCCTATAGCTTTTCCAAGGGGGGTGTTCTATCCAGAGCCGGGCGTAAGGTGATTTATTGACGAGCGTAGCGAGCAAAAATGTGCCGCAGGCAAAAAATTTTTTGGTTGTGTATTGAATTTTACTCTTCCTGCTCAAAGCTCTTTTGAACGAAATATATTATATCCTTCGCTAAATTTTTCTTGGGGGGATTCTTCCCCAGTGGGAGGTAGAATTTTCGCGCAAACATCCTGTACCTACATTTTCTACAATAAAACTTTAAATCATGGGAAATGCTTGTTATACGATTTAGTAATTATTAAAGAATTATATTGAGCCTCTTTCTTCTTACAACTAATTTATGTACAATTTCACTGGGTTTCACTTTCACTGCCAGATCTCGGTGAATGCTCATCAGTGCAAGCCCAGTCAACCTTTCATCCCCCATTTTGTTTCTCAAATACGTCTTCAGCCTTTTGAGAGTGGAAAAGGACCGTTCAGGCGTCGCAGTTGATACTGGTAGCGTTGCCAGAATTTGGAGAAGCTTTTTAATAGCAGGAAAAAATAGCTCGTTACACTGATCTAATGCTTCTAAAGCGGTTGATGGTTTTTCCAGCTCGCGCGCGCACCAGTGTTTGTGCCAGAGCTCATACTCACTTACAACGCATCTCTCCTCATTTTCACTCAGAAATGTGTGAGCTATTTTCTTTATTTTTTCTTTGGTGTCATTATCATTTTTGGTCCGCTCAGGTAGAAGAAGTTGAATGCCTGCTACTGTTTCTTCGTGAGGTTTAAATCTAGCATCAATCTCGCTGACAACGTGTTCGATGAAAGGGTAAAACACATTTCGTCGATAATAAATTTCAGCAGTTTCGCCTGGAACATTGCTGCGATTGGTTTGCTTTCCAGTAATCCTTGGAGAAATTATGTCGGTGACGCTTAAGCGTTTTGCTTCCTTAAAAAGGACTGAAAATTCATTTTCATCACGTATGCTTTGCAAGGTACTTTTCACTGTTTTTACATAACTGCAAGTGTCACTTAAATCTACATTAACCCTTTGCAGTGCTTTATTTAGGTTTGCTGTGTAGGAGAAAACTTTCCTCAAGATTACCAGTGAGACAATGAACTGACTGCTTTCCATCGCGACCTGCAATTGGTACGCTTGTGTAGCGACATCTCTTCCAGTAGCTTGGATTGCTTCGAGTGTTTCAAGCACTACAGGGAACATCTCGGCGAACCTTTCTACGGCTGTGTGTTTTTCCGTCCAGCGCGTCTCACATAGTGAAATGAGCGTTGAATGAGGTATTCCAGCTTTGTCCGCAGTTTTTTTCAGGAAACCATCTCGAAGTGGAGATTGTCGAAAGAAGTTGATTACGCTTTTAATAGTGCCAATGCAATTGCGAATCATTGGTATTTCGCATGAATGCGCCAAAACTAGGTTTAGGGTGTGAGCTACACAATGTACGAACTGTGCTTTGGGGTACTTTTCAGAAATAATGGTTCTCACGCCCTTCAATCGGCCACTCATGACCGCAGCTCCATCATAGCCTTGGCCAACCAGATTTTCTAAATCCAAATCAAAGGACAAAAGATTTTCTGTGATCGTGGATGCCAAAGCTTGCGCTGTTACATCCTCAACGTGCACGAATTCAAGGAAATCTTCTCGAATAACTGACTTGCTTGTTGAGGAATCCACATAGCGTACGCACAACGCCAGCTGCTCATACCGCGAAATGTCCTGAGTTTCATCGGCTAGTACAGCAAAGTACCCGGATTTTTAAATTCTTTCGATCAGTTGTTCCTGAATGGCTTTCCCACAGAGTTCAATCAGTTCATTTTGAATCTTTGATGACGTGTACATAGCCCGATTGTGACTATTTTGGGTGAGCAAATGATTCTTAAGGGATTCATCTCCAGAGTTGGCACGAAAACGCAAAAGTGCTCGAAAATTTCCATCGTTATCTGCAGGCTCTTCAATACCAATTTCTCCATGGTCTTTTTTCCCTCTTAATGCCATTTCTTGTCGCCCACACAGCAGAATTGTTTCCACTATAGCTGTTAATCTTTTTCTGTTTTCTTCCGCAATTTTTTGGTTTTCCACATTTATTAATTCTGTGACATCGAGCGACTGACCTTCTGCAACACTCACAAAATTTTTGGCCTTTTCGGCCGCAAAATTGTGGTATTTGGCATTTTCGTGACAATTGAAGCTCTCCAGCGCCTTCTTCCAGTTGTTAAATGGTCTAGTGACAAACGCTCCAAGTTCTTGACCGCCGCGACCACCTTCTGTTTTCCCAAACAAAACACACATTTTGCACAATGCTCCATGGGCAATATTTGAATACACCAGCCACGGATATTTTTTCATCCAACTGCGTTGGAAGGAAAGGTTTCTTTTGCCAGTGGCGGGGAACTTGAAAGTCTCTGGCGGTGTCCAAGGTACTTTCAGAGCTTTTAACTTCTCTTCATCGTTCCTTGGGGGGTGAGAGATGTATTTTCCAATATCATGTACCTCCAAGTTGCTGACCAAGATTGTACCAGTGTCAGTACTGTCAGTGTCAGTACTCTTTGAGGGGCCTGTCCAAGTGAAATATTTTATAGCCATAGCTTGAAAAATGTAAAAATTTCAAAAATAATACCTGGAACAGGATCACATTCAAGAGGTACATTCTTCTGATTCGTGACTTCCTCTTCAGACTTTTTAGTTTTTTTCGATAAAAATCCTAACATCGACTGTTGAGCAGTCCGCTTCATCATTCGTTAGCTAAAATTTAAGCAATATGAAATAAATACCAATCCAATAGGCAATAGGTAATGTAACTGTACCTAACAATTAATATTACCTATCAAGTAATATTTAATATTTTACATTTATCGACACTGACACCGTGAACGAATGGACTGCAGCAGCAGCAGAGTAGGTAATACTAGTACTGACTGGTCTATGAAAATGACGATCGATGTACCACTATCATGTGTTGCCCGTAAAAAATTGAAGCCACAAGATTCTCTGAAAAAATTACAGGATGCGAAATTTTCAGTTCTTGGAAGGTGTGCAACGAGCAGCCGGGCGGCAAAAAAAGCTCGCCACGCGCGCACTGCTCCGGCAGCGGGCTCTAAAAAATCACCTACGGCAATTTTCACGCGCTTGCTGGGATTTGCATTTTTTTTTGTCATGCAGTTTTTTTTTTGGACAAAATCTAAATCTATTTGTATCTAGTGGGAGTTCGTTTTACAATGGGGGGGGTATGAACCCCCAAAACCCCCCCCTTAGGCACGCCCGTGTTGCTGAGCCATGTGAAGGCACATTTTCCAGAGGCAGAATGCGAAAAGCTGGAATCAAAATATTCTCAGCACTACACGTCATTCAAAATAACTATCAACCTGCACAACATGGAAAAGGCTTTGAATTCTATGTGGCCGGAAGGAGTGTATGTGGCCGGAAGGAGTGTATGTGGCACCTTTTTTTCACCCGAGAAAGAAGGACCCAGCAGCGAAATAGCTCTGAGCGAAAGCTCCTGCAAGCAACCATCATCTACCCTGAAGGTCATGCACTTCAACATTCAAGGTTTGGAGAGAAATCAACTGGATGTCTTGCTGAGGCTGCAAAGTGCTGACGTGGTCTATGTCACGGAGCACTGGCTCGAAGAATCCGAATTAGAGGTCTGTCGTCTAGATGGATACAACCTAGTATCTGCTTTCAGCAGACGTAAACAAAAGCGTGGCGGTGTGAGTGTGTGCATCTTCATGAAGCAGCATCTTGAGGCAAGAGCTCTGCCTTGTCCCGCGGTCGAAAAGCATTTCGAAGCGGCAATGGTTAGGTTGACTCAGGGACTAACTCATTTTTTAACGCATATATTTATATTATTGTTATTTACAGGACACCCGATAACGACCGGCGTGACTTTTTTAATAAATTCGAATCATTCTTGTTCTCAGTGATGGAACGGGGCTCGCAATATGTCGTGTGCGGCGACTTCAACATCGATCTCCTGGGCACCTCCAGTGACTCGAGGGAGTTGTTGAACTTGATGACGGGGTTTGGGCTAGTCCAGCATGTCACCCAGGCGACGCACATCGCTTGGGAGAGCGAACCTTGCATTGACAACATATTCTCCGACCTGTGCTCTGTGGGGGTAGAGGTGACGGACACGCACCTTTCCGACCATACCTTTCAGACTTGTATTTTCCGGGGCCCTGCCGCTGGCGCCACGGCGGCGCCTTCGTCCGGCGCGGGCTGCTTCTTCAGGAGAGACTTCGGGGAGGGGAACATTAACACTTTTAAATCCTGCCTTGCGGCGGAAGATTGGTCGGGGGTGTACACGGCAGACGGTTTCGAGGCGAAGTTTGGGGATTTCTAAAGTACCACTTTGACACGGCATTCACCTACAAACGACATAAAATCAGAAATGGGCCGCGAAACGGATACACTCGGGAAACCAAAAAATTACACACCTCTGCGAAATGGCGTGTATAATAGGGTGGGCCGCTGCTATAGGTGTGTTTTTTTTGTTTTCATAATACGGACTTCTAATAGCGCGGAAAAGTTGCAGTTTCATATACTTTTCAAATATCTAGAAGCTTTTTGTCCCAAGTTTTCGTCTTCAGCCTCCGCAAGACGTGTCTTTTAGAAATATCTCAACATTCAGTTTTTGCAAGATAACAAATTGAGTTATGAAGAAAACTGTTGAAATACCTTAGTGAAAAAAATAGATAAAACTCTTATTCGACAGAAATGAACTGATAAGACTTCAATTATCAATATTTTATCAATATTTTTTGTTTTATCTCCCTCTGGGTTAAAAAATTTCTCACTTACCAATATGGGCATCAGTTGCCTAGATTCATTCTTGCTGTAAATAGAGCCATATCTTGATTCAGCTCCACACACTGCTGATGCTGCTTCTAAAACTGTTTTCACAAATCGCTCCACTGATTAGGTGTAACAGGGAAAACGTGGAAATTCTAATCAAGGAATTATATCGTTAACATTCAGTAAATCTTTCAGTTCATCATCCGACATACGGGGTGGTTTTTTGAAAAGGACTCACCTCCAATTTCTCGCTGCACAATTTTTTTCTGAGAAAAAGCTGACAAGTCGATTTTGTTTTTGAGAGGGACATCTAGGACACGTATTGCCAAATTCATATCTTCAATCCCTTTGCCCCCACCCCCTACCCTAGTTTAAAATTTAAAATCGCATTACCTATCTTGTGATACACCAAATTGGAGGCAATAACATTGTTTCCGTTAAACATACTCTGAAATCTTCAAACTACCCTCTTAACCCTTTTGAAAATTCTTTCATTGTTGATTAGAGGAATGTTTTTCTGTTAACTGCAGATTCTTGAGAAATAGATTTTACAACAAAAACAGGGCGATTCTTATTTTGAGGGGAACATCTGAGACATGTGTTGCCAAATTTTCATCTTCATTGCATTCTCTCCCCAATTAAGACCATTTTTGAAAAGGATTAGGGGGTGATTTAGGCAATTTGAAATTATTTTTGCATGAAGGAAATTTTCATACTTTCAATTTGATGTATCACAAGGTAGATAATTTATTGCTATTAGAATTGAAGTAGGCTAGGACGGGGCCTAAAGGATTGAAAATAAAACTGTGACAACATGCCACCCTCGAAATAAGAGCCGACCTGTTTCCGTTTAAAAATATTGTTTCCAAGAATCGGGATAGTTGATAGGATCAAGATAAGGATCTTTCCTTTGATTAAGGATGAGAGAATTTTCGCAAGGGTCGGGAGGTGACTTGAGAAATTTAAAATTTGTTTGTCAGAAAGAAAATTCATCTATCTTCAGTTTGATGTGTCACAAGTTAGGTGATTTTATTTGACATTTTAAAGTTTTTTTTCATTTGGGTGGTCTCTTTTCAACAATTTCAATTACGTTTTGATTGATGTATGATATTATTTCATCATTGCTAAAACTCTTCTATGAGAAACAGCTGAAATTGAAGTTTTCGCCCAAAGTTGCGTGACTATTTTGCAACTTTAAGGCAACTGGGCTTTTTCGGTGAATTCAATTGAATTTGTTTTTTTGTTATTGAAAAAACAATACTGGAACACGGGTTTATTGTGCCTGACTGTTCAATTCCATATTTTTTTATTATAAATATATTTTTGAACATTTTCTGGCCTAATGAAAATTTGCGATTTTTTTTCCAAATATAGAAATTTCAACGTCATTGCGGACCCTGAAGTGATGATTTTTTTCAAAAACGCTGTAACGATTTCTTTTTGTAATCTGATTATGCATCTTTTCCGCACTATTAGAATAAAAAAAACGAAAATATGATTTTTCGGCCCACCCTACTGATCAGTGACAGCCAGCATGGCTTTCAAAAACATAAATCAACAAATACGGCTATATCAGAATTGACAGGCTTCGTGTACGAATCACTCCATAAAAGGGAAAGTCCAGTCGCATTATACTATGACCTCAGTCGAGCTTTCGACACCGTTGACAACACTTTATTGCTCAAAAAGCTGAACTATTGGGGAATTCGCCGTAGATCGAACGAATGGATTGCCCGAGGGGCAAACCGCTGGGGAAGTCTGGTGTACATGCCGGAGGAAGTCCAGGGGAAGTCCGGAGGAAGTCCGGGGGAAATCCTTACGAGGGGGAAGTCTGGTGTACAGAATTTGACCAGCGGTTGGCCCCTCGGGATTGCCTCTTTTTTACAGGGTAGAACACAAACGGTGGTAATTGATGGCGTCAGGTCCGGACCGAGGAGCACTGGTGCGGGGTCCCCCAGGGTTCATTCTTAGCCCCACACTTTTTATTATTTTTCTTAATGATTTACTAAGTGAATGCCCGTCACCATCAAAGACAGTTATCTACGCGAACGGTACTAACTTTTTAATCTCACAAAAGACCCTACCCCACGCCATAAACGTAGCAAACTGTGCATCGCAAGAGTTTGAAAACTGGTGTCAAACGAACGGCCTCATACTGACTACCAGCAAAAAAATTTCATGAATTTCTTTCCGAAAAACGTCACGATGGAGTCTATCCAAGGAATTGCGTGTATCTTCCGGAGTTTTGCAAGGCGAGTCACTGAGTCCATACCTGTTTGCGTTATTCGTATCGGATATAGAATCTTTTTTTCGGGACGCCGGTGTGTCTGGTCTGAACATTGATAACACAACCGATATACTCCTGCTTCTGTACGCCGATGATTTGGTCATTCTTTCCGATTCACCCGTTGACTTGGGGAGAAAGCTCTCAATCCTAGAAAAATATTGTCAGCAAAATAAAATTATTGTCAACACCGAGAAATCGAATATTTTATGTTTTGGTAGGGGAGGTTTCAGAGGGGATCGGGAATTGAGGTTTTAATACGGCGGAAAGAAGTTGGATGTTAAGACTAAATACACTTATTTGGGGATCCCGTTTACTTCTTCGGCTTTGTTTCTGAAAGCATCGAAGGTTGCGGTCACCAAGACTAAGGCTACAATCGGAGCAGTTATGTCATTAATGTCGCGTTCAAAATTAAATTCCTGGGACTCACGCATGAAGTTGTATTAGTCCATAGTGCTCAACTCTCTTTCTCATTGCATTGCTGTTTATGGACTACGCTATAGGGACTTGATCGAGAGAGTTCAGGTGTCATTTTTTAAGCGGCTGCTGTCCTTGGCGGTGAACACCCCAGATTACATTATAAGACTAGAAGTGGGTGTTACTCACCTATTTTTATTTATACTTCAAATTTGGTTCCACTGGCTGGAGAGGGTGCTGCTAATGGATGGCGACCGCTATCCGAGAATCTGCTACAATCGATTGGTGACAGTCAGTTCCGGGGACACAGCATACAATTGGGTGGATCAGGTTGGACTTATTTTTCAAGAAGCGGATCACGGTGATTCATGGCCAATGGCCATGCAGGGATGTTGGAGAACTACTAAGGTGCAGGACGGACGTTTTCTCTCATTATAGGCGGAAACTTTTTGAGACTGATCTCGATCGAGCTTCTGCATCGGGCTTTTCACGTTATTTTGCATCCTACAAATTCGCCGAGAGTACTTGTAAACAATACCTGCTTTTGAGGTTACCGATCCGCGAGATAAGAGTCATAGCTCAGCTTAGATTGGCTGGGGACAGGTATGTTAAGATCTCCCACAAGGGTTACAGCTATCGCATACATGCAGATGGATACTGTTCTATATGTAATCTGCACAAAGTAGAGAACCTGGAACATATTCTGTTTGAGTGTCCAATGTATGCGGGTCTCAGAAGCACTTTTGCAGATTTTGTTGAGAGCGGTCTTGACCTCGAAAGAGTTTTGGAGGGTGAACTGGGAAATGTAACTGTCGGGAAAATTTGTAACTTTGTTGTGGGGGCAATGAGAATTCGAGCATTTAGTAGGAATGAGTGGTAGTTCGTAGAAGTGGGAATATTATGTAAATAATTGGTTCTATTTTTTATTTGAATGTATCGCTATGTATGTGTTCTTGCAACAGAAATTGTATTTTCTTTATGCAATAAACAATAATAATAATAATAATTACAGCCCACTTCAGAATCAGAATCAGAATCCGTAATACGTCTATAGAAAGGGTCGACTCTATCAAATTTTTGGGTCTGGTGGTTGACGATAAAATGACATGGGCAAAGCATATTCAAAAATTGTCTTATGCAGGGTGATTCATGAGTGACCTTACATAGGCTAATGGCAGATAGAGGACTTCGAGGCGAGTCAGGATCCACAGAAGAAATTGTATTTCCTCCATTGGTTACGAAGATCTAGGGTGTTTTGTGTGTTTCGTGTGAAACTTTGATCAGCGATATTTCTGAAACGGCTGAGGATAATTTGTTGAAATTTACCAGTAATATTTCTCTGTGGAAACTTATCCAGAAGCCATACCGGGTAAGTCAAAATTCAGGGCCGGGTTGGAAAGAATGTGCCCCTTAGTTATTTGATCAAAAAGTACATTTTTAGACCGCTTTTCTGGAAAACTCTTATCGAATTCGGAAAGCTAAGGAAAAATGCTTCAAGAATCACTCTTAAATTTAGATGGCACACCTAAACCGTTCCGACAATAAAATTAAAAGTGAAATTTGTGGCTAAAGTTTCCATTTTTGACCGGACAATAGACTCATTGTTTGATTGAATTCATTCAAATTCATTTTTCAGCTTGTCACAGTGGAATAGAAGGGCTTGGTTTAAAGAAAAATTCCATAGTCGAAGATTTTTTTTACGACCAAATCGAGTCTCATTTTGTTTCACTCTCGAATTTGTCATTAAAAAAAAATGTCGGCTCTGGAATTTTTCTTTCTACCAAGCCCTTCCACCCAACAGAGACAAGCCCAAAAATGAATTTGAATTAATTCAATCAAACAATGAGTCGATCATGTCCGGTTGAAAATGGCAACTTACCCAGAAATTTTACTTTTAATTTTATTGCCGAAACGGTTTAGGTGTGCCATCTAAATTTAAGAGTGATTCTTGAAGCATTTTTCTTTAGCTTTCCGAATCCGATAGCAGCTTTTTAGGAAAGCGGTCAGAGAATGTACTTTTCGATTAAATAACAAAGGGGCACCTTTTTTCCAGTCCGGCCCTGGATTTCGACTTACCCGCTACGGATTCTGGATAAGTTCCAACACAGAAATAGTACTGGTAAATTTCAACAAAATATTTCAAGTCGTTTCAGAAATATCGCTTATCAAAGTTTCATACGAACACACTTTACATTTTGCCCCACTTTACTTTGTTTATAATACAAATGTATTTAAAAGACAATAAACACAATTACAATTACAATTACATACGAACACACAAAACACCCTGTATCTTCGTAACCAATGGAGAAAACAAAATTTCTTCTGTGGATCCTGATTCGCCTCGAAGTCCTCTATCTCTCATTAGCGTATGTAAGGTCACTCATGGATCACCCTGTAGATTGAACAGCAGTCACTTCTTAATAAGGCAGCTCAGAGAAACAGTATCGCTTGGGGTTTTGAGGATGGCCTACTTTGGGGTGGTCCAGTCTCTCCTGCAGTATGGCCTAATGTTCTGGGGTTCATCGGCGCATGCCCAGGAAGCTTTTACCTGCCAAAAGAAGATCTTGAGAAGTATGGTCGGCGTCCGTCCCTTCGCTCACTGCGGGGGCATTTTCGGGAGTTGCGCGTCCTGACTCTGCCTTCCGTATATATCCTTCTGATTACCACCTTCATAAAATCTAATAAGGGTCATTTCCGCACGAACAGTGATACTCACCGATACATGACTCGGGAATGTCATCACATCAGACAGGGGTTTTCGCGGCTGCATGTTGCTCAGCAGTCACACTTGTATGTCGGGGTTACATGTTATAACCACTGCCTGGAGTTGTTCGGAAGAGAAACTCTGAGAAGTGTTGCCGGGTTTCGAGCTTCGCTCATAAATTTTTGGATGGAGAATGCCTTTTATAGCGTCGATGATCAGCTCAAAAAACGAGAATAAATTTGCTCGCCCGCTGCGTTATGGGTGTCCTTATTAAGTTATTTGCCTTACGCATGATGTTGCTAAATTGAGATGTGCTCTGATCATGCTACTGTTTTGTGTTTATATCTGTTCCTTTATTTACTTATTTAACATTGTTTTGTTGTGCACTTGATTTGTATGTATGTGTGTGAATGTTTTGGGTGAGTGTGCTGTGTGCGTGTGACAAGTCCAAAATTGTTTATCTTGCACTTAATATGGATGTATTTCAATCTGAGACGAATAAACATGAATTTATGTATTCATTCATTCATTTATTTATTTATTTATTTATTTATTTATTTATTTATTGTCGAACTAAGACGTCAGTATACCGAACGGTGAAGTAGCTAATTCAAATCCGTGAAATATATAGTACCTATGGACCTGAACTCTTCGGCCCGTATTCATATCCCACTTTTAAGCTAAAAGCGCTTTTAGTGCGATGCGCATTTAGGGGCATTTCTCATATTTCAGTGTTCAAAAATACATTATTGCGATTGGGAGCGATTGTATGTACTTAATTTTTGTATTTTTGAACACTAAAATATGAGAAATGCCCCTAAATGCGCATCGCACTAAAAGCGCTTTTAGCTTAAAAGTGGGATATGAATACGGGCCTTCATCACTGTATAGTAGAGAAGCTGCGCGCCCATGATAGAATGCAAGTTTTGGGAAAGAGGGATCGGAGACTAGCAGTGTACTTATCAAGAAAAAAGATAAACATAAGGAATCTGGAGCATGGTTGAATGCACTTCCTTCTGCCAGTTTGGGAACTCTCTTGGATAACCCAACTTTTAGAGTTTTCTTCAACTTTCTATGTCGAATGTCAACAAAATTCAACCAGGGGGGCAGAGATACATAAATAACTTTTGGCAACCATTTTTTCGGACATTACGACCTATATTACTCTGCCGCCACTGTTTGAATTTTGATGACATTTGATGTGCAGGTAGACGCTGTCTGTAAGGTAACTTATATGCTAAATCGGGGCTCTGTTATTTCGGACGTTTACGAAATACTAATTTTCAAAAACGAAAAAAGTCGAACTTTGAATTGAAGGGCAGTATGCTGCATGTATTCCGTTATTAAGCATTTGCAAGACATGTTTTTATAGTCAAGTGATTGTCTATCCCCCCTTAAAAGTGGTTTAAGTCGGGACATTTTAATACAAATTGAAATGTTGCAGAGGCCTCAAGGACCACTTCATCAATTTGTATCGATGGTATTTATGAGTGGAATCTTAATTAGGTTATGGTATCAATTTACACATACATAGACAAACTGATTGAACTAAGACGGACAGCAGGAGTGGTGGATGACAATGTATATTTGTTCGCCAACACTGGTGTCCACGGCTACTTTTCAGATACAGATACAGATATTTATTTAAACTGAAATGCAGTGACAATACAAATCAAGTTCTGGTACTCTCTTCTGGTAGCATTCAAAAATACAAAATATGAATTAAACATTATAAAGATAAAAACACATGATCTTAACAATACAGATTAAAACACCTGGGCTAGGTCGACTTCCAAAAGTTGGTGAATTCGTCTACTGTGTAGAAGCAATGGGATTTTAAAAAGCATTGAAATAAGATCTTGTATTCTATGTCCCTTCGTGAATGGGAAAATTTTTGCGAGCGTAATTGCGAGCGTAAGTGATACACTAATATATAAACTGATTGGTGCAGGTTAGAATTCCCAGCTCAGTAAAGAGAGGCCTGCAGGAGACTCTGGCTCACCCCTTTTAGGGCTCTGATGGCGCGTTTCTGCACAATGAGGACCCGGCCGGCGTGGGACGACCCTCCCCAAACCAAAATCCCATAAGACATTACGCTGTGGAAGAGAGCATGGTAACACAGCAGTAGTGTATCCACAGTCAGCTGAGATGTCAGACACCGTAAAATATAGATCACCTTATAAAATCTACGCTCATGACTATCCATGTGTGCCTCAAAAGAGAGTCTGCCATCGATCACCAAGCCAAGGTATCTTATTGGCTCCTGGGGTGGGAGAGCTCCCCCGAGCGAGAAGAGGAGGTGCTGGGTTTTGGTCACATTTAGGCGGAGCCTATTCATAAAGAAAAAATGCTCCGTCTCCGCCAGCACCCTATCTCACATGGCCTCCAGTGACCGCCAATCACCGCCCGTCGCCATCAGAGTGGTGTCGTCAGCATACATCACACATCTTGTCGACAAAAAGTTCTCAATGTCATTGATGTATAGGATAAAAAGCAGCGGCCCCAGTATGGATCCCTGAGGCACGCCGTGGCACATGTCTCTGAATGAAGACAGCTTACCGCCCAGACTGACACACTGAGAGCGTCCCCTCAAAAATGAGTCGATGAAAGACAGGGGAGGGCCCCTTATACCATAGGCTCTCAATTTGGCGGTCAGTATGTCGTGCGACACACAATCAAATGCCTTCGACAAGTCACAGAAAGAAGCTGCCGCCTTCTGCCCACCCTCCCAGGCATCAGTGATTGTGGACATCATATCCAAAAGAGCACGAACAGTGGAACCACTTCTAACATATCCAAACTGAGCAGACGTCGCAACCTTGAACTTTTCAAGAAAATCAACCAGCCTGCTGCGAAAAGCCGTCTCAAGAATCTTCGAAATTACTGGCAAAATGGAAATAGGGCGGTAATTATCCAAGCACGACCTATCGCCCTTTTTGAAGAGAGGAACCACTTTGGCTGGTTTCAGGTTGACCGGGAAAATTCCCCGTGAAAAACACAAATTTACAAGGTGTACCAATGGCTTACATATCAAGTCGCCAACAAGTTTTATTGCTCCGGAATTCAGCTCATATACGTCCCTGTTGCCGGAATTACTCAGGCCTCCAATCATGCCCATCATCTCATCCTCAGAAACGGGCCGCAAGAAAAGAGATCCAGCACACACACGAGAACCAGGCGAATCAAACGAACCCACGTAAGCCGTATTATCCACCGCAATGCCGGCCACCAAGTCCCTCGCCACACTGGCAAAATGCTCATTGAATGTGCTCGGGAAGATCGGAATGGGGGCACCGTCACCAACACTTTGGGTCTATTCTGATTAATCATCCTCCAAGCGGCACTTTCAATTGAGTGCTTTTATTCGCCAATTTTTGAAGATATGTACTGGACTTAAGTCCCCCAATCTGTTTCGTGCACCCCCCCTGAGAAAACTAGGTTGCGACCCAGACTCAATACTTGAACATGACAACTGCTGAGATTCAGATGGTCGCGGATGGCATGGGACACGATTTATCAGTACTGTAGCGTCCAGCTTAAAATCATAAAAAGGAATTAAATATTTATGAATAAATTAGCACTACGGGCGATATTGGGAAGCAACGAAATTGGACACGAGATGATGGTAGAGTCAGGAAACGCAACCCAGCGCATCGGTTTCAGGGGTGTGTGACACTGAGAGGGGTGGAAACAGGATCGATCCAAAAGGAGGATCGAGGATTTGAGTGACGTCGAGACGAACGGGTGTGTTTGGCTAGGAGAAAAACTATTACCCGTCAAGAATAAATTAATAAAAGTACTAAAACCATTGGTAATAGTGTTAGTGCATCAGTCACGAGAAAAGAAAATATTAAGGCTAGTCTGATTTCCATTGTAATCAAATGATAATTGTTTAATGGGGTTGAAGTAATTGTTTTGTTTATAAATTTTGGTAAGTTTGGTTATTGGTGTCTCGAACAGCCATAGGAAGTGGCAAACCAAATCAACAGCGTGCAATTGCTGTGAGCTTTTGAATACCTTGTTTTCAGCTACCTTCAAGACACCAGAAAATGGTAAAAGCTTCAGTAACCCTTTAAAGAGATCTAGTCTCCGTCAAGTTGATTCTTTAGGTCAGTTCTGCTGAAAATCCAGCGCTCTAGACATATATTTGGATCAAATTTGGGCGAAAATCTCACGTGATATCTCTCCCTATAGAATAAAAAAGATTCAATCTTTTTCGCTCGACAAGGAGTCTATGAGCATCAAAGCTAGTGTTCCTTAAAAAGAACTTCTTTGAACAATGCCCAAAAATTCAGCGTCACTTCGAAAATGCTCCAACACAGAGAGAAACATAACATCATTTTGTAGGTTAAATAATTAGAGGCTCACAGCGATAAACTTACACCTGATTGTAGATTTGCGTAAAGTTATATAACCCAACGTGAAACAGAGCTGCTGGATAAGTCTGTAAGTTCAAAACTACAGCACCAGCCGGATATAAATTTATTGAACATAAACACTCAACTTTTATGTAAATTATTTGATCGATAATTGAAGTTATGGCTATAATTTCGAAATCCCAAGACAATACTCAGTGAACAATAATCTCTCTATAGCTGAGTATAGCTAAATAATCAATATTTCTCTTCGTACGAATAAAACGAGCTAGAAAGAAGAAAGGGTTAGAATGAAATAAACGAGGTATCAAATAATTATGCGGGGAATTGAAACTCAAGTGCGTTAGGAAAGTAGCTCACCAATAGTTCTGTAAAATTAGAAAGAATGCAGAACGGAGTTAAAGTGGAAGGGTGGAGTTGATTAGTCGCAGGGTTTCGCACGTAATTAGGGTGTACTTTTCTCTCAGAAACCGAATGTAAATTTGAATTAACTAATTCCTATCGCCAGCTGGTTTCTGCACGACTGGAAACTAAGTAATAAATAATTAGGTCAACTGAAGTATTTAAGGTCAACTAAATTAAATTGGCCATGATTGATTGATTCGTAATAAAGATGAGGTGTGGTGTTAAATGACTTTGTCAATTTTTCAACATTTATTTAAATCAGGTATTTACATGAGGGGAGGGGGGAATTTACATGAGAATTGGAAATTTATTTGAATGACTTAGGCAGAGAGTAATTAAAAACTACGGTACAACAAAATACACAACGTCCCGCTCAGCAAGAAAACATCTCTGTGACATCACTTAGATGTTCAAGTCACAACTGCGATGTTAACAAAAAAGTCTCTGCGATGTTAAGTGGACATCTCTGTTACTTCTTATGTCCGGGTAATTAGAACATGAATGAGATATCTCAAAGATGTCCAAATGTGACATACTATCTACATCGCTATTCCACATCTCGTAGATATCACTTTTTGACGTACATGATACGTCGCATTTTGGATGTGTATTTTTTAATAAAAATTAATTTTTCACCACTTTTCAACATAGTATTATGTCACAGGAGGTTCCGCACCTATTTTTACTAGTTTTTACAATCTATACAGCACGTTTTTTCCCTAAGAAAAGTTCTTCTTCTATGGCGTCCTCCGCAGGATTCGAACCTGGATCCCCACAGGTGATGGTTAGAGGCACTGCTGCCGATTCGTCTAAGCTACCAACTTGTCTACTACAGTATATTTAAACAGCGCACTTGACGTTCAGGGATGTTTCTCGGAATATTTCATTAGGACTCCAAACGATACACCGAGCCCAAAAAGCCTCGCTGGGGCTCGAAACGTTACAGCAAGGCACAAGGGACTCCGTTGGGGCCCCGGACATTACAATAAGACATGAACGGGAGTCATCAAAGTATTCGAAAGCACAATAAAACAAGAAGGGGCCCATTTTGGGGTTCCGAATAACGCAAAAGCAGACACAAGGGTTCACTAAAGGTGCGAAAGTCACGACAAAATGCAAGAAGGCCCAGTAGGCTTTCGAAGAACACAAGGAGACACAAATGGGGCACACTAGTTCCGAAAGTCACAAGCACAAGAAGACAGCCCCAATATTCCGGCCCACATGGGTTAGACACTGCCCGCGGGGGTAATCTTTTTCAGGGGTGGGTGAGAAAAACATCCACAGGGGATGGTTTTTCAAGTGAAACTATCGATTGTTCAAATTTGCTTCGATAATTAGACCAGTTTGAGAGGATATTTGCAATAAGGTGGACATTGAAGAAAAAATGGCACAACTTTGTCCAAAATCCTAATACGGGCGCAAATCAAAAACCGTTTCGAGGGAAGACATCAATGTTCATATTCTAGGTGCTGGTATCGACCAAAAGTTTTTTTTGCCAAAATGGGGCATAAACAAATCTTCAATAGTTTTGCACGGTTTTACTTGACACCCTGTATCAACTTTATTTGACTTTTCTTCCATTCTACAGTACTTGTATCCGATAGCTAAAGAATAAATAAATAATAAATAAATAAGTTTATTCCTTCTTTAGCAATTACAACAATACAAAGCGGTTTTCAAAGTGCTTACAAAAAGTTGAAAAGAATAAAGCAGTAAACCTTACTTAAAGTTCCTTCAAGGAACTTTGTGTGTAAGTGCAAGTGCATGATCACCGTATAATATGTTAAATATGCGTATAATTTTGGGCTATGAAAAGCCTTTGCAAAAGATGGACATACATGTTTGAAAAAAAAAGTATAGGTAAAATTTGAAACGAACACAAGAGTACAACAAGTTAAAATGAGGGTATAGTTTGAGAACGTTTGGGAGAAAAAGAACGTATGCGGTCTCATGTGGTGTGAGTATTCGTGTCAGAGTGCGTGCGTGTCGCTTCGTCTCTAAAATGATAATATATCCAGGGCCGGTCCGAAGGGGGGGTGTGAGGGGTGTAATACCCCCCCAGTCGCGAACATCCAGTCGGCAAAATCAAATTCAGTCGGCAAAATCGAGATGAACTAGAATATTGTAAAAATGATATGAAAAAAAAAATAGGCGCGTAACTATTACGCATTCGCGCATAATGCAACAGGAACTTTGTTGTTGGTACCTACCTATAAGTTTGTGTTTATTGTATTATATTTACTCTCGAACACTGTCACCAAATTGTCATCAGTGTTGGTAGTTCGAAAATTTTTTAGAGTTTTGCATCAGCACCAAAAACTATATGTATAAGATAATACACAATTTGGACTATTCCAACAATTGCAGAACTTCTTTGTAGGATATATTCTAGTGATATATAGGTACCTATTATCCATAGACGAAATTTTTGAAGAGCTGGCCAAGGCTCTAAGGCGGCTTGATTCCTCGATATTATAATTTGATGTGATTGTATGATACCTCTACTTCCTTCTTTATAAAATTATTGTTCTGTTTTTGGAATACTGCTACTCTTTTGAGTTTCAACTACACATTTCGTCCTTGCGCTATTGAGAATATCGCCCTAGGGTTATGACTTACTTGTCCCATTTTCTTCTTGATGGAGCTATTTATAAAAAAATAAAGGAAGAAAAACAAAATGAGGAGCTTGTGGTGTGGTGGTCAGCGCGTCCGAATGTCATGTCAAGAGTCTGACGTTCGATTCCCACCGAGGGCGGTCGGATATTCGTCTCTAAAACAAGCTTCTTGATTTGTGTGTCACATAGCACATAAAATATGAACAGTGGTGCCTATCCCATGCGATATTGATGGTCGCTAAAAATCCCTACACTGTGTTGGAACACACAAGGGTTTTGCAAAATTTCCGGCGTCGATTTAAAGCTTCGTTGCAGAAAAAGGCTAACGTTGAATTGATGAAGAAAAAACAACAAAATGGATTGAGAAAATTCCCTTTTTTGCTTATTACCATCAGTATTATTATTATTAAACCAGAAAATTTTCGCCTGCGGCGCTGTTTCTTCTTCAGACTCCTTCAAATATACACTAAAATTTCTCAATCCTCCCCTATTCATAAATCTAGGTACGCCACTGGTCACCACTATAATAATAATAGTCAGCATTTTGAGATTTTTCACACCCCCCGCCCCCCAACCAAATCGGTTTCGGTCCGGCCCTGAATATATCACTGGTAAGTATCCATTGCTTCAGTTTTTTTTTTCTCTGGATACAATTGTTATTATTTCTTATGAAATCAGGTACCTTGTTGAAAAGCTTTGGGGCCAGGTAAGTGAAACAGCTTTGACCAACCGTTTTCCAAGCTCTAGGAACGACAATTTCACCCTTTCCTCGTAGATCATGCTTATTTTATGTCTTTTCGGATTTGGACTTTTGTTGTTGTTTTGTTTGGTACAAAAATAGCTTTTCCATGAAAATTTCTTTTATTTTGTAGATACTATATTCCTTGAATTATAAGTCACTACTATAGTAGACTCCCTTCCTTAACATAATCTTTATTAGCCTTTTGTGGGTTTGGTGTAGTGGTTTCAAATGAGTACTGTTTATTCCACCCCAAGCTATTATCCCATATCTTAAAATGGACTCGACAAGAGCTTCGTAAACCATCAATAACGGCTTCGTGTCCATAACGTTTCCGAGCTGTCTAAAAGGGTACAAAAGTTGGCGAAGTTTCTTGTTTGTTTTCTCAGCATGTTTCTCCCACCTCAAGTGTTTATCGAGTTCAACACCCAAATATCTAACTGTATCTGCACTTTCCACAGCAATATCCGTTCCTTCCAGGAGGATTTCATTAAACGAAGGCAAACCATTCGCATAGGAGCAAAAAGGTAAGTATTTTGTCTTGGTCTCGTTCATTGTCAATAAGTTATGTCATCAAGTCAAGTCATAAGTTAACATGCTGAGAAAACAAACAAGAAACTTCGCCAACTTTTGTACCCTTTTAGACAGCTCGGAAACGTTATGGACACGAAGCCGTTATTGATGGTTTACGAAGCTCTTGTCGAGTCCATTTTAAGATATGGGATAATAGCTTGGGGTGGAATAAACAGTACTCATTTGAAACCACTACACCAAACCCACAAAAGGCTGATAAAGATTATCCCAGGTAACATGATGACGTATGATCACGTCATTCTCACGTCTTTTTGAGGACATTTATCGTAACTGACGTCGTCGACTAATTAATGACGTCATTTGCAAATGACTGAATAATCACGTCAGTAAAATTACGTATTTTTCACGTTGTTATGACGTTCCCCTAATGAGTATTATTATGACTTTTTTTGACCAAAGAATTATGAAAACTATCTATATAATAATCTGAATATTTCTCAAAATCTTGTATTTTACCAATAGAAAGTGATTTTCAAGTTTAATTTTAAGTCGTGTTTCACTTGGTGATTACAATAATTATAAGTTTCATTTGAAGTCGTGTTTCGCTTGATTAGTACAATAATAAGTGTTGCGGGTGCATGTCAATTTCAATTTTCAATTATTACCAAAATCATGTAGGTACGTTATTCTGTGGTAGGTACGTTACCATCAGAAGTCATGCTAAAATTCGTTTCTATTCAAATTTGCCGCTAGACCAGCATGTGCCGGCTGGTATAGAGCGAGAAAGTCCCTAGTAGTCCGGGAGCCCACTGCAAAATTCTGGGTCGATCGCTTTTATGAAGAATTTCTGTTTCAATCGATAGTGGGCAATACGATGAATCTTCCGATACCCGACAGCCACCTTGCATCCCCTGCTATAAGGGTCGCCGCCGGTTTTAAAGATGCCCATTTTGAATCATTTTTTACACCTCTTGCTTATATAAAAAAATGTCACAATGACTGACAGAAGGCGAGATGGTCGAGTGGTCTAGATAAAAGTAAACGAATTCAAAGGTCAGAGGTTCTAATCTCCGCGAATACCTTTTTTTTTTATTCTTTTTTTTTCGCATTTTAAAAGCTTGACAGACACATATCACTGTTTAATACAAAGATACCATTTTCAGTAGTTGAGGATGTTATTTCCTAGCATAAAAAACGGCTGAAACAGACTGCGGATCAGCTGCAGAGCGGAAGAGAAACAACAGATAAATTCTTTTGGCGTGAGTTACTGCCAAATCTGTGCAGCTAAAAACGTAACAGAAAAATTAGTTATTTAAATCTGAGCTGGCAAGAGAATGAGGGTCTTTTTTCAAAAAATATATGAAAATTTTGAGAAAAAAAATCGAGTTTTTCGGATTTTGAAATTTTGAAATACATACTTATACATTTTCACACCTGATTTTAGGAAACCCTTATTTTTTTCAATTCTCCACACTCCACTGGTTTTCATGGCACTCACGTTTGAAGAAAGAGCACTATACTAGGAAATGCCGTATTTTTTGTGTGAAAAAACGGCAGCATTAATAAATTTAGCGACGAAAGTTACTCCAAATTGAGAAACATCGTCCAATTCCGCAATTTTAAAAAGTTCAAGTAAGTCAAGCTTTTTAAATGCGAAAAAAAAAGAATTAAAAAAAAGGTATTCGCGGAGATTAGAACCTCTGACCTTTGAATTCGTTTACTTTGATCTAGACCACTCGACCATGTCGCCTTCTGTCAATCATTGTGACATTTTTTTATATAAGCAAGAGGTGTAAAAAATGATTCAAAATGAGCATCTTTAAAACCGGCGGCGACCCTTATAGCAGGGGATGCAAGGTGGCTGTCGGGTATCGGAAGATTCATCGTATTGCCCACTATCGATTGAAACAGAAATTCTTCATAAAAGCGATCGACCCAGAATTTTGCAGTGGGCTCCCGCACTATAGATTCTGTCAACTGAGTAGGCAGGAACGTCTCCCGCCAGCACCATATTGCCGCCATAAACATACAACACGCTTCTATTCTCTGGTGCTTGGGTGCTTCTGCTGTGCCAAAAACTAGTGTTGTGCATCCGTGCTTTTTGCATCGCTGTGGTTGAACCCGCGGAATACAAGGTAATAGATATAACCATAAATATTCATAAGCTAAAAAAAAGTGAACCTTTATAACCTCATTGTCTTTTTTTTTTGCAATCAGCGATTCGCGCAAGTTGAATAATGCCGTCCTTCGTAGGGGTGGAGTTCACCGACATATCAATTGGACTAGTTCACACGACCTGGCTGACCCCTCGAAAGAGGCATGTTTGGTGGCCATCCCATTTGAAACTACAAGAAAATTTTGATAAAGCCGTAAAAAGCGGAAGCAAAGACCAGTCGACACCTGGTCGATTCACGGCATCAACAAAAGTTTAAGTATGTATTTCCAGTATAATTTTTTTTGAAAATAAACATATTGCAATCAACAACGTCTACAATTTATTTCCTGAATCTATACATTCTTCCGACGTGTATTATACGTCGTTACCACGTCAATTACAATGGTGATTTCAACTGAAATATCGACGTCATACTCACGTCGAGAAATTACGTCTTTGGGCTGTGACTTAGGGCCGTCAGATTTGTCGTCATTTTAACGTCATTCACCAACGTCATGTTCGTCATCAGCTGACCCAAAAAAAACGTCAAATTGTCGTCATTGTGTTACCTGGGATGTTAAGGAAGGGAGTCTACTATAGTAGTGACTTATAATTCAAGGAATATAGTATCTACAAAATAAAAGAAATTTTCATGGAAAAGCTATTTTTGTACCAAACAAAACAACAACAAAAGTCCAAATCCGAAAAGACATAAAATAAGCATGATCTACGAGGAAAGGGTGAAATTGTCGTTCCTAGAGCTTGGAAAACGGTTGGTCAAAGCTGTTTCACTTACCTGGCCCCAAAGCTTTTCAACAAGGTACCTGATTTCATAAGAAATAATAACAATTGTATCCAGAGAAAAAAAAACTGAAGCAATGGATACTTACCAGTGATATATTCAGGGCCGGACCGAAACCGATTTGGTTGGGGGGCGGGGGGTGTGAAAAATCTCAAAATGCTGACTATTATTATTATAGTGGTGACCAGTGGCGTACCTAGATTTATGAATAGGGGAGGATTGAGAAATTTTAGTGTATATTTGAAGGAGTCTGAAGAAGAAACAGCGCCGCAGGCGAAAATTTTCTGGTTTAATAATAATAATACTGATGGTAATAAGCAAAAAAGGGAATTTTCTCAATCCATTTTGTTGTTTTTTCTTCATCAATTCAACGTTAGCCTTTTTCTGCAACGAAGCTTTAAATCGACGCCGGAAATTTTGCAAAACCCTTGTGTGTTCCAACACAGTGTAGGGATTTTTAGCGACCATCAATATCGCATGGGATAGGCACCACTGTTCATATTTTATGTGCTATGTGACACACAAATCAAGAAGCTTGTTTTAGAGACGAATATCCGACCGCCCTCGGTGGGAATCGAACGTCAGACTCTTGACATGACATTCGGACGCGCTGACCACCACACCACAAGCTCCTCATTTTGTTTTTCTTCCTTTATTTTTTTATAAATAGCTCCATCAAGAAGAAAATGGGACAAGTAAGTCATAACCCTAGGGCGATATTCTCAATAGCGCAAGGACGAAATGTGTAGTTGAAACTCAAAAGAGTAGCAGTATTCCAAAAACAGAACAATAATTTTATAAAGAAGGAAGTAGAGGTATCATACAATCACATCAAATTATAATATCGAGGAATCAAGCCGCCTTAGAGCCTTGGCCAGCTCTTCAAAAATTTCGTCTATGGATAATAGGTACCTATATATCACTAGAATATATCCTACAAAGAAGTTCTGCAATTGTTGGAATAGTCCAAATTGTATATTATCTTATACATATAGTTTTTGGTGCTGATGCAAAACTCTAAAAAATTTTCGAACTACCAACACTGATGACAATTTGGTGACAGTGTTCGAGAGTAAATATAATACAATAAACACAAACTTATAGGTAGGTACCAACAACAAAGTTCCTGTTGCATTATGCGCGAATGCGTAATAGTTACGCGCCTATTTTTTTTTTTCATATCATTTTTACAATATTCTAGTTCATCTCGATTTTGCCGACTGAATTTGATTTTGCCGACTGGATGTTCGCGACTGGGGGGGTGTTACACCCCTCACACCCCCCCTTCGGACCGGCCCTGGATATATTATCATTTTAGAGACGAAGCGACACGCACGCACTCTGACACGAATACTCACACCACATGAGACCGCATACGTTCTTTTTCTCCCAAACGTTCTCAAACTATACCCTCATTTTAACTTGTTGTACTCTTGTGTTCGTTTCAAATTTTACCTATACTTTTTTTTTCAAACATGTATGTCCATCTTTTGCAAAGGCTTTTCATAGCCCAAAATTATACGCATATTTAACATATTATACGGTGATCATGCACTTGCACTTACACACAAAGTTCCTTGAAGGAACTTTAAGTAAGGTTTACTGCTTTATTCTTTTCAACTTTTTGTAAGCACTTTGAAAACCGCTTTGTATTGTTGTAATTGCTAAAGAAGGAATAAACTTATTTATTTATTATTTATTTATTCTTTAGCTATCGGATACAAGTACTGTAGAATGGAAGAAAAGTCAAATAAAGTTGATACAGGGTGTCAAGTAAAACCGTGCAAAACTATTGAAGATTTGTTTATGCCCCATTTTGGCAAAAAAAACTTTTGGTCGATACTAGCACCTAGAATATGAACATTGATGTCTTCCCTCGAAACGGTTTTTGATTTGCGCCCGTATTAGGATTTTGGACAAAGTTGTGCCATTTTTTCTTCAATGTCCACCTTATTGCAAATATCCTCTCAAACTGGTCTAATTATCGAAGCAAATTTGAACAATCGATAGTTTCACTTGAAAAACCATCCCTTGTGGATGTTTTTCTCACCCACCCCTGAAAAAGATTACCCCCGCGGGCAGTGTCTAACCCATGTGGGCCGGAATATTGGGGCTGGTATCACAATAAACCAGTATGATACCGTGTCATGTGAGAGATAATTTTTTTTTCAAGGTCAAAGGATTGTTTTTAAGGGTTGTTTACATAAACTGATGTATCAATATCTCGAGAACAAAAAGAATCGGAGAAAAAATTCTTGCTTCATGTTCCATTGCATACACTGACGCATATTTTCCAAGAACATACAGGCTGAACCTAACATAGGTCGGGGATGTGTTTCACAGCAACCCTTTAGCAAGGAATGGAAGTGCTTTTGTAGAAGTGTTTGGTATCATTTTTCAAGATTTTGTTCTCCTGAATGTGGTTTCGGTGATGAAATTTAGCTAAAAGAGAATTTATCATTACTCTGGAAAAAAAGAAACAAGCTCTTTGGCGACTTTTTCAATAGGCTAGGACTGCGACGATTTACTGCGCAATCGAACGTGACGTCACGGGCCAGAAAGAGACGCTCAATTTAGGAAACCTCTATTAGAAGCAGTGCAGCGCGAAAAATCACCTAATGAAAAAAAATCTTATTTCTGTAATTATGCAACCTGGAGCATCAAGCTGAGAAACAATGAGTTCCTCATACTATTGGTTACCAATTACAGCAAAATCCAAAATCACAGGGTGGCCACGAAAGTTCCTGTACCATTGCAAAAAAGTACAAAATTACAAGGCATTCTTTATCACCTTGTATTAAACATATCGCTGTCACGAGCCAACACTTGCAGGTGGTGAAAGTAGAAGGATTATATTTCAGCGTCCATTTCGAAGATATTTACTAGGTAGTACGCCTCTGGTGTACGACGTGCACACTTTGTTTAAAGATTCCGACCCCACACCTCCCCACACCGTCCGGCTCCGCATCTCATGTGTCATTCGTCTTCTAGTGTGTACCGGGTACCGCGTGCACATGTACCCGGTCATTTCGCGTGCAATTTCACCTGTAAAACTCTTACACAGCCTCCGGCTTAGTATTTACATGTACCAACGGGTATTTTGAGTGGCCCTGTAAGTATTTCTAATCTCTTAACCGTCCATTTTTAGCTTTTAGCATGGGCAATAAGAAAAGACGCCACGCAAGTACCTCGCGGGATAAACAAAACATGTCTCGAAGCATGACTTGCAGCGGCGGCTAGTCAGCTCGAAAAAGAGCTCACTACCGCCAAGCGTAGAAAAACGCATCATGAGCGGGCTTCGCCACATGGCTCTCGTTCCCCTTACCGTGGTAATTCGCAGAAACATTCGCAGATTGAAACATTCGCTATAATGTTTCAATTTTTAAATGAATTCCCAAATAAATTGTTCTTTGGTTTCTTGCTACTACTACACGTTGTGTTCACATAGAACAATTATTAATTTGCTCCCTCTAACAACACATCTGGAAAATACTTTAAACAACTACCTAGTAAATATCTTCGGAATGGACGCTGAAATATAATTGAACGATCAAAAGAACTTACCTGAAGTTCGATCGTAATTATATGAAGCGTCCATTCCGAAGATATAATAACCCTCCCTCCCGAGTGAACGTCGGCCCATCAGATGTGTTGAACAAATCTTTCAACCGAATGACACATGAGATGCGGAGCCGGACGGTGTGGGGAGGTGTGGGGTCGGAATCTTTAAACAAAGTGTGCACGTCGTACACCAGAGGCGTACTACCTAGTAAATATCTTCGGAATGGACGCTTCATATAATTACGATCGAACTTCAGGTAAGTTCTTTTGATCGTTCAATTTATCTTGAAGTTGATGGGAGTTATTTCAAAATTCGATGATTTTCACGAGATTGGCAAAGATTAAAAACCGACCAATTTTTTGGGTGACCCACTTCAAATTGTGACCAGTATAGGTCAAATTAAAAGTGCTCAAGGATATAAAAAGCGCCAAGAAGTCTTACAAAAAGTGGACTTCCTATAAAGTGGTCCCTCCCTTTGAATGACCAAGTTTTTGGTGTGTAGGTACCTTTAATTTACAAGAATAAGTATTTGGATACATACTCTGCTGCATAAATTAACTGATATTTCAATATTCCTTTTGAAGAATCATATGACGTCACGTTGAAAGCGGAAAAACTGCTTTCGGAAGAGACGAATATCGATGACAGCGAGATGGAAGCTATTTTGAATAGAAATGAAATCAGTGTACCTAATGTCTCGTTTTTGAAAAAACGAAAACGAACAGTTCCACACAGTCTCTCGGATTCAGTAATCTTCACCTGCAACAAGCAGTGATGGGAACGAGTATGGGGATCTTCGTTATTGTGAGGATCCGTCTAGGCTGGGGATTAAAAAAAAATTAAGAACCGGGAGAAAGCCATGGAAACCAGCAACAACAATCACCACAGAAGAGATAAATGGAAATGCCAGGAAAAATGCCGGTTAACACGTAGAATTCGTACATACACAAGCCCAGCCAAAATTGAGTGCTGAAGATGTGCAAGAAATACAGTGTACGGCAATGTTACGGTTTCAAAAATCGAATTGGCGATATAGAATAATGAAACCAGGGGAAAAAAAGAGAGATGGTTGTTATTTTTCGGGGTTCCGGCTGATTCGACAAAGAAAGTTCCAATAGCAATTGGCCGAGTAGCGATTCAGTGTTCCTCTGCTGTTCCTGTTGATGGCAAGCAGTACCACCAGTCATGTGATGTGCCTCAAGAACCAAAATTAACGAAAGCGGTGCTGAACGCCACTCCTAGAACGCCGCCTTTGTTTGACAGCAACCGTCAGTAGTCGCCAACTTTGTTGAAGTGACTATCTCGGCCCTATTTCTCTTGTCTGTGCCAGATGCCAGAGCGTATGGTGAGCTTCTGGAATGTTCAAAGGTACCAAATCAGTTCACTATATCCCATACACTTTCTATTTTCAGTAGAATGACTTCTTGAAGCAAAAATAAAGTGACAAGCTGGGGGGCTACGGCTACGGCTGATGGCACCTCCAAAGTTTTGTAGCGGAACTATCAGCAGCCATCGGCCTTATTCTCCCAGCGCCCCAGCTTGTCACTTTTTTTTTGCTCCAAAAAAAGTCATTCTACTGAAAATAGTATGGGATATACCTTACCGTCCAATCGGCGTCTTCGCCAACCTTGTCAGTTGGTCCAGATTACCAAGATCCTGCTAATCGTTGCGGTTGTCCCGAAGCTCATGCGTTCATGACTCGTTGATGGGCAAACCAAGTACCAAGTGTCGCCTCTTATCTTTTATTTTACTGTTTTAGAATAAATTAACTATTTGATATTTAGCGTCTTGTTGTTATATGTATTATTGTCTCTGTCTCTCTGTCTCTTAGGGGGTAGCTATACCGGTTTACTACACCAATTCCTTTGGGGTAGGACGGCAGTATGTTCTTTTTCGTGTAGGTACTCTGTTTCAGTGTCGTCGCTGGAGCTCCATTGGGCCCTTCGAGTTCTCGCAGCGTCATCGAAAAGGTAGGTACCTACGTTATAGTTTGTAAGCCGAATCTCGCGGTATTGCTCACCCTTTCTATTGGCGTCCTCTGCGCAACGCCCTTTTTATTTTTGTTAACACGCCATGTCAAGTTGAACTGTAACTATTCTTGAACCTTTTCTTCCCGATCATAAACCTGATTTCTGTACTTTATTCTGTATTTTCAATTCTCCCAATCCCAGATATCTCCACCTCAGAATCAATTACTTTCAATTACGATTTCAACCCGTAATAGTAAGTAGGTACAACTTGATAAGAAACGGTCTTTGGAGAGATCTCCGATGACGGGAAGTGGGTCTGGAACCAACACATTAAAATCCGTTCCCAAAAAGGCCTTCTTATATGTCACGAGACTGCTACCGGGACGACAGCGGACGATATCGCAGCCTTCCTACAACCTAGAGCCCCTGAAGTGGAATGTGAAAAATATTAGAATCTAAATATCCTGATAAACATACCTCGTTCAAGGTAACAGTGGACCTGCATAACTTGGAAAAGATGAACAATGCTGGTTGGCCGACTGGTACAAAAGTCTTAGTATCATTTTCATAGATCTTAACCGTAACAGTAACAGCAACGCTAACCTTAGTGTAGAAGTTTGGACTTGTACATTTCATGCGTGAGGCCAATAACACAACGAAAGCAGATTGTCGGCGCCGAGACAGGAAAGAAGCGACCTGCCTTCGTTGCATTCTCGGCCTCACTGATTGAATGTACAGGTCCAAACTTCTACACTAAGGTTAGCGTTTCTGTTACTGTTACGGTTAAGGTCTATGTAAATGAGTCCTCACGGTTTTCTCACAAGCGTGCCCCCGGGAAAGATTGGAACTGGAGAGCCACCCCAGTGCCGTCACTAGGCTTGTTGGCGCCTGTGGCAATGTAGCAATTGTGCGCCCCAAGAAAGTGAACATCACAAGGGGGTCGACCCTGCTAGAGCGCCGCAGGCTAAAATTTTCCTTGTTCCTAGTTACGGCACTGTTCAAGAATTACTATATTCCAGAAACTGGTGGCAAATTTTTCCCAAAATTGAACGGATTTGTAGAAAAAAATCATCTTAGCTCCGTAATAATTTCAGATCAGATTATTGACGATTTCAAGTTTTTCAATATCCGTAGCATAAGAAAAATACTAGCAACATCAGTATGCGACGATATTTTATCGTTATTTTGCAAGTTTTTACACGGGAGATACTAGAAATAGGGGAACATAATTATAAATTTCCTGGGTCAATCAAACTGCTTCGTTTAGGTATATAAATTTGTCAGTTTGGAGGCCACAACAGCACCGAGAAGAAAATTAAATTTTGACTCTTCCATGAGAGAGTTAGCTCAAAAAGCTACTTCGTATACCTAGACTATTGCGATTTTTTTCAAATTAATCGGATTCGTGAAAAGAAATCGATTTTAGTTTCAAAACAATTTATATCCCAAGCTTCTTGACGGTTTCGAATTTCCCACTTCATAATATTTCCAATTATATTGCAAGTCTTTACCCGAAAAAAAAAAGCAATCATCGACGAAGATGAGAATTTTCCGACGAGTAAACCACTGACGGAATTTTTGTACACCGATTTCCAATGATTTTCCAAATGATTTCTATCGATTTTCAAAGATTTCCAATGATTTCCAAATGATTTCCAAATGATTTCCAATGATTTCCATGGAAGTGTACACCAGATATATTTTTACACAGAATAAAAGATACTTACATACTTACTTACTAGATTTCCAAGGTGGTTTACCCCTCGGAATTTTCCATGTCCTTAAACTGCCAGGTTTACATAAATTCGTCAGTTTTAGGACAAAACAGCACCGAAAAGTAAAATGAATTACGACTTTTCCAGGCGGCTTTTGAAAATCCCATACCATATAGAGTGGAAAAAGCTCAAAAGTTACGCTATTTCAGCAATTGATTGCGACTCTTTGTCAAATTGATCAGAGTTGTTAAAAAATCCATTCAAGTTTTCTGTTGAAATTTCAAATGAGATTTTTGACGATTACGAGTCTTTCAATTCCCGTAGCCACAAACAGATACAAGCAACATCAGTTTGTGACGATATTTAAGAAGTTAAGGAGTTGTACCAGTTTTTCCACGAAAAAAAAAACAGACAGCGACAGAAAATGAAATTAGACGTCTTCAATATACCAGTATACCTCCAATTTGGAGTCGCACACAGTCGCACATGCGTACGCTGCACACAACACCAGACCTGAGCTTTCTAGTTTCAACAGAAGGATCACCAGTACAAGTGCAACGTCGGCTTCGGTTTTGTGGTGCAAATGGAAATTCTCGATTTAAATCAGTGAAATGTGTAAAGGCATTACCTCCAATGCTATTCATACCTCCGATTAGGTAAGTACCTACAATTTCTTCCGTATAATACCTACTTGTTGTACAGCTTTGAATTCCTATTCTAATTAGGCAAAAAAATAAGTCTAAGTCTCTGGTCTAATGCTAATGTTCACACGATACGTTATTGAACATCAGCAAATGCTTGAGTCAGAAATTTTCCCAAGCCCCAAACTAGCAGCGTATCTCCAAATTCATTTTCATGCCTGAAAGTACAGGAGGGCCATGGAGAGGAATTTCGGGTTCAGGCGAACGAACTGATAGGCCCCTTTTCAAGCGGGAATTAAGCTGGAAGGGGGCCTGGGAGGTAGGTACGATGTAAAGTTTTAAAATTTTTTTGTCAGGAGACATTATGTAACATTAATTAAGCACATTATTTAGCATGATTATACATTTGGAAAACGTCTTTCCTCAGAAGTCATATTGTATTCCAGATTCTGCGAAGTAATTGAAAATTGTGGCTTGTTTGTAGCGGAGCTAGGTGGTAAGTAAGTAAGAATTTTACGAACCGTTCTAGATACATGCATACATGCAGCGAACGAAATATGCGGAAATTAATGGACACATTTCCAGTGGAAGAATAATTTTGATTCCTTTATTGCAAAAGAAGATATAATTATTTTCAGAAAAGGTTTCGCCCCGCGATTCCACATTTGTCGGTTTTTAATGAACTTCTACATCGAGAAATCTCTTCTGAAATGAAATCTCATCTGAAATCTCTACAAATGAAAACTCTTCTAGATACATGCATAGATACATGCGAAGCAAATAAAGCAAATATATGCCGAAAAGCTCTTCCTTTACCAATCTAAACAGAGTAATGTCTCTAAGAAAATTTGCGAACATGATTTGAGAAACAAAAATGAAATCGCTGTTCCCAAAGCCCAAAAGACCGTCGGCCAAAACTGTTTTGTTTATCTGGCTCCTAGGCTATTCAATAAAGTGCCAGACTCAATAAAAAATATTAAAAATCATAAGCGAAAGTGTACAGAACTGAAAGAGTGGATTTTAATGGGTGACATCAAGGAAATGCTGTCCACACTGCTTTGAGGCGTTTACCTCTATCGATTTTGACCCAATTTTTGATCTTTGACTTTTTTCACCTCATTTTCAACTTTTCTGCTCAATCTTGATTTTTTTTTTAATTTTTTTTTTATATGTTTATATTTTAAGTATCTGTCTTTTGAATTTTCAATAGTTGCCTATTCAATCGCACTCACACACAAAGTTCCCTTGAGGAACTTTAAGTGAGGCTTACTCTTTTTCCAGTACAGCTAGTGCTTTGTTGATACATCCAGCGAACGAAAGATTATTCAGCACGCAGTATTCAGCGTGATTTCCACGCCTACATATATTGTGATAGCGTCTCGTTTTTTAGTTGGAAAGACAAAAAAACAGCGTGGAGTGCTTGGGAAGATATTTACAACGATGCATTCACATCCTTAGCTCGTCCTTCTGCACATCCTCTTACTGAGGATACACTGAAGATCCCGGAAGAGTACACAGTCCGCATGTATGTACGTAGCGTTCCGTGTTGCTCTTCATGGTCCAAAGTGGATCCGCACATGGTCAGTGCACGATTGACGGCTTTTCTATGGTTGTACCGTGGGTCAGGGACCTTCGAGGACTTCGTAACCACACCCAGGTATCTACGTGGCTACGGGTCACGAGAGGGTTCTCCCACTGGTCATTTTCGGGTTGGCAGGACCAATGCCGGCCACATGTTTCTGTCGGACCCACTCTGGGCGTGAACCGTTCCGGTTTGCTGTTCACTCGTCATTCGTACGTGTTTGGGGAGTTTGGTGGAACTTCTCCTTCACAGATCCACCAGGGTTTGAACCTGCCAAATCCTTGCCGCTTCACGGCTAAACCCATTTTTGTTTTTGTTTCCGCGCAGTTTCTGGTCTTTTTGCAAATGTGTGTCGATCGTGGTTCTTCATAAATTCCGTTTTCTATACGCGACACACAGGAACAAGCCCCCCTAGCTCTTTTTGTACTCTCGTTCCATTTCTCTGGATCTGCTTTCCTACTGAAGATCATGTTATGATCTTCTGGGAGGGAAGGGAGGGAATGTTACGGGCACAATTTCACTCAACAACACACTCAAGTTTTGGGGTGACCAAACCGATTTTTTAACTTGTGTCAGATTCCCTGGCTTGATCTTTTTTCTAGTAAAAGATATTATGATGCCTAGGTCAAGCATGATGAAAAAATTATTGTGAAACTATTTTCTTCACATCACAAACAATCCTGAACGCAATCAAATTTTAGATAGACTAAGAAAACGTGGAAATTTCAACCACAATATAGAAGGCACAGGCGAGATCTTGGTTGTGAAGCGCCAGCACAGCCAACCTATCAACAAGGACAAAATTAAACTCTGGGTTGGCATTGGTCCTGCCAACCCGAAAATGACCAGTGGGAGAACCCTCTCGTGACCCGTAGCCACGGAGATACCTGGGTGTGGTTGGTCGGCACAAAGAAAGTCATCTTTGGCCGGGAGTTCCACCCTGCCGATGCAGAGGCATCAGTGACGTATTCCATCCCCATCACCTGGGGTAATCACAAATCTCCCGTGAAAAGGTAAAACCTAGTAACCCACATTTTTTGGTAAAATGAGTTTTTCACATATTCGGAATCTTTTAAGTATTTCCTTCACTCAGATATTGGTTTTGGATCAATATTCAAAAAAATGAATAAATTAGAACGTATGGAATTTCCTAGTAAGTGCATTTCTAGTCTACTTTACAGTGGAAAAACATAGCACGTATCCCTTCCAAAGGTAAAACCTAGCATCTTTGCGGCATTGTAGATATTTTACAATGGATAAACATAGCAGGGTGGCCTCGAGGGTGGCTTACTAGGTTTTCCCGGTGTTTTATTCAGGATATTATGATCTAGATGAGCCCAGCATGGCACTTGCTGGATTTCTCCAATTTTTTGTGCGTGTTTTTCAGTCGAGCTGATAGTTCATTGATGGATGCTATGAATCCATACTTCCGTTCATACTTTGTAGTACGTTGCTTGAATAGGTACCCTAAATTTACCTACTAGTCACACTCCAAGAAGCCATTGAAGGTCAAGTAAATCAACTGCGCTTTCACACGTTATACCCAAAAAAACACAACACAAAAAGATTTACACACCCCCAGTATAAACATTCTTAACACCATGTGCCTCATTGTTGCCGTTTGGACCGTTATACGATACGTGCTCTTGCTCGATTCTCCCGCTAAAACATCAAAAAGAGAGGTCGTATGATGAACTAGTTAATAATTATTATTGATAGCAATTGTGTTTTGCTGGCATAAAAATGTCTTCGAGGGAAAAGTTTCCCGGAGCTTTGGCTACTAATAAACGTGAGTTTAGTTAATTTCATTTTTCCAGGAGCACTCAACTTCTAATCGTCGTGATATTTCCAAAATTATAATTTAGTATTATACTCTTTCATTATTTTAGGTTCATAAAAATACAACAACCAAGAACGCCGATTGATTAAAGTGTAATTAATCAGGAGGTAGGTAGGTCCGACGCGCCGACATCACAAAAATTTCGACTTCTCCATCCTAACTATCAGAGAAGACAATTGAGGCATAAATTCCTTGGAAAAAGACAACATTTTTGAGAGAATTGTGCCCAAAAAACCACCTGTGAAGAGACTTTTCTGGAAAAATATTGCTTCGTCTGATGCATCATCTGGTTTGACATCAAATGTTGTCTAATCTTTTTTGTTTTGAATAAAGTTGGGAAAGTGTAATTTTTGAGCTATAATTTTTGTCGCCCGCTTTTGGATCTTATCACGGTGGCTCTTGTAATTGAGACAATATTGTAATTTTGTTGATTTTGCTATTATTGTTACGATTAATTAATACAACGATGGTTTATTGTAAAAATTACAATATTGTTCCAATTACAAGAGCCATCGTGATTAGACCCATCAGAAAAAAGTGCCATTGATGGAGATAAGTATACTTTGATTTGGTTCATGAGTAGGTACCTGAAAGTTAATTTTGAAGGCATTGTTGTTTTTCATTTGTTTGTAATGTTAGTTACTCGGTTAGTTACCTATGTATTTATAATATATAATATTTTGTTTTGTTATGCTATAATTATTTTGTTTTGTGATTTGTTCAATCGCAACTCGAATCGTAAATTTTCTTGCGTGCAATTTCGAATGTAAATCCCTGCCAAATTTATCAATTTATATCGATAGGAATATTATTTTGGAAACGCTATTTTGTTTGTTTGTTGGTTCTATTTTTAAAAGTTACATCAAATATGATTTTTAACATAACAGGGATGATGATAATTGTACTTACTATGTTTTTCCATTTGAGATTCGATAGCTTTCAGAAGTTTCTCAATAGCAAGTCATTGTGCTAGGTTTTTCCAAAGTAATATGCTGGTATTTCTGATGGAAAAACATAGTAAGTGCATTATTTTCCAAAATACTACCCAAATCATGTGAAGATATTATGAAATATGAAAAATTCAACCTTGAAAACCTCCATTACCGCTAATATCTGTTCTATTTTGCTATAGCAATCCTTATGGCAAGACTGGGAACTTCTTTTCGCTCTCCTGCACAATTTGCCCAAAGGCAGTTACTAGGTTTTACCTTTTCACGGGAGAAATGTGGATCACTCGTCCGGAACCGTTGTCGAGTCCGCTTTCAGATCTTTGGCATGGTACATACCAATACTGACTCCCTGGTCGGAGACTAGTTGGTAGGTCCATGGTGACACCTTGGATGCGACGACATAGGGACCCCTGAACTTCGGTGCCAGTTTCGCGAAGAAATACCGGCCCGCATCAGACTGAGCAAAGTTCCTGCACCACACACGGAACTGCTCTGACTTTCTACGCAGGTCGTAGTGTCGCTTCCCACGGTCGAACGACTCTGTCATCTTTCTCCTGACCCGCGAGACGATTCGCTGAAACAACTGATCTCTCGGGAGGGGAGGTTCACCCTCCTGCAGCAGCCGTGTGTCGAGTTCATGATCGGTGCCGTGAAGACACATCCTGCGGCCGAAGTTGACAAAATACGGCGTAGATCCGGTGGCCTTGCTCTGTGCCGTCCGCATAGCACAGGCTGCTTTTTGCAAGTGACCCTCCCAGTCCCGATGGTTGTCCCTGACGAAGGAAGGCAGCATGACTTTGAGCGTCCGGTGGTGTCGCTCTACCATGCTGCCTTGTGGGTGATGCAGGGTGATGTACGAGACATCGATGCCATATCCGCCGGCGAAGTCCTTGAAGACCCGGCTGACAAATTGCTGGCTATTGTCACAGACTAGGGTTTTGGGGACGCCGAAGAGGAGGAAGAGGTGATTCTCGAGAAGTTTAATCACGCTTTTGGCCACGGTCTGTCCAAGTGGAAGAAACATGCAAAACCGACTGAAGTGATCCAGATTTCTACCAAGCATTGGCAAGATAAAGTTTGATCTTTTTGTTGTTTTTGCTTTATAAAAAATCTACATATTTATATTTTTACTTATAAGACAAAGCTGTACATACATTTTCGTGTTTGGACAGAGTAAATAAATAAATTCATAACAGCTCGTCAAACGTGACCGTCTTGTCAACCACAAGTCGTCGCCCGGTTAACAACTGTGTCCGTATTGGTATTGCTGGTAAAGGTGGGTAACAGAATCGCAACCTGCTACTTTGGCACTGTGACTCAGTCAGAGCAGTTCGCGACCTGTGACACAGAACAAAATATCTGCGACGCCGGAGCAGTTTAGAACGCTCGTGCGCTGCTGCGCTGCCACACTCCGCGCTGCCTCGTCACCTCGCTCGTCACGGTATAGATCTAAGAGCGCCTGTCTTGCTCTAAACTTGTATGTATGGTATGCGTCGCAATTGCAACTTGCAAGTCGCAACGTTGCAATTGCGACGCATACCTACTTCTCAGGTCGCATAGCACCTGTACAAGCACAGCACCGAGCGCATTGCCTGAGCTGAGATTAGTGATTTGAAATAGGTGTACCTAGGTATAGGTTATAGGTAACGGGTATTGGAACGGAGCAGGAGCAGATATTCATGTTTTCAAGTTCCAAAGAAATGGTGCTGTATTTTATGTGCAATAAATGTCTTAAGTGAACTTGACTAGGACTATGGCCCGTATTCATAGTCAGATCTTATGTCTTAAGACGACCTTATTCAATTTTGATACGCTGATTTCTCCCGAACACAACCTTGAGAAAATATTTTGATATGTTATAAAATGTTCACAAGATTATAACTGTATATATAAACCATCTTGGAGCATTGGACCATTTGTCAAGCCTGTGTCTAAATAAACATGGTCTTAAGACCACCTTATACAGGGTGTTCCATGAGGAAACCGACATAGCTTAAGGGTAGGTCCAGTTTTTCTAGAGGAACTAGGATCTCGCTTTGAAATTTTTCTATCGCTTTTCGTTTTGATGTTACAGGGTGAATCATGTATTTTGTCGAAGTTTTTGATGAGCTATATCTTCCGAATGGCTTATTGAATTGAACTGAAATTTGATAGGTATGATCTCCTAATGATAACTAATACATTGCACCATAAAGTTGTTCAGAAGTTTTAGGGCCGGACTGATTTTTTCTATTTTCAAAGTTTTTGTTGAAAAAGTCATATTTTTCGATGTTTTTTTGCAAAGCCAGTATCAGATTCAGAAACTACAGAAAAAATGCTACAAGGAACATCCTTCAATTTCTACGGCACACCCAAAGTCTACCCAGAAAAAAATATCTTTTGAGATTTGGGTCAGCTGCGATCTAGTGAAAATCAGTCAAGCACTCATTCTTTCACGGATCTTTGAGATGTTTATCCTCTAATTTAATGCTGTCACGGTTTTTTTCACTTTTCCACATTAGTATTACTTGGCACGGCAAAAAAGACAAAAGTCCAGGACCGGAATCAAGTCTAGTGAACATTATTTCAAAAGATCCGATTTTTCAGTATTCAGTTGGAAATTTACAACATGAAGTTATGGTGAAGTTGCTGAAAAATGCTCTTTTGTCTGTATTTGGAACTTTAGGTCACTTTAGAGACCAGCTAAACAAATTTCTCCTTTTGTTGATTTCAAGAATACAAATAATTATTTCCGAAACTTTTCGCGAACAAAATAAAAAGAAGCAAGAATGATAATTATCTAGAAACGTAATTTTAATGTGTAGAAAACGAACAATATCAATGTTTGTATGTTATGTTTATGTAATGTTCAACAAATTTCGGAAATAATTTTTTGTATTCTTGAAATCAACAAAATAAATTTGTTTAGCTGGTTTCTAAAGTGACCTAAAGTTCCAAATGCAGACAAGAAAGAAATTATTTCCGAAATTTGATGAACATTAACATAAACATAACACACAAAAATTGATATTGTTCGTTTTCTACACATTGAAATGACATTTCTGAATAATTATCATTCTTGCTTCTTTTTATTTTGTTCGCGAAAAGTTTCGGAAATAATTTTTTGTATTCTTGAAATCAACAAATGAGAAATTTGTTTAGCTGGTTTTTAAAGTGACTTAAAGTTCCAAATGCAGACAAAAGAGCATTTTTCAGCCACTTCACCATAACTTTGTGCTGTAATTTTCTAACTAAATACTGAAAAATCGGATTTTTAGAAATAATGTTTACTAGACTTGATTCCGGTCTTGGACTTTTGTCTTTCTTGCCGTACCAAGTGATACTAATGTGAGAATAGTGAAAAAAACCGTGACAGCATTAAATTAGAGGATGAACATCTCAAAGATCCGTGAAAGAATGCGTGCTTGACTGATTTTCACTAGATCGCAGCCGATCCAAAACTCAAAAGATATTTTTTTCTGGGAAGACTTTGGGTGTGCCAAAGAAATTGAAGGATGTTTCTTGTAGCATTTTTTCTGGTGTTTCTGAATCTGATACTGGTTTCCCAAAAAAACATTAAAAGATATGACTTTTCTAACAGAAACTTTGAAAATAAAAAAAAATCAGTCCGGCCCTGAAACTTCTGAACAATTTTATGGTGCAATGTATTAGCTATCATTAGAAGATCATGCCTATCAAATTTCAGTCCAATCCAATAAGCCATTCGGAAGATATGGCTCATCAAAAACTTCGACAAAATACATGATTCACCCTGTAGCATGAAAACGAAAAGGGGTAGAAGAATTTCAAAGCAAGATCCTAGTTCCTCTAGAAAAACTGGACCTACCCTCAAGCTATGTCGGTTTCCTCATGAAACACTCTGTATATAAGATCCGACTATGAATACGGGCCTACAGGGCCGGTCCGAAAGGGGGGGGTGTGGGGAATGTAGCACCCCCCCCCCCCCCCCCCCCAGTCGTGACATCCGTTCGGCAAATTCAAGCTCAGTCGGCAAAATCGAGATAAACTAAAATATTGTCCGTAAAACGATTTGATACAATGCGAACTAGGAAATAATTTATCTCATGTTCAAATTGTCTGCCTCCAACATCGCGACGAAGGCGTTCCTGAAAGCCCCTTACAGAATGTGAAAGAAAATATGGAGGTATATTTCTCGGCATTCCTCCGAAATAAGATCTTTCAGCAGCTGTAAGTTTTGGGGCTGCGCCTTGTATAGATACTCGCTCTTTCAAGTATCCTCACAAGAAAATGTCCAATGGGAACAGGTCAGGTGACCTGAAAGGCCACTCAATTCCCCATTTCCGACTGATCCATTTTCGTGAAAATGTCTGGAATGTCAAGGAACTCCTGCACGGCCAGCGTAAAGTGCAGTGAAGCCCCGTTTTGCTGGAACCAAGGCTGAATCCGTCCTTCTGGAGGAAAAATGACACTGATGGCCGGAACAATGAAATTTTGTAAAAGCTCTAAATAGCTATTTCCGTTCAAATTTCCGTCAATAAAGAACGGTCCAATAATTTGCTGTCCCACCATTTCAGTGTCACAATGATAGTCGGCATTTTAAGATCTTTTACACCCCCCAAGCAAATTGGTTTCGGTCCGGCCCTGCGGGCCTAGGTATTAAATTACATCGTAGTCGTACTCTTTCCCTTATTCGCGCCCTCCGTAAACAGAAACTGTCCGATTGCCTTTAAAAGTGACACAGTGTGCTATTTTATTTCGTCTCATGGTCTTCACTCTTCGTGGTCGATCACACTACACAGTGCACAATGAGTTCGGCGGTGGATTCAACAAAAGGCCAAGTGTCAGTGGCGGACTAAGGAAACTGGGGGCCCTGGGCGGAATTGTGAGATGGGGCCCCTGAGGAGTGAAAGTTGAGAATATGAAGGAGGGCCGGCAGACTTTTTGACCGCGCCCTGCCCTGCCCTGCCGTGATTAAGCAAAAGCCTAAGAAACAAAAAAATGAGTTGTTAATTTGACTATAAATCACAGTGGCGTAGTCAGAGTTTAAGGGTAAAGGCAACGACGAAGGTGCAAGTCGACAAGAGGTAGCGCCGCAGACGAAATTTTTTGGGCATAATAATAATAATGCTGATGATAATCGGTATATTTCATGCGTCCTGCGATTTCGACTTTTGACGTTTTTATCAAAATTACTTGATGATCAAACTTTCTTTCCTGAAAAATTCTGCGCTTCTTGAAAATTTTCGCCAGAAATTTTTTCTCTATCGGTTTAGTGTGGGATGAAGTGCCGTAGGCGCTTGGGAGGTAAGGAAGTGGGGTCATGCGCCCACTCTCGCCCCCCTTGGCTATGCCACTGACCACCAGCACCTACAAGAGAATTTTTTGGTTTCAGCTTTGGATTTTGAATTGGATTTGGACCGTTGACTCAATGCTAAAACCTACTCGTATATACAAAATCAGGAAAATATGAATTTTTACTACCTGCGGGGCGCAGACAAGATAATTTATTTGTTTTGTCTCTCCCTATCTCCCCTCTTATGAAACAAAATCAAAATTCCAAGGGCTTGAGGTCCCTGTCACTATGATATCCGGGACCGGGGCTCCTGAAGCCTAAAGGGAAATAATTTTTATAGATTCCGTGATAGACACAGACACACACAGACACAGACACCTGTGTGTGCTCCCCCAAACCTGTTGTTTTGGATTTTATCCCAATTCTTTTTGCAGTATTTTTCACAAACAAGAGGAATTGGGGGCCCCATTCCATCAGATGACTGAGGCCCCGAGGCCCGGGGCGGACCGCCCCCCCCCCTCAGTCCGCCACTGCCAAGTGTGATATATGTAAAGTGATGGTGTCTCACAAAACATCGACCACAAACTTGAAAAAACACATGCAAAGAAAACATCCCACCGTAAATTTGGACCAGGTCCAGGAGGAGAGGCCTGCTCAAGCGACGGCTCCGGCACTGGTATTAGGACGCTGTTCTTTAAGTATTGCTGAAAACAATAATGAGCCTAGTACTTCAGGCGTCAGTGTAAGTCATTTTGTGATTTCTTGGCAGTGTATTTTATTTTATCACATTTTTATTAATAATTTTAGAATACAAGAGGAATAATTAGTGATGATGACGAAAATGCCGGCGATATTCACTCAAGTGCTAGTAGGAACTCCTGCTCCTGCTCCTAAAAGGCGTCAAACTACGCTGGCCACATATATCCCAAAAAAATACCTGCAATTGCAAAAAAACTGGACAATTGTTTGGTTCAACTATTTACTATGGATTTCCAGCCGTTTTCCATCGTCGAGGACGCAAGATTTGAGAACTTTGTGGCGGCGCTAAATCCTTCATATGAATTGCCATCAAGAAAAACTATTTCTCAGTCATTGATTCCCGCTATGAGATATGAGATACGAGAAATGCATTTTCAACACCAAAGCAGCTTCAATGAAGATGAAAGCTTTTTTTTTTTTTTCTTCTTCTTCTCTCTTTCAGATGAAAGCATGTTGCTTGACCACGGACTGTTGGACATCGGAAGCCACAGAGAGCTAGGTATATGGGCGTCACGGCACATTTTGTTGATGATGATTTTAAACTGATACCTATTTTGCTAGAATGTAATCAGTTCAAAGCACACGAGCCAACATCTAGCGGGAGAATTGCAAAAAATAGCTGAAGAGTGGCAAATAAGCGGAAAAATCCTGCTGTGTGTTTCCGACAACGCTGCCAACGTTAAAAGCGCTATAAAATCTTTGGGGTGGAAGCACTTTGGCTGTTTTGCCCACACGCTAAATTTGATAGTGGAAGATACGTTAAAGACGGAGAAGGCTCAAGATCTCATCCAAAAGGTGAAAACAATCGTTGCACATTTTAAACGAAGCAGCAAGGCGAAGGTGAAGTTGATGGAGCAACAGAGAAATTCAGGAATAGCCATGCCAAAAATTTTTTTTCCTACGGGACCACCTACGGAAGTGACCCCACCCCTTTCACACGCTATAGTAGGCTCAAAAGTTGACAATTACGTCAACCTACCCAACCTGTGCGTTATGAGCCGTGTGTTATTATAACGCACAGTTCATTCGGACCACGAAAGAATACGAATTTAAACGACGATTAACGACTGTGACAAGACGCCAAAATATTCGAATTATTTTGATGAATTTCTCATTAATCTACTGAGTTTCTGAAGAATCTGCCACGTGAATCGCCTTATTAGAGGTGCAGTTAGAAAAGGGTTCACAAATCTTTGCTGCCGAACTGTTCATTCTGAATCTCCCGGCGAAAGATACATACAATATGTCAATCAAACTAGGACTAATTTTGAAGATTTTGCAACTCAATGTTAAAGGAATTAGTAAGGCGAGAAGCGAATACCTTGCTAAGATACTAGGAGAAGAAGAAGTGGATGTTGTAGCTATACAAGAAACTCACACATCAGACGATCTTCAACTGTACAATCGAGGGAACATCACTGGTTACACATTAGCTGGGTCTATCAACAGTAGAGTGTATGGAATTGCAACCTATGTGAGAAATACTTTGCATGCAACCAAAGTCTTTGACACTTGTTTGTATAGATGACATTTTCATCTTGGGAATAAAAATTCTGAATACCACCATAGTGAACATTTACAATCCACCAAACATAGACTGGAATGGACAAGTCATCCATCCGTTCGAACATCCAACAATTTACATCGGAGATTTCAACAGTCATCACAATTTATGGGGATATGATGATAACGATTCCAATGGAAAAATATAGACCCATGTAATACTAACAACTATGACCGTTTTACCGGACTAGTCATAAAGATAGCAAGCAAATGGATCCCCAGAGGACATCGAAAAGAATATGTGGCCTGCTGGAATGATGAATGTTGTACACTGCTTTATGGAGAATTTAAAAAATATGGAAGAAGTGAAACAGCTGATCTTTTGATTGAAAAACTCGACGAGGGCAGAAAAGACCGATGGAGAAAGACCTTACAAAAGCTCAACTTCAGACATTCAAGCAGAAATGTGTGGTCTCTTTTAAAGAATTTACAAACCTCCACCTTTAAAGAAAAAAGCAAAACTCACACCCTGATACGATTGCCAGAAGAATCATTAAAATGTCTAAATGCAATATCAATAACTTAAACAGAAAGAACATAATCAGAAAATTACGCACTATCAAAAAATCCCAACAACAGGATTGGGAAATTATGAAACAATTCACCACTGAAGAATTAGACATGGCAATTTCACAACAACGAAACAAGAAAACCTCAGGATATGATGGAATATTGCCAGAGTTCAGATTATGGCTATTGAAATTTTATAATAATATACTGACGACTTGCAACTTACCAGAAGCTTTCAAATACACAAAAATTATGGGTATCTTAAAACCAGGGAAAACACCAGAACCGGAAAATGACCGCCCTATTGCGTTGCTTAGTGTCTGTTATAAACTCCTGGAGCGACTAATTTATAATAGATTGAGTCCTTTAGTAGATGACAGACTACCAACAGAACAAACTGGCTTTCGTCCCAATCGAAATTGCTGTGATCAAGTTTTGGCCATAACGACTCATATTGAAAATGGTTTTCAACAAAAGAAAAAATCAGCAGCTGTTTTTGTAGACCTCTCAGCAGCGTATGACACAGTGTGGAAAAAGGGATTGGTATGGAAACTTTATAGTTTAGTTCCTTGCCGTAATTTTTTCAAATTAATCAATAACATCATTAGTGAACGATTCTTTCAAGTTTACATTGACGGTAAAGTGAGCAAGTTAAGGAAACTCAACAATGGACTTCCACAAGGATCAGTTCTTTCGCCATTACTTTTCAATATTTATTCAAGTGACATTCCGGAAACCCCATCACGAAAATTCATATACGCAGACGACATTGCCATCATTTACCAACATCATAATTCTGCTATTGGAGAAAGTACACTTATAAGAGATCTGAAAATTCTAAGCAACTACTTCAACAACTGGGGTCTCAACCCAAATCCAAGAAAAACGGAATCTTCTATCTTTCACCTTAACAACAGAGAAGCCAATCAACAATTGAACGTGATTTTCAATGGATATCCCATACCACACAACTCGACACCGGAGTACCTTGGTATTACTCTAGATCTTAAAATCTGGCTGCCAAAACAAAAACTAGAGTGAACCTCATACAAAAACTGGCTGGAACGACATGGGGTGGTGATGCCGACACTATCCGTATATCTGCAATAGCCTTAGTGTACTCCACTAAGGGCTGGGCGGTATTTCAAACACAAGTAGTTGAAATACGTATTTGAAATACATTCAAGTATTTTGTATTTTGTATTTAAATACATTTGATCGAGAAGTATTTGTATTTGGGAATAGTTCAGGCAGCTAGTATTTCGTATTTTGTATTTTAAATACATTTTTCGGAAAAGTATTTTGATTTTCAAAATACAAAATACAGAATACATTTGTTTCCCATGCTCTTAAGTCTGTTCGGGCCGACATTGTTCTGGTAATACTATATTCACTCCATTGACATTTCTTGCTTTTGCACACTATCTGGGATCGATAATGAGTTCGATTGCATCTTTTACGTTTTACTGGTAAGTACTGTCAGCCACGAGAGGTTCCATGTCGGATATCGGACAATATTTTCGAAAAGCTGGTTATTTGTCTTTTCATAGTTCATAATAATTTACTTATTGTTGCAACTAAATCAATGAAGTGTTTTCATTGAAATACTTGCATTTTACGGTTTTTCCAATAAAATGGTTGAAATAGCAATAAAAATGTATTATGTATTTTGTATTTGGAATACTCTAGGTTGTATTTTGTATTTCGGAATTTCTTAGTTTTCCAAAATACGTATTTTGTATTTTGTATTTCAAAGACATTTCAAGAAGTAGTTTGTATTTTGTATTTCGACTACCTTGGATCGTGTATTTTGTATTTAAATACATTTTTCGAAGTATTTTGCCCAGCCCTGACTCCACTGCAGAATATGGTGCCCCGGTATGGATCAACAGCAAACACACCAACTTAATCGACGTGAAATTAAACCAGGTGATGAGGATTGTTTCTGGAACGTTGAAGTCTACCCAGATTGAATGGTTACCGGTGATATGCAATATTGCTCCACCACGATTAAGACGTGTAAACATCTGTTGCTCGGAGAATATGAAAAATTTCTGCAGAATCCGAATCTACCAATTTCCAAAGATATGAACATCATCCCTCTCCTAAATAGTAGCTTGAGATTGAAATCCCGACAACCCTCTATACTAACAGCCAAAACCCTATATGAAGGAAACTTTAAAATTTAAGATCAATGGAACGTCTCCTGGAGAACAATCGAGGTGAAAAACAAACACCTTGTTACTGATCCAACGACCAAGGTTGAAGGTTTCGCTCTGGAAAGTAAATTGTGGACAACTTTTAACAGAATTAGAACCGGCCAAGAGAGATGTAATTTCTTATTACACCGATGGGGTTATGTAGAAAATCCAAGCTGTATCTGTGGAGCACAAAACCAAACTATGGACCACATAGTGTCAGATTGCCCATTAACCGCCTTTGATGAAGGACTAAATGCGATCCATAATCTCACAGAAACTGCTCAGGAATGGCTCTCAACAACTGGTTTCAGACTGGATTTATAATTTTTCACACATTCCCTCAAGATCGTCTACATTTTGCACCCAGATATACACCACACACATACAATACAATCAATACATACACACTTTTCTACGTGCTCTTACAAGGTGTTTCCAAAATGGTGATATGTACAAACTTCTAGGGGAGATTCCCCATTAAAAATGGACCAGAAAAAAAATATACCTTAGATGTCCTAAAACGCTCCGTTAAAAAGTTACAGGGTGTTCAAGTTGACTTTTAAAAACTGATTTTTTGACATAAGTTTTGAACCGTTTAACCGATTTTGTTCAAATTTTCAACAAAGTCAACTGAAATAAGTCTCTATCGAATAATAGTAAAGTGTTGGTAAAAAAAAGTTCAGGGGCGTAGATAATGGGGGGTGACCTCATATTTCCCCCCTTATTTCTTACATCCCTAGCTATTTTTTCAAATCGTTCAAATTTTTGGATTACGTTCAATTTAGAGAAAAAAGTTACTCTTGCAAAATTTTGATTAGAGGCTTTGTTTTTGTGATATCTGGGTTTGAAACTTTGGAAAACATCTCGAAATTGCCACTTTCAAAGACCTAAAAATTAGAATCAAAAAAACTCATGATTTCTCAGCAGAAATAGGTTCTCTAGAATTTCTAAGTTGATGAACCACTATTTTTCTGAGAAACGAAAAGTTTTCAGGGAATAAAAAATTGGGCTCATTGAAAGTGGCGATTCCGAGATGTTTTCCAAAGTTTCAAACCCAAATATCTCGAAAATGAAGCCTCTAATCAAAATCTTGCAGGAGTAACTTTTTTTTTTAAATGGGACGTAGAATCTAAAAATTAGAACAATTTGGGAAAATAGCTAGGGAGTAAAAAATAGGGGGGGAAATATGAAAACACCCCCCATTATCTATGCCCCTGAATTTTTTTTCTCAACACTTTGCTATTATTTGATAAAGACCTATTCTGGTTAACTTTGTTCCAAATTTGAACAAAATCAGTTGAACGGTTCAAAAGTTATGTCAAAAAATCGATTTTAAAAAGTCAAGTTGAACAGCCCTGTATCTTTTTAACGGAGCATTTCAGGACATCAAAGTTATATTTTTTCCTTTTTGATGGAGAATCTCCCCTAGAAGTTTGTAACCGTAATCGCGGAACACCCTGTATATATACAGGGTGTCCGAGATTTAAATCCGGAAACTTTAGCAACCGATAGAGAATTAAAAAATAAGGGGACTGTGTCCAGAACAATATTTTCAAAAATGGAAAATAACGGAGATATAGCCTTCCAAAGTTGGTTCCAAAAAACCGTTTTTTTTTCAAAATAACTCTTACACCAATAAACAGAATTTGTCCGAATTTGACACAGGTGATCCTACGATACATTTACATCAGGAGCTCAAGATGACTTTTTCTAAATGACCCCAGTGGCGTAGATATTGGAAGGTTCACCCCTATTACCCCCCCTATTTTCTACGCCAATGAACATTTTAAAAAAGCGATCCAAAATCTTGACTCTGCATTCAATTCCAAACAAAAAGTTACCGATGGTAAATTTTGATTCGAGGCTTCGTTTTTAAGATATTTGAGTTTGAAAAGTCCAAACCCAATTACGAACTAAAATCATTTTTGTTACTAAAAATTCTATTTTCTATGTCACTCAGGATATTTCTTCCAAAATTGGATCGGTGATGCTTGAATACTTAGCTCCATGAGAAAAACTATTATTTTAATCAAAACAGTCCAGTGGCGTAGATATTAGGGGAGCTACTCATATTATCTTCCCTATTTTCTACGCCAATGAAGATTTTGAGAAAACAATCCAAATTATTGTTTTTGCATTCAATTCTGAAGGAAAAGTTACTCTTGTTGAATTTTGATTTGAGGCTTCGTTTTTGAGATATTTGAGTTTGAAAATTCCAAAAACAGTCCAGTGGCGTAGATATTAGAGGAGCCACTCATATTATCGCCCCTATTTTCTACGCCAATGAATATTTTGAGGAAGCAATCCAAGTTATTGTTTCTGCATTTAATTTAAAAGAAAAAGTTACTCTCGGTAAATTTTGATTTGGGGCCTTGTTAGCCTAGTAAATAGAATTTTTAGTGACAAAAATAATTTCAATTTGTATTTGTGTTTGAAATTTTCAAACTCAAATTTCTCAAAAACAAAGCCTCAAATCAAAATTTACCAAGAGTAACCTTTTCCTTGGAATTTAATACAGAATCAAGAATTTGGGTCGCTTTCTCAGAATTTTGATTTGCGTGAAAAATAGAGGGGTTAATATGGGTAAACCTCCCAATATCTACGCCACTGGAGTCACTCGGGAAAATTCATCTCAAGCTATTGATATAAATGTATTGTGGGATCACCTGTGTCAAATTTGGACAAAATCGGTTCAACGGTGTAAGAGTTATTTCAGAAAAACGGTTTACTGAATCCAACTTTGAAGGGCTATATCTTCGTTATTTTTCATTTTTGAGAACATTTTTCTGAACAAAGTTCCATTGTTTTTCGATTCTCTATCGATTGCTGAAGTTTCCGGATTTAAACCTCGGACACCCTGTATACAGGCTGGTCCAGGTTATAGTAGCAATAACTCACCATTCGATGGTCCATCGAAAGCTAGGTTGACATGCATGATTCAATTTTTTTCCATAACGCTTACTAAGGGAGATAGAGCGCTTCAAAGTTCAGTTTTTAAAATCATCTTTTTGCAATAACTCTCAAGTCATCTAAGCGATTTTTACCAAATTTGGTACAAATACTTATAAAATAAATACCCATCACTTGACGTAGATAACTTTTGTCAAAATTGTCCAGTGGCGTAGATACCGGGGGATTGTTCAACTTCTCCCACCCCATTTTCTACGCCACTGAATATTTTTGAAAAATTATTCTTTTTTTGAATTCCTTGTTCAATTCAGAAAAAAAGTTACTCTTGTAAAATTTTGATTAGAGGCTTCATTTCCGAGATATTTGGGTTTGAAACTTTGGAAAACGCTTCGAAATCGCGACTTTCGAAGGCTTAAAAATTAAAATCCAAGAAAACTCATGATTCCTTAACTGGAATAAGTTTTCTAGGCCGTTTAAGTTGATTTACTGCCATTTGTTGCTGAAAAACGAGGCGTTTCCAGAAAAAAACAATTTGGGCTCTAGAAAGTGGCGATTTCGAGATGTTTTTCAAAGTTTAAAACTCAAATATCTCGGAAATTAAGCCTTCAATCAAAATTTTACAAGAGTAACTTTTTTTTCTGAAGTGAACAAGGAATTTGCAAAAAATAAAGTTTTCCAAAAATATTTAGTGGCGTAGAGAAAAGGGCGTGAAAAGTGAAACAACTCCCCCGTATCTACGCCACTGGACAATTTTGACAAAAGTTATCTATGTCAAGTGATAGGTATTTATTTCGTAAGTATTTGTATCAAATTTGGTCAAAATCGCTTTGATGACTTGAGAGTTATTGCAAAAAGATTTTAAAAACTGAACTTTAAAGGGCTGTATCTCTCTTAGGAAGCGTTTTAGAAAAAAAATAAATTATGCATGTCGACCTAGTTTTCGATGGGACTATCGAATGGTTATTTATTGCTACTATAACCTGGACCAGCCTGTATATCGCAATTTCGAAAAACCGGCTTTCAATACCACCCTGACTCTGATTCACAAGCAACTCAACAATAATTCGCACCTACAGGACTGGCCTCAGCCATGTCCTCACCTCTCAACCGATAGTATGGGTTCGACATGCTTACATAATCTTATCGAAGGCCTAACCCTAGCGGTGAGATGTATAAAAACAAAATCCTACATCAAAATCCTTTCAACAAGAGGAATTGTAAAGTTATGAATGAAATTCTCACCTACACTTATAAAGCAGAATAATTCTTTGGTAGCTATGTAAATGTGACCACAAAAGATTGAATGGGGGCCCATTTAGAAATTTTGAGCTGCACCAGCCCCATCCAATAATACACCCAAATACTTTGAATCAAGTTATCATACTAAAATGTCGAAATGACGGTTGAAATGTCACTTATTTCATTACTGGATTTTCAATTTCCTCACAAGGAGACGTTGTTAATAAAAATGAAGTTCCATACACCTGCTGATGACCAAAACGTACCTTTCCCGGCTGGTAGCCGGGGCCCTAGGCCGCTACTGCTCTTCTAGGGATAAAAGAAATTGTTCGTGTCCTTTATTAACGACGGTTTTGGTCGGCTGACAAAAATACCCTGATAGCTTGATGGTAAAAGACGCGACCTCCAACCCTACCTGCTGCAACAGGTGCGAGGCGTGTGTCCAGAGAGCGCGAGCTCAAAACCTGCAATTCTTCGAATTTTTTTATGAAAAAGATCATTTTTTTTATCTATTCTATATTTTAAGACTTGTTGTACTTGTTGTACTTGCTCAATAATAAGTATACATTGTTATGAATTTGTGTATGTATTTGTTCTATATACCTGTTTAATTGTGTTATTTAAGTGTAACTATATCATAGTCTTTTCTCCTCCCCGACTATTACTCACACTGTTGTCTCTGTCAAATGAGTAAAATAAATTTTTAGCGCATTTTCCATCTTGATGAAAATCGCTATTGCAACCGCTTTGTCCGTCCGTCCGTCCGTCCGTCCGTCCGTTCCTCGAACTCCTCCCAAACTAGACGACCTAGCTTTCTAATTTTTTCGCTGTTACATAGCTGCCACTCCCAAAGGAGGGCTAGGCTATATTGGATGTCTATATTGCGCCGCCAACATAGAGAAAACCGCCCCCGATAAACTTGAAATAACATAATATTGCACTTTCTACCAGACCTGATGCTCTGGTGCTCTCATTTTTTGAGTAATACATAGTTGCCACTCATAAACGTAAGTCAAGAAACATTCCGTCTTCAATATGCGCCGCCGACATGAAAAAACTGCTAAAAACCGCCCCCAATCACTTTAAAATGAAAAACATAAACCCGAAGACATAGCGATCTGATTCTTTCGGTATATAAATAGCTGACTAAAAATGGGAAAGGATAGGCTACTTTTGGTTAGTCGCCGCCCCCAGATTCCGCCCCCAAACGATAAAAAGTGCAACTTTCACAAATGTTACTGATTAAGATGTTCCCTTAAACACTTAGGAACTGCCAACTCAAATTGTGCAACATTTGCTCAGCCGAACGCTGCCGCTCCCACACGCCGCCCCCAAAGTGAGAGATGAATGTAAAACATGAACCTGAAGACATAGCGATCTAATTCTTTCACTATATTGATAGCTGACTGAAATTGGGAAGAGATAGGCCACTTTTAATTAGCCGCCTCCAGCTGCTGCCTCCAAACAAAAAAAAATGCAACTTTCACAATTTTCACTGATTGTCATATTTCCCTTACATTTAGAAACTCCCAACTCAAACTGTGCAACAGTTACTTTGCCGAATGCTGCCACCCCCACACGCTGCCCTCAAAGTAAGAGATAAATGGAAAACATAAACCCGAAGACATAGCGATCTAATTCTTTCGCTATATGGATAGCCGACTAAAAATGGGAAAGAATAGACTACTGTTGATTAGTCGCCGCTCCCAGCTCCCGCCCTCAAACAAAAAAATATATTGATGAGTGAAAGAATTTTCATTCAAATCTATTTCATTGGCAAGTACCCCATTCTGATGAAGAATTCATTTCGAATGAAGAAAGTGGGCAAGGAATGGTGTTTCTCCTTCAACCAAATTTCTTTTCGTTCACAATATGCCTCTTTGAGAAAATGCGCTACTGAGACTCACGCACGTGAAGGCGTACTCACTTGTTTATTTCTTTAATTATTTATTTATTAAAAGCAATCTAAATTTGAAATACTGGTTCTTGATGTGATTCTTGGTTTTTTTGCGATAATTCGGTGTAGCGCTCGCTTGTGAGATGCTCAAGCATAACAACAGCCACAGACATTCTAACAAGCAAGCGCTACACCGAATTATCGCAAAAAAGTCAAGAATCCCATTAGGAACCAATATTTTCTTTTTATCCTTTGAAGAGCCATAGGGCAAAGGTATACGTTTTGGTCATCAGCAGGTGTATGGGACTTAATTTATTAACAACGTCACTTTGTTGAAAAAACAATGAGAAATCTATCGCTAGCTCCCCGTCTGTACAGGGTGTTCACGATGAAACCACCCTCCTTCAGTAGATTCTCCTTCAGGATATTTCAAAGAGCTAAAAACTTTTCCTTCACGATTTTTCCCAGGGACCTTAAATCGATCCTCTAAAAGTTTCTAATTGGTACCGTATACAGGGTGTGATATGTAACTTTTTTATTTCAAATGCAACACCCTATATTTTATTCCGTTATTTGGTGGAGCCTTTTTTTCTGATTACAAATATATATGACACTTATGATTTATTTTGACAAGTAAGTTCTTGGGAAAATAATAAAATAGGTAGTCAAATAGTTTTTTTTCGCGGCAAGATGGCTTTGGTTTCTACAGTTCACTTTTAAAAAAGTTATTCTCGCAGCATTTTGTCTCCAGAATTCAACTCTGCATGGATAAATGGTCTCATTCGTTCCTTATACAGGGTGTGACGTAATTCTCAATTTTCAATTTATTTGACTACCTATTTTTTTTTTTTTTGACAGCTTCCTTGTCAAAATAAATCATAAATGGAGTCCGGTTCGATACGTGAAACAAGCAACAGCTGCTAATCGCCCGCGTGGTTTTAAAGTTATAGTTTCTGTGTTTCTGTGCCGAATTTTTTGCGGGACCATCCGCAAACGGAGTCGCAGGGATCAACTCCACGGGAGCACCGTCGGGTGCATTCACTTCCCCTAGACCTGCGAGGAGAAATCCGGAAAGTACCTTTGAAAATTATTATTCGTATAAATTTTTGTGCCTTATCTGCCTGCTATAGAGCGTAAGAAACGTCGTAGTTTTTGTGCCCTCAGCAGATTAGCTGGTGGGTACAACCGCATGTAGGTATTGTTGTTGTATAGTAAATATCGGCATGCTCAGCTTGCCCAACAATATTCTGATTGCGCGCTAAGAAATTCCTGACTACAGAGTTTCTTAACAACCACGCCAAAAATGTCTCAAAATCTAACAATGTCAAACACTCCGACAAATCAAACTTTATCCCAACCTAATAGTAGGAACAGCTATGCTGGTGCCACAAAAACTTTGTTATACCCAAAGAAGGAACAAGCGGTAGTAATTGACGTGGTGGACGACCTGAAAATTTGTGACTATGTGATTGCCATCGGAAAAATAGTCGAACCAAAAAACATTTCTTTTGCCTCGCGAATTTCAAAAAATAGAATTTGCATTTATTTATCATCCGTCCAGTTGGTTGACAATGTCATTCGAAACCATGAAACGATCAATATTGACGGAAAGAATGTTTCAATACGCCGACTTATTACCCCAGCTACCAGACTGATCCTGTCAAATGTGTGTCCATCGATACCGCACGATCTCCTTGAAAATGTGTTAACGAACCATGGATTTAAAGTTGTATCAAAAATGTCTTTCCTTCGAGCTGGCATCCCTGGGGATGAATACAATCATATTTTGAGTTTTCGGCGACAGATATTTGTCAATCCAGACGAAAATCTACCTATACCCCCATCCTTTACAGTTGAATATGAAAACACTGAATACAGAATTTTTGTCAGCTCGGGTGAGCTGACATGTTTTTCATGTAAATTGACAGGACATCGAGCCGATCAATGCCCAGAGAAAAATTTACCAATAAATGAAATAACTGTACCTCTACCTCAAAATGTTGATCAAGACGAACCAATACTTGATGAAACTTCGTCACCTGAAACACAATTTGAACAGCAATCATCCATTTTGAAAGAGTCACCAAGTCAATCCAAGAAGAGACCCTTATCGATATCTACAAATAATCCAACAACATCCACATCTCAAATTACTACTCCTGAAACCTCTCCAGATGTAACTGAACTACAAGAGTTTGTTACACCTAAAAACCAAGCCCCAAAATCGAAAAACCAACAATCCAAAAAAATTAAAAAAAAGTACATCAACAGAGAGTTTATCCCCGTCATCCTTGACTGAAATGTTGTCACCTGTTAAACCAATAATTGAACAAGCATCTCCTCGTTTTTCACTCACATACGAGCAACTTGTCGCTTTTATGCAAAACGTCACGGGATGTCCTGATCCACTGAGCATGGCTCAAAAATACACTGAAAACATAAACAATCTCCTAGACATGTTGAGCTTTAGCTACTCACATTTAAAGCACAGAACCATCAAAACAAAAATCACAAAATTACAAAAGAAAATCCGTAAACAGCTTGGAAAAAACCAAAACGAACAATTCGATGAATCCTCAGATAATGACACTGATCTTTCCCAAAACTCTTCTTACTAACCAAATTCATTTTACAATGGAACATGAATGGGTATTTCACCCATTTAGAACAATTAAAAGTACTAATAAATAAAGACAAACCAACCATAATTTGTATACAAGAATCTCACCTCAAAAAGGACCCTACACTCAAAGGCTACAACTGTTTCTCAAAAAACAGAACTGATCGTGAACAGGCAAGCGGAGGAGTAATTTCCTTCGTTAGCAAAAACTACACTTCCACCAAAATTAACTTGAATACCAATCTTGAGGCGGTTGCCTTCTCCGTCCAGGTAAAAATGAAGGTTTCGGTTTGTAACATCTATATCGCCCCCGACAGAGAGTTCAACCAAAAAGAATTTAGTGACCTTATCAAACAAATTCCACCTACTTGTATAATCCTGGGTGACTTCAATACACATAACACAATCTTCGGCGCTAGCTACACGAATAAAAGAGGAAAGCTGCTGGAACAATCTCTAGATATAGCAAACTTGACATTCTTAAATACTGGTACCCCTACACGTTTTAATTCCTTCAATGGTAAGTTTAGTGCTATAGATCTGTCTCTGTGTTCTCCTGTCCTAACTCCTCACTTATCGTGGAAAACAAACAACGATCTGCACGGCAGTGATCACTACCCCATTAAAATAGGCGGTGACCTCATCGACCAAAGTAACTCCACACCAAAAATATCTTATACAAAATGGAATTTGAAACATGCCAACTGGAATCTCTACTCAGGCGAAGTAGACGATAACTTAAGGCACTTTGAATTAAATATAAACAATATTGACGAAACAATCTCAGAATTTACAAACGCTATTTTGAACTCCGCACAAAAACACATAAAAAAGTACACAAATTTGAAAAAACACGCCCCTGTTCCTTGGTGGAATGACGAGTGTGCAAATGCAATAAAGGCGAGTAAACACGCCTTTAATCGTTTAAAAAGACATAATACTCTAGAAAATCTACTCACCTTTAAACAACTACGTGCCCATGCTCGCTTTATTATGAAAAAAAGCAAAAAAGAATCTTGGCACAAATATGTCTCCTCAATTGGTCCAGCCACACCCATCTCAAAGGTATGGAGCAAAATTAGAAAACTTAAAGCTACCTACACCCCTCACACAATCAAACTCTTGAAGGACAATAATAACCAGATCATAAGCTCCGAAAATGAAATCGCCGAAACTCTAGCTCAGCACTTTTGCACCAACTCCAGTAACTCTAACTACAACGAAGTTTTCTTACAGCAAAAGGTTGCAAAAGAATATGAAAAGGTATTTGATCATGACACAAATTATGATCACCCTATAAACGCGCCGTTAACTCGACAAGAACTTGATCATGCTTTAAGTTCAGTGAACGATTCCTGTCCCGGTCCTGACGACATACCATACAGTTTTCTAACGCATCTTTCAGCTTATGCCCGAGAAATTCTCTTAAAAATGTATAATCAGCTATGGCGAAGGCACCAATTTCCGACTACTTGGGCTGAATCAGTTGTCATCCCGCTGCTGAAACCAAATAAACCTAATGAAGAGAAAAACTCTTATCGTCCTATCTCTCTAACCTGCACATTATGCAAAGTACTTGAAAAAATTATTAATAATCGATTGGTTTGGACTCTTGAACATCTTAATCTTTTAAATGGTGCTCAAAATGGTTTCAGAAAACATCGGTCAACAAGTGATAACATTGTTCAACTCGAATCAGAGATACATGAAGCAATTGCCAATAAACAAAGTTTGACTGCAATCTTTTTTGATATACAAAAAGCGTATGACATGACATGGACGCATCCTATTCTGACACAACTGGAAAAATGGGGCTTCACAGGAAATATCTTGGCGTTCATACAAAATTTCTTGCACGATAGAAAATTTAAAGTAAGAATAAATAACGCTATCTCTTTAATTAAGCAACTTGAAAATGGTATCCCACAAGGCTCCAATATGAGCGTAACCCTCTTTCTTATTGCGATAAACGAGTCAATGAAAAAAATAAAATCTCCAGTTAGATATGGTTTGTTCGCTGACGATTTGGTTGTTTACCTCAGTGGAAGGGACCCAAAAACTGTACAAAAAACACTGCAAGACGCATTGAACACCCTTGAATATTGGAGCAAGGAATCTGGCTTCACATTCTCCATCGAAAAAACTTGTTGCGTATGTTTTGGTAAAAATAAAATAACTTCTTCCCCACTTCTACGACTTTATGGGAGAAGCCTAAGGTTTTTGGATTCGGTCAAGTTTTTAGGTGTTATCTTCGATCGAAAATTAAATTGGAAAAAGCAAATTGACCATGTAAAGAAAGCATGTAGCATGGGTTTGAATTTAATGAGAACATTATCTAGCTATGAGTGGGGAGCAGATTCCAAAACATTGTTGATGATCTACAACAGCCTGATTAAGTCCCGCATCGAGTATGGACTCTTGGCATATTCCACCGCTAGAAAAACATACCTCAAAGAAATCAAGTCCATACAATCGACTGCTGTTAGAATAGCACTGGGTGCATTCCGTACTACTCCTGTGGAAAGTCTTCTTGTTTTGGCCAATGTAATCCCTCTCGACTATCGAATTAAACAGCTGACCCTAAACTACTGCATAAATTTGTCATCTATCCCTAGAAACATAAATCACTCTTTGACATTCACAGACAGGTTCAGAGCTATCTACAACGCCAACCCCAATATCGTTCCTCCGTTGTATGAAAGGTTACATCGGATTCAAAGTGAAGTCGATTACAAAATACCATCAAAGATCCTAACATGGAACCAATCTTCAATCCCTCCTTGGAAAGTCTCTGCTGTCAAAATAAATCTCTCACTGGCAAAATTTAGCAAAACTCAGACAAATCATCAACTAATTACAACAGAGTTCCAAGAAATAATCTCTCAATCTCCCAGTCATAAGATCATATACACTGATGGCTCAAAATCTGGTGATAGGGTAGCAGCAGCAGTGATCGTTCCGTCGGATAGGTGCTCATATCGTTTGCCACAACATTGCAGCATATATACGGCTGAGTTGTATGCTATCCTTCAGGCCATCAAACATGTGAACCTATTCCCCGAAGAAATGTTTTTTGTTTGCTCTGATTCTCTTTGCTCGCTCCAAAACGTATCCCAAATTTACTCGAATAATCCATTAATACAAATGATAAGGGACGAAATCTCAGCTAGCGGCGACAGAATCACTCTTTTATATGTACCTTCCCATGTCGGAATCGATGGTAATGAGAGAGCGGATACAGAAGCAAAAACAACTGCTAGTTCTGAGACTGCGCCAATTATGAAAATACATACTCAGTCTGACATAAAATCGTACGTGGGATCAAAAATACAGAATCTATGGCAGATAAATTGGGACCAAAACCTTTCCAGATTGAAGACGATAAAACCCTCTGTGAGAGGCACTCTTCCGCTCCCCGAACATAGACCCGAACAGGTGAAGTTGACCCGAATCAGGCTTGGCCATACAAAATTAACCCACTCGTACCTGATGTTGCGTCAAAACCCTCCAAATTGCGAAACTTGTGTCAACACTCGGCTCACAATTCATCATATTCTGCATGATTGTCCATCGTTTCATCATATCAGAATATCTCACCAAATTGTCGAAAGCCCCGAAATTCTTACCAAACCTGAACTAGCCGAAAATGTCCTCTCGTTTTTTAAATCCATCAATTTATATGATAATTTGTAGATAACACATCGTCGATCCAGCTGCTCATAATCCTGGTGATTAATGCAGCGTAATAAATGAATAAAAAAAAAAAAAAAAAATCATAAATGTTATTTATCTTTGTAATCAGAAAAAAAGGCTTCATCGATTGACGTAATAAAATATAGGGTGTTGCATTTGAAATAAAAAAGTTACATGTCACACCCTGTATACGGTACCAATTGAAAACTTTTAGACGATCGATTCAAGATCCCTGAGAAAATCATTGAGAGAAAGTTTCAAGTTTTTCAAAATATCTCAAAGGGGAACAATCCACCAAAGAAAAATCCAGAATTTGCGCGTGGAAAGACGTAACTGTTGAAGAGCTGTAAGTCTTTATGGGTGTGTTTCTACACATGGGAAATGTCAGAGTGAGAAAACTTCAAGATTATTGGAAAAAAGATCCATTGTTCCACTGCAAAGGGAACAGCAAAGAGCATGAGTCGGAATCGGTTCCTGATTATTCTGCGCTCACTAAATTTTGCTAGAAATCCCAACCCTGGGGAGCCAAAACCGGCCGACCGGTTATACAAAATAAGACCGATGATGAATTTCTTCAATCGCAGAATGGCGGAAATTTATTATCCTGGCAGAGAGCTTTCCCTCGATGGAATTCCAAAAAAATTGTTCTCCATTTGATGGAGGACAAGTTGAATTGTGGTCATCATTTATACATGGACAACTACTATAATAGCTTTGACCTGGCGAAGACACTCCTGGAACAAGGAACCCATTGCATGGGAACTTTGAGGTTGGAAAGGCAGAATACTCCACCCGATGTAAAGAACGCAAAGCTCAAGAAAGGTGAAACGGTTGCCAGATATGCTGATGTGGTGATGACCGGCAAATGGAAAGACAAGCGAGATGTGAGTTACATATCAACTGAGTTCGCAACTGAGATGGTGGAAGTAGAGAACAGGAGAAGAGAAAGAAAGACAAGCCACTCCCAATAGCAAGCTATAACAGGTTAATGTCAGGAGTGGATCGCCAGGATCAGATGTTGTCATATTACTCAGCAGAGAGGAAGACAATTCGATGGAGAAGAAACTGTTCATGCATATCATCGAGATGATGGTCGTCAACGCCCATCATTTATCGTATAAAAAATATTCTGGAGGTAAAGCTGCCACTAAATGATTTCAGGATCGAGATCATAAAAAAATCTATTGCCGCCCGTAACAGATGACAATCCAAGACGCAATAGGGAACATGTTCTGGCCAAACGGAATCCGACACCAGAAGCTAAACAAATAAGTAAAAAAAGATGTGTAGGGTGTAATAATAATACAATTATAAAATTATTTACCGCTAACCATCCAACATTATAGGGGGGAGTTCGTACCTAAACAACATATGAATGCCAAAGTTGTCCTGGTGCACCGGGATACTGCCTCAATTGCAGTACAATCATACACAAATAGATTACCCACATACCTTCTTTTTTTTGGGGACTTCATTTATTATTGTTTTCAATGAGAATGCGCGTTTTGTTAATTTTCCATCAGGAGTTTGATTTTGTTTTTCAAAATGAAATATTCAATTTGTAATAAAATTTCCAATAAAAAAAATCCATATGTTGTATTGTATATTTATGATCTACATGATAATAAGAATGATAATAATAATAGTTAGATACAAAGTCATATGTATTATCAAACGAAGAAAAAAAATCAAACTGCGAAATTTTTACACATCACAGTAGCATCGGAACACCCACGATATGGACGCAATCCGGTAGGCTGGGTGAAAAATGATGTTCAAAAGCATAGAGTAGGTCAGGCGCGTTTGGTATTTCAAAACGTAAATGTCAAAATGTTTTCCAAGCTCAAAAAAAGCTGCCCGTCTCTAAGACGTCTTTATTATCTATTTTCAGCTTACTGTTTCATATCTTCCTAAGTGTGTATTGTGACCCGTCAGGAAAAAATGTCTTATTGATTTTCCATTTTCACAACACATACCTAAAGAGATATAAAATAGTAAACTAGAAATATAGAATGAACAAGTCTTATAGCTGTATTACACTACACAATTTCTTGTACAATCTGTCAGTTGAACAATCAAGTTCACAGTTCACTGTTTTTTGACACTATTTTGACAGATTGTACATGAAATTGTGTAGTGTAATACAGCTATTAGAGACGGGCAGCTTTTTTTGAACTTGGAAAACATTTTGACATTGACGTTTTGAAATATACCAAACGCCTGACCTACTCTATGCTTTTGAACATCATTTTTCACCTAGCCTACCGGATTGCGTGCATATCGTGGGTGTTTTGATGCTACTGTGATGTGTAAAAATTTCAGTTTATTTTTTTTTCTTCGTGTTTGATGATAAAAAGGGTGATATTGATGAATCATTATATTCAGATAAGCGTAAGGAATCCAAAAATAAATTAAAACAAGTGAATATGCCCTCACGTGCGTGAGTCTCAATAGCGCATTTCTTAGTGCCAGGTCTGTCATTGATAGGAATGAAGTCCAGCTTGAAAATTAAATGTTCATACGAGACAAGAGTAAGTTTCACGTTTCATGACCACTAATGGGAAATTTCAATATGGTGGTCAAGATGGCGGCCAAATCATGAAATTCAGCTTAAAAATAAGAATGTTTCTACAAGACAAGATCGAGTTCCAAGTTCCATGACAATCCCTCCATTAATGAGAAATTTCAATATGGCGACCAAGATGGCAGCGGAATCATAAAATCCACCTAGAAAGTAAAAATGTTTATACAAGATCCAAGTATGTAAGTATGTAAGTTCCAAGTTTCATGACAATCCCTTCACTGATAACAGATTTCAACATGGCGGCCAAGATGGCGGCGGAATCATAAAATTTAGCTTGAAAATAAAGATGATCATACGTGACAAGGGTAACTTCCAAGTTTCATGAAAATCGTTCCACTAATAAGATATTTCAATATGGCGGCCAAGATGGCGGCGGAATCATGAAATTTAGCTTGAAAATAAGAATGATCATACAAGACAAAGGTGACTTCCAAGTTTCATGAAAATCGTTCCACTAATAAGATATTTCAATATAGCGGCCAAGATGGCGGCGGAATCATGAAATTTAGCTTGAAAATAAGAATAATCATACGTGACAAGGGTAAGTTTCAAGTTCCATGAAAATCGTTCCACTAGCAAGAAATTTCAATATGGCGGCCAAGATGGCGGCGAAATCATGAAATTTAGCTTAAAAATAAGAATGATCATACAAGACAAGGATAACTTCCAAGTTTCATGAAAATCGTTCCACTAATGAGGAATTCCAATATGGCGGCCAAGATGGCGGCGGAATCATGGAATTTAGCTTGAAAATGAGAAGGATCATACAAGACAAGTGTAACTTTCAAGTTTCATAAAAATCGTTCCACTAATAAGAAATTTCAATATGGCGGCGCAACCATGGAATCCAATCTGCCCACTGGCCACCCACGAGGGCCTGAGCTACCATCGGAGAAAGTTCCAGGGCTCTAGATTCATTCCCCGAGGAGGAGTTGAACTTCTTAGAAGTGCACAGGAAATCTTTGTTTTGTGATCATAATAATGATAACTATGAATGTATTAAAAAAAAATGCCCTCGCATGGTTGCGCCAGCGCAGAAATGGCACTGAATTTCGCCTATTCAGACACACCCTGAGTTACATGGCCGAACAGCACAAACTCTTCGGAATTTCATTCAACACGCGATGAATGCCAAGATGTATTTATTTTCAGTTACTAAATTATTGTCAATAGTTCTATTAGGTATAACAAGTCTATTATTGTCTACTTGAACGTTTTGGTGTGTATTATCATATGGATATAGATATAATGTTAGCTGTTCTCTTGTTTTCTTGAACTTCTTAAACTAAAACCTGCACCACCTGTAGGTAGCTTCCACCAAAGGACTTTCGTACAAGTTAGCATTACCTATATCTACTTAAAATTTCAAGGCTACCTACCTTTGCACTGAATTACGCTTTGTGTTTCTTACAGCCGGCAACGAAACAAAACAAAAACAACGATGGTCCACACCTTAGAAAAAGCTGGTCAGAAGGTTACTCAAAACGAATAGGCAGCGTGCACGTTTGACAGCTCACTGACATTGGAGGTAAAACAATGGTTATGTTTACATTGGAATGGAGGAATTTTAGCAGAAATCAGATAATTACACAGCAAGTTTGTGAGAAAAACTATTGAAAAATTGAAAGGTAAGTGGATAATTAATGTTTTCAACGTAATCCAGCTCACAATTTGCATTTCAGCATTGACTAGATGAGAGGATTCTTCATAATCATGTCGAGCTGTTGGCATCGAGTCGTAGGACGCAACAAAGATGTAGCCAAACATGCAGATATTAGGTTTTTTCGGTAAAAATCTTATAAAATGTAAGGCTTGTTGTGCTAAGGGGTCATTTTTATCCAACAGGGTCCCCTCTGTCAAACCAACGGGGAAGAAATTTGATTGACCGCTGGCGATTGAGCGGCGACAAAAGTGGATGATTGCTTTCAAGAAACAGAGGACATCATGCACAGAGAAAAAACTAGTATACGGGCCTGTGTGCTCCCCTGCACTTTCATTCTGGCATAAAATCGTTCATGTTGAAGTGGAAGTGATATCACCACTTATTGCATGTGACTCCGGGATTCTGCAAGATCGAGTGGTATCATACAAGTTGTGTACCTAAATTTGAATGAAATTCCATAATTCCATTAGATATATGGATTTATTCGTTTTGTACGATAGCGTTTTGTAACATTTCATAAGTTTATTTCATTGTAAAACATTCTTATAGTGTTGATAATAATAATTCGTATTTTTTCTTTTTGTACAAATAAAAAAAAACAAAAAAGCATTTTCGATTTATCTTTATTGTGCCTAAAATTTAGGTAAGTAAATAAAACAAAAAAAAAACAAGTTTCAAATACTAAATTATGTACTACTGTCACTAGTACCTATTATAATTTCTCAACTTTGGAAGTCAATTATGTAAATTCTAGAATTATAACAACATTATAAACAACCTACAGATTGTTCACTAGAATATTTATCTAAGCGGCTTTATCTTCGGGTATACTCAAGTCGATGAATTTATTCATCGATTTCAACTTTACTCTCACTCCAACATGAATGACTCTATGCCAGAATGAAAGTGCAGGGGAGCACACAGGCCCGTATACTAGTTTCTTCTCTGTGCATGATGTCCTCTGTTTCTTGAAAGCAATCATCCACTTTTGTCGCCGCTCAATCGCCAGCGGTTATTTAAATTTCTTCCCCGTTAGTTTGACAGAGGGGGCCTTGTTGGATAAAAATGACCCCTTAGTACAACAAGCCTTACATTTTATAAGATTTTTACCGAAAAAACCTAATATCTGCATGTTTGGCTACATCTTTGTTGCGTCCTACGACTTGATGCCAACAGCTTGACATGATTATGAAGAATCCTCTCATCTAGTCAATGCTGAAATGCAAATTGTGAGCTGGATTACGTTGAAAACATTAATTATCCACTTACCTTTCAATTTTTCAATAGTTTTTCTCACAAACTTGCTGTGTAATGACTAATGATCTGATTTCTGCTAAAATTCCTCCATTCCAATGTAAACATAACCATTGTTTTACCTCCAATGTCAGTGAGCTGTCAAACGTGCACGCTGCCTATAATGAATCAAGAACTTACCCTTCGATGGACGAATTTCGATTTGTAATTGGAAAGTACCTGAGCTACATGGCAGGGCAGAACAAACTCTTCGAAGTTTTATTCAACATGACAATGAATGCCAAGAAGTGATTATTATTTATTTGTCTCACATTGTACATACAGGTTATTCAAAAGTCCGGAATAAAATTCATAATTTTTTTCCATATTTATTTCGGAAAAAACGCTCGAACAGGTCGATTTCTAAAAACGGTAAGCCGTTTTTTCCTGACACGTGTCATGTTCTACCGTCAACCCCCTAACCCCAAGCCACCCTTAGTATTTTTTTTCAAATGGCATCCTATGGCTTGTGGGGGCTCGTTGGAAAGCTTGTCAAAAACTCTATTCAGATCTGCCATTGAAAATTAGATCGGACGCTTCACCATGAAGTTTTGAGGAACCCCAGTTTTACTTAACAGTCCGGAATAAAATTCATAATTTTTTTCCATATTCATTACGGAAAAAACGCTCGAACAGGTCGATTTCTAAAAACGGTAAGCCGTTTTTTAATGACACGCGTCATGTTCCACCGTCAACTCTCTAACCCCAAGCCACCCATTTGCCGGGTGCCATTTGAAGGAAAATACTAAGGGTGGCTTGGGGTTAGGGGGTTGACGGTAGAATATGACACGTGTCATGGAAAAATGGCTTACCGTTTTTAGAAATCGACCTGTTCGAGCGTTTTTTCCGTAATAAATATGGAAAAAAACTATGAATTTTATTCCGGACTGTTAAGTAAAACTGGGGTTCCTCAAAACTTCATGGTGAAGCGTCCGATCCGATTTTCAATGGTAGATCTGAATAGAGTTTTTGACAAGCTTTCCAACGAGCCCCCACAAGCCATAGGGTGCTATTTGAAAAAAAATACTAAGGGTGGCTTGGGGTTAGGGGGTTGACGGTAGAACATGACACGTGTCATGAAAAAACGGCTCACCGTTTTTAGAAATTGACCTGTTCGAGCGTTTTTTCCGAAATAAATATGGGAAGAAATTATGAATTTTATCCCGGACTTTTGAATAACCCTGTATACAGGGAGTCGTTATCAGTAGTCCGAGGTGTGCAGATTTGTTTTTGGCGAGTCTCTACATTCCGAGTATTTGAGTGGCGTTTAGAAAGTAAATCTAGGAGATTTGGTGCGTGCGATGAGTAGGGACAGCAGCGGGGGGAAACCCCCTGATGAAAATCGGACGGACAGTGACATGGACGAAGTGGAAAATGCGGCAAGAATCGAAGAAAATGCACAGAGAAGTTTAGCAAGGGAACAAGAAATCCGACAACAAGAAACAGGAGGCGATGGCGGTAACAAAAACAACTACGATAAGGTAGTAAACAATCGAAACAACTCATGTGACCTGGGTCCGTACTATATTTCTATTTATATTTTCTAGGAACCTATGGAAATTTTGGTTCGAAACGTCCCTTCGGGTGGTAACGAGGGTGGGAAGCTGGAATTACATACAAAACATTGAATGTTGGAAATTTTCATCCTATGCGTTTAGGACGAATTTTGGGAAATCTTCCCGAGTTTGATAAAAGCATTACCGAAATTACTTCGGTTGAAAGAAACAGAGTTAAATTAGTGGTAGGTAGTGCAATCGATGCAAATAAAATAGTTGAACACAAGATTTTTCCCAAAAATGGTCTTATCGCGTTTGTTCCGTCGCATTGTATTGAAAAAAATCGGTTGTGTCACCCCAAAACTTCCCCGACTAGTATCCAGGAACCTATGGAAATTTTGGTTCGAAACGTCCCTTCGGGTGGGAACGAGGGTGGGAAGTTGGAATTACAGAAAAAGATTGAAAATCATTTGGAGAGAAAAATTTTCTGCCGGAAAATTCCCGGGAGATTTGAAAAAGTTGTTGGAAAATGTTCAAGAACCATTTACCTATTGTTTAGGGGAAAATGGTTGAAATCGGTCCACGGAATAAACAGTTGGAAAATTTGCAGTTTTTCCAGAGAGGAAAACTCGGCAACTGTTGATCCGATTTCGAAAATTTTTCCTTCAAAAATTAGCTCAATCTTTTCTCCAACTTTTATCCACAGCATGTCTGCACCTAAAATTGATATTTCGCGGGGCCTACCGCATGTAGAAGTTTGCATTGCGTTTTTCTCAAATTCACGGAATGTGCAAATTTCATTTTGAAAAAATTACAGTCGGAAAACCGGAACCGTGTCAACTTTGAAAATAGACCTGCACGACGCTCAATCCAATCTACTTTCGATATCAGTTGAAATTTTCCAAAAAAAGTCGATCCCCGAGCAGGAATGAATTTTTGAGTGGAGTCCTGCTACAAAAGCGAGTCGTTCTGGTCGAAACACCGGCGAGAGCGCCCCTCTTGAGCGCCATCGGCCAGGAGAAATTTTGAAAATTCATTACGCCCAACTGGAAAATGGTGGAAAACTGCAACTGCGGTTGCGTTTTTTTGTCGTTTTCCATCACTTCCTGAAATGACGCGATTTAAATCTGAAACACCCTGTATACTGTTATTTTTTTCAGAATTTATCGAAAAAATAGTATTAGATATAGTCTAGATATAGTCTTGATCAATCTCACAAAATGAAATAAAAAAACAACATTCCGCTATGCGGATTATATCGCCATTTAGCCTGTCGGTAGGTTCACTGCATTTTTATGGTCAACTGTTGCAGCATTCTAGGCTCAGAAGCAATTTTTTTCAACATTCAATCAGTACCACAGTAGCAATAGGGAGAAGACTTGAAAATTGATTTTTTTTTATGAGAAACGGCCCAATTGGTTGGACACATGTAACGATCCATTCGGCCTCAACGGTAAGAGTGTAAACGATCCTTTGAGCTCATAATACGCATTCAAACAATCCATTGGCCTCATTTTCAATACATTTTGTCAAATCTCTGGTAATTTTCCGGAAATTTTTTGATTGCTGAAAGTGGAAGAGCGCGGGGAGGCTTCTGGACATAACTTGAATCACTCTTGCGAAATGGAATAAAAAAACCCCAATATAGATCCAATCGTTTTTTTTCTCAACATGCAATCAGAGGCGGCACCACGGTTAACCTATAGCTAAACGGCATAGAAAATGATTTTCTATTTAAAAACGGCCAACTTTGTTGTACACATGCAGTGATCCACTCGGCCTCACCGTTAAGAATGTAAACGATCTTTCGGGCTCATAATACTCATTCAAACAATCCATCAGCCTCATTTTTAAAACAAGTTGCCGTATTTGTGCCACGTTGCATGTGGTACAACGCGAGGAGGCTTCTCGACATAATCTTACACCATCTTACGCAATGGAATTGAGAAAAAAAATGTCATGTCTTACCCACGGATAAGAGTGTAAACGATCTTTCGGGCTCATAATACACATCGAAACAATCTATCGGCCTCATTTTCGGGACAAGTTATTGTATTTGTGGAAATTTGATGGAAATTTTCGAGTTGCTTGAAGTGTAAGAGCACGAGGAGGCTTGAAGACATAATTTCAATCACTTTAGCGGAATAAATTGGAAAAAAAACATCTCCAAGCACGGATATATCGTCTTTTAGCCTGTTGGTAGGCTCACTGCATTTTTTTGGTCAGAAATAGCAACATTTTTCGTTAAAAATCGTTTTTTTTACTCAACATGCAATCAGAGGCGGCACCACGGTTGACCTATGGCTAAAACGGCATAGAAAATGATTTTTTTCATGAAAAACGGCCAACCCTGTTGTACACATGCAATGATTCACTCGGCCTCACCGTTAAGAATGTAAACGATCTTTCGGGCTCATATTACACACCCAAACAATCCATCGGCCTCATTTTCAAAACAAGTTGCCGTATTTGTGGAAATTTCTCAGAAACGCTGGAAGTAGAAGAGCACGAGGATACTTCTAGGCATAATCTCAATCACTCTTGCGGAATTAATTGAAGGAGAAACATCCCTCAGTTTGAATATTCCGCCCTTCAACCTGTCGGTGGGCTTACTGCATTTTGTTCAAGGGAAATGGTAAAACTTTTTTGTTCAGAATCTATTTTTCCTTCAACAATCAATCAGCGGTGGTATCGCGATTGAAACATGGCTAAAACGACATAGAAAATGATTTTTCTGTAATTTTTTTTATTGTACACACGCAGCAATTCATTCGGCCTCACCGGTAAAAGTGTAAACGATCTTTCGGGCTCATAATACACATCTAAACATCTTCTGGAAGTGGAGGAGCACGAGGAGGCTTGTAGACATAATTTCAATCATTTTGCGGAATGAATTGGGATGAAAACATCTCCCAGCACAAAGAAATTGTTCTCCAGTCTGTCGGTAGGCTCAGCGCTTCTTGTTGGTTCAGAAATAGTAGAATTTTTTGTTCAAAATCTATTTTTTCTCAATATGCAATCAGAGGCGGCACCACGGTGGATCAATGGCTAAAACGGCATAGAAAATGATTCGTTCATGATCTGGTCAATGCTAGTTGAATAACTACGAAAAATTACTGAAATCTGTAGTAGGGCAATAATTCAATCTAGAGACCGAGATTTCCATCTGTCTTTTATCCTACTATAATAATTGATCAAACAAATTCCGATTTAGCTGTTCTCTTGTTATCTTTTTTGGTGGCCGTCGGCAGTCATTATAATAATATTTTTTACAGGTCCAAGAATTTTTGCACCTGCTAAAAACTGACGCACCTGGACGCCCACAATGACCTATGTGGGGTCAGACGGGAAAAATTGATTAAAGAAACGAATATTCTGCCCCATTCGGAGGACATATTCCAAAATTATCTATTGCAGGAAGGTTCCATAACATTTGAAACTTTGAAAAAGAAGTTCACATTCTCCGCCTGGAAAAGACTTTTAGAGATTTCGTTGTTATACTTGGTCTCCTTTAATAGAAAAAAAGCAAGAGAAGCCAAAAATGTGTTTTTGGGAGATTATCAAAATTTGTCACCTCTAAACAATACGGCACTGCCGGAATTATTCCTGGAGCTGACAGAAGAAAAGAAAGCGACGGGGGAATCGTACTACAAATTGACAATCCGAGGAAAATTGGATCGAAATGTATGTTTGTCAATTCCTAGTCGGACAAAAACGTTTCTGGACTACCTCTGTTCACATAGATTTGAGGCCAACATCCCCAGTGATAACGAGTTCCTATTTGCTCTGCCTGGAGAACTGAGCGGATGAAGAAAGAAAACTTGACACATGCTCTTTGATGAGGACGTATACTTCAGAGGCCGGATTAAAAGATCCTTCGAAAGTTCGGACCTCATTATAGTGCAGTCATTTTAGATCAAACAAGCGAATACGCCTCATGGGCATGAGGCTCAGTAGCGCACTTCCTTTTTGGAGGATTAGTGAACGCAAGATGTTAAGTAATTAGGGTTTTACCGTCTTGGGCAAAAAATTCCAATATGGCGGCCAAAATATCGACAGAATCATGAAATTCGGCTTGAAAATCAGAATGATTGTACTAGACAAGGGTAAGTTCCAAGTTTCATGAAAATCGTTCCACTAATAAGAGATTTCAATATGGCGGCCAAGATGGCGACAGAATTATGAAACTCAGCTTGAAAATAGGAATGATCGTACGAGACAAGCGTAACTCTCAAGTTTCATGAAAATCCTCCCACTTATAAGAGATTTCAATATGGCGGCCAAGATGGTGGGGCAATCATGAAATTTGGCTTGAAAATAAGAATGATCGTACTAGACAAGGGAAAGTTTCAAGTTTCATGACAATCGTTTCACTAATAAGAAATTTCATAATGGCAGCCAAGATGGCGGCCGAATTATGAAAGCCATTCTGCCTATTTGGTCCTTGAGAACCTAAGCTATCCACCGGATAAAGTTCAATCTTCAAGGGCTGTAGCTTTAGTTCCCGAGAAGAAGTTCAACTTCATCGAAGTGCACAGGAGATCTCTGTTTTTTGAGAATAATGATAACGATGTATGGATAACAAAAATAGTGCCCATTGGCCACCCTTGGGGACATCAGCTATTCATCGGAAAAAAGTTCCAAGACTCTTGTTTCAATTCTCAAGAAGGAGTACAGCGTCTTAATTTCTGCACGGACTCGGACAGACAGACAGACAGACAAACCGGCCACATAAGCGTCATTCTGTTACTTATATAAAAAAATGTTCTCCAACTGATTTCGACCTCCTGAACACGAATATCGGGTTCAGTTTTGAATTGGAACATTTCTTTTTTATCGAAAAACCGAAAAAATGGTAGCCTGTCACATGATTTTTAGTGATACCTACCTACTTTTTTTTGTTATTGAGCGAACATATTTCGTAATTTGAGTGCCATTATCCTTTAGGTACCTAGTATTGGCTATTTCAAAATGGTCAATTACTATTTCGGCACGTCTGATTTTAAATTTGTAGGGTCGTGTAATATGCGCCGAGCCGTGGCTTTGCGGTCGTTTTCAAAAATTGATAACAATTGACCCGACGGTCGGATCGAAGTGGGGTTTTTGTCAACTGAAAGTTCAAATTGTTCTCTAAATATAATGCCGTACATGCAGTGATGTATTTCATTAAGAAATTGTACTTGCCTGCATATCGCAACTTTCTACATCTTACCGCGAATGCCAGCACTTGATCGGCGAAGCCGCCCTACACCAAAATGTTATTTTTGTAATTGTTCATGATTATTTCGGAAAAATTTTTCTTGATTCGCGTATCAAGGCCATGAGCTACCCATTCGAGTTGAAATATTTTCTGGATTGAATTTCGTTTTGTTCGGAGGAAAGGATATCAAGCACCAGCAAGCAACGAATAAATCATTTGCGGCCGAGACGTAGTTTCGGAGTCATTTTCAAAAATTAATAACTATTGGCCTGCACCTCGCACCGATGTGAAATTTTCATTAAAATAAAGTTCAAATCATCCTCTAAATATAACTCCGCATATGTATTATGGTAAAATGATAAGATCGGGTACTTCCTCGCATGTGATAACTTTCGAGATCAGGCCGGCTTCTGAAATGCAGCATTCAACGGCGATGCCGCGTCACACTAAATTGTTATTATTGTCATTGTTTATTATTATTTCGTCGAGATTTTTCTTGGTTCGGGATACAAGGTCATGAGCTACCAAAGGGAGTAAATTTTTTTCGCAAAAACCTTTTCGTCTAGGACTAGATGCTGTGACGGACGGACGGACGGACGGACGGACGGACGGACAAAGCGAGGACAAAAGCGCCTTCCCGTTTGGAGAAGTGCGCTAAAAATCAGGAGAAGCAAAAAAAAATTTCGCAATTGAAGGGGAATTGCTACAGTGATAGTACAAAGCCTTTTGATCAACATACTAAAAGTCCCCGGAAATCAACCTTGTGCTACGGCCGCCATATTGGAAAATGTCTCAAGATGTCTGCAAATTCTAGGTTTTTTGCCTATATCTCTGTAACCGTTGGAAACATCGATTTCATTTTCGAAGCAAAAGCTAGAACATATGAAACTGAATATTTTGGTGCGTATGAATTAAGTATCGCCTTGACAGTTCTTCATATATAGGCGTTTGAATGTTCAAATTTTTCAAATCTGAAATATGTGTTATTTTCCATGATTTTGAGTGGAATTTTTTCACGACTATCATCAGTGCCTTCCGCATGTGGCTTGAAGCCTTGCCTGATCAGACGGTTTGCCGGAAATTGTGCCGTTTGACCTGTGTGGTGTGACGTCATCAATTCCAGATGGTGACCCAGTTATATCTCTTAAATCAAAATCGATATAATCATGAGAATCACCAGATAGATGCAGAATTGCATGCTTATCAAGATGCCGCAAACCGTTCTAGAATATATTCAACCGCTTCTGGAATATTTCAATTTCAAGCTTTCAAGAATTCAGAAAGTTGATATAAGAACTTCCTATCACATCAACTCATGGGTGGCAAGAACAGAGTGTAACCTAAAGATAAGCAGAATGAATTTTGAGCTGCTAAAGAACTGATCGTGTTCAGCTAAAAGTGCTGAAACCGCAAGTAGATTGTATCAGGAGCGAACCCTTTGAGCATTGGAAGGTAAAGGCAAACTATAGTTTCTTTTAATTTCGATTATTGAGCCAAAACTTTCCAACAGTTTTTTTTTTATTCGCACATTGTTGTCGCACGTTCCTGAAATGGTGTTTCCTGTACGCTGCCATTGGACTTGAAAACAGCCTCCAAGTGATTAGCACTAAGCTGCTAATGATCGAATCAATTCGCCCACTTCAAGCCCAACCACCAAGCCAGTGATAGAAGAATAAATGTTGAAGATAGTGCCTTGTTCCACCGGAATGGTTGTGCTACCTGGCCGACGAGAACTGAGTATTGTCCAATTGCATCACCAGCATCTTTTAGTGAACATCTGCTGATCAGTATTGGAGTACTTGAGCGTGAAGGTCCTCCAGGCTTGCAGTCAAGCAAGACAATCCTCTCGTGGGCTCAACTTTAGTTCATCAATAAGGCCAGAACTCAATATCTATTAATTAATATCTGATTATTCAACTATTCATGTTTATTATCGCGCTGCTATTTTATAAATTTATCGTTATTCAAGACCCATCAAATATCTAGTAGTAAATTCTTCAAATCCATTGTAAAAAGAACGTTAGAGAAAGCTCTAGCTACCCTTATTTTCGGGAGTGCACTCACGTAAAGTACACAGAGGTACTGGTTCGTTTCCCCACTTCTTTATTTTGATTATACATACCTAGAGTGCGCAATTCGTTCACATCTAGTTTCCCAGTGTATTAATCTTTCATCATCATCTCTTTCATACTTTAAACTTGTCAAATACAATTATTTTCATTTATTAAATATTAATGGCCATTACTGAACTCTTTCTCTGCCTCGTTCCTTCCTTGATTCATAACAAAAGTAGTTATTTGGTGATTTTGTAACTACTCTGAGCTACTAAAGATGAGAAATCACTTGGCGCCCTGAAACCACGCCCGTATGCTCTCCGAAAATCACCATGAGCGGCTGAGTGTGATCAGAACCGACAGGGAGCGGTCACAGCATGGTCGCTGAAATCCGTATGCAGGTGAAGATGGAACATCAAAATAAATACAATTCTAAAGCTACATTCACAACCTCCAAATTAACATCACAATTAGTGAGTCAAATTAACCGTGAAGGTTTGGCATATACAGGGTGGTCCAGGTTATAGTAGCAATAATTCACCATTCGATAGTCCATCGAAAACTAGGTTGACCTGCATAATTTATTTTTTTTCTAAAACGCTTCCTAAGAGAGATACAGCCCTTCGAAGTTCAGTATTTAAAATCTTATTTTTGCAATAACTCTAAAGTCATCAGAGCGATTTTGACCAAATTTGGTACAAATACTTACGACATAAATACCCATCACTTGACGTAGATGACTTTTGTCAAAATTGTCTAGTGGCGTAGATACGGGGGAGTTGTTTTACTTTTCACGCCCTACTCTCTACGCCACTGAATATTTTTGTAAAACTTTATTTTTCTCGAATTCCTTATTCAATTTAAAAAAAAAGTTACTCTTGTAAAATTTTGATTAGAGGCTTGATTTTTGAGATATTTGGGTTTTAAACTTTGGAAAACATCTCGAAATCGCCACTTTCCAGAGCCCAAATCGTTTTTTTTTCTGGAAACGGCTTGTTTCTCAGCAAAAAAATGGCAGTAAATCAACTCAAACGACCTAGAAAACTTATTGCAGTTGAGGAATCATGAGTTTTCTTAGATTTAAATTTTCAGGCCTGCGAAAGTCGCGATTTCGAAGCGTTTTCTAAAGTTTCAAATCCAAATATCTCGGAAATGAAGCCTCTAATCAAAATTTCACAAGAGTAACTTTTTTTTCTGAGTTGAACAAGGAACTTAAAAAAAGTACAATTTTTCAAAAATATCCAGTGGCGTAGAAAATGAGGTGGGAGAAGTTGAACAATCCCCCAGTATCTACGCCACTGGACAATTTTGACAAAAGTTATCTACGTCAAGTGATGGGTATTTATTTTATAATTATTTGTACCAAATTTGGTAAAAATCGCTTTGATGACTTTAGAGTTATTGCAAAAAGATGATTTTAAAAACTGAACTTTGAAGCGCTCTATCTCCCTTAGTAAGCGTTTTGGAAAAAAATTAAATCTTGCATGTCGACCTAGTTTTCGATGGACCATCGAATGGTGAGTTATTGCTACTATAACCTGGACCACCCTGTATACAGGGTGTCCGAGGTTTAAATCCGGAAACTTCAGCAATCGATAGAGAATCGAAAAACAATGGAACTTTGTTCAGAAAAATGTTCTCAAGAATGAAAAATAACGAAGATATAGCCCTTCAAAGTTGGATTCAGAAAACCGTTTTTCTGAAATAACTCTTACACCGTTGAACCCCTTAGGACGCGTTTTGGAGAAAAATTAAATTATGCATGTCGACCTAGTTTTTGATGGACCATCGAATGGTAAGTTATTGCTACTATAACCTGGACCACCCTGTATACACGATTATAATGGAAATACAGAGGAATCTGGCGGCAAATTTCGACCCATTAATTTGGACGTTGTGAATGGTGGGTCACACCAAGTCGGACGGAGTTACCATTATTCCGTGGTCAAAAAGTTTACCGTTAGTATGGGATGCCACGTGTGTAGACACGTTTGCAACCTCACACCTTTCCAGATTCTCAAGGGAAGCAGGAACGACGTCACAAAAATATTTTTCGAACACGCATTACGGCCGCAATTTTGGGAATTAGGGAAAAAGACAAAAAACGGGTGCATTATTTTTAACCATACATAATGTACTATCGATTAAGCCAATAAAAAAACAAGCGAATATGCCTCATGGGCATGAGGCTCAGTAGCGCACTTCCTTTTTGAAGGATTAGTGAACGCAAGATGTTAATTAGGGTTCAACCGTTATTTTTGGGGGAAAATTTCCTATGGCGGCCAAAATAGCGTCAGAATCATGAAATTTGGCTTGAAAATCAAAAGGATTGTACCTACTATAGACAAGGGTAAGTTACAAGTTCCATAAAAATCGTTCCACTAATTAGAGATTTCAATATGGCGGCCAAGATGACGGCATAATGTTGGAATTTGGCTGGAGAATAAGAATGATCATACGAAACAAAGTCCCAAGCTCCATGAAAATCGTTGAGTGATAAGAAATTTCGATATGGCGGCAGAGCATCATTTGTCCAAAATCGGATGTATTTTGATGAAGTTCACATCTCGGACCACTTTCAGAGAAATTCAAAATGGCGGCCAAGTGACAAAAATCATTAGTCAAATGTATATGGTGAACACGTACGCATTTGATTGGTATTTGCACCACATCGATATCTCTTTTCGTTGAGGCATAATTCTCCTAGTTCTATCATTTTAAAACATGTTTAACATGGAGAATACAAGATGGCGGCGGGGCATCAATTGTCGAAAATTGAATGTATCTTAATGAAGTTCATATCGCCTGCAAATTTCACTCAAATTGGACTACTTTCAGAGAAAATCAAAATGGCGGATCAAAGATGGCGGCCAAGTGACAAAAATAATTGGTCAACTTTATATTGTGGACACGTATGCATTCGATTGGCGTTTGCACCACATCGATATCTTTTTTCGTTGAGAAATAATTTTCTTAGGTACTATTATTTTTCTTGCAGTTATACCACACAGTTACATTTGTGGTGTAACTGTAAGCAAAATAAAAGTACCTATAACGTCAACACCATTGAAAGGATGAAATTTTTTTTTCAATTTATAATTCTTCTAGTTCTAACACTTCGGAACATGTTCAATAGGTGAGAATACAAGATGGCGGCGGGGCATCAATTGTCAAAAATTGGATGTATCCTGATGAAGTTCACATCTTCTGCAAATTTCACTCAAATCGGACCACTTTCAGAGAAATTCAAAATGGCGGATGAAAAAGATGGCGGCCAAGTGACAAAAACTATCAACTTTATATGGTGGTCACGTACGCATTCGATTGACGTTTGCACCACATCGATATCTCTTTTCGTTGAGGCATAATTCTCCTAGTTCTATCACTTCAAAACATGATCAATAGTGAGAATACAAGATGGCGGCGGGGCATCAATTGTCGAAAATTGGATAGATCTTGATGTTGTTTACATTACCTGCAAAATTTCATTTCAATCGGACATCAGAGAAAATTATCAACCACTGGATGTGCACTGAACTTCTATTTGATATACAGGGTGATTCATAAATGTCAAGAATTCATTTTCCTCCCAAAACGTCAATAGAAATTTATCTATGATGCAACAAAAAGAGTCATATCTTATTCTAGATTATTTGGGAAACCAATGGAATATTTCCGATATAATGTAGAAAACTGGATTTTTGCGATTCATGACTCACCCTGTATCGTGAACAGAAATTCACTGCACACCCACTGGTTGATAATTTCTACTGATAAGTCTATCACAAACAGTTCATCAAAACCACTTTGAATATTGAAAATAGGGGGAAGAAGTTTCACCCTTTTGCCTGCACGAGAGCGGTCGAGCAGCTCTGGGAATTCGCCATTACACTTCCCTGTGCAAAATGCCAATAACCCAATAACCTCAAACTATTGACGGTCCACACCCTGTGATTGACACTGTTACCAATCTGTATGACAAAAAAAGCGAAGGAAATTTTAAAGACAACCAACCTCAATGGCCAACAATTGAATATCCCCAAGGTTTGAAACTTCGCTGAAACTTAACCATGGCTTAGCTGAGTTCTGCCTAAGCTAAATCGGTGCAGTGAACTCATGTCCCTTAGGTGAACCTTAACTTAAGCCGAGCTTACTAAAGTAGAGATTCAAGGGTGAGCGGTGCAGTTGGGCCTGAGTGAGGCAGATTATTCGTCCTGCGGAAATGGTAGATACCAACCTAACACTCTTGAGAGGCGCATTGGCAGAGCATACTCCGTTTGTGGAGGTTCGACTAGGTCCTCTGTCCGAATCGCTTCAATGTAAAGTGAAGCTGGAGGAGCTCTTGAACCGGGCTCAAAACTTCAACTTCAGCAACAAAGTCAACGATTATGCGGCAATGTCCAATCGATTGTTTCACGGCTGGACGGTTACACCGGTTAGAAGTTACAGAGGAGCTGAGGGCTAACCGAAAGCAAATGCCTATGTGCCAATATGCATTGGTCACAAAATATTGTTGGTATACAGGCTGTCCCGTTTTTCAACGCTCACTATTGGTATCTCGGAAACGGTGAGAGATACGAAGTCGGTTAAATTACAAAAAAGTTGCGCAATTTTATGGCCATTTCAAAAATGTCAAAATATCAAAGATATCTTTGGTTATTTTTAAAATGTCCCAAATAAACTAAAAAATGCTGAATTCCAAAAATTCAAATAACTACTTTATTATGACAGCTATCAATTTGAAAATAAAATCCTGACATTTTTTATGGTCCTTGATCGACTGATGTCAATAATTTTTTCCTGCATTCACTAGTTTTTGAGATATTGTCATGATAATGGCATAAAGGCCCTAGGTAGAGGCTCATCCCTTGAATATAATAACGGAAACGGCACGTGGAACCCAAACATGTAAGTTGCCGAGTCGCCCAATCATTGGCAGACGCTAGGTCATTTCCGCGATGCAATAAAATGCAAACAAAGGTATTTGCACGAAAAACAAATAGTGCAGGTACCTACTTGCGTCAATGACCTGATTGGTCGATTCGGATTAATTAGACTTACATACGCGGGCACACGGGGGATTGATTGATCAACCGGCATTCATTGATTCATTCATTCATTCGGCATTCATGCAGTTGATTCAAGGGACTGAGGTTGTGCCTAAGTCCCTAGTTTATAATTATTGTCATGTAAGTAGTGTGATGTGCGGAACTGATTTTATAATAATTAATAAACTTATATCATGTTAGCATGCTCGAGTTCGATTTACCTTCCCGTTTCAGCTGTGCAAAACAATAAGTAAAGAGTGAGCCCTCAGTGCACGAATAGCAAAGGGATAGACCCTTTTCCACTCGTGACAATATGACAGTCAACTTTATTTTTTCTTATGGGCACCATATCATTTATTCATCCCATAAAACTCATCTTTTATTTCTCTTCACAAAGATACAGGGTGATTTATGATTGACCTTACATAGTGAGGTCTAATATAATACTCTAATAATACTCTAATGGGAGATAGAGGACTTCGAGGCAAGTCAGGATCCACAGAAGAAGTTTTGCTTTCTCCATTGGTTACAGAAGCGATATTTCTGAAATCGCTAGAGATATTTTGATGAAATTTATTACTTATAATTCTCTGTTGGAACTTATCTAGAAGCCACACCTGGTAAGTCAAAATCCAGGACCGGGCTAGAAAAAATGCGTCTCTTTGTTATTTGGTCAAAAAGTACATTTTCTGACCGCTTTTATGAAAAGCTGCTACCGGATTCAAAAAGCTAAGAGAAAATTCCTCAAGAATCATCCTTAAATTTAGATGCACATTCAAACCGTTTTGACAATAAAATTAAAAGTAAAATTTGTGGGTAAGTCCATTTTTGACCGGACATAATCGACTCATTGTTTGATCGAATTCATTCAAATTCATTTTTTAGCTTGTCACTGTGGAAAAGAAGGGCTTGGTAGGAAGAAAATTTCCATAACCGAAGATTTTATTTTACGAGCAAATCGAGTCTAATGTTGTGTTTCATCTCGAATATGTCATTAAAAAAAAAGATCAGCTCTGGAATTTTCCTTCCAACCAAGCCCTTCTCTCCAAAAGAGACAAGCCAGAAAATGAATTTGAATGAATTCAGTCAAATAATGAGTCGATTATGTCCGGTCGAAAATGGAAACTTACCCACAAATTTTACTTTTAATTTTATTGTCGAAACGGTTTAGATGTGCCATCTAAATTGAAGAGCGATTCTTGGATCATTTTTTCTCAGCTTTTCGAATCTGATAGCAGTTTTTTAGAAAAGCGGTCAAAAAATATACTTTTTGATCGAATAAAAAAGGGGCACATTTTTTCTAGCCCGGCTCTGAATTTTGACTCACCCGGTATGGCTTCTGGATAAGTTTCAATAAAGAAATATTACTGGTGAACTACAACAAAATATCTCTAGCCGTTTCAGAAATATCGCTTATCAAATTTTCATACAAAACACACCCTGTATCTTCGTAACCAATGGAGAAAACAAAATTTCTTTTGTGGATCCTGACTCGCCTCAAAGTCCTCCATCTCCCATTAGTCTATGTAAGGTCACTCATGAATCACCCTGTATGAAACACTTGTAGCATTTTTGTCAAAATAACCTGTAAAAATTGGAAAAACCATTTCTGGGCGAATAAATCTAGTTACCGGTTCGGTTGCTATGCTCTTGTGGCATAATAACAATGGCATTTGGTTTCCATGGTCGATTGATTTTGAAACAAGCGAATATGCCTCATGGGCATGAGGCTCAGTAGCGCACTTCCTTTTTGGAGGATTAGTGAACGCAAGATGTTAAGTGATTAGGGTTCTACCGTCTTGGGCAAAAAATTGCAATATGGCGGCCAAAATATCGACAGAATCATGAAATTTGGCTTGAAAATAAAAATGATCGTACTAGACAAGGGTAAGTTCCAAGTTTCATGAAAATCGTTCCACTAACAAGAGATTTCAATATGGCAGCCAAGATGGCGGCAGAATTATGAAACTCAGCTTGAAAATAGGAATGATCGTACGAGACAAGCGTAACTCTCAAGTTTCATGAAAATCCTTCCACTTATAAGAGATTTCAATATGGCGGCCAAGATGGTGGGGCAATCATGAAATTTGGCTTGAAAATAAGAATGATCGTACTAGACAAGGGTAAGTTTCAAGTTTCATGACAATCGTTCCACTAATAAGAAATTTCAATATGGCAGCCAAGATGGCGGCCGAATTATGAAAGCCAACCTGCCTATTTGGTCCTTGAGGACCTAAGCTATCCACCGGATAAAGTTCAATCTTCAAGAGCTGTAGCTTTATTTCCCGAGGAGAAGTTCAACTTCATCGAAGTGCACAGGAGATCTCTGTTTTTTGAGAATAATGATAACGATGTATGGATAACAAAAATAGTGCCCATTGGCCACCCTTGGGGACATCAGCTATTAATCGGAAAAAAGTTCCAAGACTCTTGTTTCAATTCTCGAAAAGGAGTACAGCGTCTTAATTTCTGCACGGACTCGGACAGACAGACAGACAGACAGGCAAACCGGCCACATAAGCGTCATTCTGTTACTTATATAAAAAAATGTTCTCCAACTGATTTCGACCTCCTGAACACTAATATCGGGTTCACTTTTGAATTGGAACATTTCTTTTTTATCGAAAAACCGAAAAAATGGTAGCCTTGTCACATGATTTTTAGTGATACCTACCTACTTTTTGTTTGTTATTGAGCGAACATCTTTCGTAATTTGAGTGCCATTATCCTTCAGGTACCTAGTATTGACTATTTCAAAATGTTCAATTACTATTTCGGCACGTCTGATTTTAAATTTGTAGGGTCGTGTAATATGCGCCGAGCCGTGGCTTTGCGGTCGTTTTCAAAAATTGATAACAATTGACCCAACGGTCGGATCGAAGTGGGGTTTTTGTCAAAAGAAAGTTCAAATTGTTCTCTAAATATAATGCCGTACATGCAGTGATGTATTTTATTAAGAAATTGTAGTTGCCTGCATATCGCAGCTTTCCACATCTTACCGCGAATGCCAGCACTTGATCGGCGAAGCCGCCCTACACCAAAATGTTATTTTTGTAATTGTTCATGATTATTTCGGCAAAATTTTTCTTGGTTCGCGTACCAAGGCCATGAGCTACCCATTCGAGTTGAAATATTTTCTGTATTGAATTTCGTTTTGTTCGGAGGAAAGGATATCAAGCACCAGCAAGCAACGAATAAATCATTTGCGGCCGAGCCGTAGTTTCGGAGTCATTTTCAAAAATTAATAACTACTAATCGGCACCTCGCACCGATGTGAAATTTTCATTAAAATAAAGTTCAAATCATCCTCTAAATATAACTCCGCATATGTATTATGGTAAAATGATAAGATCGGGTACTTCCTCGCATGTGATAACTTTCGAGATCAGGCCGGCTTCTGGAATGCAGCATTCAACGGCGATGCCGCGTCACACTAAATTGTTATTATTGTCATTGTTTATTATTATTTCGTCAAGATTTTTCTTGGTTCGGGATACAAGGTCATGAGCTACCCAATGGAGTAGAAATTTTTCGCGAAAACCTTTTCGTCTAGGACTAGATGCTGTGACGGACGGACGGACGGACGGACGGACGGACGGACGGACGGACGGACAAAGCGAGGACAAAAGCGCCTTCCCGTTTGGAGAAGTGCGCTAAAAAGTTGAGTTACATTCCGTTTTCATGTATTCGATAATGATAATAAATAACAATAAAACAAATACAAAACCAAGTATAGCACAAAATAACATCGCAATAGCAATGAACATTTATAATTTACAATTACTCGAAATAGGATCCATTTTGCGAGGAGCGCTCAAAGATCGAATTTGTGGTTCATGACGGAACATCCCAAAGCAACCAAGAGCTGGAAGCAAGGAGATAATGATGAGGTGTTTCAGTCAATCAATAACTTGCACGATATCAGCGCAGCCGTTTAAAACATGGCTAAAAGGCACACAACTCTGCATAGAGCAGAATGGACTCCAATTCGAGCAATTGTAAATTATAATTGTTTATTGCTATAATAATAGCGTTTATTCACGGAAAAAAAGCGGTACAACAACAAACAATCATCCCTATCACAAAGCTGAACTGTGTAAATAAACAACAAACTCACAAAGCAAAAATTACCGTATACCGCTATTGCTATGTTTTTTGTGTTATACTTGGTTCTGTATTTGTTTAATTGTTATTTATTATCATTATCAAATACACCAAAACGGAATGTAGCTCAACTTTTTCCAAAATCAACAGACCATAGCCACCAAATGCCATTGTTTATATGCCACAAGAGCATGGCAACCGAAGCGGTAACTCGATTTTTTCGCCTCAAAAACAGTTTCTTTAATTTTTACAGGTTATTTTGACAAAAATGCTACAAGTGTTTTATATCTTTGTAAAGAGAAAGAAAAGGTGAGTTTTATGGGATGGATAAATAATATGGAGTCCATGAGAAAAAATGGAGTTAACTCTCATATCTCAAAAACTAGTAAGCGCAGGAAAAAAATATCAACGTCAGTCGACCAAGGACCTTAAAAAATGTCAGGATATCAATTTTCAAATTGATAGCTGTCATAGTAAAGAAATGATTTTAAATTTTGGAGTTCGGCATTTTTCAGGTTTTTTTTTTGGGATATTTCAGAAATGACTGAAGATATCTTGACATATTTGAAAAAGTCATAAAATTGCGCAACTTTTTTGTGATTTAACCGACTTTGTATCTCTTACCGTTTCCGAGATACCAATAGCGAGCGTTGAAAAACGGGACACCTGTATACCGTCCGTTCTTTACTTTAGGCCCCAGCCCGTACCACCTTTATTATGGGTTTCACGCCCAATATATTATATATTTTTGAAATCACAAAAACAAGATCTTTCGAATGATGATATGTCAAATTATTTTTGACAGATGTCATTTTTTGACAATTGACAGAATAGTACTTGTAATACATCATTTTAAAGCCTATAAAATTCTGAGAACTGTGTTTTCATTCTCAAAATATGGTGTCTTCGCAGCTTCTAAGGGTCTTTCAATAGGAAAAAATGCCAATTACAGAAGTAGCCACTCAATAAGTGGCTACTTATTGATACACTTATATACTTATACACTCGGATTTGTCTCTGGTATCCCTCACCCTTTAACTGGGCTCTTCTGCCTGTTGGGTGCAGTACAACAATAATAATAATAATAATAACATTAATAATAATAATAATAAGTAGAAGGTATTTTTTTATATCAGCTAATGGTAATGATTTGATTTTCAAATCGTCCAAATTATTGGGAAACTCTATAAACACCTTATCTTTCAGGTGAGCTCATTAAAAAATCGAGGGGGGTCATATCTGGCAAGCTCGGATGTCATCGCGTTGGGGCCGGTAGCTCCAATTCACTGATCGTCGAATCTTTCATTCAAGGAACAAGGAGGCGGTCATTTTGAACAACTTCTTCAAGACATTTTTTGTTTCATTGTGATTGATGAATAATTATTTATCATTAGTTAACATTAAAAATAGGTACCTGCTTTACCTACTTACTTATTATGTATTTCTGAAATTCAACATTTTTTCCTGTTGACAGACCCCTAGAAGCTGTAAAAGACACCCTATTTCAAAAATGAAAACACAGTTCTCTTCAGAATTTTATGGGCTTCAAAATGATGTATCACAAGTACTATTCTGTCAATTGTCAAAAGATTACATGTGTCAAAAATAATTTGACATATCATCAGTCGAAAGATCTTGTTTTTGTGATTTCAAAAATATATAATATGTTGGGTGTGAAACCCATAATAAAGGTCCTACGGGCTGGAGCCTAAAATAAAAAACGGACGGTATGTACTTGAAAATACTTGACAAAAAAAAAATGAACAAAGAACAAATCTTTTCCTAAGAAAAAAATAAAACCACGAAAACACTATTGCAAGTCATGTTTTCGGTAATATCATTATCAACAGTATTACTATTATCTTGGAAAAATTTCGTCTGCGGCGCTATTTCACTCTTAATTTGCACAATTTTTAATTATGACACACTGGAGGGAGAACAACTGTAAGACCAACAGTCTTACAGTACAGGTACTGTACTGTAAGACAGTACAGGTCTTACAGGTTGACAGTACAGTACAGGTCAACTGTACAGGTGCTAACTGTACAACTGCTCAACATGAGTCGTTAATTCAAAGACCAGTTGAAACAGAAACGTTTGATCCTTCTGTTATAATAATAATAATAATAATAATAATAATAATACGTTTATTCACAAAAGTAACCGGATATTTATATGTGACTTATGAGAAAACATTGTGAAAAAACTGTTACAACACAAAGCACAGGTGCTGTCTGTGAGGATACAAAATATAAAAAATAAAAAATATATAATTACATGTTGTGAATCATAAAATTTCAGAAATAACAGTTAAAAGATTTCAACAATGGAAAAAAAGAGCTAAAAACAGATTAAAAACACAAAAAAGGCTCAAAGGTGAACATGCCAAAAAAGAAACTGCTTCCTGGTACAGATCATCCGTTGAGTACGTTCTTTCTCTGCCCAATATCGACTTTAGAGCTCTCCTTTGCAAAATTGAGATGGGTTGCAAATTGCTGGAATAAATCCCTCCCCATCCCAATATGCCATATCTCAGATGTGACTCAAACAGGGGCGTATACACCATCTTCAACAGTTGCACATTCAGGAATCCACGCAGTACTCTCAGTTTGTGTGAAACAAATCTTAGTTTCTTCGATACAAAATCTACAGGGTGTTTCAAAAAGTATGTGCCATACGTGAATGGCAGATGGAGGATGTCAAGGCAAGTTGAGATCAAAAAGTGAAATTTTTTTTTGCCGATCGATCTCGAAGATACAGGGTGTTTCGTTCTTTGGTCACAATTTACAATAAGCGATATCTCTGGAGCGGTTTGATATAAACGAATAAAATTTACCTGTCAGATTCCTCTGCTGGTACATGATCAAATGCCATAGCAGGTAGAAAAAAAATCAGGTCCGGACTTGAAAAAAAAAGGTTTTGAGTTTGCTTGTCAAAAAGTACATTTTTTGAGCAGATTTCGGAAAAAGTACCACCATATCTGGAAAACTCAGGAAAAATGCCACAAGAGTGACTGTTCAATTTCCACGGCACACTCGAAATCATCCGACAAATAAATTGAGAAACAACTCATACCAGTGTTACTATTCCGAGTGAAATTTTTATTAGGCGCAATAATGGATACAATTCGGTACGATCACTGCAGATTCTTCAGTTCTATCATATCTTCTACTAAGACTCGACATGTCTCACAAGGAAAGACATTTCCAAAAGAAAATCTCGAGAAAACCAAAATTCTCGCCAGAGTTGGACTGTTGCAATTTCGTTCTTTTGTTTCATTCAAATTTATTTGGGTATGCATAGTTCACGGATTTTTGTTGAAATTGTTATCACATTTGGCCGGAATATTCTGTTTTCTTAGTAGGTACCTTATTTGACCTTACAAAAAATTCAATAAGAGAGAGTTCCATCATTTCTTATACCACAAAATATTCGCTCGTTTTTGTTATACCTACCTAGTTCACCTAGTCAACTTTATTTTTTTGAAACATTTATTGTTGTGTTGTCAGTTGTGTTACAAGTTGTTTGTTCGGTCCAAATAAATCCTCGCAAACAAAATAGCCAATCGATTTACAAACGCTGAATTCGCCGATATTATTCTCGTGTGTGGGTTCTGCGATGGCAACGGGAGATCCGCCCAAAGGGAATACGAGCTAAGATATCCAGGTCGCAGAATACCATCTCGAAGCACGTTTGGAAGAATTTTTTAATACAGTCGTGAACATGGGAGATTCCCCGGAACTTCTGTTGTAGCTGTACCTCCGAGAAACATCGAACGACCAAGAGTGGATGCCCAGGAAGAAATTCTGAAGATGGCAGAGGGAGATCCTTCCATAAACACGAGGAGGATAGGACATGCCCTTGGTATTCCCCATGCTCGCGCATGGAGAGGATCAAAAAGCGAACGCTTGTATCCTTACCACCTGCAGAAGGTGCAGCGACTAGAGCCAAATGATCCAGCCCCACGCCTCAAACTGGGCCTCATCTGTGAATAAAATCCGAGGTACAGTTCGTGGATGGTTCACAATTCATCTGCGAAAGATGAGGCGTGCGGGGCTGGATCATTTGGCTGTAATCGCTGCACCTTCTGCAGGTGGTAAGGATACAAGCGTTTGCTTTGTGATCCTCTCCATGCACGAGCATGAGGAATACCAAGGGCATGTCCTATCCTCCTCGTGTTTATGGAAGGATCTTCCTCTGCCATCTCCAGAATTTCTTCCTGGGCATCCTCTCTCGGTCGTTCGATGTTTCTCGGAAGTACAGCTACAACAGCAGTTCCGGGGAATCTCCCATGTTCACGACTGTATTGAAAAATTCTTCCAAACGTGTTTCGAGATGGTATTCTGCGACCTGGATATCTTAGCTCGTAATCCCTTTTGGGGCTCTCCCGTTGCCATCGCAGAACCCACACACGAAAATAATATCGGCGAATTCAGCGTTTGTAAATCCGTTGGCCATTTTGTTTGCGAGTATTTATTTGGACCAAACAAACAACTTGTAACACAACTGACAACACAACAATAAATGTTTCAAACTCGGTTTCCAAGTCGGTTTCAAAAAAATAAAGTTACTAGGTGAACTAGGTAGGTATAACAAAAACGAGCGAGTATTTTGTGGTATAAGAAATGATGGATCTCTCTCTTATTCAATTTTTTGTATGGTCAAATAAGGTCCTTGATAAGAAAACTGATTATTCCAGCCAAATGTGATAACAATTTCAACAAAAATCTGTGAACTCTGCATATCCAAATAAATTTGAATGAAACAAAAGCACGAAATTGTTACAGTCCAACTCTGGCGTGAATTTTGGTTTTCTCGAGATTTTCTTTTGGAAATGTCTTTCCTTGTGAGACATGTCGAGTCTTAGTAGAAGATATGATAGAACTGAAGAATCTGCAGTGATCGTACCCAATTGTATCCATTATTGCGCCTAATAAAGATTTTACTCTGAATAGTAACACTGGTATGAGTTGTTTCTCAATTTCTTTGTCGGATGATTTCAAGTGTGCCGTGAAAATTGAACAGTCACTCTTGTAGCATTTTTCCTGAGCTTTCCAGATATGGTAGTGTTTTTCCCAAAATCCGCTCAAAAAATGTACTTTTTGACAGGCAAACTCAAAAACTTTTTTTTCAATTCCGGACCTGATTTTTTTTCTACCTGCTATGGCATTTGATCAAGTACCAGCAGAGGAATGTGACAGGTGAATTTCATTTGTTTATATCAAACCGCTCCAGAGATATCGCTTATTGTAAATTGTGACCAAAGAACAAAACACCTGTATCTTCGAGACCGATCGCCAAAAATTTTTTTCTCTTCTTGATCTCAACTCGCCTTGACATCCTCCAACTGCCATTCACGTATGGCACATACTTTTTGAAACACCCTGTATATGATGGGTCCACTTCATGTTCTGATCTATTAACACGCCGAGGTATCTTACGAATTTTTTTTCTTCAATTATATCTTCACCGATTGAAATGCGATTAAATGATGTGTGGGAGCCATCTTTATAAATGCTGAACGGTAAGTATTCTGTTTTATGCAGATACTGTTACTGTCCATCAGTCAACGTGGGAGACGACACTTCCAATTACAAGTACGGCTCTGGTGAATTCTTCATCAATATGGAATACGCAGGTCAATACTAGTTGTCAAACGACAATGACATAGGCTGGTTTAGATTCGTCTACTGCTGGTACTCTTCTACAGAACACGCAATATCACCTTCACTGACACAGGCCGCACCCTTCTTACGAGCCACACAATCGGTCAATCCAATCGCAGGCTATCCTTTTCCAGGAGCCATGAGCCTGACTTACTCTCATGCCCGTATTCATAGTCGTTGTCAAGTGCACCTTGTTCAAGTGTCACTTTTAATCAAGTTGTAACTCGAAGTACGATTTCTGTTTCATGGACATATTTTTGGCTATTACCGTGAAATAGTATTCCTCGAGGAAAGCCGAAGTTATGTCCATGAAACAGAAATCGTACTTGAGTTATAGCTTGATTAAAAGTGATACTTGAACAAGGTGCACTTGACAACGACTATGAATACGGGCATCAGCCACATCAACCACGGATGTTGACAAACACCTTGTGCTGGTATTTTCCCCTGCCTCCACCATTTTATCTTACTCGGCGTTAACGTTTGTTGTTGTTGTCACAAGTATGTCATGTCGTCGTCCTCAAATGAATATTATTCACCTCTTAAATACCCCACGGACAATCGGTTTTACGTAAAAACGATAAACTAGAACATCAAAAAGCGGCGGGATTATCAGGAACTTCAAAGGCCACATTTCAAAAGCAAACCGGAAACGTCAAAGTTCGTACATCTGGAAACCCAAAAATCATTTGTAAAAATTCGAGGATTTCATTCGTTTAAGAATGAAAAAGGTCCCAAAATCTAACAGTCAAAGTCACAAAGAAGCGGAAACGTCTATTTCAACAGAAGAATATCCAGGAACCTGGAACCAAGATCCAGTCAACACAAGAAAACGAAAACGTGGCAATTCGCCCTATCTGCAATAAGACTTGTAAAAATGCGAGAGGTGTTATAATACACGTACAAAAAGTCTATCCTGAGGTGTATCAAAAAGGGTTGTGTCATCTCACGGCAAAACACAACGAAATCCACAAGCCGAAAACAAAGTTATGGACGAAGATGATAGCGATGGAGCCCCATCTATGGTGAAGTCTGATCCCAAATCGGTGTTACACGGAAGTCGAAGCATGGCAGAAGAAGTTCGAAGGAATTGGAAACCAAAACCTTGACGTTTTTGAAGTAGAGTCGTCAAATTTTTCAAAGTTTCTGACATTCGCTGTCAACATCCTGCCTGGCCCCAAACACCCAGCAAAAAGGTATGATGGAGCTAGGAGGAAGAGAAAAATGTTTGTGTCACAAAATAGGAAGCACAAGGAGTCGTCAAACCCGGAGCGAGCTACAAAGAAAGATCGAGAGAAGAGAAAGGAACAGTATGAATACGAATTGGCACAGTATAATCATTTCAACCAAAGGAAGAAAGGATTTTTTTAAAAAGATCATAGATAAACGTCTCAAGAATTTTGTCTCTTTCAATGCAAACCAACAAGGCTTTACTCAAACTCCAGACACGCAAATAAAGCTTCAATTAAAAACGCAATATACTCCCCTTTGGAGACTTCCCCTCGAGCATTGTTTCAAAAAGAAAACATGATTCTTACATTATTTTTTCCGTAGGTTTCGAATCTGTCCACTAAATTTTTCTGTGGTATGTCGGTATGTCACTTACAGGAAACATCGAAACATTTTCTCAAATAGGACACTTACTTATATTCCAATATGGGACTCGATTCTGCTTTTCATCCTGATTATAAATATATATTTCACACTTGCTAGGTTCATGGAAAAACCATGTGATAGTGACAAAATTTCTTTAATAGTGCCCTCTGTCGAGAATTCCCCACGTTATGGGCGGCAAAAATCTGTAACGTCGCAAACGGTTAAGTTTTATTTTGCTATTTCTTCGTGAGCATCGGCCCTGGCCAGCAACAAAGAGAGGGCTGGGTTCAATTCGGATAGAAAACGGCGCCACGGATTTGTTTACGATGCTCACGATCAAAGTCGATAACTCTACTTCTCAAAAGAAATGAAATACTGAATACTTACACAAACCCGAAAGTGACAAGTTGAAAAAAAAAAGGAAATTAATACAATAATCAAAGGTTTAATTTAAACAGGTGTACGACTACAGAACAATAATTAAAAGCTACGGCGAGACTTCCAATAACAATAGCTTGGGGTGTGGTGGTGTTATACTAGAAGAGTAGAAAAGTGACAAGTTCTAGAGGAAGTTTGAACTCAAATTTTAAGGTCAAAATAAATAAGTATTGAGCATAAAATAAAAAAAAAATTAAATACCTAGGAGTTAATTTCAACAACGAAGTAACATGTAATTCTCCAGAAATAATCAAAAAGTTAGGCAATAAATTGGACGTCGTGGTTTCTCATCCATATCTATAATTTTTTCTTGTGCCAACGTTTTGACCTCGTGGCGAGGTCTTTTTCAAGGCAGAAGGTAAGAATTTGTAAAAAATATAAGACCCAGTATATAAAGAATTAATAAATATGTCAAAAATTTCAAGTGGAAAAAATATGACTATATTATTTAAATGACTTTTTGGTTTTCTGCTTCAAATTTTTGACATATTTATCAATTCTTTATACACTGGGTCTTATATTTTTTACAACTTCTCACCTACTGCCTTGAAAAAGACCTCGCCACGAGGTCGAAACGTTGGCAAAAAAAAAATTATACAAAAAAAAACTGTCTGTTATTCCCGTGAGATCAAAGAAATACTCTGTTGAAGGACCAGACGAGAAATAGGATCACCTGACTTTGAGTTAACCTTAATAAGACATTTTTCTTCGCTTTTACTCGGATTTTATTCTTCAAAAATGAATTTATGCTTTTTTGTCTTTTGATGATCAAGATACGTTTTCAGGTGTTCAATTGACCCGCTGAAGCCAAATTAAAGGTCGATTCTTGCGTTTCAGACCGCTCAACATATACTCCCCCTAAAAAAGATCAATTTTTTTCCTCAAAAAAACTTGGGGCGCATTGTAGTACAATCCCCCCCCCCATTTGAACCTTTTTGAACTTGAAGGGGTACACTCGGGGGCACTGGCGGCTCCAGCATTTTTGAACAGGGGGTACGGTTCACCGACCAGGCGCCCTTAAGGTGAGGGCTACGATCAAAATAAAGGTGCGTTCAGTCAGCTTTTTCAACCGCAAGTTTTAATTTTAGTCGTAAGCGGGGTCTCGCTTATTGGCTGTTTTGAGGAGGCTGGTTCATAAGAGGTTCATAAGAACCAATGAGCGTCGCTGCGCTTGCGACTAAAATTGAAACTTGCTACTAAATAAGCTGACTGAACGCACCTTTAGCTGACTGAACGCACCCCAAGCTCCATGCTTCTCTCCAGTGGCGTACCCAGATTTATAGACAAATGGGGGGGAATCGAGAAGGTTTTGTGTATATTTTAAAGATCGAGTCTGTATTGGACGACCGCAACCAGCAAAAACTAGCGCCGTAGGCGAAAATTTTTGGGTATAATAATAATAATATTGACAATAATAAGCAGAAAAAAGGAGAGCCTCCCTAATTCATTTTGTTTTCTTTCCTTCGAGGTTCAGTCAAAACTCAAAAGTGCTAAACTATTCAAAAAACATAACCTAAATTCTATTCAGTAGGTATCAAGCAATCAATTAAATGATAATATAGAGCCTCCTTGGAGCCTTGGTCAGCTCTTTAAAAATTTTGCCAGGGGATAGGTGTGGACGTCAGGGGACACATCATACATTTTTTTTTTTGTATTGCGCATGAAGTCTTTGGGGAATAATAATGTATCAGATTTTTCCTGTTCGAAGGTCGAAGTCTTGGAGAGGGAATTATCCCCTCCATCCCTCCCCCGTGTGTACGCCCCTGCTTCTCTCTATGACTTTACTCGAACTTTTTATATGTAGTTGATTCAGAAGCAATTTTCAGAGAAAAACGATCATGACAACAGATTGGTTTTAAAAGTACCTATAAATTGAACTCTTCTCTACGTATCTATTCTACAAAACTAAACTTAACGATGCAATCTTCGATTTTCATGGATTTACACCTATCTGCCTTTACTGTCATTACTAACAGGGTATAATTAATTGAATTAACAGGGTATAATTTAGTCATTCTCCATCAGTCATCGTAGACCAACTTCTGGTTTTGACGGAGCCTGGAGCCTCTAGCCCTCAGCAGTAATGATCTACCTATTTACTGTTGGGAGTACATATATTTACTATTTCACTCATCTCATAACCATGTACCTGGTTATGGCTTATAGGATCATGGTGTTCAAAAATTGAAATTAGGAAGTTTTTTTGCCATAACTTCCAGATCGGCGAATCAATTTTTCTGAAACTTGGCTCAGGAAGACGGATTTACCCACTCATTGTTCGATTGGATGCATTATTCTGGAATTGATCTTCTGAAGCTACCATTTCTTCTTTTTCCCGCGGAGTAGGTAATGAGTTACTTCCCGCCCTCGTACATAGTATGTAATAAATCAATTACCATAGTGGTTGTGAGTAATAGTACATACCGAGACGGAAAGAGATTCATTACAGACAAGAGCCAAGATAGCTGCACAGCGCGCCGCGAGCCGATAGTTCGTAATGGTTTATTTATCAACTTTTTTAAAAGCCAGTAATGATCAATTATTATGGTGGTTGTGAGTAGAAGTTCTTTCCACCTCCACAGATGTTATAAGAATAGTTCCAAGATTCTATCGCGCGACAACCAAAGCGAATTTCCATAGAAACCAATTTCATTGACAAGCTTTTATCGCGTTAATTATTTTTTACAAAAAGTATCCATAGGTACTACTCGCGGATTTTTTTTTTAAAATTGACTTCTGGCGCCCCTGATTTGCAACAGGGGGTACGGCCGTACCGTCGTACCCCCCGTGGAGCCGCCAGTGCTCGGGGGTACATACCAATATTTTCCGGTACACCGGAGCACCCATCAAAATGTCGACATAATAGTATATTGGAAATAGAAAAAAATAGGTGCTTTGCTGGAATTAATTCAAACAAAAACGATTTTTTTACCATGGCAAGCTTACAGTCCCTTCTTCAACATATCAAAAGTCCTCAACTCTGGGACTGCTACAAATCAGTATACAGGGTAGAAGTTTATTATTTTCATTTACTTTCTTGTTTTCTTGAAAAACTGATGACCGAAAAAAACGGTTTCAGGCTAGTTTGATAGGCCATAGTCTTCCAATAAACATATGAAAAATATACCACCCAGCAACTGCTGCGTATCAAGTTACAGGGTGAAAATAATTTTTCAACTTCAATTTTTTTTCTTGGTGGAACTGATCTAGATTGAAGCCGGTTTCAGTTCTTTTGCACGCTGATAATGTCATCATGAACATATGAAAAAGACACATCTCTGCAGCTGCTGATTTTCAATTTACAGGGTGAAAAGTCATATTCACGTTTCAATTTTTTTCTTGATGAAATCGGCTCACACAACAATTGCGACTGGTTTTTCTGTAAATTTGAGGTTTTCAGTGAAACATATCAAAATAATACATTTCTGCTACAGCTACGTTTTTATTTACAAATTTTAATGTTTGGTTGCGTTCCAAGATTTTTTGAATTTTTGATGCAATATATACCGAATATGCCCAAACATTTAAATTTGTAAAAAAAAAAAACGTAGCTGTAGCAGAAATGTATTATTTTGATATGTTAGACTAGAAACTTCAAGTTTACAGAAGAATCAGTCGAAATTGATGTGTGAGCCAATGTCACCCAGAAAAAAATTAAAACGTGAAAATGACTTTTCACCCTGTAAATTGAAACGCAGCGGTTGCAGAAATGTATCCTTTTTATATGTTCAGTATGACATTATAAGCTTGCAAAAGAACTGGAACCGGCTCCAATCTGGATCAGTTCCACTAAGAAAAAAAATTGAAGATGAAAAATAGTTTTCACCCTGTAACTTGATACACAGCAGTTGCTGAGTGGTATATTTTTTATATGTTTATTGGGAGACTATGGCCTATCAAACTAGCCTAAAACCGTTTTTTTCAGTCATCAGTTTTTTGAGCAAGAAAGGAAATAAAGAAAAATATTAAACTTTCACCCTGTATACTAATTTGTAGCAGTCCCAGAGTCCAGAGTTGAGGACTTTTGATATGTTGAAGAGGGAACTGAAAGCTAGCCATGGTGAAAAAATCGTTTTTGTTTGAATTAATTCCAGCAGATATTCTATTTCCAATATACTATAAGAGGCAGTGAGAGATGAACACACAGATATATTATCGTAAAATCTGCTTTAGCCCTACTTTTTCGCGACATTTGGCTCTCATAGCGCGCCATTCGGCCGTGTGTCGCGTCTCAGTATAAGCATCCACATATCGCGACATGTGAGGCTAAAAGCCTTCATTGCGACACGGAAACTGCCTCGGAGAAAATTGCTCAGTAGATGTCGCTCACTGGTCACGACGAACGCGGAAAGGGTTCACAATTTTCCCGTGACCAAGTAATGTCGCTCTAGAGAACAGTTGATGTTCAACTTGGCCCAAATACGTATGTTACAGAAGAGGAAGACAACAAATTGCTATATGGCGGGCAAAGTGTGAGGAGAAGAGTGTTGCAATTTTGGGGGGAGGGGCGTTTCGGGTTCGAATTAAGATCTGAAAACAAATTTACCATTTGAAAGTTTTACAAGTCAAGAAAATCAGAGCGAAAAGGGAACGCAAGTATCAGGGGAGCAGAAAAATGAAGCGGAACAGACACGCCGTGTCGCGCTTTGAGTGTTCATAAATGGTTCCTAGCGCTACACGGGATAGCTATACATCATTGAGAACCGAGGGGTTGACCACTGTGGAGGTTTTTTGTCCCTGGCCTTGGAGATCCGTGGGGGTTTGGTGGAGATCCGTGGGGGTTTGGTGGAGATCCGTGGGGATCCGTGGAGATCCGTGGAGATCCGTGGGGGTCCATGGAGATTTTTGGGGATCCGTGGGGATCCGTGGAGGTTTTGTGGAGATCCATGGAGGTTTCGTGGAGATCCATGGAGGTTTCGTGGAGATCCGTTGAGATTTTTACTCAATTACTTGATGAGCTTGATTTGTTGGCTAGCTCTACCTAATTGAAAAACGTAAGAAAGTACCTACCTACCTACTTCATATTGATCTCTAATTTCGATATTGATTGATCGGCGACCAAGTGTGAGCTTTTTGATACCGTTGATACAGGATTCTGTATTATCCCATTTCAAACGATCTGTAATAGATGTCACCCTGGTTGTCACTTTCTTGTTGTCGCACGCACACCATGCTCGTCGAAATGTTCGTCGTGTTTGTGGCGAGTCGTTACGAATAATTGAGAATCAAGGTAAGTGCTCGGCTAGGGGCCAGTCGAGGGGTCAGTTTGACGGATACGCAATTAATTCGGGGATAAATCGTGGAATAATTTATGCATTCCGACGGAAGTTACCTCGAAAGTAACCTAGGAGATTATCCAAGGAATAGTACAGTACCTATATACCGAGTTATTCCGCTTTCGTAAGACTTGGTTCTCGACTTGGTCCTTTTTCAAAGTAGGTATAGTAGGATTACTTTTGTACCGTGTGGAGTAACCTATGATTTCCCGAATTTCTCGCGATTTTTCGCATTGCATGACGAGACTCCCAGGTCACTCGACACGGTTCTACTACTATTCTACTATTCTACTATAATTTTACGATTGGTTTCAATTAAGCACACAACAGGCGGATAAACTCACCTCATTAACAAGACTCAAAACCTCGCTCGAAACAAAACTTGTGCAAAATAGGCTGTCGATTGCGAGGCGTGTGTTTTACACTCGGTTTTAACTTTTACATCTGAATGGAAGATGGTGGCCTTATTAGTCAAGTATACAGGGTGTTTGGTACTGGTTATTACAAACTTTGAGGGAAGATTCCCCATCAAAAATAAAGTCGAAAGAACAAAAAACTCATGGTCCTAAAATGCTTCCTTAAAAAGATACAGGGTGTTGAAGTTGACTTTTTTTAATCGTTTTTTCACCGTAACTTTTGAACCGTTCGAACGATTTTAACCAAATTTAAACCAAAATTTAGTAGAATAAGTCTCTATCGAACAATGATACAACAATTCTTCAAAAATTTCCAGGGGCATAATAGGGGATCGGCTCCTATTTTCCCCCCTATTTCCCCCCGCCCTAGTTATTTTTCCCAAATTATTCTTATTTTTGAATTTCACGTTCAATTTAGAAAAAAAAGTTACTCTTGCAAAATTTTGATTGAAGGCTTCATTTCTGAGATATTTGGGTTTGAAACTTTGGAAAACATCTCGAAATCGCCACTTTCAAAGGCCTAAGAATTAAAATCCAAGAAAACTCATGATTCCTCGACTGAAATAAGTCCAAAAATAAGAATAATTTGGAAAAATAACTAGGGGGTGAAAAATAGGGAGGAAATAGGGGACAGTCTCCTATTATCTATGCCCCTGGAAATTTTTGAAGAATTGTTGTATTATTGTTTGATAGAGACTTATTCTACTAAACTTTGATTCAAATTTGGTTGAAATCGGTTGAACGGTTCAAAAGTTACGGTGAAAAAACGATTTAAAAAGTCAACTTAAACACCCTGTATCTTTTCAAGGAAGCATTTTAGGACCATGAGTTTTTTTGTTCTTTCGACTTTATTTTTGATGGGGAATCTTCCCTCAAAGTTTGTAATAACCAGTACTAAACACCCTGTATACAGGGTGTTTCGCAATTACGGTTACAAACTTCTGGGGGAGATTTTCCATCAAAAATGGTCCAGGAAAAAATATAACTTCGATGTCTTAAAATGCTCCGTTGAAAAGATACAGGGTGTTCAAGTTGACTTTTTTAAATCGATTTTTTGACTTAACTTTTGAACTGACCGTAGAACTGATTTTGTTCAAATTTGGAATAAAGTTAATCAGAATAGGTCTCTATCGAATAATAGCAACGTGTTCAGAAAACAAAATTCAGGGGCGTAGATAATATGTGGGGTGTCTTCATATTTACCCCCCTATTTTTTACCCCCTAGCTATTTTCCCAAATTGTTCTAATTTTTGGATTCTACGTCCAATTTAGAAAAAAAAAGTTACTCCTGCAAAATTTTGATTGGAGGCTTTATCTTTGAGATATTTGAGTTTGAAACTTTGGAAAACATCTCGAAATCGCCACTTTCAATGAGCCCATTTTTTTTCCCTGAAAACTTCCCGTTTCTCAGAAGAAATGATGACTCATCAACTTAGAAATTCTAGAAAACCTATTTCTGCTGAGAAATCATGAGTTTTTTTTTATTCTAATTTTTAGGCCTTTAAAAGTGGCAATTTCGAGATGTTTTCCAATGTTTCAAACCCAGATACCTCAAAAACAAAGCCTCTAATCGAAATTTTGCAAGTGTAACTTTTTTCTCCAAATTGGACGTAGAATTCAAAAATAAGAAAAATGTGGGAAAATAGCTAGGGGGGTGAGAAATAGGGGGGTAAATATGAAGACACCCCCCATTATCTACGCCCCTGAATTCTGTTTTCTGAACACGTTGCTATCATTCGATAGAAACCTATTCTGGTTAACTTTGTTCCAAATTTGAACAAAATCAGTTCAATGGTTCAAAAGTTATGTCAAAAAATCGATTTTAAAAGGTCAACTTGAACACCGTGTATCTTTTTAACGGAGCATTTTAGGACATCGAAGTTATATTTTTTCCTGGTCCATTTTTGATAAAGAATCTCCCCTAGAAGTTCGTAACCGTAATTGCGAAACACCCTGTATACTGCGGGTTCCACCAAAAGTTTTATGAGCGAGTTAACTTTAATCTGAATTAGTTGCTATGACACAGCCAATAGCATGGCCAGTTGCTTAGCAACTAACTCAGGTTAAAGTTAACACCGTGTTAACTTTTTGGTGGAACCCGCGGTGAGAGTGATAAAGTTAATTCTGAGGTTAATTCCCTCATAAAAGTTTGGTGGGACCGGAAGATAGTCGTTGAGTTCATGTTTCCCGCGCGTTGCCAAATTAATTACATTCATTATTTTGCAAATTGACCAATGACAAACCTCAATTGAAATTTAATTGCGAATTAAATGTAATTGATGTTTTGTGCGACCCAGCAGTACCTTGATAACGCCTCAGTCTCATACCTATTTGTTTAACATGTGAATACCTACTTTTTCTCCTCGATTTTTTCTGAAATTTTTGCCCAATTTTGGTTTTGATTTCGGATTTGATCGATGCTCGGCTCGATGCTTTCCTCAAGAACCATTGAAACTGTTGTTTGCTTAAAACCATGAAAATTTATTTTTAACTCGATTTTTGAGTTGTCAATTAACTTTCTTCTCAACTATTTTCTTTAGATGGAAGATAGCTCGGAACTTGAAGAGGGAGAACATTTTCAAAACTTCGCGAAATTCCGTCTTCCCGAAGAATTATTCAACTTGCTGAGTAAAAGTGGCTACATAAATCACTCAATCCTTCTCAAATTCAACGAACAAGATGTTCAACATATAGAAGATTTTGCCCGGGAAGAACTTCCTGAACTCATCAGTGAAGAAGAATTGACTAAATACGTTGGGATATACAAAAATCAACCCAGAAGATTCAAAATTATTCCCGGGCACAGAAAAACTCTCTTTAATTTTTGTGAAGATTTGAAAAAATCTCAATCTCAATCAAAGCTTCAGTCTAAGAGACAGATGAACCTGAAAGTATTTAGCGATGCAAAAAGGAGTAAAGTTCTCCCTAAGTCTACTTCGGGGTCCACTTCAACTGCTATGTCAGATATTCCATCCACGATTTCTGCCGAAATTTCTGATGGAACTGATTCAGGTAACTCATCAGTTAAATCGACTCTCAAATCAATTCCTGGATCCAAAACCGAGATAAAGTTTCATGCCGAAATCAACATCAATGAAGAAACGAAAGCAATGAAAACATTTCTTAAATCCAAAATTCATGAACAAATTGCAAAGCTGGAGTCAGATGTCAAAGATTCGATACTGGCAAGATTGAAAAATTTGGAAGTCGAGTGTTACATCGGAGGCGATGAGATGCTCCATTGCAGAGTGACTTGTTTGATGTGTGAATCAAAAATCAAAATTAGCAAGGAAAAACAAAAGGCAGGATACACACCCAAATGGAGCCGCGGAAACTTCTTCAAACATTTCTCGAAACATCTGAAAGAAACGGCGGATAGCAGTTCTAGCAAGAGTTCTGGTTGCACTGCCAAGGATGGTTCAACTCAACGTTCAATTTTGAACTATTTCCAAAAGAACGTTTCACCCAAGGTTTCACCGAACATTCCTGAGACGTCTACGTCAAGAGCTCAAAGTGAAGAACCTCCGGAAGAACTTCATTCCCACCACGAACCAAGTCTTGAGCCTACTCTATCCCAAGAGACGTCTCCTAGAACTTGTTCTGTAGCAAGTCTTTCTCCGAGTTTTCCGAGCCCTAGTACAAGTCCGAGTTTGGTTGGTCAAGAAAAAATCGAGAAAAAACCGATTGTTGTATTGCAAAACGTTCTTCTGAAGACTGGCGCACCACCGAACAATCCAAAGTCGAAACCAAAATCGGTCTCAAACTCGGTCTCAAAGCTTGAAAGAAGAAAGCGAAAGCTCTCAATAATTCCGCAGGACCAAACATTTATCACGCAATTCTTTCCTCTTGCAACAGAGGTAGCCAAAATACTGACAGATAACGAACCATTGACAAGAAAAGTGCTTCAAAACTGCTTTGAGCTGGAGTTAATTGACAGAGATGCTGGCTTAGACAACAATGAGGACAACCAAAAACAAGTATCTGGATTATTGCAAATGTTGGAAAAAGCTGCCACCCAGAATCAAAATAAACAGAGCACAAGCAACAAATATGACGACTCTTTGAAGAAATTTTGTGGATACCTTTTCTTTATAGGAGGAAGACTTTTGTATGAGACGCTTTATTCGAATTTGAATGGATCTCTACCATCAATCACCACACTGAATCGACAATATGAGAAATTGAATAGATTTGAAGAAGGCGAGCTCAGATTCCCGGAACTGAAACACTTTTTGGATAAAAGAAAACTACCATCTGTGATTTGGATAAGTGAGGATGCCACCAAAATCAATGGTAGAGTCCAATATTGTTCGAAGTCCAATAAAAATGTAGGCTTTGTATTGCCATATGGTTCGAATGGTCTTCCCAACAGCCAAGAAGCTTTTGAAGTGAGTTTTTTTTTTAATTTGTGCACCTACAAACGAATGCTAATAATAATTTCACTTTAAGGCAACATCATTCAACGAGATTCGACGACAATTCGAAGAAGAAGAGGTAGCGAGCTACGCATACGTAATAATGGCGCAAAGCTTGCAGGACAAAAGTCCCTCATTTTGTCTGGGAGTGTATGGAACCGATAATAGATTCTCCGCCGAAGACGTGATGCGCCGCTGGAGAACAATGAGGACAATGGCTGATGCAAACGGGTTACAAATCCTTGGTGTGTCCTCTGATGGAGACACACGGTTACTCAAAAGTATGAGAATAACTAATCAGTTATCTCCTAATCCGTCCATGTTTTGGGAGTGGTTCTTCTGTGCTCCAGAATGTTCACTAATTTGTGTTCAAGACGCTGTGCACATTGGGACCAAATTACGGACAAGACTGATTAAACCAGCAATTGTTCTGCCATTCGGTGATTACACCATTTCGGCTTCTCATCTGGACTACTTGATTGATCATTTTCCCAAAGATAAACATCTGTTGGTACCCAGTGATCTGAATGCTGACGATAAAATGAATTTCAAGGCGGTTGAGAAAATTTGCAATGCAAGAGTAATAGATCTCCTAGAAAAAGAAGTGCCTGAGAGCAAGGGAACCGTCGTGTACGTGAAAATCATCAAAGACACGTTGGATTCATATCTCAACAAAGAACTTGATGTCAAGAGAAGGGTGTACATTCTGTGGAAGAGCGTATTCTTGCTGCGAATATGGAGAAACTGGATTGCCGATTCGGATACTTATACGTTGACTAATAACTTTATAAGTCTCAATGCCTATATCTCGATAGAGCTGAATGCACATGCATTGATCATCCTCATCAAGCGATTTACAGAAGATCCAGAAAAACTGCGGCCCGAAATGTTCACGACATGGCTAATGAGTAGTCAGCCTTGCGAACAGGTATTCCGTTCAGCCCGATCCATGACCAGCACATTTTCAACAGTCGTCAACTTCAGTCTTCTGGAGATTATGCAACGACTCAACAAGCTCCAATATTTGCAAGACGTCAAAGCAGATTTAAAAGATGATTTCTGCTTCCCCAGGGAGCAATCTTCAAGACTCGGCAAATCTCAACAAGAAACGAGCGTCTTTCCTATAACGGATGACACTATCCAAGAGATCGTTTCGGAAGCGATGAGTGCTGCTGTAACTATTGCCGAACAGATGGGCTTCACAAATTGTGAAAGGTATTGTTTTAACCCGAACATCTCATCCCTTAAGACAGATGTCGATATGACACGTGAAGCGAGCGATCTCCAGGATGAAGTACACGATGATGTGGATGACCAAATAATTCATTTGGAAGTTGAAGACCATCTGACCATCGGAAGTTCCATAGTTGATCCTGAAGAAAAAGCCGATGAAGAGAGCGAAGAGACTCTAGAAGTTATCAGTCAAAAATTATCCGAAAAGTTGCTTCTGAAAAATTACGCATCACCTTCCACTTCGGCACCGACTTCAACTTCGACAAAATTACATGCAAAATCATTTCATGGACGTAAAGAGAACCAAACTCCAATAGCCAAAAACAGTCATCTTGTGAGAGTAGAGTTCGAAGATGACACACAAATGGTTGTGAAAAAAACAGCGCTGTGCTGGCTCTTTGGAAAAAAACATAAATTGAGTAGCGACAGGCTCATCAGAGTTCAACAAAATATACCGGCAAATGAAACAAAACCAACGACTGAGAAGAAGATGCCTGCGGTCAAGAAATCGAAAAAGAGCTCGAAAAAGAGTAAGCTTGAGGACAAGAAAGGGAAGAAGGGCGTGAAGAAACCAAAGAATATGCCTCCAAAAATCACCAAACGATGTCGAAGCAGCGATGACACCAGCACCATGACTGAAGAGTCAGATTCAGAAGATGATTTCAGTGTATGTGATTCGACAGACTCTGAAACATTTTCAGATACACCTGAAAACGAGTCAGTCGAGGAGTCAGCGATGCCCCCGGCTACCACCCCGGTGTTGCCAAGCAAATCCAAGGAATCGCGATCGTCAAGAACTCAGTCAAGAAAGTGCTCGAGAAAATGAAATGACTCGAGAAATGAATTTTGTTTTGTTTGTTTAGGTACCTACCAACTTAAAATGAATTTTAATGATACATACCTACATATTTTTATTAAATAAAGTTCTGAGTTTGCTTTGTGGTGGTCTCTTACTGAGGTATAATACTTTTCTTTTAACAACAAAATCAAAATCTTTCTTCGATGGACCTGAATCTTGTGTCGACTGAATGATTTTCACGAGGGTTTTCATCAATAAATCACGCTTTTTAAGCGACTATAAAGAAGGTAGGTAGGTATGAATAGTATGGTTGAGAAATAACAAATTTATTAAAATATTGATTTTGATCCCCTTGAACCCTATATGCTCGCCTATATGTATATGTAGGTAATAGGCAGTTTGCAATCTCACGGGACGTACGACGTAACGCTAAATGTCACGTGAAATCTGGCCTGTAAACAAGAATGAGCTCCTTGGTTACAAGGGAAATTTCACGTTTCACGTTGCGTTGCAAACTCCTAATAGGGAGTTTGCGATCTTCACGTACGTACGACGCAACGCAACTTTCAACGTAAAAGTGGAGGAGTTTGTTATCGAGTTTTCCTTAGTAACAGGGGAAAATTCACGTTCTACGTTGCGTTACGTCATACGTACGTGAATTTCGCTAACTCCCTATTATGTATGTAGGTACTTTGTGCGCATGAATGTAAATACTGCGCATGCGCAGACTGTGGGCACTAATGGAGGTTTTGTGGAGATCCGTGGAGATGTGGGGATCCGTGGAGATCCGTGGAGATCCGTGGGGATCCGTGGGGATCCGTGGGGATCCGTGGGGATCCGTGGGGATCCGTGGGGATCCGTGGGGATCCATGGAGGTTTTGTGGAGATCCATGGAGATCTGTGGGGATCCGTGGAGATTCGTGGGGATCCTTGGAGGTATTGGAGGTTTTACTCCATTTGGAGGTTTTTTGTCCTAGATTTTTGGCCGTGGTCGACCCCTCGTTGAGAACTAATTTTTACGCAACATAAGAAAGGAAACCGATTTCAAAATCTCATTTTGGGGGCGTCGTATTTTTAACTGATACGAGCAGGTGAGAAGGGCTTTGATGATCGGGACCGAAATTAATATTTTCAAAAAGAAAAAATGAAAATTAAGTTTCCTTTGTTCAAATTCACAGTTTCACTCTTGTCGAGCCAGGTCGCCCTTCAAGTGTACAGAAATGGTTCTTACCGCGACATGGCACGGAAGTGTCGCGTTATGATGGGCTTTTAGTAGGACACATGAAAAGAAATAAACTTTCTCATAATCACACTTTGGCAACATGGCATTTCTCAGTGATATCTACTGACAATACGGTCGCCATGGTAACGACTTTTGGCAATATGATTTGATGTTTACTTAAATGTCATCTTGAACGTCCTAGTCTTTTGACGGTCAGGTAGTATCTATGGATTTCATTTCGCGAATGAAGAATAAGTAAACATGTGTTCTTCATCAAATTTTATAGATTTCTAGGTTCAATATAGCCTCAGATATAAAAGAATCGATAGAGTATTGTTTTGTGATATTTTCAAAAAGATAACATGAAAATTTCAGCTTCCTCCGTTCAGATTCAAAATTTCACTCTTGTCAAGCCATGCCGTGCTTTGAGTGTACAGAAATGGTTCTTACCGCGACATGGGACATGTGTGTCGCGCTATGATGGGCTTTTAGCGAGACACATGAAAGGAATAAATAGTATATCACATACCGAGGTGGAAAGAGTCTCTCTCATTACAGCCAAGGAATTTATTATATTACCGAGGCGCGCCGAGGTGAGATAGAATCCCGTAGGCTGTAATGACGCTTTACTCCGTGGTATCTTTAGGACTTTATTTACAATAATCCAGATTGAATGCAATTAATTGGCTTTATTTTAAGTTTTTCGCGTCAAACGTTTTCATCAAGTAGGCAAATGCAACCTTTTCAAACAGCGCATCCATCAACACTCCGCGCTCCGCTACAGCTGTTCAGATCAGATTACCTCTCTTCATACGTCACTTTCGGCCCACTTTCGGCCCGTGGTACGAAAGTGACATTATTTTCCAACCTGTAAGAAATCGTACACTTTCCCACTTTTTAAAAGTTGGGAATTGCTATACTTGCGATTGCTAACTCATTGTGAATAAATAAACTTTCCCAATATCACACTATGGCAACATGGCATTTCTCAGTGATATCTACTGACAAAACGGTCGCCATGATAACGAATTTTGGCAATATGATTTGATGAATTACTTAAATGTCATCTTAGACGTCCAAGTCTTTTGACGATCAGGTTAGTATCTATGGATTTCATTTCGCCAGTGAAGAATAAGTGAAAATGTGTTTTTGCGATCAGATTTTGGGAATTTCTAGGTTCAAGATAGACTCAAAAATGAGAGAATCGATAGAGTATTGTTTTGTGATATTTTCAAAAAGCTAAAATGAAAATTTCAGTTTCCTTTGTTCAAATTCAAAATTTCGCTCTTGTCAAGCCATGTCGTGCTTTGAGTGTACAGAAATGGTTCTAACCGTGACATGGGACAGGTGTGTCGCGCTATGATGGGCTTTCAGCGGGACACATGAAAGGAAAAAAATATTCTCACTATCACAATTTGGCAACATGGCATTACTCAGTTATATCTAGGTACTGGGTGATTTCCACCATTCCACCTAGACGGTACAAATACCATCAGACGGCACATGTCACATGTTCCATAGTTTGCCACAAAATTTTATGTAGAAGGAAAATCTTGAGGTTTAGGACGAATCAGTGGTCTCAAATTTCTTTTCTGGCAACGTTTCGACGTAATTTACGTCTTCGTCGGGCCTGTACCTATATTGGGCGCTTTCCATTTAAAACATTTGTGTCGGTTTGTGTCAGCTTGTGTTAGCTTGTGTCGATGAGACAAAGGAAAACAGATCAAATGGAACGCATTTGTGTCGATTTGTGTCAACACAAGTCGACTTGTGTCGGTAAATGGAAAGCACACATTAAAAATTAGGTAGGTACATTCAATAATATATAAACAGAACTTACCAAAAAAAGTTAAAAGTAATATAAAAGCATATAAAATGTATAAAACAAGAAAAATGATTGTAAATCGTTGCCAGAAAAGAAATTTGAGATCACTGATTCGTCCTAAACCTCAAGATTTTCCTTTTACATCAATCCAAACAAGGACAGAAATAAAACAACAAACAAAATTTTATGTCATCCAATGAACGGCACAGAACCGAGTAGGAACACGTAGATGGAAAGCACCGTTTGGCACCCGCACATGCATAAATGACAGGTGTACCAAACTTTGGGCTAGGTGGAAAGCACCCACCGACTACTGACAATACGGCCGCCATGGTAACGACTTTTGGCAATGTGATTTGATGTTTACTTGAATGTCATCTTAAACGTCCAAGTTTTTTGATGATTAGGTAGTATCTATGGATTTCATTTCGCAGATGAAGAATAAGTAGAAATGTGTTTTCCATCGGATTTTAGGAATTTCTAGGTTCAAAATAGACTCAGAAATGAGAGAATCGATATAGTATTGTTTCGTGATATATTTTCAAAAAGATAAAATGGAAATTTCAGTTTCCGTTCAAATTCAAAATTTCGCTCTTTTCAAGCCATGTCGTGCTTTGAGTGTACAGAAATGGTTCCAAGCGCGACATGAGACGCCCAGTGTCACGCTGTGTTAGGCTTCTCTATTATTAGATTAGAATTTGGAATTTCCCATGTTAACCAAGGAATTAGATAATCAATGATGTACCTACGTAGGTAATTTTTTACTGATACACCTCTATCACCTATCCAAAAAAAAAATGAATTTTTCAGTTTCTAGCCTTTTAATGAGTCCCAACGCTCAAAGCGCGACCTCGAGGACGACACGGCGCACACAGGCGGAATTTCAAAAAATCGTGGACAAAATTAAATTTCAATTTTTTTTGACTTTTTTGCAGGAATTCGCTTAAAAATAGCTAGATTGAATGTAATTCTTCAAAAATCACCAAAAAAAACTTTTTTTGTGAACAGAAACAAAATAAATGTTTTAGAACGTCGCGTAGACCTCATGGAAAAATTATTTCGTATAAAATGTTTTTTTGACACGTAGATTTGGTTGAAAATCCAGTATATTGTAGATATTCAATAAAGTATCAGATGATCCTATAGCTAAATTCCATTTAATTGATTCCGAGTTTAGCGAGTAGGGCGGAGAGAAGGTGTATTTCATTTCCAGTTATTCGGCGAAAATTTTGTAATTTACGTAACTGGTCCAATACCAAGCTCCAGATTACAGGAAAAATAGTGGAAAAAAGTCTCCTTGGGTTGATGAGGGTAGTTAGTGAGGTTTCAAAATTTATTGACTTTACATCCTCCAAAACAGCTCTGTCAAAATTATTGAAAGATTTTCTCACTATCTTTCCTATACCTCCTTTACAGCTTGTATTGGACAAGTTTCACTACTTTTGAGAATCATTCATTTTTTTGGTTTTCGATGACAAGTCCTGGTCGTCACATCCGGTAACTTGTTTGATTTGGCTTAGCAAATGGCTTGCACTTATCCATGAAGTTAGGAGCTTGACAAAATTGTAAGATACGAACTAGCTTATTTTTTTGCTACGCCTACGGTAATAAACTCTGATCGGGAATCTAAAATTAAAGTATTGGTTGAAAAAAACTAAATTTTTGTCTTGATAATAAAGAATTAAGGTACACATACAGGGTGTTACACTTTTTTTGTCAATATTTCAGGAGATAGTAGAGTATCAAAAAATATGTGGACTTTCTCGAAAAAAAAAACATCGGAAACGCATTATAACGGAGATAGAGGTTTTCAAAGTTGAGTTTTGCATATGATTTTTTTTTTATTACTTCGAGTTCAATCAATGAATTTTTGATAAAATTTGGTACACATCATAAGTTGATGTATGCATACAAGATGGTCATATTGGTTTTTGTCACATCTCGAAAATTGTAACTTTTTATTTTTTATTATTTTTCTTTTATTTGCGAAACTACTTATTTTTCGATGCTCTACCATATTCTCAAATATTAAAAAAAAAGTGGAACACTCTGTACAGGAGAAGCGGTTCAATAGAACCAAGTTTTCAAATTTGGTTAAAATTCGAGTGGTGCGTTATTTGCGATTTTATGTACTCCAAAGTCAACAAAAAAATTAGTTTCTCGTAATATAGCAAGTTATAGCAAAAGGTGTTGCCTGGAACATGTACAGTATACCTTTTGGCTTATAAAAATATAAAAATCGCTGCTCGATCGTGCTCGATAGGATACTTTTTGTCTACAGGTAAACAAAAATTCACTTTTTTCGAAGATTGAAAACTCTACTTCAAATATTATTTTTTGGGGATGACCAGTGGATATTTTCCAATGAAATATCTATATGTAAATGTAATACAGACCTCCTGCTATAAACTCCATATATTCGGATTGAATAAATTCACATGGCAATGTGTCAAGGGCCATTCGAAACGAGTAAGAAAAAGTCCAAAACTGATAACTGGTGACAGCTTTTTTTCAGCATGAACTTCATATCGCTGTATCTTTTTTAACCTTGCACCTGTTAAGCTGAGGGTACCTGATAATTATAGCTAAATTATCCAAGAATATTTTAAAGTGGATAGTTCCTGATCAACTCAATATTTTTATTTTTGGTTTTTGTCCACGATTTTTTGAAATTCCGCCTGTGTGCGGCGTGGGAAGAGGAACATTCAAGCGGGGGTTGGGGTGGGAATCTGGAACACATGAAGATGCTGGGATAGTCTGTAATTAGTACCAATGTGGAATTTCGCATCTCCCACATTTCTCCAGGTAGCTTAAGTATATTTTTTCAATAGCAATATACACACCATATGCCCTCATGCTCTTTTTATGGAATGGAGTTTTTATATCGCTTCCCGTAAATAACGGAGCTTCCAACCGCCTTTTGTTTCCGAGAAGTGGTACTTCATGATCTCCTTTCCTTTCCTCGCCTCCATCCGCCCCTCCTTCTTGGTCAACAGTCCTCAAAGTCTATCGTCCTTACTTGGTTGGTGAAAATAGTGCAGAGCTGCAGCTGGCCCCATGATACGCTGGCCCTCTGTAGGTACCTACCCATTCGAATTTCGTCGATCACCGAGGATGTTACAAAAAATCAAAACCTGTTAGTTTTTCGGCGAACCGTTACTTAAAAAGTGGGGCTCGGGGGCGGTCGTGGGACCGAAGCCGCTATGTCGCAGCATCGCAGGTCGCAGCTGGCGGTTACCCGATCACCGGTTCCGGTATTCCTCCGGTTAGGGACAGGACCGCTGCGGGCCGATGGTCCTGCAATCTGGTACTCTGGAATTGTGAAGTGTGTTCTAGTGTTGAGTGTTCTAGAAATCTTATCAATGGCCGCCAAGGAGGATAATTGTTCTAGACAACAAAGGTAGGATGAAGTTTTTATCATACCAATATAATTAGCAACCCTTGTCCTAGATATGTTTTGTGAACAAAACGAAATGTTCAATGTTGACTCAGGAATGCGAAAATCCAGGGCCGTCTTAAACGGGCGTGCAACTCGTGCATGGCACAAAGGCGGCCAGATTCAGGAAGCGTTTTTTCCTATTTTTTATTGCTTCTTACATTTTACCTCCGCGACCCCCCCTGAAAATTTGAAAAAAAAAGTATTAAAAAAGCTGTAGTAACTATTGTTTTTCGATATTTCCAAAAAGAAAAAATTAACTTTTCAGTTTGCTGTGTTCAAATTCAAAATTTTGCTCTTGTCGAGCCGTGTCGCGCATAGTGTACAGAAATGGTTCTTAGCGCGACATGAGACATTGGTGATTCAAAATTTTGCCCTAGATGCTTTGTAAACAAACTAATACGTTGTTGATTATATTTAGTTTATTCTTATGCTAGTCGTGGTTTTCGAAGTTGGAAAATTTATCTGGGTTTCTGGTAGGTACCTAACCATAAGCAAGCGTTTTTGTAGTTACCCTATTCATTCATGAAAAAAGTAGGTAAGTACAAGACCGTACTCAAATTTTTGGTCCTTGAATTTCATCCAAGAAGTGATCTTGTCCACACTTTTCTTTGAAATCTGATGTTAAATTCGGATACTACATGGAAAACGCTGCAAAAAGCGATTCTAAAATTCTGCGGCACTCCAGCGATTCTGAGAAAAAATCAATAAAGGGAAATTTCTGAGGAATATTTTCAAAAATTTCAATTCAAATCAGCCAGACGACTCAAACGCTATTCCAAATGATCAATACGACGTCATTCTTTCAATTTCGGTGTTCTAACAAATCGAGAAAAAATCAGATTTTTTTCTAAAAATCATGATTTTGAGTAGATGGGTTTTTTCCAGTTGTTCGAATCCGTCCGGTGCTGAATTTAACCAAGGTTCGATAGAACACCAGAATGACATGGCGATTGGCGACTTCGAAGTGATCATTTAAAATAGCATTTGACTAATTTAACTTGAAATTCTTCAGAATGTTCCTGCAAAATTTCCCTTCATTAGTTTTTATTTGAATCAGCTGAAGAGTGCCGAACAATTCGGAAGTTTTTTTTGTAGCATTTTTCATGTAATTTCCGAATGTGCCACCAGATTTTGGAGAAAGTTCACACAACATGATTTCTTCATCAAACACTCGAATAACAAAATTTTCAGTACGTCCCTGTACTTTTTGGTGAACGAACTAGAGCACTATAAAGATGGTGGGGTGGTGAGATAAACAGCAACCTTTCAATCGACTCTCTTCATTTTTTTCACGAAATATGACCAAACAAAATTTTCGGTCGAACATATGAATCACCCTGACCCACCCTGACCCTGTATATTGAGAACGTGGGACATCAGGAGAATTTGAGTGCGGATTCTGATCTGCCCCGAAAAAGTTCATCTACTCTTCTGCCTGACACCCTGTGCAAAACAAAATACAATTAATTTTAATTTTCATAGAATTATTTTGCTTCTGGTTTTTGAGGAATGTTCACCTCAAGGAACCTCAATCAGGAGGTTGTAATCACCCTGAATAGAAAACATAAATTCAGTACACATTCAGTTGTTGATATTTTGTACTCATAGTATTTTGCCATGAGCAGTTCACCAAAATCTTTCGATCTTTCTCCCTCTATTCTATAACTTCAAAATTGAAAGACACAGAATTTTCTTAACATTTTTCCAGCATTCTATCACATACCGGGTGATCATTTGAAAACTATTCACCGGCAATAATTCCCGATTCCTAGTGAATTTTTCTTCGAGCAAAAACGGATCGATTTTTATATTGACATCTAAACACATTTTTATCTTCAACCCCTCCGCCCCAACCCATTCCAACTTTAGAACTTCAAAGATTAGTATCTTCGCATTATCTACTTTACCACAACTGTACCTATAGACAATTACCTACCATTGAAAAAAGATGAATAATTCCACTTTCTGAAAAGAATATTTTTCCAAAATTTTCAACCCCACTCCCTTATAAATAAAATTCTCTGTATCCAATGTATTATTCTTGACTACTCTGTTCTATCCAATGCGGTCAAGGCGAGGGTCAAGTTCATCCTGTATAGCTCCGAATATGAAAATTTTCTGTGAAAAAAGTGCCAACCAAATTCTCCTCTTTGCTCCATCCCGCCTAACTTAAAAATTTGAAATTGCGCTGCCTACTTTATGATATATCAAACTGAAGGGAATTAAACTCCTTCTGGATCATATTTTTAAAAATGGTCGAAACCTCTCTTTCTCTCTTACAGTTCTCCGAATGTCCAACTTGATAAGGGAGGGATTGAAAGTTTTCAAAACATTGTTTTCAGAGAGATAATTTAGTTTCATTCAATTTGATGTATCACGAAATAAGTGATGTCTTTTGGAATTTCAGGCGAAGAAGTAAGTTTGGGTAGCACTTTTTTCATCTAAAAGAATAAAAAGTATCTCCCAAGATTCTATGCTGGATTACGTTGACTACAATAAAGAGAATATAGTCCGGCGGCTTGGAGCCCTATTCTAAATGAATTTCTGGATTTCTTGCCAAAACCAATTTTATTTATATATTGTTAAATATAGTTTTATGATGATAGAGCTATTTTTACCAGGTGGGGAGGGGAGGGAGGGTAGAGGGGTTTGCTCTGGCTTTTAAAAGGCTTTTTTCGGCTTTTTTTTTGCTGCACTCGATGAAGCGGATTTAAATTGTTCGATTCACTTAGACCAGAAACTATGAAAAAATTGCTCTAGCCTGTTCATAAATTGAGTGAAATATTCCAAGGTTCCCACCCTCTGGGATTGTGGTTTCTACTCACCCCGCAGAATTCTTTAACAAGACCACAGACCACAATAATTATGAACTTTCATAACCTTTCGGACGTTGTTGGTGAATTACCAAAAAAGTTGCTCGAAACAAGTTTACAACTTTTTTTTTCATTTTTACCAAAACAAAAGACTGCTGACATCAGTCTGTAGGCGCAAAATTATTCTAAATAATAGACCTGGAATGGAATTCAACCACAAATGCCGAGACAAATGTCTAATAATGTGGATAATTTTCAAATGATCACCGATATCTGTAGCACACTTTCAAGGTGGTCTGACTTTTTTAAATCACAATACAGAATACAGGTGTCCCGAAATTAATGCAACAAAATTCACTGGGGGGCAGAAAATTGAAAAATGAGGGGACTCCCTCAATAAAAAATACCCTCGCAAACGTAATAACGGAGATACAGGCCTTCAAAGTTGATTTTTCAAAACAGTTTCTTTTACATAACTTTAGAACTGTTGAACCGATATCATTCAAATTTTAACCAAAGTTTACTAATAGTTCAATAAGTCTCTATTGAACAATCATAACGCGTTTGATCAAACATTTTTAGGGGCGAAGAGAATAGGGGGTACCCTCCCCAATTTCCCCTTATTTTTTACCCCCCTGAATATTTTTGGAAATAGTGTCAATTTTTGAATTCTACGTTCAATTTAGAGGAAAAATTACCCCTGCAGAATTTTGATCAAAGGCTTATTTTTGAGATATTTGGGTTTGAAATTTCGGAAAACGTTTCAAATACTTCCAACACTTTCAAAGACCTTAAAAATTGAAATTGAAGAAAACTCAAGATTCCTCAAGTGAAATTGAAGACTTTTGGTGTTTTTGGTTGAGAAGCCACCATTTTTGCTAGGAAACATAGAGTTTTTCAGAAAAAAGAAATTTGGGCCCTGGCAAGTGGCGATTTCGATATGTTTTCCAAAGTTTCAAACACAAATATCTCAAAAATGAAAGGTCAAATCAAAATTTGTCAAGAAAAACTTTTTACTCCAAATTGAACGTAGAATTCAAAAATTGAAACTATTTTCGGAAAAATTCAGGGGGGTAAATTAACAAGAGGAAAAAGGGAGAGGGTACCCCCTATTATCTTCGCCCCTAAAAATGTTTGCTGAAATGAGTTATTACTGTTCAATAGAGACGTGTTTCAGTTATCGTGTTACCTTTGGTTCTAATTGAATAAAATCGGTTGAACGGTTCAAAAGTGATGCAAAAAAAACTGATTTGAAAAAAACAACTTTGAAGGCCTGTATCTCCGTTACTACGTTTAAGAGAGTATTTTTACTGAGAAATCGCTCCCTGTGTGAATTTTCTATCTCCCTGTGAATTTTGTTGTATTAACTTCGGGACACCTGTATAATACAGCAAACTTAAGAAGAAAATCACCTTGAAATTAATCACAATTTAATCCATTTCAAGTGAGTTGAGGGCGGTTGTACGCATGTATTGAATTAAAATTTGAATTTTCCACTGTCGCTCATTGCTTGCTATTGCTGGTAAATTATGTCCCCTGATTTTAAGGCCGCCACTCGTAGTTTTTCGCCAGAATTACATTTTTTGGCTGTAATTTGAATGTTACCGAAACATCAACAAAACGGATACAAGCGAGACAAGGGCGTTTGTCATAGTTCTAATTTAGCCCTTCAGCATTGAGATTTCTTATTTTTTGTGATAAAAGATACAGACGAAATGAATCCTATTGCTGAAGGGCTGAATTAGAACTATGACAAAACAAGAATTACCTATGCCTTGCTTGTATTCAGTCTTATTCATGTTTCAATAACATTCAAATTACAGCCAAAAAATGTAGTTCTGGCGGAAAACTGCGAGTGGCCGCCTTTACGCAATTGATACATTCGTGTAGGCAGTTTGATGTTTATTTTTCTTTTACTGAATTTGACTGACTTTGACTGTGGAAAAAATTCCTTTCTTAGAACTACGCCAGCCGAATCGCCAACAGCAGAAGCGGAGAGAGAAGCATCAAAAAGCAAGCTGCCCTCCTCTTCATCTTCGAGTTCATCTTGCGAATCAACTCTCAACTGTTATGAAACTTACAGGAAAAAGAAAGTTCTCGAAGTGACAAAAAGATTGAACTTCGACAAGGATTATTGTCCAATTGAAACACCGTCATCAGCCCCGACTACTTATGTTGAAGAAGGCAAGTTTATTCTAAGATTTAACTCTATTCTGAGTCAAAAAAGTCAAATTAAGTCTGCAGTTGCAATTTTTCACCATTTTCCAGTCGAGCGTTACGAATTTTCAAAATTTCTCGTAGCCGTTGTCACCCGAGAGGGCCTTTCACCCGTGTTTAGACCGGCAGGACGACTCGCTTTTGATGTTCTTTGTTTTGAAAAATTCCAACTGATATCGAAAGTAGATTAGATTGCGTGTTGTGTGGCCCCATTTTCAAAACCAACAGGGTTACGGTCCTTCGACGGTAATTTTTTCAAAATGGAATTTGACATTCCGTGAATTTGAAAAAAATGCAGTGCAAACTTCGAATGCGGTGAGCCCCACAAAATATTCGTTTTAGGTGCAGACATGCTGGCATGTCCTCGGTTTTACCTCGGTATGTAATATACTATTTTGTCATTGTTCCATAGATACATAACGCGCAAAAGTAACAAATGAAATAACCAATAAACATATAAGTTTTGTAGTTTATGTAGGTACCTATTATGCATTCAGCTTTTATTTGCAACAAAGCAGGCGAGCCTAGTTTGACAGAATCCACTCTGTAAAAGCGCTGTCAGTGGAATGCCACAGTTTAGGTTATGCATTATTTTCTGGGGTTATCGCTTTACTTCAAAATCCAGAACAGCGTTGCAAGTTCATTTCTGATTGATTAAATGTTCGAATGACATAGACTATCAACCGCTTGTCATTCTTCAAGCGTAGTGGAATGGAAAACCTGGTGGAGGAGTTCTTCCTCATTCTACATATGGAACAAACGAAGTTGCACAGGCGGTGCTATACAAAGTGAGAAGAGAAATTTAAAATTTGGCTGTATTTAACAAGGAGGAAGCTGTGTCATGAAAGCCGTGTTTCTTTTGGTCGATAGAGATCGATCTGGTACTGGCATCTACCAATAACAATAAAAGTGAAGACCTTTGAATTGAAACGAATGATGGCTCTGGCCTATTAATTTTTATTAGGGTAGGTACTTTTAGAAACAAGGTACTTGAACTCGGAACATTTCGGACTCCGGAAGTTTGTGGAGATAGGCAGGGACTGTCCATCACTTGAGCTCGCGACATGATCGAACAAGCTTCTTAGTTTCTTTTCAGCAATCCTGTCTGAAACGGACTTTCATCAGCTAGGTCCTCGCTCCGTTTTCATCTCCATTGATTTTTCCCTTCCACTGCTAGCTTTACTGAGCACTGTAGGTAGCTAGCCAAAAAGTACTGAAGAAAGGAGTTTCACAAAATGTGTGTAGGTAGAATAACAGCTTTCACATCTGGTGATCTTCAAAAAGATTTTCTCACGTTATTCCAATCTTCCTTCAACCACATCCAAAGATCAAAATCCATCTCACACCAACTGTAACTGCTTTGACATCAGAAACTGTCAGAAACATCAGGCTTTTTTTATCAAACACAGTGAGCACCTACCCTGATGTGAGCACAAAAATTAAGCGGCAAGGGGAAAGACAACATTGCTTCATATCAGCTGGTATAGCCGAGGGTATAGCTGACAGAGTATTAACACTGACACTGACTGGCAGCTGTAATAGCTGAAGTGTCTGGGTATTTTTAATTCAAAAAAACGTAAAAACAGAATTCCAAGGCTTGCTTTGTTGCAAATAAAAGCTGAATGCATAATAGCTTGACGCCTTGTCTTGAGTAGTGTCAAAATTTACAAAAAAATGGAGTTTTCTCTTCATTTAATTTAAGGGGTTTCTGATGCGACTAAAAAAGTTGTCGACAAGAATCGGTTCAATTTTATTTTTTTCGTCAAGTAGAAACTCCTTGAAAAAAATGTACGAGCATTGCTATCAAATTTTGGAAATTTCCAAAAATTTGTGAAAATTTTGATTTTGATTTCCAAAAATTTAAAAACTAGATAGCATCGACAATGCATCTTTCCTCAAAAAAGTCGCATGCCAAATTTGAACTTTCTATTTTCAAAAAAAGGTACCAAAAATGATTTCTACTAATTCACTTTTTCATGTCTACGAGAAATCATTTTTGGTTTATTTTTCAAAATAGAAGTTCAAATTTGGCATGCGACTTTTTTGCGGAAAGATGCATTGTCGATGTTTTTGAATTTTGAAAAATTTAAATCAAAAATTTTCAAAATTTTCAAAATTTGATAGCATTGCCCGTACATTTTCTTTTTGGAGGAATTTTGACTTGACGAAAAAAATAAAAAAAAACCGATTCCCGTCAACAACTTTTTTAGTCGCATATTATCAGAAACCCCTTAAGCAACGATTACGGAAAACGTTGTTCGATACACGAGCGCTGTGCTTTTTTAGACCCCCAGCTTCTTTTGCAGCATTCGGCTACGCTTCATGATGGCAAACACGGCTTCAGGCCTGAAAACGCGCTCTTGTATCGAAAAATACTATTTCGGTCGATTTAAATTCAGCCGTTACGCCAAATTGCTCTGGATCAGGGCAATCCAAATAAATCGAAAAGGCTATTTAACATGACTAACTCTACCAACTTCATTCTTCTTTATTCCATAAAAATAAGCCATCACTCTGGTTAATAATTTATTCATGTTATAATTACAATTATTAAACGAGACCGTATTTTTTGGAATTTAAAAGAATGTTAAGTTAAAATTTTTGCTCACAACAATTAATAGTTATTCATTGAAAATTGTGCAGGTTCCATCCAAAGACAGTCCTCTGAAGGAAGTTGTTTCTTGCCTTCTTCAAGTGACTGTAAGGCAACAATCACCAGAGCAAGCAATTTAGCCCGTCACGGCGACGTTGAGAACTTCAGTGATACGCCTTCCATAACGACATCTACCTCTTCTACGTTAAGGTCTAAACCTGAAATCGTTGCTACAGTCACTTATAGACGCGACTTTGTACAGCTTCGTACATCACAGCCATTTCATTTTGGGAACTACATCATTGAATTGTTCGCCGTCGACGATGTTCTGTCTGGATTTGTCTCGCAGTTGCAACACAGCAGACCTCATTTATGTAGTAAGTTGAACACACACTTTCTAGTTTTTCACGTTCACGTGTTTTAATTCTTTTTTGACTTCCCTCCAGTATCGCCACCCTCAAACGTCAGTGTGTATGTTCTACTGACGAGAAAACAAGACGAACATCTGCAAGTGCAGTGTGATGTCAAATACTGCATTGACGCCAACAAAACACTAAATGGCCAGGAATTTTTCTCTGAAGTCGTTGGAATGCACCTTTGTCCTGTGACGTCGCAATTGACTGAGGCAGAGCAACATAACACCTTCGAACAAACGAGTTTCACCACCACATCTCGTTCCAAGAGGCATTTCTGCATGTTTTGCAAGAACATGAAAACTCAGATTGCAAGGCATTTTGTCGTCATGCATCCCGATGAAGATCAAGTGAAGACAGTGTTATCGTTGGCGAAAAACAGCAAGCAACGACGCCTTGCCTTAGTTGAGTTACGACGGATCTCTGACTCTGCTTACAATAGGGATTGCGATCCCTTCAAAAGATTGGTCGCGCGTAAACCAAGAAACGCTGGTGATGTCGACAAGTATGTGGAATGTCCAAATTGCCGTGGCCTTTTCGGGTGCAAAAATTTTGCACGACACGATAGACATTGCACACTAAGACCACCAAATCATCAACACATCCTCAAAAGAGCCGCAGCACTGATGGCCGCAAAAAGTACATCGAAAGGCAGCATGCATGATCAACTTCTCCAAGAACTGCTTAGTGGCTTGGGCGATGACGAAATTGGCAGAATTGCAAGAAGTGATTCTACATTGGTGAACTACGCAAGAACGAAGGCTTTCGAGCATAAAAGTGAGACCCGTCACTTCGCATACACCCGAATGCAACTTCGCAGAGGTGCTAATTTGTTGACAACTGCTCGGGAAATGGACCCAAATATCCAAGCATTCAGTGATCTCCTTGATCCAGAGAAATACGATTTAGTTATTAGATGTGTGATCGAGGTTTGTGGAAGAGAAGAGGATTGTGATGCTTTTCAACTAAAACATGCATCCACCATTCCTCATTTCAATTATCTTCTGGCGCACGCTGCCACCTCTGCAGAGGTCCAGCGTCTCAAAAATGGGGAAGCTCCACACAGCGCGGAAGTTCAAAAGCTGAATACGTTTCTGTACATTCACCAGAAGCAGTTCAATTCTCAAATAGGGAAAACTGCAAGAGCAAACACAAGCCGGCAAATTTTAAATAAGAACAAAAAACTTCCCACCACAGCTGACGTGGCAAAATTTGTTTCCTATGCGGAGAGTGTCGCCAGAGAAGAATATGAGAAACTTATGAAAGACGGTTTCAATTGGAGGAGCTGGTCACTGTTGGGAAAGGCCGTTATGGTGGAATGGCTGCTCTTCAACAGAAGAAGATCGGGAGAAATGAGCAGGATTCATGTAAAAGATTATTTGAGAAAAGGGAAAATAACACCAGACCAGAAAGAAACAATGACGCCGCTGGAAAGAGGCTACGCAGATCATTTTTCCCGATTTGAAATCCTCGGGAAGAAACATCGTAAATTGCCCATTCTTCTCAACGCAAGGCAAGTCAAGTAAGTTGATTTCACTCAAATAGCTTTCTTACTTTGTTAATAGACTATTTGCAAATTTGGTTAGTGGGAGATTGCGCCACATGTAGCTACTTAGGTCATACCATTGAGTGAAAATATACGAAGAGGCACCATGATAACCTTTTGGAACAGGCCGGTAGAAGACGTTATAGTACATGTAACTTTCGAAACCGACTTTGCAACTGATCACTTTCTAATATAGGTAAATAGTGAAGTACAGGATGGACTTTGTTGTGGTGTGAGTTTGCCCCCTATTACTGAAAAAAATCGTCAGGATGAAACCGAAGTTCTCTTCTCACCATGTGGATCGCAGGAATCCGAGTAGGAATCGAATTGCTTGTCAAAACCATCATTAGTATCGGAAAGGTTACCGATGATGGCTCTTATAATTTTTCACCCAACGGTCATACCTTGCGCCCGCGATTTTGGAATCGACTGTCTGAGTAGGTCTTGGAGTGGTTAGTTCATTTTATTTCCGCTAAGTGGCCGCATGTTATTAGAAATCGAAAATAGCTATAGTATCCATCCAACCCTATTGTGGATGGATTCATAGCTCATTCTCTCTCCCCTTTCCAAGGGCGTGGCAAAACTCCCAGCCAAGTAGAATCACACTATGATGGTTCAACGTACTTTACTATTTAAATCCAACTTCAACCCTATTCATTTCCTGAAGGTGCCTAAAGTGAATAGCACATCATTCATGATGTGATTGAGATTGAAGCAAGTTATATTCTTGTAACCACAGCAATGTGAATAAATTGTTCCAAAATCATTTGTCACTGTAACATAGCCTTTTGAATCCTCCCACATATAATCTCTCAATTGACTCTTGATTCTCCTAGATCAAAATTTCAACACAAAAGATGTTCCGAGTTTTTACGATTTTACAACTACCATGTATTTTCAAATGAATGTGCAACAAGCTTGGTACGTTTTTCTTGCAAGTGCAAAATTCCTCAGCACAGGCTCCCCTTGATTTGAAATTTCAGGTTTGGCAAAAATAATTTCAGACCGAATAACTTGTTACTGTGACAAACAGCCAAGACCTTTAGGCCCTTATGAAAAATTCCTAACGTAAGAATCTATACATATATGTTACATATCAGTTCTCTTCCAGGTTCATGGATCTTTTCATGTCAATGAGAAAGGACGCAAAGATTCCAGAAAAGAATCCTTATTTATTTTGTTCTAAAACAAAAAATGGATACATTGATTGCACCCAAGTTCTAAGATCGTTCTCTAAGAAGAGTGGAGTATCAAATTCACATCTGTTGCGTTCAACAAACATACGGAAGCAGATCGCCACTTTGGCACAAATTCTAAGCTTGGACCACAACGACATGCTCCAGTTGTCTGATTATATGGGCCATGATATCGAAGTTCATCAGAAGCATTATCGGCAGCCTGATTTTAATTTGCAGGCGACTAAGTTGGCCAAGTTCTTGCTGATTTCGCAAGGAAAAGACATGGCACAGTTTAAAGGAAAGACAATGAACGAACTTGAAGTGATGTTGCCTGAGCTGAGAGACCCTGATATTCCAGTAGTGGACACACCGGAAGTGAACAGTGAAAATGACGACGAAGACGATGATGGAGGGAATGACAACGATGTGGATAAGGACAACGATGGAGGTAACGGGAACGTTGAAAGTAACGGCAACGTTGAAGGTAACGGCAGCGATGATGCAGATAACGGCAGCGATGCTCACAATGACGTTGGAGATCACGGCAATGTTGCGGATAAGGACGAAAAGGGTAGCGACAACGGTGCGGGTAACAAATCTCCTTCCACGCGGAACCATGATCGACTGTCACACAATTTATCCACAGACTTGCAGCCAGTGGATATCCTTGTCTTTCAGTCTCCTTCGAATGCGTTTGGAGCTCTACTATCGGAAAATCTTGGTAAGTAATTGACTTTTTTTTTGTAAAACATAACATCCATCCATATGCATTTTGTTTCAGAACCGTCCTTGTTAGAGCCGTCCTTGTCACAAGACATCCCCCATGAAGGCAAGTTCCGTAGACTTTTATATTTACCCGATTCAAGAATGTTTCTCAAACTTTCACAGTTTGGAACGCATGTGCTCATGAATTTATCAGTGAAGCTCCAATCTATGATCACATTTGTGTTTCAAACTGTAGAGAAGCTACCGGCAAAATTGTATGTGTATCCCATTCTTAATGTGATTTTCGTAGTGTCACATTTTCAGTTGATTGTGAGACCTTGAAAGATGAAGTATTCGATTGCTTCAGGTTTCCCCCAATACATCGTCTAGTGAATGTTCAGAGAAATATGTTACAGCCATCTCATGCCTTCACGTAAGCGCTCACGATCAGCTCAAAAAGGGATATTACCTACTAAATTTACATCTTGAACGAGATATATTAATGAAGAATAGATTTTAGATCTGCAAGCTATAACGCAAAACTTGATAATTTTTCAATTCAGGCATCTTGTTGTTCACCCTAGAAGTGTTAATGTGGGAAAAATTTGAAATATCAAAAATATATTATTTATATTCACGTTTGAAATGGCTTATACTTTCTTCTTGGGGCTGCTCCACTCGCTAGACGCTCGTTCCGCAATCGTCTCCGGTCACAACATAATCTGTCACTTTTAACAAGAAAACCTGACTTGTTGATACAGTATTACAGTAAGTTAGGAAAAATGATCTGTCACGCTCCCACACTCAGTAACTATGGACAGGGAGCTCGTGCCTCAAAACTTACGTCATAAGATACATGATTTTAACTCTATGAGCCGTATTCATATCTCACTTTGAGCTACAAGCTCATTTAGACGTGCGCGTTTAGGGGCTCATGTTTGATTTTTGAAAAATACATATTACAATTGAGCGGTTGTATGTAATTGTATCATGTACATAATTTTTAACACTTAAATATATATACATGGATAGCCCCTAAAAGCGCACATCCAAATAAGCTTTTAGCCTAAAAGCAAGGCAAGGAGGCCAAAACACTGTGTTAAGTTTTAATGAATGAATTACCGTCAGTTCCACAAAAAAGATGATCAGCGATCAAGGCTGATTGCAGATTAACTGAACATTTTTCTGCTGAATGCTAGGCGATTAACCCCAAAAAATGCCTGAAATCTGTACTAGACCCATCATCTTTTCATTATTGAGGGATAAACCAGCATTTTCATTGATCACTCAGCTAGAAATTGCCAAACAAAATCGCGAATCAGCTAATCTCGTATTATCTTTTTTGTGGAACCCACGGCTTGAGTTGAAAATGTCCCAAAATTTGATGTATTCAGAAGAAAAGAAACTTTTTATTGAGTATTTCATCAATGTCTTCATTCTGTTAATAGATGCACTAACTGAACCACGGGCACCCAAGTTGAAGAAAAGACTGAGAAGGTTTCCCAAGAAATACAACTCATTTGTGACTTGTACACCAGAGAAGAGTATTCTACTTTCTGCAAAAGGTAAATTGATTGTGACCAACCCCTGCTTTGCTGTTCTAACTGTTTGAATATTTTTTCAGGGCACGCAGTTTTAACGCCGTCACCAAAACTCATACGTCGCAGGAAGAAGTCGAGAATGATAATGTCTCCAAAACTTCAGGCTTCTACCATGCCAAACAGACCATTGGTTGCAACACCGTCACCCTTCCGGAAACCAGCAATTAAAGCCCCTAAGCGTAAGACGATTGAAGAATTGAAAGACAAAATAAGCCTTACTGGGGTCAAAGTCAAAAGAAGGAGGACTTGGTCCCAGGAGGAACATCAATTCATGGAAGAACACTTCGGTTTGTACCTCAATGATAAAGGCCCGTTGGTGCCGACTATGAGTTACTGCGAGAAAATTGCTCAAAAACATTCCAGCAGGATTGGAAATCGGTCGGGTGCAGCTTTGTATGCGTATGTCAAGAACAGAAAAAACGCAACAAATAAGCATTGCCATTCCTAATAGATTTCTAACTGATTTACTTTGTATGATTTTCTTTGTTCAATTTAACAATTTTTCACATTATTCCGTTGTTGACACTCTGAGGATCATTTAAATGTATCACCAATGATTCAGACGAGTGTACTTTCTCAGATTCTTGATGAATGAATTTCAAAATCAGAATTTAGTTCGAAAGATAACCCGACCTTTTATTTTGTACACAATCACACCTTCCTAATTCTCTAGAAATAGTGAAAAAGTAAGTTCACCCTTAATCAGCCGTGGTTTTAAGTCGTAAGCACAACGTCGATTCTTGGCTCTCGTGCGCATGAGAGCCAATAAGCGCTTCTACGCCTATCACTACTTGAATTAAAATTACGGTTATAAGTGCGGGAAAACATCAGTTTTGTCCTTATCGAGCAGTGTCGCGCTTTGAGTGTACAGAAATGGTTCTTAGTGCGGCATGAGACAGTAGTGTCGCGTTATGATGGGCTCTTAGCGAGACGGAATAAACGAAAATTATATAAAAATCAAACTTTGGCATTCTTCAGTAGTTTCTGCTGACCAATACGGTCGCCGTGATAGTGACTTAAGGCCATATACAGGGTGATTTTTTGAAAAGTTTCCACCCCTTGTTTCTCGCCGCCAAAATGTTTTACAGGAAAACGCCGAAACAGGTCAATTTTTGTTTCGAGGGGGTCATCTAGAGCACATATCACCAAATTTTTATCTTGAACCCCTTCGCCCCCGCCCCACCCTGCTTTAAAATTTCAAATAGCATGACCTACTTTGTGATACATCAAATTGAAGGCAATAAAATTCTCTTTCCGTTAAACATATTTCAAATTTTTTTAAACCACCCCTCAACCCTTCTGAAAATCCTCTTTTCGTTAATGGAAGGACAATGTTCCCCCTATAAACTCTTGATTCCTGAGAAATAGACTTCCCAGCAAAAACAGGTCGATTCTTATTTCAATGGGGTCATCTTAGACACGAGTGGCCAAATTTTTATCTTCAACCCCTTCGCCCCCACCCTACCCTACTTTAAAGGGGTGGTTTAAAAAAAATAGAAATATGTTTGACGGAAAGAGTTTTATTGCCTTCAATTTCATGTATCACAAGATAGATAATGCTATTCGAAATTTCAAAGTAAGGTAGGGTGAGGGCGAAGGGGTTGAAGATAAAAATTTGGCCACTCGTGTCTAAGATGACCCCATTGAAATAAGAATCGACCTGTTTTTGCTGGGAAGTCTATTTCTCAGGAATCAAGAGTTTATAGGGGGAACATTGTCCTTCCATTAACGAAAAGAGGATTTTCAGAAGGGTTGAGGGGTGGTTTAAAAAAATTTGAAATATGTTTAACGGAAAGAGAATTTTACTGCCTTCAATTTGATGTATCACAAAGTAGGTCATGCTATTTGAAATTTTAAAGCAGGGTGGGGCGGGGGCGAAGGGGTTCAAGAGAAAAATTTGGTGATATGTGCTCTAGATGACCCCCTCGAAACAAAAATTGACCTGTTTCGGCGTTTTCCTGTAAAACATTTTGGCGGCGAGAAACAAGGGGTGGAAACTTTTCAAAAAATCACCCTGTATTTTGATGTTAACTTTAAATTAATCGATCAAGTCAAAGCCTCTTGACGGACAGGTGGTGTCTATGGATTCCATTTCACAAATTTGAAATAAGTGAAAATTTGTTTTGATCAGATTTTCGGAGTTTTCATGTCCAATGTAGATGCAGGAATGGTAGCATTGTTGTGGTTTCGTTTTTGGATATAGCCAGAATAAAATAATTATCTTTATTACCTTTTTAATTCCAAAATCACAGTTTTGATCTTGTTGAGCCGTGTCACGCTTTGAGTGTACAGAATTAGTTCTTAGCGCGACATGGGACAAAGTGTCGCGTTATGATGGGCTCTTAGCGAGACGGAATGAAGAAAAATTATCTGGAAATCAAACTTCGGCAACATGGCATTCTTCAGTTGTTTCTGCCGAGGTTTCTGCTGACCAATACGGTCGCCGTGATAGTGACTAAGGCAAAATAATTTGATGTTTACTTAAAATTCATCGATCAAGTCAAAGCCTCTTGACGGACAGGTAGTGTTTCTGGATTTCATTTCACAAACTAGAAATAAGTAAAAATTTGTTTTTATTCAGAATTTCGGAGTTTTCATGTCCAATAAAGATGCAGAAAGGGTAACATTGATGTGGTATCGTTTTTGGATAGATACAAAATAAAAAATTTATCTTTAATTCGTTCTTATTCCAAATTCACAGTTTTGCTTTCGTTGAGCCGTGTCGCGCTTTGAGTGTACAGAATTAGTTCTTAGCACGACATGGGACAAAGTGTCGCGTTATGATGGGCTCTTAGCGAGACGGAATGAAGAAAAATTATCTGAAAATCAAACTTTGGCAACATGGCATTCTTCAGTTGTTTCTGCCGAGGTTTCTGCTGACCAATACGGTCGCCGTGATAGTGACTAAGGCAAAATATTTCGATGTTTACTTAAAATTCACCGATCAAGTCAAAGCCTCTTGACGGACAGGTAGTTTCTCTGGATTTCATTTCACAAACAAGAAATAAGTAAAAATTTGTTTTTATTCAGAATTTCGGAGTTTTCATGTCCGATGTAGATGCAGAAAAGGTAACATTAATGTGGTATCGTTTTTGGATAGATCCAAAATGAAAAATTTATCTTTATCACGTTTTTATTCCAAATTCACAGTTTTGCTTTCGTTGAGCCGTGTCGCGCTTTGAGTGTACAGAATTAGTTCTCAGCGCGACATGGGACAAAGTGTCGCGTTATGATGGGCTCTTAGCGAGACGGAACGAAGAAAAATTATCTGAAAATCAAACTTTGGCAACATGGCATTCTTCAGTTGTTTCTGCCGAGGTTTCTGCTGACCAATACGGTCGCCGTGATAGTGACTAAGGCAAAATAATTTGATGTTTACTTAAAATTCATCGATCAAGTCAAAGCCTCTTGACGGACAGGTAGTTTCTCTGGATTTCATTTCACAAACTAGAAATAAGTAAAAATTTGTTTTTATTCAGAATTTCGGAGTTTTCATGTCCGATGTAGATGTAGAAAAGGTAACATTAATGTGGTATCGTTTTTGGATAGATCCAAAATGAAAAACTTATCTTTATCACGTTTTTATTCCAAATTTACAGTTTTGCTTTCGTTGAGCCGTGTCGCGCTTTGAGTGTACAGAATTAGTTCTTAGCGCGACATGGGACAAAGTGTCGCGTTATGATGGGCTCTTAGCGAGACGGAATAAAGAAAAATTATCTGAAAATCAAACTTTGGCAACATGGCATTCTTCAGTTGTTTCTGCCGAAATTTCTGCTGACCAATACGGTCGCCGTGATAGTGACTGAGGCAAAATAATTTGATGTTTACTTAAAATTCATCGATCAAGTCAAAGCCTCTTGACGGACAGGTAGTTTCTCTGGATTTCATTTCACAAACTAGAAATAAGTAAAAATTTGTTTTTATTCAGAATTTCGGAGTTTTCATGTCCGATGTAGATGCAGAAAAGGTAACATTAATGTGGTATCGTTTTTGGATAGATCCAAAATGAAAAATTTATCTTTATCACGTTTTTATTCCAAATTCACAGTTTTGCCTTCGTTGAGCCGTGTCGCGCTTTGAGTGTACAGAATTAGTTCTTAGCACGACATGGGACAAAGTGTCGCGTTATGATGGGCTCTTAGCGAGACGGAATGAAGAAAAATTATCTGAAAATCAAACTTTGGCAACATGGCATTCTTCAGTTGTTTCTGCCGAGGTTTCTGCTGACCAATACGGTCGCCGTGATAGTGACTTGAGCAAAATAATTTGATGTTTACTAAAAATTCATCGATCAAGTCAAAGCCTCTTGACGGACAGGAAGTGTCTCAGGATTTCATTTTACAAACTAGAAATAAGTAAAAATTTGTTTTTATTCAGAATTTCGGAGTTTTCATGTCCAATGTAGATGCAAAAAGGGTAACATTAATGTGGTATCGTTTTTGGATAGATCCAAAATGAAAAATTTATCTTTATCACGTTCTTATTCCAAATTCACAGTTTTGCTTTTGTTGAGCCGTGTCGCGCTTTGAGTGTACAGAATTAGTTCTTAGCGCGACATGGGACAAAGTGTCGCGTTATGATGGGCTTTTAGCGAGACGGAATAAAGAATAATTACCTGAAAATCAAACTTTGGCAACATGGCTTTCTTCAGTTGTTTCTGCCGAGGTTTCTGCTGACCAATACGGTCGCCGTGATAGTGACTGAGGCAAAATAATTTGATGTTTACTTAAAATTCATCGATCAAGTCAAAGCCTCTTGACGGACAGGTAGTTTCTCTGGATTTCATTTCACAAACTAGAAATAAGTAAAAATTTGTTTTTATTCAGAATTTCGGAGTTTTCATGTCCAATGTAGATGCAGAAAAGGTAGCATTGTTGTGGTTTCGTTTTTGGATAGATCCAAAATGAAAAATTTATCTTTATCACGTTCTTATTCCAAATTCACAGTTTTGCTTTCGTTGAGCCGTGTCGCGCTTTGAGTGTACAGAATTAGTTCTTAGCGCGACATGGGACAAAGTGTCGCGTTATGATGGGCTTTTAGCGAGACGGAATAAAGAAAAATTATCTGAAAATCAAACTTTGGCAACATGGCTTCCTTCAGTTGTTTCTGCCGAGGTTTCTGCTGACCAATACGGTCGCCGTGATAGTGACTGAGGCAAAATAATTTGATGTTTACTTAAAATTCATCGATCAAGTCAAAGCCTCTTGACGGACAGGTAGTTTCTCTGGATTTCATTTCACAAACTAGAAATAAGTAAAAATTTGTTTTTATTCAGAATTTCGGAGTTTTCATGTCCGATGTAGATGTAGAAAAGGTAACATTAATGTGGTATCGTTTTTGGATAGATCCAAAATGAAAAACTTATCTTTATCACGTTTTTATTCCAAATTTACAGTTTTGCTTTCGTTGAGCCGTGTCGCGCTTTGAGTGTACAGAATTAGTTCTTAGCACGACATGGGACAAAGTGTCGCGTTATGATGGGCTCTTAGCGAGACGGAATGAAGAAAAATTATCTGAAAATCAAACTTTGGCAACATGGCATTCTTCAGTTGTTTCTGCCGAGGTTTCTGCTGACCAATACGGTCGCCGTGATAGTGACTAAGGCAAAATATTTCGATGTTTACTTAAAATTCACCGATCAAGTCAAAGCCTCTTGACGGACAGGTAGTTTCTCTGGATTTCATTTCACAAACAAGAAATAAGTAAAAATTTGTTTTTATTCAGAATTTCGGAGTTTTCATGTCCGATGTAGATGCAGAAAAGGTAACATTAATGTGGTATCGTTTTTGGATAGATCCAAAATGAAAAATTTATCTTTATCACGTTTTTATTCCAAATTCACAGTTTTGCTTTCGTTGAGCCGTGTCGCGCTTTGAGTGTACAGAATTAGTTCTCAGCGCGACATGGGACAAAGTGTCGCGTTATGATGGGCTCTTAGCGAGACGGAACGAAGAAAAATTATCTGAAAATCAAACTTTGGCAACATGGCATTCTTCAGTTGTTTCTGCCGAGGTTTCTGCTGACCAATACGGTCGCCGTGATAGTGACTAAGGCAAAATAATTTGATGTTTACTTAAAATTCATCGATCAAGTCAAAGCCTCTTGACGGACAGGTAGTTTCTCTGGATTTCATTTCACAAACTAGAAATAAGTAAAAATTTGTTTTTATTCAGAATTTCGGAGTTTTCATGTCCGATGTAGATGTAGAAAAGGTAACATTAATGTGGTATCGTTTTTGGATAGATCCAAAATGAAAAACTTATCTTTATCACGTTTTTATTCCAAATTTACAGTTTTGCTTTCGTTGAGCCGTGTCGCGCTTTGAGTGTACAGAATTAGTTCTTAGCGCGACATGGGACAAAGTGTCGCGTTATGATGGGCTCTTAGCGAGACGGAATAAAGAAAAATTATCTGAAAATCAAACTTTGGCAACATGGCATTCTTCAGTTGTTTCTGCCGAAATTTCTGCTGACCAATACGGTCGCCGTGATAGTGACTGAGGCAAAATAATTTGATGTTTACTTAAAATTCATCGATCAAGTCAAAGCCTCTTGACGGACAGGTAGTTTCTCTGGATTTCATTTCACAAACTAGAAATAAGTAAAAATTTGTTTTTATTCAGAATTTCGGAGTTTTCATGTCCGATGTAGATGCAGAAAAGGTAACATTAATGTGGTATCGTTTTTGGATAGATCCAAAATGAAAAATTTATCTTTATCACGTTTTTATTCCAAATTCACAGTTTTGCCTTCGTTGAGCCGTGTCGCGCTTTGAGTGTACAGAATTAGTTCTTAGCACGACATGGGACAAAGTGTCGCGTTATGATGGGCTCTTAGCGAGACGGAATGAAGAAAAATTATCTGAAAATCAAACTTTGGCAACATGGCATTCTTCAGTTGTTTCTGCCGAGGTTTCTGCTGACCAATACGGTCGCCGTGATAGTGACTTGAGCAAAATAATTTGATGTTTACTAAAAATTCATCGATCAAGTCAAAGCCTCTTGACGGACAGGAAGTGTCTCAGGATTTCATTTTACAAACTAGAAATAAGTAAAAATTTGTTTTTATTCAGAATTTCGGAGTTTTCATGTCCAATGTAGATGCAAAAAGGGTAACATTAATGTGGTATCGTTTTTGGATAGATCCAAAATGAAAAATTTATCTTTATCACGTTCTTATTCCAAATTCACAGTTTTGCTTTTGTTGAGCCGTGTCGCGCTTTGAGTGTACAGAATTAGTTCTTAGCGCGACATGGGACAAAGTGTCGCGTTATGATGGGCTTTTAGCGAGACGGAATAAAGAATAATTACCTGAAAATCAAACTTTGGCAACATGGCTTTCTTCAGTTGTTTCTGCCGAGGTTTCTGCTGACCAATACGGTCGCCGTGATAGTGACTGAGGCAAAATAATTTGATGTTTACTTAAAATTCATCGATCAAGTCAAAGCCTCTTGACGGACAGGTAGTTTCTCTGGATTTCATTTCACAAACTAGAAATAAGTAAAAATTTGTTTTTATTCAGAATTTCGGAGTTTTCATGTCCAATGTAGATGCAGAAAAGGTAGCATTGTTGTGGTTTCGTTTTTGGATAGATCCAAAATGAAAAATTTATCTTTATCACGTTCTTATTCCAAATTCACAGTTTTGCTTTCGTTGAGCCGTGTCGCGCTTTGAGTGTACAGAATTAGTTCTTAGCGCGACATGGGACAAAGTGTCGCGTTATGATGGGCTTTTAGCGAGACGGAATAAAGAAAAATTATCTGAAAATCAAACTTTGGCAACATGGCTTCCTTCAGTTGTTTCTGCCGAGGTTTCTGCTGACCAATACGGTCGCCGTGATAGTGACTGAGGCAAAATAATTTGATGTTTACTTAAAATTCATCGATCAAGTCAAAGCCTCTTGACGGACAGGTAGTTTCTCTGGATTTCATTTCACAAACTAGAAATAAGTAAAAATTTGTTTTTATTCAGAATTTCGGAGTTTTCATGTCCGATGTAGATGTAGAAAAGGTAACATTAATGTGGTATCGTTTTTGGATAGATCCAAAATGAAAAACTTATCTTTATCACGTTTTTATTCCAAATTTACAGTTTTGCTTTCGTTGAGCCGTGTCGCGCTTTGAGTGTACAGAATTAGTTCTTAGCGCGACATGGGACAAAGTGTCGCGTTATGATGGGCTCTTAGCGAGACGGAATAAAGAAAAATTATCTGAAAATCAAACTTTGGCAACATGGCATTCTTCAGTTGTTTCTGCCGAAATTTCTGCTGACCAATACGGTCGCCGTGATAGTGACTGAGGCAAAATAATTTGATGTTTACTTAAAATTCATCGATCAAGTCAAAGCCTCTTGACGGACAGGTAGTTTCTCTGGATTTCATTTCACAAACTAGAAATAAGTAAAAATTTGTTTTTATTCAGAATTTCGGAGTTTTCATGTCCGATGTAGATGTAGAAAAGGTAACATTAATGTGGTATCGTTTTTGGATAGATCCAAAATGAAAAACTTATCTTTATCACGTTTTTATTCCAAATTTACAGTTTTGCTTTCGTTGAGCCGTGTCGCGCTTTGAGTGTACAGAATTAGTTCTTAGCGCGACATGGGACAAAGTGTCGCGTTATGATGGGCTCTTAGCGAGACGGAATAAAGAAAAATTATCTGAAAATCAAACTTTGGCAACATGGCATTCTTCAGTTGTTTCTGCCGAAATTTCTGCTGACCAATACGGTCGCCGTGATAGTGACTGAGGCAAAATAATTTGATGTTTACTTAAAATTCATCGATCAAGTCAAAGCCTCTTGACGGACAGGTAGTTTCTCTGGATTTCATTTCACAAACTAGAAATAAGTAAAAATTTGTTTTTATTCAGAATTTCGGAGTTTTCATGTCCGATGTAGATGCAGAAAAGGTAACATTAATGTGGTATCGTTTTTGGATAGATCCAAAATGAAAAATTTATCTTTATCACGTTTTTATTCCAAATTCACAGTTTTGCCTTCGTTGAGCCGTGTCGCGCTTTGAGTGTACAGAATTAGTTCTTAGCACGACATGGGACAAAGTGTCGCGTTATGATGGGCTCTTAGCGAGACGGAATGAAGAAAAATTATCTGAAAATCAAACTTTGGCAACATGGCATTCTTCAGTTGTTTCTGCCGAGGTTTCTGCTGACCAATACGGTCGCCGTGATAGTGACTTGAGCAAAATAATTTGATGTTTACTAAAAATTCATCGATCAAGTCAAAGCCTCTTGACGGACAGGAAGTGTCTCAGGATTTCATTTTACAAACTAGAAATAAGTAAAAATTTGTTTTTATTCAGAATTTCGGAGTTTTCATGTCCAATGTAGATGCAAAAAGGGTAACATTAATGTGGTATCGTTTTTGGATAGATCCAAAATGAAAAATTTATCTTTATCACGTTCTTATTCCAAATTCACAGTTTTGCTTTTGTTGAGCCGTGTCGCGCTTTGAGTGTACAGAATTAGTTCTTAGCGCGACATGGGACAAAGTGTCGCGTTATGATGGGCTTTTAGCGAGACGGAATAAAGAATAATTACCTGAAAATCAAACTTTGGCAACATGGCTTTCTTCAGTTGTTTCTGCCGAGGTTTCTGCTGACCAATACGGTCGCCGTGATAGTGACTGAGGCAAAATAATTTGATGTTTACTTAAAATTCATCGATCAAGTCAAAGCCTCTTGACGGACAGGTAGTTTCTCTGGATTTCATTTCACAAACTAGAAATAAGTAAAAATTTGTTTTTATTCAGAATTTCGGAGTTTTCATGTCCAATGTAGATGCAGAAAAGGTAGCATTGTTGTGGTTTCGTTTTTGGATAGATCCAAAATGAAAAATTTATCTTTATCACGTTCTTATTCCAAATTCACAGTTTTGCTTTCGTTGAGCCGTGTCGCGCTTTGAGTGTACAGAATTAGTTCTTAGCGCGACATGGGACAAAGTGTCGCGTTATGATGGGCTTTTAGCGAGACGGAATAAAGAAAAATTATCTGAAAATCAAACTTTGGCAACATGGCTTCCTTCAGTTGTTTCTGCCGAGGTTTCTGCTGACCAATACGGTCGCCGTGATAGTGACTGAGGCAAAATAATTTGATGTTTACTTAAAATTCATCGATCAAGTCAAAGCCTCTTGACGGACAGGTAGTTTCTCTGGATTTCATTTCACAAACTAGAAATAAGTAAAAATTTGTTTTTATTCAGAATTTCGGAGTTTTCATGTCCAATGTAGATGCAGAAAAGGTAGCATTGTTGTGGTTTCGTTTTTGGATAGATCCAAAATGAAAAATTTGTCTTTATCACGTTCTTATTCCAAATTCACAGTTTTGCTTTTGTTGAGCCGTGTCGCGCTTTGAGTGTACAGAATTAGTTCTTAGCGCGACATGGGACAAAGTGTCGCGTTATGATGGGCTCTTAGCGAGACGGAATGAAGAAAAATAATCTGAAAATCAAACTTCGGCAACATGGCATTCTTCAGTTGTTTCTGCCGAGGTTTCTGCTGACCAATACGGTCGCCGTGATAATGACTAAGGCAAAATAATTTGATGTTTACTTAAAATTCATCGATCAAGTCAAAGCCTCTTGACGGACAGGTAGTTTCTCTGGATTTCATTTCACAAACTAGAAATAAGTAAAAATTTGTTTTTATTCAGAATTTCGGAGTTTTCATGTCCAATGTAGATGCAGAAAAGGTAGCATTGTTGTGGTTTCGTTTTTGGATAGATCCAAAATGAAAAATTTGTCTTTATCACGTTCTTATTCCAAATTCACAGTTTTGCTTTCGTTGAGCCGTGTCGCGCTTTGAGTGTACAGAATTAGTTCTTAGCGCGACATGGGACAAAGTGTCGCGTTATGATGGGCTTTTAGCGAGACGGAATAAAGAAAAATTATCTGAAAATCAAACTTTGGCAACATGGCTTCCTTCAGTTGTTTCTGCCGAGGTTTCTGCTGACCAATACGGTCGCCGTGATAGTGACTGAGGCAAAATAATTTGATGTTTACTTAAAATTCATCGATCAAGTCAAAGCCTCTTGACGGACAGGTAGTTTCTCTGGATTTCATTTCACAAACTAGAAATAAGTAAAAATTTGTTTTTATTCAGAATTTCGGAGTTTTCATGTCCAATGTAGATGCAGAAAAGGTAGCATTGTTGTGGTTTCGTTTTTGGATAGATCCAAAATGAAAAATTTGTCTTTATCACGTTCTTATTCCAAATTCACAGTTTTGCTTTTGTTGAGCCGTGTCGCGCTTTGAGTGTACAGAATTAGTTCTTAGCGCGACATGGGACAAAGTGTCGCGTTATGATGGGCTCTTAGCGAGACGGAATGAAGAAAAATAATCTGAAAATCAAACTTCGGCAACATGGCATTCTTCAGTTGTTTCTGCCGAGGTTTCTGCTGACCAATACGGTCGCCGTGATAATGACTAAGGCAAAATAATTTGATGTTTACTTAAAATTCATCGATCAAGTCAAAGCCTCTTGACGGACAGGAAGTGTCTCAGGATTTCATTTTACAAACTAGAAATAAGTAAAAATTTGTTTTTATTCAGAATTTCGGAGTTTTCATGTCCAATGTAGATGCAAAAAGGGTAACATTAATGTGGTATCGTTTTTGGATAGATCCAAAATGAAAAATTTATCTTTATCACGTTCTTATTCCAAATTCACAGTTTTGCTTTTGTTGAGCCGTGTCGCGCTTTGAGTGTACAGAATTAGTTCTTAGCGCGACATGGGACAAAGTGTCGCGTTATGATGGGCTTTTAGCGAGACGGAATAAAGAATAATTACCTGAAAATCAAACTTTGGCAACATGGCTTTCTTCAGTTGTTTCTGCCGAGGTTTCTGCTGACCAATACGGTCGCCGTGATAGTGACTGAGGCAAAATAATTTGATGTTTACTTAAAATTCATCGATCAAGTCAAAGCCTCTTGACGGACAGGTAGTTTCTCTGGATTTCATTTCACAAACTAGAAATAAGTAAAAATTTGTTTTTATTCAGAATTTCGGAGTTTTCATGTCCAATGTAGATGCAGAAAAGGTAGCATTGTTGTGGTTTCGTTTTTGGATAGATCCAAAATGAAAAATTTATCTTTATCACGTTCTTATTCCAAATTCACAGTTTTGCTTTCGTTGAGCCGTGTCGCGCTTTGAGTGTACAGAATTAGTTCTTAGCGCGACATGGGACAAAGTGTCGCGTTATGATGGGCTTTTAGCGAGACGGAATAAAGAAAAATTATCTGAAAATCAAACTTTGGCAACATGGCTTCCTTCAGTTGTTTCTGCCGAGGTTTCTGCTGACCAATACGGTCGCCGTGATAGTGACTGAGGCAAAATAATTTGATGTTTACTTAAAATTCATCGATCAAGTCAAAGCCTCTTGACGGACAGGTAGTTTCTCTGGATTTCATTTCACAAACTAGAAATAAGTAAAAATTTGTTTTTATTCAGAATTTCGGAGTTTTCATGTCCAATGTAGATGCAGAAAAGGTAGCATTGTTGTGGTTTCGTTTTTGGATAGATCCAAAATGAAAAATTTGTCTTTATCACGTTCTTATTCCAAATTCACAGTTTTGCTTTTGTTGAGCCGTGTCGCGCTTTGAGTGTACAGAATTAGTTCTTAGCGCGACATGGGACAAAGTGTCGCGTTATGATGGGCTTTTAGCGAGACGGAATAAAGAAAAATTATCTGAAAATCAAACTTTGGCAACATGGCTTTCTTCAGTTGTTTCTGCCGAGGTTTCTGCTGACCAATACGGTCGCCGTGATAGTGACTGAGGCAAAATAATTTGATGTTTACTTAAAATTCATCGATCAAGTCAAAGCCTCTTGACGGACAGGTAGTTTCTCTGGATTTCATTTCACAAACTAGAAATAAGTAAAAATTTGTTTTTATTCAGAATTTCGGAGTTTTCATGTCCAATGTAGATGCAGAAAAGGTAGCATTGTTGTGGTTTCGTTTTTGGATAGATCCAAAATGAAAAATTTATCTTTATCACGTTCTTATTCCAAATTCACAGTTTTGCTTTCGTTGAGCCGTGTCGCGCTTTGAGTGTACAGAATTAGTTCTTAGCGCGACATGGGACAAAGTGTCGCGTTATGATGGGCTTTTAGCGAGACGGAATAAAGAAAAATTATCTGAAAATCAAACTTTGGCAACATGGCTTCCTTCAGTTGTTTCTGCCGAGGTTTCTGCTGACCAATACGGTCGCCGTGATAGTGACTGAGGCAAAATAATTTGATGTTTACTTAAAATTCATCGATCAAGTCAAAGCCTCTTGACGGACAGGTAGTTTCTCTGGATTTCATTTCACAAACTAGAAATAAGTAAAAATTTGTTTTTATTCAGAATTTCGGAGTTTTCATGTCCAATGTAGATGCAGAAAAGGTAGCATTGTTGTGGTTTCGTTTTTGGATAGATCCAAAATGAAAAATTTGTCTTTATCACGTTCTTATTCCAAATTCACAGTTTTGCTTTTGTTGAGCCGTGTCGCGCTTTGAGTGTACAGAATTAGTTCTTAGCGCGACATGGGACAAAGTGTCGCGTTATGATGGGCTCTTAGCGAGACGGAATGAAGAAAAATAATCTGAAAATCAAACTTCGGCAACATGGCATTCTTCAGTTGTTTCTGCCGAGGTTTCTGCTGACCAATACGGTCGCCGTGATAGTGACTAAGGCAAAATAATTTGATGTTTACTTAAAATTCATCGATCAAGTCAAAGCCTCTTGACGGACAGGTAGTTTCTCTGGATTTCATTTCACAAACAAGAAATAAGTAAAAATTTGTTTTTATTCAGAATTTCGGAGTTTTTATGTCCAATGTAGATGCAGAAAAGGTAGCATTGTTGTGGTTTCGTTTTTGGATAGATCCAAAATGAAAAAATTATCTTTATCACGTTCTTATTCCAAATTCACAGTTTTGCTTTTGTTGAGCCGTGTCGCGCTTTGAGTGTACAGAATTAGTTCTTAGCGCGACATGGGACAAAGTGTCGCGTTATGAAGGGCTCTTAGCGAGACGGAATGAAGAAAAATTATCTGAAAATCAAACTTCGGCAACATGGCATTCTTCAGTTGTTTCTGCCGAGGTTTCTGCTGACCAATACGGTCGCCGTGATAGTGACTGAGGCAAAATAATTTGATGTTTACTTAAAATTCATCGATCAAGTCAAGGCCTCTTGACGGACAGGTAGTGTTTCTGGATTTCATTTCACAAACTAGAAATAAGTAAAAATTTGTTTTTATTCAGAATTTCGGAGTTTTCATGTCCAATGTAGATGCAGAAAAGGTAACATTGATGTGATATCGTTTTTGGATAGATCCAAAATGGAAAATTCATCTTTATTACGTTCTTATTCCAAATTCACAGTTTTGCTTTCGTTGAGCCGTGTCGCGCTTTGAGTGTACAGAATTAGTTCTTAGCGCGACATGGGACAAAGTGTCGCGTTATGATGGGCTCTTAGCGAGACGGAATGAAGAAAAATTATCTGAAAATCAAACTTTGGCAACATGGCATTCTTCAGTTGTTTCTGCCGAGGTTTCTATAGACCAATACGGTCGCCGTGATAGTGACTAAGGCAAAATAATTTGATGTTTACTTAAAATTCATCGATCAAGTCAAAGCCTCTTGACGGACAGGTAGTTTCTCTGGATTTCATTTCACAAACTAGAAATCAGTAAAAATTTGTTTTTATTCAGAATTTCGGAGTTTTCATGTCCAATGTAGATGCAGAAAAGGTAGCATTGTTGTGGTTTCGTTTTTGGATAGATCCAAAATGAAAAATTTATCTTTATCACGTTCTTATTCCAAATTCACAGTTTTGCTTTCGTTGAGCCGTGTCGCGCTTTGAGTGTACAGAATTAGTTCTTAGCGCGACATGGGACAAAGTGTCGCGTTATGATGGGCTCTTAGCGAGACGGAATGAAGAAAAATTATCTGAAAATCAAACTTCGGCAACATGGCATTCTTCAGTTGTTTCTGCCGAGGTTTCTGCTGACCAATACGGTCGCCGTGATAGTGACTAAGGCAAAATAATTTGATGTTTACTTAAAATTCATCGATCAAGTCAAAGCCTCTTGACGGACAGGTAGTGTTTCTGGATTTCATTTCACAAACTAGAAATAAGTGAAAATTTGTTTTTATTCAGAATTTCGGAGTTTTCATGTCCAATGTAGATGCAGAAAAGGTAGCATTGTTGTGGTTTCGTTTTTGGATAGATCCAAAATGAAAAATTTATCTTTATCACGTTCTTATTCCAAATTCACAGTTTTGCTTTTGTTGAGCCGTGTCGCGCTTTGAGTGTACAGAATTAGTTCTTAGCGCGACATGGGACAAAGTGTCGCGTTATGATGGGCTTTTAGCGAGACGGAATAAAGGAAAATTATCTGAAAATCAAACTTTGGCAACATGGCATTCTTCAGTTGTTTCTGCCGAGGTTTCTGTTGACTAATACGGTCGCCGTGATAGTGACTGAGGCAAAATAATTTGATGTTTACTTAAAATTCATCGATCAAGTCAAAGCCTCTTGACGGACAGGTAGTTTCTCTGGATTTCATTTCACAAACTAGAAATAAGTAAAAATTTGTTTTTATTCAGAATTTCGGAGTTTTCATGTCCAATGTAGATGCAGAAAAGGTAGCATTGTTGTGGTTTCGTTTTTGGATAGATCCAAAATGAAAAATTTATCTTTATCACGTTCTTATTCCAAATTCACAGTTTTGCTTTTGTTGAGCCGTGTCGCGCTTTGAGTGTACAGAATTAGTTCTTAGCGCGACATGGGACAAAGTGTCGCGTTATGATGGGCTCTTAGCGAGACGGAATGAAGAAAAATTATCTGAAAATCAAACTTTGGCAACATGGCATTCTTCAGTTGTTTCTGCCGAGGTTTCTGTTGACTAATACGGTCGCCGTGATAGTGACTGAGGCAAAATAATTTGATGTTTACTTAAAATTCATCGATCAAGTCAAAGCCTCTTGACGGACAGGTAGTTTCTCTGGATTTCATTTCACAAACTAGAAATAAGTAAAAATTTGTTTTTATTCAGAATTTCGGAGTTTTCATGTCCAATGTAGATGCAGAAAAGGTAGCATTGTTGTGGTTTCGTTTTTGGATAGATCCAAAATGAAAAATTTATCTTTATCACGTTCTTATTCCAAATTCACAGTTTTGCTTTTGTTGAGCCGTGTCGCGCTTTGAGTGTACAGAATTAGTTCTTAGCGCGACATGGGACAAAGTGTCGCGTTATGATGGGCTCTTAGCGAGACGGAATGAAGAAAAATAATCTGAAAATCAAACTTCGGCAACATGGCATTCTTCAGTTGTTTCTGCCGAGGTTTCTGCTGACCAATACGGTCGCCGTGATAGTGACTGAGGCAAAATAATTTGATGTTTACTTAAAATTCATCGATCAAGTCAAAGCCTCTTGACGGACAGGTAGTTTCTCTGGATTTCATTTCACAAACTAGAAATAAGTAAAAATTTGTTTTTATTCAGAATTTCGGAGTTTTCATGTCCAATGTAGATGCAGAAAAGGTAGCATTGTTGTGGTTTCGTTTTTGGATAGATCCAAAATGAAAAATTTATCTTTATCACGTTCTTATTCCAAATTCACAGTTTTGCTTTCGTTGAGCCGTGTCGCGCTTTGAGTGTACAGAATTAGTTCTTAGCGCGACATGGGACAAAGTGTCGCGTTATGATGGGCTTTTAGCGAGACGGAATAAAGAAAAATTATCTGAAAATCAAACTTTGGCAACATGGCTTCCTTCAGTTGTTTCTGCCGAGGTTTCTGCTGACCAATACGGTCGCCGTGATAGTGACTGAGGCAAAATAATTTGATGTTTACTTAAAATTCATCGATCAAGTCAAAGCCTCTTGACGGACAGGTAGTTTCTCTGGATTTCATTTCACAAACTAGAAATAAGTAAAAATTTGTTTTTATTCGGAATTTCGGAGTTTTCATGTCCAATGTAGATGCAGAAAAGGTAGCATTGTTGTGGTTTCGTTTTTGGATAGATCCAAAATGAAAAATTTATCTTTATCACGTTCTTATTCCAAATTCACAGTTTTGCTTTCGTTGAGCCGTGTCGCGCTTTGAGTGTACAGAATTAGTTCTTAGCGCGACATGGGACAAAGTGTCGCGTTATGATGGGCTTTTAGCGAGACGGAATAAAGAAAAATTATCTGAAAATCAAACTTTGGCAACATGGCTTTCTTCAGTTGTTTCTGCCGAGGTTTCTGCTGACCAATGCGGTCGCCGTGATAGTGACTAAGGCAAAATGATTTGATGTTTACTTAAAATTCATCGATCAAGTCAAAGCCTCTTGACGGACAGGTAGTTTCTCTGGATTTCATTTCACAAACTAGAAATAAGTAAAAATTTGTTTTTATTCAGAATTTCGGAGTTTTCATGTCCAATGTAGATGCAGAAAAGGTAGCATTGTTGTGGTTTCGTTTTTGGATAGATCCAAAATGAAAAATTTATCTTTATCACGTTCTTATTCCAAATTCACAGTTTTGCTTTTGTTGAGCCGTGTCGCGCTTTGAGTGTACAGAATTAGTTCTTAGCACGACATGGGACAAAGTGTCGCGTTATGATGGGCTCTTAGCGAGACGGAACGAAGAAAAATTATCTGAAAATCAAACTTTGGCAACATGGCATTCTTCAGTTGTTTCTGCCGAGGTTTCTGCTGACCAATACGGTCGCCGTGATAGTGACTAAGGCAAAATAATTTGATGTTTACTTAAAATTCATCGATCAAGTCAAAGCCCCTTGACGGACAGGTAGTTTCTCTGGATTTCATTTCACAAACTAGAAATAAGTAAAAATTTGTTTTTATTCAGAATTTCGGAGTTTTCATGTCCAATGTAGATGCAGAAAAGGTAGCATTGTTGTGGTTTCGTTTTTGGATAGATCCAAAATGAAAAATTTATCTTTATCACGTTCTTATTCCAAATTCACAGTTTTGCTTTCGTTGAGCCGTGTCGCGCTTTGAGTGTACAGAATTAGTTCTTAGCGCGACATGGGACAAAGTGTCGCGTTATGATGGGCTCTTAGCGAGACGGAATGAAGAAAAATTATCTGAAAATCAAACTTCGGCAACATGGCATTCTTCAGTTGTTTCTGCCGAGGTTTCTGCTGACCAATACGGTCGCCGCGATAGTGACTAAGGCAAAATAATTTGATGTTTACTTAAAATTCATCGATCAAGTCAAAGCCTCTTGACGGACAGGTAGTTTCACAAACTAGAAATAAGTAAAAATTTGTTTTTATTCAGAATTTCGGAGTTTTCATGTCCAATGTAGATGCAGAAAAGGTAGCATTGTTGTGGTTTCGTTTTTGGATAGATCCAAAATGAAAAATTTATCTTTATCACGTTCTTATTCCAAATTCACAGTTTTGCTTTCGTTGAGCCGTGTCGCGCTTTGAGTGTACAGAATTAGTTCTTAGCGCGACATGGGACAAAGTGTCGCGTTATGATGGGCTCTTAGCGAGACGGAATGAAGAAAAATTATCTGAAAATCAAACTTTGGCAACATGGCTTTCTTCAGTTGTTTCTGCCGAGGTTTCTGCTGACCAATGCGGTCGCCGTGATAGTGACTGAGGCAAAATAATTTGATGTTTACTTAAAATTCATCGATCAAGTCAAAGCCTCGTGACGGACAGGTAGTTTCTCTGGATTTCATTTCACAAACAAGAAATAAGTAAAAATTTGTTTTTATTCAGAATTTCGGAGTTTTTATGTCCAATGTAGATGCAGAAAAGGTAGCATTGTTGTGGTTTCGTTTTTGGATAGATCCAAAATGAAAAATTTATCTTTATCACGTTCTTATTCCAAATTCACAGTTTTGCTTTCGTTGAGCCGTGTCGCGCTTTGAGTGTACAGAATTAGTTCTTAGCGCGACATGAGACAAAGTGTCGCGTTATGATGGGCTCTTAGCGAGACGGAATGAAGAAAAATTATCTGAAAATCAAACTTTGGCAACATGGCATTCTTCAGTTGTTTCTGCCGAGGTTTCTGCTGACCAATACGGTCGCCGTGATAGTGACTTGAGCAAAATAATTTGATGTTTACTAAAAATTCATCGATCAAGTCAAAGCCTCTTGACGGACAGGAAGTGTCTCAGGATTTCATTTTACAAACTAGAAATAAGTAAAAATTTGTTTTTATTCAGAATTTCGGAGTTTTCATGTCCAATGTAGATGCAAAAAGGGTAACATTAATGTGGTATCGTTTTTGGATAGATCCAAAATGAAAAATTTATCTTTATCACGTTCTTATTCCAAATTCACAGTTTTGCTTTTGTTGAGCCGTGTCGCGCTTTGAGTGTACAGAATTAGTTCTTAGCGCGACATGGGACAAAGTGTCGCGTTATGATGGGCTTTTAGCGAGACGGAATAAAGAATAATTACCTGAAAATCAAACTTTGGCAACATGGCTTTCTTCAGTTGTTTCTGCCGAGGTTTCTGCTGACCAATACGGTCGCCGTGATAGTGACTGAGGCAAAATAATTTGATGTTTACTTAAAATTCATCGATCAAGTCAAAGCCTCTTGACGGACAGGTAGTTTCTCTGGATTTCATTTCACAAACTAGAAATAAGTAAAAATTTGTTTTTATTCAGAATTTCGGAGTTTTCATGTCCAATGTAGATGCAGAAAAGGTAGCATTGTTGTGGTTTCGTTTTTGGATAGATCCAAAATGAAAAATTTATCTTTATCACGTTCTTATTCCAAATTCACAGTTTTGCTTTCGTTGAGCCGTGTCGCGCTTTGAGTGTACAGAATTAGTTCTTAGCGCGACATGGGACAAAGTGTCGCGTTATGATGGGCTTTTAGCGAGACGGAATAAAGAAAAATTATCTGAAAATCAAACTTTGGCAACATGGCTTCCTTCAGTTGTTTCTGCCGAGGTTTCTGCTGACCAATACGGTCGCCGTGATAGTGACTGAGGCAAAATAATTTGATGTTTACTTAAAATTCATCGATCAAGTCAAAGCCTCTTGACGGACAGGTAGTTTCTCTGGATTTCATTTCACAAACTAGAAATAAGTAAAAATTTGTTTTTATTCAGAATTTCGGAGTTTTCATGTCCAATGTAGATGCAGAAAAGGTAGCATTGTTGTGGTTTCGTTTTTGGATAGATCCAAAATGAAAAATTTGTCTTTATCACGTTCTTATTCCAAATTCACAGTTTTGCTTTTGTTGAGCCGTGTCGCGCTTTGAGTGTACAGAATTAGTTCTTAGCGCGACATGGGACAAAGTGTCGCGTTATGATGGGCTCTTAGCGAGACGGAATGAAGAAAAATAATCTGAAAATCAAACTTCGGCAACATGGCATTCTTCAGTTGTTTCTGCCGAGGTTTCTGCTGACCAATACGGTCGCCGTGATAGTGACTAAGGCAAAATAATTTGATGTTTACTTAAAATTCATCGATCAAGTCAAAGCCTCTTGACGGACAGGAAGTGTCTCAGGATTTCATTTTACAAACTAGAAATAAGTAAAAATTTGTTTTTATTCAGAATTTCGGAGTTTTCATGTCCAATGTAGATGCAAAAAGGGTAACATTAATGTGGTATCGTTTTTGGATAGATCCAAAATGAAAAATTTATCTTTATCACGTTCTTATTCCAAATTCACAGTTTTGCTTTTGTTGAGCCGTGTCGCGCTTTGAGTGTACAGAATTAGTTCTTAGCGCGACATGGGACAAAGTGTCGCGTTATGATGGGCTTTTAGCGAGACGGAATAAAGAAAAATTATCTGAAAATCAAACTTTGGCAACATGGCTTTCTTCAGTTGTTTCTGCCGAGGTTTCTGCTGACCAATACGGTCGCCGTGATAGTGACTGAGGCAAAATAATTTGATGTTTACTTAAAATTCATCGATCAAGTCAAAGCCTCTTGACGGACAGGTAGTTTCTCTGGATTTCATTTCACAAACTAGAAATAAGTAAAAATTTGTTTTTATTCAGAATTTCGGAGTTTTCATGTCCAATGTAGATGCAGAAAAGGTAGCATTGTTGTGGTTTCGTTTTTGGATAGATCCAAAATGAAAAATTTATCTTCATCACGTTCTTATTCCAAATTCACAGTTTTGCTTTCGTTGAGCCGTGTCGCGCTTTGAGTGTACAGAATTAGTTCTTAGCGCGACATGGGACAAAGTGTCGCGTTATGATGGGCTTTTAGCGAGACGGAATAAAGAAAAATTATCTGAAAATCAAACTTTGGCAACATGGCTTCCTTCAGTTGTTTCTGCCGAGGTTTCTGCTGACCAATACGGTCGCCGTGATAGTGACTAAGGCAAAATAATTTGATGTTTACTTAAAATTCATCGATCAAGTCAAAGCCTCTTGACGGACAGGTAGTGTTTCTGGATTTCATTTCACAAACTAGAAATAAGTAAAAATTTGTTTTTATTCAGAATTTCGGAGTTTTCATGTCCAATGTAGATGCAGAAAAGATAACATTGATGTGGTATCGTTTTTGGATAGATCCAAAATGGAAAATTCATCTTTATTACGTTCTTATTCCAAATTCACAGTTTTGCTTTCGTTGAGCCGTGTCGCGCTTTGAGTGTACAGAATTAGTTCTTAGCGCGACATGGGACAAAGTGTCGCGTTATGATGGGCTCTTAGCGAGACGGAATGAAGAAAAATTATCTGAAAATCAAACTTTGGCAACATGGCATTCTTCAGTTGTTTCTGCCGAGGTTTCTATTGACCAATACGGTCGCCGTGATAGTGACTAAGGCAAAATAATTTGATGTTTACTTAAAATTCATCGATCAAGTCAAAGCCTCTTGACGGACAGGTAGTGTTTCTGGATTTCATTTCACAAACTAGAAATAAGTAAAAATTTGTTTTTATTCAGAATTTCGGAGTTTTCATGTCCAATGTAGATGCAGAAAAGATAACATTGATGTGGTATCGTTTTTGGATAGATCCAAAATGGAAAATTCATCTTTATTACGTTCTTATTCCAAATTCACAGTTTTGCTTTCGTTGAGCCGTGTCGCGCTTTGAGTGTACAGAATTAGTTCTTAGCGCGACATGGGACAAAGTGTCGCGTTATGATGGGCTCTTAGCGAGACGGAATGAAGAAAAATTATCTGAAAATCAAACTTCGGCAACATGGCATTCTTCAGTTGTTTCTGCCGAGGTTTCTGCTGACCAATACGGTCGCCGTGATAGTGACTAAGGCAAAATAATTTGATGTTTACTTAAAATTCATCGATCAAGTCAAAGCCTCTTGACGGACAGGTAGTGTTTCTGGATTTCATTTCACAAACTAGAAATAAGTAAAAATTTGTTTTTATTCAGAATTTCGGAGTTTTCATGTCCAATGTAGATGCAGAAAAGATAACATTGATGTGGTATCGTTTTTGGATAGATCCAAAATGGAAAATTCATCTTTATTACGTTCTTATTCCAAATTCACAGTTTTGCTTTCGTTGAGCCGTGTCGCGCTTTGAGTGTACAGAATTAGTTCTTAGCGCGACATGGGACAAAGTGTCGCGTTATGATGGGCTCTTAGCGAGACGGAATGAAGAAAAATTATCTGAAAATCAAACTTTGGCAACATGGCATTCTTCAGTTGTTTCTGCCGAGGTTTCTATTGACCAATACGGTCGCCGTGATAGTGACTAAGGCAAAATAATTTGATGTTTACTTAAAATTCATCGATCAAGTCAAAGCCTCTTGACGGACAGGTAGTTTCTCTGGATTTCATTTCACAAACTAGAAATAAGTAAAAATTTGTTTTTATTCAGAATTTCGGAGTTTTCATGTCCAATGTAGATGCAGAAAAGGTAGCATTGTTGTGGTTTCGTTTTTGGATAGATCCAAAATGAAAAATTTATCTTTATCACGTTCTTATTCCAAATTCACAGTTTTGCTTTTGTTGAGCCGTGTCGCGCTTTGAGTGTACAGAATTAGTTCTTAGCGCGACATGGGACAAAGTGTCGCGTTATGATGGGCTTTTAGCGAGACGGAATAAAGAAAAATTATCTGAAAATCAAACTTTGGCAACATGGCTTTCTTCAGTTGTTTCTGCCGAGGTTTCTGCTGACCAATACGGTCGCCGTGATAGTGACTGAGGCAAAATAATTTGATGTTTACTTAAAATTCATCGATCAAGTCAAAGCCTCTTGACGGACAGGTAGTTTCTCTGGATTTCATTTCACAAACTAGAAATAAGTAAAAATTTGTTTTTATTCAGAATTTCGGAGTTTTCATGTCCAATGTAGATGCAGAAAAGGTAGCATTGTTGTGGTTTCGTTTTTGGATAGATCCAAAATGAAAAATTTATCTTTATCACGTTCTTATTCCAAATTCACAGTTTTGCTTTCGTTGAGCCGTGTCGCGCTTTGAGTGTACAGAATTAGTTCTTAGCGCGACATGGGACAAAGTGTCGCGTTATGATGGGCTTTTAGCGAGACGGAATAAAGAAAAATTATCTGAAAATCAAACTTTGGCAACATGGCTTCCTTCAGTTGTTTCTGCCGAGGTTTCTGCTGACCAATACGGTCGCCGTGATAGTGACTGAGGCAAAATAATTTGATGTTTACTTAAAATTCATCGATCAAGTCAAAGCCTCTTGACGGACAGGTAGTTTCTCTGGATTTCATTTCACAAACTAGAAATAAGTAAAAATTTGTTTTTATTCAGAATTTCGGAGTTTTCATGTCCAATGTAGATGCAGAAAAGGTAGCATTGTTGTGGTTTCGTTTTTGGATAGATCCAAAATGAAAAATTTGTCTTTATCACGTTCTTATTCCAAATTCACAGTTTTGCTTTTGTTGAGCCGTGTCGCGCTTTGAGTGTACAGAATTAGTTCTTAGCGCGACATGGGACAAAGTGTCGCGTTATGATGGGCTCTTAGCGAGACGGAATGAAGAAAAATTATCTGAAAATCAAACTTCGGCAACATGGCATTCTTCAGTTGTTTCTGCCGAGGTTTCTATTGACCAATACGGTCGCCGTGATAGTGACTAAGGCAAAATAATTTGATGTTTACTTAAAATTCATCGATCAAGTCAAAGCCTCTTGACGGACAGGTAGTGTTTCTGGATTTCATTTCACAAACTAGAAATAAGTAAAAATTTGTTTTTATTCAGAATTTCGGAGTTTTCATGTCCAATGTAGATGCAGAAAAGATAACATTGATGTGGTATCGTTTTTGGATAGATCCAAAATGGAAAATTCATCTTTATTACGTTCTTATTCCAAATTCACAGTTTTGCTTTCGTTGAGCCGTGTCGCGCTTTGAGTGTACAGAATTAGTTCTTAGCGCGACATGGGACAAAGTGTCGCGTTATGATGGGCTCTTAGCGAGACGGAATGAAGAAAAATTATCTGAAAATCAAACTTTGGCAACATGGCATTCTTCAGTTGTTTCTGCCGAGGTTTCTATTGACCAATACGGTCGCCGTGATAGTGACTAAGGCAAAATAATTTGATGTTTACTTAAAATTCATCGATCAAGTCAAAGCCTCTTGACGGACAGGTAGTTTCTCTGGATTTCATTTCACAAACTAGAAATAAGTAAAAATTTGTTTTTATTCAGAATTTCGGAGTTTTCATGTCCAATGTAGATGCAGAAAAGGAAGCATTGTTGTGGTTTCGTTTTTGGATAGATCCAAAATGAAAAATTTATCTTTATCACGTTCTTATTCCAAATTCACAGTTTTGCTTTCGTTGAGCCGTGTCGCGCTTTGAGTGTACAGAATTAGTTCTTAGCGCGACATGGGACAAAGTGTCGCGTTATGATGGGCTTTTAGCGAGACGGAATAAAGAAAAATTATCTGAAAATCAAACTTTGGCAACATGGCTTCCTTCAGTTGTTTCTGCCGAGGTTTCTGCTGACCAATACGGTCGCCGTGATAGTGACTGAGGCAAAATAATTTGATGTTTACTTAAAATTCATCGATCAAGTCAAAGCCTCTTGACGGACAGGTAGTTTCTCTGGATTTCATTTCACAAACTAGAAATAAGTAAAAATTTGTTTTTATTCAGAATTTCGGAGTTTTCATGTCCAATGTAGATGCAGAAAAGGTAGCATTGTTGTGGTTTCGTTTTTGGATAGATCCAAAATGAAAAATTTGTCTTTATCACGTTCTTATTCCAAATTCACAGTTTTGCTTTTGTTGAGCCGTGTCGCGCTTTGAGTGTACAGAATTAGTTCTTAGCGCGACATGGGACAAAGTGTCGCGTTATGATGGGCTCTTAGCGAGACGGAATGAAGAAAAATAATCTGAAAATCAAACTTCGGCAACATGGCATTCTTCAGTTGTTTCTGCCGAGGTTTCTGCTGACCAATACGGTCGCCGTGATAATGACTAAGGCAAAATAATTTGATGTTTACTTAAAATTCATCGATCAAGTCAAAGCCTCTTGACGGACAGGAAGTGTCTCAGGATTTCATTTTACAAACTAGAAATAAGTAAAAATTTGTTTTTATTCAGAATTTCGGAGTTTTCATGTCCAATGTAGATGCAAAAAGGGTAACATTAATGTGGTATCGTTTTTGGATAGATCCAAAATGAAAAATTTATCTTTATCACGTTCTTATTCCAAATTCACAGTTTTGCTTTTGTTGAGCCGTGTCGCGCTTTTAGTGTACAGAATTAGTTCTTAGCGCGACATGGGACAAAGTGTCGCGTTATGATGGGCTTTTAGCGAGACGGAATAAAGAAAAATTATCTGAAAATCAAACTTTGGCAACATGGCTTTCTTCAGTTGTTTCTGCCGAGGTTTCTGCTGACCAATACGGTCGCCGTGATAGTGACTGAGGCAAAATAATTTGATGTTTACTTAAAATTCATCGATCAAGTCAAAGCCTCTTGACGGACAGGTAGTTTCTCTGGATTTCATTTCACAAACTAGAAATAAGTAAAAATTTGTTTTTATTCAGAATTTCGGAGTTTTCATGTCCAATGTAGATGCAGAAAAGGTAGCATTGTTGTGGTTTCGTTTTTGGATAGATCCAAAATGAAAAATTTGTCTTTATCACGTTCTTATTCCAAATTCACAGTTTTGCTTTTGTTGAGCCGTGTCGCGCTTTGAGTGTACAGAATTAGTTCTTAGCGCGACATGGGACAAAGTGTCGCGTTATGATGGGCTCTTAGCGAGACGGAATGAAGAAAAATAATCTGAAAATCAAACTTCGGCAACATGGCATTCTTCAGTTGTTTCTGCCGAGGTTTCTGCTGACCAATACGGTCGCCGTGATAGTGACTAAGGCAAAATAATTTGATGTTTACTTAAAATTCATCGATCAAGTCAAAGCCTCTTGACGGACAGGTAGTTTCTCTGGATTTCATTTCACAAACAAGAAATAAGTAAAAATTTGTTTTTATTCAGAATTTCGGAGTTTTTATGTCCAATGTAGATGCAGAAAAGGTAGCATTGTTGTGGTTTCGTTTTTGGATAGATCCAAAATGAAAAATTTGTCTTTATCACGTTCTTATTCCAAATTCACAGTTTTGCTTTTGTTGAGCCGTGTCGCGCTTTGAGTGTACAGAATTAGTTCTTAGCGCGACATGGGACAAAGTGTCGCGTTATGATGGGCTCTTAGCGAGACGGAATGAAGAAAAATTATCTGAAAATCAAACTTCGGCAACATGGCATTCTTCAGTTGTTTCTGCCGAGGTTTCTATTGACCAATACGGTCGCCGTGATAGTGACTAAGGCAAAATAATTTGATGTTTACTTAAAATTCATCGATCAAGTCAAAGCCTCTTGACGGACAGGTAGTGTTTCTGGATTTCATTTCACAAACTAGAAATAAGTAAAAATTTGTTTTTATTCAGAATTTCGGAGTTTTCATGTCCAATGTAGATGCAGAAAAGATAACATTGATGTGGTATCGTTTTTGGATAGATCCAAAATGGAAAATTCATCTTTATTACGTTCTTATTCCAAATTCACAGTTTTGCTTTCGTTGAGCCGTGTCGCGCTTTGAGTGTACAGAATTAGTTCTTAGCGCGACATGGGACAAAGTGTCGCGTTATGATGGGCTCTTAGCGAGACGGAATGAAGAAAAATTATCTGAAAATCAAACTTTGGCAACATGGCATTCTTCAGTTGTTTCTGCCGAGGTTTCTATTGACCAATACGGTCGCCGTGATAGTGACTAAGGCAAAATAATTTGATGTTTACTTAAAATTCATCGATCAAGTCAAAGCCTCTTGACGGACAGGTAGTTTCTCTGGATTTCATTTCACAAACTAGAAATAAGTAAAAATTTGTTTTTATTCAGAATTTCGGAGTTTTCATGTCCAATGTAGATGCAGAAAAGGTAGCATTGTTGTGGTTTCGTTTTTGGATAGATCCAAAATGAAAAATTTATCTTTATCACGTTCTTATTCCAAATTCACAGTTTTGCTTTCGTTGAGCCGTGTCGCGCTTTGAGTGTACAGAATTAGTTCTTAGCGCGACATGGGACAAAGTGTCGCGTTATGATGGGCTTTTAGCGAGACGGAATAAAGAAAAATTATCTGAAAATCAAACTTTGGCAACATGGCTTCCTTCAGTTGTTTCTGCCGAGGTTTCTGCTGACCAATACGGTCGCCGTGATAGTGACTGAGGCAAAATAATTTGATGTTTACTTAAAATTCATCGATCAAGTCAAAGCCTCTTGACGGACAGGTAGTTTCTCTGGATTTCATTTCACAAACTAGAAATAAGTAAAAATTTGTTTTTATTCAGAATTTCGGAGTTTTCATGTCCAATGTAGATGCAGAAAAGGTAGCATTGTTGTGGTTTCGTTTTTGGATAGATCCAAAATGAAAAATTTGTCTTTATCACGTTCTTATTCCAAATTCACAGTTTTGCTTTTGTTGAGCCGTGTCGCGCTTTGAGTGTACAGAATTAGTTCTTAGCGCGACATGGGACAAAGTGTCGCGTTATGATGGGCTCTTAGCGAGACGGAATGAAGAAAAATAATCTGAAAATCAAACTTCGGCAACATGGCATTCTTCAGTTGTTTCTGCCGAGGTTTCTGCTGACCAATACGGTCGCCGTGATAATGACTAAGGCAAAATAATTTGATGTTTACTTAAAATTCATCGATCAAGTCAAAGCCTCTTGACGGACAGGAAGTGTCTCAGGATTTCATTTTACAAACTAGAAATAAGTAAAAATTTGTTTTTATTCAGAATTTCGGAGTTTTCATGTCCAATGTAGATGCAAAAAGGGTAACATTAATGTGGTATCGTTTTTGGATAGATCCAAAATGAAAAATTTATCTTTATCACGTTCTTATTCCAAATTCACAGTTTTGCTTTTGTTGAGCCGTGTCGCGCTTTTAGTGTACAGAATTAGTTCTTAGCGCGACATGGGACAAAGTGTCGCGTTATGATGGGCTTTTAGCGAGACGGAATAAAGAAAAATTATCTGAAAATCAAACTTTGGCAACATGGCTTTCTTCAGTTGTTTCTGCCGAGGTTTCTGCTGACCAATACGGTCGCCGTGATAGTGACTGAGGCAAAATAATTTGATGTTTACTTAAAATTCATCGATCAAGTCAAAGCCTCTTGACGGACAGGTAGTTTCTCTGGATTTCATTTCACAAACTAGAAATAAGTAAAAATTTGTTTTTATTCAGAATTTCGGAGTTTTCATGTCCAATGTAGATGCAGAAAAGGTAGCATTGTTGTGGTTTCGTTTTTGGATAGATCCAAAATGAAAAATTTGTCTTTATCACGTTCTTATTCCAAATTCACAGTTTTGCTTTTGTTGAGCCGTGTCGCGCTTTGAGTGTACAGAATTAGTTCTTAGCGCGACATGGGACAAAGTGTCGCGTTATGATGGGCTCTTAGCGAGACGGAATGAAGAAAAATAATCTGAAAATCAAACTTCGGCAACATGGCATTCTTCAGTTGTTTCTGCCGAGGTTTCTGCTGACCAATACGGTCGCCGTGATAGTGACTAAGGCAAAATAATTTGATGTTTACTTAAAATTCATCGATCAAGTCAAAGCCTCTTGACGGACAGGTAGTTTCTCTGGATTTCATTTCACAAACAAGAAATAAGTAAAAATTTGTTTTTATTCAGAATTTCGGAGTTTTTATGTCCAATGTAGATGCAGAAAAGGTAGCATTGTTGTGGTTTCGTTTTTGGATAGATCCAAAATGAAAAATTTATCTTTATCACGTTCTTATTCCAAATTCACAGTTTTGCTTTCGTTGAGCCGTGTCGCGCTTTGAGTGTACAGAATTAGTTCTTAGCGCGACATGAGACAAAGTGTCGCGTTATGATGGGCTCTTAGCGAGACGGAATGAAGAAAAATTATCTGAAAATCAAACTTCGGCAACATGGCATTCTTCAGTTGTTTCTGCCGAGGTTTCTGCTGACCAATACGGTCGCCGTGATAGTGACTAAGGCAAAATAATTTGATGTTTACTTAAAATTTATCGATCAAGTCAAAGCCTCTTGACGGACAGGTAGTGTTTCTGGATTTTATTTCACAAACTAGAAATAAGTAAAAATTTGTTTTTATTCAGAATTTCGGAGTTTTCATGTCCAATGTAGATGCAGAAAAGATAACATTGATGTGGTATCGTTTTTGGATAGATCCAAAATGGAAAATTCATCTTTATTACGTTCTTATTCCAAATTCACAGTTTTGCTTTCGTTGAGCCGTGTCGCGCTTTGAGTGTACAGAATTAGTTCTTAGCGCGACATGGGACAAAGTGTCGCGTTATGATGGGCTCTTAGCGAGACGGAATGAAGAAAAATTATCTGAAAATCAAACTTTGGCAACATGGCATTCTTCAGTTGTTTCTGCCGAGGTTTCTGCTGACCAATACGGTCGCCGTGATAGTGACTAAGGCAGAAAAGGTAGCATTGTTGTGGTTTCGTTTTTGGATAGATCCAAAATGAAAAATTTATCTTTATCACGTTCTTATTCCAAATTCACAGTTTTGCTTTTGTTGAGCCGTGTCGCGCTTTAAGTGTACAGAATTAGTTCTTAGCGCGACATGGGACAAAGTGTCGCGTTATGATGGGCTCTTAGCGAGACGGAATGAAGAAAAATAATCTGAAAATCAAACTTCGGCAACATGGCATTCTTCAGTTGTTTCTGCCGAGGTTTCTGCTGACCAATACGGTCGCCGTGATAGTGACTAAGGCAAAATAATTTGATGTTTACTTAAAATTCATCGATCAAGTCAAAGCCTCTTGACGGACAGGTAGTTTCTCTGGATTTCATTTCACAAACAAGAAATAAGTAAAAATTTGTTTTTATTCAGAATTTCGGAGTTTTTATGTCCAATGTAGATGCAGAAAAGGTAGCATTGTTGTGGTTTCGTTTTTGGATAGATCCAAAATGAAAAAATTATCTTTATCACGTTCTTATTCCAAATTCACAGTTTTGCTTTTGTTGAGCCGTGTCGCGCTTTGAGTGTACAGAATTAGTTCTTAGCGCGACATGGGACAAAGTGTCGCGTTATGAAGGGCTCTTAGCGAGACGGAATGAAGAAAAATTATCTGAAAATCAAACTTCGGCAACATGGCATTCTTCAGTTGTTTCTGCCGAGGTTTCTGCTGACCAATACGGTCGCCGTGATAGTGACTGAGGCAAAATAATTTGATGTTTACTTAAAATTCATCGATCAAGTCAAGGCCTCTTGACGGACAGGTAGTGTTTCTGGATTTCATTTCACAAACTAGAAATAAGTAAAATTTGTTTTTATTCAGAATTTCGGAGTTTTCATGTCCAATGTAGATGCAGAAAAGATAACATTGATGTGGTATCGTTTTTGGATAGATCCAAAATGGAAAATTCATCTTTATTACGTTCTTATTCCAAATTCACAGTTTTGCTTTCGTTGAGCCGTGTCGCGCTTTGAGTGTACAGAATTAGTTCTTAGCGCGACATGGGACAAAGTGTCGCGTTATGATGGGCTCTTAGCGAGACGGAATGAAGAAAAATTATCTGAAAATCAAACTTTGGCAACATGGCATTCTTCAGTTGTTTCTGCCGAGGTTTCTATAGACCAATACGGTCGCCGTGATAGTGACTAAGGCAAAATAATTTGATGTTTACTTAAAATTCATCGATCAAGTCAAAGGCTCTTGACGGACAGGTAGTTTCTCTGGATTTCATTTCACAAACTAGAAATCAGTAAAAATTTGTTTTTATTCAGAATTTCGGAGTTTTCATGTCCAATGTAGATGCAGAAAAGGTAGCATTGTTGTGGTTTCGTTTTTGGATAGATCCAAAATGAAAAATTTATCTTTATCACGTTCTTATTCCAAATTCACAGTTTTGCTTTCGTTGAGCCGTGTCGCGCTTTGAGTGTACAGAATTAGTTCTTAGCGCGACATGGGACAAAGTGTCGCGTTATGATGGGCTCTTAGCGAGACGGAATGAAGAAAAATTATCTGAAAATCAAACTTCGGCAACATGGCATTCTTCAGTTGTTTCTGCCGAGGTTTCTGCTGACCAATACGGTCGCCGTGATAGTGACTAAGGCAAAATAATTTGATGTTTACTTAAAATTCATCGATCAAGTCAAAGCCTCTTGACGGACAGGTAGTGTTTCTGGATTTCATTTCACAAACTAGAAATAAGTAAAAATTTGTTTTTATTCAGAATTTCGGAGTTTTCATGTCCAATGTAGATGCAGAAAAGGTAACATTGATGTGATATCGTTTTTGGATAGATCCAAAATGGAAAATTCATCTTTATTACGTTCTTATTCCAAATTCACAGTTTTGCTTTCGTTGAGCCGTGTCGCGCTTTGAGTGTACAGAATTAGTTCTTAGCGCGACATGGGACAAAGTGTCGCGTTATGATGGGCTCTTAGCGAGACGGAATGAAGAAAAATTATCTGAAAATCAAACTTTGGCAACATGGCATTCTTCAGTTGTTTCTGCCGAGGTTTCTGTTGACTAATACGGTCGCCGTGATAGTGACTGAGGCAAAATAATTTGATGTTTACTTAAAATTCATCGATCAAGTCAAAGCCTCTTGACGGACAGGTAGTGTTTCTGGATTTCATTTCACAAACTAGAAATAAGTAAAAATTTGTTTTTATTCAGAATTTCGGAGTTTTCATGTCCAATGTAGATGCAGAAAAGGTAGCATTGTTGTGGTTTCGTTTTTGGATAGATCCAAAATGAAAAATTTATCTTTATCACGTTCTTATTCCAAATTCACAGTTTTGCTTTTGTTGAGCCGTGTCGCGCTTTGAGTGTACAGAATTAGTTCTTAGCGCGACATGGGACAAAGTGTCGCGTTATGATGGGCTTTTAGCGAGACGGAATAAAGGAAAATTATCTGAAAATCAAACTTTGGCAACATGGCATTCTTCAGTTGTTTCTGCCGAGGTTTCTGTTGACTAATACGGTCGCCGTGATAGTGACTGAGGCAAAATAATTTGATGTTTACTTAAAATTCATCGATCAAGTCAAAGCCTCTTGACGGACAGGTAGTTTCTCTGGATTTCATTTCACAAACTAGAAATAAGTAAAAATTTGTTTTTATTCAGAATTTCGGAGTTTTCATGTCCAATGTAGATGCAGAAAAGGTGGCATTGTTGTGGTTTCGTTTTTGGATAGATCCAAAATGAAAAATTTATCTTTATCACGTTCTTATTCCAAATTCACAGTTTTGCTTTTGTTGAGCCGTGTCGCGCTTTGAGTGTACAGAATTAGTTCTTAGCGCGACATGGGACAAAGTGTCGCGTTATGATGGGCTCTTAGCGAGACGGAATGAAGAAAAATTATCTGAAAATCAAACTTTGGCAACATGGCATTCTTCAGTTGTTTCTGCCGAGGTTTCTGTTGACTAATACGGTCGCCGTGATAGTGACTGAGGCAAAATAATTTGATGTTTACTTAAAATTCATCGATCAAGTCAAAGCCTCTTGACGGACAGGTAGTTTCTCTGGATTTCATTTCACAAACTAGAAATAAGTAAAAATTTGTTTTTATTCAGAATTTCGGAGTTTTCATGTCCAATGTAGATGCAGAAAAGGTAGCATTGTTGTGGTTTCGTTTTTGGATAGATCCAAAATGAAAAATTTATCTTTATCACGTTCTTATTCCAAATTCACAGTTTTGCTTTTGTTGAGCCGTGTCGCGCTTTGAGTGAACAGAATTAGTTCTAAGCGCGACATGGGACAAAGTGTCGCGTTATGATGGGCTCTTAGCGAGACGGAATGAAGAAAAATAATCTGAAAATCAAACTTCGGCAACATGGCATTCTTCAGTTGTTTCTGCCGAGGTTTCTGCTGACCAATACGGTCGCCGTGATAGTGACTAAGGCAAAATAATTTGATGTTTACTCAAAATTCATCGATCAAGTCAAAGCCTCTTGACGGACAGGTAGTTTCTCTGGATTTCATTTCACAAACAAGAAATAAGTAAAAATTTGTTTTTATTCAGAATTTCGGAGTTTTTATGTCCAATGTAGATGCAGAAAAGGTAGCATTGTTGTGGTTTCGTTTTTGGATAGATCCAAAATGAAAAAATTATCTTTATCACGTTCTTATTCCAAATTCACAGTTTTGCTTTTGTTGAGCCGTGTCGCGCTTTGAGTGTACAGAATTAGTTCTTGGCGCGACATGGGACAAAGTGTCGCGTTATGATGGGCTTTTAGCGAGACGGAATAAAGAAAAATTATCTGAAAATCAAACTTTGGCAACATGGCTTCCTTCAGTTGTTTCTGCCGAGGTTTCTGCTGACCAATACGGTCGCCGTGATAGTGACTGAGGCAAAATAATTTGATGTTTACTTAAAATTCATCGATCAAGTCAAAGCCTCTTGACGGACAGGTAGTTTCTCTGGATTTCATTTCACAAACTAGAAATAAGTAAAAATTTGTTTTTATTCAGAATTTCGGAGTTTTCATGTCCAATGTAGATGCAGAAAAGGTAGCATTGTTGTGGTTTCGTTTTTGGATAGATCCAAAATGAAAAATTTATCTTTATCACGTTCTTATTCCAAATTCACAGTTTTGCTTTCGTTGAGCCGTGTCGCGCTTTGAGTGTACAGAATTAGTTCTTAGCGCGACATGGGACAAAGTGTCGCGTTATGATGGGCTCTTAGCGAGACGGAATGAAGAAAAATTATCTGAAAATCAAACTTCGGCAACATGGCATTCTTCAGTTGTTTCTGCCGAGGTTTCTGCTGACCAATACGGTCGCCGTGATAGTGACTAAGGCAAAATAATTTGATGTTTACTTAAAATTCATCGATCAAGTCAAAGCCTCTTGACGGACAGGTAGTGTTTCTGGATTTCATTTCACAAACTAGAAATAAGTAAAAATTTGTTTTTATTCAGAATTTCGGAGTTTTCATGTCCAATGTAGATGCAGAAAAGGTAACATTGATGTGATATCGTTTTTGGATAGATCCAAAATGGAAAATTCATCTTTATTACGTTCTTATTCCAAATTCACAGTTTTGCTTTCGTTGAGCCGTGTCGCGCTTTGAGTGTACAGAATTAGTTCTTAGCGCGACATGGGACAAAGTGTCGCGTTATGATGGGCTCTTAGCGAGACGGAATGAAGAAAAATTATCTGAAAATCAAACTTTGGCAACATGGCATTCTTCAGTTGTTTCTGTCGAGGTTTCTATAGACCAATACGGTCGCCGTGATAGTGACTAAGGCAAAATAATTTGATGTTTACTTAAAATTCATCGATCAAGTCAAAGCCTCTTGACGGACAGGTAGTTTCTCTGGATTTCATTTCACAAACTAGAAATCAGTAAAAATTTGTTTTTATTCAGAATTTCGGAGTTTTCATGTCCAATGTAGATGCAGAAAAGGTAGCATTGTTGTGGTTTCGTTTTTGGATAGATCCAAAATGAAAAATTTATCTTTATCACGTTCTTATTCCAAATTCACAGTTTTGCTTTCGTTGAGCCGTGTCGCGCTTTGAGTGTACAGAATTAGTTCTTAGCGCGACATGGGACAAAGTGTCGCGTTATGATGGGCTCTTAGCGAGACGGAATGAAGAAAAATTATCTGAAAATCAAACTTCGGCAACATGGCATTCTTCAGTTGTTTCTGCCGAGGTTTCTGCTGACCAATACGGTCGCCGTGATAGTGACTAAGGCAAAATAATTTGATGTTTACTTAAAATTCATCGATCAAGTCAAAGCCTCTTGACGGACAGGTAGTGTTTCTGGATTTCATTTCACAAACTAGAAATAAGTAAAAATTTGTTTTTATTCAGAATTTCGGAGTTTTCATGTCCAATGTAGATGCAGAAAAGGTAACATTGATGTGATATCGTTTTTGGATAGATCCAAAATGGAAAATTCATCTTTATTACGTTCTTATTCCAAATTCACAGTTTTGCTTTCGTTGAGCCGTGTCGCGCTTTGAGTGTACAGAATTAGTTCTTAGCGCGACATGGGACAAAGTGTCGCGTTATGATGGGCTCTTAGCGAGACGGAATGAAGAAAAATTATCTGAAAATCAAACTTTGGCAACATGGCATTCTTCAGTTGTTTCTGCCGAGGTTTCTGTTGACTAATACGGTCGCCGTGATAGTGACTGAGGCAAAATAATTTGATGTTTACTTAAAATTCATCGATCAAGTCAAAGCCTCTTGACGGACAGGTAGTGTTTCTGGATTTCATTTCACAAACTAGAAATAAGTAAAAATTTGTTTTTATTCAGAATTTCGGAGTTTTCATGTCCAATGTAGATGCAGAAAAGGTAGCATTGTTGTGGTTTCGTTTTTGGATAGATCCAAAATGAAAAATTTATCTTTATCACGTTCTTATTCCAAATTCACAGTTTTGCTTTTGTTGAGCCGTGTCGCGCTTTGAGTGTACAGAATTAGTTCTTAGCGCGACATGGGACAAAGTGTCGCGTTATGATGGGCTTTTAGCGAGACGGAATAAAGGAAAATTATCTGAAAATCAAACTTTGGCAACATGGCATTCTTCAGTTGTTTCTGCCGAGGTTTCTGTTGACTAATACGGTCGCCGTGATAGTGACTGAGGCAAAATAATTTGATGTTTACTTAAAATTCATCGATCAAGTCAAAGCCTCTTGACGGACAGGTAGTTTCTCTGGATTTCATTTCACAAACTAGAAATAAGTAAAAATTTGTTTTTATTCAGAATTTCGGAGTTTTCATGTCCAATGTAGATGCAGAAAAGGTAGCATTGTTGTGGTTTCGTTTTTGGATAGATCCAAAATGAAAAATTTATCTTTATCACGTTCTTATTCCAAATTCACAGTTTTGCTTTTGTTGAGCCGTGTCGCGCTTTGAGTGTACAGAATTAGTTCTTAGCGCGACATGGGACAAAGTGTCGCGTTATGATGGGCTCTTAGCGAGACGGAATGAAGAAAAATTATCTGAAAATCAAACTTTGGCAACATGGCATTCTTCAGTTGTTTCTGCCGAGGTTTCTGTTGACTAATACGGTCGCCGTGATAGTGACTGAGGCAAAATAATTTGATGTTTACTTAAAATTCATCGATCAAGTCAAAGCCTCTTGACGGACAGGTAGTTTCTCTGGATTTCATTTCACAAACTAGAAATAAGTAGAAATTTGTTTTTATTCAGAATTTCGGAGTTTTCATGTCCAATGTAGATGCAGAAAAGGTAGCATTGTTGTGGTTTCGTTTTTGGATAGATCCAAAATGAAAAATTTATCTTTATCACGTTCTTATTCCAAATTCACAGTTTTGCTTTTGTTGAGCCGTGTCGCGCTTTGAGTGTACAGAATTAGTTCTTAGCGCGACATGGGACAAAGTGTCGCGTTATGATGGGCTCTTAGCGAGACGGAATGAAGAAAAATAATCTGAAAATCAAACTTCGGCAACATGGCATTCTTCAGTTGTTTCTGCCGAGGTTTCTGCTGACCAATACGGTCGCCGTGATAGTGACTAAGGCAAAATAATTTGATGTTTACTTAAAATTCATCGATCAAGTCAAAGCCTCTTGACGGACAGGTAGTTTCTCTGGATTTCATTTCACAAACAAGAAATAAGTAAAAATTTGTTTTTATTCAGAATTTCGGAGTTTTTATGTCCAATGTAGATGCAGAAAAGGTAGCATTGTTGTGGTTTCGTTTTTGGATAGATCCAAAATGAAAAAATTATCTTTATCACGTTCTTATTCCAAATTCACAGTTTTGCTTTTGTTGAGCCGTGTCGCGCTTTGAGTGTACAGAATTAGTTCTTGGCGCGACATGGGACAAAGTGTCGCGTTATGATGGGCTTTTAGCGAGACGGAATAAAGAAAAATTATCTGAAAATCAAACTTTGGCAACATGGCTTCCTTCAGTTGTTTCTGCCGAGGTTTCTGCTGACCAATACGGTCGCCGTGATAGTGACTGAGGCAAAATAATTTGATGTTTACTTAAAATTCATCGATCAAGTCAAAGCCTCTTGACGGACAGGTAGTTTCTCTGGATTTCATTTCACAAACTAGAAATAAGTAAAAATTTGTTTTTATTCAGAATTTCGGAGTTTTCATGTCCAATGTAGATGCAGAAAAGGTAGCATTGTTGTGGTTTCGTTTTTGGATAGATCCAAAATGAAAAATTTATCTTTATCACGTTCTTATTCCAAATTCACAGTTTTGCTTTCGTTGAGCCGTGTCGCGCTTTGAGTGTACAGAATTAGTTCTTAGCGCGACATGGGACAAAGTGTCGCGTTATGATGGGCTTTTAGCGAGACGGAATAAAGAAAAATTATCTGAAAATCAAACTTTGGCAACATGGCTTCCTTCAGTTGTTTCTGCCGAGGTTTCTGCTGACCAATACGGTCGCCGTGATAGTGACTGAGGCAAAATAATTTGATGTTTACTTAAAATTCATCGATCAAGTCAAAGCCTCTTGACGGACAGGTAGTTTCTCTGGATTTCATTTCACAAACTAGAAATAAGTAAAAATTTGTTTTTATTCGGAATTTCGGAGTTTTCATCTCCAATGTAGATGCAGAAAAGGTAGCATTGTTGTGGTTTCGTTTTTGGATAGATCCAAAATGAAAAATTTATCTTTATCACGTTCTTATTCCAAATTCACAGTTTTGCTTTCGTTGAGCCGTGTCGCGCTTTGAGTGTACAGAATTAGTTCTTAGCACGACATGGGACAAAGTGTCGCGTTATGATGGGCTCTTAGCGAGACGGAATGAAGAAAAATTATCTGAAAATCAAACTTTGGCAACATGGCATTCTTCAGTTGTTTCTGCCGAGGTTTCTATAGACCAATACGGTCGCCGTGATAGTGACTAAGGCAAAATAATTTGATGTTTACTTAAAATTCATCGATCAAGTCAAAGCCTCTTGACGGACAGGTAGTTTCTCTGGATTTCATTTCACAAACTAGAAATCAGTAAAAATTTGTTTTTATTCAGAATTTCGGAGTTTTCATGTCCAATGTAGATGCAGAAAAGGTAGCATTGTTGTGGTTTCGTTTTTGGATAGATCCAAAATGAAAAATTTATCTTTATCACGTTCTTATTCCAAATTCACAGTTTTGCTTTCGTTGAGCCGTGTCGCGCTTTGAGTGTACAGAATTAGTTCTTAGCGCGACATGGGACAAAGTGTCGCGTTATGATGGGCTCTTAGCGAGACGGAATGAAGAAAAATTATCTGAAAATCAAACTTTGGCAACATGGCATTCTTCAGTTGTTTCTGCCGAGGTTTCTATAGACCAATACGGTCGCCGTGATAGTGACTAAGGCAAAATAATTTGATGTTTACTTAAAATTCATCGATCAAGTCAAAGCCTCTTGACGGACAGGTAGTTTCTCTGGATTTCATTTCACAAACTAGAAATCAGTAAAAATTTGTTTTTATTCAGAATTTCGGAGTTTTCATGTCCAATGTAGATGCAGAAAAGGTAGCATTGTTGTGGTTTCGTTTTTGGATAGATCCAAAATGAAAAATTTATCTTTATCACGTTCTTATTCCAAATTGACAGTTTTGCTTTCGTTGAGCCGTGTCGCGCTTTGAGTGTACAGAATTAGTTCTTAGCGCGACATGGGACAAAGTGTCGCGTTATGATGGGCTCTTAGCGAGACGGAATGAAGAAAAATTATCTGAAAATCAAACTTCGGCAACATGGCATTCTTCAGTTGTTTCTGCCGAGGTTTCTGCTGACCAATACGGTCGCCGTGATAGTGACTAAGGCAAAATAATTTGATGTTTACTTAAAATTCATCGATCAAGTCAAAGCCTCTTGACGGACAGGTAGTGTTTCTGGATTTCATTTCACAAACTAGAAATAAGTAAAAATTTGTTTTTATTCAGAATTTCGGAGTTTTCATGTCCAATGTAGATGCAGAAAAGGTAACATTGATGTGATATCGTTTTTGGATAGATCCAAAATGGAAAATTCATCTTTATTACGTTCTTATTCCAAATTCACAGTTTTGCTTTCGTTGAGCCGTGTCGCGCTTTGAGTGTACAGAATTAGTTCTTAGCGCGACATGGGACAAAGTGTCGCGTTATGATGGGCTCTTAGCGAGACGGAATGAAGAAAAATTATCTGAAAATCAAACTTTGGCAACATGGCATTCTTCAGTTGTTTCTGCCGAGGTTTCTATAGACCAATACGGTCGCCGTGATAGTGACTAAGGCAAAATAATTTGATGTTTACTTAAAATTCATCGATCAAGTCAAAGCCTCTTGACGGACAGGTAGTGTTTCTGGATTTCATTTCACAAACTAGAAATAAGTAAAAATTTGTTTTTATTCAGAATTTCGGAGTTTTCATGTCCAATGTAGATGCAGAAAAGGTAACATTGATGTGATATCGTTTTTGGATAGATCCAAAATGGAAAATTCATCTTTATTACGTTGTAATGTTCATTTTTCATTCCAGGGTGCTTCCAATGATTCTTGTCTCTTGATTTTCTCCGCATATTTTGATTTGTTTTGATTTAGTTGAAATATAACTTCACTATACTGTGCTCGACGCGAGAGTTGAAATGTACCTACGCCTCGACCGTGGTTCGCATTTTGTTGTACATTTGGTGCTCACTTCTTATCGCCTAGTCTGAAAATGCCGTGCGTTAGTTAAAATCTGCAAAGGTATGTTTGTTTACAAACAACAGTCGACGCCATTTTGACATGGAATATTCGTGTAATTTATTTAGGCAGGTTTATCACTCCGTTTCGAAGCACACCAGATTTTCTTGTAGAGTTTTTTATCAAGTAGGTAGCTATCGCGAAAAAGAAGTTTGAGATGGATTCTTTTTTGCACTGTCGAAGAACTCGAACGTTTCGTTAAATTTCTCCGTCAACGAGCTTCAGAAATTAATATTTGGATATTTGGAATATTTTTGAATTGTTTGTTGTTGACGAAGAGCGAACTAGTTTCGGATTGAAAACGAACGTCGAGAATTATCGAATTTATTGTCCGTTGGGAAGAAATTCGAGCGACTGTATGTCGGATCTATACTTCGAACGCATTTAAAAGACTCTTAAAAAGCCGACCAACACCTCCAGGTATTTCTCTCTTCTTGTTCGATTTTGGTTTTTTGGTATTTTCGTATAATTTCGTGCTTCATACCTACTTACTTTCTTTTCCAGGCTTTCTACTTTCCAGTTTCCACTTTCCAGTTTCTACTTTAATTGTAGAATTCCGTTACGTAGCTTCTACCCGATTTGTTCGATTGTTTGGGAACGTAGAGCTGTAACTTTGGCGCTTGATACGTTGCAAAATATAACGGAAGTTGACATTCGATTTTAAGGTTGCGTTAGCGCATACATTATAACTACACCTACGACCTGAAATACGGCGATTTGAATTGCATGAGAAACGAAGAAAGAAGAACGAAGTAATAATAGAGTTAAAACTGCAGAATTGCCCTTTTTATGATCACACCTAGTGAACCTTTTTGAATTTTTAAGCAAGAGCGTAGATTATTTATTGACAAGGTAAGACCAAACCATTCCTCGTACTTCATAGTTTGCGTTTGTTTCATTTATTTTTCTAAAACCCAAATCCGTTTGTTCAGGTATTTTTTTTATTGCTTTTAAAATCATAGAGTTAGATTGCACAGCTGTGAAACTCTAAATCTACGACCAACCGTAGCAAATTTTAAATTTTTGAAGTAGCAGGAAAAACCTCTGGTCGTCGCGATTCATTAAATCTCACTAGTCATTTAAATATTGCTCACTTGTGATATTTCGTTCATATTTTGTCATTTTGAATGGTTCATTTTGTAGTTTAACTTGATAACTTGTTGTTTTCTCGCTGTCATAAAATTCAACTTTTTATTTTTTTAAATATTTTGTAGTCACCCATCGTTGTTTGCATTTAAAAAAATATTTACTTTGCGCAGTTTCACGTCACCCTTACCGCCGTTTTGAGATTTGATTCAGCTCGATTCGATTCGATTCGATTTGATTCGATTCGGTTCGGTTCGATTCGATTCAGTTAAGTCTACTACACTATTGTTGCTTTTCAGTTGTTTATAATTTGTTTAATATATTCTCGTAGTCATTGTAGTTTCACTGTTGCATTCGAATTTTAAACTATTGTTGCAATTTTTTTTATATTGTTCAATCGACTTGAATTATTGTTAATAAAGCCCCGACCTTGACTGTAAAACCTTTGTTGGTACTGTTAGTTTTCCCCTTTTTCTTTTTTTGGTTTTTGCCTTACTCGATCCGACTTTGATACAGGTTCGGATTTGTCGTATTTGGATTAACAGGTAGGTAATTCTCAGGTGGTGTGCCGAACAAATCCGTGGCGCCTTATTTTACCATTATTGAACCCAGCCATCTCCACTGTTGCTGGACCGGGCCGGCTACATCACAATTCTGAAATTACTTATAGGATCAGGTAAACCATTTGGAACGCTACAGATTTTGGCGACCAACGTTCGGGCCTTATGTTTTGCAGTTTTTAAAAAAATTTCATCGTGTGCTTTTGTTCACTAGTCAAGGTTTGGGTGTACTTCCAATATTCAAGTATTCATTAAATTTAATTAGTTTGAACTGAACGAATCTCAGGCGGCGTTGGACGGTGTTTTTGTGTTTTTTGCTTTTCTCTTCTTATTTCGAATCGAATAGGTAGGCTAAATAGCTCTAGTGTTTCAAACATTTCCTTATTATAGGGTGGTACTGGTAAACTATTTTGTTTTTGTGAATAGTATGGTTGAGTAGGAATCACTATACCTACTTCATGGTTTTGTGTTGTTATTGATTAAAAAGAAAATAGTTAAAGGTTTCTTCGGAACTTTTGTAGGTATTCCGATAACTCAGCCTTTAATCACTTTGATCGTTTTGAATTGTTTTACAATTTTTCCACTGGTTCGGTTGTATTCCTTTTTTTTTCTCTTTGTTTGTTTTGTGTGGTTTCGGGTAAGTCGGTACATTTTGAGTTCTTAGGATGACGCTAAAGGCCACAATCAACTATTTGAACAAGGATGAGCTTACGTACGAGTTGAAAATTCGAGGATTGCCGATTGGAACCGTTGATGACATGAGGTCAGCGTTGCGAAATGCCTTTCAAGTGGAACGAGAAGACCCTGACGTAGAAGAGAGTTACCCCGAACATCCGTTTGAAGCAGCAGTGGATCAGGAGGCCTGCGGAATTGCGATCTCGGAAATAAAAAACATGTTGGACATTTTCTCAAAGAAGGATCAGAAGAAAGTCGAAACTAAACTCTGGCACTTGCTGGGCAGAATAAAGCGGATAGATGATGAAGAGGATTGTCGACCAGAACTTCTAAGATCGGGAATGGATCTATACTCTGTCTTCTTGAAGAAGTGTGAAGAACTGTCAAAACCAGCAGCTTTGGATGTCTTGGAGAGTAGTTTAAATCAGGCTTTGAACTTAAGCGCCCGACCTCACTCAACTCCAGTCAACTTGTCACCTGCCGCTACAACATCCGCTGAAGGGAAGTCCATACCAGTTTGTAAATGGGGAGTCAAATTTTCCGGAAAACCAGGGACCTCTGTGAATGCTTTTCTAGAGAGAATCGATGAATTGAAGACAGCTCGGAATGGCACCGATAAACAATTGTTTACCTCCGCGTTGGATCTATTCGAGGACAACGCCCTTACCTGGTATCGTTCGGTCCGAAAAAGTGTGTCTACGTGGGACGAACTTGTTGAACAACTGAAGGAGGAATTTCAAGCTCTGGATTATAAGGAAAGATTGTTCGAAGAAATTAAAAATCGTACACAGGGACCCGATGAAACCATCAGCGTATACTTGGCCAACATGAATGGGTTGTTTTCTCGTCTGAATTGCGGAATTTCTGAAGAAGCAAAGCTCAAGATTCTAATGGACAACATAGCGCCATTTTATCAAGCTCAACTGAGTTTAGTTGATGTCAATTCGGTTTCACACTTACGCCAACTTTGCAGGAAGCTGGAAGCTCGACGATTAGTACTGGAAAACTTTGCACCTCCACCACGGAAGACGAAATCCCTTGAACCTGACTTAGCCTGCGCTACTTTTGAAGAACTACCATCGGCCAACACTTCGATTGCATCCGTCAGCACCAGGAAATGTTTCAATTGTGGAAATTCGAATCATCTAGTGAAGGACTGTCATGCTCCAAAGTCTCTGAAGTGCTATAGATGTGGGAAAAAAGACTTCACCTCACGCACTTGCCCATCATGCAATGCATCGGGAAACGGACATCGACGAATGTAATTGGTAGCAGACATCGTCGGCAAAGCAAAGCAGCTACCAGAAATTCAAGCACTTCGGACATCGTTAACATCAGAGAAGATATTGTGGATGGAAATAGCGCGGCCATCTTGGACTACATTCTCCAGACGGTTGACGAGGATGAACGACCCTACCTGACCGTTGAGATCTATGGCTTGAAGTTGCTCGGACTACTGGACAGTGGTGCTACTCGCACAATAATCGGCAGTGAAGGATGGAATCAGTTGAAGAGTCTTGGAGTATCGTTGGATCCCACGCCTATGCGCTGCGTTGTCGCAAATGGATCCAGTTGTAATGCAATTGGAACTTGCATTCTACCCATACGGCTTAAGGAGAAGATTGTCACCTTCAACGTTCTAGTCATGCCGGAACTTAACCACATGCTTATTTTAGGAGCCGACTTTTGGAAAAGCATGGGCCTGGTTCCGAACCTGAGAAGCAAGGAGTGGGTGTTTGCGAGGGATGGTGAACTAGCGGCACTGGACACCTCAGATCATCTGACTGCGGAACAGCGATCACAGGTGGACGAACTTGTGGGACGACATTTTGAAGATTACCCTTCTAGTCTCGGATGCACCAAAGTAGTTGAGCATAGGATCGTAACGAAGTCACCGCCGATAAAGAGCCGTTACTATCCCGTCTCACCGATAATCCAGAAAGAGATTGACAAGGAACTTCAGACTATGCTTGAGCAGGACGTCATCGAGAGATCGAACAGCCCTTGGGCCTCGCCGATTTTGTTAGTGAGGAAGAAGGATGGATCTCGTCGCTTCTGCGTGGACTTTAGGAAGCTCAACGCAGTGACCGAGAAGGACAGTTACCCTCTCCCATATGTCAGTCACACCCTCGAAAAGCTTAAAGATGCTAAATATCTTACGACCCTCGATATTAAGTCCGCATATTGGCAGATCTGCATGGAGGAAGAGTCGAAGATGTACACTGCGTTCACGGTACCGAATCGAGGGTTGTTCCAATTTAAAAGGCTACCCTTCGGTTTACACAACGCACCGGCGACGTTCCAGCGTTGCATCGAACGAGTGGTTGGTTACGATCTGGAGCCCAACGTCTTCTGTTACCTGGACGACGTGATCATCGTCACGAACACCTTTGATGCCCACATGGAGATTCTGTCTGTTGTCCTGGAGAGATTGCGAAGCGCGGGATTCACTCTCAACCGAGAGAAATGTAAGTTTTGCTTACCAGAGCTTCGGTATCTTGGATACGTTGTGAACAAAAATGGACTCTTGGTGGACCCCGAAAAGGTCAGGGCGATTGTGGACATCCCAATACCAGCAACACAAAGAGAAGTTCGCCGATTTGTGGGAATGGCGAGCTGGTACAGACGCTTCATACCGAACTTTTCGTCGATCATGTCTCCAGTTTGCGCCTTATTAAAGAAGAATGCCAAAGTTGTGTGGACCACAGCATGTGATGAGGCTTTTCGGAAAATCAAATCGTGTTTAATTTCGTCACCGATTTTAACCTGCCCTAATTACGACCTACCCTTTGTAGTGCAGACTGACGCAAGTGATTTTGGCATAGGCGCCGTCCTCAGTCAGCCAACTTCAGAAGGAGAAAAGGTGGTCTCCTACATCAGCCGATCCTTGGAAAAGCGAGAACGCCTCTACACGACTACCGAAAAAGAGTGCTTAGCTGTGCTGTGGGCAGTGGAGAAATTTCGAGCGTACCTGGAAGGAGTGCCATTTACCGTGATCACCGATCACCACAGCTTGCGTTGGCTACATAATTTAAAAGACCCCGTGGGAAGATTGGCTCGTTGGGCCATACGCATGCAGCAGTTTGATTTTCAGATCATACATCGAAAGGGCCGGGAGCACGTTGTACCGGATCTGCTGTCCCGAAGTGTGCCCATGGTGGATGCGATAGATGAGAGTCGATTGGCAGCCCCGGAAAGTCCAAATCTTGGAGAAGTCGATCGTTGGTACGAGAACCTTTTCGATCGTGTAAAGAATCGCCCTTCGAAGTTTCCTGAGTTTACCATATGTGACAATAAACTATACCGACATGTCAAAGAGGAAAATCCGTTGTTATCTGACTACTCGTGGAAAGAAGTTGTTCCAACCAACAAAAGAACAGCTCTTTTGCATCAATTCCATGATGTACCTACGTCAGGACACCTGGGAGTCCGCAAAACATGGAATAGGCTGCGTACTCGATTCTACTGGCCGAAAATGAAACAGGATGTCGCACGTTACGTGAACCATTGCAAGATTTGTTTGGCTGTGAAGACTGTTCCTAAGCGACCCATAGGACTTATGACTACAGCTGAACCACCAGACGGACCATGGACCAGTATTTCGATGGACCTATTTGGCCCCTTGCCGAGAAGTTCTAAAGGCTATGCCTACATTCTTGCGATATTAGATGGATTCAGTAAATATCCTTTGATTTTCCCTCTCCGAAAAGCTACTTCGACCGCCATCTGTCAAATTGTAGAAGAACAGGTTTTCTTGGTATATGGAGTGCCATATACAATGCGTGTAGATTCTGGACCGCAATTTAGAAGTCAGGAATTCAAGAAAATGGCCACCGAATATGATGTGTTGATTTCCTATAACCCATATTACCATCCGCAAGCAAATCCAACCGAACGACTTAACCGTACGATGAAAACGATGATTCGCGCAACTCTGGCTGACAATGCTTCGAAAAACCACCGTATATGGGATAAGAACCTAGCGAAAATTGCCTGTGCTTTGCGAACATACCAACACGAATCGACTGGATTTACGCCTTTCTTTTTGAATTTCGGCCGCGAAATGATATTGTCAGGAGAGCAGCATAGAAGACCAATCCCAAGAGAAGGAATCGTCAGTGAGCCTATTGTCCGATCCAAGTTGCTGGGTGAAATCTTTGCCAAGGTGAAAATACGGTTGCGTAAAAGTGCTGAAACGAACAAGCGAAACTACGATCTTCGAAGACGCCCTGAAGAGATTCACGTCGGACAAATGGTCTGGAAGAGAAATTACGTCCTGTCCGATGCGTCGAAGTTCTTCTCAGCGAAGCTCGCACCCGAGTTCATTGGACCCTACAGGGTAAAGAAAAAGGTTAGTCCTTGGGCATTCGAACTGGAAAATTCCGATGGTCGTACGCTAGGAGTTTGGAATAGCAAGGACTTGAAGGTTGAGAATCCTACAACTTCCTAGGGACATTTGTTAATCTCGCATCGCTACCTGTTTGTTCTTTCGCTTGATTGTCTGTTATCCTTGCTGTTTCAGGAGAAAGAATAGGACAGCTGTGAAACCCGCATGTCGTAGAAGGCGACTAAGTGGAGCGAATGTGGATTTGAATGAATGAGCGTGTTAGTGTTGAATGATTTCATCATTATAGTTTTGGTGATTTTTATTTCTATTATTTCCATATAATTTCTTTCCTTAGTTACATTTTTCAAAATTTACAGTCAGGTTTCCTTCCTTTTTTTTGGAAAGGGTGGAGTTTGTAATGTTCATTTTTCATTCCAGGGTGCTTCCAATGATTCTTGTCTCTTGATTTTCTCCGCATATTTTGATTTGTTTTGATTTAGTTGAAATATAACTTCACTATACTGTGCTCGACGCGAGAGTTGAAATGTACCTACGCCTCGACCGTGGTTCGCATTTTGTTGTACATTTGGTGCTCACTTCTTATCGCCTAGTCTGAAAATGCCGTGCGTTAGTTAAAATCTGCAAAGGTATGTTTGTTTACAAACAACAGTCGACGCCATTTTGACATGGAATATTCGTGTAATTTATTTAGGCAGGTTTATCACTCCGTTTCGAAGCACACCAGATTTTCTTGTAGAGTTTTTTATCAAGTAGGTAGCTATCGCGAAAAAGAAGTTTGAGATGGATTCTTTTTTGCACTGTCGAAGAACTCGAACGTTTCGTTAAATTTCTCCGTCAACGAGCTTCAGAAATTAATATTTGGATATTTGGAATATTTTTGAATTGTTTGTTGTTGACGAAGAGCGAACTAGTTTCGGATTGAAAACGAACGTCGAGAATTATCGAATTTATTGTCCGTTGGGAAGAAATTCGAGCGACTGTATGTCGGATCTATACTTCGAACGCATTTAAAAGACTCTTAAAAAGCCGACCAACACCTCCAGGTATTTCTCTCTTCTTGTTCGATTTTGGTTTTTTGGTATTTTCGTATAATTTCGTGCTTCATACCTACTTACTTTCTTTTCCAGGCTTTCTACTTTCCAGTTTCCACTTTCCAGTTTCTACTTTAATTGTAGAATTCCGTTACGTAGCTTCTACCCGATTTGTTCGATTGTTTGGGAACGTAGAGCTGTAACTTTGGCGCTTGATACGTTGCAAAATATAACGGAAGTTGACATTCGATTTTAAGGTTGCGTTAGCGCATACATTATAACTACACCTACGACCTGAAATACGGCGATTTGAATTGCATGAGAAACGAAGAAAGAAGAACGAAGTAATAATAGAGTTAAAACTGCAGAATTGCCCTTTTTATGATCACACCTAGTGAACCTTTTTGAATTTTTAAGCAAGAGCGTAGATTATTTATTGACAAGGTAAGACCAAACCATTCCTCGTACTTCATAGTTTGCGTTTGTTTCATTTATTTTTCTAAAACCCAAATCCGTTTGTTCAGGTATTTTTTTTATTGCTTTTAAAATCATAGAGTTAGATTGCACAGCTGTGAAACTCTAAATCTACGACCAACCGTAGCAAATTTTAAATTTTTGAAGTAGCAGGAAAAACCTCTGGTCGTCGCGATTCATTAAATCTCACTAGTCATTTAAATATTGCTCACTTGTGATATTTCGTTCATATTTTGTCATTTTGAATGGTTCATTTTGTAGTTTAACTTGATAACTTGTTGTTTTCTCGCTGTCATAAAATTCAACTTTTTATTTTTTTAAATATTTTGTAGTCACCCATCGTTGTTTGCATTTAAAAAAATATTTACTTTGCGCAGTTTCACGTCACCCTTACCGCCGTTTTGAGATTTGATTCAGCTCGATTCGATTCGATTCGATTTGATTCGATTCGGTTCGGTTCGATTCGATTCAGTTAAGTCTACTACACTATTGTTGCTTTTCAGTTGTTTATAATTTGTTTAATATATTCTCGTAGTCATTGTAGTTTCACTGTTGCATTCGAATTTTAAACTATTGTTGCAATTTTTTTTATATTGTTCAATCGACTTGAATTATTGTTAATAAAGCCCCGACCTTGACTGTAAAACCTTTGTTGGTACTGTTAGTTTTCCCCTTTTTCTTTTTTTGGTTTTTGCCTTACTCGATCCGACTTTGATACAGGTTCGGATTTGTCGTATTTGGATTAACAGGTAGGTAATTCTCAGGTGGTGTGCCGAACAAATCCGTGGCGCCTTATTTTACCATTATTGAACCCAGCCATCTCCACTGTTGCTGGACCGGGCCGGCTACATCACAATTCTGAAATTACTTATAGGATCAGGTAAACCATTTGGAACGCTACAACGTTCTTATTCCAAATTCACAGTTTTGCTTTCGTTGAGCCGTGTCGCGCTTTGAGTGTACAGAATTAGTTCTTAGCGCGACATGGGACAAAGTGTCGCGTTATGATGGGCTCTTAGCGAGACGGAATGAAGAAAAATTATCTGAAAATCAAACTTTGGCAACATGGCATTCTTCAGTTGTTTCTGCCGAGGTTTCTATAGACCAATACGGTCGCCGTGATAGTGACTAAGGCAAAATAATTTGATGTTTACTTAAAATTCATCGATCAAGTCAAAGCCTCTTGACGGACAGGTAGTTTCTCTGGATTTCATTTCACAAACTAGAAATCAGTAAAAATTTGTTTTTATTCAGAATTTCGGAGTTTTCATGTCCAATGTAGATGCAGAAAAGGTAGCATTGTTGTGGTTTCGTTTTTGGATAGATCCAAAATGAAAAATTTATCTTTATCACGTTCTTATTCCAAATTCACAGTTTTGCTTTCGTTGAGCCGTGTCGCGCTTTGAGTGTACAGAATTAGTTCTTAGCGCGACATGGGACAAAGTGTCGCGTTATGATGGGCTCTTAGCGAGACGGAATGAAGAAAAATTATCTGAAAATCAAACTTTGGCAACATGGCATTCTTCAGTTGTTTCTGCCGAGGTTTCTATAGACCAATACGGTCGCCGTGATAGTGACTAAGGCAAAATAATTTGATGTTTACTTAAAATTCATCGATCAAGTCAAAGCCTCTTGACGGACAGGTAGTTTCTCTGGATTTCATTTCACAAACTAGAAATCAGTAAAAATTTGTTTTTATTCAGAATTTCGGAGTTTTCATGTCCAATGTAGATGCAGAAAAGGTAGCATTGTTGTGGTTTCGTTTTTGGATAGATCCAAAATGAAAAATTTATCTTTATCACGTTCTTATTCCAAATTGACAGTTTTGCTTTCGTTGAGCCGTGTCGCGCTTTGAGTGTACAGAATTAGTTCTTAGCGCGACATGGGACAAAGTGTCGCGTTATGATGGGCTCTTAGCGAGACGGAATGAAGAAAAATTATCTGAAAATCAAACTTCGGCAACATGGCATTCTTCAGTTGTTTCTGCCGAGGTTTCTGCTGACCAATACGGTCGCCGTGATAGTGACTAAGGCAAAATAATTTGATGTTTACTTAAAATTCATCGATCAAGTCAAAGCCTCTTGACGGACAGGTAGTGTTTCTGGATTTCATTTCACAAACTAGAAATAAGTAAAAATTTGTTTTTATTCAGAATTTCGGAGTTTTCATGTCCAATGTAGATGCAGAAAAGGTAACATTGATGTGATATCGTTTTTGGATAGATCCAAAATGGAAAATTCATCTTTATTACGTTCTTATTCCAAATTCACAGTTTTGCTTTCGTTGAGCCGTGTCGCGCTTTGAGTGTACAGAATTAGTTCTTAGCGCGACATGGGACAAAGTGTCGCGTTATGATGGGCTCTTAGCGAGACGGAATGAAGAAAAATTATCTGAAAATCAAACTTTGGCAACATGGCATTCTTCAGTTGTTTCTGCCGAGGTTTCTATAGACCAATACGGTCGCCGTGATAGTGACTAAGGCAAAATAATTTGATGTTTACTTAAAATTCATCGATCAAGTCAAAGCCTCTTGACGGACAGGTAGTGTTTCTGGATTTCATTTCACAAACTAGAAATAAGTAAAAATTTGTTTTTATTCAGAATTTCGGAGTTTTCATGTCCAATGTAGATGCAGAAAAGGTAACATTGATGTGATATCGTTTTTGGATAGATCCAAAATGGAAAATTCATCTTTATTACGTTGTAATGTTCATTTTTCATTCCAGGGTGCTTCCAATGATTCTTGTCTCTTGATTTTCTCCGCATATTTTGATTTGTTTTGATTTAGTTGAAATATAACTTCACTATACTGTGCTCGACGCGAGAGTTGAAATGTACCTACGCCTCGACCGTGGTTCGCATTTTGTTGTACATTTGGTGCTCACTTCTTATCGCCTAGTCTGAAAATGCCGTGCGTTAGTTAAAATCTGCAAAGGTATGTTTGTTTACAAACAACAGTCGACGCCATTTTGACATGGAATATTCGTGTAATTTATTTAGGCAGGTTTATCACTCCGTTTCGAAGCACACCAGATTTTCTTGTAGAGTTTTTTATCAAGTAGGTAGCTATCGCGAAAAAGAAGTTTGAGATGGATTCTTTTTTGCACTGTCGAAGAACTCGAACGTTTCGTTAAATTTCTCCGTCAACGAGCTTCAGAAATTAATATTTGGATATTTGGAATATTTTTGAATTGTTTGTTGTTGACGAAGAGCGAACTAGTTTCGGATTGAAAACGAACGTCGAGAATTATCGAATTTATTGTCCGTTGGGAAGAAATTCGAGCGACTGTATGTCGGATCTATACTTCGAACGCATTTAAAAGACTCTTAAAAAGCCGACCAACACCTCCAGGTATTTCTCTCTTCTTGTTCGATTTTGGTTTTTTGGTATTTTCGTATAATTTCGTGCTTCATACCTACTTACTTTCTTTTCCAGGCTTTCTACTTTCCAGTTTCCACTTTCCAGTTTCTACTTTAATTGTAGAATTCCGTTACGTAGCTTCTACCCGATTTGTTCGATTGTTTGGGAACGTAGAGCTGTAACTTTGGCGCTTGATACGTTGCAAAATATAACGGAAGTTGACATTCGATTTTAAGGTTGCGTTAGCGCATACATTATAACTACACCTACGACCTGAAATACGGCGATTTGAATTGCATGAGAAACGAAGAAAGAAGAACGAAGTAATAATAGAGTTAAAACTGCAGAATTGCCCTTTTTATGATCACACCTAGTGAACCTTTTTGAATTTTTAAGCAAGAGCGTAGATTATTTATTGACAAGGTAAGACCAAACCATTCCTCGTACTTCATAGTTTGCGTTTGTTTCATTTATTTTTCTAAAACCCAAATCCGTTTGTTCAGGTATTTTTTTTATTGCTTTTAAAATCATAGAGTTAGATTGCACAGCTGTGAAACTCTAAATCTACGACCAACCGTAGCAAATTTTAAATTTTTGAAGTAGCAGGAAAAACCTCTGGTCGTCGCGATTCATTAAATCTCACTAGTCATTTAAATATTGCTCACTTGTGATATTTCGTTCATATTTTGTCATTTTGAATGGTTCATTTTGTAGTTTAACTTGATAACTTGTTGTTTTCTCGCTGTCATAAAATTCAACTTTTTATTTTTTTAAATATTTTGTAGTCACCCATCGTTGTTTGCATTTAAAAAAATATTTACTTTGCGCAGTTTCACGTCACCCTTACCGCCGTTTTGAGATTTGATTCAGCTCGATTCGATTCGATTCGATTTGATTCGATTCGGTTCGGTTCGATTCGATTCAGTTAAGTCTACTACACTATTGTTGCTTTTCAGTTGTTTATAATTTGTTTAATATATTCTCGTAGTCATTGTAGTTTCACTGTTGCATTCGAATTTTAAACTATTGTTGCAATTTTTTTTATATTGTTCAATCGACTTGAATTATTGTTAATAAAGCCCCGACCTTGACTGTAAAACCTTTGTTGGTACTGTTAGTTTTCCCCTTTTTCTTTTTTTGGTTTTTGCCTTACTCGATCCGACTTTGATACAGGTTCGGATTTGTCGTATTTGGATTAACAGGTAGGTAATTCTCAGGTGGTGTGCCGAACAAATCCGTGGCGCCTTATTTTACCATTATTGAACCCAGCCATCTCCACTGTTGCTGGACCGGGCCGGCTACATCACAATTCTGAAATTACTTATAGGATCAGGTAAACCATTTGGAACGCTACAACGTTCTTATTCCAAATTCACAGTTTTGCTTTCGTTGAGCCGTGTCGCGCTTTGAGTGTACAGAATTAGTTCTTAGCGCGACATGGGACAAAGTGTCGCGTTATGATGGGCTCTTAGCGAGACGGAATGAAGAAAAATTATCTGAAAATCAAACTTTGGCAACATGGCATTCTTCAGTTGTTTCTGCCGAGGTTTCTATAGACCAATACGGTCGCCGTGATAGTGACTAAGGCAAAATAATTTGATGTTTACTTAAAATTCATCGATCAAGTCAAAGCCTCTTGACGGACAGGTAGTTTCTCTGGATTTCATTTCACAAACTAGAAATCAGTAAAAATTTGTTTTTATTCAGAATTTCGGAGTTTTCATGTCCAATGTAGATGCAGAAAAGGTAGCATTGTTGTGGTTTCGTTTTTGGATAGATCCAAAATGAAAAATTTATCTTTATCACGTTCTTATTCCAAATTCACAGTTTTGCTTTCGTTGAGCCGTGTCGCGCTTTGAGTGTACAGAATTAGTTCTTAGCGCGACATGGGACAAAGTGTCGCGTTATGATGGGCTCTTAGCGAGACGGAATGAAGAAAAATTATCTGAAAATCAAACTTTGGCAACATGGCATTCTTCAGTTGTTTCTGCCGAGGTTTCTATAGACCAATACGGTCGCCGTGATAGTGACTAAGGCAAAATAATTTGATGTTTACTTAAAATTCATCGATCAAGTCAAAGCCTCTTGACGGACAGGTAGTTTCTCTGGATTTCATTTCACAAACTAGAAATCAGTAAAAATTTGTTTTTATTCAGAATTTCGGAGTTTTCATGTCCAATGTAGATGCAGAAAAGGTAGCATTGTTGTGGTTTCGTTTTTGGATAGATCCAAAATGAAAAATTTATCTTTATCACGTTCTTATTCCAAATTGACAGTTTTGCTTTCGTTGAGCCGTGTCGCGCTTTGAGTGTACAGAATTAGTTCTTAGCGCGACATGGGACAAAGTGTCGCGTTATGATGGGCTCTTAGCGAGACGGAATGAAGAAAAATTATCTGAAAATCAAACTTCGGCAACATGGCATTCTTCAGTTGTTTCTGCCGAGGTTTCTGCTGACCAATACGGTCGCCGTGATAGTGACTAAGGCAAAATAATTTGATGTTTACTTAAAATTCATCGATCAAGTCAAAGCCTCTTGACGGACAGGTAGTGTTTCTGGATTTCATTTCACAAACTAGAAATAAGTAAAAATTTGTTTTTATTCAGAATTTCGGAGTTTTCATGTCCAATGTAGATGCAGAAAAGGTAACATTGATGTGATATCGTTTTTGGATAGATCCAAAATGGAAAATTCATCTTTATTACGTTCTTATTCCAAATTCACAGTTTTGCTTTCGTTGAGCCGTGTCGCGCTTTGAGTGTACAGAATTAGTTCTTAGCGCGACATGGGACAAAGTGTCGCGTTATGATGGGCTCTTAGCGAGACGGAATGAAGAAAAATTATCTGAAAATCAAACTTTGGCAACATGGCATTCTTCAGTTGTTTCTGCCGAGGTTTCTATAGACCAATACGGTCGCCGTGATAGTGACTAAGGCAAAATAATTTGATGTTTACTTAAAATTCATCGATCAAGTCAAAGCCTCTTGACGGACAGGTAGTGTTTCTGGATTTCATTTCACAAACTAGAAATAAGTAAAAATTTGTTTTTATTCAGAATTTCGGAGTTTTCATGTCCAATGTAGATGCAGAAAAGGTAACATTGATGTGATATCGTTTTTGGATAGATCCAAAATGGAAAATTCATCTTTATTACGTTGTAATGTTCATTTTTCATTCCAGGGTGCTTCCAATGATTCTTGTCTCTTGATTTTCTCCGCATATTTTGATTTGTTTTGATTTAGTTGAAATATAACTTCACTATACTGTGCTCGACGCGAGAGTTGAAATGTACCTACGCCTCGACCGTGGTTCGCATTTTGTTGTACATTTGGTGCTCACTTCTTATCGCCTAGTCTGAAAATGCCGTGCGTTAGTTAAAATCTGCAAAGGTATGTTTGTTTACAAACAACAGTCGACGCCATTTTGACATGGAATATTCGTGTAATTTATTTAGGCAGGTTTATCACTCCGTTTCGAAGCACACCAGATTTTCTTGTAGAGTTTTTTATCAAGTAGGTAGCTATCGCGAAAAAGAAGTTTGAGATGGATTCTTTTTTGCACTGTCGAAGAACTCGAACGTTTCGTTAAATTTCTCCGTCAACGAGCTTCAGAAATTAATATTTGGATATTTGGAATATTTTTGAATTGTTTGTTGTTGACGAAGAGCGAACTAGTTTCGGATTGAAAACGAACGTCGAGAATTATCGAATTTATTGTCCGTTGGGAAGAAATTCGAGCGACTGTATGTCGGATCTATACTTCGAACGCATTTAAAAGACTCTTAAAAAGCCGACCAACACCTCCAGGTATTTCTCTCTTCTTGTTCGATTTTGGTTTTTTGGTATTTTCGTATAATTTCGTGCTTCATACCTACTTACTTTCTTTTCCAGGCTTTCTACTTTCCAGTTTCCACTTTCCAGTTTCTACTTTAATTGTAGAATTCCGTTACGTAGCTTCTACCCGATTTGTTCGATTGTTTGGGAACGTAGAGCTGTAACTTTGGCGCTTGATACGTTGCAAAATATAACGGAAGTTGACATTCGATTTTAAGGTTGCGTTAGCGCATACATTATAACTACACCTACGACCTGAAATACGGCGATTTGAATTGCATGAGAAACGAAGAAAGAAGAACGAAGTAATAATAGAGTTAAAACTGCAGAATTGCCCTTTTTATGATCACACCTAGTGAACCTTTTTGAATTTTTAAGCAAGAGCGTAGATTATTTATTGACAAGGTAAGACCAAACCATTCCTCGTACTTCATAGTTTGCGTTTGTTTCATTTATTTTTCTAAAACCCAAATCCGTTTGTTCAGGTATTTTTTTTATTGCTTTTAAAATCATAGAGTTAGATTGCACAGCTGTGAAACTCTAAATCTACGACCAACCGTAGCAAATTTTAAATTTTTGAAGTAGCAGGAAAAACCTCTGGTCGTCGCGATTCATTAAATCTCACTAGTCATTTAAATATTGCTCACTTGTGATATTTCGTTCATATTTTGTCATTTTGAATGGTTCATTTTGTAGTTTAACTTGATAACTTGTTGTTTTCTCGCTGTCATAAAATTCAACTTTTTATTTTTTTAAATATTTTGTAGTCACCCATCGTTGTTTGCATTTAAAAAAATATTTACTTTGCGCAGTTTCACGTCACCCTTACCGCCGTTTTGAGATTTGATTCAGCTCGATTCGATTCGATTCGATTTGATTCGATTCGGTTCGGTTCGATTCGATTCAGTTAAGTCTACTACACTATTGTTGCTTTTCAGTTGTTTATAATTTGTTTAATATATTCTCGTAGTCATTGTAGTTTCACTGTTGCATTCGAATTTTAAACTATTGTTGCAATTTTTTTTATATTGTTCAATCGACTTGAATTATTGTTAATAAAGCCCCGACCTTGACTGTAAAACCTTTGTTGGTACTGTTAGTTTTCCCCTTTTTCTTTTTTTGGTTTTTGCCTTACTCGATCCGACTTTGATACAGGTTCGGATTTGTCGTATTTGGATTAACAGGTAGGTAATTCTCAGGTGGTGTGCCGAACAAATCCGTGGCGCCTTATTTTACCATTATTGAACCCAGCCATCTCCACTGTTGCTGGACCGGGCCGGCTACATCACAATTCTGAAATTACTTATAGGATCAGGTAAACCATTTGGAACGCTACAACGTTCTTATTCCAAATTCACAGTTTTGCTTTCGTTGAGCCGTGTCGCGCTTTGAGTGTACAGAATTAGTTCTTAGCGCGACATGGGACAAAGTGTCGCGTTATGATGGGCTCTTAGCGAGACGGAATGAAGAAAAATTATCTGAAAATCAAACTTTGGCAACATGGCATTCTTCAGTTGTTTCTGCCGAGGTTTCTATAGACCAATACGGTCGCCGTGATAGTGACTAAGGCAAAATAATTTGATGTTTACTTAAAATTCATCGATCAAGTCAAAGCCTCTTGACGGACAGGTAGTTTCTCTGGATTTCATTTCACAAACTAGAAATCAGTAAAAATTTGTTTTTATTCAGAATTTCGGAGTTTTCATGTCCAATGTAGATGCAGAAAAGGTAGCATTGTTGTGGTTTCGTTTTTGGATAGATCCAAAATGAAAAATTTATCTTTATCACGTTCTTATTCCAAATTCACAGTTTTGCTTTCGTTGAGCCGTGTCGCGCTTTGAGTGTACAGAATTAGTTCTTAGCGCGACATGGGACAAAGTGTCGCGTTATGATGGGCTCTTAGCGAGACGGAATGAAGAAAAATTATCTGAAAATCAAACTTTGGCAACATGGCATTCTTCAGTTGTTTCTGCCGAGGTTTCTATAGACCAATACGGTCGCCGTGATAGTGACTAAGGCAAAATAATTTGATGTTTACTTAAAATTCATCGATCAAGTCAAAGCCTCTTGACGGACAGGTAGTTTCTCTGGATTTCATTTCACAAACTAGAAATCAGTAAAAATTTGTTTTTATTCAGAATTTCGGAGTTTTCATGTCCAATGTAGATGCAGAAAAGGTAGCATTGTTGTGGTTTCGTTTTTGGATAGATCCAAAATGAAAAATTTATCTTTATCACGTTCTTATTCCAAATTGACAGTTTTGCTTTCGTTGAGCCGTGTCGCGCTTTGAGTGTACAGAATTAGTTCTTAGCGCGACATGGGACAAAGTGTCGCGTTATGATGGGCTCTTAGCGAGACGGAATGAAGAAAAATTATCTGAAAATCAAACTTCGGCAACATGGCATTCTTCAGTTGTTTCTGCCGAGGTTTCTGCTGACCAATACGGTCGCCGTGATAGTGACTAAGGCAAAATAATTTGATGTTTACTTAAAATTCATCGATCAAGTCAAAGCCTCTTGACGGACAGGTAGTGTTTCTGGATTTCATTTCACAAACTAGAAATAAGTAAAAATTTGTTTTTATTCAGAATTTCGGAGTTTTCATGTCCAATGTAGATGCAGAAAAGGTAACATTGATGTGATATCGTTTTTGGATAGATCCAAAATGGAAAATTCATCTTTATTACGTTCTTATTCCAAATTCACAGTTTTGCTTTCGTTGAGCCGTGTCGCGCTTTGAGTGTACAGAATTAGTTCTTAGCGCGACATGGGACAAAGTGTCGCGTTATGATGGGCTCTTAGCGAGACGGAATGAAGAAAAATTATCTGAAAATCAAACTTTGGCAACATGGCATTCTTCAGTTGTTTCTGCCGAGGTTTCTATAGACCAATACGGTCGCCGTGATAGTGACTAAGGCAAAATAATTTGATGTTTACTTAAAATTCATCGATCAAGTCAAAGCCTCTTGACGGACAGGTAGTGTTTCTGGATTTCATTTCACAAACTAGAAATAAGTAAAAATTTGTTTTTATTCAGAATTTCGGAGTTTTCATGTCCAATGTAGATGCAGAAAAGGTAACATTGATGTGATATCGTTTTTGGATAGATCCAAAATGGAAAATTCATCTTTATTACGTTGTAATGTTCATTTTTCATTCCAGGGTGCTTCCAATGATTCTTGTCTCTTGATTTTCTCCGCATATTTTGATTTGTTTTGATTTAGTTGAAATATAACTTCACTATACTGTGCTCGACGCGAGAGTTGAAATGTACCTACGCCTCGACCGTGGTTCGCATTTTGTTGTACATTTGGTGCTCACTTCTTATCGCCTAGTCTGAAAATGCCGTGCGTTAGTTAAAATCTGCAAAGGTATGTTTGTTTACAAACAACAGTCGACGCCATTTTGACATGGAATATTCGTGTAATTTATTTAGGCAGGTTTATCACTCCGTTTCGAAGCACACCAGATTTTCTTGTAGAGTTTTTTATCAAGTAGGTAGCTATCGCGAAAAAGAAGTTTGAGATGGATTCTTTTTTGCACTGTCGAAGAACTCGAACGTTTCGTTAAATTTCTCCGTCAACGAGCTTCAGAAATTAATATTTGGATATTTGGAATATTTTTGAATTGTTTGTTGTTGACGAAGAGCGAACTAGTTTCGGATTGAAAACGAACGTCGAGAATTATCGAATTTATTGTCCGTTGGGAAGAAATTCGAGCGACTGTATGTCGGATCTATACTTCGAACGCATTTAAAAGACTCTTAAAAAGCCGACCAACACCTCCAGGTATTTCTCTCTTCTTGTTCGATTTTGGTTTTTTGGTATTTTCGTATAATTTCGTGCTTCATACCTACTTACTTTCTTTTCCAGGCTTTCTACTTTCCAGTTTCCACTTTCCAGTTTCTACTTTAATTGTAGAATTCCGTTACGTAGCTTCTACCCGATTTGTTCGATTGTTTGGGAACGTAGAGCTGTAACTTTGGCGCTTGATACGTTGCAAAATATAACGGAAGTTGACATTCGATTTTAAGGTTGCGTTAGCGCATACATTATAACTACACCTACGACCTGAAATACGGCGATTTGAATTGCATGAGAAACGAAGAAAGAAGAACGAAGTAATAATAGAGTTAAAACTGCAGAATTGCCCTTTTTATGATCACACCTAGTGAACCTTTTTGAATTTTTAAGCAAGAGCGTAGATTATTTATTGACAAGGTAAGACCAAACCATTCCTCGTACTTCATAGTTTGCGTTTGTTTCATTTATTTTTCTAAAACCCAAATCCGTTTGTTCAGGTATTTTTTTTATTGCTTTTAAAATCATAGAGTTAGATTGCACAGCTGTGAAACTCTAAATCTACGACCAACCGTAGCAAATTTTAAATTTTTGAAGTAGCAGGAAAAACCTCTGGTCGTCGCGATTCATTAAATCTCACTAGTCATTTAAATATTGCTCACTTGTGATATTTCGTTCATATTTTGTCATTTTGAATGGTTCATTTTGTAGTTTAACTTGATAACTTGTTGTTTTCTCGCTGTCATAAAATTCAACTTTTTATTTTTTTAAATATTTTGTAGTCACCCATCGTTGTTTGCATTTAAAAAAATATTTACTTTGCGCAGTTTCACGTCACCCTTACCGCCGTTTTGAGATTTGATTCAGCTCGATTCGATTCGATTCGATTTGATTCGATTCGGTTCGGTTCGATTCGATTCAGTTAAGTCTACTACACTATTGTTGCTTTTCAGTTGTTTATAATTTGTTTAATATATTCTCGTAGTCATTGTAGTTTCACTGTTGCATTCGAATTTTAAACTATTGTTGCAATTTTTTTTATATTGTTCAATCGACTTGAATTATTGTTAATAAAGCCCCGACCTTGACTGTAAAACCTTTGTTGGTACTGTTAGTTTTCCCCTTTTTCTTTTTTTGGTTTTTGCCTTACTCGATCCGACTTTGATACAGGTTCGGATTTGTCGTATTTGGATTAACAGGTAGGTAATTCTCAGGTGGTGTGCCGAACAAATCCGTGGCGCCTTATTTTACCATTATTGAACCCAGCCATCTCCACTGTTGCTGGACCGGGCCGGCTACATCACAATTCTGAAATTACTTATAGGATCAGGTAAACCATTTGGAACGCTACAACGTTCTTATTCCAAATTCACAGTTTTGCTTTCGTTGAGCCGTGTCGCGCTTTGAGTGTACAGAATTAGTTCTTAGCGCGACATGGGACAAAGTGTCGCGTTATGATGGGCTCTTAGCGAGACGGAATGAAGAAAAATTATCTGAAAATCAAACTTTGGCAACATGGCATTCTTCAGTTGTTTCTGCCGAGGTTTCTATAGACCAATACGGTCGCCGTGATAGTGACTAAGGCAAAATAATTTGATGTTTACTTAAAATTCATCGATCAAGTCAAAGCCTCTTGACGGACAGGTAGTTTCTCTGGATTTCATTTCACAAACTAGAAATCAGTAAAAATTTGTTTTTATTCAGAATTTCGGAGTTTTCATGTCCAATGTAGATGCAGAAAAGGTAGCATTGTTGTGGTTTCGTTTTTGGATAGATCCAAAATGAAAAATTTATCTTTATCACGTTCTTATTCCAAATTCACAGTTTTGCTTTCGTTGAGCCGTGTCGCGCTTTGAGTGTACAGAATTAGTTCTTAGCGCGACATGGGACAAAGTGTCGCGTTATGATGGGCTCTTAGCGAGACGGAATGAAGAAAAATTATCTGAAAATCAAACTTCGGCAACATGGCATTCTTCAGTTGTTTCTGCCGAGGTTTCTGCTGACCAATACGGTCGCCGTGATAGTGACTAAGGCAAAATAATTTGATGTTTACTTAAAATTCATCGATCAAGTCAAAGCCTCTTGACGGACAGGTAGTGTTTCTGGATTTCATTTCACAAACTAGAAATAAGTAAAAATTTGTTTTTATTCAGAATTTCGGAGTTTTCATGTCCAATGTAGATGCAGAAAAGGTAACATTGATGTGATATCGTTTTTGGATAGATCCAAAATGGAAAATTCATCTTTATTACGTTCTTATTCCAAATTCACAGTTTTGCTTTCGTTGAGCCGTGTCGCGCTTTGAGTGTACAGAATTAGTTCTTAGCGCGACATGGGACAAAGTGTCGCGTTATGATGGGCTCTTAGCGAGACGGAATGAAGAAAAATTATCTGAAAATCAAACTTTGGCAACATGGCATTCTTCAGTTGTTTCTGCCGAGGTTTCTGTTGACTAATACGGTCGCCGTGATAGTGACTGAGGCAAAATAATTTGATGTTTACTTAAAATTCATCGATCAAGTCAAAGCCTCTTGACGGACAGGTAGTGTTTCTGGATTTCATTTCACAAACTAGAAATAAGTAAAAATTTGTTTTTATTCAGAATTTCGGAGTTTTCATGTCCAATGTAGATGCAGAAAAGGTAGCATTGTTGTGGTTTCGTTTTTGGATAGATCCAAAATGAAAAATTTATCTTTATCACGTTCTTATTCCAAATTCACAGTTTTGCTTTTGTTGAGCCGTGTCGCGCTTTGAGTGTACAGAATTAGTTCTTAGCGCGACATGGGACAAAGTGTCGCGTTATGATGGGCTTTTAGCGAGACGGAATAAAGGAAAATTATCTGAAAATCAAACTTTGGCAACATGGCATTCTTCAGTTGTTTCTGCCGAGGTTTCTGTTGACTAATACGGTCGCCGTGATAGTGACTGAGGCAAAATAATTTGATGTTTACTTAAAATTCATCGATCAAGTCAAAGCCTCTTGACGGACAGGTAGTTTCTCTGGATTTCATTTCACAAACTAGAAATAAGTAAAAATTTGTTTTTATTCAGAATTTCGGAGTTTTCATGTCCAATGTAGATGCAGAAAAGGTAGCATTGTTGTGGTTTCGTTTTTGGATAGATCCAAAATGAAAAATTTATCTTTATCACGTTCTTATTCCAAATTCACAGTTTTGCTTTTGTTGAGCCGTGTCGCGCTTTGAGTGTACAGAATTAGTTCTTAGCGCGACATGGGACAAAGTGTCGCGTTATGATGGGCTCTTAGCGAGACGGAATAAAGAAAAATTATCTGAAAATCAAACTTTGGCAACATGGCTTCCTTCAGTTGTTTCTGCCGAGGTTTCTGCTGACCAATACGGTCGCCGTGATAGTGACTGAGGCAAAATAATTTGATGTTTACTTAAAATTCATCGATCAAGTCAAAGCCTCTTGACGGACAGGTAGTTTCTCTGGATTTCATTTCACAAACTAGAAATAAGTAAAAATTTGTTTTTATTCGGAATTTCGGAGTTTTCATGTCCAATGTAGATGCAGAAAAGGTAGCATTGTTGTGGTTTCGTTTTTGGATAGATCCAAAATGAAAAAATTATCTTTATCACGTTCTTATTCCAAATTCACAGTTTTGCTTTCGTTGAGCCGTGTCGCGCTTTGAGTGTACAGAATTAGTTCTTAGCGCGACATGGGACAAAGTGTCGCGTTATGATGGGCTTTTAGCGAGACGGAATAAAGAAAAATTATCTGAAAATCAAACTTTGGCAACATGGCTTTCTTCAGTTGTTTCTGCCGAGGTTTCTGCTGACCAATGCGGTCGCCGTGATAGTGACTAAGGCAAAATGATTTGATGTTTACTTAAAATTCATCGATCAAGTCAAAGCCTCTTGACGGACAGGTAGTTTCTCTGGATTTCATTTCACAAACTAGAAATAAGTAAAAATTTGTTTTTATTCAGAATTTCGGAGTTTTCATGTCCAATGTAGATGCAGAAAAGGTAGCATTGTTGTGGTTTCGTTTTTGGATAGATCCAAAATGAAAAATTTATCTTTATCACGTTCTTATTCCAAATTCACAGTTTTGCTTTTGTTGAGCCGTGTCGCGCTTTGAGTGTACAGAATTAGTTCTTAGCACGACATGGGACAAAGTGTCGCGTTATGATGGGCTCTTAGCGAGACGGAATGAAGAAAAATTATCTGAAAATCAAACTTTGGCAACATGGCATTCTTCAGTTGTTTCTGCCGAGGTTTCTATAGACCAATACGGTCGCCGTGATAGTGACTAAGGCAAAATAATTTGATGTTTACTTAAAATTCATCGATCAAGTCAAAGCCTCTTGACGGACAGGTAGTTTCTCTGGATTTCATTTCACAAACTAGAAATCAGTAAAAATTTGTTTTTATTCAGAATTTCGGAGTTTTCATGTCCAATGTAGATGCAGAAAAGGTAGCATTGTTGTGGATTCGTTTTTGGATAGATCCAAAATGAAAAATTTATCTTTATCACGTTCTTATTCCAAATTCACAGTTTTGCTTTCGTTGAGCCGTGTCGCGCTTTGAGTGTACAGAATTAGTTCTTAGCGCGACATGGGACAAAGTGTCGCGTTATGATGGGCTTTTAGCGAGACGGAATAAAGAAAAATTATCTGAAAATCAAACTTTGGCAACATGGCTTTCTTCAGTTGTTTCTGCCGAGGTTTCTGCTGACCAATGCGGTCGCCGTGATAGTGACTAAGGCAAAATGATTTGATGTTTACTTAAAATTCATCGATCAAGTCAAAGCCTCTTGACGGACAGGTAGTTTCTCTGGATTTCATTTCACAAACTAGAAATAAGTAAAAATTTGTTTTTATTCAGAATTTCGGAGTTTTCATGTCCAATGTAGATGCAGAAAAGGTAGCATTGTTGTGGTTTCGTTTTTGGATAGATCCAAAATGAAAAATTTATCTTTATCACGTTCTTATTCCAAATTCACAGTTTTGCTTTTGTTGAGCCGTGTCGCGCTTTGAGTGTACAGAATTAGTTCTTAGCACGACATGGGACAAAGTGTCGCGTTATGATGGGCTCTTAGCGAGACGGAACGAAGAAAAATTATCTGAAAATCAAACTTTGGCAACATGGCATTCTTCAGTTGTTTCTGCCGAGGTTTCTGCTGACCAATACGGTCGCCGTGATAGTGACTAAGGCAAAATATTTCAATGTTTACTTAAAATTCACCGATCAAGTCAAAGCCTCTTGACGGACAGGTAGTTTCTCTGGATTTCATTTCACAAACAAGAAATAAGTAAAAATTTGTTTTTATTCAGAATTTCGGAGTTTTCATGTCCGATGTAGATGCAGAAAAGGTAACATTAATGTGGTATCGTTTTTGGATAGATCCAAAATGAAAAATTTATCTTTATCACGTTTTTATTCCAAATTCACAGTTTTGCTTTCGTTGAGCCGTGTCGCGCTTTGAGTGTACAGAATTAGTTCTCAGCGCGACATGGGACAAAGTGTCGCGTTATGATGGGCTCTTAGCGAAACGGAACGAAGAAAAATTATCTGAAAATCAAACTTTGGCAACATGGCATTCTTCAGTTGTTTCTGCCGAGGTTTCTGCTGACCAATACGGTCGCCGTGATAGTGACTAAGGCAAAATAATTTGATGTTTACTTAAAATTCATCGATCAAGTCAAAGCCCCTTGACGGACAGGTAGTTTCTCTGGATTTCATTTCACAAACTAGAAATAAGTAAAAATTTGTTTTTATTCAGAATTTCGGAGTTTTCATGTCCAATGTAGATGCAGAAAAGGTAGCATTGTTGTGGTTTCGTTTTTGGATAGATCCAAAATGAAAAATTTATCTTTATCACGTTCTTATTCCAAATTCACAGTTTTGCTTTCGTTGAGCCGTGTCGCGCTTTGAGTGTACAGAATTAGTTCTTAGCGCGACATGGGACAAAGTGTCGCGTTATGATGGGCTCTTAGCGAGACGGAATGAAGAAAAATTATCTGAAAATCAAACTTCGGCAACATGGCATTCTTCAGTTGTTTCTGCCGAGGTTTCTGCTGACCAATACGGTCGCCGCGATAGTGACTAAGGCAAAATAATTTGATGTTTACTTAAAATTCATCGATCAAGTCAAAGCCTCTTGACGGACAGGTAGTTTCACAAACTAGAAATAAGTAAAAATTTGTTTTTATTCAGAATTTCGGAGTTTTCATGTCCAATGTAGATGCAGAAAAGGTAGCATTGTTGTGGTTTCGTTTTTGGATAGATCCAAAATGAAAAATTTATCTTTATCACGTTCTTATTCCAAATTCACAGTTTTGCTTTCGTTGAGCCGTGTCGCGCTTTGAGTGTACAGAATTAGTTCTTAGCGCGACATGGGACAAAGTGTCGCGTTATGATGGGCTCTTAGCGAGACGGAATGAAGAAAAATTATCTGAAAATCAAACTTTGGCAACATGGCTTTCTTCAGTTGTTTCTGCCGAGGTTTCTGCTGACCAATGCGGTCGCCGTGATAGTGACTGAGGCAAAATAATTTGATGTTTACTTAAAATTCATCGATCAAGTCAAAGCCTCTTGACGGACAGGTAGTGTTTCTGGATTTCATTTCACAAACTAGAAATAAGTAAAAATTTGTTTTTATTCAGAATTTCGGAGTTTTCATGTCCAATGTAGATGCAGAAAAGATAACATTGATGTGGTATCGTTTTTGGATAGATCCAAAATGGAAAATTCATTTTTATTACGTTCTTATTCCAAATTCACAGTTTTGCTTTCGTTGAGCCGTGTCGCGCTTTGAGTGTACAGAATTAGTTCTTAGCGCGACATGGGACAAAGTGTCGCGTTATGATGGGCTCTTAGCGAGACGGAATGAAGAAAAATTATCTGAAAATCAAACTTTGGCAACATGGCATTCTTCAGTTGTTTCTGCCGAGGTTTTTGTTGACCAATACGGTCGCCGTGATAGTGACTAAGGCAAAATAATTTGATGTTTACTTAAAATTCATCGATCAAGTCAAAGCCTCTTGACGGACAGGTAGTTTCTCTGGATTTCATTTCACAAACTAGAAATAAGTAAAAATTTGTTTTTATTCAGAATTTCGGAGTTTTCATGTCCAATGTAGATGCAGAAAAGGTAGCATTGTTGTGGTTTCGTTTTTGGATAGATCCAAAATGAAAAATTTATCTTTATCACGTTCTTATTCCAAATTCACAGTTTTGCTTTCGTTGAGCCGTGTCGCGCTTTGAGTGTACAGAATTAGTTCTTAGCGCGACATGGGACAAAGTGTCGCGTTATGATGGGCTCTTAGCGAGACGAAATGAAGAAAAATTATCTGGAAATCAAACTTCGGCAACATGGCATTCTTCAGTTGTTTCTGCCGAGGTTTCTGCTGACCAATACGGTCGCCGTGATAGTGACTAAGGCAAAATAATTTGATGTTTACTTAAAATTCATCGATCAAGTCAAAGCCTCTTGACGGACAGGTAGTTTCTCTGGATTTCATTTCACAAACAAGAAATAAGTAAAAATTTGTTTTTATTCAGAATTTCGGAGTTTTTATGTCCAATGTAGATGCAGAAAAGGTAGCATTGTTGTGGTTTCGTTTTTGGATAGATCCAAAATGAAAAAGGATACAATCGAACTAAAGGTAGTTTCGGGCCCCCATGATGTCGGTACCTCGGTCGGTACTACACATTCATGATTTTTTGTATATAAGTTACTAAAGGTACTAGCTTCGAGTTGGCAAAGTTTCAAAAATGTGTAGAACCGACATCATGATCAAAATTTTATTTTTTTCCATAGCTATCTCGGACTACAAAAATAGAAAAATCATTCCGGTGGTTAACGGGCATACTCTATACAAACCTTGCCCTTTTGAGTACAGCATTGAGATTTGGTACAGTTGAAGTACATACCTATACCTTACTTTCAAGAAGTGGTGCCCATATGGCACTACTTGCAGACGCTGTATACAGGGTGTTCAATAATGCAAAAATTCCAACTTGTTAACCAAAAGAGTTGGAGTCATGAAAGTCACCATGTAGATTCACAATACAATGCTTGTTGAGATAAAACAAACCGCGTCTCAATATCCTCAGGCGTTGCTGAAAAATCCTGAAATTAGTGATCAGTTTAATGAAAATTGATATTTTTCAATAAATCACTGATTTTTCAAACTATTCGAGTAAAACTCGGAAGTTCCATGAGGAGCGAGATGAGGAGTGAAGTCAAGAATGGAATGCCGTGTGTTACCATCGTCCTCATCTACTATTTTCGAAAAATTTGACAGTCAACTGTTTTTCTTTTCATTGTCCGGTGGTTAACGGTACCAACCTTGCACTTTTGAGTACAGCATTGAGACTTGGCACAGTTGAAGTACATACCTTACTTTTCTTTTAGAGAGTGGTGCTCAGATGACACGACACTACTCGCAGACGCCGTACACAGGGTGTTGAATAATGCAAAAAATTAGAATTCTGGTGGAAAAGTAGGATTTTTTGCATTATTCAACACCCTGTATACGGCGTCTGCAAGTAGTACCATCTGGGCACCACTTCATGGAAGTAAGGTATAGATAATAGGTATGTACTTTAACTGTGCCAAAGTCTCAATGCTGTACTCAAAAGTGCGAGGTTGGTACCGCTAACCACCGGACAATGAGAAGAAAAACAGTTAACGGCCAAATTCTCCGAAGATGGTCGATGGAAACGATGGTAACACACAGCATTTCATTTTTGACTTCAATCTTCATGAAATTACCGAGTTTCACTCGAATATCTTGAAAAATCACTAATCTACCGAAAAATGTCAATTTTCATGAAACTGACCACTAATTCCAGAATTTTTCAGGGAAGACTGGAAATATTCAGACGCGGTTTGTTTTAGCCTAACAAGCATTGAATTGTGAATCCACATGGTGATTTTCATGACTCCATCAGCTCTTTTGCTTAACAAGTTGGAATTTTTGCATCATTGTATATGGCACCTCCAAGTAGTGCCATCTGGGCACTACTTCTTGGAAGTGAGGTATAGGTTTGTTCTTCAACTGTGCCAGATCTCAGTGCTGTACTCAAAAGTATAAGGTTGAGATCGCTAACCACCGGACTTGATACAGCTCAGCGACTTAGTAGATGTATCAGGCGTTTCGTGCTAAGAGCGGAGGCAATTGTTTCAGAATGGAATTTTTGAGTGGCTGGCGACATTTTGAATTTTCCCTGGGGGGGGGGGAGGGGAGTTAGGGCACATCTGTCTCAAGAACCCTCATCTTCACCCTTCATGTTGAAACAAAAAATTATTGTTGCGATTTGTAATGCAAATAAAGCTTCTTGTTTCGTGAAGGTACTTCCCTTTCGACTGAAGAGAGGAGGGGTCAGTTTGTGTCATGTGAGCCATTTTTCTTATGAATCAATGTGTTTGGTACGTTTCATGTTTCATTGATAACCAACTCATCAACCGAGGACCGAGACAATCCGAGGAATTGAATTGGAAAAAGTACCTAGTGACCTGACGAGGTTCACACAACTATTTTGTGTCCAGGTTGTTTCCGATTCAGAAGTAGGTGGTAAGGCCGATTAGCCGAAACGCTGATTCACCGAACACTGTGAAAAATTAAGACATGTTGAGTTTTTTGAAAAGTACCTAGTGACCTGATGAGATCCATGTAGCTAGCTCTTTTGTGTCCAAGTTGTTTTTGAATCAGAAATCGATGGTATAGCCAAAGGTCACTGCCCTTCTGGCGTACCTGACAGACACGTGACACATGACACAAACTGACACCCCCTCCCCAGTCAAAAACAACACTTTCACGAAACAAAAGGTTCCATTTGCATCACAGATTGAAACAATAATTGCCTGTTTCAACATCAAGGGTGAAGATAATCGTTCTATAGACAGATGTGTCCGGTTTTTTTCTTCAGTTGATTTTAATTCGATTTTTTTTCGAAACATAATCGAGAAACAGTCGACGAGAATCTTTCATCTGATTCGAAGCCGGTCTGAAACTCCTCCTTGGGTGGTCTTAGGCAAATCCTCGCCCGAGTATAACATGCCTCCAGCCGGCTGTACGGCAAAGTGTAGAGGACAACCGGCAGCGTAGTCTGGGGGACGGACGAAGTCAGAAACGTACCGGGCGTAGGGCGTGGATGTATTGGACATCCAAACCTACGTTCGGGTGTGAAAGATCCATCCCAGTGCTGGGATGGACCTACCATCAAGCATCCAGGTACCATTTTGCGGCTCGGTGAGTGCAGTTGGTGGGGCACAATAAACTTAGTTTTACTGCAGGGGCAACCCAACCCACAATAATAATAATGTGCAGCATTCTGGTTCATCATCCAGCAGTCCACTAATTAGGACGAGTGGCAGTTCTTCTGCGAGGATTCTGTTATTTTCTTCGACTCTTGATATAAGTTTGTTCACGCTCAGATGTTTCATATTGACATCAACTTCATAGAAGTTAAAGTTATGACAGCTTTTTCTCACCTCAAGGGTCGTCCATCCATTGATCTTCCCCACCATGTCTTGTGTACCTACACAGCGTGAGGTCAACACGAGACTGAGCTTCTCTGCTTTTTGGAATGTGGGAGCGGTGCCCTCGTTCATGACGTACAAATTAAGCATTGATATCCAGTCAGCGATCTCATGTCCTCTAGTGTTATGCCCGCTTTATGAAAATTCGCAACAATCGCAACGCAGAGCGCAACGTTTCTGATTGGCTCACAAGGTATTCGCAAAGTCATCGCAACGAAGCGAAAGGCTTGCGAGCAAATCAGAAACTTTGCGCCTTATTGCGCTGTGGCTGCGGCTGCGTTGCGTAACTTCATAGAGTTGCCATTAGAACTGGTTGGGACCCCATTCTGTAGAATGATCGTTGAAGTCGCCTGTGATGATTGTTTTTGTGTTTGACAAGACAAGCTCGTTGATGATCGCTCAGAGAACTCTCTGTACCACGGCTGGTGTTACGTTCGGAAAAATACATATAGCAGCTCAACAGCTTGATTTCGCCCAGCTGTACCTATGTAAATCCTGCCCCGTGTCCATGATTTGATCCTGTGATTTTGATATTTGTGCGAACTGCCGTGTCTTTATTGGTAGCTGTGTGATATGCCTTTTTTATCTGCGAGGTATTTGTTTGGCTCGGTGATAGCCCATAATATGTCAATGTGTTTCGCTGGGACGCCATTTTTTTCAGCATGTCGTGGACGGCCCCCGATCTATTAAGGTTCATTTTCAGTATTCGCAATGAGACAATCGGTAAGGTTTTCTGAAATTCCTCTCGGCTGCTCGTCATTCTTTCTGTTACTACTCGTTTTATCGGTTTGGTTCTTCAGCGCTCTCTTTTTGTGGCTTCCTGGCTCTTTCACAATCTACGCTGCCTGCCTCATGGTTCTCACTTGCGCACAACACGCACGACGTCTTGTTTCTGCCATTTTTCTCCGCATCATCGCCTGCATGAGTCACTCCTGTCTGAGCTTGGCAGTCCTGTACCAAGTGACCCTGCTCCCAGCATTTGTAGCAGTTTTTCGAGGCTCCTCTTTCCTGCAGTCTGCACGAAGTCCAACCAATTTCTATTCTCTTCAGGTCTTTCGGTTTCTTGCCATCATGCTTGGGAACCTTGATTGTGGCGTTTTGCCTTTCACCAGGCGCTGGTCTGAGCGAGGTCAGGGTGTAATTCTTTGATTCCAAGGCCTTTTCCACTGCTCTTTATACTTCCTCTTTTGTGGTAATTGCATCGATGTCTTTGATACGTAAAACCGTAACTGGATTTCTTGTAATGACTTCCGTTTCTTGCACGTTTTCTGTTGCTGCTCTGAGCCCTTTTTTTCCGTCTTTATCCTTGCCAATTATAAAAAAAAAAATTTTCTCTCTCTGGTCTTCCTGATTGCTGAAACTTGGGCCCCGGTGTCTTCGACATTAACCTTCTCTTTTACTGCCTTCAGGAGGTCCGCGTAGCTCTTTCTTTCTCCTTTAACAATCACGGCCTCTGTGTCGTCTCTATACCCTTGAGTTTCGTCCTTTCTTTTTAGTATTGGGGAACTGCTACCTTTTGGCATAATACCCTTGACACTTGACATCCGGTGTTCACGGTGACAGGCCCGCCTTTGTTTGCGCTATATCTTTGCCTGGCTTTCTATAGGTAGTAATTTTCACTTGTTCTTCTCAGAAGACGATTTCAATCAGTTTCTTCACCTGTTTATATCTCTATCATTTTGCACATTCCCAGCCGCTGCCTATTCTTGAGATAACCAGTTTCAACACTCCGTGCTCACTTTGACAGGCGCTGCTCCATATCCATGGTAAAGAGGCGTCGCCCTGATGGTCCTCTGTATCCCGAGTAGAGTACAGATACCTTGGAACACGTTGGATTCGAATATCCGTCCCTGGTCTGAGTGTAATTTCAATAGTACTCCGAAACGGCTGACAAGATTGTCCACCAGCACTCTCGCCACTGTACTTGGTTGGGTAGGGCGTACGCTTCCGGCCACTTGCGGAAGTAGTCCATGGCAACCAGGATGTATTTGTTGCCATCTTACGTTGTCGAAAACAGGCTAGCCACATCGATCGCGATGCGTCCAAAAGGCGCTCCAATATTGTAAGTCTACAGGTCCCCTTGGCTGCAAGTTCTTGGTCCCTTGCTGGCCGTACAAACTTCGCACTAGCGACACCATGTCTCCACGTTGTTTCGACAGTTTAGCCAGTAGAACCCCTCGCGCACCCCGGCCAAGACCTTGTAGGTACCTCCACGCCATCGTGCATTTCCTCTAGGACCTCTTCCACTCTCTTTTTGGGAAGCACCAACTGAACCATCTCCTTCTTACTTACCATCAGGACTCTCCTAGACTCTCTTCAGCTGCCCATTCTTTATTCTCAGAGAATGCCACTGAGCTCAAAGAGCCTTGAATTCGGGCCCTTCACCAGAGATCTCGGCCAACTCTGGTCTGTCTTGGCCAAGTTCTTTTCCTTCTGCAAGTGAACCGATGGCTGAGTCCTCGAGCTGCTCCTTATTGAGCTCAGCCTCAGTCCAATTCCTTGGGGTTCCGACAACGATTGCCTTGACTTCGACATTTCAATTCCGTTGGTCTACCTCCTTGCAGTGCTTGCAGTCTTCGTTGCATGGCCTTCGAAAAAGAGCATCCGCATTGCCATGACTTCTTCCAGGACGATGTTGGATTTTGAAGTCATATTGTCGCAGTTTCTCGATCCACCTTGGCTTGGTCAACACCTTGCTGTAGTACTACACTACTCGCTCTTGGCCCTGCTAGTGTTGTGACAGCACTGCTCCAATTCCGCTGTTGCTGGCATCAGTGTTCAAGGTGTACTGTCCTTGTGGAAGAGGGTATGCCAGGATAGCACTCGAGCACAATGCCACCTCCCGAGTCTTGAATGAGTTTTCACATCCCTTTGTCCACAGGAATGGCGCACGGTTTTCAGTCAATTTGTGTAAGGGCTTAGCAATGTCAGCAAACTTCTCCACAAATCATCTGTAGTATGTGCATAAGCTTCGTGGCACAAGTCCAAGAAACTTCTGACTTCATCTTCATGCTGATTTCTTGGTCGTGGCATTCTCGGACAGCATTCAATTTCGCTGGATCGGTTTCGATTCCCTCCGGCGACACTACGTGCCCCAAAAATTTGACTCGCTTCTGGAAGAGAACGCATTTTTTGGGTTGAGCTTGAGATGTGCACCTCGAAGACGTCGAAATACCTTCCGGAGGTTCTTTTTCTGTTCTTCAAATGTTCGACCGATGACCATTACGTCGTCGAGGTAGACTAGGCAAGTTTTCCATGTTGGACCTCGCAAAAAGCACTCCATTAGACGTTCAAACGTGGCCTGTGCGTTACAAAGTCCAAACGGCATCACAGTAAACTGATAAAGGCCGTTACCGGCAGACTGAAGAGGCCGTCTTGTCTTTGTCGTCGTTGTGAAGTCCCACTTGCCAGTAACCACTCTTCAGGTCAAGCGTCGAAAACCATTTCGATCCAGACAGCGTGCTCAAAGTGTCGTCAATCCGAGGCAGTCAATAGCTGTCTTTCTTTGTCACATCATTGAGTTGACGGTAGTCCACGTAAAATCGCGTACGTCTTTCTTCGTAACCAAAACAACCGGTGATGACCACGGGCTTGTCGATTCTTCTATCACGCCTTCATCCAACATGTTCGTCAAGAGCTTCGACACCTCTTCTTGCTTCGCCGAAGGTAGGCGCCGGGGAGCCTGTCGGATCGGTGCGGCGTTCTCAGTGTTGATCCGATGTTGGATCACGCTGATCCTCCCGGTAGGCTTACCTTCCATCGCAAAGGCTGCAGCTTCTCCTTGTATGAATTGCGTCGCAACCTTCTTCTCCTATCCCCACAGATGTTTCTAGTCAGGCGAGAACATCTCCACTATCTTTTTTTCCAAGAGCTTGAGAGTCGCAGCCTTTGTCGATATTTTTTTATAGCGTGAGATCCATTCTACGAGCTCCCACTTGCCCAGAGTCTCTCCTTCCTTGATTGTTTTGCACGTCTTGTTCGGGTTAATGACTGATCGGGATTTTCGTCTTGTCCATGTCATCAATGTCTTGGCCATGATGCAGCTGGCAGCTGTGTCGGGTTCAGCAATGCCGGCGACATGTCCTCCAGGTTGTCCGCATAGTGTTACTCACATGATTTTCTCGGAGTTAGCAGCTACACGAACGGTTTCAGCCAAAAGTAGCCGAATTTCCTCAGCGGCCTCCATGGTTGTTCTAAGCGCCATTTTCCCGTCTCCGATCTTCAGTGTCCGCTGTCCAACATCCAGGATGAATCCGTTCTTTTCCATCAAGTTCAGGCCAAGTATGAAGCCGTAAACAAAGTCAGCGACCAAGAACTTTTCTTGCAGAAGAAATCGTCCAAAGCGAATGCTCACTTCAGCTTCTCCGTACACTGTAGCAGACTCTCCGGTAGCTGTAGTCAAACAAGCGCCGTCTCTCAGTGGCACATTGGGTTGCTTTCGAAGTATCGCATGTCAAACAAATGACTTCGTGGCTCCGGTATCGACTACGAACACGCAATTGTCCTCGTCAAGCTCTCCACTCAGAAGGAGGCTATTGGGTGACTCCCACAGCAGTGAGACGGAGTAAGTCCTGGGCCATTGAGGACTTCCAGCCAGCGTGCCCCCCTTAGCGCCAGATGGAATTAGTTTTCTTGATAGCGTCTCTTAGGGCTGAGAGTTCTCCGTGCTGGTATGGAACGGTCACTTGAATTAAACCTTTGCCTGCAGTCCCGACGCAGATATCCCAGTTTTCCACATCCGAAGCAATGCGGTCTTCCTCCAGCTCTTGGCTCACCTTGAGAACAAGCATTTCCTTCACAGATTTCTCAGAAGTACGTGATGCTCTGGATTCGTCAAAGCTCACCTCCCCAAGACGATAGGGCTGCGAAGCATCTTTGGCTGCCTTAATGCAAATAGCTTGGATGAGCGCGTAGCTGATGTTGGCTGGATTGCTGATCATGACCATCTGACGCACATCTGGATCTTTTTTCCGCCAATGAATGTTTCTTTTGCGATGTCGGCCAACACATCCGCTGGATAAGCTGGAAAGGCTAAGCTAGGCTAGGAATTTGGAGTCAAATTCCAGAAGGCTTTCTCCGCTCTCTTTTATTCTGGCCTTCAGCTGGGTTTGATGGATGTGCCGCACATGATTGTCCCCAGATTGGAGTTCCAGGACCCTGGTCAGCTTAGTAAAGTCCTTCTGCTCACTCTCCGGAATCGTCTGAGCAGCTCCAACACTGGGCCTCTGACAGCCAGGACTAGAGCCGTAGCACTGTCAACCTCGCTCCATCTGTTTGCTTTGGCAGCGGCATCGAACTGCCCCTTAAAGATAGTCCATGGGCTTTTCCTATCGAAGTTTGGCAGCTTCACACGATGGACACCCGCTGAACTGACCATCGCAGCACTGGTGGCACTTTTCTGGACCTGTTGTTCCAGCTTCGTCATGTTGGCTTCCATCGCTCCCATTCTTTCTTCCACCGTCGCAACCACTTTCTCTTTTACACTTTCGTCGAAATACCGAGTTTGTTGTCCCACAAAGGCTAATTTTTATTCCCTTTCCTCCAGGCGTTTCCTTTCCTGTTCTTTTAGCAGGTTTCTCAATTCCTGTTCCTGTCCTTCTAGAAGATTCTTCACTTCTTCCTTATCTTCCAGACGCTGTTCTTGTAGAAGACTCTGCTGTTCATGTAGCAGATTTTTCATCCCTTTTTTTGTGCCTCTAGAAGATTATTCAATTCTTCTTTCTCTTCAACGCGTACATTTCTTTGTTCTAGAAAAAGATTTGTCAGTTCTTCTTTTTCTTCCAAACGCCTCTTCTCCTGTTGTTCTTGAAGATTTTCTGCTGCTGCATCATCGCCATGATGCTCGTCAAAGTTTCTTCGACTCCTGTCTTCGACATGCTTCTTGTCTCCGGAATTTACAAATCACTAATGTTCCGAATGTCCTGTAGTCACAGGCCAAATTACTCTCAATTATACCGCTTCTGGCTTCAGATGTTACGTATTTCGCGCTTAGGTTCGTTTATATAATAATTGTGTCGATCGTTTTTAAACACACAATTTATTACGGCCCGCTACAATAAATACACGCCAACAATGATTAACTTGGGAATATCGCTGATTACTACTTGCTTTCTATTGCTCTCGATCACTTCGAATTCAATACTACTCGTAGGCCGATCCGTGGTGCTTATATATACTCCGACTAGTGTTCTCGAATCTTCCATCGGTCCTCTAGCAAATTCCACAATGACCCGTAATACGGTTTCTAGGCGACTCCCGAAAGATCCTACACATTTCGCGGGCATTATCAACGTGCTGTGAATCCGGCACTCCGCCAAAGGGAAATTGTGTGCTACTCGGCCGCTAAAGTTACCAGTTCAGTTTCACGGGCCAAAGCCTACATGTATGTTCTGGAATGCACTAGAGCTTCGCACTTGTACACTGCGATCTAATGAACAGAGTCTAGAAAGACCGCGTGATGGTGTGCTCCAGAAAGCACGCGATAGTCTTGCCGCTTTTATGACGGGGTAGTACACCCTACGGTTAATTTTTTTTTCCTCCATCTAGTTCTGTGTCCCTCTCTATGCTGGCTACGCTGCCTACTTGAGCGCTTTGGTTTCGAAGCTCACTTACACTTTGAAAGCAGTCTTTGAATTTCACAGTTATTCCTTGGTACATTCCAAAGTCAGCTGCCACACAATGGGCTGAAGCCGATGAGACCAAAGCTGTACAGAGACGTGTATTAGATATTGCCCCTGTTGAGGGCTCATCAGTGAGCAGATATCCGGTCCAACCATCTGGTGCTGTGGCAGACAGAGATGCTTGTAATGTACACATAGGAGGACTCCTGATATGTGAGTCTCCCAAGCGGCGCTATCTATCAAAGGCATTCCGGGATGCTGTGTTCCAAAAGACATCAGGTAGACCAGGGAATTGAACACAAATTCCACGTAAAGCCACACCGTCGCCAGGAGCATCGATGGTAAAGTGTATACACGTTTTCAAGCCGAGTAGCGCAATGTTTGAAAAACACAAACACGCCAATATTGCGCCTCCTAGGACCATGACGGACCCATCGCTTTTTCAATAAAGTAAAGCTCTCCGTCTACCACAACACCAGTCGATCAAACCAAAACTGCACAGACATGTGTTACGCCCCTGTTGAGGGCTCATCACTGCGCAGGCATTCGGTCCGAATAAGGACTCCTCCTATATGTCGGAGAGCTTTGCTTCATTATCTATGAAAAATAGGCTTATTATGCGATTCGTGAAGGAAAAGTGGAAGATTTTGTTTATGGGTGGCGTATAAGTAAGACGATTCGTGACAAGTATCTAGATAGTTCATACCGGATACTAGCAGAGCGGCTTTTTTGTCTTTAGGGAGTTTGTAGTTGGTCGATCGAGACCTAGAGTGTTCAAGAATACATGATGGCGTACATTCTCGAACTGACTTCTTTCTTTCATTTTGTCTAGTGGGCGGCGGCTGACCCCGGACGCGGCGTCCAATAAAATAAAAATAGCCTATACTTCATTGCTTAAAATCAGTTAGCCATCAGTGGAAGAATGAGATCACTATGTCCTCTGGTTGAGGAAACATTGCAAGATCTGTCACAAAAACCACGAAAATTGGGCTGGGGCCCAGTAACCCATCAATATTTTCTTCATATGAATTATTGAGGAGATGGACAATCTAAACAATTTTTTGCACAAATACGAGAAATCACTTACTTATGCATATTGCATAATCAATTTTGACCAATACGGTAAGGCAGTGGCAAAATTGACGGAAAACTGGTCCTGCAGGGCCCAAAATATGCCCAAACCCGATAGTGTCCTTTATCTTTATCACGTTCTTATTCCAAATTCACAGTTTTGCTTTTGTTGAGCCGTGTCGCGCTTTGAGTGTACAGAATTAGTTCTTAGCGCGACATGGGACAAAGTGTCGCGTTATGATGGGCTTTTAGCGAGACGGAATAAAGAAAAATTATCTGAAAATCAAACTTTGGCAACATGGCTTTCTTCAGTTGTTTCTGCCGAGGTTTCTGCTGACCAATGCGGTCGCCGTGATAGTGACTAAGGCAAAATAATTTGATGTTTACTTAAAATTCATCGATCAAGTCAAAGCCTCTTGACGGACAGGTAGTTTCTCTGGATTTCATTTCACAAACTAGAAATAAGTAAAAATTTGTTTTTATTCAGAATTTCGGAGTTTTCATGTCCAATGTAGATGCAGAAAAGGTAGCATTGTTGTGGTTTCGTTTTTGGATAGATCCAAAATGAAAAATTTATCTTTATCACGTTCTTATTCCAAATTCACAGTTTTGCTTTTGTTGAGCCGTGTCGCGCTTTGAGTGTACAGAATTAGTTCTTAGCACGACATGGGACAAAGTGTCGCGTTATGATGGGCTCTTAGCGAGACGGAATGAAGAAAAATTATCTGAAAATCAAACTTTGGCAACATGGCATTCTTCAGTTGTTTCTGCCGAGGTTTCTGCTGACCAATACGGTCGCCGTGATAGTGACTAAGGCAAAATATTTCAATGTTTACTTAAAATTCACCGATCAAGTCAAAGCCTCTTGACGGACAGGTAGTTTCTCTGGATTTCATTTCACAAACAAGAAATAAGTAAAAATTTGTTTTTATTCAGAATTTCGGAGTTTTCATGTCCGATGTAGATGCAGAAAAGGTAACATTAATGTGGTATCGTTTTTGGATAGATCCAAAATGAAAAATTTATCTTTATCACGTTTTTATTCCAAATTCACAGTTTTGCTTTCGTTGAGCCGTGTCGCGCTTTGAGTGTACAGAATTAGTTCTCAGCGCGACATGGGACAAAGTGTCGCGTTATGATGGGCTCTTAGCGAGACGGAACGAAGAAAAATTATCTGAAAATCAAACTTTGGCAACATGGCATTCTTCAGTTGTTTCTGCCGAGGTTTCTGCTGACCAATACGGTCGCCGTGATAGTGACTAAGGCAAAATAATTTGATGTTTACTTAAAATTCATCGATCAAGTCAAAGCCTCTTGACGGACAGGTAGTTTCACAAACTAGAAATAAGTAAAAATTTGTTTTTATTCAGAATTTCGGAGTTTTCATGTCCAATGTAGATGCAGAAAAGGTAGCATTGTTGTGGTTTCGTTTTTGGATAGATCCAAAATGAAAAATTTATCTTTATCACGTTCTTATTCCAAATTCACAGTTTTGCTTTCGTTGAGCCGTGTCGCGCTTTGAGTGTACAGAATTAGTTCTTAGCGCGACATGGGACAAAGTGTCGCGTTATGATGGGCTCTTAGCGAGACGGAATGAAGAAAAATTATCTGAAAATCAAACTTCGGCAACATGGCATTCTTCAGTTGTTTCTGCCGAGGTTTCTGCTGACCAATACGGTCGCCGTGATAGTGACTAAGGCAAAATAATTTGATGTTTACTTAAAATTCATCGATCAAGTCAAAGCCTCTTGACGGACAGGTAGTGTTTCTGGATTTCATTTCACAAACTAGAAATAAGTAAAAATTTGTTTTTATTCAGAATTTCGGAGTTTTCATGTCCAATGTAGATGCAGAAAAGGTAACATTGATGTGATATCGTTTTTGGATAGATCCAAAATGGAAAATTCATCTTTATTACGTTCTTATTCCAAATTCACAGTTTTGCTTTCGTTGAGCCGTGTCGCGCTTTGAGTGTACAGAATTAGTTCTTAGCGCGACATGGGACAAAGTGTCGCGTTATGATGGGCTCTTAGCGAGACGGAATGAAGAAAAATTATCTGAAAATCAAACTTTGGCAACATGGCATTCTTCAGTTGTTTCTGCCGAGGTTTCTGCTGACCAATACGGTCGCCGTGATAGTGACTAAGGCAAAATAAATTGATGTTTACTTAAAATTCATCGATCAAGTCAAAGCCTCTTGACGGACTTAAGCAAAATATTTTGATTTTCACTCAAAATTCATCGATCAAGTCAAAGCCTCTTGACGGACAGGTAGTGTTTCTGGATTTCATTTCACAAACTAGAAATAAGTAAAAATTTGTTTTTATTCAGAATTTCGGAGTTTTCATGTCCAATGTAGATGCAGAAAAGGTAACATTGATGTGATATCGTTTTTGGATAGATCCAAAATGGAAAATTCATCTTTATTACGTTCTTATTCCAAATTCACAGTTTTGCTTTCGTTGAGCCGTGTCGCGCTTTGAGTGTACAGAATTAGTTCTTAGCGCGACATGGGACAAAGTGTCGCGTTATGATGGGCTCTTAGCGAGACGGAATGAAGAAAAATTATCTGAAAATCAAACTTTGGCAACATGGCATTCTTCAGTTGTTTCTGCCGAGGTTTCTGTTGACTAATACGGTCGCCGTGATAGTGACTAAGGCAAAATAATTTGATGTTTACTTAAAATTCATCGATCAAGTCAAAGCCTCTTGACGGACAGGTAGTTTCACAAACTAGAAATAAGTAAAAATTTGTTTTTATTCAGAATTTCGGAGTTTTCATGTCCAATGTAGATGCAGAAAAGGTAGCATTGTTGTGGTTTCGTTTTTGGATAGATCCAAAATGAAAAATTTATCTTTATCACGTTCTTATTCCAAATTCACAGTTTTGCTTTCGTTGAGCCGTGTCGCGCTTTGAGTGTACAGAATTAGTTCTTAGCGCGACATGGGACAAAGTGTCGCGTTATGATGGGCTCTTAGCGAGACGGAATGAAGAAAAATTATCTGAAAATCAAACTTCGGCAACATGGCATTCTTCAGTTGTTTCTGCCGAGGTTTCTGCTGACCAATACGGTCGCCGTGATAGTGACTAAGGCAAAATAATTTGATGTTTACTTAAAATTCATCGATCAAGTCAAAGCCTCTTGACGGACAGGTAGTGTTTCTGGATTTCATTTCACAAACTAGAAATAAGTAAAAATTTGTTTTTATTCAGAATTTCGGAGTTTTCATGTCCAATGTAGATGCAGAAAAGGTAACATTGATGTGATATCGTTTTTGGATAGATCCAAAATGGAAAATTCATCTTTATTACGTTCTTATTCCAAATTCACAGTTTTGCTTTCGTTGAGCCGTGTCGCGCTTTGAGTGTACAGAATTAGTTCTTAGCGCGACATGGGACAAAGTGTCGCGTTATGATGGGCTCTTAGCGAGACGGAATGAAGAAAAATTATCTGAAAATCAAACTTTGGCAACATGGCATTCTTCAGTTGTTTCTGCCGAGGTTTCTGTTGACTAATACGGTCGCCGTGATAGTGACTGAGGCAAAATAATTTGATGTTTACTTAAAATTCATCGATCAAGTCGAAGCCTCTTGACGGACAGGTAGTTTCTCTGGATTTCATTTCACAAACAAGAAATAAGTAAAAATTTGTTTTTATTCAGAATTTCGGAGTTTTCATGTCCGATGTAGATACAGAAAAGGTAACATTAATGTGGTATCGTTTTTGGATAGATCCAAAATGAAAAATTTATCTTTATCACGTTTTTATTCCAAATTCACAGTTTTGCTTTCGTTGAGCCGTGTCGCGCTTTGAGTGTACAGAATTAGTTCTCAGCGCGACGTGGGACAAAGTGTCGCGTTATGATGGGCTCTTAGCGAGACGGAATGAAGAAAAATTATCTGAAAATCAAACTTTGGCAACATGGCATTCTTCAGTTGTTTCTGCCGAGGTTTCTGCTGACCAATACGGTCGCCGTGATAGTGACTAAGGCAAAATAAATTGATGTTTACTTAAAATTCATCGATCAAGTCAAAGCCTCTTGACGGACTTAAGCAAAATATTTTGATTTTCACTCAAAATTCATCGATCAAGTCAAAGCCTCTTGACGGACAGGTAGTGTTTCTGGATTTCATTTCACAAACTAGAAATAAGTAAAAATTTGTTTTTATTCAGAATTTCGGAGTTTTCATGTCCAATGTAGATGCAGAAAAGGTAACATTGATGTGATATCGTTTTTGGATAGATCCAAAATGGAAAATTCATCTTTATTACGTTCTTATTCCAAATTCACAGTTTTGCTTTCGTTGAGCCGTGTCGCGCTTTGAGTGTACAGAATTAGTTCTTAGCGCGACATGGGACAAAGTGTCGCGTTATGATGGGCTCTTAGCGAGACGGAATGAAGAAAAATTATCTGAAAATCAAACTTTGGCAACATGGCATTCTTCAGTTGTTTCTGCCGAGGTTTCTGTTGACTAATACGGTCGCCGTGATAGTGACTGAGGCAAAATAATTTGATGTTTACTTAAAATTCATCGATCAAGTCGAAGCCTCTTGACGGACAGGTAGTTTCTCTGGATTTCATTTCACAAACAAGAAATAAGTAAAAATTTGTTTTTATTCAGAATTTCGGAGTTTTCATGTCCGATGTAGATGCAGAAAAGGTAACATTAATGTGGTATCGTTTTTGGATAGATCCAAAATGAAAAATTTATCTTTATCACGTTTTTATTCCAAATTCACAGTTTTGCTTTCGTTGAGCCGTGTCGCGCTTTGAGTGTACAGAATTAGTTCTCAGCGCGACATGGGACAAAGTGTCGCGTTATGATGGGCTCTTAGCGAGACGGAATGAAGAAAAATTATCTGAAAATCAAACTTTGGCAACATGGCATTCTTCAGTTGTTTCTGCCGAGGTTTCTGCTGACCAATACGGTCGCCGTGATAGTGACTAAGGCAAAATAAATTGATGTTTACTTAAAATTCATCGATCAAGTCAAAGCCTCTTGACGGACTTAAGCAAAATATTTTGATTTTCACTCAAAATTCATCGATCAAGTCAAAGCCTCTTGACGGACAGGTAGTTTCTCTGGATTTCATTTCACAAACTAGAAATAAGTAAAAATTTGTTTTTATTCAGAATTTCGGAGTTTTTATGTCCAATAAAGATGCAGAAAGGGTAACATTGATGTGGTATCGTTTTTGGATAGATCCAAAATGAAAAATTTATCTTTATCACGTTTTTATTCCAAATTCACAGTGTTGCTTTCGTTGAGCCGTGTCGCGCTTTGAGTGTACAGAATTAGTTCTTAGCGCGACATGGGACAAAGTGTCGCGTTCTGATGGGCTTTAGCGAGACGGAATAAAGAAAAATCATCTGAAAATCAAACTTTGGCAACATGGCATTCTTCAGTTGTTTCTGCCGAGGTTTCTGCTGACCAATACGGTCGCCGTGATAGTGACTAAGGCAAAATAATTTGATGTTTACTTAAAATTCATCGATCAAGTCAAAGCCTCTTGACGGACAGGTAGTTTCTCTGGATTTCATTTCACAAACTAGAAATAAGTAAAAATTTGTTTTTATTCAGAATTTCGGAGTTTTTATGTCCAATGTAGATGCAGAAAAGGTGACATTGATGTGGTATCGTTTTTGGATAGATCCAAAATGAAAAATTTATCTTTAATTCGTTCTTATTCCAAATTCACAGTTTTGCTTTCGTTGAGCCGTGTCGCGCTTTGAGTGTACAGAATTAGTTCTTAGCACGACATGGGACAAAGTGTCGCGTTATGATGGGCTCTTAGCGAGACGGAATAAAGAAAAATTATCTGAAAATCAAACTTTGGCAACATGGCATTCTTCAGTTGTTTCTGCCGAGGTTTCTGCTGACCAATACGGTCGCCGTGATAGTGACTAAGGCAAAATAATTTGATGTTTACTTAAAATTCACCGATCAAGTCAAAGCCTCTTGACGGACAGGTAGTTTCTCTGGATTTCATTTCACAAACTCGAAATAAGTAAAAATTTGTTTTTTCCAGAATTTCGGAGTTTTCATGTCCAATGTAGATGCAGAAAAGGTAACATTGATGTGGTATCGTTTTTGGATATATCCAAAATAAAAAAATTATCTTTATTACCTTTTTAATTCCAACTTCACAGTTTTGCTTTTGTTGAGCCGTGTCGCGCTTTGAGTGTACAGAATTAGCTCTCAGCGCGACATGGGATAAAGTGTCGCGTTATGATGGGCTCTTAGCGAAACGAAATAAAGGAAAATTATCTAAAAATCAAATTTTGGCAACATGGCATTCTTCAGTTGTTTCTGCCGAGGTTTCTGCTGACCAATACGGTCGCCGTGATAGTGACTCAAGGCAATATATTTAGATGTTTACTTAAAATTCATCGATCAAGTCAAAGCCTCTTGACGGACAAGTAGTGTCTATGGATTCAATTTCACAAATTAGAAGTAAGTGAAAATCGGTTTTTGATCAGAATTTCGGAGTTTTCATGTCCAATGTAGATGCAGGAATAGTAACATTGATGTGGTATCGTTTTTGGATATATCCAAAATAAAAAAATTATCTGTATTACCTTTTTAATTCCAAATTCACAGTTTTGCTTTCGTTGAGCCGTGTCGCGCTTTGAGTGTACAGAATTAGTTCTTAGCGCGACATGGGACAAAGTGTCGCGTTATGATGGGCTCTTAGCGAGACGGAATGAAGAAAAATTATCTGAAAATCAAACTTTGGCAACATGGCATTCTTCAGTTGTTTCTGCCGAGGTTTCTGCTGACCAATACGGTCGCCGTGATAGTGACTAAGGCAAAATAAATTGATGTTTACTTAAAATTCATCGATCAAGTCAAAGCCTCTTGACGGACTTAAGCAAAATATTTTGATTTTCACTCAAAATTCATCGATCAAGTCAAAGCCTCTTGACGGACAGGTAGTGTTTCTGGATTTCATTTCACAAACTAGAAATAAGTAAAAATTTGTTTTTATTCAGAATTTCGGAGTTTTCATGTCCAATGTAGATGCAGAAAAGGTAACATTGATGTGATATCGTTTTTGGATAGATCCAAAATGGAAAATTCATCTTTATTACGTTCTTATTCCAAATTCACAGTTTTGCTTTCGTTGAGCCGTGTCGCGCTTTGAGTGTACAGAATTAGTTCTTAGCGCGACATGGGACAAAGTGTCGCGTTATGATGGGCTCTTAGCGAGACGGAATGAAGAAAAATTATCTGAAAATCAAACTTTGGCAACATGGCATTCTTCAGTTGTTTCTGCCGAGGTTTCTGTTGACTAATACGGTCGCCGTGATAGTGACTAAGGCAAAATAATTTGATGTTTACTTAAAATTCATCGATCAAGTCAAAGCCTCTTGACGGACAGGTAGTTTCACAAACTAGAAATAAGTAAAAATTTGTTTTTATTCAGAATTTCGGAGTTTTCATGTCCAATGTAGATGCAGAAAAGGTAGCATTGTTGTGGTTTCGTTTTTGGATAGATCCAAAATGAAAAATTTATCTTTATCACGTTCTTATTCCAAATTCACAGTTTTGCTTTCGTTGAGCCGTGTCGCGCTTTGAGTGTACAGAATTAGTTCTTAGCGCGACATGGGACAAAGTGTCGCGTTATGATGGGCTCTTAGCGAGACGGAATGAAGAAAAATTATCTGAAAATCAAACTTCGGCAACATGGCATTCTTCAGTTGTTTCTGCCGAGGTTTCTGCTGACCAATACGGTCGCCGTGATAGTGACTAAGGCAAAATAATTTGATGTTTACTTAAAATTCATCGATCAAGTCAAAGCCTCTTGACGGACAGGTAGTGTTTCTGGATTTCATTTCACAAACTAGAAATAAGTAAAAATTTGTTTTTATTCAGAATTTCGGAGTTTTCATGTCCAATGTAGATGCAGAAAAGGTAACATTGATGTGATATCGTTTTTGGATAGATCCAAAATGGAAAATTCATCTTTATTACGTTCTTATTCCAAATTCACAGTTTTGCTTTCGTTGAGCCGTGTCGCGCTTTGAGTGTACAGAATTAGTTCTTAGCGCGACATGGGACAAAGTGTCGCGTTATGATGGGCTCTTAGCGAGACGGAATGAAGAAAAATTATCTGAAAATCAAACTTTGGCAACATGGCATTCTTCAGTTGTTTCTGCCGAGGTTTCTGTTGACTAATACGGTCGCCGTGATAGTGACTGAGGCAAAATAATTTGATGTTTACTTAAAATTCATCGATCAAGTCGAAGCCTCTTGACGGACAGGTAGTTTCTCTGGATTTCATTTCACAAACAAGAAATAAGTAAAAATTTGTTTTTATTCAGAATTTCGGAGTTTTCATGTCCGATGTAGATACAGAAAAGGTAACATTAATGTGGTATCGTTTTTGGATAGATCCAAAATGAAAAATTTATCTTTATCACGTTTTTATTCCAAATTCACAGTTTTGCTTTCGTTGAGCCGTGTCGCGCTTTGAGTGTACAGAATTAGTTCTCAGCGCGACGTGGGACAAAGTGTCGCGTTATGATGGGCTCTTAGCGAGACGGAATGAAGAAAAATTATCTGAAAATCAAACTTTGGCAACATGGCATTCTTCAGTTGTTTCTGCCGAGGTTTCTGCTGACCAATACGGTCGCCGTGATAGTGACTAAGGCAAAATAAATTGATGTTTACTTAAAATTCATCGATCAAGTCAAAGCCTCTTGACGGACTTAAGCAAAATATTTTGATTTTCACTCAAAATTCATCGATCAAGTCAAAGCCTCTTGACGGACAGGTAGTGTTTCTGGATTTCATTTCACAAACTAGAAATAAGTAAAAATTTGTTTTTATTCAGAATTTCGGAGTTTTCATGTCCAATGTAGATGCAGAAAAGGTAACATTGATGTGATATCGTTTTTGGATAGATCCAAAATGGAAAATTCATCTTTATTACGTTCTTATTCCAAATTCACAGTTTTGCTTTCGTTGAGCCGTGTCGCGCTTTGAGTGTACAGAATTAGTTCTTAGCGCGACATGGGACAAAGTGTCGCGTTATGATGGGCTCTTAGCGAGACGGAATGAAGAAAAATTATCTGAAAATCAAACTTTGGCAACATGGCATTCTTCAGTTGTTTCTGCCGAGGTTTCTGTTGACTAATACGGTCGCCGTGATAGTGACTGAGGCAAAATAATTTGATGTTTACTTAAAATTCATCGATCAAGTCGAAGCCTCTTGACGGACAGGTAGTTTCTCTGGATTTCATTTCACAAACAAGAAATAAGTAAAAATTTGTTTTTATTCAGAATTTCGGAGTTTTCATGTCCGATGTAGATGCAGAAAAGGTAACATTAATGTGGTATCGTTTTTGGATAGATCCAAAATGAAAAATTTATCTTTATCACGTTTTTATTCCAAATTCACAGTTTTGCTTTCGTTGAGCCGTGTCGCGCTTTGAGTGTACAGAATTAGTTCTCAGCGCGACATGGGACAAAGTGTCGCGTTATGATGGGCTCTTAGCGAGACGGAATGAAGAAAAATTATCTGAAAATCAAACTTTGGCAACATGGCATTCTTCAGTTGTTTCTGCCGAGGTTTCTGCTGACCAATACGGTCGCCGTGATAGTGACTAAGGCAAAATAAATTGATGTTTACTTAAAATTCATCGATCAAGTCAAAGCCTCTTGACGGACTTAAGCAAAATATTTTGATTTTCACTCAAAATTCATCGATCAAGTCAAAGCCTCTTGACGGACAGGTAGTTTCTCTGGATTTCATTTCACAAACTAGAAATAAGTAAAAATTTGTTTTTATTCAGAATTTCGGAGTTTTTATGTCCAATAAAGATGCAGAAAGGGTAACATTGATGTGGTATCGTTTTTGGATAGATCCAAAATGAAAAATTTATCTTTATCACGTTTTTATTCCAAATTCACAGTGTTGCTTTCGTTGAGCCGTGTCGCGCTTTGAGTGTACAGAATTAGTTCTTAGCGCGACATGGGACAAAGTGTCGCGTTCTGATGGGCTTTAGCGAGACGGAATAAAGAAAAATCATCTGAAAATCAAACTTTGGCAACATGGCATTCTTCAGTTGTTTCTGCCGAGGTTTCTGCTGACCAATACGGTCGCCGTGATAGTGACTAAGGCAAAATAATTTGATGTTTACTTAAAATTCATCGATCAAGTCAAAGCCTCTTGACGGACAGGTAGTTTCTCTGGATTTCATTTCACAAACTAGAAATAAGTAAAAATTTGTTTTTATTCAGAATTTCGGAGTTTTTATGTCCAATGTAGATGCAGAAAAGGTGACATTGATGTGGTATCGTTTTTGGATAGATCCAAAATGAAAAATTTATCTTTAATTCGTTCTTATTCCAAATTCACAGTTTTGCTTTCGTTGAGCCGTGTCGCGCTTTGAGTGTACAGAATTAGTTCTTAGCACGACATGGGACAAAGTGTCGCGTTATGATGGGCTCTTAGCGAGACGGAATAAAGAAAAATTATCTGAAAATCAAACTTTGGCAACATGGCATTCTTCAGTTGTTTCTGCCGAGGTTTCTGCTGACCAATACGGTCGCCGTGATAGTGACTAAGGCAAAATAATTTGATGTTTACTTAAAATTCACCGATCAAGTCAAAGCCTCTTGACGGACAGGTAGTTTCTCTGGATTTCATTTCACAAACTAGAAATAAGTAAAAATTTGTTTTTATTCAGAATTTCGGAGTTTTTATGTCCAATGTAGATGCAGAAAAGGTGACATTGATGTGGTATCGTTTTTGGATAGATCCAAAATGAAAAACTTATCTTTATCACGTTTTTATTCCAAATTTACAGTTTTGCTTTCGTTGAGCCGTGTCGCGCTTTGAGTGTACAGAATTAGTTCTTAGCGCGACATGGGACAAAGTGTCGCGTTATGATTGGCTCTTAGCGAGACGGAATAAAGGAAAATTATCTAAAAATCAAACTTTGGCAACATGGCATTCTTCAGTTGTTTCTGCCGAGGTTTCTGCTGACCAATACGGTCGCCGTGATAGTGACTAAGGCAAAATAATTTGATGTTTACTTAAAATTCACCGATCAAGTCAAAGCCTCTTGACGGACAGGTAGTTTCTCTGGATTTCATTTCACAAACTAGAAATAAGTAAAAATTTGTTTTTATTCAGAATTTCGGAGTTTTTATGTCCAATGTAGATGCAGAAAAGGTGACATTGATGTGGTATCGTTTTTGGATAGATCCAAAATGAAAAACTTATCTTTATCACGTTTTTATTCCAAATTTACAGTTTTGCTTTCGTTGAGCCGTGTCGCGCTTTGAGTGTACAGAATTAGTTCTTAGCGCGACATGGGACAAAGTGTCGCGTTATGATTGGCTCTTAGCGAGACGGAATAAAGGAAAATTATCTAAAAATCAAACTTTGGCAACATGGCATTCTTCAGTAGTTTCTGCTGACCAATACGGTCGCCGCGATAGTGAATTAAGGCCATATATTTTGATGTTTGCTTAAAATTCATCGATCAAGTCAAAGCCTCTTGACGGACAGGTAGTTTCTCTGGATTTCATTTCACAAACTCGAAATAAGTAAAAATTTGTTTTTTCCAGAATTTCGGAGTTTTCATGTCCAATGTAGATGCAGAAAAGGTAACATTGATGTGGTATCGTTTTTGGATATATCCAAAATAAAAAAATTATCTTTATTACCTTTTTAATTCCAACTTCACAGTTTTGCTTTTGTTGAGCCGTGTCGCGCTTTGAGTGTACAGAATTAGCTCTCAGCGCGACATGGGATAAAGTGTCGCGTTATGATGGGCTCTTAGCGAAACGAAATAAAGGAAAATTATCTAAAAATCAAATTTTGGCAACATGGCATTCTTCAGTTGTTTCTGCCGAGGTTTCTGCTGACCAATACGGTCGCCGTGATAGTGACTCAAGGCAATATATTTAGATGTTTACTTAAAATTCATCGATCAAGTCAAAGCCTCTTGACGGACAAGTAGTGTCTATGGATTCAATTTCACAAATTAGAAGTAAGTGAAAATCGGTTTTTGATCAGAATTTCGGAGTTTTCATGTCCAATGTAGATGCAGGAATAGTAACATTGATGTGGTATCGTTTTTGGATATATCCAAAATAAAAAAATTATCTGTATTACCTTTTTAATTCCAAATTCACAGTTTTGCTTTTGTTGAGCCGTGTCGCGCTCTGAGTGTACAGAATTAGTTCTTAGCGCGACATGGGACAAAGTGTCGCGTTATGATGGGCTCTTAGCGAGACGGAATAAAGGAAAATTATCTAAAAATCAAACTTTGGCAACATGGCATTCTTCAGTGGTTTCTGCTGACCAATACGGTCGCCGTGATAGTGACTTAAGGCCATATATTTTGATGTTTACTTTAAATCGATCGATCAACTCAAAGCCTCTTGACGGACAGGTGGTGTCTATGGATTTCATTTCACAAATTTGAAATAAGTGAAAATTTGTTTTGATCAGATTTTCAGAGTTTTCATGTCCAATGTAGATGCAGGAATGGTAACATTGTTGTGGTATCGTTTTTGGATATAGCCAAAATCAAAGATTTATCTTTATTACCTTTTTTATTCCAAATTCACAGTTTTGCTTTTGTTGAGCCGTGTCGCGCTTTGAGTGTACATAATTAGTTCTTAGCGCGACATGGGACAAAGTGTCGCGTTATGACGGGCTCTTAGCGAGACGGAATAAAGAAAAATTAAATAAAATATATCCAAAGATATATGGCGCGATGTGACGGAGAAAATATGTCTGCCCTGACCGGGACTTGAACCCGGGTCTTCCACTTGCCGGATGGATACTCTGACCACTAAGCTATCGGGGAGACAACTGTTCCTCCGCCACATGCTCATATGCGAGCCGCCACAGTACTGGCGCGATGTGACGGAGAAAAAGTGTCTGCCCTGACCGAGACCCGAACCCGGGTCTTCCACTTGCTGGATGGATACTCTGACCACTAAGCTTTCGGGGAGACAACAGTTTCTTAGCCACATGCCCATATGAGAGCCGCCACAGATTCATCCAAAATCAAAAATTCATCTTTGTTTCCTTTTTTATCCCAATATCACTGTTTTGCTCTTGTTGAGCCGTGTCGCGCTTCGAGTGCACAGAAATAGTTCTTAGCGCGACATGGGACAGTAGTGTCGCGTTACGATGGGCTTTTAGCGAGACGCAATGGAGAAAAATTTTCTCGAAATCAAACTTTGGCACTATAGCATTTCTCAGTGACTCAGTGATATATAATGAGAAGAATTTATGTAATGGAAGTGGCAATAGGACTGTTTATGTTCACTGAAAATTGATTTGCCTGGTCGAAGGCTTTTGCAAATCAAGCAATGTCTGATGTTTGGAAGCAAAAGTTATCAATATTTGAATTTTTTGGTGTCACAGAATTCGAGATAAGTATTTCATGTCAAATGTAGGCTCAGGAGTGGGAAAATTAATGGTGCAAAGAGGAAAAATTGCGAATTCGGGTTTTGTTTGTTCTAATTTGAAATGTTACTCTTGACGCGCCGTGTCGCTTTTCGAATGTACTGAAATGGTTCTTAGCGCTACATCGAACCGCATATACGCTTTACGCCTCATGTGCTCCTGGTACTTCATCCCCCTTTATGTCGGTTTTCCTATTGTTTCGTTCGGATTTTCCGGGTGCATCTTTCACAAATAAGAGTCGAGAGGGGGTTGCGCTAAATTTCGTCATGTTAGGCAGGGTCATTCACCTATGTCGCGGTCATGTCGCCATATATTCTCTCTTAGCCCGACGTTATTCCGTGATTTAGAACAGCGCCACCAGTGGCAAATGGCTTGTACTACGTGTCGTGTTGAAGTATCTTAACGAGTCATGTTGACCATCATACCACGACACAAAATAGTTAGAAAATGGCTGCCGATGCTGTCACGGCTCGAACCTCTCATTACAGACATCTGCGTTTATGTTACCGACATCGTGTCGCGCTAAGATCCTTCCTTAGCACGACAAATCTTCCCGCGCAAATTTGTCGCGTTAAGAAGAATTACTTATTTGCTGGCATGTCGCGCTAAAGCAGAAAACCCAGTGATTATTATTATCACCGTTTCTAGCCCTTATAATTTAGTTTTTTAATGCACCTTCATCGATTTGGATTTCCAGACACGCGACAAATTGCAATCAAATCTTCTGTTGTGATTTTCTGCATGGGAAGTGTCTTTCGCCACTGCTCTGTCTATGGCATATAACCGACGCGGAGCATTTGTACATACTTCAGATCGTCTCTTTGGAGCACGTCTCAAGCACAAGTTCGAGGGACATAAGAAAAGTGGAGTATACCGGGTGGGCCATAATAAACCGGAATACTTTTTTTTGCCTATAAAATTTTTATTCCCTGACCGATTTTGACAAAAATGGCACCAACGGAAAGCCAATGGACTAGGTCGTACACCACAAAGTCAAAATGGCCGTCACTTCAAAATTCAAGATGGCGGAATTGTTTGAATATACACCTTCTTTTGTTTTCGTTCTTTTTGTTCAAAAGTTATGAAAACTGTAAGAACAACAACATAATCAGAAAGAATGGAGTTTTTCTCACAATTCAAGACTAATCCGAGCTTATTCGGTCCATTCGTTTTGGAGTTATAGCGAAATTAAAAAAGGCCTACTTCACATGTTCTTACCAGAAATAATGGTTTTGAATTTTGGTTTCCTGCCTATAAAATTTTTATTCCTTGACCGATTTTGACGGGAATGGTACCAACGGAAAGCCAATAGACTAGGTCGTACAACACCAAGGTCAAAATGGCGTCAATTCAAAATTCAAGATGGCGAAATTGTTTGAATATACACCCACTGGCGGCTCCACGGGGGGTACGACGGTACGGCCGTACCCCCTGTCGCAAATCAGGGGCGCCAGACGTCAATTTTGGGAAAAAAATCCACGAGTAGTATTGATGGATATTTCTTGATAAAAAATAATTAACGCTATGAAAGCTTGTCAATGAAATTGATAATTTACCTATGGAAATTCGCTTTGGGCGTCGCACGACAGAATCTTGGAACTATTCTCATAACATCTGTGGAGGTGGAAACAACTTCTTCTCACAACCACCATAATAATTGATCTTACTGGCTTTCAAAAAAGTTGGAAAATGAACCATTACGAATTATCTGTGCAGCTACCTTGGCTCAGGCTCTTGTCTGTAATAAACCTCTTTCCGTCTCGGTATGTAATGTACTATTACTCACAACCACTATGGTAATTGATTCATTACATATACTATGGAAAAGGGCGAGAAGTAACTCATCACCTACTCCGCAGGAAAAAGAAGAAATGTAAGCTCCAGAAGATAAATTCCAGAATAATGCATCCAACCAAACAATGAGTGGGTGAAGTTATGGCAAAAAAATTCTCTAATTTCAATTTTTGGACATCATAATCCTACAAGCTAGGTAGGTACATGGTTATGAGTAAAATAGTATATGTAGTACTCCTAACAGTAAATAGGTAGATCATTACTGCTGAGGGCTAGAGCCTCCAGGCTTCGCCAGAACCAAAAGTTGGTCTACGATGTCGATGACTGGAGAATAGAATGACTAAATACCCTGTTTGTAATGACAGTAGAGGCAGATAGGTATAAATCCATAAAAATCGAAGATCGCATCGTGAAGTTTATAGTTTTGTAGAATAGATACGTAGAGAAGAGTTCACTTCATACTATTAAAACCAATCTGTTGTCATGATCGTTTTTCTTTGAAAACTGCTTTTGAATCAACTATAGGGAGTTCGAGTGAAGTCATAGAGAGAAGCAGGGGCGTACTTACTGGGGAGAGATGAAGGGGATAATTCTCCCTCTAAGGCTTCGACTAACAGGAAAAAATCTGATATATGATTCCCCAAAAACTTCATGCGCAATACAAAAAAAAATGAATGGTGTGTCCTCTGACGTCCACACCTATCCCCTGGCGAAATTTTTAAAGAGCTGGCTAAGGCTCCAAGGCAGCTTAATATTATCATTTGATTGATTGCTTGATACCTACTGGACAGAATTTAGGTCATGTTTATCGAATAGTTTTGCACCTTTTGAGTTTTGACTGAACCTCGAAGGGAAGAAAACAAAATGAATCAGGGAGGCTCTCTTTTTTCTGCTTATTATTGTCAATTTTATTATTATTATGCCCAAAAATTTTTGCCTGCGGCCCTATAGTTTTTAGTAGCTGCGATCTCCCAGTACAAACTCGATCTTTGAAATATACACAAAACCTCCTCGATCTCCCCCCCCCTCATTTGTCCATAAATCTGGGTACGTCACTGGAGGGAAGTATGGAGCTTATTTTGATTGTAGCCCTCACCTTAAGGGCGCCTGGTCGGTGAACCGTACCCCCTGTTCGAAAATGCTGTAGCCGCCAGTGTATACACCTTCTTTTGTTTTCGTTCTTTTTGTTGAAAAACTATGGAAACTGTGAAAACAACAACATAATCGGAAAGAATGGAGTTTTTTTCGCAATTCAAGATCATTCCGAGCTTATTCGCTCCATTCGTTCTGGAGTTATAGCGAAATTAAAAAAAGCCTTCTTCACATGTTCTGACCAGAAATGATGGATTTAAATTTCGGTTTCCTGCCTCCAAAATTTTTGTTTTTCGGGACCGAATCCACACCAATTGGTGTCAATGGATACCCAATAATCACCTAAATGAGTTTGATGGACAATATCATGGCGATCAAAAGAACCTGATTTTTTTTCAAGGCTCTGCGCATCTTTACGAAAAGTTCGAAATCACTGGTGGACGCCCGTTAATACTAAGTTCCATCAATATTAATTCAGTATTGTAACAGTATTGTAATGGAAAAGTTATAAAACAATTTGTTCGTGTCGTGTTTTATGATTTATCTTCTCAACAGATCAAGCGCTGCGTTATCTTCAGGTAAATACGGAAAAACTTGTATTTTTCAGTTTTGTCCGCCATCTTGGAGTAGACCAGGTTCTTTCGATCGCCATGATATTGCCATCAAAGCTTATCTTAATTAAATATCCATTGACACCAATTTTTGTGGAATCGGTCCCGAAAAACAAAAGTTTGGGAGACAGGAAACCAAAATTTATATCCATCATTTCTGGTCAGAACATGTAAAGAAGGCCTTTTTAATTTCACTTTAACTCCAGAATGAATAAAGCGAATGAGCTCGGAATAGTCTTGAATTGTGAGAAAAACTCCGTTCTTTCCGATTTGGTTGTTGTTTTCACAGTTTCCATAGTTTTTGGATAAAAAGAACGAAAACAAAAGAAGGTGTATATTCAAACAATTTCGCTATCTTGAATTTTGAAGTGACGGCCATTTTGACTTTTGTGGTGTACGACCTAGTCTATTGGTTTTCCGTTGGTACCATTCCCGTCAAAATCGGTCAAGGAATGAAAAATTTATAAACAGGAAACCAAAATTTAAAACCATCATTTCTGGTCAGAACATGTGAAGTAGGCCTTTTCTAATTTCGCTATAACTCCAGAACGAATGAACCGAATAAGCTCGGAATGGTCTTCAATTCTGAGAAAAACTCCATTCTTTCCGACTATGTTATTGTTTTTACAGTTTTCATAACTTTTAAACAAAAAGAACGGAAACAAAAGAAGGAGTATATTCAAACATTTCCGCCATCTTGAATTTTGAAGTGACGGCCATTTTGACTTTTGTGGTGTACGACCTAGTTTATTGGCTTTCCGTTGGTATCATTACCGTCAAAATCGGTGAAGGAATAAAAATTTTATAGGCAAAATAAAGTATTCCGGTTTATTATGGCCCACCCGGTATAATCCACACCTGTTGTGTTCTACGAACATCCGAAAGCAGATTGCCACTTCAGCACAAATCCTGAGACCAGACCTTAATTTGCAGGCTACCAACCTGGCCAAATTCTTGCTAATTTCTCAAGGAAAGGACACAGCACAGTTCACAGGAAAAACAATGAACGAACAACTTGAAGTAATGCTGCCTGAGCTCAGGGACCCTGATATTTTATAAGTGGACATACCGTGAGTAAACAGTAAGAATGACGATGAAGACGCTGATGATGACGATGGAGAAAATGACGAAGATATGGATGGCGACAACGATGGAGATAACGGCAACGTTGAAGATACGGCAACGATGCTGACAATAACGATGGAGATGACGGGAATGTTGCGGATAACCATCCACACGGCGCCATGATCGACTGTCACAAAATACTGGTCAATAATGGTTTTATTGCCCTTGATATAAGAGTGGTTTCGAATACTTCTATATGTACCAACAATCCACGAAACTATGAATGGTTTTTGGGATATTGGCTGTTTTTTTTTGTTTTTTTTGTTTTTTCAAATAATTATTTTCCAGTCCAGTCAGTATGCCCACTTTTCGCGAGGCCAATACTAGCTTATGAATTGAGGTAGAGAGATGAATCAAAAAGCAAAAGAATGCTCATTCTATGCCATTGTTCACCACAATGATAATTTTCTGGAAAAACTATTTTTTCCAATGTACGCTGTGATGCAATCCAAAGGCCTTCAAAATATCTTGATTTTCAGCTTATCCTGTAATAAAATTCGCTTATTTGGGCTAATTTCTTCCTAATTAATTTCGAGTGACTCAAAAATGTTTTGGAGATTTGACAGGTATGATTTTACGTGCCAATAAGTGTTCACTTTTTTCTTGGAGGTTTAATCTCGGAAAAATTGTGACATTAATTGTCCGGCGAAATCACCCGATCTCACGCTGCCAGATTTCAATCTTTGAAGTTTCTTGAAAGCGCAAATCTATGCTGACAACCTTCGCACACTAGAACTCAAAACCAATATTCGATCCGAAATTACAGCGAATAATAATGGCTATTTGGGAGAAGTATTCACTCTAAAATGCAACGATACATCAGATCCCACGATGCGCACTTGACCAATGATACTTTCCAAAGTTGTATATATGTCTAAAAATGACACGAAAATGGGACTTTTTTTGGCTTTTTGATCCATCTCTCTACCTCAATCCACAAGCGAGTATGGGCCTCGCGAAAAATGGTTATACTGACTGGAAAACCGTTTATTATTAATGCACAAGTTTGGCAACACTGCTTGGCCAGTTATAGAGTGTGAGGGACGCGGGGGGTCACGTGATGTATCTATGCGCAAAATCAATACGCAAAAAGCGAATTTCAATTACATACCAACCACTTAATAATAATTCGTGTTCTAAAGAGCTGACTTAAACTGTCGAGTATTTATAAAATAAGCCAAAATCTTTAAAACCAGAGCCAACGCAGTACTTTCGAAAACTGTGTACATGAAATCATAAAAATCCGCAAAGATATCCAGGGCAACAAGAAAAAAATGTTTTTTTGTTGAGCTGTGTAATTTATCTACAGGAAGGCGCCCGCCCCTCCAAACCAAGTCATGAAAATTTGCGATTTCTCTTCGTTTAAGAGCGCCTCCAACAGTCCCAGCGCCCTAAGGCCATGGCCTAGGCGGCGTATAAAAGGCGGGTACTCATCAGCGCGCTGTATCTGCAACTGCAACGTGTAATGCAACTGTTACTGTACCAAGATTCCATAGTGTGGACGGCGCGCGCGAACCTACCTTGTATCATTCGCCGCGAGCCGACCGCCGTAATGCAACTGATACTGCAACAAATTCCATAGTGTGTACGCTGTTCGCGAGCCTGCCGCGAGCCCAAGCTGCAACGTTCGCCGCGATCCGACCGCCTGTCGATAAATGCCGCGAACACAAAAACGTTTTTTGTGCCAAAATAAAACAAACAAAGACATTCATACCAAAGTCGTAGTCAATACGAAGTGACCATCGCACAACGTCATGGCAGAGTGGCCGGAAGGGAAGGCGGTGGTATAATTCAATTTATATAAAAGTTTCCCATTAATATGGAGCCCGAAACATTCCAATTACTTCAAGAAGCCATTGAAGGAAGACGCTTGGGCTGAAATACCCGCAGGGCTTGACACACCGGCCACTAGTTGCAACAAAAAAATGATGTCAATTCTCTCTTCATATAGAAAAGAAGAATAAAAAATTCAGCTTTACGATTTTAATTTGTGATTATTATTGAGCTGCTGTAAGTGCTGTGGCATTTGACTACGGTACACTCAAACCATTCGCAAAATACGGCGTTCGTTGAATAAGCAGTGACTTTTTTGCACAATTGCACAGTTGTTGTTGAAGCTTCTCACGATTACGATCGTTTCAGAAGGGGAAGAAGAAAAACCTCTACGGGTCAAGTTGTTGAGATTGAGGAGTTGAGGACACAACAACTTCATACCAACCCATCGTTTGATATCACTAAGTATTCCTACAGGGTGTTCATTTGGAAAGTTATCACCCCTGATTTCTCGCCGCCAGAATTTTTCACAAGAAAACACCGAAACAGGTCGATTTTGGGTTCGAGGGGGACATGTAGGACACATACTGCCAACTTTTTTATCTTCAACCCCTTCGCCCTCACCCCTTAGTTCAAAATTTCGAACAGCATTACTTATCTTGTGAGATACATCAAACTGAAGCCAATACAATTCTCTTTCCGTCAAACATATATTCAATTATTATAAACCACCCCCCAACTCTTATAAAAATTTCTCTTTAATAATGAAAGGAACATGAGTTACCCCTATAAACTCCCGATTCTTGAGAAATAGATTTTTGAGCAGAAACAGGTCGATCTTTATTCCAATGGGGTCATGTAAAACTCGTATGTGCAAATGTTCATCCTCAACCCCTTCGCCCCCACCTTACCTTACTTCAAAGGGGTGATTTAAAAAAAAGATTGGAATAATTTTGACGGAAAGACAATTTTATTGCCCTCAATTTGATGCATCACAAAATAAGTAATGCTATTTGAAATTTCAAAGTAGGATAAAGTGGGGAAGGAGTTGATGATGAAAAGTTTGCCATCTGTGTCATATGACCTTTTTAAAATAAAAATCGACCTGTTTCTGCTGGGAAGTCTATTTCTCAAGAATCGAAAGTTTATGGAAAAAGCTTCCTTTCATTAACAAAATAGAGGATTTTCACAAGGGTTGGGGGGCGGTTTTAAGACATTAAAAATATGTTTCGCAGAAAGAAAATCTTATTTCCTTCAATTTGATGTGTCACAAGATAGGTGATGCCAGTTGAAATTATAAAGTAGGGTGAGGTGAGGGCAAAGGAGTTGAAGATAAAAATTTCACAGTATGTGTTGTAGATGTCCCCCTTGAAACTTAAATCTACTTGTTTCGGCGTTTTCCTGTAGAGAATTTTGGCGGCAAGAAACCAAGGGTGACAACTTTTCAAATGAACATCCTGTATAGTAAAATGACCATATAAATCTATTGTGAGTACTGACTATATTTTTAAGCGCATTTTCGTAAGAAAATGACGCTTATATGGCCGGTTTGTCGGTCTGTCTGTCCGTCTGTCCGTGTAGAAATTAAGAAGTTGTGCTCCTCCTCGGGGAATAAAGCTAGAGCCTTGAAACTTTTTCCGATGGATAGCTGAGGTTCCCAAGGATAACCAAAGAGCATTATTTTTTATCCATAAATAGGGTCATAGTAATATCAAAAAACGAAGATTTCTCATATAAACTTTTGAGAAATTGACCTTCTCTCCGGGTAATGAAGCCAGAATCTTGTAACTAGAACTTTTCCGATGGATAGCTTAGGTCTTCAGAGGTGGCCAGTGGACAGATTGGATTTCATGGTTGCGCCGCCATCTTGGTCGCCATACTGAAATTTATTATAAAGAACGATTGTCATGAAACGTGGAACTAACTCTTGTGTCGTATGAACATTCTCATCTTCAAACTGGACTTCATTTCCATCATTGACAGATCTGCACTAAGAAAATGCGCTATTGCGACTCACGCACGTAGGGGCGATATTCAGTTGTTGTTTTATGCCTGTGCTATTCTTTTCACAAATAGATAATATCAATTTCTTCACCTGGTTACTATAACCTATTTTCAGTATTTTACTTTCCCGACCCGTCCCCTCACTCGGAAGGGAAAGTTATGTGATGATGCAGGAAACCGTTCTGACACGACAGCTGCCAAACCGTTAACCCGATTGACTTGAAATTTGGTATACAGACAGGATCTTGCTGTCAAATAAGCTGATTAGCTTCTGTCATCTATCATCTGTCAAACTGAAGTGTCACTATCAAAAATGACAGAAACTTTATCTCACGAAACTTGACTTGCAATATGTCGTGTGAAAGCCCTGAAAAAGCTGTATTTAGTACAGTTTGAAATATCCCTCTAACTGTCACTTGTCAATGATTAATAAATGTCATAGTTTAAAAGTTCACCATTCAATTATTCAGAATCTATCCGATGGATGGAACCAACTTTGACTAGAAGCAACACAACATAAGAACCGAACTAAGACTGCAGTACGAGTTTTCCACCATTTTCTAGTCGAGCGTTACAAATTTTTTAATTTTCTCCTGGCCGCTACCACCAGAGACGGCCACCCACCCTGGTTTTGACCAGAACGACCCGCGTTTGATGCAGGACTTCGGTCAGACGCTCTTTCTTGCTTAAGCATCGATTTTGGGCGTCGTGTTAGGCTCGTTTTCGAATGCGACGCAGTACTGATTTTCCGACGGTGATTTTTTAAAAATGGAACTTACACATTCCGTAGTCTCCAAAAAACTGCAGAGCAAACCTCGACATGCGGTAAGCTCCACGAAATATCCATTTTAGGTGCAGACTTGCTGCGGGGCATAATTGGAGAAAATATCAAAATAATTTTTGAAATCGAACCAACGGTTCTCGATTTTTCCACTCTCGAAAAACTGCGGATTTCCAACTTTTATCCCGTGCACAGATTTACAATTTTTTTTTTCAAACAAAAGGTAACTGGTTCTTGAACGTTTTTTAACAATTTCTTTTCCCAATTTTTCGGAAGTTTTCCAGTTAAAAATTTAAATCCAGCTTATCGCCGAGGGCTGACTCAAATGAGAGAGCTCAAAAGGAAGCCTCTAATTGACGACTTTTACAATGGAACTGGAGAAGGCTTCGAGTTTTTCCCGGAAATTCAAAATACTTTTTGACAAAATGTTCAGTTTCCTGCAAATTTTGCTTGAATCTTACTATCTCTCAAACTCCAAGTGCCCATCCGAAGGAACGACTGAAACTGAAATTTCCGTCGGTTCCTGGATACCAGTCGGGAAAGTTTTGTGTCGTCCACAACAGATTTCTTCTCCATGTAAAGATGAACTGACAAGTTCTAAGTTGTGCATCGTTCCTGACTAATTTTTACGCGCTCTGTTTATTTATGAAATAATATTGTTAACACTGGTATTTCTTGAAGAATGGCAAGCTAAAGAAGTTGTCCATGTGACTACAATTTTTTACAATATCTTCACAATGTTCCCAATCGATATCTTAGTATCAAAACATCATCAGAAATAATAAATCCGAACTGTTAACTAAGTACATTTGTTTGAACTGGAGATCAAACTGCGTCAGAAAGTCTTTACAAATACACTTTTCTCGAGCGGTAGTATTTCGGCAGCGTTTTTCTAACAGGGGCGACCCGAAAATCGACGGCCAAATGCGATGAAAACAGCTTGGCGGCATGTTGTGCGATCGCAGAGTGTTGCGGCATGTTCGTCAACGCATACCTACACACACACACCTGAATGTGTTGCAGTATCTGTTGCATGTTGCATGTTGCATTACACGTTGCATTGCACGTTGCATTACACGTTGCAGATACAGCGCGCTGATGAGTACCCGCCTTAATAATATATCTGCTCCTAAAAGATCACATCTATATCGAGCTCGAGATTTTAGGAGTAGATGAGATAAACGATACCGGAAAAGGTAGATGAAATAAGATGAACTAAGTGGTCTATTTTACTCGTTATTTTATTTGCCTCAATTTGTGAATTCATTTTTCATCTACGACTGCTACAAAATAAGCCCATTATACCGGGTGGGGCATAAAAAAACCGCGCTCGGAATTTTTACTTCTGAAATATTTATTTTTACCACCGATTTTATTGAACTTTTCAGCATTGGCTAAGGAATTGAATAGGCTATCATTTCCGTACTTCAGAATAGCCGATATATCAAAATTCAAGATGGCAGAAACAATTGAAAATAGGCCTTTATTTGTTCTCGTTGCTTTTTATTGAAAAGTTACCAGAAAGTCAAAACAAATAATGTATTATAAAGTAATAGACCTTTCTTGTCAATTCAAGACCACAACCAGTAAAATCGGGTCATCAGCTGAGGAGCTATTGCTACTTTTTTCATTTCCGCATAAGTGATCCTAATTTAGGTATCCTGTCCGCCAATCCTCCATTTGCTTATTTCATTATTTCATTGCCCCCCCCCCGTTCAACTTTTCTTTCTTCTTTGTTAGTGGCGCTAGGAAAAAAAGTTAACTCTCGCGCTCATGGGTCCCCTTCGGGGCTCCGGACCCCAATGATGTATCATCTCCTGAACCACCCTCTCGGCGGCAGTGCAGTATACCGGGTGGACCATAAGAAACCGTGCTCCGAATTTTTCCTTCTAAAATTTTTATTCCTCCACCAATTTTATCGAACTTGGCAGCATTGGATAGCCAATTGAATAGGCTATCTTTTCTGTATTGATAATATCTTCCGGATGGTTCGTACATACCAAAGAAGAGTAGGTGCGAGAAGGTACGCAGGTAAATTTTGACCGAGGTCTTGGGAAAAATTCGATCGAAAGAAATGTCAATGCGGGAGGCCAGCATAAAATTTCCTGAGGGACCTTAACACGTTCACTGCCACGCTGGTCCCATGGGACCAGCCAGCAGCGTGAAGCTCCAACTGGCCGCGCTGACCAGCAGGGAATTTTCATTTTTCAGGCTCCTGGCTTGAGTACGCTGCATATTGACAATGGCAGCGGTCCATCACGAGCTAGGTGACAAGTGCATGGACATCTTTTCGATTTTTTGATATATGCGAAATTTGGCCCCCAAAAAATTATTATGTTGGGCTCAATTTTTCGTAATTTTTCGAAAAACCAAGGTGTATTTCGAACTTTGACCTGTGCTAGAGGACTTAAGTTTTCACTGCACTATAACATGACATAAATGGCCTGGTAAGAAAAATCGCAAAATTTCGGTGGCAGTGAACGTGTTAAGCCACAAAGATAGGGGGAAATTTCCCAACAAGGCTGATCACCCCCTTGCCCTCACACGAGGAAGAGGAAATGCTTATTGTCAAGAACCTGCAAATCCTGAGAGATCCACCATAGCAGTAGCGTGTATGTGAATTTTGTCTTCTGTCAGTGTCCGAATTTGCTTTTCTTTGCAGTGACATTTCTGGAGATGAATTCTGCTATTCTAGGTAGGCAGTGAAAAAATCAGTTTTTTGGGGGAAGGGGTTCAACTTTTCTTTCTTCTTCGTTAGTGGAGCAAGGAAAAATTTTTATCTCGCACTCACGGGTCCCCTTTGGGGCTCCGGGCCGCGATGATACATAACCTCCTGAACCACCCTCTCGGCGGCAGTGCAGATATATAATGGGCGTATATTGTGTATTATGTATGAGAGTTGAGAAAATTGATTTTCTTTACAGCCCTGCTCCATTTTGGAAAAGCAATTAGCAGTCGTATCATTAGACAATAATAGAGCTAGAATTACAAGACATCAAATGTGAGGGTAAAAAAATCATGTTTTTTTCCTGATAAAATCGGTTACAACACGTCTCTATCAAAATTTCATACTTATTTTAGAAATCAGAATATGCAATTTGGTTGAACATGATACCAAACAATCCAAACATGTTAAAAAAGGTGTTAGCACAGTTTACCGTGAGACTTTGTGAAAAATCGCACCTCGGCCCCTTTGCAGCCATCTGGTACGCCACTGATGCATAACATTTCCTGGAAACTTGTTGCATTGTGTTTCTTGACCTTGAAAATATATGGTCAAAGTGGGAGTTTTAATATGTTCATCACCCATCGACTTCTGAAGAGATCCCTAATAAATTTACAGCATTTCAGAAGAAAAAAGATCAAAAGCCATCTTTTTACTGTTCAGGGTTCCCGTCACATTAGACATTGCCTTTGCCTTCTTCCTCCACTTTTTGTTCGTCCATGTCACCATTGCTGTCGTTGTCGTCATTGTCTCCACATATTCAGAAACTACGGCAAATATCCTATTGAAAGCTTGTAGTTTCAGCTCTACGATGATGCATTAGTTTTTTTTTTTTCACAATAGAATAAAGGTTGTTGAAAAAACGGTTTTCAAAAGAATGACTTTTTCAGGGTTATATGGGACAATGGTCCGAACATACCGCCGCAGACTTGGGGCGGAAATCCGGAAAGATTATCCGCCCCAAGCTATGGAAGATGCACTGGAAGCAGTGGTCGACAGGCATATGTCCTTCCGTCAAGCTGCTGATCAGTTCGGTGTTCCTAAATCGTCCCTTTACCGAACATACCGTGGGATATTTGCAACGTGAGTAGGAGCCATCAGATCAAGAAAAAACTGTTGAAGCCGAGGTTGAAGCCAAAAATCACAAGGGGGCAACATTATTTTGGGAAGATGACTCAATTTAAGAAAAAAATCGTTCCTATGTATTTTTTTTCAATCTTTTCCGCTGAAAAGATTTTTCTTTAATTTTTAGGAATTTTTCAATCTTTATTTGTGATTGAAGAATAAATTTTTTGTTGATTTATTTTGATAGTATCAATATGGCATATATTGCAATTGTTTGTGCAATTTACTCGCCAAAAAGATTATGTTTTTGATTTTTTTTTTGATTGAAGAATCTATTTTCTGTTGACTGATTTTCACATTATATTGATATTGCATAATATCGCAACTTTTTGTATTTTTATAACATTTTTCAATGAAAATATTGATGTTGAGATGTATTGCTTTAATGAAAAATGTCCAATGTCCCATAAAACCCGTCAGGAATACAATAGGAACCAAAATGAACATCAATATACATGTTTTCTATGAAAACTAGCCATGTCTCTTTTTACCCCACATGTCGGGGAATATAGGACAGGTTTAAAAAAAAATAAAAAACTAATGGATATTTCAGAAATGCAATTGAGCCCTTTGATTGCTCTCACAAACTCGCACCAATTTTTTTTTTTTTTAAATGAACCATTCACATGCACATTAAAAACATCTCAAAAACTGTCCCATATTGCCCCGTTTGACGGTACCATTTTTGCTAAGAAACATGTTTCAGAAAAAAAATTGGGCCCTGAAAAGTGGCGATTTTGAGATGTTTACAAAGTTTCAAACACAAATATCTCGTTTTTAAAAAACAAATTCGAAGGCCTGTATCTCCATTATTATGCGTTTGCGAGGGTATGTTTATTGAGAAAAGTCCCCTTAGTTTTCAATTTTTTATCTCCCTGTACGTTTTGTAACACTTATTCCGGGACTGCTGCTGCTGTATATGAAAATCGCGGTTGGCACCTCGGGACTTTCACTTTGAGGCCCTCAGGGTTCCATTTTTGATTTTTTTCATGCTGCCTTTCATGTGTTTAAAATTTTTTGAATTTAGCCTGCCGTAACTCAAAAACTATAAGAGATAGACTGCGAAGTATCTTTCAACATGACAATTGTCAATAATTTGGGAACCATTATTTACACTAAATGTCGTCTTCGGAAGTTTGATAATTACTTTCATCTGACAAGACATCTATTCCAGATATCCCATCACGATAGCCTGACGATACCTTTGAAATTTCAGTTTACCACAACGACAGAGAAGCTCCTGCTTCCCTTCATCTTCCGGTCGGTTCTAACGAGGCGTCGCTGGTTGTGAGCTGCTGCTTGCGACCGGGAAGACAAAAAAACACTCTTGCTTGTACTGCGGGAAGTTGGTATCTGCCATCTCGAGACACCTTCTGCGCGTCCACAAAGACGAAGACCAGGTCAAGGTTGTAGCGGTGTTGGCGGCGAATTTCCGCGAAAGGCTCAAGATTCTCGAAAACTTGCGAAAAAAGGAAGATAACGCTTTCAACGAGACCGTCGATTCTTCTTCCCGCATCCCTATCAGATGACCGACGAAAACTCTCGTCGAAAACATGGTCCCGTGCCTGTCGTGTGGGAGCCTGTTCGTTCGGCGAGCGTTATGCAGACACGAGGCAGCCTACACGAAGAGGATCGAAAATGGAAGACGCGTCCTCGGGGAAGTCGATCAGATCGAACACGGAAAACGGCTGTTCACTCTCCAGTCAGACGCGGATCGGATGACAGAGAATCTTCTGCGAAATCTGCGCGACGATGAGGCAATTCGAGAAGATCCGGTGATTATGCTGATGGCAAAACGGTTGGCCATAAAACACAGGAGCTCCACACATTAATACAGGAACTGTAAGCAGCAACTGCGCCTGCATGGCGGCTCAGGTTCTTCTCAAAATGAAGAAACTGGATCCATCGACCGAAAACTTCTACGACGGACTGGACTCCAAAAGGTATCGGCTGTTGACGAACTGCGTGACAAAACTGATGGAGTACGACCCAATCACCAAAACATACAAAAAACCTTCTTACTCCAACGTTATCCGTTTGACGATAGATTTTCTGGAATCCTCCGTGAGATCCGAGATGGCTATGCAAGAATGTCCACCGAAGATAGCGCATACAAGAAACTTGTCAACTTCCGGACAACACATCAGTCAAAATACGGAACGTTGATCACCAGGTCTGCGACGACGAGCACCAAGAGGAATCGCATGGCTGAACCGATCGAACTGCCGACGACAGAAGACGTAACGAGCTTCACGAAATATCCCGTCAAACTCGCAAAGGCGAAGTACAAATCGCTCAAGAAAAAATTCTCAAAGTCGGCATGGATCAAATTGAATGGTGCCGTTATGCTTTTGCTTCTCATTTTCAATCGACGCCGACCGGGAGAGATATTCAGAATTTTATTGAGCAATTATGAACGCAGACAGCAGATCAGTGAAGAGGACTACAAGTACATGTTGAGGTTGGACATACTTCTGCCGCAGTGTTACGTCCGAATACAAATCATAAGAAAAAGAGAGCGTATACTGCCGGTGTTATTCAAAACGTGCTACTTGAAGTAAGACCAACGCCAATATCACCTAGTTGTAAGTCTAACGCACAACTTTTTTTTTTACTTGGACATGCTTGTGAAATGCAGATCCCTTGCTGGCGTCAGCAAAGACAATCAATTGCTTTTCGCCAGCTGTACGAAACGAGGACAATTTGAACTCTCGGCGTTAATGAGACAGTTTGTCGAGGTCTGCACTGTGCCATTGAAATTACCTGAAAAAATACGATGTACGAATCTCAGAAAACAGGTCGCTACACAAGCACAGTATCTCAACCTCAGCCCTGCTCAGCTACGTATGGTGGCAGACGGGATGGGCCACGATTTGTCTGTACATCTGCAAGTGTACAGGAAACCAGAAATTAACAGCGACATTTTTTATCTCGCAAAATATTTCGAATGCGTCAGCGACCAAGACCTGGGTCGGCATAGAGGCAAAACAATTGAGGAGCTCAAGGAAATCACCAGCAGGTAGCCACAAAGAATCGACAGTGAAGATGAAAGCGATGGTGAGTGTCTATCAAATCCTGCCTACATGACTGAATTTAATTTTAAATGAACTTGAATAATCACATCAACGACAACTCCTTACACTGCTATCTTTTACAGATGGTAACAACCGGCCCTTGCCCTTGCTGCCGCTCGACAATAAACCCCTCGACGACGAACCCTTCACAGTCACGGAATCGCTCCACGATGAACCCCTCGTTAGGGTGTCCCTTACATTGTCAAAATTTCGATTTTTCCCCCAAGTCACTCCGAAGTTTTCTCATTCGTTTCCATTTCCAAAAAGGAGTTTTTATGCAAAATTTCAACTTCACCAGTTGATTTTTTACCCTGCCACAAGATATTTCAAATTTTGTTCAAAATCAGGTAATGCGATCAACAATTTTTTTTTATAACAAGGTCATTATACTGAAAAATTGTTATAATTGTTGAATAATCAAGGTAGATAGGGTGTGTACTGATATAAAAGAATGAGATCATGGAAAAAAATATCATTGTGAGACTTAAAAAAATATTACAAGTATAAGCATTAAACTTACAATGTGCTTTTTCATAGAGCTTCTCTAGTACAGTGAATTTCTCGACGAGAGACCTGAGATACTGATAGGTTTTGAAAGTTCAAGGATATGTGCAGAACTGAATTCCCTATAACATAAACAGATCGCCATGAATTGCACTGCAGAGGTTTGAGTTATTCAAGGAGGAAAATAACATTTCGGCAGGATTCATACTCTATATTTTGAACGAGAACTGCTATCCCCTCCTCTCAAATAACTCAAAACTCTGCAATGTAATTCATGGCGATTTTATTCATGTTATAGGGAATTCAATTCTGCCCAGATCCTCGAACTTTTGAAGATAAGTTACAATTTTTTTCGATAGTTTGAGCTATTTTCATTTGAAGGTGCATGCAGTGCTCTGGTCATTGGTGGACGCCACGCCAGGCCAGCTCAGGTTCAAATCAATTTATAATCTCGAAAAACAAAATTATTATACATTGAGCGGATGATTTTCGTATAACAGTAGCCTCTAACAGTGAAAAAAAAAAACAATTTGTCAAAATTGTCAGAAGAAAGCAAATTTTTTCAAGTTAACCAGTTGAAAACTTGTTTTCATCTAAATTTACACATCTGATTCGAGTTCAGGAGATTGAGTTTAGTCGGAAAAGATATCAAACTTGTCGTGATCGGTTCTATATGGCTAGGAAAACAAAGAGAACCACCTAGCCGAGCTTACCCCCTCCCCCACGACACCCCTCAACAATGATCGACATTTTTTGTGCCGAAAAGGTACCAATGGGATATGATGGATCTAATTACGACGTAATTGCTTCCAATCGATTGACGGGTTACATCCCTTCCATTTTATGTTGAGATTTTCTAAACCTTGTGGTCTTGCTTGAAACCCACAAAGATATAGGGTGTACGCAGGCCAGAACTAATAGTAATTGTCTTTGACTTGTGAAAGTGACGTTAGAATACACAGCCCACTTTGCCTGTGACTTGTTAAAGTGACGTTCAAATGCATAGCCCACTAACATAAAACAAAAAAGTATGAAATGAAGACCAATACTCATTTATGAATACTCATGCTACCAAGCAACTTTTCAACGACATTCGAGACCTTGTGGCAGGGTGAAAACTCAACGTATGGAGTTCAAATTTTGCAGTGATGCTTTAAAATTCAGAAGAATCAAAATAAAAGAAGTTCACGTGGTCCATGAAAATGTTCACTTTTAAGGGACGCCCTACCCCTCGTCGTCACGAAATCCCTTGGCGATGAACCCCTCGACGACATTGAAATCTCGGACGATACGGAACCCTGCGGTAACACTCAACAGCAGTCCTGTGACGTCGCCAAAGAGAAAAACCTTGATCGTAGCCGAGATACTGTCAGATTTGAGGCAGGTAAGTGACAAGTGACTGATTTTGATCCAAGAAATAATTCTTCCATAAATTCCATATCACGTGTATGTTACAGTTTCACCTGTGCCATCGTCCCAGCAGGAGGTGTACAATGTGTTGTCTCCCAGTATCAGACGTGACTCCAATTGGGTTGGTCAAAAGTCCAACATATGTCCAACATTGACGGTTCTTCTTGACCTGCCCTCTGTTCTTGACCGGCTGCCATCATCGCAAGGTACGGTAGATAAAAGTTTTACTACGTGTTCCACTGAAAATTGAACACTTCAATTTTGACAATGATTTGAATTTAAAAAAAATGTGCGCTGCTACTATTGGCGGAATCTAATGAAATAGGCATGGTTACAAGGACAGTTGAATTTTTGGTGGACCCGCCGGTTAACCTCTAAAATTTGAATTCTGCAGTCACAGGGGGATTTATACATATATTTTTATGAGAGGCCATAAGGTTCCTGAATTATAAAAAAAAACTTGAAATCATTTCACGAAAATAAAATCGATTCCACCCCTTTACACTAGTTTGTAGCATTCACAAGGGACGTATTGTAGTGTTGACGTGTTGAACAGGTTAGGATGGCCTCAAGAAAATGAGATGGCCCTAATTATAAGAAACCGTTCAAGAAATACTTTAATCTACCAAAAAATCTATTTCAGATACTGTTAGGTACTCAAGTCTAAAACTGTTCATTTCATTCGCAGGTCGGAAAGCTACGCGGCGTAATTCACCACGCAAGGACAGAAAACGTGGAACTGGAACAAAGACACTCGCAAATCATTCCTCAAGGTCAGAAAAGGTGAAACCGGAACAAAAAAAGATACTGAGCTAGATCTTCTTGCTATATTTCAATCTCCAAAAGGGAAAGGGAGAAGGCCTTCAGTAAAGTTTTTCACGACAGGAGAGAAACCTTATGTTATGATTCAAGCGTTCGGGGAAAAATTTTGACTAACTCGACTAACACCGCCTACCTAGCCTGATCGACTGCGAGGCAATCATTGAAGACAACATTCTCATATTCAGGAAACATCAGGATCCGATACACTTGTTCTCCACATACAATTGAGACGCAACAAAATTAGTAGCCTTACAGTTCCCAAGAAGTAGAGTACTTGGAAGTATATTGTGACGGTTCGAATTTTACAAGCCGGGGTATTTACATGGGTTCCTCTGGGCTTTGGTCAACAGAGGGCGTGTATGGAGGTTTCGGCCACTAGTGAGAGGTAATGGGAATGCGCGGTCAATTGTGGAGTTTTGAAGTGGGATGAGAAAAGCGATAAGAGCCACGAAAGAAGTAGCCATTTTAGGTGTGGAGATTAGTTTTCGTTTATTTTTCGTTTTAAAGGAAAACCTCGACTAATCCGCTAAATAGTTTTAATCTCCACACTAAAGGACCTATTCACCATCAGTCGAGGTATGTCAGATGCCACTTCGTTCACCTTTTCTTTAATCCGATGTCTCGGTAGGTTTTCCGACTTTTTCGTTTTCTTCATTTTGTTGCCCGTCCCATGGTGGACGTTACTGAGAGGCCATCGTCGCATCCCGCCGCATTCCCTGCCCTGGCTATTCAACCGGCTGTCCAGCCAAGAAAAGTATAGTGCCGTGTCACGAATCGGCGCTGAATCTCACCTCGACGTAGCGTCACAGGAGGGTTGAGAAATAATTGAACATCAACAACACCATCACCGTCCAGGTTGCGTCACCACCCATCATCGTCAGCGAAGCGTTCGGTCGCTCTTTGGGGGCTCCTGGATTGGCTTTTGTAGCGGTTCCGAGGGTGAGTCCGTTCCTGTTGTTGTGTTGTCCCGCTCATTAGAATCTTGGTAACTCACACGGTTGGAGCTCAGAAACGAAACACATACCGTGTTCACATGCGTAGGCTACGAACGTGCACGTTAGGTAGAACTACAGTAGAACGTGAGTCCGGAGCCGTCAATCCGTCGGCTAGAGTGTGGGAGCCTTGAGTGTCTTTGGGGTAGGCTTCACAGGGCAATAGGGGGGGCTCCGCGTGTAGCTGTGAACGACAGCGTTGTTTTCGCCATCCAGGGCTCGTGGGGGCACCGGCGATATTCGCACTCTCCGGTGGACAACCTGCCATCGACCACATCTGTAACTGTCGTTTGGCAATAGCGCCTTCACGCAAAACAAAATAGTTACCTGTCAGAGGGCCTAGGCCTCGATTAGCGCTCTTGCTCCGTGCAATTATTTGTGTTAAATTGTAATTATCACGCCGAAATAAAACTTCACCATTAACCTCAAATTTTGTGACATTTCTTAGTTGACAGCTCACGCCAGGTTCGCGAGGTACATTATGCCTAATCCCCGTCAGGTGGAACTACTTGTCGCGCGTCATGTGTGCCTACCGTGGCTTTGAAGGGTAATCGGGTGCCCCAAAAGAATTACGCAAAAAGACCCGATTGGCGCCTTAAATAAATTTAATTAACATCTCACGGAACCTACGATCCTGTTCCAAAACCCAGCGAGCTGCCGGTGCAGTCTTGACATTTTGACGTCACAATATATAGAACTTACCCGCTCACAGATCTGTTTATTTCGTAAATTATTGTGAAAAATAATCAGATGTGTGATTGATCCCTTTTAGCAGATTTTTACTGTGGTAAGGTAAAAACGTAATGCTGTGTTAATTTTAGCTGTGAAGTAACTTGATGTGGTGTTGATTTTTGCTTTTGTACAGTAACGTGATGCTGTGTTGATTTTTGTATACGTCCACCTAGGTAGGTGCCAAAGTATCGCTCATCGATTGTTTCAATATGTATATCCTTTTATGCTTGAAAACAAGTAGCATTTCAGTGACCACGTCATTACGTTATGCTTTTACCAATAATTTGCATCATGTTGCTTCATCACTTTGCTCCATCCAACATCTTACTTTATTTTGCTCTATCCACAGCCAAAGGGTCAGTCATCAATTCTTATAATCTACACCCCTCTGTGCTTGAATTCAAACCGACTACTTAATTATGTTACGCTTCTAACAATAATTTGTGTTACTTCATCATGTTGCTTCATCACTTTGACCACTTCATTAAGTTTTCTTTTCACCAATAGTTTGCGTTACTCCTTCATCATTTCACGCTGTACGCAGCCAGAGGCATTTTTCATTTGCATCCTTCTTACTTATGTTGCAGAACAATCAATTCAGACATGCGTAACTTATTTCTATTCGACTGTTTGTAATAACAATTACAGAAAAAATCACGTGTATTAAAGAGTCTAGTTCTAAAGAGAGTGACGACTTTTCTCAGTTTTACAGAGAGTAAAGCCTTTTTCAAGGAATTAAAGTCCAGTTTTAAAGAGAGTAGAAGCTTTTTTCAATTTTGAAGAGAGTGAAAACTGTTTCAAGAATTTAAAGAATTGAAGAACCCAATTAAAAAAACGAGGCTTTTTTTGTCATGGGGAGAAACCCTTTGTCCTCCAGTTGAATTATTAGTCCTCATGCTACATATACAGGGTGATTCATGAGTGACCTTACATAGGCTAATGGGAGATAGAGGACTTCGAGGCGAGTAAGGATGCACTGAAGAAATTTTATTTTCTCCAATGGTTACGAAGATACAGGGTGTTTTGTGTTTCGTACGAAACTTTGATAAGCGATATTTCTGAAACGGCTAGAGATATTTTGCTGAAATTTACCAGTAATATTTCTCTGTTGGAACTCATCCTGAAGCCATACCGGCTTCAGAAAAGGGTGCACTGTTGAGGAACGCGAACAACGATAATGCCAAAAGGGAACTAGCGGCGGAGTTACTGGTCCATAAAGATCGAAAAAATTCTTCAGAAAACTACAAGATGTGAGCGAAATCTCTTCTCAACGTGAAAACGTGGCGGGTATCTGCTTTGATTACATGTCAAATTTTCCTTTGCCCCATATCCCTGTACAGAATATCTTTTACTACCGACAGTTATGGGTAAACACATTCGGTATCCACAATCTCGGCGAAAACAGCAAAACTATACACATATCACGAGGGTATTGCAAAAAAAATCACTGAATGAAATCTGCAGTTTCTTACAAGATTAAATTGGCGACAACATCGATCAAAGGGTGAAAGAACTGCATATTTCCAATGATAACTGCACGGGACAAAACAAAAACCATACGGTAATACGTTACCTGGCAGCACTTGTGGACGTAAAGAGATTTGACAAAATATTTCAATATTTTTCTACTCGTGGACACTCGTTCCTACCCTGCGACAGGGACTTTGCCCTCATAAAACGTCAAGTGAAAAAGCACGATCGATTGTACCTTCCCGAAGATTATATTTAGTTAATGCGAAAATCATCAAAAACAAAAAAGTTTTATATTAAGAAAGTTGGTGCCACTGACGTACTAGATTTCAGTGCCTGGTGGCTTAGGTACTACAAAAAAAGCTACAGCCAAGAAACTGCCGGTCGTGGAGTACCGCGGGCAGAAAAACCAGATTTCTCGAATATGATTAATCCAAGCCCGGCATCGTAATGGTCAGACCATTCATTAATAGCGAGAAATGTCACAGTTTTTCTCCGAAAAAGGCCGAAGATTGTTATTGCCCCAAATAGGGCATATGGGGATAAGAATCTCATCAACTACAAAAAAGTCGAAGACATTCGTAAAGTGGAAAAATATATTCCGGACGAATATATGCACTTCTACAAAGAAATTTTGGATTGGCCAACTAGCCAAGAATCAGAAGATTGAGGAAAATGTTTAGGTTTTTTTATTTTAAATTGTTAAAACGTGTTCTACTGAATAAATTTTTATTTTGGCTTCAGGTAGTTGCATTTTATAAATAAATTGCATAATTAAGTGCAGAAACGTAACTACTGCAATTTATAAAAAAACTCATTTTTTGAAAATGAACGGGTCAAATGGAACGGCTTATTTACTTTTCTGGTATGTGAGCGCTATCTCTAATTGTGCAGAAAAATATATGGAAATAGAAGCCACGATTTGGTACTTGTACAGTTTTAATCGAAGAAGCCACGATTTGGTACTTGTACAGTTTTAATCGATTATTTCGAAACACAAATTTTGCAGTAGTTACCTTTCTGCACTTAGCGATTAAATTACTGGTCTCGCAGTTCGAAGACCATTTTTGTAGATCTCAAAAAACATAGCAAAGGTCACCTACACTACACCTAGATAAAAGCACAGAAGAAAAATGCAGGTATGGCTTTTTAGCACAAGACGTTCTGAGTTCACCTGAAACCTAGCTGTCACTAAAGAAATCACGGTAAATTTCCTATTAGTGACTTTGCATCAATGCGGCTGGTATCTGGCGTTGATAGAAGACAACAATGTTTGGACGGAATTTTGCAACAGATATTTTGGAGGGAAATTGTATAGCGTTTAAATTTCCATGCGGTGGCAGTAGGTACCTACCTATGTCCCGGCAGTTTTTCGGTGTTCCTTCTTGTACCGCGATAAGAGATAATGAAAATAAAGAGGCATTGAAGCCGAGGCGTTTGACGAAATTAGAGGCACGGAGCCGCGTCCGAAAGTAAATTCGCAGGAAAGCCTGTCGATACGACATAAATATTCGAAACTCTTTTCAATCGGCCCTCTGGAAGCCTTCGTCCGCTGAACTGCACATTTTTCAGCGTCCGCTTTTTGGGTACATAATATGCACCATTCTATGCAATCCGCGCCAGCCCGTACACCATCAAAGAGTAGGTTTTTGCAACAGAGAAAGGAACTCGACGTCAATTCAAACATTGTAGGCTCGCAGTTTATGGTTGTACGTGCTACCAGCCCAGCTGTAGAAAGGACCCAGTTTAGGCCACGTCAGGCTTTATTCTGAACCAGCCCAACCGCAACTTCTTAATTCCGACGAGTCTGGGTCAACCCTTGAGAACCGCTTTTGAACCAAGGACCAGTCCCAACTTTCAAGCATAGAACTCGATGACACGTCATAGTCGTCATACCGTCTTCGTCATGGTTGCTGCATCGGTCACAATCTGACACTTTTTACCTTTCTTTGTGTGGAACGAGTGAGATTTTTGTTGTGTTTGTCCCGATGTTTGGTACAGTAATTTCCAACGTCAGGGTATATCGCGAGTAGGATGCGCCACTAAAACTGAGCTCAGGAGTCAGGGGTAGCCGACGCAATCCGGTTTAGAGCACCCCTGTATTTCGGGTGCGTTAAGTTGGCCCCCTCATTTTCGAATTTCAAAAATTCGACTGCGGCATCGTAAAATGCTCGCAAGATGCTGGCGAATATTGTATTTTTTCAAAAATGCTCGGCCCGATTCGCCAAAAAAACAATTTTTATTTGGGGGGCCAACTCAACGGTAGCCCCCCCCACTTTCGAGTTTTGGAAATTTGGACGGCATCGTGAAATGTTAGCGAAATGCTGGCGAATGCTGTATTTTTTTTTTAATGCTGGGCCCAAATCGACACAAAAGCCCTTCGAATTTTGGAACTTTCGTATTTTGGAAATTTCACGACGGCATCGTGAAATACTCGTGAAATGCTGGTGAATGCTGTATTTTTTTTCGAAAAATGCTGGGCCCAAATCGACACACGGTCCTTCGAAGTTGGGGGGCCAACTTAGCGCTAGTCCCCCACTTTCGAATTTTAAAAATCTCACGACGACATCTTGAAATCCTCGCGAAATGCTAGCGAATGCTGTTTTTTTTTCTTCGAAAAAATGCTGGGCCCAAATCGACATGAAAGCTCTTCGAAGTTGGGGGGCCAGCTTAACGTTAGCCCCCCACTTTCGAATTTTGGAAATTTCACCACGGCATCGAAAAATGCTCGTGAAATGCTGGTACCTACCTTTTATCAAAATGTTATGAAATTGAAACTTTTTATATAAATATAAAAATATTATATTACATTCGACATACCACAGGTCGGCGGTACGGCATGGGTGGATATGCATACAGGCTACTATAACGAAAGTCAAGCATCGCCCGCAGAAGCCAGAACCTGGATGGGTGACTGGTGGATAGCTGTGCGCGAAGAGAGCGGACGCAGCGTAGTGTACTTGCCCAAGGGGGCTCCATTACCTGTACACGCACATAAACGAGATGATTGTAGGTAGTAGCATAAATCCATAGAGCGGCTCGGTGCGTCCGACACCTCGACACCCAGATGGGTAAAAGAGGTTACGATTATATATAATATATAAATATAATATATATTATTATTATACTATTATTATATTATATTATTATATTATTTTTATATTACATAAAAAAGCAAGTAGAACCTAAGTATAAATCAAGAATAAAATATGGATAACGTGGACTGGAAATGCTATGAAATTTTTAATTTACTTATTGCCGATGCCGTAGAGATGAGTAGTCTGGATAGTACTAGCGGTTCACAATATAATCTGGTACAATCATGCATTTTGTGATACAAACAAGAACTTCGGCAAAATTGTTCCTAGATCCAAAATGAATAATTTGGCCCGCTGTTCTTTTCGATTACCCCCCGCTGGTCCGGGATTTAGGGGGTACAAGGGAGACATGACTATTTTTTGCTGCACTCACTAAACACCGCTTTCGAGTCATGTTGATGTCATTTCTGAATAACTAGATCACGATGTCGCCATTGACAGAATGATGCGCCTGTCGGGAGACAATGTAGAGCTGTCAATTTTACGATAGGGGCTTCCTAAATTATTAAATTTTGGTCATCGAAAGGGATGTGTGGGGTATCATTTCTGACATAATCGAGGTCTGCGAACTCATTTCTTTTTGTAAAAATGTAACTGGTCAATAACTGTGGAAAATATGAGGGGTCAAAATCATGATTATTGATTATCAAACATTTACGATTCGCATTGAATCCACTTCTGTTGCACTTTTGATTAGGCTGAGCTAGCGAGTCACGATACCGCCATTCTCGAAGTGCTGCGTTCGCTAGAAGTCGAGTTATGACGAATTTATTCGAATTGGAAAAGTTCTCGAAAGTCGCTGCAGTGGCCATTCATAAAAAAGTGGAATATAATTTCGACCGCTTTTGGACTCAGGGAGTCTACTTCTTGGCATAAAAATGAAATTCTGTCAATATTAAGGGGGCTCATAAAATGGGGATTTTGTACTTTTTGATCCACAAGCACTCGCCTTGTACCTTAAAAAAATACATTTCAGCATAAAATGGTGAAGAGACGCGTCAAGACGCGCACCCCAAGTAGCATCCACATTCACCCTTGTTCTCTCCCAAAATAGTAAAAAAAATAATTTTTTTTCAAATTTCAAAGAACATCTGACCGTGAGTTCCACAAAAAAGATGATACGAGATTATTTGATTCGCGATTTTGTTTGTCAATTTGTAGCTGACTGATCAATGGGAATGCTGGTTTATCCATCAATAATGGAAAGATGATGGGTCTAGGACAGATTTCAGGCATTTTTTGTGGTTAATCGCCTAGTGTTCAGCAGAAAAAAGTTCAGTTAATCTGCAATCAGCCTTGATCGCTGATTATCTTTTTTGTGTAACTGACGGTAAGCTCTTGGAATACTACGCCCTCTCTTCTGCTGCTACGATTGTTTTGACTAAAAACAGGACATTCGCAGCGGGAGTCTAAGATGTGGAACTGGGAAGTCAAATGAAGTACAGAGATGTATTCTGGGTCCTATAACGATTTACAGAACCTTAGGATAATAATATAAGGACGTTCGCAATTGACGCTAGAATGAATTTCTAAAAATAGGACATTCGCACCACGGGCACGATTTTCTGGCGTCCTATAAATCGGACATTCGCAGCGAAAGGGTTTGTTAAAAAGTGAAAAGTACAAACTCCTCATGAAAATAATCCAAGAGGATATCATGGTATATGACGACGACTCCCGGACGTACAAAAATCCCGCTTACGCCAACGTTATTCGCCGCGTAATAAACACTCTTGATAGCGCGGCACGGACTACCATGTCAATGACCGGAGTGTCCAATGAAGATCCAGCGTATAAGGCTCTGCAACAGTTCAGGTTCTTGCATGACGTGACTTCTCGAACTAAATCTCCAAGACGGCGTCGATCACCATTAAGCGATGACAGATGCGATCTGTAACGGAACTTCCCACGACCGAAGACGTGTTCACTCAGTTTTTGACCAACAACGCCAAAAATGCATACGAAGATCTCTGCGAAAATGGCTATAAATTTACGTCATGGTACGCACTGACACTGCAATTCTTCTGAAGCTGCTGATTTTCAACTGGAGACGTCCCGGAGAGGTGGCTAGAATGCGTTTACTGGACTACAATCTGACGCCGGGCATATCAGATGAAGACAAACAAGTGAGTATGCCTTCACGTGCGTGAGTCTCAGAAGCGCATTTTCTTAAAGAAGCATATTGTGAACGTAAAGAAATTTGGTTGAAGGAGAAACACCATTCCTTGCCCACTTTCTTCATTCGAAACTCATTGTGATATTGTGTTATCAGAATGGGGTACTTGCCAATGAAATAGATTTGAATGAAAATTCTTTCACTTACAATTTTTTGTTTGTTTGAGGGCGGGAGCTGGGAGCGGCGACTAATCAACAGTAGTCTATTCTTTTCCATTTTAGTCGGCTATCCATATAGCGAAAGAATTAGATCGCTATCCGTCAGTTTCACAAAAAAGATGATCAGCGATCAAGGCTGATTGCAGATTAACTGAACTTTTTTCTGCTGAATGCTGGGTGATTACTTGCTAAAAATGCCTGAAATCTGTACTAGACCCATCATCTTTCCATTATTGAGGGATAAACCAGCATTCCCATTAATCACTCAGCTACAAATTGACAGACAAAAATTGCAAATCAACTAATCTCGTATTATCTGTTTTGTGGAACCCACGGTATGTCTTCGGGTTTGCTTTCCATTCATCTCTTACTTTGATGGCAGCATTCGGCAAAGTAACTGTTGCACAGTTTGAATTAAGAGTTTCTAAATGTTTTAGGAAATATGACAATCAGTGAAAATTGTGAAAGTTGCATTTTTTTGTTTGGGGGCGGGAGCTGGAGGCGGCGACTAATCAAAAGTGGCCTATCTCTTCCCATTTTTAGTCAGCTATCTATATAGCGGAACAATTAGATCGCTATGTCTTCAGGGTTATGTTTTACATTTATCTCTCACTTTGGGGGCGGCGTGTGAGAGCGGCAGAGTTTGGCAAAGAAATTCCTCCACAGTTTGAGTTGGGAGTTTCTGAATGTTTGAGGTAACATTTAAATGTAATTCAGTGGAAATTATTGAAAGTTGCACATTTTTCTCTTAGGGGTGGAAGTTGGAGGCGGCGCCATGTCAAAGGTAGCCTATTCTTTCCCATTTTTAGTTAGCTATCCATATAGCGAAAGAATTAGATCGTTATGTCTTCGGGTTTATGTTTTTCATTCATCTCTCACTTTGAGGGCAGCGTGTGGGGGCAAACATTCGGCAAAGGAACTGTTGCACAGTTTGAGTTGGGAGTTTCTAAATATGAGGGAAATATGACAATCAGTGAAAATTGTGAAAGTTGCATTATTTTTTGTTTAGAGGCGGCAGCTGGGGGCGGCGGCTAATTAAAAGTGGCCTATATTTTTCCAATTTCAGTCAGCTATCAATATAGTGAAAGAATTAGATCGCTATGTCTTCAGGTTCATGTTTTACATTCATCTCTCACTTTGGGGGCGGCGTGTGGGAGCAGCGGCAGAGTTTGGCAAAGAAATTCTCGCACAGTTTGAGTCAAGAGTTTCTAAATGTTCGAGGTAACATCATCAGCTGAATCAGTGAAAATTGTTGAAAGTTGCACTTTTTTCTTTTGGGGGCGGAAGCTGGAGGCGGTGCCATATCAAAAGTAGCCTATCCTCTTCCATTTTTTGTCAGCTATCCATATAGCGAAAAACTTGGATCGCTATGTCTTTGGGTTCATGTTTTTCATTTATCTCTCACTTTGGGGGCGGCGTGTGGGAGCGGCAGCGTTCGGCTGAGCAAATGTTGCACAATTTGAGTTGGCAGTTCCTAAATGTTTAAGGGAACATCTCAATCAGTAACATTTGTGAAAGTTGCACTTTTTATCGTTTGGGGGAGGAATCTGGGGGCGGCGACTAACCAAAAGTAGCCTATCCTTTCCCATTTTTAGTCAGCTATTCATATACCGAAAGAATCAGATCGCTATGTCTTCGGGTTTATGTTTTTCATTTTAAAGTGATTGGGGGCGATTTTTAGCAGTTTTTTCATGTCGGCGGCGCATGTTGAAGACGGAATGTTTCTTGGCTTACGTTTATAAGTGGCAAATTATGTATTATTCAAAAAATAAGAACACCAGAGCATCAGGTCTGGTAGAAAGTGCAATATTATGTTATTTCAAGTTTATCGGGGGCGGTTTTCTCTATGTTGGCGGCGCAATATAGACATCCAATATAGCCTAGCCCTCCTTTGGGAGTGGCAGCTATGTAAAAGCGAAAAAATTAGAAAGCTAGGTCGTCTAGTTGGGGAGGAGTTCGAGGAACGGACGGACGGACGGACGGACAAAGCGGTTGCAATAGCGATTTTCATCAAGATGGAAAATGCGCTAAAAACACATAAGCAGACTGGATTTGTTGATGAGCACCTATGACCGTGCTCAAATCCTAGGCAAGAGAAATCGGAGACTGCCCCTGCTGATCAAAACGGCTCATGTGACGTAATAACTTAAACTAAACTACGCACAAGTCAATAGGTCGTCCCCGAAAATTTACCTCGTTTTCAATTTGATGTAACTTTGGACTGCTACAATAAATTTGTATTCTGCTTGAAGTGCTCGTTGACTTAGTCCTTTGGCTATCAGTCAGTGGTTTTGCAAGACACCAGGGCGCCATGGGCCCTATTTTCGGGAGACGTGTGATCCGTTTGCATGTGAAGTTGCTAGATAACCAGGGCTGTGATTGACCGTCACATAGGCAACATCACATGATGAGCTGTTCCCCGGTTCCAAAAATATAGTCCGGACGTTTAGCTACATGTATGGGACCCCATCCCCTTGCATTTTCGAGACAAGCGACGAAATTTGGTACACTTGTTCACTAGACCTTACTCTTCGATTCAAGAAATGTTGCTACCACCTGCGGAAATTGTGCAGACACTTGATACAGGGTTCAGTAGAAAAAATTTGTTGAAAAATCGTAAATCGGGAACCATAACCGGTGGACGTATGTAAATCAGGATATTTATGACTGATTCCATGCCCATGAAGATGCTGTAAACAGTTTTGAAATATCTTGAGGCGTTTCCGAAATACGTTGGAAGAAGTGAAATTTTTTAAACTTTTTGTTTTTTCAATAAATCAGATGTTTTTGGAGATATTGAGCTGCAACTTGATATTCCGACAAACAAATATGTTTTTAATGAAATGCGATGTGAAGCCATCGACAAAGCCTGCTAGATTCGAAACTGAGATCTTCAACTTTTTTTCCATCGTGAGCGCCATCTTCAAATTGCTCTTCGTGAAATTGTCAAAAAAAAACAACAGGTAACGACTTAATCGGCCACACTCGTTTATTTTATTATGAAAAACCAGGTCCTGTATTGCAGCAATGACCTCTTCGGCCAAGAAACGTTATCAAGTTAGTTTTGTCTTGATTTCCCTCAACTTAGGTGATAACCATAACCAAATGGAACTTTGGATCGATTAGATGTTGACGACATTATAATCCACATTATTTTGTGTAGCCATTCACTGAATTTCATCATCATCAGCCAAGTGGTGTTCTTTTGGCAAACAGTTGAACAAGAAGTTTGGTTCGATTTTTGTGAAAAAAGCAAAACGGCAGGGTCACGTCGTTCCTTCAAACCCGACTGAAGAACATCTGTTGCCAAAAATGCTACTAATTGATACTGAAAGAGTTCGGAAGGATGTCTGCTGTAGTTTCAAGTTGAACCGAAATGGATTTTTCCATCCTACTTCTGCAGGAGGGACGTCGAAAGTGTTACAGTGCTACAGCTTAATATTTGAAACGTTTTTTGTTGGATATTGCCAGAAACGCTTCAAATATAAGTAGTCCAGGAATTATAGACAAAATAGCGAACAAAAATGAAAGTCAGCCGGATTTTTGTATATAAGCTCAGTCAAGCATGTAGTTTAACATACTAAAAGTCCTCAAGAATCCGGTGTGAGCTTCGGCCGTTGTGGCCTCGCGAAGAACTTGAGGATCAGTTTTTTGCGTTTATCTCGTGAACAATGGCACTTGCGGAAAAAGTTCCAAGAAGAAATTGTTGGAAATTTTATTGCCTACAAGAAAGGTTCTTACATATTCCATCGTCAGTACACTCCTTCTTCGTCAAAACACAAAAAAATCAAAATAGTTCAGATGCTCCATGCTCAAAACTGTGTGGACCTTGAATTTCATGATGGCGGGGTGCCACTTGGTAGAGGTGTTGTTTGATCCATTCTCTTTTGATTGAAACTCGAAGCTATCAGTACCAACTATCCCGGCGGCATATACAGGGTGAAATAAAAATTAAAAGTTGAACATGTGTACCTCAAGAACCAAAATAGATGAAGGTATGTAAATCGCCAAAAATAATACCAATTTCGTGGTCATGATGTCGTCGTAAACTTGGATCAAATATGTTGAGCCGTTTCTGAAATATCTTCAGAAAACTGAAGTTGTTACCAAAAAAAGGTGTTTTCCGTATATCAGTAATTCTTCAGATATTGAATCGGAACTTCGTGTTTTTATATGATAAATTATGAATAAATCACATTTAAAATGGAATAGCAGTGAAAAACACTCTCTAGGCCAACTCTTTATGAAAAAAACAGTCAACTTTTTTTCTGATAAGTGGACGAAAAATCATTTTTGTCGGTAACAACTTCAGTCTTTTGAAGATATTTCAAGAACGGCTCAAGATATCTGATTCAAGTTTACGACGACTTCATGACCATGAAATCAGGATTATTTATGGCGATTTACATGTCTTCACCTATTTGGGTTCTTGAGGTACAAATGTTCAAGTTTTTATTTTTATTTCACCCTGTATATGCCGCCGGCATAGTTGGTATTGATGACTTCAAGTTTCAATCAAAAGAGAATGGATCAAACAACACCTCTACCAAGTGGCACCCCGCCATTATAAAACTCAAGGTCCATACAGCCTTCAGCATCGAGCATCTGGACTATTTCAATTTTCTTGTATTTTGACGAAGAAGGAGTGGATTGACGATGAAATGTCTAAGGGCCTTTCTTGTAGACAATAAAATTTCCAACAATTTCTTTTTGGAACTCTTTTTCCAAGTGCTATTGTTCACGAGATATACGCGAAAAACTGATCCTCGAGTTCTTCTTGAGGCCACAACGGCCGAAGCTCACACCGGATTCTTGAGGACTTTCAGTATGTTAAACTACATGCTTAACTGAGCTTATATACAAAAATCCGGCTGGCTTATATTTTTGTTCGCTATTTGCGATTTTAACAGCTAAAATTACTGGACCAAAGCTGTAGCAACACTTTTCACGTCCCTCCTGCGAACTAAAATGTAACAATCAGTTTGAGCTTGGCTTTAAACTACAGAGCACATTCCTCCGAATCATTTCAGTATCAGTTGGTAGCACTTTTGGGTATATATTTTCTTCTATTGGGTTTGAGGGCAAAAGGAGACCCTGCATTTTTTGCCCTTTTCACAAATATTTAAGCAGACTTTTTGTGCAACTGTTTGCCAAAAGAACACCACTTGACTGATGATGATGAAGTTTGGCGACTGACGTTGCAAAACAATGTTGATTGAAATATCGCAAACATTCAATAATTGATCCAAAGTTTCATTTGGTCATGATTGTCACGTAAGTTGAGGAAAAACAGGAAAAACGAACATGATAACGTTTCTTGGGCGAAGAGGTCATTGCCACAATTCAGTACCTGGTTTTTCTTGATAAAACATCGTGTGTGTCCAATAAAGTCGTTACCTGTTGTTTTTTCAACAATGTCACGAAGAGCAATTTGAAGATGGCGCTCACGATGGAGAAAAAAAGTTGAAGATCTTAGTTTCGAATCTAGCAGGCTTTGTCGACGGCTCCACACCGCGTTTCATTGAAAATATATTTGTTTGCCGGAATATAAAGTGGCAGCTCAATATATCCAAAAACAACTGATTTATTGAGAAAAGAAAAAGTTGAAGAAATTTCACTTCTTCCAACGTATTTCGGAAACGCTTCAAGATATTCCAAAACTGTTTGCAGCATCTTCATGGGCATGGAATCAGTCATAAATATCCTGATTCACATATGTCCATCGGTTATGATTCACGATTTACGATTTTTCAACAAATTTTTACTACTGAACCCTGTATAAAGTGTCTGCACGATTTCTGCAGATGGTGGCAGAGTACGGTCTAGTGAACAAGTGTGCCAAATTTCGTCGCTTGTCTCTAAAATGCAAGGTGCTTTCTCTTACCAGCCGGACTAATAGGGCCCCAGATGCTCCACATGAGGTTTGTACAGGGTGTTCAGTGAGAAGACAGTGCAAAATTTTTAAACCGTCAAGAAGCTCACAAGCTCAATTTTTTTCTCTGAATTTCAGCCACAAGGATGCTGAAATAAGGCTGAACACAAAAAATCATCGTTTTGGTTTTGCAGCGATAACTTCTTTCCTCGTTGACCGATTTTGGGAGTTTGCAGCTCATATTGAAGATGAAACTTTAGGTAAAAAGACCTTAGGATCAGAAGTGACTCGAGACAAACAGTCAGAATCAAGAGTTCCATAAAAGTGGTCCAAATCTAAAACGCCGTCGACAGCCCGTTTGGGAGAAGGATTTGATAAAAGTCATGTCTCTTTCGGAGAAATCATTCATTCTGAATACGCTATGGTTTTTCTTGCTTGTCCTAGACAAGAATTGTAGGTGAAGGAATCCAATCACAACTGCATGTTTAATAAGGAGAAACAGCACCTTGTTCACCTGGAATTGGTTGTAACCATCACAACGAAAATCAAAACAATGAACTACCCAAACTTGTTTGTCTATTACTCGTTGTTTTGATTTTTGCAGTGTTAGTTACGGCCATTTTTAGGTGATCATGGGGCTAATTTTTCTTCTTGAACATGCAGTTGTAATTGGATTCCTTCACCTAGAATTCTTGGCTAGGACAAGCAAGAAAAACCATAACGTATTCAGAATGAATGATTTCCCCGGAAGAAACGTTACTTTCACCAAATCTTCTCCCAAACGGGCTGATAATAATAATAATAATAATAATAATAGTCAAATCTCCTTCTTTAGGCGAACTCTGCATACGTCGACCTAATCTTAGGCTGACTCAACCTCAGTAGTGCCAAACTCGACCGCCTCAGTTCCACTTCGCACGATAGATGGCCAGTTGAGGTTCGTGTCTCTTTCTGCAGTAGAGACAATCTGCAGTGTCTGCAGTTGAGTTGAGGTTGAATCATGGTGACAAATCAGTTTTTCTGTTTGAGCAATCCATTTTTGTATCTGCAATTTATTGCAGTTTAGGTACAAGTTTAATGAATTTCACAAAATTTTGTTCAATTAGGAAAAAACCCAGGTACTCTTGTAAAATCTTGATGTTAGGCTTTATTTTCGAGTTACAAATTTGAATGGTTGAAAATCATACAGGGTGGCGTAAAAATAATTTAGAATAATAGACTGCTCAACAATTGAAGTGAGCCACTCGAAAATTTCTGTTCACTTCAAATGAGAATGAATATCAGGGAAAAATTAACTGATTGAAAAAAAAACTTGTTGAATAGCGAATAGCTCCTTCTTTTGACTTCAAAGACCTTTACATTCTTGAAGAGATTGATAGCTTCATCCATGATATATAGGTGTCCCAAAATAAAGTGGTCTCCTTTATACTGAAAGTTCCCCTTATGAAGTGATGAAGTGCCATCTATGCCGTTTTTAAAATTACAGCTTCGTTACTGAGATATAGCTCTTCAAAGTTGGTGTTTTTGAACCGTTTTTAACTGTGAGTTTTGAACCGTTTAAGGCGGAGTAGGCACCCCCAAAAGAGAGGTTAGAATCATTTGAATTTTTCAAGGCGTCAATCAGATTCATGAGGCAATTTTAAGGCCAGAAATCAGGCGCATAAGTTTTCCCATTTAATGGGGAATGTGGTATTTCTTTTCATATCTTCATTTCGTGTTAGGTTTTGTAGAAATCTCCCAAAAAAGCGAAAATTGAATCCCGCCAGTTTTCAAAGTTGACGCCACTCAGTTTTCGCTTCTTTGGGATATTTCTACGAAACTTAACACGAAATCAAGATATGAAAAGAAATACCACATTCCCCATAAAATGGGAAAACTCATGCGCCTGATTTCTGACCTTGAAATTGCCTCATGAATCTGATTAACGCCTTGAAAAATTCAAATGATTCTAACCTCTCTTTTGAGGATGCCTACCCCGCCTTAACCGATTTTGTTCAAATTTGAACCAAAGTTTACTAAAATAAATCTCTATCAAACAATGGTAATTGATATGTTTCATGAAAAATTTTCATGGACGTAGTTAAATGGGGGGTCCCTTCCTTTTTTACCCCATCTTTTTTTTCCCGTTAACATTTTTGAAAAGTGCTAATATTTTTGAATTCATATGCACAATAGGGATATGCCCAAAGTACCATTCATATTATATTGAAGAGGTTGTTTCGTCATTTGAGATTCATATTTTACAGATTCACCCCTGTTGCCGGGAAGTGTTCCGTCGACTGATGCGCAGCCCGGAATAACGCAGCCCAGAGTAGTCGATCTCCGTGGCGGAAAATGCAAGAGACACGCTTGCCTGTACTGTGGCAAAATGGTGACGAGTTTACCACGACATCTTCTCGCTGTTCACGAAAATGAACAAAGAGTTCTTGAATTGAGAGCTTTACCAAAAGGATCTGAAGCAAGAAACTCGTTTATGAAAAAAATTCGTCTAGATGGAGATAGCGCCCATAATGCCTCGGTAGCAAAAGATGACAGAGTTGTTGTGAGGAACCCAACTGTAAACAAAATAAACAGTTATGTCGAGTGTAATAACTGCGGCGGCTCATTGGCGAAAAATAATTTTGCTAGGTAGGTAATTTTACCTATACTTCTGTGATACAGGGTGATCACGCGAGATGGGACCCCCCCAACTGAACGCTTCCCCTTTGAGATATATTTCAAACGTCATATCACAAGTAGTTGAAATGTCACGATAATTTTGGCCAGGCAGATCGCGAGGGCTGGTTTGCACTGAAAAATGCTCAACTCTGAAGGAGGAGGGCATTTTTCAAGGGGCAAACAAGCTTGGTCAAAATTACGTGTTGGCATTTCAAGCACGAGTGATATTTAGCTCATTATTGCATAAAAAGGAATTTAAACTCTAAAGTGACACTTGTCAGAATTTGTTGTTTATCTCGGTTGCCATTGACTGTGGTTTAGATAGGTGAAAGAAACCCACTAGTCTGGGACATTGGGTTTTTTTCAGGGGTTTTGTAGGTAATAATCAAAATAAAAAAACTAATCCCAGATAATTTTTCCTGTACTTTTCGAATATATTTATCAAAACTTTTTATATCTCATAATATACAGGGTGTTGAAAAAAAAGTGAAGTTTTTGCGACACCCTGTATTTAGTTATTGTAGTCTAAACAGTTTGCTTTTCTGATTACTAACATGTATGACACATGTGGGTTTTTTTCTTAAATAACTTGTCAAAAAAATTAATGAAATCGCAGTTTTGTTTGATAAAAAAAAAAGAAAAGTTAGGAAAAGCCATTCATTTTTTTTTATCGGAGATGCTTCTCGTATTTTTAGGCTACAGATTAACGAAACATTGGATTTGAATGGAATCAAATCTCAGTTCTGAAATTTAGTGCTGTATCACAGCCATCTAATTTAAATAATATCCACGAAATTGAGATTTTATGTTTTTTTTGTAAAGTTACATATTTGAGAAAAAACCCAGGTATCATACATTTTTGTAATCAGCAAAGCAAACTGTCTACACTACAATAACGAATAACTAAATACTGGGTGTCGCAAAAAATTCACTTTTTTTACCAACACCCTAAACAATAAGGAATCAATTTCTGGATTATGATAGCAGATAGCGCATCCCTTACGTTGAAATGGAGTCTATATGTGCTCATTGAGTGGAAATAATGTATAGGTATATAAAAAGTTTAAAAAAATTTATTCAAAAACTACAGGAAAAATTATCAAGGATTAGTTTTTTATTTAAAAAAAAAATCTGAAAGGGGAAGCGTTCAGTTGGGGGGGGGTCCCATCTCGCGTGATCACCCTGTACATATACTTACAAAACGAAGTACTCACTCACATAGGTACCCGCATCTATAATATCTTTGTTTTAATATTAGCCATCCATTAAGTACGTCATCATTAACCGGTACCGAATCGGAATATCGATTTTCTAGTAGTGCACGAGTGTACATTGAATACATGGAGTCAGTAATTAATTATTGTGTTCTTTTCTAGGCATTTCAGACAATGCACGAAAGTTGAGCCTACTCGTGTTCACATAATGACGAAAATGCGACGTTTGGAGAACGCAAAAAGAACTTGCTACGAAAACGACTTGCGACTGATGACGAAGGAAGAGGTTGCTCTGGTAGAAGATCTGCAAGCCGATATGCACGAAGACGGAATCAAACACTACGTGGACACTGATGATGTGCTTAAATTGATGTCTGCAAGACTCGCAAATGCAAACAGATCCCGGAAGGACAGAAAATACAACAGCCGAGAATACTTACGGTATGAAAGTAGAAATTGAAAAGTTCAAAATAGTTTAGCTCTATTGTAATGTTGAGGTGATGCGCGTTAAATATCAATATTACTGGAAATAATGCACGGTGTCACTGTTAGTTTTATATAGGAGCTATATAGGTATATATATATATATACATTATATATTACATCCTAGCTAATTATACAGGGTGTCCCAGAAATTGCGCATAAAAAGGCTACTATGGTATATGGAATATCTTATTAACACCACAAAAAATAATTAAAAAAATCTTCGACATTTATTTTCAAAGTTATAAAGGGTCAAGGTTGGTCCTTCGAACCCTTTTAGTTTCGTTATTTCAAAAGATTTTAGTGGACTGTTTTGCCAGAATAATAAGAATGAAATATCAACCACTGGATGTGTATCGAATTTCAGTTTCTATACAGGGTGTGTCTGAAACCTCGAAAATTATTTTTCTGCAAAAATGTCTCCAAATCAGGCGGTTGGTCTGTCAACCGTTCTAAAGCAGAAGATCACCCAGTTTTGTCCCAAGGTATTTTTCATTCACATATATTTTTTTCAGAAGCATTTTTTTTTTAATAAAACTTTGATTTATTTGTATTTTTAGTTAATGACTCATCCTGTATAGAAGTCAAAAGTTTTATACACATCCAGAGGTTAATATTTTATTCTCATAATTCTGACACCAACCGTTCGTCGATATCGTTTGACATAACGAAACTGGAAAGGGTTCAAAGGACCACCCTTTGACTTTTCATAACTTGAAAAATAAAAGTCGAATAATTTTTGTATTATTTTTTGTTGGCTTCATGAAATATTCCATATACTGTAGTACCTTTTTTATGCGCCATTTCTGGGACACCCTGTATAATAGCTAGGACCTCGGCTAGAACTATCTTAGCCTCTCCATTCGTCGAGGGGTACCACAAGTCGTAGCCTCAAACTAGTGTCCCCATGAACCTTCGCGGCGCACCGGTGAATCTATATTAGTTCATCAATCTCCACAATCTGCCCACAATGGCGTAACAGCAACACGGCTTGGATCAGATGAAGTTTCATGACGTTTTAAATACCATTTTTAACATAACCTTAAAATGTCCAATTGATCATATTTTTCATGGCAAGCTGTGATCTAAAAACATTTGGAATGCATATTGAATGTAGAATTTAGCTTTCAAGCGATTGACAGCTGGGGGGGGGGAATGATCATTTACTTGCTCACGAATGAAAAATCAGACCAAAAATTTCTAAATGAGGTCAAAAATATAAAAATTGTGTTAATTTTTATTGATTGACTTGAATCTACTTGACTTGAATCTACAACCGTGACAAATTTCAACTTTTGAAAAGCTATCCAAAGAACAAACTCATGAAATATATTGCGTCGAATATTGCTTTAAGCCAATTTCATATAGCGGGCGAATCTTCATATTGGCCAATTTCTGACAGTTTTTTTTCGCAGTTTTTTGAAATAGACCAATAGGGACAGCACTTTTCTGCGAATTCGCCATTGCAATTCGCGATTCGCCGCTATTGAACTAGGCTTTATACAGATCAATTAAACATTAGACAAAAAAAAACTCGCGTCTGTAATTTTCCCCCTTCCATTCACGACGTCAAAAGCGCAATTAAAAAAAATACAAAATTTCGGAATTTTTCAGGTATGGCGGCAAATTAGTGGACACGATAAGAAGGCACATCGATCCAGATGTTAAACAATTGTATGAGGCGTTCACTGTCAAAAAGTACAAGAGCCATATCATCAAGGCGGTTAATATCATCTGCGGTTACGACAGTATCGGCCGAGTGTATAAAAAACCGGCGGTAGCCATTTTGTTTCAAAACATCATTAAAGAACTGCTCAATACTTACTTGGACTACTTGATGGAGACAACCCCGGATGGAACAGTAGAAATTGAACGCGTCATTAGGCAGCACCAACGTCTATATTTAATCCACGTGGGCCGGACGGCGAGTAACTGTGCGAAGATGAACAGGCTCCGGAAAAAAACCAAGATTCCCACACTAGCTGATGTAAAAAAATTCATCGATTTTTTGAAGAAACAAGCCAACCAAGCTTATAAAATTTTAAAGAAGGATTATGATCCCTACAGCTATGAAATGTTGACGAAAATCATTCTGGTCGAGCTGATCGCATTTAATAGACGACGACCAGGCGAAGTGTTGAGAATCACACTCGACATGTACGACGGACGGGAACGAACCAGCCCTGAATTAATGGCCACAATGAGTCGTCTTGAGAAGATTTACGCCGACGAATATGAGGCTGTGAAACTGCTGGGGAAGCGTGGGAGGCATTTGTGTGTACTGGTCAACAAAGAGCAGCTGAAACAAATTGAATTGCTCAGGAAATACAGGAGCAGAGCAGGAATCAGCGAAAAAAAAATATATCTATTTGCGAACAGATCTAAGAATGAGTACTACGATGCTGTCCCGGCTATTACAAAGTTTGCGAACTTATGTGGTGCGGAGAATAGCGACTCTTTGCGAGCTACCCTGCTTAGGAAACAGGTTGCGACAATGTCTCAGCTAATGAATCTAAGCACGAGCGACGTAGCTGTGTTGGCGCGATTTATGGGGCACTCGATCGATGTTCATAATTTTTCATACAAGCTCACGGAAATGCCATTATTAGGAGCCAAAATTGCAAATTTCCTCTCCGCCGTCACTGAAGCGGATATGTCAAATTTTAAAGGAAAAACAATGGACGAACTAGAAGTCATCTTAGATGATCCCGAATATGACGATGAGGAGGACTACCCTCAACCTGTTGAATTTCCTGGTGAGGAAACATTTTTTGAATAATTAATTATGACACTGCTCAGTTGCAAGATATCAACCCATAACAATTAGGTACCTACATCTACTCACCATGAACTAACTTTTTCAGAACATCGACGACAGGATGACCCTACCGATGCCGACGCTTCTTCAGACCATCTACTACAGGACGACCTTACCGATTCCGACGCTTCTTCAGACCATCCACTACAGGATGACTTTACCGATGCCGACGCTTCTTCAGACCATCCACGACAGGATGACTTTACCGATGCCAACGACGATGACTATTTCAAAAGCGTCCAAGGTAATATTCATTGGAATATAGAAAAGTTCTTTACAATCTAGCTATTTTATGGAATGCAATAATTATTATCTTGATTGCTGCTCAACGCAAATTGTATTAAAATGAAGTCTGTAAGCCAATGGGAACCCGCCCTTGATGCATACATAACTTTGACGCTTGATTACTGGCTGTTGATCCTGGAAACTTTGAAAAATGTTATGTTATAATTATGTCACTGTTTACTTGGACTATATCAACCCATAACAATTAGGTACATCTACTCATCATGAACTAACTTTCTCAGACCATCCACGACAGGATGACTTTACCAATGCCGACGCTTCTCCAGACCATCCACGACAGGATGACCTTACCGATGCCAACGACGACGAGTATTTCAAAAGCGTCCAAGGTAATATTCATTGGAATATAGAAAAGTTCTTTACAATCGAGCTATTTTATTGAATGCAATAATTATTATCTTTTCTTGATTGCTGCTCAACGCAAATTCTATTAAAATGAAGGCTGTAAGCCAATGGGAAACCCGCCCTTGATGCATACATAACTTTGACGCTTGATTACTGGCTATTTGGAAACATTGAAAAATGTAAAATATCCCCAATATCGATAACTATAATGTTAAATAAGTGTCGTCTAGCTATTTGAATATAATATTTATCCCGTAAGTGAACATAAGTAAAACAACCAAAAAAAATTTCTATGCATTTTTCACAACCCATTTTTGTCTCTGATACTTGTCTCAGTGGCTCCACCATAGCTTCTTCCCGTTTTGTCTTTTTTTGCTAACCCTTTATGTAAATCAGAGTTATAAACGTAGAAAAAGTAATTCCATTTTCATGAACTTTGTAGTTAGTACAAAAACCTATGGTGGCCATAGTGTGCCATCATAGGAAAAGTTATGCTGGATTTATGCAACAAAAATTAAAATTAAATTTTCAGTTTCCTTATCGAAATTCAAGAAAGACACGAACAAGAAAATTGGGGCTCAATTTATTCCCCGCTCTCATTTGTTTGACGTCCCTGATGAAAATTTGAAAATCTTGTTCACAACTTTTTTTTGTTTGGTTCCCTAAAGATGTCCGAAAAAACAATCGGTTTTTCCTAAACAACCTTTTTTTGAAAACTATTTCAGATTAAAGCAAATCGAGTTTTAAGTATTGTATAAAAATCATTGCTTCGCTTGGAATTTAAAAAAAAAGAGGCCCAATGTGACGATGACGTTGTCCTATGCACAATGCAAAAATTGCCTATCATGAATTAATGCTTTAATGCAGATTGGGTAACAAAGTCGTATGACATACAGCCGAAAGCAGCCAATACCATGACGTTCGCTGGTTCAATAATGAAAAAATTCTCACTCAAGTTTCAGTTAGGTTATCATCATCATAAGGTTCTCAGTCCGAAGACTGGTTGGATGCGTACCTCCATCCCTTCCTATCCTGTGCTAACCTAGGCATTTCATCCTTCATCATCATCCTTCAGTTTCGCGAGGTCAAGGTATTTTCTCGCCTCCCGTTTTCTCAAAATTTTGAACCTGATATGGGCTTTCATAACTACGATGTGATCACTATCCATCTCCTGGATAACTTCCACAGTCCCTAACTTGATTTCTGAATCGTTGTCTAACCAGAATGTAATTAATTTGATATCTATTGGGGTTTTCTCTCGTGTCGTCTGGGTGCTTCCAAGTGTAGCGTCTCCTAAATTAATGTTGAAATAAAGTATTTGCGACAGTCAAGTTATGTTGATCACAGAATTCTATCAGTCTACTTCCTCTATCATTCCTTTTGCCTAAACCATAGGGGCCTATTATCCCACGTTCTCTACCTTCACCTACAACTGCATTGAAATCTCCTAGAATTATCCAGTTTTCGTGCCCTTTCACATAGCTCGGAACCTGTTCGATTTCACTGTAAACTGCCTCTACATCCTCGTCACTAGGCGGTGGTTGGCATGTAGACTTGAACCAATACTGTTTTTACAGGCTTTGAATTTAACCTAACCATGAGTATCCTAACGCTTTTCTGTAAATACTTTTACCTACTCCTTTGTTGTTTAACGATTATCATTCTTCAATCGGTTGGGGCCCCGCCCCGTGAGGAATAATTGCGAAGCCACAGGCAAGAACTAATTACAAAATTTGCAGGTCTGCGAAAAATTCATCAAGTAGTTGCCGGCGCCGTGCGCGCTTACCTACTTGATTTAGCGCCATATGTCAAATTTCAAATTTGTGCAAAAGCTTTTTGAAGTAGTTTTTTATAGTATATTCTGCAATGAGCGTGTAATGAAGTTTATCGACACAAGCGTAGCGAGCTATGAGCTAAAGGAGTGATTTGTTTGTCTATGGCCATGCCTCTGCCAAATGCGGTTATGCGCTGTCACTCCTGTCAAACATTATTTACCATTGAATTCATAACGGTAGAGTGCGCATCAGAGACAGACAATGTAGAGGTTCAATCAATACAGGTGGTAAAATATTTTTGTACGGCAGTAGAACTCGTAGGTAAAGCATAGTATTTTACTCTCGTGTAATGGCTATTATTCATTCGAATGATTTCCGCCACTCGCTACGCTCGTGTCGATAAACATCATTCTCTTGAGTAACAGCTTTCATTACACGCTCATTGAATAATATACTATTCTACACTCTGCCCCGCTGTCCTGCGCATAGTTAGGTTAGTCAGACTTGAAATAATGATTTTTCGCAAATTTTTCGTGTTGCCATAGAATTGATAACTAATAATTATTTTTCCTCATCATTATGCGACTGTTTTGGTTATTTTCATATATTTTTATGAAATGCTTGCTTTTTCAGGTCAAGTACTGAACAATGCCACTCTACGTCCATATGTTCTTTTGGATCGCATGCCTGTCAGTGAAGCAAGAGACAAAAATGAGAGCTCTAGGCGCCCTTTTGGTGAGACATTGTACTAATTATTATCTCAACGTTCGAAAAAATTTATATAAAAAAATACTTCAGTGTAGACTGGTCCTAGTTGTAGACTGCCGTCGTTCTACTTTTTGAAAGGATGACGTCTGAGGGATTAGATTCTGCCACTTCCGACAATGGTTGCCTTCAATTTTATGGCGAGCGGATCGTGCTTTAAAAATAATTTCATACCTACACTTTTATCATAACATGCTATTTTCTTCAAGTGGTCCATCATATAATTTTGACAGCTTGTGCAAATACTCTGTATTAAAACTATTTACGGAATTTGATTCTACGATTATAAGATCCATTCATTGAACTCAAGTTTAGAGCAAAAATACCTATGGCGAAATTAACTCTTAATTCGCAAATGCCATCAGGAACTTTTTTTTTGTCTACGTCTTCTATAACTCTGTAGATACGATTTGATATAAGGAAATGATGTGTAGGTACTCTCGTTTTGCTACTTTCCTTTGTATTAGCCCAAACTAGTTTTCGCCTAAATAGGCATTATATCTACTACAAGAAATAAATTAACATTTAAAAATTAATCAGATTGTAAAAAATTGAAATTCAACTAAGGCGTCTCCAAGGATTCTATTAAATATACCACACCCACCATAATGTTGTTGTTAACAAAACTAAAAACTTCTTTGTTATAAACATCAAAAGCATTCCAAAGTGACTTTTTTTCATCCAACAACGGGTACCTTTTCTTTAGCTAGGTTTTTGGGACATGGCGGAACGTTGTCCCATTTTACAAAAAAACATTTCACAGAACACAAATATTAAATTAGAATCTGGAACTGTCCCGTATCCCAAAAACCTAGCCCAAAAAAGCACCCGTTGTTGGATGAAATAATCTATTATGAACAATTGAGACTTAACAGTAGTTAAAGGATGTTAATTTATGTTTTTGTTTTTTATTTTGTTTTTGCAAAATGCAACGTTCCATAAAATATCATTTTTAATTGGTTTGTGACAAGACACCTACCTACTCAAAAATTGTATATTAACATAAATCCCAAGGACTCTATACATTATATCACACCAAAAACCCTGTATATGCCTGTTTAGGCGAAAACTAGTTTGAGACAATAACAAATTTAAATAACAGAGTACGCGTCATTTCCCTATTTTATATTTATGTCCGGCTACGAACGCGCTTCAGCCCACTGTGGGATGACCCATTTTATTGATTTTGAACAAAATTGAAACCTCAATTTGTAAACTGATACATTGATGTCACTTCCTCTTGTCTTTTTCAGAATTCAAGACTCCTGAAAAGGTTGTTCGTCGTCCTCGTCCTGATTCTGATTTTTCTCCATCTACATCTGGGACCACTGACAGTGAGAGCAGTGCTGGTTCCCCAGCATCTAATATTTTAGTAGCTTTTCGGCAGCAGGCTCATAGGCGGAGACTTTTCTCTCACCAAAGCCCGACAGGGACACACAAAAAAATTAGAAAAGCAAAACAGTTTTGGACACCGGAGGAAGATAGGGTACTTTTGCGAACTCTGAAATCTCCTTTGAAGAAGGGTAAAATGCCCTCAAAAATTTCAATTGAGGAATGTCTCAACAGGAATAGTCATCTACTCAATAACCGAGATTACCGAACAACGCACACGCACTTGACTTATTTGTTGAAGAAAGGAACGACAAGACGCATTAAGAGAAATGAAAAAAAAATGAATTGATAGGGTGCAAGTGGGAATTAAAAATACGTACATATTTGTTGCCATTCATATGTACCAGACGATTGCATAATCTGTGACAGTACTTTTGGTTAGTCGACAGACTTGAAATGGTATTCAAAATTATTTGTTCTTTATTTTTGTCACAGATTTTGCAAACGTCAAAGTTGCACATGAATGGTACCGAGCGACCAACAATTGAATGGATCAAGGGTGGCTATGAATTTGAAAACATCTGTCGGAACTTACATCGTAAATGTTATGTCTCGTTTATGGAATCTTTATGGGAAAAAGGTCCCGGATGGATTTGCTTCAAATTTTAGTTATAGCTCTCGGCAAGCTGATGAAAAAATATTGCGCCCTCGGTGAACAAACGGTTCACCCCCCAGGGTGGGTTGAATTCACATCGGTTTGAAATGGATTTTTGTAATTAAGTGCCTGTTCCAGCAGATCGATAGACGGCGTTTTTATCATGGGATGCTCTGTGGCATACACTTGCCATAACATTGAACAAATTGGAAATTTTTCATACCCCGCTACTTCTACCCCCATTTGAAATATTTGAAAAATGACAATATTCAACGTTAAATAATAAATAAAAGAACCGATCAATTTGGCATAATTTTTGATATGTTATGATCAAAATATTTGTCATCAATTATTCGAAGAGTTTCAACCCGTAAATCTTGCGTTCACTCGCAATTAAAAATTGAAATTCCGTTAGTAGCTGTTCAACAATTATTATCATTCAGAGCTCAATTTTTAATTGAGACGAACGCAAGATTTTAGGGGTTGAAACTCTTCGAATTATTGTTGAGAAATATTTTGACTATAACACATCAAAAATGAAGGCAAATTGATCAGTTCGTTTTTTTATAAATTCAACGTTGAATATTTTGTAATTTTTTAATAATTTTCAAAAGGGAGTAAAAGTAGTGGGGTATGAAATTTTCTCAATATGTTTGATGTTTTGACAAATGTATGCCACATAGCATCCCATAACAAAAACACGGTCTATTTATCTGCTGGCGCAGGCACTTTATTACAAAAATCCATTTTAAACCGATATGACTTCAACCCACCCTGGAGGGTGAACAGTTGGTTTCAGAGAGTTAGGGTAATGATATTTTTTTATCAGCTTGCCAAGAACTATAACTTAATAAAATTTTAAGCAAATCCATCAAGAACCTTTTTCCATAAGGATCATGCGGGGTCTTTTATTAGAAAAGGATGATGCTAGTTCCTACAGATGTTTTAGAATACATAGCCATCCTTGGCTCATTTAATTGTTGATGTATTTTTTTCCACACTGCTGTTTTTCCCTCCTAAAACTATGTTATAATTGTGTTTTGATTTTCTCTTTGTACCTTTGTTGATATAAGTTTTGAAAATTGTCAGTTAATGTTGATTTCATCAAAAGCAAAAGTCACATTGAAATTAAGTTTTAAATTTGTGCTTAAATTTTTGTCGTTTGGTTGAGTTGATTAGATCAGCTGTTTTTCTCTACTGATACTATGGTTTAATTATGTTTCGATTTTTTGTTAACTTCTAAGTACAGTAAAATAAAATTATACTTACCTCCTTAGTCCAGGTGAAGTCCTATCTATTCAAAAATGATCGGTTTTTGTTTCATATCCCCTAAATTCCTAAACCTACCTTACAGTGATTATCCAATAAAATCGCGCAGGTACAGCTATTTTCACGGAGTGTACCTACATACAGACTTTAGCTGCTTTCTTTCGCTTTCAACATTTTGATTCAAACGCGTTACGATTCAAATATTTGTTCACTGATTGGTTGAAAAGTGTTATTCCCATAGTAACGCTGAATCGTAAGGCTCAGTCCGCTGACCGCTCTCTGCCTGAACTGAATCCTGAATCTACAATCTACCCAAAGCCAGAGCCCAAAGCTACCAGTGATGATACCAAAATAATGATACCAGAAGTTGAGAGGATTCAACTCTTGCTAGCCACCACTTGCACGAAATAATATTATACTAATCTAATACAACGCTAATACCTAACCATTACTTATTTGACATTTTCTTCTCAAATGCAGATATATTTATTAACCTGAGACACAATATGCGATACTTTCCTGAGGATCGACGAGATTTTTTGTTAAATTATTAGCTATAACGATGAGCGTGGCGTGGCGTGAGTATCCGGAGGGCAAAATCTCGTCAATTTCAAGTTTAATTGGACCACGGTGATAAATCAAACCCAAGTTAAAAAAAAACATATTTTTCAAAAAGGTGTCAGGCTGGAATTTTATTTGCATCAGCACGACCACGTTTTAAAACTTTCCTTGGGACACAATTTGTGTCAATGTCAAACTGTCAAATAGCACTGCTTGTTGTGCAAAGCGGTCGGTTTTCAAAATTCTATAGTTTTTTTTTACACCTCGACCTCCGCACGAACCTTAACGACGATTTTGCGTCTTTCATGGCCCTTGCAATCATGGGCGCCCGCAGGATTTTTGTCAGGGGGGGGCAAATAGCTTTAGTTAGAGAACGTCACATACCTACCTGGCGGACCTGGCCTAATTTGCGAAGTCCTTTAGATTAGCGCTGCAGGCAGGCAGAATTTATTCAGCTGCTCCGGAGCCAGGGGGGGGCAAGTGCCCCCCCTTGCCCCCCCCTCCGGGCGCCCATGCTTGCAATACTTTTTGTATTGGTACGAATAATAAGCCTACTGCAGAATTTTTGCTAAGAATGGACAGAAAAACTGGATTTTTTTTTAAATAGCGAAATTGGGTCGATTTCGTGTGCTGACGTCTCACAGTTTCAAATTTTCAAAAAAAAAAAAAAAAAAAAAAAAAAAAAAAAAAAAAAAAAAAAAATCATTTTTTTTTTAATAAACCGTCCTAACGTCGGAACGAGACGCTTTATCGAAATATTCCAAAGGGCCAAATGTGTCCCAAATGATACGGAGAACAATTTCCGGTCATCGGATTTCAAAAATATACGTGTTCGGTTTCGGCTTTACGAAGCGGGCGGCGGTCCGAGCCGACGACGGTTTTCTTGAAGAAACCATTCTAATCCACGAAATGCCGTCCCGATGCGCGCTAAAAAATGGAAAGAGGGAAAGCTTCGATGGAAATTTTCCGAGCCCTAACAATTGAGATATCCTCCTAAATGCAGACGGAGTGCGCTAACCATCCGTTTTTCGAAAAAACCGTCCCAGCAAGAAAACGAGACGCTTTTTCGCCATTTCCCAGAAGACATATAATGTCGCAAATGACTCGTAGGATGGTTTCCGGCTGTTGATTTTGAAAAATTTCCAAGGGAGGATCCAAAATGGCGATCGAGACTTGACCCGAATGGTTTTTCTGACATTACAGACGGCCCTATGTGCCGATTAGGTCACACGAAGGCTCATCATGACCGTTTCGACCGTCTCCTTCGATTTCAGCGAAAACCGCAAGTTTTTTCGTCTTTCATGGCCCTTGCAATGCTTTTTGTATTGGTACAAAGCTACTGCAAAATTTTTGCTAAGAATGGACAGAAAAACTGGATTTTTTTTTTGAAACAGCGAAATTGGGTCGATTTCGTGTGCTGACGTCTCACAGTTTCAAATTTTCCAAAAAAAAATAAAAAAAAATTATTTCATTTTTTTTTTAATAAACCGTCCTAACGTCGGAACGACTGCCCACTGCAGAATTTTGTCTAAGAATGGACAGAAAAACTTAAAGTGCAAAAATAGGTCGATTCCTTGTTCTTATGGCTCACAGCAGTCGACCGATCAAGTATTTCGAAAAAAAACTTTTTTTCAAACAAATGGTCTGAAGGTCGGAACGAAACGTTTTTTTGAAATTTTTCAATGATCAATTCATGTCCCAAATGACCCGGTGAACGATTTCCGGTCATCGATTTTCGGAATTGTTCAAAAACGGATCAAAAATGGCGATCGGCGAAATGTCTTGGCCGGAACAGTTTTTTGACGTCACAGCGCGGCCCTTTGTGCCGATTCCGTCACACAATGGCTCATCGTGGCCGTTTCGACCGTTTCCTTTGGTTTCAGGGATTTCATGGGCTTTGCAGTGCTTTTTGCATTGGTACTAAGCCGACTGCGGATTTTTTGCTAAAAAAGAACAGAAAAGTCGAGAAAACTTAAACTAAAAAAGAAAAGCATCGCAACATCGGAACGAAACGTTTTGTTTGAAATTCCCCGATGGACGAAGTACAAATTACCCGGAATCGATTTTCGAAAATATTCTAGGCCGTTTTCGGCCGTCCGCAGCTAGCTAGCGCTATATCGAGAGATGAAATTTCGCGCATAGACGTTTTTTGTAGAGAGCGATAGAGTTTAAATCGAAAAGGTTTTGTATAGAGACAAGATTGATAGCGTTTTCCACCTGACTGCATTGACTGCACTCAATGTAGGTATCTCTACCTACCTCTTTTCAACTAATGATGATAAAACGCGATAAAGATACATTGAGTGCTGTCAGTGCGGCCAAGTGGAAAACGCTATCCCTGATGAGTTCCACCAAAAACTGAACACTGTGTTAAATTTCAACATAGAATTAAATTTAACCGTGCTGGCGGAATTATTTCATATTCAAGTCAATTTCGGCAGCATGGTTAAATTTAACTTAGTGTTAAAATTTAACAGTGTTCAGTTTTTTATAGAACTGAGGGTATATGAGTGCGCTTAAAAGTTTTGTGTAAAGGGAGGTAAAGTTTTGCTCTTGAAGACAAGTTTTGTGTATGTTTGACAGAAACTAATGTTTTCCTTTAAAAGTTTGTATTTCTTGAAAGTTTTAATGTTGTCCAGGACGGCGGCCCATACCTGAGTTCGGCACTGTATATAGCGAATATCTCTGGCGATAACAAACAAGGAAAGCTAGGATGGGGACTTTCGTGTTCATAATGGTGGTGATGGCTGGTAATGTCAATGTCAAAGTCAAAACAAAACCATAACCAATAAAGTCAACAAATCAGCAAAAACAAAACATGAACAAAACGATTGCGAGGGAAGCTAGGGCGAAAAACAAAGGCTGTGGTGCACGTCGCTACTAGAAACGGCAATTAGGGCGCTCCTGTTCCGTTTTAGCCTTCTATTGCATGGTTTCGACTGCGTGCATTACAAAATTAGAGGCCGAGACCTTGGTGCGTAGTTACTTACTTTTACAGGGTAACATTGCTCCTAATAGTGTTAATCCATTATTTACAGCATGCATTGCTGTGTAACCACCATGGGGGTCCATGCCATAAGGATTGGCAGACCGCTACCTATAGTCGCTGCCCCAACCATTTCGATTATCTGAGTCTTATCTGAAAGCTTGTTGCTAGCAACCCACATAATTGAAGCCGCCAGACCCTGCTGTACCCATCATATTGTCAACAATGGCCGAGACCCCACTTATGGAACCTTTGTTGGTCACAATATTCAACAGAAAAGTGCAATGATGAGCAAGTCACTTAGTCATTTGAAAACTGGATTTTTGCTGTGCTCAAAATATCAATGTGAAAGTGAATCCATCAAAATGTGGTTGCTTATTTTGTGTATCGTAGGAGCTTATTCCATGTTGATGGCTGTCATTTTCTGAAAATGCACCTTCCTCCAGCGGCCAGCCTGGCCATTACTCAAATGTGCATGCCCAAAGCTCATATTGGTGTGTGGTGTCAGTTGAAGAACCTGACCTGGTGCACCAGACAGCTTTTTGGTGGTAATGTTTATAGTGATCATAAAATTATCTTGGTCAAGTGTGCCTGTGGATTTGGAAACATCTGTCGAAAGCATCCTGCTTCATCATCTTTTTAAAACAAATTTGTCAAAGTTTGACAAGTTACGTGCTACGTCCCGTACTGAAATCATCTTCATTTAATCACACACCATTTGAAAAATATGCTTTGATCATGTAAGTTTTGTGCCCTGCTGTGAAAACCTTGCCGAAAATGTTTAAAAAATGCATTTACAGTTTAGTGGTGCAAAAATTACAACAACCAACAAATTATTGATATAATCAGCCTGATTCTATAAGAGAATGGTTAGCTAATCACCGTGCACCGTGCTTACGATCAAATTGCTAAGGCAAGGGGCCTTCCTATTGGTTGTCGTCATATCAATTGATCGTAAGCACGGTGACTGGGCTAATCATTCCCTTATAGAATCAGGCCGAATGTGTGCTATTTCCAAAAAAATTTAATCAAAACACACAGGCACTGGGCACTCTTGACCAAGATAATTTATCGCAGTGCAGGAATAATACTAGGGCGAAGGGCTGAAATTTAAGTCCAACTAACAATGGCTGCAAAAGTTGCTCTTTAACGTCAAAAAATGCCAAACTTTGACATCAATTTGCAGCCCTTTCCCGGCTCAACCTGAAATAGATAAACAATAGAGGGAGGACGAAAAAGAAAATGAAAACCTTCGCCGCGTTTGGTTTGATTTGAAGCTCAAGGGTACCTAATGTAAATTGAAATCAAAATTTACTGTTTCGACATTTTGACAGCGTGCAAACTTTGCAGTGGTTGCAAGTTGGACTTGGAATTCAGCCCCAAGGCTGCGTCAAGGGCGAGGTATTTATTTCTATCTCTGGTTAGAACTAGAAGTTAAACGTCCTGGAACAATTATTGTTGAGACAATCGTTTCTATGACGTTCCTAGCACAGCATTTTATCACACGGTAATATGTTTCTTTTCTTTTTTATTTTTCATTTTTTTATTTCTCATTTTCCAATATGGATTCAACTTTTCCCAAGTTTTCTTTCGTCAGATTGTGAACGCGTGAGTTTCAGTAACAGTTCGGATTAAATTCGGTTAATCAAGAAAATATCTGAATGCCTCAGCAAATGTGACGTTTCACAAATTACCAGAGACAGAGAGGACATCGCTGCGCCATCTATATAAACTTGAAAAATTACATCGACGGTGGCGCCTTCCTGCACTGGAAAAGGTTTGTCTAAAGCACCTTAAATAATCAGTTAGCGGTCTTATGTTGGGCTATGATGATCGTCATAGGCCGAATCAGCCTAAAAATTTCGTTCGCGTATGGTGAAATCTTACACGAACGCGGTCAGCCTAAAGAAGGATTGTTAAAAATAATGATAATAACATTAATAATAATGATAATAATAATACTTGTTTGTATTTATTACGATATATGAGTACCTATTGTATTTAAGGTACATAAATTATATCGCTACCATTACCGTTAATTATTATTAAGTATTGTTCTACGTTTTTACACCGAAATAAGGTATAATTTTTTTCGTGTATATTGCGCACATACCTGCCTTTCTACAATTTTTTATTGGCGCATATACAAAAATATCTTTCACTCAAGTATCTATATATTTTTCTTTCATGAGAGTTTTTTTTTTAACATAAAACTTCATGAGTAGTTATCTCTACGATCTCAACACCTCAAAAATGGAGCCTAATCACCTTCTTGTCGAAGAACTCAATTATGAATTAAGAATTAGGGGAGTTACTTCTACGCGGGACCAAGACGAAAAGCGACGAGTTTATGGCAGCCAACAATAGCTTGAGGTGACACACGGCGTCTGTCAATCCGCCGAGAAAAATATCGACGTATAAAAGTTGTATAATAATAAAAGCTCGTTAATAATCGTTAACTCCGCATGCTTGGTATCTTTCCGCTACACTGGTGACCCCGACGTCGAACAGGATATCCTCATAAGGATACGCAATTCGCTACCGCTACAAATTCGAGAATGCGAGCCACAAGTGCCTCATTCTCGCTTGAAAATCCGGTTCAAAGCCACGAAACAAGCATCGAGATGCCCAAGGATTGTGAAGAGGGACACGAACAATGGTGGCAGCTACCACACGCGGTTGCACCGCCGTGGCAACAAACGGCAGCAGCCCTGACACAACAGTACTACACGGCAATGGATACGCCACAGCAACAGTCCAGTTTGGTACCGGTCGCCGCAATGGGCCGCACCAACCGCATGCTGCAGCTACAGCAGTTCTGGCCGCACGCCCCAGAACAGTGGTTTTGGACCGTCGAGGCCACTTTTGCCGCTGCTGGGGTTGTTGATGACCATGAAAAATTCGTCAACATTCTACGCTTCCTGACACCTGAGGCAATAAACGAAGTGTCCGACCTGCTCCGTTCGCCCCCAATGCAAGACAAGTACGGCACGCTGAAGCGTGCACTTATTTCGCAGCTGTCAGACACGAACAGACAGCGAATGCAGAAGCTCATGTACGGACTCGAGCTTGGTGATCGCCGTCCGTCATCTTTATTACGTGAGATGCGTGACTTAGCTGCCAGATTGGGAATGCTAGACAGTAACTTCATAGTAGCGATGTGGATCGAACGCCTGACGCCTGCCGGCGTCAATACAAGGAGCTGTCGCTGTTGCACGGGGCGATCTTTTGGCACAGGCACAATTGGCCGACACTTTGATACAATATCAGCCACAACAGGCTTGCATTTCCCCTGTCACGCAGGCCCCGTCACATCAGCCGCTAGAGTCTTCGCCCCCGCCGGCCTCCATGCAGACACAAATCGAGGCGATCCGAAGGTCAGTCGGCCAACAAGAGTATCGCCGTAGCCCAAAGCGCGACAACGCTAATCGTTACACCAACAATGACAAAACGTGCTACTTCCACCGCAGGTTCGGGAAAAGAGCACGCAATTGCCAACCACCCTGCAATTTTGGCACGCTTCACCCGGCGGAAAACTAATGGCATCGTCATCTTCTGCGGCTAATGGCGATGCACAAATCGGACGCCGCCTTCACATTAAAGATCGTTCAGCCAACCGACTTTTTCTCATTGACACTGGTGCAGAAGTGTCAGTGCTACCTGCGACAAAAGCAAAGCGCACCCTCCCACAAACTTCTCCGACGCTCTACGCCGCAAATTCGACGGCAATTCGCACGCGCGGCTACAAATCACTCAAGCTAAACCTCGGCCTACGTCGCCCTTTCTGTTGGAACTTCATCGTCGCCGAAGTGTCTCAACCGATAATCGGAGCCGACTTCCTCGCGCATTACGGGTTGCTTGTGGACATGAAGCAGCGCACTCTGATCGACGAGCATACGAAGTTGAGCACCCGATGTGGCATCTCAAGCCTTTCCCTTTGCGCGCTAAGTACGGTTGATAAAATGCATCCTTACAACACGCTTCTCAAAGAGTTCCGGGATGTAATGGTCGCGCGTCATATCCGCGCACAAACATCACATGCAGTGGAACACGTGATCGAGACGAAAGGACCACCCGTCGCAGAACGGGCACGCCGCCTACGACCAGAAAAACTGACCGCGGCGAAGAGAGTTTTCGATGATATGTTGGCCAGCGGAACGTGCCGACCGTCGAAGAGCCAATGGGCTTCGCCGCTTCATATGGTGAAGAAGAAGGACGGTACCTGGCGACCTACCGGTGACTACCGTCGTCTGAATGCCGTCACGCAGCCCGATCGCTACCCACTACCACATATTCACGACATCGTCTCTGGTCTCCGTGGTAAAACGATTTTCTCCACGATCGACTTGGAAAAGGCATATCACCAGATCCCAGTGGCTGCCGAAGATGTCGAGAAGACGGCAGTTATTACGCCATTTGGACTCTTTGAGTTTCCCTACATGTCCTTTGGCCTTTGTAACGCCGCACAGACCTTCCAACGACATATAAACGACACGCTACGTGGCTTAGACTTTGCTGTGGTCTATCTAGACGACATTCTAGTCGCCTCGTCGAAGGCTGAAGAACACGAGCAACATCTGCGAGCAGTTTTCAAGCGCTTGCGTTCGGCCGGCCTCATTGTCAACCTCGCTAAATGCCACTTCGGTCAGCACGACGTCAAATTTCTCGGCCACACCATAAGCAAAAACGGAGTACAACCAATTCCCGAAAAGGTCGACGCAGTCCTCAAATTCGAACGCCCAAACATTGCCAAAGACCTGCGGCGTTTCCTGGGAATGGTAAACTTCTATCGACGTTTCATGCCCGGTGCCGCCCACCTGCAGTTGCGCCTCCAGTCACTCATCGTCGGCAACCGCAAGAACGACAAGTCGGCTGTTCAGTGGTCAGCCGACGCGATCAAGGCCTTCGAGGAGATCAAGCAGCGACTAGCGACAGCAGCAATGCTCGAGTTCCCGGATTCAACCGCCCCGCTCGCCATTTTCGTCGATGCCTCTGACTTTTCGATCGGCGCCGCGCTCCAACAGCAGATCGAAGGACAGTGGCGGCCTCTCGCCTTTTTCTCCTCTAGACTCAAGGAGTCAGAGAAAAGCTACTCCACTTACGACAGGGAACTGTTGGCGATCTACCGTGCAGTACGACAATTCAGGTACATGGTGGAAGGACGTCCCTTTGCAATTTACACTGACCATAAACCAATCGTTTTCGCCTTCAACCAACGGTCGGAGAAGGCCTCACCGCGACAGCAGCGGCATCTCGAGTTTATTGGACAATTTTCTACAGATATCCGGCACATCTCGGGCTCCGAGAACGTCGTCGCCGATGCCCTCTCGAGAATCGAAGTAATCGCGGCGCCGCTAGATTTTGACCAGATGGCACGCGAACAACAGCACGATGGATCACTCGAGAAGCTTCTAACAAACCCAGCTTCCACCAAGCTACACCTGAAGAAGATCAAGCTTCCTAATTCGTCGATAACACTGGTTTGCGACGACACGAACGACAGAATACGTCCATTCGTACCCGCCTCCATGCGGCATCAAGTCTTCAAAGAGCTTCACGATCTCAATCATCCGGGAATGCGAGCAAGCCGTCGCCTTGTCGCCGATCGTTTCGTTTGGCACAAGATGAATGCAGACGTCACGAAATTTGCCAGATCGTGCGACATATGCCAGCGAAATAAAGTGGCACGTCACACGAAGACGCCAATCCACCATTTTCTACCGCCAGGCCGCCGCTTCGAGCATGTTCACCTGGACATCGTCGGCCCGCTTCCACCGTGTCAAGGCAAGCAATACATTCTTACCATGATCGACAGATTCAGTAGATGGGTAGAAGCCTACCCGATGGCGGACATGTCTGCTCGAAACGTGGCAAAAGCCTTTTGGAAAATATGGTTGGTCCGTTTCGGTTGTCCCATGACAGTGACGACAGATCAGGGCCGCCAGTTCGAATCGGAACTTTTCAGTGAACTGGCAAGACGAACCGGAACCAGGCACATTCGCACAACGGCATACCATCCTCAGGCCAACGGCATGATCGAAAGGGTTCACAGAACGCTTAAACAGAAGCTCAAAGGCTCACAAACAGCTTGGACGGACGCTCTGGACGAAGCTCTACTAGGTATGCGCGCCGCCTTCAAGGAAGACATTGGATGCTCCTCCGCGGAACTACTTTACGGCACGACCATCCGCCTACCAGGTGAATTTTTTGAAGCCGGAGACGTTAACGACGATCAGCATGATGAATTTTTAAATAAACTACGTGCTGTGATGCAACATCTGCGGCCAGCACCTGTCAAACATCACGACAAACCCAGAGTGTTCGTGCATAAAGACCTGGAAAGTTGCGGTCAAGTGTTTGTGCGGGTGGATAGAGTACGTTCGCCGCTACACCCACCTTACGAAGGACCCTTCAAAATTTTGGAAAGAGCATCAAAATCGTTCTTGCTCCAACTCAACGGCGAAGCAAAACACGTGTCCAAGGACCGTCTGAAACCGGCATACGTCCTAAGCGACGCAGACAAAACACTGCTGCCCTCCCAGACCGTCACGACAAACAACGCTCCCGTAAACCTCCTACCCAAACCGCCACAGAATAGATACAACCTGCAAACCAGGAATTAGAACAACATTACTAAGAAGGGGGCTGTATGGCAGCCAACAATAGCTTGAGGTGACACACGGCGTCTGTCAATCCGCCGAGAAAAATATCGACGTATAAAAGTTGTATAATAATAAAAGCTCGTTAATAATCTTTAACTCCGCATGCTTGGTATCTTTCCGCTACAAGTTCTAAGGAGACTGCTAGATAAGGGAAGAGATAGGGCACTACAATGGAAGGACGACAACAATTTCATCTATGCCGACGAAAAGAAAAGCATCGACGCAACTCTTAAATCGATTAAGGAATTATTGGCTGATTTTGAGGGCAACCCTTTGGACTCCGTATGCAAACGAGCTTGTTCTCGTCTTTGCCACGTTGCGCAGAGAATCGACAGAGTCGAGATTGTGGAAACAGAGAAGGAAGCGCGAGCTGCATATAAAAACGAAGCAAAAACCACGGCAATTCTCCTGGAAGCCGAACTTTTCGAAAAAATTTCGAGCAAAGCTGCAGCGACTGCACCTTCTATGACGGCTACGACGAGCTTAGCCCACAACCCATCGCAGGTTGGACCACCTCCGCTCATTAACACGGGCGCCATTCCGAGATTCGTCCCGGTCTACAAGTGGGGAGTCACCTTTGATGGCGAGCGAAAATCGAACTTGATTTCATTCCTAGACAGAGTCACCGAACTCGCGGAAGCGCGACATGCATCCAAGCAGATGCTGCTCGAGTCATCAATAGATCTTTTTGTCGGAAAAGCGCTTTTATGGTTTCGCTCTGTCAGAAGCCAAGTCAAGGATTGGGATGCGCTGGTAATGCTGCTACGATCCGAGTTCGTGCCGGACGACTATGACGAAATGTTGTGGGAAGAAATCAAGGGCCGCAAACAAGGAAAAAAGGAATCAATAACTATGTATATTGCCATCATGGAAACGCTTTCCGCTCGGTTGAGCAGAGCTCCCAGCAACTCGACGAAAATCAAGAACATCATGAAGAATCTACAACCGAATTTTATCAGAGGGCTGAGCCTGCAGAAGGTCGATACCGTGGCGGAGTTGGTGCGACTGTGTCATAGAATGGAAGAGACCGAGAAACTCTTCGGTGAAGGGCACCAGCAAAAGTTGGTAGAGCCAGAGTTGGCCTACATTGGTGATGGCATTGAGCCGCCGAAGACAGAACGTACGCCGCCGAGTCTACCCATTGAACGTGAGCGATCGTTTCCGGTGCGAAACCGAGATTCTCCACGCGGGAGATACGATCGGAAGCCAAGGTTCGACAGTGCGAGAGCACAGAACACGACTTCAAGGCGAGGCGAGAAGATGATGGTTTCGGAGGTTCAGTGCTGGAACTGCGAGCAGCCTAATCATACGTATATGCGTTGCACCGCTCCTAAGAGACGATTTTGCTTCCGGTGTGGCAAGAAAGACAGAACGGTGTCCAGCTGTGGTTGTTCCAATACGGGAAACGGAAAAGAACGGCGCGCGAACTACACTGATCGTTTTTTGAAGTGGTTCGCCCAAAAAATTGTTCCACTCTGATAGGTTGTAACATTTGAATGGATGGATGTATCTTGTTGAAATTTTTTTTGTCAAAAAAAAGCGTTTCTTCGGCAGCATGTGTGCATAGTTGCAATTATTTGTCATCATCAATAGTGATTTTACAGGGTGATTTTGAAAGCTATGATTTTTATATCAAATTCATTGATGTGCATGAGATAAATAGGTCACCCTGTATATTTTGTTTTAAGGTCATCATAGAGCTCCATGTCTTAGCACTTCATACTTTTTTTAATTTTGGTTTTACGTCATCTGTGTCAGAAGATATGATTATTCAAGCATAATAAGAAGAATAAGAAAACGTCAAAAAGTTTTATTCCAATTTTTCTACGCATAACAATAAATAACTCATAATTGTGAATAAGAAAAAATCAATAATGGGTGGGGCCACCTCTACTCCTTATCACCTCTTGACATCTGCGTGACATACTTCTAATAATATTACTGATAAGGTCACCCGGAATGACTTTCCATTCTTGTTGAAGGACATTTCCCAGCTCTTCAATTCCATGAGGTTCAATTTCACGGTCTAATATCCTTCTTATTGGAGCGCATCCCACACGTTTTCTATTGGATTTAGGTCCGGTGAAAGCGCCGGCCATTCCATTCTGGTGATATTTTCACGTTGAAAAAATTCATCCACTACGTTGGCTCGATGTGATCTTGCGTTATCGTCCATATACACAAACTGTTCACCCATTCGATAAGAGAAAGGAAGGACTATAGGTTCCAGAATTCTTTCCAGGTATCGCAAACCATTAACTGTCTCATGGGCGAAAAGTACAAGTTCAGTGCGACTGTCTATTGATATCCCCCCCAAACTGTAATTGAACGACCACCGAAAGGTGTAAGGCCAACCGTACAATCTTCGTAACGTTGATTCATTCTTCGCCACACACGCAGGCGGTTGATATCAGGACTCTCAGAAAACTGTGATTCATCTGTGAAAAGATATTGGACCCAGTCATTTTCAGCCCAGTTTTGATGATTCAAAGCTAATTCCAGGCGTCGCCTTTTATGCTCCCGAGTCCACTTTGGATGCTTGGCTGGCCGTCTGGAGTGAAGTCCACCTTCATGCAGTGTCTTCCATATTGTTGATGCTGAAATCATGTTACCTGTGGCCAAGTGCAATGCTCGTTTCAGTTGAGTAGCATTAGTTTTTCTAATCTGCAAAGCAGTTCTCCTAAGAGGGCGATCTTCTGCTGGATTTTTAACTCTTTGGCGTCCCCCTCGATGTGTATATTGCGGAGAGTTATTGTTTTGGTATCGTATCCAAGCGCGATTGACAACACTGTATGCAACATTGAAGCGTCGCGTCGTGCTACTTCCCTGCGAGAGACACCGGCCGAAACCATTCCGATTATTCTTTCAAGAATTGCACCTTGTAGACGCGGCATTTTTACAAACAATTCAATTGACATAAATGTCAGAGCATGATTACTCTCAAAGATATCTCGATTTTTTCACGCAAATAAACATGCAGCGAATTGAAAATTGATATCTTCAAAGTCTAGTACGTTACGGTTTACTTGACTCAGGAGCGAATTGCTGCGTGATTGGCGAGAGGTTTGGAATTGCTTGAACATTTACACCTCAAGATCTTTCAACATGGCGGACAGACAGGCATCTCGACAGCCGATGGAGCAAGGCATGAGATCCGAGGATTCATCGACCTACCCTTGATGGTAAACGTCTTTCGCGTCCTTAAAGTTTCCGTCGTGCCTCAGATCAGGCAGGAATTTATTTCTGGCAGTGATTTCTGTCAAGCCTTTAGCCTGCTGATCAACTTCGATAACGGAACCTGGACAGCCCAAGATAAGGACAATAATTCCTACGCACTCTATAATGGATCGCCACAGTTAGCCATGGCCATAGCTACTGGGGTAGAGGATGGCAACAATTTTGCCTCCTCCCAGAAAACTGAAGTCGAAGCCGTCTCAAGACTGTTCCAAGAGTTGAACAACGACGGAAAGCTCCGGCGGGGAGCAGAGGATGTTCCGGGTTCGGCAACTGGTGTAAAGTTGGGGGTGAATGTGGAACCTCGACTTGGCTGGGAGCTACACACACGTTCTGTGTGCTCGAAGATATCGAAGGATATTTTTCTTTCGCGGAGTCTTGCCGGCAGAGTGTCGGGGCGGACACTGAGGTTAGCGTATTTTTGGGTGGTCTGGCCGTCCCTTTCGTACACCCTTTTGGTGTGGGGTCATTCTGCTCACGCCTCCTCGGTGTTTGCCCTGCAGAGGAGAGCGATTCGTGTGATTGGCGGTTTGGGCTACCGTGATGATTGCAGATCAATTTTTAAGACGTTGAAATATTCACTTTGCCATCAATGTACATACTTGAGTGCTTGCTGTGGACGAAGGATCACATCAGAACCAGCGTTAGTAGAGGGCAGATCCATTGCTATCCAGTTCCATACTGTGACGACATTGACCAAGATTACTTAAGATTAAGCAGGACCCGTGACGGTGTTAGTTACTATGGAGTAAAATTTTATAATAAACTTCCTCCCACAGTCAGATCGCAGGACCGAAATGTTTTTAAGGCGACTATTAGAGAACATCTCCTGAAACATGCGTACTACTCAATCAGTGAATTTGTATCGGCTTCACTGTTGAGTTTTTAATCTGTGAGTTTTTAATCTGTTATTTGTCCTATGTAAATAATTTGTCTTGTGACTGTTGATTGTAAATAGTTACATGCGTACCTGACTTTTCTGTATGCACTTGTGGACTTGTGTAAACATTTTCTTTATGTGAAACATTAATAAACATTACATTACATTACATTCAATATGGCGGCAAAATCATGAGATTTAGCTTAAAAATAAGAATGATCATACAAGACAAGTGTAACTTTCAAGTTTCATGAAAATCGTTCCACTTATAAGAAATTTCAATATGGCGGCCAAAATGGCAGCGGAACCATGGAATCCAATCTGCCCACTGGCCACCCATGAGGACCTGAGCTACCATTGGAGAAAGTTCCAGGGCTCTAGATTCATTCCCCGAGGAGGAGTTCAACTTCTTAGAAGTGCACAGGAAATCTTTGTTTTGTGATAATAATAATGATAACTATAAATGTATTGAAAAAATAATGCCCATTGGCCACCCTTGAGAATCTCAGCTATCCATCAGAAAAAGTTTCAAGGCTCTAGCTTGATTCCCCGAGGAGGAGTTCAACTTCTTAAAAGTGCACAGTAAATATCTGTTTTTTGATAATAGTAATGATAACTATGCATTAATAGAAAAAATAATGCCCATTGGCCACCCTTGGGGACATCAGCTATCTGTCAAAAAAAGTTCTAAGGGTCTAGCTTTATTCCTCGAGGAGGAGTACAATTTCTCAATTTCTACACGGACAGACAGACAGACGGACGGACAGACGGACGGACGGACGGACAGACAAACCGGCCATATAAGCGAGATCCTGCGAAAACCAACTTATTCCACCATCGCGAGTCTTTCCCCTGATTTCCACAAAATCCACAAAATTTAAAAACAATCGGAAACGCTCATCAACACTCTCATCAACATCACCACCCAACACGAGGTCCCATCGCGAACTACCCAGTAAACTGTGAAAAGTGGCAAAACCTTTCTCAGTTAGCGGCCTGCACAGTCTGAGAACACCGCTCCGTTTAGGTCCAGAGGACAACATCCCAACGTCTAGACCAAAGTGGTCAGACAGACCCGCGTCAAGGACATCCGCCACAAAGCCGCTCTGCTCCGCTGAGAAATTGATAAACGCATTATCAATGCAATTTTTGCCTCTGGTTGCCCCGTAGACCGCCCTCAAAAAGCCAAGCATATTCAAAACATCAAAGCGACTGTCACGTTTTACACCTGCAACATCAAAACAGACATCAAAATCTCCCAAAAGGACCACTTTACTATACACAATAAAATGACTCAAGGCGCTCTCAAGTCTGCTCAAAAATACATCGAAATCTCCTGTAGGAGACCTATAAGCACAAACAATATTGACATCGTGATTCGGACAGAATATACCACATAATTCACAGTCTTTCTCAACAGACAATTCATTGATCATATCCAAAGATTTATACTCAACATCATATCTACACATTAGCATCACTCCCCCATGTATATGTTCAGTATGACATTATAAGCTTGCAAAAGAACTGGAACCGGCTTCAATCTAGATCAGTTCCACCAAGAAAGATGAAGATGAAAAATAGTTTTCACCCTGTAACTTGATACGCAGCAGTTGCTGGGTGGCATATTTTTTATATGTTTATCGGAAGACTATGGCCTATCAAACTAGCCTAAAACCGTTATTTTCGGTAAAAAGAAAGTAGAGAAAAATAATAAACTTTCACCCTGTATACTGATTTGTAGCAGTCCCAGAATTGAGGACTTTTTGATATGTTGAAGAAGGTACTGTAAGCTTGCGTTGGTGAAAAAAATCGTTTTTGTTTGAGTTAATTCCAGCAAAGCACCTTTTCTTTCTATTTCCAATATACTAATGGCAGTATTTCAAACAACCAAAAACAGCGAACAACAAAACAGAAACGACGAGTTCTTCATGTACCAAATGAGAAGGAACATCAACAGTAACGAAGCAGCATGGCGGATTTTCGGTTGTCCCATACACGAACGCGAACCAACTGTGCAACATTCAACAGTACATTTGGAGGATGGACAGAGAGTTTACTTCACAAAAAACACCGCCAGAAAAATTGCAAGTGGACCACCTCGGAACACAACATCAACAATTTTTTCCAACTGTGTCAAACGGATCCATTCGCGAAAACATTACTTTATGTCGACGTCCCTATCTACATACAGGGTGGCCCAACGAAAACCCAACAAAGGCGTTTTTGGGCATTTAACGTCATTTTGTTGAAAAAAGCTCGGACAGGTGGATTTCATATCGAGGGTGTAACGGGCTACTTTTGCCCAGAAAAATTGAACCAGAATTCTAGGGACTTTGGCATGGTCGGGGTTGTCGAGGTTTGAATCGAGCACCAAAATTCGATCACGTGGATAGGAGTGTTGGCTGTTGCGCGTTGGTTCGGGGTTTTTTGTGGGTCCTTTCAAATTTAAAAGAGGCCATTTTGGCGAAGGTGCGTAAAGGTGAATCCCCGGACGTCCTGCGAACTCGCACCACAATTTTCCCGCTGGATAAGGCCACGAAGGCATCCCGAAACAAGGGCGCGGTTTTGGTGTTTATAGGATCCGGGGTAAGCTTGACCGAAAATGTATCGAGTCGAGACGATCCCTACCTCAAACTTACCTAACTACATTCGCGCATCCTAGGATTCAGGTTAAGGCCTTAGAAAAAGCCACAGGAAGCCCGATCCCGAGCCACGCCCAGCCAACGCTCCTCCTCGCTGTATCGAGAGCCATCAGGAGGCTTTGTTTACGTTGAGTGACAGTTGCTGTCACTGCCTTCGGAACCTGGAACTACCGGCGTTTTGGTGGACAGGCTGTCAGGGCAGGGCCCATCCGGACGTGGAGTCGAAAGCTGACGCATCCAGGATCGTTACACTCCACGTTCCGTTCGTCGTCGGCTTCGGATTCGAACTTCGAGCTGCGTCCGCATCGAGTCCATACCTTGTTGGAGGAGACGACACTGCAAGTCGGATAAGTGCCCTCTCTGTGTGAGCTTGTTGCTTCCTATCCCTGTATATTGCGTCCTTGGGGTCATTTCGGTCGTAGAGACCGCGAATACCGTGAACCTGAGCTCTCGTTTGCGGTCTAGCCATTCACTCCGTACCAAGGGTACACTGACGTGGTATAAACAGGGACTTGGGGGGGAACGGTAGGCCTTGGGGGCCTTGGGGGGTTCCCTGTCCGACTGGTGTTTCACGCGCGCTGCAGGACACCAGCTGCCTGCTGGACGAAAAGGGGCCAAGCTCCATAACGCCGAACTTCGACTTTTGAAAGTCACCTAAAACGACGCTCATCACTTAGATTCCCCTTGTTGAACATTTACCTTTATTTTGTATGTAGTTTTCTTCATTAAACCTCCCCCGCAACAGCAATTTTGTTCGAAATATCGTGTTGTTTTGATCCGTGATCAGACCTAACCTCCAAACGTCAGTAGTGTGTGTCAATGTCAATGTCAAACTGCGTTGTGTTTGACAGCTCCGGTCTTGTCAGGGTCCACTGAAGCTCTGGTAGGGGAAAACGGGACACAAAAGTACCGCATCGCACCAGGCCTTTTTCGGTACTGACGACTTAAGTTAGCCGCCTGGTTGGCGCCTTATAAATTGTGCCGGCTTCTATTTTTCCAACTCCCATACAAGTACCCACGGCCACTCGCCGATTAAAGACTGAGCTGCCGGGAAGTCCTGTTATTTTCTGGATCCTTTTCTGGAGAACAGGTTACAAAAGTGGCGTCACAACGTGAGGGCTAGAGTGAAACTTTGGTAATGCGAACCAGATTGTAGATATTTTTGAAGAGTTGCGAATGTTGAGCGGAGTGTTTGATTCTGAGACATTGTAGTGGTAGGTATAAGGTTGATGTTTGGAGTGTGAAGGAGGCTGGAAGGTGGATCGAAAAGTGGCTTCCGGAGTAGTACTGTTACCGTTATTAGAGGTGGCTACTGTTACTACAGTGAGTTAAGTAGCTGTTGTTAAATTTATTACTGTGATTGTGTTGTGTTGCTACCGAAGTGTTAGTTTATTAGATACTCAACCAGAGAATATGGCTGAAGAGACATACAGCTTCATGGAGCCTAACTATCTAAGGACTTACGAGCTGAACTACGAGCTCAAGGTACAAGGGTTGGTCAGTGCCGGAACGGACACGGACCAGAAAAGAAAGTACCTGCGAAAGGAGCTCCGGAAAGAGCAAAGTCGACCGGGACCGACGTACGCGGCTCCGGAAGACGCAACTCTTGCTACAGAAAGGCTGGAGGTAGATCAGACCCTTAAGGACCTTGAAGAGTTGGTGCGTGAGTTTGACGGCATCAATCAGGTTACGTACAAAAGAATTATAACTCGCGCTGCACACGTCTTGTGTCGGGTTCGAAGAATGCCGGCGACACTGGAGGAGACCTCGACGGTTGCCTACCGGGCCGATGCGCTGATACTGGCCACGGCACTGGAAGAAGACGCAGAAGAGTTGCGACGAACGCACTTGCAGGCACAAGCACCAGCGAACAATGTCGGCGCGGCAGCCGCTGCCGCGGGAGCACAAGGGCCGAACCCATTCGTTGGACAGACTGGTTCCAATGCCGGTACGCCGGTGTGGAAGTGGTCCGTGAAGTTCGATGGCACTACGGCCGCAGGCTCCGTGAATTCGTTCTTGGAGAATGTCGAGGAACTCCGGTTTGCCCGAAATACTTCAAAGGACGAGTTGTTCCGATCTGCCGTCGAGCTTTTCAAGGGTCGTGCCTTGGTCTGATACAGACGGGTGAAGAGCACTGGAAGTGTAAACAACTGGGACGAACTAGCGTCTGCATTGAGGAGGGACTTCCTTCCCATCGATTATGACAAAATTCTCAAGCAAGAAATTATCCATCGATCGCAGGATAAGGACGAGAACATCGCACTGTATCTGTCAATCATGCATAACCTTTTTGGACGTCTTGTCAAACCACTGGAGGAACAGGAAAAGTTCGAAATCATCCGCGACAACGTTCTGCCTCAGTATCAGGAACATTTATGCGTCATCGGCGTGAGGACACTGGGCAAGTTGGAAGAGGTTTGCCGATCCTTGGAAAGCGCGTCCATAGTTAGGAAGAAATTTCAGCCGCCACCACGTAGAGATGCTTCCACATTGGAGACAGACCTTACGTATGATGCACCTTACAACTCTCGCCCGACAACGACGCAGCGATCGACAACGTTTCCTTCTGGGACCCGAGCGGTTTCGGAGCTGAAGTTCTGGAAGTGTAACGCAACCGGACATCGACGACAGGATTGTCCGCAGCGGCGGCGAGAGCTGCGTTGTTTTGGATGTGGGCGAGAAGGGGTGATCCGCCCAAATTGTCCGGAGTGTTAAAAAAACGCAGGCGCGGAGCCGCCTCGTGGACCGGTGGGCTCCGTCGCGCCACGAACGCTGGGTCTGCACTGTGGACAGAACGGTAAGCGGACGCAGAAAGCCGTGGAGTACTTTGGATCACCATGGCAATTTTCAGCGCTGTTCTTCAGTTAGGCCTGCGTCCCGAGTAGCTCGAGGAGAGTGGGAGGTCTGGCTGAAACGTGTTCAGCAGATTTTCGTGCGCGAGCCCAGAAAAAAGATCGGCGATTCCGTCCCCACGGAAGTCGATCGAACCGATTTGGACATTGTAACCGAGGAAGTAAAATCTCCGTCAGAATACGACCTTAAGATGTTGTTGGTGAAAAGGCGACAGGATAATAGACCATACGTACGTGTGACGATCCTGGGACGAGAAGTGGTCGCCTTGCTGGACATCGGCGCGAGCCACAGAGTGTTTGGCAAGGATGGATTGCGATACGCCGACATGTTTGGCCTCAAGATGTTCGAGTCCGCCGACATGGACATGACCACGGCTGATGGAGCGTTGCAGCGTATTGAGGGCTACGTCCACGTGCCAGTTCCGGATGGTGAGAGTGTTGCAAGTCTTGGTTGTTCCGTCGTTAGCCCATAGCTTCATACTCGGTAGCGACTTTGGCCAGTTATTTCGTGGGCGGCAGAGGGGGGATGCGGTTGGAGTGCCTGCAGGACGCTGAAGTCTGCGGGGTCAGCGTGAACAAGGGCTCTCTCCGGTCTCGATCTGATCTGACCGCGGAACAGAGCGCACAGCTGGAATCTGTGGTTCGCGAATTCGGAGAGCTTTCCTGGATGAAGGGTACCAAGCTTGGGAGAACGACCAACGTTACGCACCGAATTGACACTGGCTCCGCCGTTCCCATCCGGCAGCGCCATCACAACTTGTCACTCTACATGCTGGAGCACCTCCACAAAGAGCTGGACAGGATGCTCGAGCTGGGTGTGGTGAGGCCGTCTAGCAGTCCATGGGCATCGCCGGTGGTGTTGGTCCGGAAAGCGAATGGGGAGCTGCGGTTCTGTTTCGATGGCCGCCGGTTGAACGAGGTGACAAAGCGAGACGCGTACCCCATCCCGCACGTGGATAGCATCCTGGGACGATTGGCACAGGCACAATATCTGTCCAGCTTGGATCTGAAGGCCGCCTACTGGCAGGTCCCCCTGGAACCCGAGAGTTGTGAGCGGACGGCGTTCATCGTGCCGGCCCGCGGCTTGTTCGAATTTGAAGTTCTACCATTTGGACTCCATAACGCCGCTTCGACATTGCAGCGTTTGATGGACCGCCTACTGGGATATGATCTGGAGCCGTTCGTATTTGTGTATCTTGACGATATAATCGTAGCGACGCCCACTTTCGAGAAACACCTGGAAGTCCTTCGGCTGGTACACTCGCGACTGAAGAGGGCGAATCTGACTATCAATCTCGAGAAGTGCGAGTTTTGCAAACCATCGCTGCGGTTTTTGGGCTTTTTAGTGGACCGTTGCGGGCTCTGCACGGATCCCGAGAAAGTGACAGCAATGCTCAACTTTCCCAGACCAGCGAGCGTGACGGAGCTAAAGCGGTTCATCGGAATGGTGGGTTATTACCGCCGCTTCTTGCCTTTTTTCTCTTGTCAAACTGCTCCTTTGACCGCGTTGATGAAGGGAAAACGAAAGTCGCAGAAGCTAGAGTGGACTGAGGAAGCCGAGACCAGCTTCGCAGGGATTAAGGGAGCTTTGGTGAGCGCGCCCGTGTTGGCCAGCCCGGATTTTTCCCAAAGATTTACGTTACAATGCGACGCCTCTGACCAAGAAGTTGGTAGTGTCCTTACCCAGGAGGATGACGAAGGACACGAAGTCGTGATTGCGTACACAAGCCGCACGCTTTCGGCCGCTGAGCGCAAGTACACGGTGACAGAAAAGGAGCTTCTGGCGGTGCTCCATGGCATCCAGAAGTTCCGATGCTACGTGGAGGGTGTCCGGTTTCGTGTGGGCACCGACCACTATAGTTTGCTGTGGTTGCAGCGTCTGCAGGATACCTCTGGCCGCCTCGGCCGCTGGGCTCTCAAACTCCAGCAGTATGCTTTCGATATCGAACATCGAAAGGGAGCCTTAAATGTCACACCGGACGCGCTATCCCGCGCCCCGCTGTCGCAGGTGGCGCTGTTAGCTTTAAAGCCGGACCGGTGCAGTGAGGATGGGTGGTATCGGGGCGTGTCCAACGGAGTGAGAGATTCCCTTGGCTTATTGTATCGCCATACTCCCGTAGACATCGCTACAAATTTACCGGAGTGGAAGTTGGTGGTCCCGAGCTGCTATAGGGCGGATGTTCTGGCCAGCTGTCATGACGATCCGGCAGCCGCGCACTTGGGAGTCTTCAAGACCACGGAGAGGGTGAAACAACTTTATTACTGGCCCAAAATGCGAACGTACGTTCGAAACTACGTGAAGAGATGCCGGGTTTGCGCCGCGAACAAAGCCAGTAACATGGCCAGGCCTGGACTTATGGGTCAGCCGAAGCAGGTTTCCTTCCCGTGGCAGGTTGTGTCCGTCGACCTGATGGGGCCGTTTCCCAGGTCCCAGAGAGGCTCAACCTACCTATTGGTTGTCTCGGATTACTTCTCCAAATTTGTCCTGCTCTTTCCTATAAGACAAGCCAACACCAGCTCCATAGTAAAACACCTGGAAGACGCCTTTCTGCTGTTCGGTAGTCCTCAGACCCTTACCTGTGACAATGCAACTTGTTTCAAGTCCAAGAAGTTCCGCGGATATTGCGAATCCTTTGGAGTCCGAACATGGTATAACGCTTTATACCATGCCCAAGTAAATCAAGTGGAGCGTGTGAACCGTGTGATCGGGGCCGCGATACGTTCTTACATTCGCCGAGGGAATCACCGGACCTGGGACCAGGAAGTCGGCAAGATTGGCTATGCGATCCGGACCGCTGTGAGCGAATCGACGGGCTACAGCCCGGTGTACTTGAATTTTGGCCGGTACGTCCCGAGCGACGGCCGCTTTTATAGCGACGCGGGAAATGTTCGGTCTTATGAATCTCTCCCCCTTCGATCCCGATCGGTATGCCCGAGAGCTGACTAAGTTGCCGAAAGTCTTCCAAGATGTACAACAAAGCTTAAGAAAGGCGTACGAGAAGAACACGAGGACCTATAATCTCCGGAAACGACCGGCGGACAACTACCATGTGGCCGACCTCGTATGGAAGAGGAATTACGTCCTTTCGGACGCCGGACAGAATTTTATGGCAAAACTTGCTCCGAAGCATGTACTGTGCCGAGTCACAAAGGTTGTTTTCCCACTCGTATACGAGCTGGTCCGAGACGAGGACGGCGTCGGCGTTGGCCGGTGGCATTCGAAGGATTTGAGGCCCTACCATGAGCCATGAGGGAACAGACTCTGAATAAAAGCTGTATGGATATGTGAGTGAATGTGAAGGCCCGTGACTGTAGAACGAATCGGAAGAGTGTGAACTATCTCGTTGGGTGTTTTGAAGAAAACGAGAGCTTCTGGCTTAGCGTTGCTGGTCGGCTGGCGTCTCCGACCTTGTTATTGACGGATGAGGACTCGTCATCCTTCCCCCCTGGAAGCTTAGCGAGCGAGTGAGTTGTATATAGTTGTATATACTTGGTACCCTTGGAGTTGGAAACGAGGAATCGTTTCAATGTACATATTATAGCTTAGGTTAGTTAAAAGTGTGCTTGAACGTGTGAATGGTTAGCTTAAGTTGTAAAAAAAAAATTGTATGCCTACGGAGGCGAACGCTAGCGGAGCGAGCCGAGAAAAAATATTCATGTGGTCCATGAATATTTTTTATGCGACAAGAGGGGGTGTGTAACGGGCTACTTTTGCCCAGAAAAATTGAACCAGAATTCTAGGGACTTTGGCATGGTCGGGGTTGTTGAGGTTTGAATCGAGCACCAAAATTTGATCACGTGGATAGGAGTGTTGGCTGTTGCGCGTTGGTTCGGGGTTTTTTGTGGGTCCTTTCAAATTTAAAAGAGGCCATTTTGGCGAAGGTGCGTGAAGGTGAGTCCCCGGACGTCCTGCGAACTCGCACCACAATTTTTCCGCTGGATAAGGCCACGAAGGCATCCCGAAACAAGGGCGCGGTTTTGGTGTCTATAGGATCCGGGGTAAGCTTGACCGAAAATGTCTCGAGTCGAGACGATCCCTACCTCAAACTTACCTAACTACATTCGCGCATCCTAGGATTCAGGTTAAGGCCTGAGAAAAAGCCACAGGAAGCCCGATCCCGAGCCACGCTCAGCCAACGCTCTTCCTCGCTGTATCGAGAGCCATCGGGAGGCTTTGTTTACGTTGAGTGACAGTTGCTGTCACTGCCTTCGGAACCTGGAACTACCGGCGTTTTGGTGGACAGGCTGTCAGGGCAGGGCCCATCCGGACGTGGAGTCGAAAGCTGACGCATCCAGGATCGTTACACTCCACGTTCCGTTCGTCGTCGGCTTCGGATTCGAACTTCGAGCTGCGTCCGCATTGAGTCCGTACCTTGTTGGAGGAGACGACACTGCAAGTCGGATAAGTGCCCTCTCTGTGTGTGCTTGTTGCTTCCTATCCCTGTATATTGCGTCCTTGGGGTCATTTCGGTCGTAGAGACCGCGAATACCGTGAACCTGAGCTCTCGTTTGCGGTCTAGCCATTCACTCCGTACCAAGGGTACACTGACGTGGTATAAACAGGGACTTGGGGGGGAACGGTAGGCCTTGGGGGCCTTGGGGGGTTCCCTGTCCGACTGGTGTTTCACGCGCGCTGCAGGACACCAGCTGCCTGCTGGACGAAAAGGGGCCAAGCTCCATAACGCCGAACTTCGACTTTTGAAAGTCACCTAAAACGACGCTCATCACTTAGATTCCCCTTGTTGAACATTTACCTTTATTTTGTATGTAGTTTTCTTCATTAAACCTCCCCCGCAACAGCAATTTTGTTCGAAATATCGTGTTGTTTTGATCCGCGATCAGACCTAACCTCCAAACGTCAGTAGTGTGTGTCAATGTCAATGTCAAACTGCGTTGTGTTTGACAGCTCCGGTCTTGTCAGGGTCCACTGAAGCTCTGGTAGGGGAAAACGGGACACAAAGGTACCGCATCGCACCAGGCCTTTTTCGGTACCGACGACTTAAGAAGTTAGCCGCCTGGTTGGCGCCTTATAAATTGTGCCGGCTTCTATTTTTCCAACTCCCATACAAGTACCCACGGCCACTCGCCGATTAAAGACTGAGCTGCCGGGAAGTCCTGTTATTTTCTGGATCTTTTTCTGGAGAACAGGTTACGAGGGGGACATCTGAAACATACACTGGCGAATTTCTATCTTTAGCCCTCTCACCCCCACCCTCCCTAACTTCGAAATTTCAAATGACACTGATTAAACTGAATTGAGAATTAAGGGGTCGGAAATATGAAATGGGAACTTTTCCAAGTACGGAATCCTTGGAAGAAACATTTTATATTTTTACCTGAGTTATAATTTTTTTTTTTCTGAGATATGTATACAGAGGGGTGCACGAAAAACGCCCACCGCTGTAGGATTCCTGATTATTAACCGATTTCCAAAATTTCAAGAACCACATCAAATAGTTTCATGTTCACTATAATCTCATGTCAAAAAAATATATTTTTTTCGAGATGCTTCTGAGCAACAATATTCAACTTTTTGCTTCAAATGGAACCATATCTTTTTTAATTTTTTTTCAGATTCTACTTTTTTTTCTGAATGTAGTCATGTGAAAATATCGCATTTCGCATTGACCGTTGAAAAAAAAAAAACAGTGAAATGTTGTGGCTTTGCTGTTTTGGCAACAAGCAGTGTTGGCTTTGCTTGTTGACAAATATCACTTTGTTCCACAGATTACTAGCCGACATTGATATTTGACATTATTTATCAAAATCTCGCGTTCCGTAGCTCACTTAGTTGAATTTCATAGGCGATTTGATGCCGCTTTAACAAAGTCATTTTTATCACATTTGACTGTTTTTTTTTTCAACGGTCACTGCTAAATGCGATATTTTTGCATGACTACATTCAGAAAAATCGTTGCTCAGAAGTATCTCAAAAAAATAATTTTTTTTGACATCAGATTATAGTGGACATGAAACTATTTGATGTGGTTTTTAAATTTTGAAAATCGGTTAATAATTAGGAATCCTACAGCGGTGGGCGTTTTTCGTGCACCCCTCTGTATAAATACATATTGATTTTATGAAATATACCATCGATATAATATACAGAGGGATGCATAAAAAACGGCCACCGCTGTAGCATCGTTATTCCTCATCCGATCTTCAAAATTCAAAAACCAGTTTAAATGGTTTTATATCTTCTATGATTCGACAGTAAATTTTTTTTTTTGTTATGATGCTGCTGAGCACTGATAGTCAACTTTTGTTTTTCAAATGGCAACAATATTTTTCTAATATCTTTTTTGATTCCTTATGCTTATTTGAATATAATGATGCATCAATATCACACATTTTATTATTAGACACGAAGAAAAAAAATTGAAACTGCGATATTTTTACACATCACAGTAGCATCACAACACCCACGATATGCACGCGATCTGGTAGGCTGGGTGCAAAATGATGTTCAAAAGCACATAGTAGGTCAGGCGTTTGATTTTTCAAAATGTAAATGTCAAAATGTTTCCAAAATCCAAAAGAAGCTGTCCGTCTCTAAGACGTCTTTATTCTCTATTTTCAGCTTATTATACTTCGATGGCCCCGTCCTCAAGATCACACATGTAGTTTATGTTTCGGCGCTCGTTTTGGCGTAATGTTTCAAGAAATATGAAATAACTGTTTCATAACCATGCCCTCCTCATGCCACCTCTTATATCATAGCCCACTCACTCGTCATTATGTTTCTTACGCTCGGAAGGTGCGGATGTTTTTCGGGCGCGCTTAAATCGACAAAAGTGCAATGCCGAATTCAAGAATAAGGAAAATCGTTGGAGTCAAAGACTACCTAAAATGAAATGAAAAGGCTTCAAAGAATGCTGGACAATTTTTACACAAGTAAGTGACACACTTATAATACTTTTTATCATGTTACAGTGTTTCGACCACGCCAAAAAACACCAGGTGTCAGCCCAAAAAAGCAAACAGTACCCAAACATCCAGATAAGAGTAAAATCTGACTGGAATTTGGTGGAAAATTGCGAGCCACTTCTTATCAGTGTAATAACTTGATTAAGAATGTAGGCACACGCGAAAGTGCGAACCACTTCTAATCAGTGTAATAACTTGATTAAGAATGTAGGCACACGCGGAAAAAGCGGAATAATTCAATAATGACTGAAGACGTGAGTAATATCCGTTCGTAGTCACCGCAAAATGGGAAAAGGAATCGACGTCTGCCAAATGTTCTCCACGCCAGGTCCGTTTCTACATGGACAGTTGCGAAGGAATAAAGCGGAATAATTCAACAAAAACTAAAGACGTGAGTAATATCCGTCCATCATAGTCACCGCAAAATGTGAAAAGGAATCGACGTCTGCCAAATGTTCTCCACACCAGATCCGTTCCTTCACGGACAGTTGCAAAGAAATAATTTTTGTGCAACAGGAGCAGACAGCGACTGGGAAAATTCCGCAAAAGCAATGAGTGAATCCGGCTCTGGAAACTTCCGTTTGCATTCAGCTAAAAGCCAAAATCTCCCAGCCGCTAACAAACCTGCACAGGACAATAATATGCCGGTGGACTATCTGGAAAATCTACTCAGGTCAGATCCACAAAATACAAGGACAAGAGGTAGCTGCAGACTTGGCTGCACGTTGAGAGCCTCACGTTTCTTAGGAATTGAACGAAAATGCTGGGAAAAAACTAATGCAACACTCTTAGTAGTTGCAAGTACCCGAATGTACGCGAGCTTACTCTGCTTACTTTACCCAGAAATCCATTCACTAGTATTCATCAAGTGAAGACGACAGAATAATCAAATTTTAACAGAATTTGCAAGACACCATAAGAAAGGGCATTATCCATGCCCGTCAGTTGCAATGCTATTACAAAAATTCTAGGACAAAAGGCCATGGCAACGTAAGCTATGCTATGAGCTATTAGAGACTCGGAGAGCTGTTGCCTGACATGTTCTACCCGATATCAACAAAGGAAAAACAGCCATACTTAGAAATTGAACGACTTCATACAAAAATTGCGATGCAGCAGCTACTAGACAAAATTGCCTGTCTGGTTCTAATTTCGCCGAAAAATGTGAGTCGCTGGAATATAGAAATGACATCCAGAGAACAATGTGGCACCTAGTTAGCAACAAGCATCAACATCAAACCACAATTATACTTGTATTGGCTAAAGAGCCTAAAAGAAAAATTGGAAAAAGAAGGAGGGGAGGAACACAGGTGTTACAACGAGTACAAACGAAGATTAACGACTCCGAAGAGGGACACGTTACCAAGAAAGAATAGGAGGGACAGCAAATACTACCGCGAGATGAAGCAGAGGTAAACTACGCAACAGGAGTAAAGCTTTTCACTGAAAATTGGGAATTAATCACCCAAAATAGAAGTGTGTTGAATCTGATTGGAGGAAAAGCATATTTTGATTTTCTCCACAAAAAACTATCGCAACCAGAAAGAATCTCCAAAATCAAACTGTTCCCTAGATTTTGAGGAGAGTACAACTTTTTAAAATTAAGGCAATTGCAAAAAAGTAGACGTCAAGAAGAAAAATTCAGATCGTCATGCTTTTTGAGGAAAAAGTCAAATTGCAAAAATAGATTTATTGTAATATCAAAAAATTGGATTCTTACCTGACACGTTCACATTTCAAATTTCAAGATTTCCGTAGTAGATACTTGAGTGAAAAACCTGCTATTTGAAAACTTTCAAAGAAGGATCTATAGACCCAGACGATGCCACTTTTTATGGCCAATAAACAAATAAATCGTGAATTACCTGTGATGTTTGTATCAAAATAGCTTCATGGGTTCATGTTCACACGTTTCCCAAATAGCTTACAACAGTCCTGTTGCCTGTTGCTCTTGTCTGTAGGTTTTTATAAAATTATTCAAACCTGTGAATCCTGTGATGGACCCTTTAAGTGCAGCTGGACTAACTGCGGTCATATGTGGACGATCTTTCATGATTTGGGCAAATCAAAACTGAATGTATTCGTAATATCGACAATATTTACTACTCCGTTACTATTCCCACTGTGATTTTGGATCAATTATGAGAGCAGTGTCATAAAACCTATACTCAAATTACGCAGTTTTGATGTTTAACGCCACAAAAATGATAATGTCTAGATAGGCACCTACCTAAAATTCAAATTGGAAGAATGTTTGCTGTAACAAACAAAAATCCTTAAACGGAAAAATTCAGGAGTCAAGATAGGAGAAATTGCCAAGTTAATGAGTATAAAATATACCTATTTTGGTATCAAATTTGGCCGACCGCTCCCATGTATAGATACAATCAAAAACTGTGAACTCAAAAAAGTAACATAGTACTAGCGGTTCACAACATAATCTGGTACAATCCTGCATTTTGTGATACAAACAAGAACTTCGGCACAATTGTTCCTAGATCCAAAATAAATAATTTGACCCGCTGTTCTTTTCGATTACCCCCTGCTGGTTCGGCATTTGTGGGGTACAAGGGGGACATGACTATTTTTTGCTGCAGCACTAAACACTGCTATCGAATCATGTTTGATGTTATTTCTGAATAACTAGAGTCTGCTGATCAATATGTCGCCACTGTCAGAATGATGCGCCTGTCGGGAGACAACGTAGAGCTGTCAATTTTACGATGGGGTCTTCCCGAATTAATAAATTTTGGTCATCGAAGGGTGTGTGTGGGGTATCATTTCTGACATAATCGAGGTCTGCGAACTCATTTCTTTTAGTAAAAATGTAATTGGTTTGAAACTGTGGAAAATATGAGGGATCAAACTTATGATTATTGATTATCAAACATTTACGACTCGCATTGAATCCACTTTTGTTGCACTTTTGATTAAGCTGAGCTAGCAAATCACGATACCGCCATTGTCAAGGCGCTGCGTTCGCTAAAAGTCGAGTTATGACGGATTTATTCGAATTGTAAAAGTTCTTGGAAGTCGCTGCAGTGACCATTCAAAAAAGAGTGGAATATAATTTCAACCGCCTTCAGACTCAGGGAGTGTACTTTTTCGCATAAAAATGAAATTCAGTCAATATTAAGGGGGCTCATGAAATGGGGATTTTGTACTTTTTGGTCCACAAGCACTCGCCTTGAACCTTGAAAATATACATCTCAGCATAAAATGATGACGCCGATGCGATGCTGTCATCGCTGAAGCGATACGTCAACCAGAAGCCGAGTGGGGGCTGTGACTTTTTGTACTTGGGGTGCGCGTCTTGAATTAGGTTAGTCTGGTCTTGGAATATGATGTGTTGGGCATCTTTTCTAATGTTTTTTGGGTCGCTGATTTCATTTCTCATTACAAAATTTTGATTGACTCACAAGCGGAGTCGTAGCTGTCTTAGTACATGGGAGATATCCCCCCTCCACCCAAATTCTAACCCAATCAAAATTTTGCATTGAGAAATGAAATCAGCGACCCAAAAAACATTAGAAATGATGCCCAACACATCATATTTCTAGACCAATCTGTCCTAATTCAAGACGCGCACCCCAAGTACGAAAAGTTACAGCCCCTACTCGGCTTCTGGTTGACGCATCGCTTCAGTGATGGCAGCATCGCATCGGCGTCATCAATTTATGTTGAAATATATTTCCTCAGGTATTCAAACGAGTGCTTGCGTAGAAAAAAGCGAAAAATCCATTATTTCCTGAGCCCCCTAATTATTGACAGTATTTTATCTTTATGCAAAAAAGTAAGTTTATTGAATCTAAAGGCGGCCAAAATTATATTTGACACTCTCCTCAACGGTCAATATAGTCAGTTTCAGAGATTTTTTTCAATTCGAAATTACTTGTCATAAGTCGACTTCCGGGGAACGCAGCGCCTCGGCAATGACGGCATAATAATTCGCTGACCCAGCCTAATAAAAAGTGCAACAAAACTCAGTTCAATGCGAATCGTGAATGTTTGATAATCGATAATCATAATTTTGACTTCTCATATTTTCCACAGTTTCAAACCAATCACATTTTTGCCCAAAGAAATGAGTTCGCAGACCTCGAATATGTCAGAAATGATACCTCACACATCCCCTTCGATGACCAAAATTTGTTATTTCAGGGAGCCCCCATTGCAAATCTGACAGCTCTACGTTGTCTCCCGACAGGCGCATCATTCTGAAAGTGGCGACATCGTGATCAGCAGGTTCTAGTTATTCAAAAATGACATCAAACATGAAGCGATAGCAGTGTTTAGTGCTTGCAGCAAAAAATAGTCCTGTCCCCCTTGTACCCCTTAAGTCCCGGACCAGCAGGGGGTAATCGAAAAGAACAGCGAGCCAAATTATTTATTTTGGTTCTAGGAACAATCATGCCGAAGTTCTTGTTTGTATCACAAAGTGCAGGATTCTTTTGTGTACCGCTAGTACTAACAGCCTTACTAAAATTCCATGGAAATCAAGATAAAACTATGACCATACCAGAATACCTTCAAAACGAATTTCCATGGTGGTCAAATAATCTTCCAACTAGAAAAAGGAGCCTATCAGAAGCAAGTGCTTACCTTGGCTTTGAAATAGGAAGAGGTCTATGCTGCCGTGCTAAGCGCAGAGGGGGTATCTACATTCTGATAAATTTGATACACTGCATTTTCATGCTAAGTTTTTGAAACGTTATGTTATAGTATGATAAGAAGGAAGCAGTTTTTGAGAACTCTAATTATTGCGCTATCCATGTATCATCATAACCACCTGATCATGATCATCATATACCTTAAAATATGAGCACAAAAATGGAGTGTATCAAATTTATCAAAATGTAGATACCCCCTCTGCGCTTAGCACGGCAGTATGGAACTGTCAAGGAGCGAAAATCTAGAAAAATAAGTTGATAATAGTAATACCAAAAAATACTGACAGCATTTCAATGCCTGAAGCCTCCAAGGGTAGAAGTAGCAGCAATGACAAATCGCTATGAATAGATGGCACAACCGCAATGTCGCACATTGTTAGAACAGATGGTATAAATATAAAATACTCCGACTTGAACGATATCCGATATCACTCGACAAATTTGGGAAGCCTGCAAAACGAGTAAAATTTCGATTTTCGCGACATACATCAACACAAAATTCAACGGGATCGCCGTTGAAAATCTTGTCAAAATAACATTTAAACTCAGTTCTGCTTACATCCGTACTTCAACTACGGGACGTAACTTCAAGAAGTTTGGCTCTCCTCAGACCGAGCTATTTGCTCGAAGCTTACCAAAATAAACATAACAAAAATTTATTGCTCACCAACACTAAGCTGCAATGTAGTGCAGCAGACCTGTTCATCATCAATTGATGTGAACATATTTTTAGATCTTGCTACCGTAAGACTTGTCAAAAGATGTGAAGGAATTATATCAATTCCCATTTGGAAAACGCAATCTTGATGGTATCCGGCATTGGAATAACTCATGATCTCGGAACCGACTGCATTCCCCTCAAGTCAAAACTTGCTGCTTCTTGAAAAAAATAAAAAAAAAAAGATCAGGAAGACCTTTAATCCTTGGTGGCCACAAGATAGTCCACCAAGCCTCAATACTTACCTGGAAAAAATAAATCCCAGAAATGGTCATCGAGATGCAGTAAAAGTACCTAATACTGACAATGTAACGGATAAAAAATTATGGTCATAATGCGGGGCCACTAATGTGGGGCCGCAAATTACAGAAAGTTATCGAATCTTAAAACAAATAATCAGCTGGAGGAGGAAATAACAACACCCGCAATCAACATAAACCTGCTTAAAAAACACCCTTTTGCAAAATAAAATCATCCAGCAAAAGAGAAAAAATAAATAAATAAATAAAGGACGGTGATGGTTCCCAGATATAATAATAATATGGAATCCAAATCCTGTCTTGGATCTAATCTAAATAAAATCAGTGTCGGTGGATCTAATGAAAACATCAGCTCCCACAAAATATCAAGCCAAAATAATTGCAACGTATTTCCACGAAAAACTAAAAACTGCATAGCATCAAACATTATGGATGCACCTAAATCAGCAACCTCCAAGTCTCATTCTACCCGACATGCCTCCACATTGGCCGTTTGCAAACGAGACCTCAATGTATAATTTAAAAGCTCAGGTTAAAGTCTATAATAAACCAATGATAGAGAACGCACAATCCGCGAAACTTTCAATTTATCAGAACAATAGCAGCACTGTTGAAAGCTAACAGGAACTAATGCCATTTTGGCAAAAGTATAGTTTTCCAGAATGTATAGGAACTGCCTATTACAATAGGTACTGACATATTTTCATGATTCAAAAGTTAGAACCCCAAACTACATTTGTATTTATTATTGGATAAAATTATTGCTGATATGTGCTAACTCAAGACTCTATACGCTTGAGTTTTTGTTGAATTACTTGAGTGATTGAAGCTTGTTTTATCATGATAATTCTTAAATTTCTTGAAAGGTATTAGTAAAAATGTATTTTTCAAAATGTGAAATGAGAAATTGTTGCTGCAATACATCTAGAGACCTTACTTAAGATGGCATCGCGCAAGGATTGAGGAAACCACAGTGATGCAGGATGCAGATCGCGTTCTAAACTTTAAACATCTACATGTGTGATCTTGAGGACGGGGCCATCGAAGTAACGGGTGATCCATTTAGAGGTACTTTTTTCAAAAATTAAAAAAATATCAAAATATTAATTTTACTGGGTAACTTCAATTATCGTACGACAAAAGGATTTTTGACATTTACTTCTTGAAAATTATTTCTTTCAAATGTTGGCCGTTACTACGTCTAAGGAGGTCCATTCTGGAGTTCCAATTTTGCACGACGCGTTCGAGCATATCGACTGGTATTTCGCGAATGACGCGAGAAATGTTCGCTTCCAATTGCTCAATCGTAGCCGGCTTATTCACGTAGACTTTGGACTTCACGTAGCCCCAAAGAAAGAAGTCTAAAGGCGTGATATCACACGATCTAGGCGGCCAATTCACCGGCCCGAAGCGTGATCGAGAACAGTGGATCTTCTTCAAGCTTTTCAAGAGCCCAAAGACTGAAACGGTGACGATATGGAAAGTCGGCTGGCTTTAATTCTTGCACAAGTTGAATTTTGTATGCCTTTAAACCAAGATCCTTGCGTAAAATACGCCAAGTTGTTCCATACGACAAGCCAAGGTGTTGAGAACGTGAATTTCGTGTTGGGCCTGAAATTAGTGTTGTCTAACTTTCAGGAGCAAATCAGAAACAAATTTACGAATAACTCAAGATAAAATCATGGAACAATCAGTTAACAGGTGATTAGTTGTGTTTTGGACTCTGCTGATCACAACTAGGTATGTTAACAGTTGAAATGGTTACTCCTTATGTCTCAAAGTCAAGATGGCGTATAGTCAGAGAAGAGTGGCGATCGCACAAAAACGCATTTCTAGCTCGATATTATTCAAAATTCTTCCTTTTTGAATGTTTTTGAAGGTGTAGAAGATGATTAGAATAATTTAGAAGACCTGTGGGCGGTCATTCCTTCTAGAATCAGTGTTGCCTAAGTTTCAGGCGCAAATCAGAGTGTAAAGTTAGAAATAAACGATAATTAGAATGTTGGTACATTTTTGTATCAAAGCATAGAATATAATTATGTAGGTACCCAATTATGTATTATCACACATGCAATGGACAAAGGCAAAAGTAAGAAAGTGTCAAGGGTGAAAAGTAAGAAAAATCAGATTTTCTTCATAAAATAGCAATCATAGGTATGCAGCTACAATGTGGATGGAAAAAAGTCTCTCTCTACTTTCTGCTTAAGATAAAATCACGTAACAATCGGTTACCAGGCAGTTACTTATGTTCTGGACTCTGCTGATCAATGCTAGGTCTGTTATTAGTTGAAAATTTCACTTCTTGTGCCTCACATTCAAGATGGCGTAGGTACCTATAGTTAGCGAAGAGTAATAAACGTACAAAAAACACATTCATTTTTCTGAATCACACTCAACTGATTTTTTCCAAAATTCTGCTTCCGGAGTTTCAGAAGGATAGGGGCCCAATTTCGAAGACATCTGAGGATCATTCCGACTCATTATGCGTGTTGTCCAGCTTTAAAGGGAATCAAATTATGCAACAACAGTTTACAGATTGTTAACTACTTATATTTTGAACTCTGCTGAACATGACTAGATATGTTAGACTTGGTGGTATTATCCCGGTCTCCCGCCAATGATGTTCACTTGGCTACGCCAGTGCTTAATATCATTGCCCAATTGTCAGTTGTCACTTGATAAGGCGGGCGCCATTATTGTGCAAGAGGTATCTACTGTTTTTTATAATAATTGTGTGACGTTCATTTTTCATATTGATTCCAGGTACCTACCTACTTGATGTAGTTCTGTATTTTCATTTTAAATTATTTTGGTTAAGAAATAAAATAGAGCGGGCGATAAGGTTTTTGTCACGACACCTCGATCTTACTTTTTGGCCTCTTTTTTTATCGAGCGCATTTTTGATATCTTGACTTGGTCGTGCTCGAAATATTCGCCACGCTCGCTGTTGAAGCGGATAAATTGTCTTCTGGTTGAGTTTCGTGTCTGTATTGGGTTCAGAATATTGCCGTGCTTACAAGGATAATTGTGGAGTGTGAATATTATTTATTCGTTCCATCTTGGCATTAGTCACAGCATTGTTGATGTCCCATTGGTGGTGATAAAAAGACTTCGTTCCAAGCAAGTACATTTCTCGAAATTGGCCTCGTTTAATATACTCATGGTATCATTATTTCAGGTTGAAAATAATTAGTGAACGCTTTTGGATTTCTGTTGAGGACGGAACTGTGCTTACCTACGTGCTATATTTTGTGACAAAAACCCTTATTGGAAATAAGGTAATCAGTGGAAGATCGACTGACGTGGTGTGTTTGACACAAATTTGTTTTAGGGTTTTTTTTTTTTATATTATCGGCGGTTCTCTTTTCTGGAAGTTTTCATGGTTGACGTAGACGCCTGAGGTGCGTTTTAATTATTATTGTGCAGCGACGTCGTCAGCACACATACCGTCAGCATCAATAGTAATTGTCGGAGTCGTTTGCTACCTACTACCTACCTACGCTAAGTACCTACTGCTACGCTGGTCACCATCTTCACCGGCAGCGAGGCTAGGAAGCTACACCTTTTGGAATTGTGAACGAATTTAGTGAAGCCCCGTGAAAGGTCAGACAAGTCCATAAAATAAATAAAGTTGTTGTGTTTTCTTCCTAATTTATAAATAATTGTTACTCGCGGATTACACTGTTGGCGCCTCCGTACCGGTGGCATCGTAAAAGTTCCTCCTGCAGGAAAACAAAATTAGCCGCGCTATAACCTAGGGCCCTCGGTACCGAAAAACAAATTTTACAGTGTCCACTTTAGCGAGATAGCGACAACAGTTAAGTACCTACGTTGTTAATTTTTTTCAATTCAATTTTCGTCCCGTTATCTTGATTTCTCGGTTCATTCGATTTTCGTATTTTATTGACTTAACCTATACCTATCTATTCTCTGACTTTAACTTGTTCACTAAACTATCAAAATCTTGTTCACAACTTGTTTAAAATTCTCTTTTCACTCTAACTTCATTTATTTCATTTTGTAATTTGCTTACCGCTTTATTGTTTTGTTTTTCTCATTTCAATCATTCCCTTTGGTTTATTCTACCAATATATTTTTGATCTGGAATAAATATTGTAGTGGCCATTTTATTGTTTATATTGAAACCCACCATTCCAGCCGTGCCATATACTGCGGAACCCACCCTGAGGTTTTGTACCGTCACAATTGTCTCAAGATGTAAAGGCACGGAGTTGCAGCAGACAGGTGATGATTGGTTTTGGAACTTTTGTCTTATTATTTACCCTAGTTGAATCTGTTCTACTCCAATTTATAGCAGATTTGATAATGAATTCAATTGTCTTGTCTTTTACTGGTCCAAAGTAAAATGTGTCTGACTTTCATACATAAAAAATTGCATTACAAATACGTTTAGTTGTTGATAGTTGTTAATTGATAATTCCTAAACCGCAATTAATTGTTTTTGGCAAATTTTTGAACAGGCACCGTCGCCCAGTGACTGCGGCTGGAACGTGCATGGCAGATGGCAAAGTTTTACCGGTGTGGATGACCCGAGGGCCAGTTTCCGAAGAAACCTTGTTTCTAGTATACTGTGGGTGTGCAACTCTCTGTCACACAAAAAATTGTGGCTGCAGAAAGAAGGGATTCGCATGCACTGCCCTGTGTAGATGCCTGCCTGAAAAATTTCAAAACAAAATAGAAGACTCGTGATGCCTAAGGAAATCATGGGATAACTTTGACACTTTCTTACATATATGCCTTTCTCAATTGCATGTGGATTATACATGATTGGGTACATATATCTATGCTTTGACTCAAAAATTATCCAACATTCTAATCATCGTTTATTCCTAATTTTTCACTTTGATTTGCCCCTGGAACTTAGGCAACATCAATTCAAGGACGAATGACCGCCCACAGGTCTTCAAAATTATTCTAGTAATCTTCTACACCCCCAAAAACATTCGAAAAGGAAAAAAATTGAGGAATATCGAGCTAGAAATGCGTTTTTGTGCGATCGCCACTCTTATCTGACTATACGCCATCTTGAATTTGATACATAAGTAGTAAACATTTCAACTGTTAACATACCTAGTTGTGATCAGCACAGTCCAAAACATAATCACCTGTTAACTGATTGTTACATGATTTTATCTTGAGTTATTCGTAAATTTGTTTCTGATTTGCTCCTGAAAATTAGACAACACTAATTTCAGGCCGAATGGTTCCACAGAGGTATTTGAAATTGGCCTCATCATCTTCTACGACCTGGAAAACATAAGAATAGAACCAATTTTGAGGAAAATCGGGCCGGAAATAAGCTTTTTATGGGCGCACCCAGTTTTTACCCTAAACTTTCCGCCATCTTGGATTTAAGGAGCAAGGGGTGAAATTTCGAAAAGATAACACCCCTAGTCGTGTTGAGCGGGGTCTAAAACTTGAGAAACAACCTGTTAATCAATTGTTACATGATTTGCTTCTAGGAAGTCTTTTTTGAGATTTTCTGCCTAGTCTATCAAGTCCGGTCTCGAGAACCCAGAACATATTTCCAGCAGGGAAGTTATCGGGAAATTGAAAAACAAAGGTTGAGAAATGTTAAAGAACCATCTACCTCTTGTTTAGAAAAATGGTACAAATCTGTTCACGGGGTGAGAAGTTGGAAAATTTACAGTTTTTCCAGAGGCCTGATTTCCAAAAAATTTCCTTCAAAAATCAATTTTATTTTTTCTCCAACTTCCATTGCCAGCATGTTTGCATTTGAAACAAAAATTTCGTGAGGCTGACCCCGAAACCGTGCCGTGTCGATACTAAAAATGGATTTATACGACGCCTAATTCAATCTACTTTCTATATCAGTTAGAATTTTTTTGGGAGAAGTCGATCCCCCAAGCAGCAATGATATTTTGAGTGGAGTTCTGCATCAAAAGCAGGTCGTCCTGGTCAAAACTGGTCACTTTTTCACGGTGATTCTTTAAAATTAAACTTGCACATTTAATAATAATAATATCAATACCAATAAGCATGGACTCTGCGCTACCTCCGCTATAATAATAGAGCATTATCCCCGCAAAATAATAATATTTTAGCGGAGATAAGACGATATCAACAGATGTCGCTGTCCGTCCGCGGAACCCACTATCAAACCGAATTTAGTTCCACGTATCTCCACCATAAGCGTCATTCCTTTGTGAAACAGAAACATACACTCGCCCTTTTCATTCAACGTACGTAACAACGTAACAACCTCATCCCCTATGGAAGAAATTTATTTTATTTAATTACTCTTATCTACTTATACAAAGAGAGACACGAAAATTTTATGTACAAAAATATTTAATATCACAAAGAAAATTTGTTGCAGGTAATAAAATACAAATTTTTATTTCCGTTTTTTGATCCTTACTATTTGCATATTGCCATGTTACATTTATTATTATTACAACTTCATGTTTATTGAAAATCGAGGTAAAAATCGTGAAGATAAAATTATAAAATATAGAAAATTTCAGCTAATCCCACGTCAGAATGAGGCATGGTGCCAAGAATTGAAGCAGCATTGCCACGTTGAACTGCTAGGCTTATTCTTTGTGTCAAGTATGCGGTTGATTTAGCTTCATTTTTGACTCCTCTGATCTTCATGCCAATTTCGCTTATCAACTTCTTTGCTTCCTCTCCCCAAGGACCAAGGGTTTCTATGGCGATTGGTACGAAATGGAACGAAGTGTCTGCCGTTATATACTTGGATTTTTTTGAATTTTCTCGAAGACGTGCTGCTTCTCCAGCTTTTTTGGTAGACAGACGAATGTAGGACTGAGCCAGTGTATCGGTGCATGTAACGTCCCAAAGAAGAGATTTTCCTCGTGACCATGGTATTAAAGTAATACCGTCCGGTATCTTGTTGTCCTTTCTGTAGCAACCGGTGGGCTCTCTTTGCATTGTTCTATTTGTTTCTATAAAGAACAATATTAAACAATAAAGTCGGAAGAATGACGAAAAGCTTTTAATTCCATACCTAATTAACATGTTTCAGTACTCTCAGCAGTGGTTTTCTCATTTTTTGTTCTTATCTGACATCACGTCACGTACATTTTAATATTTAAACTTCTTGTTTAAATATGTTTGTTCTTGTTTAAAATTGTTTGTTTATGACGGCCCCGTAGCACAGGTGGTAGTGCATCGGCCTGTGGTACGGTTGGTCCTAGGTTCGATTCCTAGTCATGTCTGGGTGTTTTGTGCTGTCCACATTTTGCGTTAATTAAGGTTTTTTCAAATGTATACTAAATTAAATAAACGCAAATAACTCCTATGGCGTTGAAGAAGCCGATAAGGAGGAAAACAAACTTTTTTTTTTTTAACTTCTTGTTTCAATGGAAAATAGCAAGTTGATTCGAAAATTATAATTTCAATGCGGAACTGACTTTGGGAAGTTCCTTCTTCCGCGAAAGATCTAAGACGATTTTTGAGCCGTGTTACAGCCCTCATAGGAGATGAGATGAAAATAAATATCTGTAAGTTAATGGATTTTTATCGGTTTTTGAAAACTTTTGATAAGGTAAAGATCAAATTGATACAAAATGCGTCAAAAAGGTTGCATTCATTTTTTGCGCATTTTCGAAGAAAAGTACTCTATTGTGGCCGGTTTGTCTGTCTGTCTGTGTAAAAATTTTTGAAGTTGAACTCCTCCTAAACGAATAAAGCTAGTTAGAGCTCTAAAACTTTGCCAATAGATAGTCTATGTCTTGAAAGGTGGCCTTTAGATAGTTAGTTTTTTTTTTATGTGAGGTCATCGTGGGCCGCCATCGTAGACTTTGTTATTTGTCGACCGATTTTCATAAAATTTGGTGCATACCTGCACCGTACACTATTTATTGCATTTTCGAAGAAAAGTGCTCTATTGTGGCCGGTTTGTCTGTCTGTCTGTCCGTCCGTGTAAATTTTTTTGAAGTTGAACTCTTCCTAGACGAATAAAGTTAGAGCCCTGACACTTTGTCAATAGATAGTCTATGTCTTGAAGGGTGGCCATTGGATAGTTAGGTTTTTTTATGTAACGCCATCTTGAGTCGCCATCTTGAACTTTGTTATTTGTCGACCGATTTTAATAAAATTTGATGCATACCTGCACCTTACACTACTTGTTGTGAAATCAACCTTGCTTTGCCGATCCGCCGCCATCTTGGGCCGCCATCTTGAACTCTGTTATTTGTGCACCTACTTTAATAAAATTTGGTACGGACCTGCACCTTATACTACTTATTGTAAAATTAACCTTGTTTTGGTGATCCGCCGCCATCTTGAACTTTGTTATTTGTGAATCAATTTTAATAAAATTTAGTACATACCTGAACCTTATACTACTTCCTGTAAAACCAACCTTGTTTTGGCGACCCACCGCCATCTTGAACTTCGTTATTTGTGAACCTATTTTAATAAAATTTGGTACGGACCTGCACCTTATACCACTTATTGTAAAACCAACCTTGTTTTAACGATCCGCCGCCATCATGGGCCGCCATTTTGAACTTTGTTAATTGTCTACTGATTTTTATACAATTTTGTACATACCTGCGCTTTATACTACTTATTGTAAAAGTAAACTTGCTTTGCGTCTTTCATAAGTAGAATGACCTCTATTGCGTATGTGCCCTCCTTAATATCAATTTAATTTTTATAGGTGCGGGTATTCTCCGGCTGTGGGTCTTTCTTCCTACCTTATGAGCCAATCCGAAACGTTGCGCCCTGTTTTGCGACAACATTGCATATTTCAGAGTGGCTTTTACGCATGTGAAAATGCGCTTTTGTAGATCGCCCGTGGTCACACATTCATTTATTTTGTTTCCTATGGAACAATTGAAGGTGACCAAGGTGGCGGCGTATCGTGAATTTGCGATGGATTCGTTATCCTTGCGATTGATTATCACTGCAAAGGACCTCGTTATCCTTGCGCAATTATCCTTGCGAAAAATCTGGCCATCTTTGCGATTATCATTTCGAAAGACCTCGTCATCTTTGCACTTATCCCTACCTAAACATCGATATAAAATCGTCACAATTCAAGAAAATTTCCCTTGAGATACTTCACAAGTCTCTACTGTATTTTTTCGATTCCTTTAATTTTCCTAATTTAATGTCACGTCAATTCTTTAGAAAGGTTGTATTTATGTTTTTTTTTTGTTTTTGTTCAACACCATAAGAGAAACGGTATAAAATCGTCACATTTCAAGAAAATTCGTCCTGAGATTTTTCCCAAGTATCCACTGTATTTTTCTGATTCCTTTTAATTTTTCCAATTTCACGTCGCGTGGATTTCAAAATTTAAGCTACGTGTTTCAATTCAGCATTAATAAATCAATTCAAAAATTCTAATTTTCGTGCGTAAAAGGCTTTGGGGGGGTTTTCAGTAAACTCTCTGTTCTTCGGCGGAGGATCTAAGACGATTTATTATCCGTTACATATCCTTCATCGGAGATAAGACGAAAGTACAAATTATAGAATTTTCCGTATTTTTTTATTGAAAATATTCATTTGGAAGCGATGGATCGATAGAAAATACTTGAGAAAGGTTGTATTTATGTTTTTTTTTTGTTTTTGTCCAACACTATGAGAAAAACGATATAAAATCGTCACATTTCAAGAAAATTCGTGTTGAGATACTTCACAAGTATCCACTGTATTTTTCTGATTGATTTTAATTTTTCCAATTTCACGTCGCGTGGGTTTCAAAATTTAAGCTACGTGTTTCAATTTAGCATTAATAAATCAGTTCAAAAATTCTAATTTTCGTGCGTAAAAGGCTTTGGAGGGGTTTTCAGTGAACTCTCTGTTCTTCGGCGGAGGATCTAAGACGATTTATTATCCGTTACATATCCTTTATCGGAGATAAGACGAAAATACAAACTATAAAATTTTCCGTATTTTTTTATTGAAAATATTCATTTGGAAGCGATGGATCGATAGAAAATACTTGAGAAAGGTTGTATTTATGTTTTTTTTTTGTTTTTGTCCAACACTATGAGAAAAACGATATAAAATCGTCACATTTCAAGAAAATTCGTGTTGAGATACTTCACAAGTATCCACTGTATTTTTCTGATTGATTTTAATTTTTCCAATTTCACGTCGCGTGGGTTTCAAAATTTAAGCTACGTGTTTCAATTTAGCATTAATAAATCAGTTCAAAAATTCTAATTTTCGTGCGTAAAAGGCTTTGGAGGGGTTTTCAGTGAACTCTCTGTTCTTCGGCGGAGGATCTAAGACGATTTATTATCCGTTACATATCCTTTATCGGAGATAAGACGAGAATACAAACTATAAAATTCTCCTAATTTTTTTATTAAAAATATTGTTTTGGAAGGGATGGATCGATAAAAAATGCTTTAGAAAGGTTATATTTATATTTTTTTTTGTTATTGTCCAACATAATGAGAAAAACGATATAAAATCGTCACATTTCAAGAAAATTCGTCTTGAGATACTTCACAAGTATCCACTGTATTTTTCTGATTGATTTTAATTTTTCCAATTTCACGTCGGTGGATTTCAAAATTTAAGTTACGTGTTTCAATTCAGCCTTGATGAATGAATTAAAAATTTTTGATTTTCGTGCGGAAAAGGCTTTGGGGGGGTTTTCAGTATACTTTTTATTCTTCGGCGGAGGATCTGAGACGATTCATTAGCCGTCACATATCCTTCATCGGAGATAAGACGAAAATATAATATATAGAAATTTCCTTATTTTTTTAATTAAAATATCGATTTGGAAAATAAAATCGTCACATTTCAAGAAAATTCGTCTTGAGATGCTTCACTAGTATCCACTGTATTTTTCTGATTCCTTTTAATTTTTTCAATTTCACGTCGCGTGGATTTCAAAATTTAAGTTACTCGTTTTAATTCAGCATTGATAAATTAATTCAAAAATTCTGATTTTTGTGCGTAAAGGGCCTTGGGAGACTTTTCAGGACACTCTCTTTTCTTCAGCGGAGGATCTAAGACGATTTATTAGCTGCCACATACCTATCCTTCATCGGAGATAAGATAAAAAAAAAGAAAATATATGATTTTCCTTAAAAAAAACAAGTGGATGTGTGACTGCGGGCTGTCTACAAAAGCGCATTTTCGCATGCGTAAGCCACTCTAAAATATGCAATGCTGTCGCAAAACAGGGCGCAACGTTTCGGATTGGCTCATAAGGCTTAGTAAGAAAGACCCACAGCCCGAGAATATCCGCCCCTATAAAAATTAAATTGATATTCAAGAGAACACATACGTAATTTGGGTCATTCTACTTATGAAAGACGCAGCGCAAGTTTAATTTTACACTAAGTAATATAATGCGCAGGTATGTACCAAATTGTATTAAAATCGGTTCATAAATAACAAAGTTCAAAATGGCGGCCCAAGATGGCGGCGGATCGTCAAAACAAGGTTGGTTTTACAGTAAGTAGTATAAGGTTATTCTTGCAAAAATTTTATAAGAGGCTTAGTTTTTCAGATATTCTTACCCGAATGCTTGAAAAACATGTAAATATCACGTTCAAGAGTAGATATTGAGATTTAATTTTCTAGAAACTTGTGGTTTTTAATGAAAAATAATGGTCACGTGATTTTTAACCCATAAAAAATCCATTTCAGGGAAGAAATCGTGATTTTTCTTGGATTTTAATTTTTATTGTCTTAAAAGCGGCGTTCCCAACATGTTTTTCAAGCATTCGAATTCAAAATTCTCGAAAACTAAGCCACTAAAGAGCAACTTTTTCTTCTGAATTGAACGTAGAATTCAAAAATATAAACAATTTTTAAAAATAATAAGGGTCGTAAAAAATGGGGAGGAAAAAAGGGGACACAGGGGGTGTCCCCTTTTTTTGATGGTGGTATTATGGTGGTAGATGATGGGGGGCATCATCTACGCCCCTGAAATATCTTGATCAAAAGCGTTATAATTAGCCGAACGAGACTCATTTTAGTAACGTTTGGTGAAAATTTGAACAAAATCGGTCAAACGGTTGAAAAGTTATGCGAAAAAACCGATTATTTAATTTCAACTTCGAAAGGCTGTACCTCCCTTGGAGACCATTTTATATATAAAAAAATATTAAGGTTCCCTTCACCAATTGAGCTGATCTACATGCCCTATAATTTAGCCACCTAATAGGCTAAACCACGTAATAATAATAATAATAACGTAATAATAATAACCACGTAAGAGGCTGTGGGAGGGGTTTTTTAAGGTAACTCTTCTTTCTTCCGCAAAGGATCTAAGACGATTTATTAGCCGTGATACAACCCCCATCGGAGTTAAGATGATAATATTATTTACGTGTTTTCTCCCCACCAAGGGCCGAGGATTTCTGATTGCATACGATCATTTCCATTCGGCGTCCATCCAATTAAGCCGTTATTATTAATGTTATTATCAGTTGCAATCGTAACGGTTTCATCTTGCAATCGTCATTGAACAGATAACAAATTTTCAAAAGGCAATATAGAGGTATGTGTGTGTGTGTGTGTGTGTGTTACCGCCGTAACGTCGAGTGCAAACACGTACTGAGTTCGTCGAAGTCAACTCTCTAGCTAACTCCTCGTAGGTACTGTCCTGTATGTAAGTATATACTACTTGTTCAAACTTATTGTCTATGGAGACCTATTTGTGTGGTTCGGAACCAAAATAGTCAGGTTATTACGTAGTTTAGTAGTTTTCGTAGCGCGAGCGTTTTCTCTGGCCCGAAGCTTCTGTTTAGAGCGTCTGTTCTTCTTAGTATATTGGAAATAGAATATCTGCTGGAGTTAATTCAAACAAAAACGATTTTTTTACTATGGCTAGCTTTCAGTTCCCTCTTCAACATATCAAAAGTCCTCAACTCTGGGACTGCTACAAATTAGTATATACACCGAGAAAACAGTTTATTTGTACAAAAATTTTAAATTTATTTGGGACCTATTTATTAACTTGAAACATATATATTATAAAATAATTCACTCAGTTATTGAATAACTAACTCATATGTTACTCAGTAGAAGATTATTAGTTTAGCTGTATTTGTTGACAGCAAATTAACCATTTATTGTAGAAACATATTGCAATATTACTGAGAAACCTCGTTATTTAAGCTGGAACAAGATTTATTTATGGTGAAGAAATGTGTTTGGAGTAACTCTGCTATTGTTCTTCCTCTCGTTCTTCCTCGAAGGTGATGAACAAGTTGGTACGTGAAGCTCGCGCGGTCCACTCATTCGCATATTTTTTTCCTACGGTCGCTATTTTGCATGGTATCGTCGTGTCGTGGATAGTTGAAGATAGTTTCGTGTTGTTTGGTTCGACCACAGATGGGTTCGACTGAGGTGTTGAGTTGTTGTTTTCCACCACTAATATACTATTCGTGGATTCGTGTTGCTCCCACAAACGCATATAAATTATAGGTTATAATACTCATGGTTGTACCTAAAGCATTGAAGAACTTTTGGAAGCGGGGGGGTTTTCAGACGTGACGGAGCAATTCAAAAGTAAGCCAACATTAAAGCTTTCGAAATAGCTGCCCAATCCTCAAATTTTGAAATGATCAAATTAAAAGATTTACCTTTTTTGAAATGCAGCAAAATTCACAAAGTGCCAGGGCGCCGTGTTATGAGTATATTTAATGTAGGTGACATTTGAGCGCAAACATGTTTGTAATCATAAAATTTGTAATCTGTGATTTTATCGTGAACATACCTACTTGTACCTGCGGTATTCTAATATATAATATCATAATAAATCTATTTGTCGCATATATGTTTTTTTTATTTGATTGGCCTTGAGTGCTTAGCTCTTTGGCCACAACATATATGTTTAATTTTTATGCATTTTATAACATAATGAACCTTCTATGAACCTTATAATTTAGGGAATGTATGAAATTTTTGGTCTGATTGCATGCATTGCGATAATGCATTGTTAGCAGGAACTTATTGAAACTATTAAATTTATAGATGATGTGCATATTTCAATATGAAGCATAGGTACTGATCATGCATCATCTGAATATTTTGGTTTGATATACTTAACTCTATATCATTCGCTAGCTCTATATTTTATTTTGAGATCCAGACCAAAAAATTATAGTCCCACATGTACCCATGTCCGATAGATACTGTCTTGATTAAGATGAACTGAAGTAGGTGCTTATGCTTCAAATTCAGCATAAAAAAGCCTAAAATGCAAAAACAAAATTCAAGATACATTTTTATTCAAGTGCACTTCAGATCTTACTTTGAGTGTAATTTTTGCATTTTTTTAAGCATATTTTATGCTGAATTCCAATCATAAGCATTTGTTTCATATTTATCATTATGTCCCACCCCCTGAGCCCGAAAATAATGAAAATATATTAGTTAACAGTAAAGAAATACAAGGTAAGTGAACAAATCAAATAATTCTCTGGAATGAATATTTATTGCCAATTAATAAATAAATCGGTGATAGAATGATTCACTCAAAGTATCTGATTTTCATGTAAACAAATCAATTTATTTGCTTCAAACGAACCATATATTCAGGGTAAGCACTGAAATTTCTTACATCTAAACTAGCTTTATTTGAGGTTCTCTAATAAATATTTTACTCAGCTGAAGCAAATATTTGTTACACGAAATACAAGCACACCATTGCTTGACTGACAATGAAGTTTCTTTACGCCAAAGAAACTGTTTTCTCGGTGTAGGGTGAAAGTTATTTTTCCTTACTTCCTTTCTTTCTTGAAAAACTGATGACTGAAAAAAACGGTTTTAGGCTAGTTTGATGGGCCATAGTCTTCCAATAAACATATAAAAAATATACCACCCAGCCACTGCTGTGTATCAAGTTAAAGGGTGTAAACTATTTTTCATCTCCAATTATTTTTCTTGGTGGAACTGATCTAGATTGAAGCCGGTACCAATTCTTTTGCAAGCTTATAATGTCATACTGAACATATAAGAAGGATACATCTCTGCAACTTCTGTTTTTCAATTTACAGGGTGAAAAGTCACTTTCACGTTTTATTTTTTTTCTTGGTGAAATTGGCTCACACAACAATTGCGACTGATTTTTCTGTAAACTTGAAGTTTCTAGTCAAACATATCAAAATAATATATCCTTGCTACAGCTACGTTTTTTTAAATAAATTTTAATGGTTGGGTATATTTGGGTATATTGCATCAAAAATTCAAAAAATCTTGGAACGCAACCAAACATTCAAATTAGTAAATAAAAACGTAGCTGTAGCAAAAATGTATTATTTTGATATGTTCGACTAGAAACCTCAAATTTACAGAAAAACCAGTCGCAATTGTTGTGTGAGTCGATTTCATCAAGAAAAAAATTGAACCGTGAAAATAACTTTTCACCCTGTAAATTGAAAAGCAGCAGGTGCAGAGATGTGTCTTTATTATATGTTCAGTATGACATTATAAGCTTGCAAAAGAACTGGAATCGGCTTCAACCTAGATCAGTTCCACCAAGAAAAAAAATTGAAGATGAAGAATAGTTTTCACCCCGTAACTTAATACGCAGCAGTTGCTGGGTGGTATATTTTTTATATGTTTATTGGAAGACTATGGCCTATCAAACTAGCCTAAAACCGTTATTTTTGGTAATCAGTTTTTCAAGAAAAAAATAAAGTTGAGAAAAATAATAAACTTCCACCCTGTATACTGATTTGTAGCAGTCGCAGAGTTGAGGACTTTTGATATGTTGAAGAAGGGACTGTAAGCTTGCATTAGTAAAAAAATCGTTTTTGTTTGAATTAATTCCAGCAAAGCACCTATTTTTTTCTATTTCCAATATACTATTCTGCCCGAAGCGTCCTTACACTTTTTTACAACTTTTTAACCCGCCGATTGATTTTCGCCAAATAAACTTTAAAATTGACCTCGATCGAAAAGACGACTTTTTTATCAAGGAAATTCCGGTAAATCTCTCGAATTTTCTAGAAAAAATTAAATTTTCCGACCAATTTTCCGACTTTTTTCTTCAAATCACACAATATCTCTAGAGGACCGCCATTCATTTCGAATACCGTTTAAATCGCTTTTCTATCTCTTTCCGTTGGAAAACTGCAAAAAATTCGACATTTTTACAGTAATTTCGGCCTCCGCAAATGCGGTTCGCACAAAATTACTCATATCTTCCTAACCGATCGTCCACTATAGCTCCGGTTTGTACCTAGAGATGCGTCTTATTTTTACGCATTTTTTGAGTCATTCTGTTACTTTCCCACATTTTTAGGGAAAAAGATATTAGCAAAATAGTGTTATACACGTTTCGGCTTCCAGCCATCATCAGGATGCAGTCGTGCGATTCGGACAGGCCCCAAAAAATGCGGTATTTTTTGCCGCATCCGTCGATATCAAACATGATGCACTAACTATTTAGTTTACTTTTTTGGTGGGAATTTTTTCGAGCCAAAACATGAAATTTTTCAAGGTACCAGGGAAGTTTTTCAATTTTTCGTCGAAATTTAATTTTTTCCCGTTTTTTTCGATACAACAACTTCGGGGAGAAGGCCCTATCGAAAGTTCCCGAAGGGCTTTCCGAACTCTAAACAGTTTTCGAGATACATAGGAAAATGTAATTTTCCGCGAGTGTTTTTTTGTCATAGCTTTTATTAATATCAAACACATCGTCGGTTTTTACTTTCCCGACCCATCACCATCCAAGGAGGGAAAGTAATGTAATCTTGCGGAAAAAAATGATATTCCAACGGAAATAACCATTTTGAGATTACCCAAGTAGTATATTGGGAATAGAAAAAAATAGGTGCTTTGCTGGAATTAATTCAAACAAAAACGATTTTTTCACCAATGCAAGCTTACAGTCCCTTCTTCAACATATCAAAAGTCCTCAACTCTGGGACTGCTACAAATCAGTATACAGGGTGAAAGTTTATTATTTTTCTCTACTTTCTTTTTTTTTTTGAAAAACTGATGACCGAAAAAAACAGTTTTAGGCTAGTTTGATGGGCCATAGTCTTTCAATAAACATATAAAAAATATACCACCCAGCCACTGCTGTGTATCAAGTTACAGGGTGAAAACTATTTTTCATCTTTAATTTTTTTTCTTGGTGGAACTGATCTAGATTGAAGCCGGTTCCAGCTCTTTTGCAAGCTTATAATGTCATACTGAACATATGAAAAGGAAACACCTCTGCAACTGCTGCTTTTCAATTTACAGGGTGAAAAGTCATTTTCACGTTTCAATTTTTTTCTGGGTGAAATTGGCTCACACAACAATTGCGACTGGTTTTTCTGCAAATTTGAGGTTTCTAGTCAAACATATTGAAATTATACATTTTTGCTACAGCTACGTTTTTATTTACAAATTTAAATATTTGGTTGCATTCCAAGATTTTTTGAATTTTTGATGCAATATACCCAAATATACCCAAACATTAAAATTTATAAAAAAAAAAACGTAGCTATAGCAGAAATGTGTAATTTTGATATGTTTGACTAGAAACTTCAAGTTTACAGAAAAATCAGTCGCAATTGTTGTGTGAGCCAATTTCACCCAGAAAAAAATTGAAACGTGAAAATGACTTTTCACCCTGTAAATTGAAAAGCGGCAGTTGCAGAGGTGTATCCTTTTTATAAGTTTAGTATGACATTATAAGCTTGCAAAAGAGCTGGAACCGGCTTCAATCTAGATCAGTTCCACCAAGAAAAAAAATTAAAGATGAAAAATAGTTTTCACCCTGTAACTTGATACACAGCAGTGGCTGGGTGGTATATTTTTTATATGTTTATTGAAAGACTATGGCCCATCAAACTAGCCTAAAACCGTTATTTTCGGTCATCAGTTTTTCAAAAAAAAAAAGGAAAGTAGAGAAAAATAATAAACTTTCACCCTGTATACTAATTTGTAGCAGTCCCAGAGTTGAGGACTTTTGATATGTCGAAGAGGGAACTGAAAGCTAGCCATGGTAAAAAAATCGTTTTTGTTTGAATTAATTCCAGCAGATATTCTATTTCCAATATACTAAAGACGATTGAGACCATTTCCAGAGTGAAGTCTGTCTGTGAGTGTGTATCTGTGTGTAATCTTCTACGTTTTTGGCAGCACCGTTTAACCAATCAAGCTGAAATTTGGTATGGGGACTTGGTTTCTGCCTGGAATGCGATTGTCAGTTTTTGGCTGTCATCTGTCAAGTGGAAGTGTCAATGTCAAAATATAACAGGAGCTATATGTTACGGAACTCGACTTGCGAAATGTCATTTGAAAGCCCTTGGAAAACTTTATTCAGAACAGTCAAAACTATTTCTCTAACTGTCATCTGTCAAAAATTAAAAAATGTTGAAGTTTGAAAATTTGAAATTCAATAACTTGAAAACTACTTGCCGGAATCGATTCAAATTTGGCAAGGAGCAACACAACCAGGAAGCAAACATTTGGTATTAGTCTGAAGTTTCCACCATTGTCCGCTGAGTCGCTACGAATTTTCAAATTTTCTCCTGGCCGGAACCACCAAGACAGCCTTGTTCCACTGGTTTTGGCGAGAAAATGCGCCGGTTCGTGCTATACTTGCCGGATTCAAAAATGTTTGCTAAGATTTCATTGTTTTTCGAAAAACTTCGACTGATATCGAAAGTACATTGTATTCGGCATCGTGTAGGCCCATTTTCAAAATCGGCAGGGTTTCGGTTTTTTGACGGTGATGGTTTTAAAACGTAATTTGTAGAATTTAGAAATTTAAAAAAATGCACTGCAAACTTCGACATGCGGGCAGCTATACGAAATATTTATTTCAAGTGCTAACATGCAGCAAGCCATATTTAAAGAAAAGATTGAAGTAATTTTTGGTTCAAAAAATTTCGAAATCCGATCACCCGTTTCTAAGTTTTCAGGCCTGAAAAAACTGAAAATTTTTAACTTCTTAACCCGTGAATCAATTTTCGTAATTTTTTTTTTGTGAAGAACAAACTACTTTATTGAAACAAAATCATTCGTGTCACCCCAAAATTATCCCGGCAAGTAATCAGAAACAGAAAATATCGTCGTTGAGGGGGTTTTTCATCTATATACAGGTGTTTAAAGTTCAAGGCGCCCTACTGAGATCTCGTAAACGGTAAGTGATACAAAGTTGTTTTAATTAGTAAAAAATTGCATATAGACTTGAGGAGTATATATCAAAAAAATTGACATAACCGTCATAGTTCACTAAATATTAAAAAAAAATGAAATTTCGAATAAAACTAAAAACTTAAAATGAAAGCAAAAAGCCCCTCAGTGAACATTTATTACGTTGGTGGATACTCCTCGGAAAAATTTTGGGGCGAAACTTCCACCACGGGATCGATTGCATTGGTTGAAATAGAGGTTTCCGCAATTTTTGAGGTAAGAATTGACAAGTTTGCCATTTTTTAACGGATCGATTTCAAATTCAAAAGACATTTTTACCACGGAATTGTTTTGCATTGGTTGAAATTGACTTTTTCATCAAATGTGAGGTTAAATACAAAAACTTTGCCATTTTTTAACGGATCCACTTCTAATTTAAAACCAACCGACATTTCTGTCCTGGAATCGATTTGCATTGGTTGAAATTAAATTGTTCACTAAATTTAAGGTTAAAAAGATAACTTTGCCATTTTTCAACCGATCGACTTTAAATTTGAAACTAACAAACTGAAAATCAAAGACAAAATAGAAAAATATTAAGATTGAAGATTACCTCAGCGAAGATTTATTGTTTATTTTATGTTTCTGGATACTCGTCGGGAAAGTTTTGGGGCTACACAACCAATTTTTTTTTTTAGAAAAAAAAAAAGTTCTATTTCCGACAATTCAATTTTTTCGGGAATTTTAGAACCCTAGCCTGCACTCGTATCTACCCGACTATTTGTACGGACTGCGGACGGCTTTTTCCATTTTAGTGTCAGCCAACGTGTTTGGAAGACGGCGTATTTCCTGTGAAGGACACCATCGACTGAACTATTTAGAGGGGCAAAGCTGCCTCCTAGATGTTCTAATGCATATTATCTGCTGGTCATATTATTATCTGCGTTTTCGTTGCTCGTAATTATTTATTATCTACGACGCCTACTAAAAAGAGAATTTTTAAGGCGAAACGGGACGATGAAATAGTGTATTTCTGAGACGCGAGATGGCGCGGAAACTATTAACCTTTTTAAAATTGACCCAATTGGCCGGTCTTAAAAATTCAAACGTCATTATTTTCAAAAAATACATTTATTTGACGAAGTAGTCAAACATTTTGATTTTTGTGGTTTTTTCAAGAAAAAAAAAATTTTCAACTTGTTTTTTGTAACTACTTTGTCAAATAAAATTAAAATATGAGTACAACCCTTGTTTTAGATTTGAAATTGTACTGATAGTTTTCTCAAAACATTTTAATACTTTTGATGTATTTTCTCTCTGTCGCACACTTGCTACTCAATTGAAGGGTCCAATGCAAGAACCAGTCCATTCTGATAAAATGTTTTGGACAGTGAAGAAACGTCTCGTTGCCTGGTTCTTACAACGTTAAAAAAATATGACAACCACTAACATAAAAAAGTAACAATCATTGGTATAGGTCGGAAGGTCGGATTGTATCAAAAAAGAAAGATGTATTTTTATATGTATTCAAAGGCGTTCATAAATCAGTTTTTCTAAAATGAACTTGACTGGTTCTTGCATTGAACTTCTCAATTTCAGTCCCCTTTCGCCTTAACGGTAGCTTGGCGTGTTAGAAACGTCGTATTATTTTGGAGCGTGAAATAATAACGTCAACAATGTCACATTCTTTCACGGCGTGGAATATTAAATATACCAAAATTCTCACTAGATTTAAAACAAAAGTCACCAGATTCGTTCTCCAATATCACAGTAGCGTAGTGATAGGGTGTCCATCCTGTCCAAAAGACACAAGCCCGTAGCCTCAAAGGCCGACTGATGAGCCGCAGCAATATTTTTTTGTGAATAATAATTTGAAGTGTTATGAAATGAATGCATGATTTGCTGTTGACGGGACTGGGAGCCCGCCAGTAGCTTGAACACTGTTCGGCACAAATCTTACTGCCGCCACTACACGCGTCATTTCAAAGCAATCTTGGATGCAAGGGCAAGGGACAGAACAACCTCTCATTTCGTGTAGTAGCTGAAAATGGCGGTCTTTTAAAAATTTTCTACATTCGCGCGTACCTAGATAAAACATTGTACGATATGCATGACTGGCTGACGCTCGTTCTGCAATCGTCCCCGCTCACAAAATAATCCTTCACTTTTACGACACACCAATATCAAAAATAGCTACTTATCCTTAAACAGTTGAAAAGCTGTGTTTCGATTCCGCACTACTGACTCATTTTATGTACTATATTTTCATTTTATATCCAATCTGAGTTGTATCACGGCCAATGGGCCTAGTACGTCGCTTAGAAAGTCCATAGCTTAGAATGTCCATAGCTTAGAAAATCCTTAGCTTAGAATGGTCCGTAGCTTAGAAAGTCTATAGCTTAGAATGTTCGTAGCTTAGAAAGTTCTTAGCTTAGAATGGTCCGTAGCTTAGAAAGCTAACAGCTTAGAATGGCTCGTAGCTTAGAATGTCCATAGCTTAGAAAGTTCATAGTTTAGAAAATTCATAGGTAAGAATGTTCTTAGCTTAGAAGGTTCTTAGCTTAGAATGGTTCGTAGCTTAGAATGTCCATAGCTTAGAATGTTCTTAGCTTAGAATGGTCCATAGCTTAGAAATTCACAGTGTGAAGCCCCCATAGGGGACGATCCGTTGATAGCTTAGGAAATCTTTGAAATTATTAAGGACTGGACAAAAGTCCTCTTTGGGAATATGCCCAAAATGGGCTCTTCTGCAAATTGTTGAAGAACACCGAGCTGTGTCAGCGATAGGAGGACCTGAATTACGTGGAAAGACAGAACTCCAAAATTTTGAGACAGCTTCTTGATGGATTCTAGGCGGATATATCCGAACTTCGCCCTTTGGCGATTTAATGTAGATAAATTGTTTATGATTGTTTACTTTACTTTCCGTCAATAAAGCCATTTATCATTCATTATTTTATAATTATTAGTATTGGCATCACGAAGCCAAATCCTACCCATAAGTTTATGTACGAAAGAGTTGCGACAGCGTCTTTCTCCTCTCTTTGTTGAGTTGTCTAACTTCATGCCAATATCTGATTTCAAGAATCTTTTTACTGCCTCCAACGACATTTTTCAGTTGCAAAGAATAAAAAACCAGAATTACTATATCGTCAGTTTACCACCAACACTTCTCCAAGGCGGGTGTTGTGTTTGTTTCGGTTATTCTAAAGTCTTATTTCTCAAGTTATGGAGCAAGTCACGGGACTGAGGTCTGACGGTGAATTGCACTTCAACGGCGGGTATCTGTACATGAAAGATCATGTCGTCGATGGCAAAGCGTACTACCACTGCCAGGAAAGGCAGTGCAACGGAAGGTGTGTGTGGGCTATCGGCGAAGAAGTGCAGTTGAGCCGTCCTCACAATCACGCTCAAAGGCCCAATGAAATTAGTAAACTGAAGTTCAGGGACCGACTTCGTGTAAGAGCTGCAAGTGAGCTGCAGCCTCTTCGGCTCATTTATGATGAGGAACAAGCTTTAGATGAGGAAACTGCCATCCTGACGGGACCATTTAGATCACTTCGATCTGTTATGGTGCGAGCCCGAAGAACATTCATGCCGCCCACTCCTGAAAATTTGGAAGAAGTTGATGGCCATCTACGGAATCCAAGGTGAAGGATCTTTAAAAAATAAAGTTCAACTCTCAACTTATGTGCAAATAATGAATCGGTTTAGTTCATTGTAGTCTGAAGTTACCAGGGAAAGACCATGCCTCGGAATGTGTTCTTTCAGAATACTTCGTTGTTCTGTTGTTCTAACAACACTGACAAAAAAAAAACGGATCGCAAGAGATTGTTCAAAAAAATTGTATCCGCCAAGTTGAAATCGGATAAGACACGAAAGAATCGGTTTGTCACCCCAAAACTTTCCCGATAAGTAGCGAGAAACCCGGTCGAATTTTTTAACAAAACGTCTCTTTGGTGAGGGAGGTTGTTAGAACTTGATTATCTGTTAGATTGAATATAAATTGCAACATGCATCCACAAATTTAATATAAACTGCTCACAAATTAAAGTGGATATTTTTTAAAAAAAGGTTTTTTTAAAATCGCCACAAAATTCTTGAAAATCACTCGATTGTGAAACCGCTTGCACTGTTTTGAAGAAAAATGTCAATATTTTCAAGAACTGCTGAAGTCCTCCACAAAAATCACATGGATATGTCTAATACAGGGTGATGAAAAAAATCGTTCAGTTTTGTTCTTTTTTACTCTTGTGCAGGAGATTGTTCATCCACCCTGTTCAGCTATATTTACTTGGATCTTATAGTCTGCAGCTTATGTAACTCGTCAGTTTTTAGTTTTTCGCTTTCCGTTGCGTACTTACCGAAATATAGCCTTTTCACTTTCCAAAGTCGTTTTATCGATGAATCTACTAAATCCGGGTGCTACTGGATTTTTTTGGTACTAAGCAATGCCACTTGTACTTTTAGAACGATTTTTTGCGCAGATTTCAAAATTAACGAAGATATGGCGTCTCAACCATCTCATGTATACAGGGTGTCGCAAAAAAAAATCATTTATAAGATTCATTTTATTTCGAAATAATCAGTAGCAAAATGCCGTTGCAAAGATCAACTCCAGGTAAGTTCGATATCGTGGTATATATCTTGCGGAATGGTACAAGGCAAAGAGAAATTGTCAATTTGGTGAACGTATCACAAAGTGTCATCGGTGGGCAAAGAGACGACTCCTTGCCACTGGCAGTGCCCGAATCACACATGGAGAAGGTCGCCCGAGAATGATTCCAGTAATGGACGATCTCTTCTTGTTAGACATAAAATTGTAAAATTGAAAAGTGAAATTTTCTACAACCTGTAATAAGGTGTCAGAAACAAATTTCTTCGTTCATGCGACACCCTGTATATTTTTATGTAGTCTTCCATTCGAAATCTGCTCAAAAAATCGTTTTAAAAGTACCAAGTGGCATTGTTTTGTAAGTACCAAAAAATTCAGTAGCCCCCGGATTTATTCATTGACAAAATGACTTTGGAAAGTAAAAAGGCTATATTTCGGTAAGTACGCAGCGGAAAGCGGAAAAATAAAAACTAACGAGTTACATAAGCTACAGACTATAAGATCCTAACAAGTATAGGTGTACAGGGTGGATAAACAATCTCCTACATGAGATTAAAAAAGAACAAAACTGAACGACTTTTTTCATCACCCTGTATTAGACATATCCATGGGATTTTTGTGAAGGACTTCAGTAGTTCTTGAAAATATTGACATTTTTCTTCAAAACAGTGCAAACGGCCTCACAATCGAATGATTTTCAAGAATTTTCTGGCGATTTTAGAAAAACCTTTTTTTTAAAATATCCACTTCAATTTGTGAGCAGTTTATAATGTTATATAAATCAGTGAATTTTCAAGATATTCGCGTGGAAATTGGTAAACCTGAATAATATGATGTAAGGAATGACAAATTGCTAGCTCCAAATGTCTTAAGTTCACTATTTTCAGGAATAAAACATTCAACTTTTTTTTTCTTAATGGGCGCTATCTTGAATCCGTTTATCGTAGGATATTGAAAAAAGTGATTGGGAATTATAAAGACAGGAATATGTGATCATTCCATCACCCTGTGAAATCGATGACGCGCACTCGGGAACTTCCGGGACTTTCGATATGTTGTTAAGCATTATTGATAGGAAGCGTGTAAGAATTTTCAGCCTTACGGTATTTAGATAGGGGTTATTAGGGAATTATCGCAGCTCTCGCGGTGAAATAGCGTAAACGTCAACGTTACTGTTAAAAAGGTGAAAATGCTAATGTTCAAGTCTGTATGTTCACCAAAATGATGACAAAAAGCCTATTTCACCCCATCAAGACTCATACAGACGTCGTAGATGTTTGTATTCGATTTTTAATAACAACGCTGACGTGTCCGCTATTTTAAGGTGGCGATTGTGAGAACTCCCTAATAGGGAGTTCTCGCAATCGTCCCCTTGAAATAGCAGGTACGTCAACGTTATCAGTTAGGGAGTTCTCGCAATCGCCACCTTAAAATAGCGGGTACGTCAACGTTATCAATAAAAACCAATATAAAAATCCACGACGTCTGTATGAGTCTTGATGGGGTGGAATAGGCTTTGTATCAGTACATTCCATCATTTTTGTGAACATACAGGCTTGAACTTCAGCATTTTCACCTTTCCAACAGTGACATTGACGGTTACGCTATTTTACCGAGAGAACTGCGGGAACTCCCTAATAGGGAGTTCCCGCAATCTCCACCTTAAAATAGCGGATACGTCAAACGTTATTAATAAAAACCACCACCAAAGTCCACGACGTCTGTATAAGTTTTTATGGGCTGAAATAGGCTTTGTATCAGTACATTCCATCATTTTTGTGGACATACAGACTTGAACATTAACATTTTCACCTTCTCAACAGTGACGTTGACGTTCACGCTATTTTACCAAGTGGATTGCGAGAGCTCCCTAATGTGATTTTTTATATAATACGACTGGGCTGGCAATTTTGCATTTTTGAGAAAATAGTGGCTTATATATATTTTACTCACACACCTCACAAAACACAAGCCCTTCACAGAATATGATAAATTTTGGTAGTTGACCTCGCAGAGAATGTCAGATTATAATTCTGAACGTGGATAATCATTTCAAGAATCATACTGGTGATCATGGGCGATAAAATGATATAAAACCGAGTATGAAACCAAGGAAAACTCGACAAAGGACGATGTTTTCTCGGCAAAACGGCATCGCTCTAGATTGAAGCGGTTCTTTTTATGATGGAATGATCACATATTCATGTCCTTACAATTACCAGTCAGTTTTCTAAATATCCTACAGAAAACGGATTCAAGATGGCGGCCATTAAGAAAAAAAATCGGTTGTGTCACCCCAAAACTTTCCCGACAGTTGCCAAGGACGTAATATATACTTCAAATTCTAGTGACCCTTCGGGAGAAACAGGATCTTTTGTAAAGTTGAAGAACAATAACCTTACCGAGTTATTATTTTAAATTGTATGCAATCCACCCTGTAAAATCGATGACAGGCACAAAGGAACTGCCGGGACTTTTGATATGTTGTTCAGCACTGTTGATAGGAGGCGTGTACCAATTTGGAGCCTTACGGTATTTAGTTGAGGGTTAGGCCGATTTTTTGTCTAATATTACTGGGCTATAAGTCCACTTAGCAAGTGCAGCGATCGATCGTATATTATTTCACATGGGTATATTTACTCAACCATCCAAATTATTCTTCAGCTTTCACTATCAGGTTTTCCTCCCTACCGAAGGGACATTCAAGTCAAAAAGATTCTATACGTCTGGAGTTGATACTCGTGGATATTTGTAGGAGTAAAATTTTTAACTGATTTGAAGTCAACGCAGCGAGTGATTGCTCATTAATATTTACGTAGGTACCTGCTTTTTTAATCAGATTCTTGTTCTTTAACTTCCCAGCAACTCCAGAAGAGCCACCCAAATTTAAAACAAACATACGTCCCAAGCTACTTGTCGGGAAAGTTTCGAGGTGACACAACCAAAAAAAGGGACCAGACTTGATATTATTATAAGAGTTTCTTCATTATTTTTCTTCAAACTGGATTTTTATGGATTTACGAGTGGACTTATTTCCATTATTAGAACCGATTCAATAATACCGCAATAAGTATTCACTCTCAACCTAATTTTAATTTTCCAAAGATTTCAGACTTAATTTCCAACAACTTAATTTGCAGTTTCCAAAATCGCTTTGCAATTGAGCTGGGGCCGCAGGGGCGGCGTTTCTATTCAGGTTATCTAGTGAGCCATCATCAGGAGCTACGAGAAGAAATTATTTATTTCACATCTCCCACAGTCTGCGAAATCGCACGAACGCTACAAGCTGTTAACTTGCAAATGGATGCGACTTTTTCTGTTGTGCCAAGGGCAGGGGGGGCACATCAGCTTTTTTGTATTCACGTGATAATACAAGACCTGGTAAGTACTTAGTCTGTTGGATGCTGGATCGTTCCAGCGATTTCATGATTGTGATATATTTTTTTTTACAGCAATTTCCATTAATATACGCCCTTATGCAGCGAAAAACGGTCGAAAGTTATAAACTGATTCTCAATTCACTCAAGAATGATATTCTTCCGAACATGGAGATTCTTACTGTTATGACCGATTATGAGCAGGCTCTCCGCCGGGCCATCCAAGAAGTATATCCCCAAACACGCCTTATTGGATGTTGGTTCCACTACTCGCGCGCCGTTTATAAGAAAAGTGAGCAAAAATATTATGTATTGTAAATCTACAGTAGGTATAGGTATACAGGATGATTCAGAAAACATGTCCACCCCCATTTTTTTAGAGATCCGTTGACGATAGCGCGTTGCAATAAAGACCGTTCGATTTAGCAGGCTTTTTGGGTCAGGTTGACTATGTCAACGAAACCACTTCACTAAAACTCTGAGTACGGGGGCACCTCAAAATTTTGCAAAAATTTTTTTTTCACTACACAATATTGAGAGATATGTCATTTGAAAGGCCTTCAAAAGTTCTATTAAAACTTGCCAGAGTAACGCAAAAATTTCAAGCAGTTCAAGTTTTATGCACGAAAATCTTAAAAATCAATCCTCGGCGTTCTTTTTTTTTCTTTCGCTGGGACAATTCAAAATCAGCAAACCCTCGAGTCCAATCGAGTCTTCTAGGTTGTAGAAACCCTACAAATTCTAGTTTTTTACCAGAAATAGCGTTTATACAAAATATCACACGCCTAAAGCGAAATGTTTGATTTTTCAAAAACTTCAATTGCTTTTTACTCGAAATTTTCAAATAGCAACACAGAAATTTTTACATTGTTAGAAACGTCTTGATGAGCTCTATCTATCAGGTTTTGCAGTTTGAAAAAATATTGACAGGTTCTCATTTTATACGTCAAAAATTGAATTGATTTATTTTTGACATGAATATCAAGAACTCTATGATCCCATTCAATGACAAATGACATAAATGAATCAAACATCAATGGCAATTAGCTTGAATATGAATGTCAATAAGAATTGTTTATTAAAAATCAAAGAAAATGTGAATAATCGCATTATAATTTTTAAACATGTCAAAAAACTTAGTGGGCCATGGAACCGACTAGCAAGATTTAAAACAATGTTTAGCTGTCACTGCAATCCTGTCAAAATAATTGTTACGTGTTTGATGTTTGCCGAGACATGAGCCAAGCCGAGAGCCAAGCCATATCAGATCAGGTGTGGGGTGAAGAAGAACAGTTTTTTCAGAACAAACGCAACTGTGTTTGAACGAGAATGGTTATTCGATTCAACATCTTTCATGAATAAGTATGACCTACTACTAAGTAATTTTACCCGTCGTTTATTCTGTTAAATGGGTTCTAAAAACGAAAAAAACTGTTCTTCTTCACCCCACACCTGATCTGATATGGCTTGGCTCTCGGCTTGGCTCATGTCTCGGCAAACATCAAACACGTAACAATTATTTTGACAAGATTGCAGTGACAGCTAAACATTGTTTTAAATCTTGCTAGTCGGTTCGATGGCCCACTAAGTTTTTTGACATGTTTTAAAATTATAATGCGATTATTCACATTTTCTTTGTTTTTTAATAAACAATTCTTACTGACATTCATATTCAAGCTAATTGCCATTGATGTTTGATTCATTTATGTCATTTGTCATTGAATGGGATCATAGAGTTCTTGATATTCATGTCAAAAATGAATCAATTCAATTTTTGACGTATGAAATGAGAACCTGTCAATATTTTTTCAAACTGCAAAAGCTGATAGATAGAGCTCATCAAGACGTTTCTAACAATGTAAAAATTTCTATGTGTTGCTATTTGAAAATTTCGAGTAAAAAGCAATTGAAGTTTTTGAAAAATCAAACATTTCGCTTTAGGCGTGTGATATTTTGTATAAACGCTATTTCTGGTAAAAAACTAGAATTTGTAGGTTTGCTGATTTTGAATTGTCCCAGCGAAAGAAAAAAAACGCCGGGGATTGATTTTCAAGATTTTCGTGCATAAAACTTGAACTGCTTGAAATTTTTGCGTTACTCTGGCAAGTTTTCATAGGACTTTTGAAGGCCTTTCAAATTATCTCTCAATATTGTGTAGTGAAACAAATTTCACGCCATTGCGTCGTTCAGTCATTATCATTTGAAGATCTTGTTATGATTTCCTGTTTTCGTTCCGAGTAGGTGTTTCTCAGCAAAACATTAAAATCACAAGAAGTATAAACAAGATGGTGGGGCAATCATGAAATTTGGCTTGAAAATAAGAATGATCGTACTAGACAAGGGTAAGTTTCAAGTTTCATGACAATCGTTCCACTAATAAGAAATTTCAATATGGCAGCCAAGATGGCGGCCGAATTATGAAAGCCAACCTGCCTATTTGGTCCTTGAGGACCTAAGCTATCCACCGGATAAAGTTCAATCTTCAAGGGCTGTAGCTTTATTTCCCGAGGAGAAGTTCAACTTCATCGAAGTGCACAGGAGATCTCTGTTTTTTGAGAATAATGATAACGATGTATGGATAACAAAAATAGTGCCCATTGGCCACCCTCGGGGACATCAGCTATTAATCGGAAAAAAGTTCCAAGACTCTTGTTTCAATTCTCGAGAAGGAGTACAGCGTCTTAATTTCTGCACGGACTCGGACAGACAGACAGACAGACAGACAGACAGACAGACAAACCGGCCACATAAGCGTCATTCTGTTACTTATATAAAAAAAAGTTCTCCAACTGATTTCGACCTCCTGAACACTAATATCGGGTTCACTTTTGAATTGGAACATTTCTTTTTTATCGAAAAACCGACAAAATGGTAGCCTTGTCACATGATTTTTAGTGATACCTACCTACTTTTTTTTTGTTATTGAGCGAACATCTTTCGTAATTTGAGTGCCATAATCCTTCAGGTACCTAGTATTGACTATTTCAAAATGTTCAATTACTATTTCGGCACGTCTGATTTTAAATTTGTAGGGTCGTGTAATATGCGCCGAGCCGTGGCTTTGCGGTCGTTTTCAAAAATTGATAACAATTGACCCAACGGTCGGATCGAAGTGGGGTTTTTGTCAAAAGAAAGTTCAAATTGTTCTCTAAATATAATGCCGTACATGCAGTGATGTATTTCATTAAGAAATTGTAGTTGCCTGCATATCGCAACTTTCTACATCTTACCGCGAATGCCAGCACTTGATCGGCGAAGCCGCCCTACACCAAAATGTTATTTTTGTAATTGTTCATGATTATTTCGGCAAAATTTTTCTTGATTCGCGTACCAAGGCCATGAGCAACCCATTCGAGTTGAAATATTTTCTGTATTGAATTTCGTTTTGTTCGGAGGAAAGGATATCAAGCACCAGCAAGCAACGAATAAATCATTTGCGGCCGAGCCGTAGTTTCGGAGTCATTTTCAAAAATAATAACTACTAATCGGCACCTCGCACCGATGTGAAATTTTCATTAAAATAAAGTTCAAATCATTCTCTAAATATAACTCCGCATATGTATTATGGTAAAATGATAAGATCGGGTACTTCCTCGCATGTGATAACTTTCGAGATCAGGCAGGCTTCTGAAATGCAGCATTCAACGGCGATGCCGCGTCACACTAAATTGTTATTATTGTCATTGTTTATTATTATTTCGTCAAGATTTTTCTTGGTTCGGGATACAAGGTCATGAGCTACCCAATGGAGTAAAAATTTTTCGCAAAAACCTTTTCGTCTAGGACTGGATGCGGGGACGGACGGACGGACGGACGGACGGACGGACAAAGCGAGGACAAAAGCGCCTTCCCGTTTGGAGAAGTGCGCTAAAAATAGATACCTTCCTTCAGAAGTTATGAGTTTTTGAATATCGACTTGGCTTGTGTTCCCGTTCCGATTTTGAGAAAAGAATTTTCAATCTTTTCATTCCATCATCATCTACAAACCTATCCGAATAGCCAAAAAAAAAAACAGCAACAAAAATGCTATAAAAAAAAACCCAAAAGGACAGGCAGACAACCCTCTTAGTTGGGTCAAAATACGGTTTTATCTCGGACTTGATTCTGCTACTATAATATAGTACAAGAAAGATAGATTTCAACCTCGGAAAAGATATGGACGTCCTGAAAATTTGATATTTTGTTCAGAATTGAGTGCTCTACAACATATCCAAAATCGCCAAAAATCGCACTCGGGGGTTTTGAGTTATTGGAAGGGGAGTAAAAAATTGCTGGTAAAAATGGAGGGGATGGAACCCGTCAACCCATTACATGCGAATACATTATAGTTCGACGTATCATATCCCATTGATACCATTTTGGCACAAAAAGTGTCCATCATTGTTGAAGGGGAGTAGTGTGGGGCGAAGTTCTGCTTGGTGGTCCATTTTGTTTTTATGGCCATGTAGAACCGATCACGACAAGTTTGGTATCTTTTCCGACTAAGTTCAATCTCCTGAACTCGTATCTGATGTGCAAATTCGGATGAAAACAAGTTCGAACAAGTTAACTTGAGAAAACATGTTTTTTCTTTGACAATTTTGACAAAATTTTTTTGTACTGTTGGAGGTGTTCATTTCCAGAAAATTTTCAGGGACCATTGAATTGAAGTGTATTCTCCACACAAATCATCCACTCGAAGTATAATTTTGTTTCTCGAGTTTAAAAAATCGATTTGAACTTGAGCCGGCGCGGCGCGTCGTCTACTACTGACCAGAACACTACAGCATGCACCTTTAAATGAAAACACCTCAAACTATTGCAGAAATAAGAACTGATCTTCGAAAATTTGAGGATCTGTGTATAATTGAATTCCCTATAACATAAACAAAATCGCCATGAATCGCACTGTAGGGTTTTGAGTTATTCAAGGGGAGAGGTAACAGTTCATAGAGTGTGAATCCTGTCAAAGTGTTATACTCTTCCTCGAATAACTCAAAATCTTGCATTGCGATTCATGGCGATTTTGTTCATGGTATAGGGAATTCAGTTTTGCACAAATCCTCCAATTTCCGAAGATGAGTTGTTATTTCTCCAATAGTTTGAGGTGTTTTCATTTGAAGGTGCATGCTGTAGTGTTCTGGTCAGTAGTAGACGACGCGTCGCGGCGGCTCAAGTTCAAATCGGTTTTTTAAACTCGAGAAACAAAATTATACATCGAGTGGATAATTTTTGTGGGGAATACACTTCAATTTATTGGTCCCTGAAAATTTGCTAAGAATTAACACCTCCAACAGTACAAAAAAAATTCGTCAAAATTGTCAAAGAAAAAACAAGTTTTCTCAAGTCAACTTGTTCAATTTTGTTTTCATCCGAATTTGCACATCGAATACGAGTTCAGGAGATTGAATTTAGTCGGAAAAGATACCAAACTTGTCGTGATCGGTTCTACATGGCCATAAAAACAAAATGGACCACCCAGCAGAACTTCGCCCCCCCACTACTCCCCTTCAACAATGATGGACACTTTTTGTGCCAAAATGGTATCAATGAGATATGATACGTCGAACTATAATGTATTCGCATCCAATGGGTTGACGGGTTCCATCCCCTCCATTTTTACCAGCAAGCTTTTACTCCCCCTCCAATAACTCAAAACCCCCGAGTGCGATTTTTGGCGATTTTAGATATGTTGTAGAGCACTTGATTCTGAACAAAATATCAAATTTTCAGGACGTCCATATTTATTCCGAGGTTTCGCCGATTTCTTTACTATTTTTCCTGTACTAAATAGTGGAGCGGTTGAAGCTCGCTAACGCGTATCCTTAACGAGTTATTTTTTTTAGAGTATAACACTCTGAAACCATCACCATTCGATTGAGAAAACATCAGGCTTCAGAATATATAAATTTCAGCAAAATCGCGAGGTACCGACATTGAGTTTTTTGCCATCAAACCTCGAGAAGGTCCGATTTTTCAAGGGATTTCATCACTTACAAAAACTGAATTTTCTCGAAAAATATACGGTCTTGATGGCAGGTTCTGACGTCAATTTATAGAGAATTTCTTGGGCAACATTTTGATGTACGTCACTCTCACTCTGTTTTCCTAATTAACCCGGAAAACAAAAAAATGCGCAGAAAACAGCGACGAAATTTGTCAGTGTCCGCGTTCCCTTTACGATAACTTTCGAATTCACGATATCAAATTAAAATTTTTTTACACAGAAATGTTCCTCAATTTATTCTGAAAATATAATCTAGCATAACATATAGTCGCGTTTCGAAAATAAAGGCGTCAGAAGCAAAAACATCGGAGCGCGCGCTCCCGTCAAACTGTCAGCCGCCCAGTATTTGGAACATGGGCTATGAGGTGTAAAATTTTTTCTCGACGTTATTTTAGATGATTGAAAGATGAAACTTCATATAATGGTTTCATAGACAATTACCTCTCCCTTTGCAAATTATTGGGACCATACCATCCTGCAGAGCCCCTACAAGGTCGCTGCAAGGGCTTCTTTGGTTTAAAAAATTACCGCTAACCTACTGCAGAGCAGATATTTTTGTTTTTTTTCTGTGGCAGCTGGCAATGCAACAAGAAATGGAAGCCCTCATCAAGAATGAAACTTGGAATTTAATCCCCCTTCCCGCGGGTGCAAAAACTGTTGACTGCAAGTGGGTGTATCGCGTAAAAACGGACTCTGAAGGTGACGTTACCCGTTACAAAGCTCGTCTCGTCGCGAAAGGATTTACGCAGCAACACGGTATAGACTAGCAAGAAACTTTTTCGCCCGTGGTGCGGTATGACTCAGTTCGTGTCTTGTTAGCCCTTGCCGCGGAAAAGGACTTGATGTTGAAACATTTCGATGTGCAAACCGCGTTTCTTTATGGTGAATTAAAAGAGACAATCTACATGAGACAACCGCCTGGATTTGAAGATAAAGAAAAACCCGATTATGTCTGCAACTTAAGAAAAAGCCTTTACGGATTAAAACAGGCCTCTCGTTGCTGGAACGACAAATTCGTAAGTTTTCTGAAGACTTATAATTTTAAACAATTCAAAAGTGATCAATGCGTTTTTATTGGAAAATTTGAGAATGAGACTATTTTTTTGGCGCTTTATGTTGATGACGGTTTGGTATTATCATCCTCGCAAAGAGCAATTGACGTTTTGATCATGAACCATAGACAAGGACAAAAGTAGAAGAAGGAAGAACCACTGCGCATCCATTTCAGCCGATATCGCATGGGGTCCGCCATTTTTAGGTCATCACGGCTTTCCCAAGGCGGCAATTCTAATGGGGGGAGTACGCGCGAGTCAAAACCCTAGACAGACGTCAAAACAGATGACAGTCATGAGACAATTGGTAGGCTATACTTTGTAAATGAAACGAATAACTCAAGAATTTCTGCTCACGGCCTTGACTAATCCTCATACTTAAAGTCAATACTTCGCTCAATCTCCGACTTCGCATGTCTCAAGTCCTTGGGACAATCGGAGACCGACTGCGAGTATGGGCCATAGACGTATGGGCATAAGGCCCACGATATGTGCTTAATTTGAGCTGCAGAATAAAATTTCAAGAAAAATATTCAATGTTTTACTTGTGATCAAATAATACAAGTTTGAAAGTGTTCGTTGAACATCACACTGAATCAGCTCTTCGCTTTACGTTTTGGCTAGATTGTGCACCTAATCTTATTCTCAAATAGCATCTTACAGCTCTTTCAATTAAGATAGAATTGTGTGTTTCAAAATATCATTGTCCGAAACGAGGTTCTGAATCGGGTCCTGGGAATCTGGAGAAAATTTTGTTCACATTACTTCGAAATGCCTCGAACAAATCAGCAGCACTGAGTCTTTCTCATAAGACATTTCCAAGTTATTCCTCCATCATTCCAATTGCCTCGAGCCACAATCAAAACCCATCACCCCGTGGAAAACTAAAAACAAAACTTAGTTACCAGAGTGAAATTTTATTTTTTAAATTCAGTGTTACGTATGAAAGGATATCTTCCCATCTCTGGGTTCATCAATCGCTTGATATTCTTGCAAATTTCGATAGGTAGACAGCAAGACATCCTGTATTGATGCATTTGCTAAGTTCAATCAGGTTCGATCAAACTTATTACACAGAGAAAATTGCCAAACGAACACTTCACACAGAGGCCTCGATATCTGTTTCACAGCTTCTAAGTGGGATTGAACTGCGGACCCCATTCTCCATACTTCCATAGCGGCTTTCTTGCTTCACTTTCTTAACAAAAAGTCATCAAGTACAATGCACTCGACAATGCATTAATAATGCAATGTATCCCAGGAATATGAATAATATCCGGTCAAAAAGTAGAATTCGTGGAAACGAACATTGAATAACACTCAACATTCAATTCTATTGTTATGTTTTACACAAAACCAAATATCGGCGCCGAGGAAAGTTCGATCACAACAAATCAATCTTACCTAAAACTTCGTAGCTGTCATCAAGTACACTGTCAGTACTGTCACCCACCTGTCATAATTAAAATTGCCGCCAGGAAAAACCGTTATGTAATCAAAATGGCCGGCCTACAAATTACACAGCCGCGCAGGTATCTTGCCTCTTCTACTTTTGTCCTTGTCTATGTCATGAACTTGAAAAGTGACTTTGAAATAACGGTTGGTGATGTAACACAATTTGTTGGCCTAGACATTGTGCGTAATCGCGAAAAGAAAACGATTGCAATCAGCCAGAGAGGATACATCAACAAAATTATCCAAAAGTTCAACATGAGCGACGCCAAAACATCGAGCATCCCAGCTGAGCCAGGTATCAATTTACGGTCGCCGACCACTGATGAAACCGAATACTCAAGAAAACAACCTTATCGGGAAGCCGTCGGTTCATTGATATTTTTATCGACTGTTTCTCGTCCCGATATTACCTACAGTGTGAGTCAAGTAAGCCGGTTCCTGAATGACTGGAATTCTCAACACTGGGAAGCCGTCAAGAAGATCCTGCGATACCTAAAGGGAACTATCGACTTCAAGATAGTTTATGGAAATGCAAATGGTGTGAAGATAACAGGATATACGGATGCTGACTACGCTGGATGCCTGGAAACACGGAAGTCCACAAGTGGTTACATCTTCATGATGGCAAATGGACCAATAACTTGGACAAGTCAGCGGCAAAGTATCATCGCCTTGTCGTCCACCGAGGCCGAGTATATTTCGTTGACTTTGGGTGCCAAAGAAGCTTTGTGGCTCAAGTCTTTCATGAAGGAGTTGGATTTTCAACAGGAAGCCATAGTGATTATGGTCGACAACCAATCAGCGATGAAGTTAGCGAAAAATCCCGAGCTGCATAGAAGGAGGAAACACATAGACGTGCGGTATCATTTTATTCGTGATGTGGTGTCTCGGGGTGAAATCAAACTTTCATACGTTGAAACAAAAAAACAATTAGCAGACATTTTGACCAAACCTTGGTCCTGAATAAACATTTGTTTCATAACATTCTGAATCTGCTAAACATCAAGTGTTATTTTGAATAAGAGGGAATGTTGGATTTTGTATTCTACAATAACACAGCGTTACTCTCCGCTTAAGTATTATCAAAACTTGCTTCCGTTATTTTTACGTGCGCAGTAGCAGCGGCCAGCGGCTACATGTTGTAGTAGTCGCCGAGCAGCCGTCGAGCGATGAACATGTACCGTGATGCCTCTTGTCTTTTGTAAACACTTCTTTTAATAAACATTTACTTATCCAGTCAAGCCAGATTTAACAATTTCCCATTAAAATTGATCAAGAACCATTGTGCTTCTTGTGCTTCATGCAGACATTGCGATAAATATACAAAACATAGAAACCTGACCTCAGATACTCAGTGGCGCAGACAGGATTTTGTCGTGGGAGGCTGAGCCAATAACTGGGAACGAAATGTCCCTTCGAAACTCGAGGAAGGACTAAAATTCTCCAAAAAAGGGCAAAGAATTGGTAATCTGGAGAGAGGCTATAGTCCCGTAGCCCACCACTTGGCTGCACCGCTGAATTTATAGAACTTCGATATATAGGTATCTATTTAGATAATCACGCAGAAGTGTAAGGTAGGTATTTCCTTCAATACTGATTTGGTATTGGAGTCTGATTACCACTTAGCATTACATATTTAAGATCATACAGTTCTGAATAAGAAGTGACGTATAAAAAAAAATTAAGAGGAAAAAAAAATATATATATCTGCTCTGCAGTAGGTTAGCGGTAATTTTTTAAACCAAAGAAGCCCTTGCAGCGACCTTGTAGGGGCTCTGCAGGATGGTATGGTCCCAATAATTTGCAAAGGGAGAGGTAATTGTCTATGAAACCATTATATAAAGTTTCATCACTCAATCATCTAAAATAACGTTGAGAAAAAATTTTACACCTCATAGCCCATGTTCCAAATACTGGGCGGCTGACAGTTTGACGGGAGCGCGCGCTCCGATGTTTTTGCTTCTGACGCCTTTATTTTTAAAACGCGACTATATGTTATGCGGGATTATATTTTCAAAATAAATTGAGGAACATTTCTGTGTAAAAAAATTCTAATTTGATATCGTGAATTCTAAAGTTATCGTAAAGGGAACGCGGACACTGACAAATTTTGTCGCTGTTTTCTGCGCATTTTTTTGTTTTCCGGGTTAATTAGGGAAACAGAGTGAGAGTGATGTACATCAAATTGTTGCCTGAGAAATTCTCTATGAATTGACGTCAGAACCTGCCATCAAGACCGTATATTTTGTGAGAAAATTCAGTTTTTGTAAGTGATGAAACCCCTTGAAAAATCGGATCTTTTCGAGGTTTGATGGCAAAAAACTCAATGTCGGTACCTCGCGATTTTGCTGAAATTTATACATTCTAAAGCCTGATGTTTTCTCAATCGAATGGTGATGGTTCCAGAGTGTTATACTAAAAAAAAATAACTCGTTAAGGAGACGCGTTAGCGAGCTTCAACCGCTCCACTATAAGGCTTGCTTTGTAACATAGGTAGTGAAAGTCTTCCAAAATCGGACATCTCCAAAGTTGCTACAATTGAAAAAGTGGTATTTGTGTCTAATTCAAGGTTTTATGACGTACTCAACGAATCTAGTCAATGATCTAGAGTTGTGAGGTGAGATTTTGACCGAGATGCGAAGATTTTGGACGGGTCAAAATCTGGTCAAAATCTTCATTCTAATCTTCAATATCTCCAATGCCATATCCCTGGGTTTGTTGAGTTATTTTCTTTTGGCCTCTAATTTCAATATTTGTCAGTTTTGACAGTTATTTAGCAGTTCAAAATAATAGAGAAATCTGGGCAGTGGAGTAAACTCTGATGATTATGCTAACAATTAGAAACTTGAAAAATCCAGTAATCTTTTAAATGTGGTCAATTATTTAGTTTATTTTTAAAGCAGATTTTGATTAAGATTTTGACCGAACAAATTCCCAAATCTAGTATGATCGGTGAAATTATGCGTTGCACACAGGTCATTCGATCCGAAATCGGCCAGGTTATCCGCGTATCAGTGATCTTTTCTGGAACATGGCTCCTATCGAGGCTCCTATGAATACTTAACTGATTTTTCACATTCATCTAGGTCGACAGTTGGGCTTAACGGGACATGGAAATGTGAGAGAAAACGTTTCCCAGGGAGTAAGGATGGCAATGTGTTTAGCCCTTTTGCCCAATGAGCAGTTCCACGATGGGGTCAGGGAAGTCATGCAATTCATGAGACGAGACGCAGACGCAGTAACGGTCGGCCAGATTGGAGCTTTCTAAATGTATCTAAATCGTCAATGGGCTAATCGCAGCATATCCATTGACCGGGCTACCTTGAGAACGAATAACGGAGTGGAGTCTTTTCACAGCGCCCTCCTTCGCCTCATAGGTCGGTCTCACCCCAATTTTTGGATTTTCCTGTCATACCTTCTCCGCATGGAACATGCCCGCGCCTGCGATGCAGTGCGTGTCCAGCGAGGCGAGAACATAAGACTGCCGGTTCGTAGGCAAACGTACCTCTTGGATAACCGCATCCGTTAGTATTATATTGCTTTGTCAACCAAATAGATTTAAATGATGTATTGTCGTATTCTAATGGTGCCAACTTTTCCAGAAGCCGCGCAACTGCGGTTGACTCAAACAGGAGATGTGGGTCACTTTTTACGGCAAATGAGCTTTGCCATGGTCGGACTCGCGGAGCAGGTTTTTGAACCAGAGCCCGAGCCAGAACCTGAACCCCAGCCTGATGTGTTAGTCGTCGATCCAGATGATAACCATCAAGAAATCGAAGAACATATAAACCCCGAGCCAGAAAACGTCATTCCGAATCCCGAACCCGAAATCATTCCTCCCATCAATCCTGTGCTTCCTGCACCTGATGAACCTCAGGAACCGGCTGGACCTGTACCGCTCCTGGAATCCCTCTGCAGAATTTACATGAGCGAAAATGCCACGCATGCATTTATTCCATGCGGACATCTTTGCATTTGTGCAGATTGTGCGGAGGAGTTGCAAGAGCGGCAAATGGTACGCTGCGTTATTTGTCGCAATGAAACATTCAACGTTTTCAGAATCTTTCCTTTGTAATATGTCTATTATTGTGTGATGACTTGTAACCGTACTCAAGACCAAAGTGGACGGAACGAATTGGTAAGAAGCTGCCACGCGAGATAACGCGGAAAGTTCCCAGAAATTAAAAATGAACCAATATTCCAATTGAATAAAAGCCTGAATTATTTTGAACTTGACAAAAAATGAATGTGCTGGAAGATAGTGAACCTCATTTCGAAGATAAGAGTTTTTCTCGATAAATCTTTTTTGAAGAGAACGAGAATAAATCAGTTTTTTTTTTGCAAAAAACTCACAATTTGCAAGATGTGACTTTCTATCTACCTACTACATTCATTTGCCAAGTTCAAAATGATTCGGTTTTTTTCTATTTAATTTTTATTACAGGCTAATTTTTCATTTCTGGAAACCTTTCTACGTCACCTCGCGTGGCAACTGCTTACTATTTTGTTCCGTCCACCAATACGATATACTTAATATACCGGGTGTCCTATTTTCGATGATTTTGGCGAACTCTTATTTCTCAACCAGGTAGGGACAAAATTACCTGAAATGTAATGAACTCGATTTTTGAGAAAATGTGATACCTATTTGAAAGCATAATTTGATATTATATGGATGTGTGTGTTTTGCATAAGTGCGTCCAGCCTTAAGAGGGATATACGACGTTTCAAAATAAAGCACATTTGGAGTTTTCCTGGCTTAATAATAAGTACGACTCTTAATACTGCATTGTTTATATAACAATTGATGACTTATTGGAGAGAAGACAAAGTGAAGAACCTATTTAAAAAAATCGGTTGTGTCACCCCAAAACTTTCCCGACAGTTGCCAGGGACGTATACAGGGTGGTCCAGGTTTTAGTAGACAAACTTTGAGGATCGATAGAAAATCAAAAAAGAAGAAGACCATACCTAAAAACTATATATCTGAAACGCATAATAACCGAGATATAAGCCTTCAAAATTCAACTCTTTTTTTTCAAAAATTTATATTTCGTAAACGGTCGAAGTGAGGGAGCCTTAGTTTGACACAAGTTACTTTACAGATGTCGTCTACTCACCTGTCAAATTTCAACCAGTGACGGTGGAGTGACGAAAATCGATTGTTGGCAACTTTTTTCTTGAATGACGACTTCTGTAACTACGCCGTCATTGTTTGGATTTGAATAAAATTTGACATGTAGGTAGAAGATAACCGTAAAGTAACTTGTGCCAAATTAAGGCTCCCTCACTTTGACCGTTTACGAAATATCAATTATAAAAAAAAGTTGAACTTTGAAGGCTTATATCTCAGTTATTATGCGTTTCAGATATATAGTTTTTAGGGATGGTCTTCTTCTTTTTTCCCTCAAAGTTTGTCTACTAAAACCTGGACCACCCTGTATATACTTCAAATTCTAGTGGCCCTTTGAGAGAAACGGGATCTAAAGTTGAAGAACAATAACCTAATTGAGTTCTTCTTTGAAATTATATGCAATCGCTCGCTACGCTCGCTAAGTGGATTTGGAACAAGTGGCAAAAATTACCCTTTGAAAATAAGCGCAAAAGTATCAACAACAACAGATTTATGAAATATTTTTAGCCGTATTGTCTCTTCGGGAGAAAGGAGCAGTGCCGGTTTTGAAGAATTTACCGCCGCGCGCCGGGTGCTTGGATCGTACCGCCACTGTATCACGAAAATACAAAAGCGATTGGACGACCAAAAGTTATGTAAAATAGCGCCGCAGATAAAAACTAGTGGCCCTTCGGGCGAAACGGGATCTTTTGTAAAATTGAAGAACAATAACCTTATTGAGTTATTATTTGAAATTGTAAGCAATCGCTCGCTACGCTCGCTAAAAGAACTCTGAATAGGTTTGTAAAATTTTGTTCCAAAATAAGCACAAGAATCAACAACAGACCTTCGGGAGGGAGGGAAATCTGATACAAGAACTGAATAATAATTTGAAAAGTTGAGTGAATACTTACGTAGAATTGTAAATGTAATCGCTCGCTAGAGTCGCAACTTTTCTTCTGTGAATGTACCTATTACCATGTACACAAATTAGGTGAACCTGGCATAGGTACCTATAGTGTATAGTGGAGAAAAAGCATTCACCGGCGTCGGTGATTGGCCCTGGCAGCGGAAAACGGAAATGTTGGAAAATCGTTTGTCCGATATTCTTTACATTGAAAATTAATTCAATTTTTTTCCAATCCCAGCTACGATTCGCAGGATGTCGGCATCTAAAATGAATATCTCGTAGAGCTCCCGCAGGTCAAACTTTCATAACACCATCCTGGTCAAAAAACTGCTACGAGCCGTCTTGGAGTGAAATAGCCAGGAAAAACTTTGGAAATTCCCAGCATCCGAACGGGGAATCTTGGAAAATAGCGACTACCGATTGCAACCGATTTTGAAAATTTTTGCACCAAAAATTATTTGAATCTTTTCTCCAAATATGATTCGCAGCATTTCGGCACCTAAAATGAATATTTCGTGGGACTCCCTACTTGTCGAAATTTGCACTGCACTTTTTGAAACTTTTTTATTGTGCAAGTTTTGTTTTGGGAAAATTAGCGTCGGAAAACCTGAACCGTGCCGAATGTGAAAATAAGACTAGAGGACGCAGAATTTAGTTCACTTTCAAAATAAGTCCGATTTCTTCCGAAAAAAATAATTTTCCGCCAGTAATGCTCGCTTTTGAACACATCATGCACGGAGCACATGAATTCCTGGCCGGAACCTAGCTCAAGAAGCCTACCGAGTGATCGTTTGATCGGGGAAAACTTTGAAAACTCGCAGCGTCCGAACGAAAAATGGTGGAAAGTCGCGACTGCTGGCACGACTTCACCTTTCAATCTTGTTGCTTTATGTCAAATTTAGTTCACATCCAATTAGGTGATTTTCGAATTATTACATTTCAAAATTTCGAACTTTTAAATTTTCTTTTTTCGACACATGATAGTTGGAGAGAAACTTTTATGTGTTCCGAATACAGTTTTTTAAGGGCTTTCAAATAACGTATCGCAAGTTCAGTTCTGTTAGATATATCTTCTGTCATATTTTGACAGCCATACTTCCGTTTGACAGATGACAGCCAGAAACTAATGGGCGCATCCCAGGCTAAAACCATGCCTGCCAAATTTGAACTCGATCAGATCAACGGTACGGCAGTTATCGTGGCAGATCACAGACATACAGACAGACGTACAGACAGACAGACAGACATCGGTCTGGAAATCATCTCAATCGTCTTCTAGGACCTCAAAACGGATATTTCCGGCGTCAGCAGATTTTCTTTTGCGATACCGTGTTACATTCCATATACAAATTCATATCTTCTGTGTAAGACCTCCATTCTCGGTAATTCCAAAACCGTTTTGAGACAAGGCATCAAGGTTGGGTAGGTAAATTACGTGGTATGTAAAAAACGTAAATTACGTGGTTTTTTACGCGTAAATTACCATGTAATTTATTTCATAGTCTTTTACGCGTAAAAAACGTAAAAAATTCACGTGAAGAAAAATTAAATAACGTCAAGATGACAGTGGAAACCGGAAAACCAAAAAATCTACGATTTGTTTGAACTTCATGTCGATTATGTTATTTGCAAGAAAAACTATTCAGAAATAACACAAAATATTGATTGTCTCGCAAAATGCAACAAACTGTGCGCAATGCCGCTTAAAAACGACGCACAGAGTTAAGAATGTAGGAACGACGCTGCTTAGACGTTTGACATTAATATTTGACGCGTCTTCTGTCTGATTTGACAGTCAATTTGCAGTCAGCGCAAACTGCGCACAGCTATGCGCTGGTCACGTGGGTTTTTTTGCGTTTTTTACGTATTTTACGTTTTTTACATGGTTTTTTACGCGTAACGTGGAAAAGGGTTTTTTACGCGTAACTACCCAACCCTGCAAGGCATCATTCATAATTTTTACATTATAATTTAAAAAAAATATATTTTATTGCAAATGAAATCGTCGCAATTTTTCACCTTTTTACATATTACCCTGTATAAATTTTACATGTAGTTTCTTGGTACTCACATGTAGTTTCTTGGTACTCACAATTACAGGATATGTTGAGGATAGATTGGGCTAGTAAACGCAATAAGCGGAATAGAAATCGCTTTCGGCAATCGAAAGTTGTTGGCCGTCAAAGTCAAGCCATTTTTTTGGTGGGGACAACTTCATTGGGGAGTAGTCACCCACAATTGTCTATTTGGAAATAGGTGAGTCTGCTTTTTTTCGGTTTTTCGATATTTCAAAATACCAGGTTGTATTGAGTTCTAATGTAAAAATATACCCGATATTCTGTTCAGAAGGTCAAAATTAGCTAGAAAATGTGCGTCACGTGTCTATATTTTACAAAAAATGACTCCTGTCGAAAATTGTCGCCATATTTTTTTCTGAGTGGGAAATGTTGACGCGCCCTTTGCGAAAATTAACAATCATGCTAACGCGCATCCCGTCTAATTCATTTAAACTATTTTGCCATTTTATGTCGCGTACCCTCGCGCGTACCACACCGACTAGAGTTCGAATTCAAAACCAGTCCATCTCCCCACCTAGCGGTGTGTTTAATAGGAAGCCTCGCCCACCAAATAGTTTTAGTACTTTAAAAGCTATAAAACAAACCGAGATAACAAGTGTACAAAGACTTCGAATTCGACGTTAAGGCGGGCAAGGTCATGAAAACGTTTTGGACTTAAACAAGTGGATATGTGCTCACGGGCGTGAGTCTCAGTAGCACCCTTTCTCACGCGCGGATAAGTTACCGAACTGCATTTTTGGAAGCAAAAACAGTTTTCTCATGAAGGATTGTTGTTTTTGACCAATATGTATGTACCTAGTTCAAAACGGATGCGGTTGTAATTTGTAATATTTCAAAATGGCGACCTTCAGAAATATCAAAACGTTGAATTCAACATATCCATACTGGTTTACAATTGAAAATACATGCAGCTTTTGTTTTTGAACGACATCGGTTGAAATTTGTAGAATTTCAAAATGACGACCTTTGAAGATGTCAAAAAGTTCAATTTGACATAAACGTACTTATTTACTATCAACAATAGATGTGAGATTTGAATTTGAACGACATCGGTTGGAATTTATAGAATTTCAAAATGGCGCCTTTTGAAAATGTCAAAATATTGAATTTCACATGAATGTGAGGTTTCTCTGTTGACAATTAATGCAAGTTTCCAATTTGAATTGAATCGGTTGAAATTTGTAGAATCTCAAAATGGCGGCTTTTGAGAATGTCAAAAAGTTGACTTCGACATAGACATGCTGATTGACCATTGAAATTGACATACTCATACTGGTTAACAATGGAAAATACGTGCAAGTTTTGATTTTGAACGAGATCGGTTGAAATTTGTAGAATTTCAAAATGGCGGCTTTTGAGAATGTGAAAAAGATGACTTTAACATAGACACATTGATTCACCATTGATAATACGTACCAATTCTAAATTGCAACACAATCGGTTGAAAATTACGTGGAAATATCTGAAGACTGTAAAATTTCATGACCTGTTGCCGTGGTTTTGGTGAAGGACATTTTCAAAAATGCATAACCCTCGAACCATACGTCATAACGGAAAAATTCTTATCACAAAAGTTTTTCCAATGCGTTTTCTAATTATAATCTCGCATATGTGCCTATGTATTTCAACTAATTCAAGTACCTTGCCGCATGTGCAAAATTGAAGTGTTATTACCGCGTATCTCATTTTAAAATTATAGGAATTTTCCGTATTGAGGATACACACGCGTCAGAAAAAAAATCATATCTATAAAACTGTAAGTCCTAAATCAATAATTTTTTGTTTAAAAGATTCTTCAATGTTTTGGCTTCATTTGCCTCGCTGGCTGTATATAGAAATATCCGTAAATAAAAAAGTTTTCCGTATCCTCTAAAAAATGGAACGTTCAATACCGATTTCGTTTCCATCTTAATTGTTGACTATTATCTCGATTATTATTAATAATAAATTATCATTACATTCAAATGTCGTCGGTATGATGCCGAAGCAAATACGACTCGATTAAAGGAAGAACGGAAGCTTTACCTAATACGGTTCGAGAGATATTTGAGATTTAATTAAGAAATTTATAAGAAACGGGACACATCGCGAATGAAAAAAAAATAAAAAAAAATAAAAATTAAAGAAAAAAAAACGGGGACAAATAGCCTCTCTACGTTGTAGGTCGAGGCTTAAAAATGTACACAGACAGACGGACGACAGACAGACAGGCAGGCAGACGGATAGACAAACAAACACAAAAGCACAATTGCACTTTTCTCTAGGTCGCCTAGCCTTCAGCCTTCAGCTATGGCCCATTTTAAGGCGGTTTTGACTTGGATCACAACGATTTTACGGATAATCGCTCTCGTTCACTTGAAATTCGAAGAATGACAAAAATAAATAGCACGACGCTACATCTATGTGTTCCGCGTCATATGCCTTTTGAATTTTTGAAAAATATTAGAAACTGAGCGAGTGGTTTCTTTGAAAAAAAAGTAGGGTTATCTCTTTTAGAATATAAACCACCTGGTCATTTTTGATATTTTTTGGGTAATTCAAAATGCAGTTGTCCAGACGACTTTTATGCAGCGTTGATGCTATTTGTTCTTGTCAATTTTCAAATTTAAAATGAACGAGAGCGATTATTCGTGAAATCGTTGTGATCCAAGTCAAAATCGCCTTAAGCTGTGGACTTTCTAAGCTACAGATCCTAAGCATGCACTAACGATTTTCTGAGCTATGCATGGACCATTCTAAACTAAGAACATTCTAAGCTACGAACTTTCTACGCTATGCACATTCTAAGCTACGAACCATTCTAAGCTGTGAGCTTTCTAAGCTATGGACCATTCTAAGCTAAGAACCTTCTAAGCTAAGAACATTCTAACCTATGCATTTTTTAAGCTATGAACTTTCTAAGCTATGGACATTCTAAGCTACGAGCCATTCTAAGCTGTGAGCTTTCTAAGCTACGGACCATTCTAAGCTAAGAACTTTCTAAGCTACGAACATTCTAAGCTATGGACTTCCTAAGCTACGGATCGTCCCCCGGCCAATAGGTAAAGTGCTCCTATAGTCCTTCTCTAATAAGTAATAAAAATGAGGAATAATGTACCTACATGTTTACCTTAATAATGATTGCGTGGATTTTTCACGAGTACAACGGACAACAGTACCTTCAAATCTACGACTCAAATCTCGAGCGACTATTGTCTAAAGGTACTTTCGATTTCAGGGAATCCGTCAGTGGCGTGCCTAACAACAACCGAGTACTGATTTGCCTAAATGGTGACTTTTATCCCTAATGGATCAAAACTCATATAATCATGTTGTTCGTTGGCTTCTACAAGGCGCGAAACATTCACCAGATTTCACTGACCCTGCCATTAATGAACTTTATTATATGTCTCAAGACAATGTTCTCATACAAGAAGATATTTCTTTGGTCTCACAAGATGTCGCTGTCGCTCCTACAAAACCACCTGCTTTTTCCCCGGACTTAAGAAAGCAGCATTTCTCGTTTGCACAAGAAAATCCAGCCTCCTGTGTCGCAGAAAATCGCCCGAAGGTACATTGTCTTGTGTATTGCCCTTTACAACAAAGCTGCTTGGTTGTTGACGAATCGGAACTTAATCCCGCCGAAATGGAGCAAATCCGTAGTGTGTGCGGTAATGTGAGCATTTTGTCAAAAAGCTCTGATCTTAAAGAGTCCTCTGTACGCTCAGAGTGGCTCCAACTAAAATGCCTCTAAATCGAAGCCGGTGATTTTCTTTGAACTGGCATTTGGAGATTTCACTTCATATATCTATTTTAACATGTCAACGGAAAAAAATCCGAGAAAAACCGATCACAGCCGGAGATAGTCAAATCTTACGCGCGCCACCCTAGGGCCTTCATTTGACTTGGAACAAGAATCCTTTTTTCAGGGTGGACTCTCAACAGTATTCTGCACAATCGTACCGGGTGGTTTTTCAGTAAAAAAATTTCAGCCGAAGATATGAAACTCAAAATTTTTGAGTATTTTTTTGATAATTTTCACAGCCAAATAACTTTGGCTCCAGATATTTTATAAAAAAACCACCCGGTACGATGGTGCAGAATACTGTAGAGAGTCCTCCTTGGAAAAAAAGAATTTTCTTTCAAGTCAAATAAAGGCCCTAGGATGGCGCTCGTGTAATTTCACTATCTTCGGCTGTGATCGGTTTTCCTCGGATTTTTTCCACTCACATGTTTTCATGGAGATATGAAGTGTAATCACCAAATACCAGTTGAAAAAAAATCACCGCCTTCGATTTAGAGGCCTTTTAGTCGGAGCTGCTTCGAGCGTACAGAGGACTCTTAAGCAGCTAGAAGCAGCTTCTGAAAAATTGTCGAAAATGAGGCCTTATGTCAAAATACTGTTACGATATTTCGCGTACGGGTTCGAATATAATTGAGACGATCGATTTAAAACACACAGTTTATTTCGGCGTACTACTACAATAAATGCCAACAATTATCCACTTGGAATTATTTCGCAGGTACTTCGCTTGTTGTCGCTCGCTATAACACTTTGCGTTCTAATTCAATACTGCCGCGAGCTGCCGGCTGATGCCTTATATAAGGCCTCCGAATGGTGTTCCCGAACCCTCTGTCTGCTTCCAGCAAATTCCATGGTGGTCTGGCATATGCGGTTTCTAGATCATTCCTGAATAATCGCACACGTTACCCGTATGCTTTCCATGTGTTCTGGAATCTGCGCCTCCGCCAAAGTGGACTGATGTGCCTTGATCGAACGTTCGAGTCTCTATTGGGTTTCACATACACGAACGCTCTGGAATGCACGAGATCGCTCCAGACTTCTACACTGCGATCTAATGGTGGAAAGATCCAGAAACATCGAGTGTTTACCAATATGTACGAGATCGCCGCTCGTAACAATACTCAGAACTGAATTACAGACAAGTTCCACTTGTACAAACGATGGTACCTATATTTTTATAGCCTTGTTATTTTTTTACTTTTTTTCTTGCAACTAATAAAAACAAATTTCTTCATAGTTTTCGACATGGAGAAAGAAGAAACTGTACAAGATCCGTTCGCTTGCTCAGATGAACCACAGGACAAAGATTATCAGCAGCCTTTATCGTTTTTATCGACGGCGTCTTTATCTGGTAGAGCATCATGTTCCCGAGGTGGTTCCAGTTATGGCGAGAAGGTGGTGAACGTTCGTAGGGCTTTGTTTTCCAGCAAAATTAAGAAGACAAACGTTCAACAGCCTGCTGATGATTACGTTCATGAAACAGTAAGCAACGATGAGAATAGTGCGTTTTTCACCTCAGACAACCACCAAGCCACCTTGAAGCTGAAAGAAGTGTTACACAAAGCAACTTACATTTGTGACTTCGAAAAAATAGAGGATAAAATCGTCGGATTTATATCAAGCAAAACTGCCGTACTGAGCAAATTTTCTTCTAAAGGTCATATAAGTGGTAAGTTCCTTTCAGTTTACTTCATTTCTGATGTTGAATATTATAGATACCACTGTTTTATTACAGAACCTTCTTCACAAGAATGCTCATACATAAGAGATACAAATCACTTACAATTTACCTTCGCAGTGAACTGCTGTCTCAAGCCCGGATTGTTGGTTGGAAAAGAGTTTGAAATAAACGAAAAATCGACGGCATGTCTTTCCAAGTTGAAAACAGACGACGGAAAAGGACCAAAACGAAGCAGATGCAAGTATTGCGACAAATTGTTGATTTCAAAAGGTCTGACAGACCACCTCAAAAGAGTGCATCCTCACGAAGAGGACGTTGAAAAAGCCATGACATTCGGCCGGGGCACTAAAGAAAGACAGGAGGTGTTTCGAAAAATTGAAAATTCTGGAAACAGAATACATGACAACCACGTCACTTTGGACGAAAGAATCCCTTGCAGGAAACCAACTATCAGTGATGTTGCTGAGAGTGTAGAATGCGGAAATTGCCACGGCCTCTTCACTCGGTCGAACTTCGCCAGACATGATAGGGCGTGTACCGGTCGGCCAACAAACTTCCGCCGTGTCACCGCCGCCGCGCGGAAACAAAAATGTTTCCTTGAAACGCCAAGTAATGCCATAGACACGTTTTATGATGAAGCAACAGACAAACTTCTCGATTGCTTAAAAGACGATGAAATAAAACACATAATTCTATCCGACGTGGCTCTACGATCACTTGCAAAGTTTTACTGTGTTTCCTGTGCTACAAATGCAACCAGGGCAAAAAATGTCAGAAATCACTTGAGGTTGCTCACCAGACTTCTGCAATATGCACAAGAATTGGATAATGGCATTCTAGATTACAGAGACCTGCTTGGAACCCAAAAATACGACCTTTTACTCGTGGCGGTAGTAAATTGCATAGATGGCTTAGATGTCAACACGGGAAAAGTATCCAAACCATCCACGGCTGTACTGCTAAGAAGTTGTCTTACCAATCTAGCAACTGCTTTGGACTTCTACTATAACTCGTTGAGTAATGAGAAAGAATATCAGTCCGATAAAAGAGAAATCAAGGATTTCATAGAAGAACATCTAAAACGATATAAAGAGAGCATCAATAAGACTGCCAAAGAGTTCAGGCGAGAACAAACAATGTTAAAGCTAGAATCAGAGAAAATGGTGCTCGACGAAGACCTCCAGCTGTTCATTAATCACGTCAGAGATAAAGGTGAAGAGTGTGCTGCACATCTCAGTATCAACGGATTTGATTACAAGATATGGTTGCTGTTGGGAAAAGCTATCTTAGTCTTATTGGTGACTTTTAACCGCAGAAGAGTGGGTGAAATGGGCAAGGCTCTACTCCAAAGCTATGAGCAAAAATCCCGAGTGAGTGAAGATATTCGGCAAGGTCTAACACTAGGGGAACAGAAACTGGCGGACCATTTCTCTGTGATGCGCCTCGTTGCCAAAAATGTCGAAGAACTCACAGTTCTTTTGAGCAATGACCACATAAGGTATGTCTCTACTGCGGTACTTGTACTTTTCTTGTCCTAACTGTTGTTTTCTAGACTACTGGACATTTTCCTACAATTTAGGGAGAAGTCAGGTGTTTCAGACGACAATAAATACCTTTTTGGTGTGCCATCAAATATTCTGTATATAGATGCGTCGTCTGCTATTTGGAGTTTTTCAACGGAATGCGGGGCCAAAAATGCAACCACGCTACGTGCTGGACTATTTCGAAGACACGTGGCAAGCGTCTCCCAAATGCTGCAAATGGACGCGAACCAGATTCAGCAGTTGGCTGACTTCCTTGGTCATACCGTCGAAACTCACAAAGAGCATTACAGAAGAACCTGCAATTACCAAGAAGTGTGCATTTTATCACGTCTCTTCACAGCCGCTTCAGAAGGAGAAATCGTTAAGTACAGGGGGAAGTCCCTTAATGATATCGAAATACACCTCAACACTGAAGAAGTCGTGCAGCCAGAAGAACCCAATAACGAATTGCCTCTGGAACCTATACACCTCAACACTGAAGAAGTCGTGCAGCCAGGAGAACCCAATAACGAATTGCCTCTGGAACCTAAAGATATGGACATGGAAGAGCTTCCTGTTGAAGGTAGTTAATTTTTTTTTAACCTTTTTCCTTTGTTAAATAATTTCTCTAGGAATTTGTGTTATTGTGCATTAACTCTCCTATTTCTCTGTATTGTCAAGAATACGAGACTAAAAGTGTTTGATCTTGCTAACTTTTAAATTTCGCGCCAGTCGCCGTGTTTAAAATACCAACATTTCCTTCCCACTCCTCAAGTGCGAACAAGAAGAAGTTGGGGGTTATGATCAGTAGCGGCCTTAGGGTAGGGCGAGACGGGCGATCGCTCGGGGCGCCAACCCATAGGGGCGGAAAAATCGCGGTTGAAATAAGAGAAATTGATAATTTACGAAAGCAAAAAAAACTTGTCAGCGGCGATCACCGAATCTGCTTCTGTAAAAGCACACAAAGCTCCATTATTGCACGAAAATTACTTCAATTTTACTCGCTTCGCTCGAGGACCCAAGATAGGGGCGGCGGTTTTGCATTCTTGCCCGGGGCGCCAAAACTGCTAAGGCCGGCACTGGTTATGATGGCGTCCTGCGAGTAGCGCTAGAGTACTGTCAAAAATGGTCGGAACAACCTTTTCCGTGTTCAAATCGCGAAACGACGGCCGTCCGCGAAAAGTGTAGTAAAATTCGCGAAAAGTCGTCGCAAATCATCCGCGACCCACACGGGTTGCTGGAAAGTCATCGTCGCCTCGTGGACTGCTGCACTGGTGCATTGGTTCGATCAACAAGTGGTAAGTTCGCACATTTTTCCTTGTTTCCATTCGTTTATTTTGGTCCTTCCAGCGGATTTTTGATCCTTCCGTTGTTGTTTTAATCCTTTAACCTGGCGATTGGTTGCGCAGGTCGGATTCAACAAGTTTTCCGTGTCATTATATAGTTAATGATCATTTTCGTTCCCCCTTTTGTTGTAGTTCGTAGATTTGCGTTCACATAGCATTGTTGTGAATCATGGCTAAACTTCGGGAACTTCGTGCATTGCGCAACATGATTTACAATCAAATAAAAGAAACGTACGAAATTGGTCAAAAGGCAAGTGCAGATTCGTCACTGCGTTTGCTTTTCGTATGTCGCTTTCAAGCTGTAAAAAGTTTAGATCAGGAGTTTCAACAGTGTCACTCGCAAATTATTGCATTATTGGCAGAGGCAAAGCAAGCTGATTTTGAGTCCGAAGAAGCTTTTAGAAAGACTTATTCGGATATGTATTTCAGCATACAAGTAACATTTCGCGAATTATTTCCCCCGCCTGCGCCCGTCGTTACAGCGGCTGGGGGATCTGCGCCTGTAATAGCGTCGTCATCGCAAAATAGGGTAAGGTTGCCCAAACTGGATTTGGTAAAATTTGACGGTGATTTGAAGGTTTGGCCAACTTTTGTTGATACGTTTTCAACTCTGATTCATTCTAATCGGGAATTGTCGAATGTTGAAAAATTCCATTATTTGCTATCCGCTTTACAGGGTGAACCGCTCGCTCTGGTAAAATCCATATCGCTTACGGCAGCGAATTATGAAATTGCCTATGACACTTTGGGTAAAAGGTATCAAAATACCAGAAGGCTCGCTAATTGTTATTACTCGGAAATGGTTAATTTGCGCCCTGCAGTTCCAGATTGTTCGAAATCTTTGCGAAATGTGGTGGATACATTTTCGCAAAATTTGGCAGCTTTAAAAAAGCTACAATTTCCAGTTGATGAATGGGATTTCCCAATTTTCAATTTGTTGCTTAGTAAACTCGACGAAAAAACAAGGTCGGCGTTTGAATTGGAAGTTAGTAATGTCGATCTTCCAACTTTTGGCGAGTTAAAAGCATTCGTTGAGGGTCGAGCCAACGCTCTGCAGTTTTCTGCTCCGTCGGGAAAACCGGTTCGTGATTCACGTTCTGCAAACGTTTCAAAACCTCGATCGTTGGTCACAGCCAAATCGGAAGGTTGTGTTTTGTGCAGCGGCACTCACAAAATTTACGATTGTGCAATTTTTGTGCCTAAATCTCCGCGAGAACGCTATCAGCTTGCAAAAGATAAAGGTCTTTGCATCAACTGTTTTGAGTGTTGGGCATTCAATGGTGAAATGCACTTCAAAGTCGACATGTCGGCATTGTGCCGCCAATCATCACTCAATGCTTAATTTTTCGGACACTGCTAAACCCAAACCACCTCCTCCGGACAAGGTCACGCCACCAAAGACTGATGGAGGCGTCTCCCTCAGTGCTTCGACAAACGGCACAGCGGTGTTGTTGAGTACAGCACAGATCAGTTTGATAATTCAGGCAGGTGAAGTCACAATTGTTCGTGCACTGTTAGACAGTGCTTCGCAAGTTAGTTGCATAACTGAAAGGTGTTCAATTCGTGCAAGGCTACCCCGTAGCAAATCTTCGATTTCAGTTTCTGGACTTGGAAATTCGACAACTGCTTCGCGCGGTTCTGCAGTTTGTTCAGTCAAGAGTTGCTCTGGTTCGGGGCCGGGTTTGAAAGTAAATTTCGTTGTGTTGAAAGAGATATGCTCTTCAATGCCAAGTTCGTTCATAAATACTTCAGATTGGGAGTATCTGAACAATGCTTCTCTTGCTGATCCGTCATTTAATGTACCGGGACAAGTTGATGTTCTATTGGGAGCTGATGTTTTTCCTTTGGTATTGAAAAATGGTCGAATTCGAGGTAATTCTGAGCAACCTGTTGCTTTGAATACTGTTTTTGGATGGGTCCTCATGGGCCAAATTCAGCTTCCTGCTCCGGTTGTTGCTCATTCGTTGTGTGCAACTGCTGACGTGTCATTGGACGGTGCACTACGCAGTTTTTGGGAACTTGAGGAGCCTCCTAATTCTAAATCTCAATCTCCTGAAGATATCGAGTGTGAAGAGTTGTACCGCTCAACTGTGTCACGAAGTGATGGTCGATACGTGGTTTCTTTGCCCTTCATCAAGGACAAAGTTGTTGAATTTGAAGAATCGCAAGCTGTGGCCGAACGCAGGTTTTTGATGTTAGAGAAACGGTTAGCTCGAGACCCTTCTCTCAAAAAGGCATATTCTGAATTCATGAATGATTACTTGAAACAAGGTCATATGAGTCTTTGCGATTTCAATTCTGAAAATTCTTCGGAGGAATATTTTCTTCCTCATCATTGTGTACTCAAACCAGACAGTACAACAACCAAGATTCGGGTTGTTTTTGATGGTTCCACGAAGTCCAAGAATGGGCTTAGCTTGAATGACACTTTGTATTCAGGTGCAAAATTACAACCGAACGTAGTTGATGTCTTACTTGGGGTTTGACAACATGAAATTGTTCTTGTCGCCGATATACAGCAGATGTATCGGCAGATATTGATCAATCAAGATGATCGAAAATATCAAAAAATTCTTTGGCGATTTTCACCGGAAGATCCGATTCAACAGTACACTCTGAATACGGTCACTTGTGGGGTCTCGTCTGCTCCATATCTTGCTATCCGTACGATCAAACAGCTTGCTCAGGATGAAGGCAAGGCTTTTCCGCTGGCGGCTGAAGTTTTGGAAAAGGAAGTGTATGTTGATGATGTGGTCACCGGAGCTAACACTATTGCTGAGGCTTTTGAGAAGCAATCGCAACTCATAAAGATTTTTGCAGCTGGTGGATTCATTTTGCGGAAATGGGTTAGTAATGCGCCGGAATTGATTGAACATTTACCGCCTGAACTTCAGGAAAGTACTTAGTCTTTTGACGACGAGACTAACATGGTGAAAATTCTGGGACTTCAGTGGTCCCCTTCTTCGGATGTATTTACTTACAAGATCGGTCACGTTGATTGTTCTTGTACAAAAAGACAAATTTTATCGGCAATTGCTCGAACTTTTGATCCCTTTGGGATTTCTTGCACCTTTATTGTTTCTTGCAAAAAGGTTGATTCAGGATTTGTGGTGTTCAGGACTTGACTGGGATGACGTCCCTTCTGATCACATTTTGGAAAAATGGAAACTTTACTGTGACGAGATCCACATGATCGAAGGTGTCAGGATTGGACGAAGCCTTTCAGTGGTGAACAATAGATTGACCTTGCACGGGTTTTGTGATGCATCGGAGGCTGGTTTTGCTGCAGTCGTTTACTTGCACTCTGAAGATAGTTCTGGAAACATTCGGGTCAATTTGTTCTTGGCAAAATCCAAGGTTGCGCCTTTGAAACGTCGCTCATTGCCGCAGCTCTAGTTGTGCGCTGCTCATCTGTTGGCCAAGTTGATCTCTTATCTCGTGGCAGTGTATTCTGAGACAATCAAATTCGAGCAAATTGTTGCTTGGACTGACTCTACAATTGTGCTTGCTTGGTTGAGTTCGCCTTCCTATCGTTGGAAGACATTTGTCGCTAACAGAGTCAGCTACATCCAAGATAAATTGTCTACGAATTGTTGGAGACATGTACGGTCTGAGGACAATGCAGCTGATTGCGCATCACGTGGTCTTTTGCCGTCAGCTCTTGTTGAACATCCACTTTGGTGGAAGGGGCCCACGTGGTTGTCAATGGGCTCAGATCACTGGCCTCAGAGTAAAATTGATTTTTCGCAGGTTAACACAGGCGACGAGCAGAGACAGAGACCTGTGGCAATCGCTGCAACTGTTGAGTTGAATGTGCTCGATGGTCAGATCAAAAGGTTTTCATCTTTGACGAAATTGCAGCGAGTTATCGCATATTGTCTGCGTTTTATAGCGAAATGTCGCAGGAAACAAATTAATTGTTCTCACCTAACAAAGGGCGAGTTACATCAGGCTTTACTGGTGTTGGTAAAACGCGTGCAGTATTCGGCTTTTTCGGAAGAGATTCTCAAGCTGAGGGGAGGTGATCTGCCTTCGAAGTCGTTCAGAGAGTTGTCACCCTTTCTTGATGAAGACGGGTTTCTCAGGGTCGGCGGCCGACTGGCCAACTCTAGTCTTCAATTTGAAGCCAAGCAGCCGTTGCTTTTACCGAGCAACCACCATTTGACAATTTTGATTATTGAGCATTTTCATAAAAAATACCTACACCCTGGTCTTCGTACATTGCATGCACTTCTTATCCAACATTTTTGGATCTTGTCGGCCAAGCGCACGATCAGATCAGTCGTTTCATCATGCAACCGGTGTTTTCGTTGTCGACCTGTTGGTGTAGAACCAACGATGGGTCAATTACCATCCAGTCGTATATCACAAATCAAACCATTTCAGTCAACTGGTGTTGACTACGCTGGACCGTTTATGATTACAATGGCGAAGGTTAGAGGAAGCAAACGTTTGAAGGCTTATCTCTGTTTGTTCGTGTGTTTCTCGACAAAAGCGATCCACTTGGAACTTGCATCTGATCTAACGACCGACGCTTTTTTGGCAGCTCTCCGACGATTTGTCGCTCGAAGAGGGAGTTGTACTAAGTTGTACAGTGACTGTGGAACAAATTTTGTCTAGGCTTCCCGCCAACTGCAAGCTTTCATGAGGCAAGCTGCGGAAGCAGAAAACATTGAATGGTCATTCAATCCTCCATCCGCTCTTCATTTTGGAGGCTTGTGGGAGGCTGGCGTCAAGTCCGTAAAAACTCACTTGACTCGCGTCGTTGGCGATCAAGTAAATGACCTACGAAGAACTTTATACCCTGATGGTTCAGGTGGAAGCTGTGTTAAATTCACGCCCATTGTGCTCTGTAAGTAGCGATCCAAACGATCCAACCGCACTGACCTCAGGGCATTTTCTGTTTGCATCTCCTCCAAGTGCCATACCAGACCCTGATTTGTCACATTTAAAATTATCGCGTTTGTACAGATGGCAACTTATACAGCGTATGTTGCAAGATTTATGGAAACGTTGGCACATGGAATATCTCCATACATTGCAACAAAAATCAATGTGGACTGTCACCAAATCATCTGTGGCATTGGGTACGTTGGTACTAATAAAAGACGATAATGTCCCGCCATTACATTGGCGGTTAGGACGAATTACTCAATTGTTTCCAGGGCAAGATGGAATATCTCGTGTCACAGAATTAAAAACCTTACATGGGAAAGTGTTACGCCCGTTGGTGAAACTCTGTCCCCTCCCTAATCAATAGAGAAATATCTGTTGATTATTGCTCTTTTATGTTGTTTTTTTGTTCGAGTTTGTGAGGTGAATGCAGTGAGGTGAGGTTGAATTTCGAAGGATTCTCTTCATTCCCGCATTTGGTGGGGCTCTCTACTGCCGGCGAGGGGGCGGCAGTTTTTCGGTGGCACGCAGGCGGCAAATAGGCCAGGCCTTGCCCTGGGTATATTCTTCAACGGACGTTTACAATTCAAAAATAAAATCGAATGCCGCACACCCAAATGTGGACACAACTTTCAGGTACCTATGTACGTACCTATTAAGCAGAAAAGTGGATGATTAAAGCCCAGGGGGGAAAAAGAATTTTCGACAATTGAGGCTGAAACAGTTGCTTGATGTTCTAGATGTCAGCTGATTGTATAGCGATGATATCATACTGGTTTGATAATCAAGTTTTTATGTTTGAAAATTGATTTTTGACATTATTCTTTGTTAGTTTTTTGAATGGTTTGATTTCACCTCAATTAAATGTGACATTCGAAATATAAGTACGGTGGCGAGCACATAACTGGAAATACTCATATCAATTCCGTCAATATTTCAATTTAACCTACGGCCTTATTTTGATTGGAGAAGATAATATCGTACGAACTCTAGAACCACGTAGTTACCTTAAATCACATTCACGAGGTACCTACCTACATACCTATGTAAATACCTATGTATTTTATATTTTTTCAATTAAAATCAATACCGGATCGAGTTTTCCAAACGACATTCTTATACTTTGTGGAGATCATTAGATTGCCATGCTGTGCCTGCCAGAACACAGTTTCCACCGTGCTGTAATATAACCGGGAAAATCGTACAGTAAAAAAATCTGTCACGATGTCACATTCGCATAATTATTTGTGGAGAATATTATAGATGAAAATAGATATTTATTGTATTAGGGGTATGAGTGAGACTTCATGTGACGGAGAATGGCAGTTGAGGCGCCGAGCGCAGCGAGAAAAGAAATAAAAGAAGTCTAATCGTGAAAAAATCATGTCGAAAGTTCTCTGCCCTTTGAGTGACTAATAATAATAATAATAATACATATAACCCTTTTTTCTTGCTTACTGCGGATTCTGCATACTGCGGATTTGTCATGCAGTTTCCTGTAATTTGGCTGATGCCCAAGCGGAACTTCTAAAGCAGAATTCTAAGCCTTGCTTACAGCGGATTTTTGAAATGCAATAAATGTTTTGTTTATAACTTTTGAAATTCAGTTTACATCTGTTTCATAGTCTTATATCTACAATCAGACGATTTTCTAGTTACAGATTTTGTAATATGTACAGCATTTGAAGTTTAGAAATTAGAGATATCTACATTTGAAATTTTTGTGAAATTGCACATTTCTTCATGACCCCTAAAGAAGGATTCTAATCCTTGCTTACAGCGGATTTGGGAATGGAATAAATATTTTGTTTATAACTTTTAAAATTAAGTTTACATTTGTTTCAGAGTCTTATAGCTACAATTAGACGATTTTCTAGTTACAGATTTTGTGATATGTACGAGTACAGCATTTGAAGATGAGGAATTCAAGATATCTTCATTTGAAAGATTTGACGGATCTCATATTCCTCTATTACTCCTAAAGTAGGACCTAAAATCTTGCTTACTATTTTGGGCATGCAGTAAAAATTTTGTTAATATCTTTTTGGACTGAAAACACAGTCATGTCATAGTTTTGTATTTTTATAATATAACATTTGAAGCTTGAAAGTTCAAGATATCAACAATATGTTGGGATTTCAAATTTCTTGTGTTATTGGTAAGTTACATTACGTACAACAAAGGAGAACCTTGACACTTACATTACCGTGGAAATTAATGGTGCTATTCTGTAAAAAATAACATTCCATAAACGCTCTGTTATGTAAAAATTCGTGTTGGCCATTGGCTGTTGCCTAGGTAATAACAACGTAACAGAGCCTTTATGGAATGTAATTTTTTAGAGAATCGCACCACAAACTGGATAAATGGTAACAGAAGCTGGTGCTGTGATATAAAAGAGGCTAAGTTGACATTTCCTTAAGGCATTAATATTATCCGTCCATTCTTGGTTTTTCGTTGGAAGTTTTTAGACGGCACCCACAGTTGCGAGCCCCGATAACGAGGAAAACCATGAGAGAAGACCAGGCCTGGTTTGAGCCGACCTTCCATCCAAGCTTATTGAATTTTGTAGCCTTTCTTCACCACTACTTCGCCTTGTTGTCCCGTCTTGCACCTTGTGTATTCAAAGCTCAGAAACTGCATCAGTAACGTACAGATAAGTTCTCAGTGCCTTGTTTTTTCCCATCTGCTGGCAATATTATCACAATACTATAACTACTTATGTGGTGTAAATACGGCACTACTTACTTGGTATTCACGCTGTAGAGTTATTGAAGAGTCCCTTGATCATTTCGCGTGAAGTGGCTGCAAAACGTGCGGCTAGAATTCTATTCTGGACGTGGGATTCTTTGGCTTCGGCGTGGAACCTGAACATTAGTATTGGTCGGCGTAACCCAATCCATCACTAATTGGAGCGTTTTTCATCTTTTGCCATAATCTTGTGATACAATCATTTCTTTGGAAATAAAATAGCCAGAAAATACCATTTTACCATTTCTACTTAACCTAACTTTGTGAATTGTTATTGACAGATCAGCTGTTACAGTGACAGTAGTCATTGAAGTTTCTCTTTCCCACCACCAGTGGCGGCGTTGACACAATAGACAGTGGCGTACCTTCACAATACCAGCTATCACAACATTATTTACTCCATCAAAATTGTATTTGCTTATCTCTTGGGTAGATATTTTCTATTAAAGTTTTGACCACTAGCTTGATGAACGAGAACGCAGTAAAACGCATACAAAAGGTAGAACCTGAGTATTTCCTCAATACTTCTGTGTTGAGTACCTATCCAGTATGGCGCCGAAAAGCTAGTTTCCAATTTTTCTTGATTCTGGACCTCAAATCAATCAATCAATGACAAAGGGGAACTGAAGAAGTAATTTTGTCAAATATACAGCCACGATTCTCAATTTCGCTCAGATTCGTTATTTTATTTGCCGCTATCCGCTGAGCTCTAGGTTCATTGTTACGAAGGACAGAAGACTTTTTGAGCTGAATGAGTCGGTTTTGGAAACTTTGACGCACAAATGTTTCAGATTTTGCAGAAGAGTACTACTGTTGGCGATTTGAGGTACTTGTGTTGTGGTTTGACCAGAACAAAACGATATCACTCATGTTTTCATTTCGGGGAAAACTGATCCCCAATATGAAGTCATTATAATACTTTCTTGTTGAGCGCCAAAAAGCTAGTTTTCAGTTTTCCTTGATTTTGGACGTCAAATCAATCAGGTAAAGACAAAGGGGAACTAAAGAAGTAATTTTGTCGAATATCCAGCTACGATTTTCAATTTCGTTCAGATTTGTTGTTATTTCATCTGCCGCTGAGCTCTAGGTTCATTGTTACGAACGACAGAGGACTTTTAATCTGAATGAGTTGGTTTTGGAAAACCTTGACGCACTAATGTCTCAGATTTTGCCGAAGAGTACCACTTTTGGCGATTCAAGGTACCTGTGTAGTGATTTGACCAGAACAAAACGATATCACCCATGTTTTGCAATTCAGAAAAAACTGATCTCCAATATGAAGTCATTATAATACTTTCTTGTTAGGTATCCAAATTGGCGTCAAAAAGCTAGTTTTCAGTTTTCCTTGATTTTGGCCCTCAAATCAATCAGCTAAAGACAAAGGGGAACTGAACAAGTAATTTTGTCACATATCCAGCGAGGATTTTCAATTTCGTTCAGATTTGTTGCTATTTTATCTGCCGCTGAGCTCTAGGTTCATTGTTACGAACGACAGAGGACTTTTTAAGCTGGATGAGTCAGTTTTGAAAAACGTTGACGCACTAATGTCTCAGATTTTGCCGGAGAATACCACTTTTGGCGATTGAGGGTACCCACCTGTGTTGGGATTTGACCAGAACAAAACGATATCACCCATGTTTTGCATTTCAGGGAAAACTGATCCCCGATATGAGGTCATTATAATACTTTCTTGTTGAGTATCCAAATTGGCGCCAAAAAGCTTGTTTTAAGTTTTCCTTGATTTTGGCCCTCAAATCAATCAGTTGAAGACAAAGGGGAACTGAAGAAGTGATTTTGTCGAATATCCAGCTAAGATTTTCAATTTCGTACAGATTTGTTGTTATTTCATCTGTCGCTGAGCTCTAGGTTCATTGTTACGAACGACAGAGGACTTTTAATCTGAATGAGTTGATTTTGGAAAACCTTGACGCACTAATGTCTCAGATTTTGCCGAAGAGTACCACTTTTGGCGATTCAAGGTACCTGTGTAGTGATTTGACCAGAACAAAACGATATCACCCATGTTTTGCAATCCAGGAAAAAACTGATCTCCAATATGAAGTCATTATAATACTTTCTTGTTGAGTATCCAAATTGGCGCCAAAAAGCTTGTTTTCAGTTTTTCTTGATTTTGGACGTCAAATCAATCAGGTAAAGACAAAGGGGAACTAAAGAAGTAATTTTGTCGAATATCCAGCTACGATTTTCAATTTCGTTCAGATTTGTTGTTATTTCATCTGCCGCTAAGCTCTAGGTTCATTGTTACGAACGACAGAAGACTTTTAATCTGAATGAGTTGGTTTTGGAAAACCTTGACGCACTTATGTCTCAGATTTTGCCGAAGAGTACCACTTTTGGCGATCTAAGGTACTTGTGTTGTGGTTTGACCAGAATAAAACGATATCACCCATGTTTTGCATTTCAGGGAAAACTGATCCCCAATATGAGGTCATTATAATACTTTCTTGTTGAGTATCCAAATTGGCGCCAAAAAGCTTGTTTTAAGTTTTCCTTGATTTTGGCCCTCAAATCAATCAGTTGAAGACAAAGGGGAACTTAAGAAGTAATTTTCTTGAATATCCAGCAAAGATTTTCAATTTCGTTCAGATTTGTTGTTATTTTATCTGCCGCTCAGCTCAAGGTTCATTGTTACGAACGACAGAGGCCTTTTTAAGCTGGATGAGTCGGTTTTGAAAAACGTTGACGCACTAATGTCTCAGATTTTGCCGGAGAGTACCACTTTTGGCGATTCAAGGTACCTGTGTTGTGATTTGACCAGAACAAAACGATATCACCCTTGTTTTGCATTTCACGAAAAACTGATCCCCAATATGAAGTCATTATTATACTTTCTTGTTGAGTATCCAAGTTGGCGCCAAAAAGCTAGTTTTCAGTTTTCCTTGATTTTGGCCCTCAAATCAATCAGTTGAAGACAGAGGGGAACTAGAGAAGTAATTTTGTCGAATATCCAGCTACGATTTTCAATTTCGTTCAGATTTGTTGTTATTTCATCTGCCGCTGAGCTCTAGGTTCATTGTTACGAACGACAGAGGACTTTTAATCTGAATGATTTGGTTTTGGAAAACCTTGACGCACTTATGTCTCAGATTTTGCCGAAGAGTACCACTTTTGGCGATCTAAGGTACTTGTGTTGTGGTTTGACCAGAATAAAACGATATCACCCATGTTTTGCATTTCAGGGAAAACTGATCCCCAATATGAGGTCATTATAATACTTTCTTGTTGAGTATCCAAATTGGCGCCAAAAAGCTTGTTTTGAGTTTTCCTTGATTTTGGCCCTCAAATCAATCAGTTGAAGACAAAGGGGAACTGAAGAAGTAATTTTGTCGAATATCCAGCTAAGATTTTCAATTTCGTTCAGATTTGTTGTTATTTTATCTGTCGCTGAGCTCTAGGTTCATTGTTACGAACGACAGAGGACTTTTAATCTGAATGAGTTGATTTTGGAAAACCTTGACGCACTAATGTCTCAGATTTTGCCGAAGAGTACCACTTTTGGCGATTCAAGGTACCTGTGTAGTGATTTGACCAGAACAAAACGATATCACCCATGTTTTGCAATCCAGGAAAAAACTGATCTCCAATATCAAGTCATTATAATACTTTCTTGTTGAGTATCCAAATTGGCGCCAAGAAGCTATTTTTCAGTTTTTCTTGATTTTGGACGTCAAATCAATCAGGTAAAGACAAAGGGGAACTTAAGAAGTAATTTTCTTGAATATCCAGCAAAGATTTTCAATTTCGTTCAGATTTGTTGTTATTTTATCTGCCGCTCAGCTCAAGGTTCATTGTTACGAACGACAGAGGCCTTGTTAAGCTGGATGAGTCGGTTTTGAAAAACGTTGACGCACTAATGTCTCAGATTTTGCCAGAGAGTACCACTTTTGGCGATTCAAGGTACCTGTGTTGTGATTTGACCAGAACAAAACGATATCACCCTTGTTTTGCATTTCACGAAAAACTGATCCCCAATATGAAGTCATTATAATACTTCCTTGTTGAGTATCCAAGTTGGCGCCAAAAAGCTAGTTTTCAGTTTTCCTTGATTTTGGCCCTCAAATCAATCAGTTGAAGACAGAGGGGAACTAAAGAAGTAATTTTGTCGAATATCCAGCTACGATTTTCAATTTCGTTCAGATTTGTTGTTATTTCATCTGCCGCTGAGCTCTAGGTTCATTGTTACGAACGACAGAGGACTTTTAATCTGAATGAGTTGGTTTTGGAAAACCTTGACGCACTTATGTCTCAGATTTTGCCGAAGAGTACCACTTTTGGCGATCTAAGGTACTTGTGTTGTGGTTTGACCAGAACAAAACGATATCACCCATGTTTTGCATTTCAGGGAAAACTGATCCCCAATATGAGGTCATTATAATACTTTCTTGTTGAGTATCCACATTGGCGCCAAAAAGCTTGTTTTAAGTTTTCCTTGATTTTGGCCCTCAAATCAATCAGTTGAAGACAAAGGGGAACTGAAGAAGTAATTTTGTCGAATATCCAGCTAAGATTTTCAATTTCGTTCAGATTTGTTGTTATTTTATCTGTCGCTGAGCTCTAGGTTCATTGTTACGAACGACAGAGGACTTTTAATCTGAATGAGTTGGTTTTGGAAAACCTTGACGCACTAATGTCTCAGATTTTGCCGAAGAGTACCACTTTTGGCGATTCAAGGTACCTGTGTAGTGATTTGACCAGAACAAAACGATATCACCCATGTTTCGCAATTCAGGAAAAACTGATCTCAAATATGAAGTCATTATAATACTTCCTTGTTGAGTATCCAAATTGGCGCCAAAAAGCTATTTTTCAGTTTTTCTTGATTTTGGACGTCAAATCAATCAGGTAAAGACAAATGGGAACTCAAAAAGTAATTTTGTCGAATATCCAGCTAAGATTTTCAATTTCGTTCAGATTTGTTGTTATTTTATCTGCCGCTGAGCTCTAGGTTCATTGTTACGAACGATAGAGGACTTTTAATCTGAATGAGCTGGTTTTGAAAAACCTTGACGCACTTATGTCTCAGATTTTGCCGAAGAGTACCACTTTTGGCGATTTAAGGTACTTGTGTTGTGGTTTGACCAGAAAAAAACGATATCACCCATGTTTTGCATTTCAGGGAAAACTGATCCCCAATATGAGGTCATTATAATACTTTCTTGTTGAGTATCCAAACTGGCGCCAAAAAGCTTGTTCTAAGTTTTCCTTTTTGGCCCTCAAATCAATCAGTTGAAGACAAAGGGGAACGGAAGAAGTAATTTTGTCGAATATCCAGCTACCATTTTCAATTGCGTTCAGATTTGTTGTAATTTCATCTGCCGCTGAGCTCTAGGTTTATTAATACGAACGACAGAGGACTTTTAATCTAAATGAGTTGGTTTTGAGAAACCTTGACGCCCTAATGTCTCAGATTTTGCCGAAGAGTACCACTTTTAGCGATTTAAGGTACTTGTGTTGTGGTTTGACCAGAACAAAACCATATTACCCAGGTTTTGTATTTCAGGAAAAACTGATCCCCAATATGAAGTCATTATAATACTTTTTTGTTAGGTATCCAAATTGGCTCCAAAAAGCTTGTTTTAAGTTTTCCTTGATTTTGGCCCTCAAATCAATCAGCTAAAGACAAAGGGGAACTGAACAAGTAATTTTATCACATATCCAGCTACGATTTTCAATTTCGTTCAGATTTGTTGTTATTTTATCTGCCGCTGAGCTCTAGGTTCATTGTTACGAACGACAGAGGACTTTCAATCTGAATGATTTGGTTTTGGAAAACTTTGACGCACTAATGTCTCAGATTTTGCCGAAGAGTACCACTTTTGGCGATTTAAGATACTTGTGTTGTGATTTGACCAGAACAAAACGATATCACCCATGTTTTGCAATTCAGGAAAAACTGATCTCAAATATGAAGTCATTATAATACTTTCTTGTTGAGTATCCAAATTGGCGCCAAAAAGCTATTTTTCAGTTTTTCTCGATTTTGGACGTCAAATCAATCAGGTAAAGACAAATGGGAACTCAAAAAGTAATTTTGTCGAATATCCAGCTAAGATTTTCAATTTTGTTCAGATTTGTTGTTACTTTATCTGCCGCTGAGCTCTAGGTTCATTGTTACGAACGACAGAGGACTTTTAATCTGAATGAGTTGGTTTTGGAAAACCTTGACGCACTAATGTTTCAGATTTTACCGGAGAGTACCACTTTTGGCGATTCAAGGTACCTGTGTTGTGATTTGACCAGAACAAAACGATATCACCCATGTTTTGCAATTCAGGAAAAACTGATCTCCAATATGAAGTCATTATAATACTTTCTTGTTGAGTATACAAGTTGGCGCCAAAAAGCTAGTTTTCAGTTTTCCTTGATTTTGGCCCTCAAATCAATCAGTTGAAGACAAAGGGGAACTGAAGAAGTAATCGCTGAGCTCTAGGTTCATTGTTACGAACGACAGAAGACTTTTTAAGCTGGATGAGTCAAAACGTCGACGCACTAATGTCTCAGATTTTGCCGGAGAGTACCACTTTTGGCGATTTAAGGTTCTTGTGTTGTGGTTTGACCAGAATAAAACGATATCACCCATGTTTTGCATTTCAGGAAAAACTGATCCCCAAATAAAGTCATTATAATACTTTCTTGTTGAGTATCCAAGTTGGCGCCAAAAAGCTAGTTTTCAGTTTTCCTTGATTTTAGACCTGAAATCAATCAGTTAAAGACAAAGGGGAACTAAAGATGTAATTTTGTCGAATATCTAGCGACGATTTTCAATTTCGTTCAGATTTGTTGTTATTTCATCTGCCGCTGAGCTCTACGTTCATTGTTACGAACGACAGAGAACTTTTAATCTGAATGAGTTGGTTTTGGGAAACCTTGACGCACTAATGTCTCAGATTTTGCCGAAGAGTACCACTTTTGGCGATTTAAGGTACTTGTGTTGTGGTTTGACCAGAATAAAACGATATCACCCATGTTTTGCATTTCAGGGAAAACTGATCCCCAATATGAGGTTATTATAATACTTTCTTGTTGAGTATCCAAATTGGCGCCAAAAAGCTATTCTTCAGTTTTTCTTTATTTTGGACGTCAAATCAATCAGGTGAAGACAAAGGGTAACTAAAGAAGTAATTTTGTCGAATATCCAGCTATGATTTTCAATTTTCCAGTTTTAGTTAGTTAGTTCCTAGTTTTTACAATTCCGAGCCAATTCCGGACTATAAGCAGAACTCAAGAAGTCATTTCGTGGAATATCCAGCTACAGTTCGAAATTTTGTTCCATTCCATAGTTTTCTCATCTGTCGATAAGCTCTAGGTAACTTTACAAACAACAAACGACTTTCTCGGCTTGGCCTGAGGTTCGACTGGTTCGACAACTAAAATCTTTTTTTGGCGTCTATCTGAATACTGAGGGGCATTAGCATGCTTTTGTGTTGTGGATAATTTTTCTCTGAATTGTAAGATTTGGTGAAAATCGCTTCGACCAAATTAAATGAGAACACAACAGTCCTTTGTTGTTTGTTGATGCTGTATTACACTACAACATTTTTTGAATCATCTGCCAAAATAGTATCAAAAAACAATGAACTTAATTGTTGATTTGTCAGATTGTTCAAGAAATTTTACAAGAAATTGTGTAGTGCGTAATGCAGCGTTTAAATAGAAATACCGAAAGAAATACTTAGTGCTCATCGGCAAATCAAATACTAATATAATTGAATTTTAAATCGTCACTGAATACTGCATAAAAGTACTTTGTAGGTCCCCTTTGTTCTTAACGAAATAGTCTTAGGTCGGGAATTGAAAAATCAACTGTAAACACGCTTTTTTCACGAAATAATCTTGAGGTGTTGAAACAATCTCAAATTGGGTATGATCTTTCCTTGAATTGCAATACATCTGTAAAAATCATTTGGCTCTGATTAAATTGCAATTGGCAACGTAGATGATTATTCTGAAATTATGGTCCAAATTTCAAATCATAACATTGTTGTGTGAAGGTGTCTACTGTTGGCAGTTCGGCCCTATTGGCGCGTCCGGCCCTGCCGCCAGCTCTGTGCCTGGCCTGACCGTACCGCCACGTTCCTTAGTCCAGGCCTGTCAATGCGCTAAGCAGTGCAGTTGGCTCCCGGATGCAGCCTGCCGAGGAGAGACGAGCCACGGCCTTGAGAGGAACCTTCAAGGGAGAGGATTTGGTATCCATGCTCGATTTCTCGACGGCTGTAGGTACAGGAACAGGAAGCAAGAAGATCGGAGAGAGATAGAGTTAATAATTAGCTCAAGGTGTACAGGAAGAAGTCAAATGAATAAGCGGAGTGTCCCTACTGTTATAACTGTTATTGGTGTTCATTGATCCCAACCACCTACTGTTTAGGTCCCCTTTGTTCTTTACGGATGCATAAGGGGTCTCAAGTTGAGAAAAACTGGAAACTTCATGATTAGTGCCAGCTCCACATGAGGTAAACGTGAGGTATTTTAGTGACCTCATGCTGGGGATTTTCAAAGGTGAAAATGATTCTGCCTCGGATTTTGCTAAGATTAAAATAACCACATAAATACTTTCCTACCCTTTAAATAATTGACCGAATTCCAAATCATAACTGTATTGGGTTTTTCCTTCTATCCGGGTGCTAGGGCAGGAAGAAAAAAAAGTTTTGATGCATATTTGTGTGATTTATCGCAATACAAATGGGCAGGTTAAAAAAAAAAGAATCACAAACAATGGTTCTTTATTCCAAATTATTTCGAATACATTCAATTTCTCAATTCGGAACTGGACGCGACACGCCATCTCAAATTGCGGTTGTCTGGTTGAACTACATTATATTCCGAAGGTTCATAGTGGCGCCATCCAGGATTTGGAAGAACAACAAAATTCCTCCATATCCCCGTTAAGAGGGTATTAGAATCAATCCTCTTACTGGGGATCCCGCTAAGAGCTAATCGCCATAATTATACCCCTTTAGCGGGGAACAGTACGCGGTAAGCAAGAAATCGGGATAATACAAATAATAACAATAATAATAATAATAAGATTGATAATAAGAAAAACAAGATGATACAAACCGTGAGGGAGCGGAGCGGGAGTACGAAAAGAACACCTCTTCGAACGTTGTTTGCTGATTGATTCATATCTATAGAAGTTTCACTTCTTCCGAGGGTGACTATGGTCACGCACTCACGTTTTTTTCAAAAGGAGTAACTTCAACCACTTTGACGACCTTCCACCTAGAAAATACTTATTCGCTTAGAGAAAAAAAAAAGAAGTAGGTGTTATTGAACGTATAAGAACTTTGATGAATATTTAATTGTTATCTCCTCTGCTACTTTTCAACTGCGTCCAAGTTAGGTACTATTATTGGTATTAAATCTCATTATTATCAATATAACTTTGTAGCACATAAATTATGATCAAAAACTAAATGAAGCTGCTGATGAGGACGCCGCTCCTGAGTGGTCCGATTTTTCTTCAGGTTCTTCAGACAACATCACGTTCAACTCCACGGAACTCCACAACTCCACATCCAGCACATCGGATGCAGAAGCATCAGACTACTCAGAGGTAGTTACCTTTGTTTTGTTTTATCATTGACAGTAATGGTTATTCATGCCGCAAGGGTGTAAAGTTACTGTAAGTGAGCTCTCACACCTAACGAAGCGTCAATTTCTACAATATTTATATTTGTGAAATTTCATCAAAATGTAATTTCTAATGCCAAAAGTTCAAAAGACTCAAAAAATCTAAAGCATTTAGAACTCCGACTCGACGGCAGATAAAATGTGCTATTTTGTGCCTCATGAAATGGAATGAAGTACTTTCAATTTTTTTTGTCCATTGTCGAGGTCGGAAGCTCAATATAGGCTTAATTTCTCATTGTTTCTAGGGGATGTGAATTAAAATTCAAGATATATGTCTTTTTTATTAATTCTTATCAACAAATATAGGTATTGCCTACGTATCGACATTGGACCCCGTTTTGGGGTCTTCCTAAAGGCGAATCTAAAAGAAAACATATTTTTTAATTCTTCTTGAGAAAGAGTAGAAAGACCCCACAACAATGGGGTTGAAATGTTGATACTTGATAGCATATTTTTCATGTGAATTTTTCACCAGGTTTGACTTCCCGTAACCTATAGCTTCATTCAGAATTTGCTTAATGAAGCCTGACTTTCACTCCAGACATTTTTTTTAGGCGAAGACGACCAATCCTTCCTCAAAGAAAATCAAGATCATAAGCGTTCACAAATTTGACCAAGAGAAAAAAGAATTTGTTTTGGAAACTCCATCAGACAGCACACACTCTATCTGTTCAGATTCAACAGAATCACAATATGAACATGATAATGATTCCGTCATTCCTTTGAGTAGCCAGGTATTTATATCAAATTCAAATAAATATGAAATCACCATCTTCATTTTTTAACATCTATCATATCATCGTCAAACCACTCTGTCATGCTCCGAGTTTCTAAGGTTGCTTCCTCATCATTTATTTTCCAATTATTCATCTAAGGTGTTATTCTATGTTGACCTTTTCTCAATTACCTGTGCACTTGAATGGTGATAAAGCAAGTGACAGGGCTGACATCAGTACAGTTACATAAGGTGACAGTTGATCCCTGTTCCATAGATTTACCGGGTGATCATTTGAAAACTATCCACCTGCAATATCTCCCGATTCCCAGTGCAAATGTCTTTGAGCAAAAACAGGTCGATTTTTATATCGAGGGGGACATCTAAAACATACATTGGAGAATTTATATCTTGAGCCCTATCGCCCCCACACACCCCAACTTTGAAATTTTAAATGACACCACCTACCTTGCGATACATCAAATTGAAGAGAATTAAATTCTCTTTCTAAAAAAATATTTTGAAAATTTTCAACCCCACCCCCCGTCCTTCCTAAAATTCTCTGAGTGTCCAAGTTAATATTCTTGACCTCCATTTCCCTTTTATGCAGTCAACGTCATCCTGCACAGCATCGAAAGAGAAAATTTTCTATGGAAAAAGTGCCACCCAAATTCACCCCTTCGCTCCCCCCACCTGACCTTAAAAATCTAAAATGTCAAAACCCACTTTGTAATACATCAAATTGAAGGAAATTGAATTCTCTTTCTGAAAAAGATTTTTTCACAATTTTTAAAGCCCATCATTTCCCCCCTAGAATGCTCCAAATAGCCAATTTCTTGCGGGAGGGGTGGAAAATTTTAAAAAAATTCTTTTCGAAAAGAGAATTCAATTCCCTTCAATTTGATGTATCACAAAGTAGGTGGTGTTTTTGTGGGTGTTTGGGAGTTGAGGTGGGGGAGAGCAAAGGGGTGAATTTGGGTAGCACTTTTTCCACCAAAAATTTTCTTCTTCGATGCTATCTAGGATGACGCCGACTAAATTGAGAAAAAAATTAGGGGTCCAGAATATAAAATAAGACAGAGAATTTTTAGGGAAAAGGGGGTGGGGTTAAAAATTTTGGAAATATTTTTTTCAGAAAGAAAATTTAATTCTCTTCAATTTGATGTATCGCAAGGTAGGTAGTGTCATTTGAAATTTCAAAGTTGGGGTGAGTGGGAGCGAGGGGGGGTGAATATAGAAATTTGCCAAAGTATGTTTTAGATGTCCCCCCCCCCCCCCCGATATAAAAATCGACCTGTTTTTGCTCGGAAAAATATTCACTAGGAATCGGGAGTTATTGCAGGTGGATAGTTTTCAAATGATCACCCGGTATAATGAGCTTTTCCCTCGGTTTTTTCGTTTTGCTAAATTGATCGCTAAACCAAAGGTAAGCAACAAAAATGACAAAGCCGAAACTGGACTGGAACAAATGTAAATTTTGCTACGAAAACCCTAATATTCCCATTCTAAAATCACCTACACAGCAGGTTTTCTCTGACATAAATCAAACCAACAGAAACTTCCTTTTTATTAGGTTCATTATTTAGGGTTTATTGAGGTTATCATTTCTTATGACGGATAGTTACACTCATCTTGTTGTGTTGACTTGGTTTTTCCCATCTAACGTGACATCATCTAACAAGAAGAACGAAGAAGAAGAGCTGATTCAGCGGGTGGTTGAAAGAGTGCTCTCCTCTACCAAGTTGATGGAAGCTGTGGCCAAAAGAATTATTCAACATGTGGAAGGAAAGTTCGGAGTCGTATCGGCTAAAGTGAAGGTTCTGGAAGAGAGAACTTTGTGTAATTCCAACGCTATCGACGATATGGACCAGTACTCTCGAAGAAATAATCTGCGTATATACAGCGTCGGCAATGAAGATAATGAAAATGTTACATCTGTGCTTGTTAAATTCTGCAGCGAGAAGCTGGGGGTCGATATTGGTGTTAACGATATTGACTTCTGCTATCGACTGCCTGGTAAAGGGAAGCCAATTATTTGCAGATTTACGAAATACGAATGGAAACAAGCAATATACAATAATAAATCCAAGCTGAAGGGAACTAAAACTGTTGTGAAGGAAGATCTCACTGTACGAAGATTAAAGTTCCTTGCCGGTGTCTGTGCTAAGTTTGGGCATAGGAATGCCTGGACTAGTGGCGGGAAAATCTATTACAAGCTGAACGGCGAAGTTGTTAAGCCCGCTAATGAACAATTAATCGCAATTTGCCTAGAAATGGAAAACAAACCATGAGCTCGCCGGTGCCTACAATATTTTTCTCACTTCATATATATATTTTTTTTTAATTCTCTTTATCTACATATAGCATTCTTTTTATTTTTGATTGTGTTATCTCACTTTTTCTTTTGCAGGAGGATATCTAGTGTTTTCTAAATCAAATTAATATTCGATTTATAGGTTTCAATACATTACACATTTAATAATTAACCTAAACTTTTTTCAGAGGAGTTGGACTGCAGTTTTCACATTGGGCGACTATCGCTGGATTGCATGTATATAGCACATTTGAATTGTCGCTCTCTCTCTGGCCACTTTGGTGATTTGAGGGACCATACTGATGTAAATTCGTATGATGTTCTTGCATTGACTGAAACTTGGCTAAATGATTCTCTGGATTCTGATATTTTTAATATTAATAATTATAATCTCATTCGTCAGGACCGCATTGGCCGTGGTGGGGGAGTCGCGTTTTATGTGAAATCTCATGTTCAGTTTAGGATTTTTCGGTCATCTCGGGCAATCGAGCAGTTATGGATCTTGGTTACAGTAAAACATAAAACTCTAGCTATCGGGGTTGCTTATAGACCACCAACTACTGATGACAAATTGTTCATAAATGAAATTGAGACCTCTTTTTTAAATATCATTCCTTCTTGTGATTCGGTTTGTGTTCTCGGTGACTTTAATTTGGATATGCTGCACCCCGGTGGTCCAGGAGCTCGTAGGTTGAGTGATTTGTTTTCTTCATGTGGATTGACCCAAATTATTGATTCGCCAACAAGAATATATAACGATACTGCCACCCTCTTGGACCTTATTGCGGTCAGTGGTGGCCTTGAGGTTGTGACGAGTGGAGTCGTAAGCGTACATCACATCAGTGACCATGAACTTGTTTTTTGTAGGCTGAGGTTGGACTCTGATGTGCGTCGGGAACCGAGGTCTGTCACGTTTAGGGACTTTTCTGCTGTTGATTTGGATCAGTTTAATGGAGATCTACAGAGTTTATCAATTTTTCATGTTTTTGAAATCGACGAGGTCGACGGAAAGGTGGAATTTCTGAATAAGTGCTTACTTAATCTGCTTAATCTGCATTGCCCTTTGAAAACTGCTAAATGTAGCTCTAAATATAAACCCTGGTTAACTGATAATCTAAAGCTCTTAATGTCATTGCGAGACAAAGCACTAGCCAAATTTAAAAAAAATAAACAGCAGGGGACTTGGGAATATTATAAGCAGCTGCGTAATTACACCAATGCGGCTGTAAGGAGTGAGAAAAGGGGATACATGCAGCACAAAATTTTAACTGGCGGCCTAAATGCATCGTGGCGTGAGCTCAAAAGGCTCAAAATCACTGCTAAACCTAAAGTATCTCTTCCAGATAGTCTTCGCGATGCGGATGCCATTAATCAATTCTTTATCCGATCTGTTGCAGATATCGCGGATGTTGTCACTGATTCCGATGTGGATGAGTTGAAGGATTTTTATTCTCGTAATATGTGTAATGGTGTTAATGGCTCAACTTTTTCGTTGGTACCGGTGAGTGAGGAGGCAGTGCAGGCTCATATAGCCTCCATTACGTCAGGTGCGGTCGGTGCTGATGGCATCCCGGTTCGCTTCTTGAAGCTATGCTGCCCTTACATACTTCCCGTTATTACGCATATTGTCAACTTTTGTCTGGAAACTGGAACTTACCCTAAAGCTTGGAAGGATGCCATCGTTATACCTGTACCTAAGATAAACCGTCCTACGGAATTTAAACACTTGCGGCCCATAAGTATTCTTCCCGCCATGTCTAAGATTGTAGAGGGGATTATTTTAGACCAGTTGCGTGATCACCTAAATCGATATAAATTGCTTCCTCCACTGCAATCTGGATTCAGAGCTGGTCATAGCTGCACTACTGCTTTACACAAAATAACCGATGACATCTTGCAAGCCACTGATCGTGGTGAGTTAACTCTAATGGTGCTGCTTGATTACAGCAAAGCTTTCGACACTATTAGACATGATGTTCTGATTTCCATTTTGGGGTTTTTGGGAGCAGATGCAATTTCTCAACGTCTTCTACTTGATTATTTGTCGAACAGATTTCAGAGAGTAAAGTTGGATGACAAAATTTCAGACGCGATCGCTGTGATCTTTGGGGTTCCGCAAGGCTCCAGACTAGGACCCCTTCTCTATTGTATATATACATGCTTCCTCTATTCAAAAATTTCCAATTGTAATTATCACCTTTATGCCGATGATACGCAGCTGTACTTGTCATTCCGGAAAAATCAACTCATGGAGGCGGTGGGTAAGGTTAATTCTGACTTGGCTGAACTCGCGTCATTTTCTTCCAAGCATGGGCTGTCTCTTAACATTGACAAAACTGTACTAATGTTGTTTGGCCATAAACCCTCTCGATTGTCCGTGATTAATGATATTTCTATTTATTTGAATAACACTAAACTGAAAATTGTTTCAGAATCAAGAAACTTGGGATTGATTATGGATTCTGACATGAGATTTAAATCACACGTAACAGGTTGCATCAGAAGAGCTTATGGTAACCTTAAATTATTATATAATAGCAGAGATTTCCTGAGTCGCAGATTGCGGATTTTGCTGACTGACGCTCTGGTCCTGTCAGGGTTTGCTTTTTGCGATACGGTCTATGGCCCGTGCTTGGATTTTGAGGACAATAGACGAATACAGGTCGCCCAGAACTCCTGCCTTCGGTTCATTTTTGGCATGTCACGTTTTGAACACATTTCCTGCAGATTGAGAGAGGTGAACTGGTTAAATATGAGGGATACAAGATTTTTCCATGCGGCTTGTGCGTTCCACCGAATCCTGATTGGGCGGGAGCCTGAATATCTAATACGTAAAATCAAATTCAGGACGGATGTTCATAGTATTAATGTGAGGCGTAAGGATCTCCTTACAATTCCTGCTCACTCAACTGAACAATTTAAACGTTCCTTCTCCTACAATATTGTGAGCATCCTAAATGGCGTTGAGCCTTCACTGAGAGCCTCATCGATGCCGGTTTTCAGAAGAAAATTAAAAATGTCCTTGCTTGAGAGAGAGTAGCGATTTGTATTGCCTATTTCAATTTTAACTTCTTGTCGAACTGGTGATGAGCTGTTGTCTAATTTCCAAGATTTCATTGAAATATTATTAATTTTCTCTCCTGATGTGTTTTGTGGTGTATTGGGATTTCCTTCGATTATTAATTATATGCTTTTTTCTTTCTCTTTTAGTCAATTATCCTCCTGCAAGCGTTGAAATGTTTATTATTTTTGTTATTATTATGCTGTGTATGTATGATTATTTATTTATTTTTTGTAAACGGTCAGTTTTCACTGGAAGGTACAGGGCCGTTGTGGAAGATCAGCCTCTTGGGCCACCAGGAAAGCTGAACGACGGCCCTGGGGTTTTGCCTAAGTTTCTTAATAAATTACTCACATTGTAAATATTTTTTCTGGCGAAATAAAACAAGCGAATATGCCTCATGGGCATGAGGCTCAGTAGCGCACTTCCTTTTTGGAGGATTAGTGAACGCAAGATGTTAAGTGATTAGGGTTCTACCGTCTTGGGCAAAAAATTGCAATATGGCGGCCAAAATATCGACAGAATCATGAAATTCGGCTTGAAAATCAAAATGATCGTACTAGACAAGGGTAAGTTCCAAGTTTCATGAAAATCGTTCCACTAACAAGAGATTTCAATATGGCGGCCAAGATGGCGGCAGAATTATGAAACTCAGCTTGAAAATAGGAATGATCGTACGAGACAAGCGTAACTCTCAAGTTTCATGAAAATCTTTCCACTTATAAGAGATTTCAATATGGCGGCCAAGATGGTGAGGCAATCATAAAATTTGGCTTGAAAATAAGAATGATCATACTAGACAAGGGTGAGTTTCAAGTTTCATGACAATCGTTCCACTAATAAGAAATTTCAATATGGCAGCCAAGATGGCGGCCGAATTATGAAAGCCAACCTGCCTATTTGGTCCTTGAGGACCTAAGCTATCCACCGGATAAAGTTCAATCTTCAACGGCTGTAGCTTTATTTCCCGAGGAGAAGTTCAACTTCATCGAAGTGCACAGGAGATCTCTGTTTTTTGAGAATAATGATAACGATGTATGGATAACAAAAATAGTGCCCATTGGCCACCCTTGGAGACATCAGCTATTAATCGGAAAAAAGTTCCAAGACTCTTGTTTCAATTCTCGAGAAGGAGTACAGCGTCTTAATTTCTGCACGGACTCGGACAGACAGACAGACAGACAGACAGACAGACAGACAGACAGACAAACCGGCCACATAAGCGTCATTCTGTTACTTATATAAAAAAATGTGCTCCAACTGATTTCGACCTCCTGAACACGAATATCGGGTTCACTTTTGAATTGGAACATTTCTTTTTTATCGAAAAACCGAAAAAATGGTAGCCTTGTCACATGATTTTTAGTGATACCTACCTACTTTTTTTTTGTTATTGAGCGAACATGTTTCGTAATTTGAGTGCCATTATCCTTCAGGTACCTAGTATTGGCTATTTCAAAATGTTCAATTACTATTTCGGCACGTCTGATTTTAAATTTGTAGGGTCGTGTAATATGCGCCGGGCCGTGGCTTTGCGGCCGTTTTCAAAAATCGATAACAATTGACCTAACGGTCGGATCGAAGTGGGGTTTTTGTCAAAAGAAAGTTCAAATTGTTCTCTAAATATAATGCCGTACATGCAGTGATGTATTTCATTAAGAAATTGTAGTTGCCTGCATATCGCAACTTTCTACATCTTACCGCGAATGCCAGCACTTGATCGGCGAAGCCGCCCTACACCAAAATGTTATTTTTGTAATTGTTCATGATTATTTCGGCAACATTTTTCTTGATTCGCGTACCAAGGCCATGAGCTACCCATTCGAGTTGAAATATTTTCTGTATTGAATTTCGTTTTGTTCGGAGGAAAGGATATCAAGCACCAGCAAGCAACGAATAAATCATTTGCGGCCGAGCCGTAGTTTCGGAGTCATGTTCAAAAATTAATAACTACTAATCGGCACCTCCCACCGATGTGAAATTTTCATTAAAATAAAGTTCAAATCATTCTCTAAATATAACTCCGCATATGTATTATGGTAAAATGATAAGATCGGGTACTTCCTCGCATGTGATAACTTTCGAGATCAGGCCGGCTTCTGAAATGCAGCATTCAACGGCGATGCCGCGTCACACTAAATTGTTATTATTGTCATTGTTTATTATTATTTCGTCAAGATTTTTCTTGGTTCGGGATACAAGGTCATGAGCTACCCAATGGAGTAAAAATTTTTCGCAAAAACCTTTTCGTCTAGGACTAGATGCGGGGACGGACGGACGGACGGACGGACGGACGGACGGACGGACGGACGGAAGGACGGACGGACGGACGGACGGAAGGACGGACGGACGGACGGACGGACGGACGGACAAAGCGAGGACAAAAGCGCCTTCCCGTTTGGAGAAGTGCGCTAAAAAGTCTTATCGTGAAAAAATCATGTCAAAAGTATTTTGCCCTTCAAGTGACTCATAATAATGATAATAATGATGATAAAAAAAACAACAAGATGCTACAAACCGTTAGGGAGCGGAGCGGGAGTACGAAAAGAATAACACCTCTTCGAACGTTGTTTGCTAATTGATTTATACCTATAGAAGTTCCACTTCTTCCGAGGGTGACTATGGTCATGCACCCACGTTTTTTTTCAGGCTCGACCATTTTCTAAAACATTGATGAAAAAAGTGGAACACCCTGTAAAGACCCTGATGTACAGGGTGTCCGTTTTTCGAGGCTAAGCATGGGTATCTCGCTTATCTTGAGAGATACAAAGTCGGTTGAATCAGGAAAAAGTTGCGCATTTCAATGACGATCAATGATCCAAAAAGAAATTTGACGTATCGATTTTCGTTTTTGAGATATCGTGAAAAAACAGGATTTTGATTTTTGTTTTTATTTTTTATTCAAAAAACGGTTGAAGGTGGCCTTTTCTAATCTAGACATTGTCAGAGCACTTTTTCAAGGGGAATCCAAATCTGCCAAAATCTTTATTTTAGCTTTCAAAGCAACCCAGATACGACATTCAACTTTTTTCTCTAATGGGCGCCATATTGGATTTTGATATTTTTGAATACGGTATTCTTATCTGGTTAGAACGATGTGCCACATGTCATTGTTTATTAAATGTTTGACATTTACTTTTTTTATTGTCGATGCTGATCACTGGCGGCTCCACGGGGGGTACGACGGTACGGCCGTACCCCCTGTTGCAAATCAGGGGCGCCAGACGTCAAGCTTATAATTTTGAAAAAAAATCCACAAGTAGTACCCATGGATTACTCTTTGTAAAAAACAATTAACGTGATAAAAACTCGCCAATGAAATTGATAATGTTACCTGTGGAAATTCGTTTTGGGCGTCGCGCGATAAAATCTTGGAACTATTCTCATAACATCTATGAAGGTGGAAAGAACTTCTACTCACAACCACCATAATCATTGTTCATTAGTGACTTTTGAAAATGTTGGAAAATAAACCATTACGAACCATCGGCCCGCGGCGCGCTCTGCAGCTACCTTGGCTCTTGTCTGTAATGAATCTCTTTTCGTCTCGGTATGTAATGTACTATTACTCACAACTATTATGGTAATTGATTCATTACATACTATGTAAGAGGGCGGGAAGTCACTCATTACCTACTCCGCGGAAAAAAGAAGAAATGATTGCTTCAAAAGATACATTCCAGAATAATGCATTCAACCAAATAATGGGTAAGTAAATCCGTGTTCCTTATGAGCCAAGTTTCAGAAAAATTGATTCGCCAATCTGGAAGCTATGACAAAAAAATATTTTCTAATCTGCTGAGGGCTAGAGCCTCCAGGCTCCGCCAGAACCCAAAGTTGGTCTACGATGACTGAAAACTGACTAAATCCCTTGTTGGTGATTACAGAAGAGGCAGATAGATGTAAATTAAGTTTTGTAGAATAGATGCGTAGAAAAAAGTTCAATTCATACTATTAGAATCAAGTTGTTGTCATGACCGTTTTACTTCGAAAACCGCTCATGAATCAACTACATACAGGAAGTTCGAGTGCAGTCATGAAAAGAAGCAGGAGCGTACCCACGGGGGAGGGATGAAGGGTATAAATCCCCCCCCCCCTAAGGCTTCGACTAATATCCCCTGGCGAATTATCATTTGATTGATTGCTTGATACCTACTTGACAGGTATCATTATGTTTCAAAACCAGAATTTAGGTCATGTTTTTTGAATAGTTTTGCACTTTTGAGTTTTGCCTGAGCCTCGAAGGGAAGAGAACAAAATGAATTAGAGGGGCTCTCTTTTTTCTGCTTATTATTGTCAATATTATTATTACTATTATGCCCAAAAATCTTCGCCTGCGGCGCTAGTTTTTAGTGTCTGCGGTCGTCCAGTACAGAGACGATCTTTTAAAAATACACAAAACCTCCTCGACCGAAGAGAACAAAATGAATTAGAGAGGCTCTCTTTTTTCTGCTTATTATTGTCAATACTATTATTACTATTATGCCCAAAAATCTTCGCCTGCGGCACTAGTTTTTAGTGGCTGCGGTCGTCCAGTACAGAGACGATCTTTTAAAAATACACAAAACCTCCTCGACCCCCCCCCCCCCCCCTGTCCATAAATCTGGGTACGCCACTGGAAAGAAGCATGGGGCTTATTTTGATTGTAGCCCTTACCTTAAGGGCGCTTGGTCGGTGAACCGTACCCCCTGTTCGAAAATGTTGGAGCCGCCAGTGATGCTGATTTTGTTTCCAAAGCACTCTTTGGAAAATTTAAAAAATTTTTTTGCTCTAAAGCATGAATCCAACAGTGGCATGTTACACATCGTTGTAACCAGAAAAAAAAATTGTATTCAAAAATGTCAAAATCCAATATGGCGCCCATAAGAGAAAAAAAAGTTGAATGTCATATCTCGGTTGTTTTGAAAGCTAGAAGGAAGATTTTGGCAACATTGAATTCCCCTTGAAAAAGTGCCTTCAAAATGTCTTAACTAGAAAAGGCTACCTTCAACCGTTTTTCGAATAAAAAATAAAAACAAAAATTACAAATTTTTGTTTTTTCTCGATATCTCGAAAACTAAAACTGACAAGTCAAATATCTTCTTGGATCATTGATCGTCATGAAAATTCGCAACTTTTTTCTAATTTAACCGACTCTGTATCTCTAAAGATAAGCGAGATACCCATGCTTAGCCTCGAAAAACGGACACCCTGTAGACCTCATATTTCTACACGGTTTCCGAATTTCATGCTATTATCTCTTTTATTTACAGGGTGATCTCAAAATGTCAACAAATTTTTGGTTTTTCAGTGGTAACTTTTTACAGGTTACCCGATTTTCGCAATCTAGGGCTTATGTGTGAAGTTGAAACGTTGAAACTTCAGATAGGAAGGACTTGATGGTTGGAACCGACTCAATGCAAACATTCGAAATAGAGGCAAAATTTTTGGGGATGACACTTCCATTTTTGCACAATCTGCATTTGACGCGAAACTATTTTCGGGTTGAGCTTGCAAGCGCTGCGGCCATCCAGACAAGAACTGTGAATAGCCTGCGCACTCCACTTGCTCGATTTCCAAGTGCTCTTTTACATCTAAACGCCCGTGAATATCTAATATTGTTTTCCGAGGAAGACACTCCAAATGCCGGCGTCCGACTCGACTACATCGCGGTTAATTTTATATTCACTGCCTTTCTGCGAGATTCTTGTGTCGCCATGCAGAAAACCGGAAAATGAGAAACGGAAAGCATAACAAGCGAATATGCCTCATGGGCATGAGGCTCAGTAGCGCACTTCCTTTTTGGAGGATTAGTGAACGCAAGATGTTAAGTGATTAGGGTTCTACCGTCTTGGGCAAAAAATTGCAATATGGCGGCCAAAATATCGACAGAATCATGAAATTCGGCTTGAAAATCAAAATGATCGTACTAGACAAGGGTAAGTTCCAAGTTTCATGAAAATCGTTCCACTAACAAGAGATTTCAATATGGCGGCCAAGATGGCGGCAGAATTATGAAACTCAGCTTGAAAATAGGAATGATCGTACGAGACAAGCGTAACTCTCAAGTTTCATGAAAATCTTTCCACTTATAAGAGATTTCAATATGGCGGCCAAGATGGTGGGGCAATCATAAAATTTGGCTTGAAAATAAGAATGATCATACTAGACAAGGGTGAGTTTCAAGTTTCATGACAATCGTTCCACTAATAAGAAATTTCAATATGGCAGCCAAGATGGCGGCCGAATTATGAAAGCCAACCTGCCTATTTTGTCCTTGAGGACCTAAGCTATCCACCGGATAAAGTTCAATCTTCAACGGCTGTAGCTTTATTTCCCGAGGAGAAGTTCAACTTCATCGAAGTGCACAGGAGATCTCTGTTTTTTGAGAATAATGATAACGATGTATGGATAACAAAAATAGTGCCCATTGGCCACCCTTGGAGACATCAGCCATTAATCGGAAAAAAGTTCCAAGACTCTTGTTTCAATTCTCGAGAAGGAGTACAGCGTCTTAATTTCTGCACGGACTCGGACAGACAGACAGACAGACAGACAGACAAACCGGCCACATAAGCGTCATTCTGTTACTTATATAAAAAAATGTGCTCCAACTGATTTCGACCTCCTGAACACGAATATCGGGTTCACTTTTGAATTGGAACATTTCTTTTTTATCGAAAAACCGAAAAAATGGTAGCCTTGTCACATGATTTTTAGTGATACCTACCTACTTTTTTTTTGTTATTGAGCGAACATGTTTCGTAATTTGAGTGCCATTATCCTTCAGGTACTTAGTATTGGCTATTTCAAAATGTTCAATTACTATTTCGGCACGTCTGATTTTAAATTTGTAGGGTCGTGTAATATGCGCCGAGCCGTGGCTTTGCGGCCGTTTTCAAAAATCTTTAACAATTGACCTAACGGTCGGATCGAAGTGGGGTTTTTGTCAAAAGAAAGTTCCAATTGTTCTCTAAATATAATGCCGTACATGCAGTGATGTATTTCATTAAGAAATTGTAGTTGCCTGCATATCGCAACTTTCTACATCTTACCGCGAATGCCAGCACTTGATCGGCGAAGCCGCCCTACACCAAAATGTTATTTTTGTAATTGTTCATGATTATTTCGGCAACATTTTTCTTGATTCGCGTACCAAGGCCATGAGCTACCCATTCGAGTTGAAATATTTTCTGTATTGAATTTCGTTTTGTTCGGAGGAAAGGATATCAAGCACCAGCAAGCAACGAATAAATCATTTGCGGCCGAGCCGTAGTTTCGGAGTCATTTTCAAAAATTAATAACTACTAATCGGCACCTCGCACCGATGTGAAATTTTCATTAAAATAAAGTTCAAATCATTCTCTAAATATAACTCCGCATATGTATTATGGTAAAATGATAAGATCGGGTACTTCCTCGCATGTGATAACTTTCGAGATCAGGCCGGCTTCTGAAATGCAGCATTCAACGGCGATGCCGCGTCACACTAAATTGTTATTATTGTCATTGTTTATTATTATTTCGTCAAGATTTTTCTTGGTTCGGGATACAAGGTCATGAGCTACCCAATGGAGTAAAAATTTTTCGCAAAAACCTTTTCGTCTAGGACTAGATGCGGGGACGGACGGACGGACGGACGGACGGACGGACGGACGGACGGACGGACGGACGGACGGACGGACAAAGCGAGGACAAAAGCGCCTTCCCGTTTGGAGAAGTGCGCTAAAAATACTATACTACTATACTATACATTTCAACACTAGCCCATTCACGTTGTAAATGCAGAATCAGGACTTTTGGAATCCAAAATTAAGAGTGGCAAGCTGAGTAAGGGAGCTACGGCTACGGCTGATGACTGCGTTTGGTTGCTGTTGGAACTGCCACCAACCGTCTAGCGATAGCCCCCGAGCCTGACATTTTATTTTTGCTTCAAAAAGTTCAAGTTCTGAATTTAAATAGCGGCCTAGTAAAATAATTAGGTATTTATCATATTTTTAAGTAAAAAAATTGGTTTTGTCAATGGCTGGGTTTGCGGATTTCTTCACTGCATGAAGAAATGGACAATTAAGAAAAACAACTGTTTCTTATACATCGACGTTCCGCCTTAAGCTCAGTTTATGATGAGCGATTTTTTGCCGCGATTTGAACTGAGCTGAGCGGAGCGAAGCGATTTTTTTGCCTGGGCCAATTACGGAGCGGGAACGTGACATCATGAATGGGCATGATTGGTCCAGACAAAAAAAAATCGCTCAGCTCAGCTCCACTCCGCCAGGAATCGCTCATCATAAACTGAGCATTACACTTCAATTGAGGCATTCTCAATAAGACTGAGAAACATAAAAAGTACACAGGTATTGTAGCCCAAGCGGCACACAAAAAAAAAACGGCATTTCTATATACAAGTATGAAATTTGATAGACAGATTCTACTGACACAAAGGAACATTTTGGTCCGCAGTTCCTTCCTCTAGGACGCGTATTTTCCGAAATATGGAATTTTAAAGGAAATCATGGGACTGAATTTGTGAAAAACTGAAATGCATGCATCACACTTTTTAAAAGTGACTTTCTCTCACAATTTAGGTTCGCAAAACATTACCTAGTGATGCAAAGTATTAAAGGTCACTATTTGACCCTTTCACTGGCGGTTTTCAAAGATGGCGGTCAAAAATTTTGATTTTTTTTGAAATCATAAATATGATTCAAATATGTCTCTGATTAAGATAAAATAGGTATTAATACTGTAGGGAGCATCTAGGACTCAAAACCTAGAACCCCCTGTGGAAGCAAATTGAAACCAAGTTCTAGATCTAGTGAAATGATTTTCAAACAATATGCATAATAATATGGTCTCTTTTATTGACGGCCCCGTGGCGCGGCGGTTCTGTGGCTGCCTGTATTGATGAAGTCCAGGGATCGATTCTCGGTGGAAAGTTTGGGTGTTATGTTGTCCGAAATCGCACTTTTCTTGGTATTTAATTTGTCGATAAATAGGCAGAGGAGCAAACTCCCACGGTAAAAAACCGATTAGGAAAACAATATTTATTTTTTCATTCATTGATTATTCATATAAATCAACCAGTTTACCAAATAAAGTCAAATCACAGCACAATACGGTGTGAATACTCGTAGATTCAATTTGAAGGAAGGGCCATCACGTCACACCTCACGTCACATTTTAAAAGAATGCTCAACCCCCAACGGCTGTGCTTTCTCAGAAATAAAATTTGATCATTTTGTAATAATTAACACAACGAACAAATGAAAAATTACTAAGGCTGGGCTGCTTCTTGGGCCAGATTTAACCTTCAGTAGTAGTTTTGGAACTGAAATAGAAATTATTGCCAGATTTATAAGTCGATTCTTAGAAAGTGGAGAGTGCGTAATATGTGACTTGTGTTGTAGCATTCTCCGCCTAATTTCTTGGTTCTTATTGCAAACATAGAGTACGAGGTATGTTTTACTTTCCACAACCGCATCTCTGCGTCTCACATTGTGAAGCGCAACCGCATCTGGTAAGCCCTCTACATGCGTCCCAGATGGGCAACGAAGTTGACCAGACCCGAATCGAATCGCTTATTTCATCTACCATCGTCTGAAAGCATCCACCCCAGTCCTCGGTGACGGCAAAGATGGTTTCAACAGGTCACATCGTCCACAGATATGACCTGCGTAGTAGGCAGCCCTTTTGATGCGCTTCAAAAGTAAGTACACCTTGAGTTGGTGGTATAGTTATAGTTGTGAATGACTTGTCGTCACTTCAGGAAAGTACTCGCCTTGCTTCTTCTGCGGTCTTTAGGTTTTCATCTGCCCCGTACAGTCGAATGACGAAACGCTCCAATGAATCCATCAAGTCAGACTGAATCTCTAAAAGGTTTACAGAGAGTAGCTGTCCGATGGCTTGGACGGCTGCTATGAATTTATCCTGACAATAATAATAACAATAATACACAATTTCTTTTTATTGAATTAGGAAGAAAACAAAGGCGGAGTCTATCTGAAACTATTGAACTCAACCCGAAATGTAAGAGAAATAAACAGTTGATTTCCATGCTTGAACACAATATATAGGTACGCAATGCGTATCACATACTTTGATATTATATTTGAATCATATATTTAAAACTAAACATTCCCATGCCGATCAAGCGGAGAGCTTATTACGTGATGAGACAAATGACACCGAATCACAGCCACTTAAGTCGTGAAATCTCATTAGTGCTTCAGCTTTTTCTCGTCCTAGTTGCTTGGCGATTCTGTGAGCAGGAATATAGCGCCGTTTTGAGCCAGCATCAAAAATGAACTCGAGTTCTCTTAAGCCAAGCTCTGACAATCCCTGGGGAAATGATACTTCTAGCACCAGAACATCTGTGTCGGAAGAGGAAATGAGAACAGAAGAGACTTCACCTTGTTCGACCATGCCCCTCACGTGAAAAATCATCCGACCATTGGCGTCTTCCATGGTGGAGAACCTAACATTGTGCATGCCAGATCCGATGTCGTCTTGTGAAGAAACACAGATCGATGGCCCCTAATAAGACTAGCGTAACTCGTGAGACACGGTTAGAACTAGCGTATCTCTGCGTTTACCAAATGAACTAGCGTATCTCTGCGTTCACCAAATGAACTAGCGTATAGCCTGTGTAAATCTAATGGGAGGGACGCTAGTTCATTTGGTAAACGCAGAGATACGCTAGTTCATTTGGTAAGCGCAGAGATACACTAGTTCTAACCGTGTCTCACGAGTTACGCTAGTCTTATTAGGGGCCATCGAGATACCCTTGACGCTGGAGATATAGTGTTGAGTGCCGGTGATTTGATCGATAAAGTTGTGGACAAGGAATCGAAATACTCAAGTTTCCATTTATTTGCTGCATTTTTTCATACACAGAAAAAAATGATTATTCAAGTTGAATATTCCAATATACTTAAAAATAAAATTTTGAATAAAGAATGCAAATGTATTACGTCAAGTGAACAGCTTTGGTGAAAAGAAACAGCTCGTTTTGAACCGAGAAAATAATTTTATCACCCATTTTGTTATTGGGAGTGATGTCGTTTCAATTCAAGTAATTTGTTCGATAAAAACAAAACTTCTCGAGTTTTGCAGTCAGAGAGATGCAAGAAATATTTGGGTCTAGTGAATAATTCATTTCCGAGGCTCTCAAACCTCGATATTCTTGGATCAAGTAATTCGCTCACTTCATGCAACCCTGCGGGTTTGCCGCAAGCAATCGGATTTCTTCGTTTGATACGATGCTGTAATTCCAGAACTCGGAAAAAGTTTATGATCTGATCACGTTGACAGTTGACACAAGATTTAGGGAGGCGCGTTTTCTTTATGTCTCCTTTGCATTGTTCACCTAAATCGCCACCCGTGAAACTGCCGCTGGTACTCACTTTCTTAGCTTTTATGGGGGCAAACTTATATGATAAATTGTTGCATACTGGAATGTTTGCACCAGTGTCGGTAGATTTCTAGGAGATTAGGACAAGGTATTATGTATTTCTATAAAATTAAAAGTAGCTTGTTCTTTGCTTTTCTTTGTAATTTCCCCCATTCAAGTTTGAGCTTTTAGGGAAGCGCAATGCAATGGCGGCTCGTCGTGGCGGAATAGCAAGACGCAGTGGCGTGCTGCATGTATTGCATATTGGTGCTTTTTTAGCGCATTTTCTATTGTGGAAAAATCGCATCAGTTGTGGTTTGTTGTCCGTCCGTCCGTCAGTCCCGTCACTTACCTCTGCCTCAACGAAGAATCGTAGAAGCGCCTTTTTTCAGTTATCAGGACGTACGTACCATTTTCTGAGCGGTACACCAGACATAAAACGTTTCACTCAAAATGTCCGGCATATTGACTTTTTTATAAACCGATTTCGATAAAACTGCAAACATGGTCTTGTTTGTCTGATTGCCTCCGAGCATGCCCCGGTTTCACAATTTGCTGCCATCTCATCTTGACCCGGCCGCCATATTGAATATTCTTATGAGTGAACCGATCTTGATGGAACTTCAAATCTAGGTCCGTTTGTCTTGGACAAAGAATTATGATTTTGAAGTCAATGTCATGCTTCGCCGCAATTTTGGTTTGCCAGTTTGAAATTTTTCGCAAATGAACCGATTTTAATGAAATTTGGTACATGCATATTTGTCTAGTGTAATTTTGAGATTTTGTCTTGTGATTTTGAGGTTGACTTCATGATTCACTGCCATCTTGGCTCGTCATATTGACTTTCTCTTCCTCATTTTTTTTTGCTCAAAAGGGCTGAGTGACTTTCAGCTACAGGCTGCTCACACGAAAATAACCTTCTCCTATGAACTTTTATTTCGAATTATTCAAAACAATTAACAAAAAACATATTAATAATTAATTTTCAGGGCACCAGATAACTATTGACTGTTTAGAAAGTCTACAAGCGGACAAGGAATTGAGGAAAGAGCTGTTGCCGGTGATCGCACAAAGAATTAGGTTTGAGAGGAATTTAGCACTATATTTGAACGTAGGTATACTTATATCAAACATATTACATATTTCACCATTATGTCCAAGGTGTGTTGTTCTATTGTTTATAGTATTAGTTGATATTATATTGAGACTTACCATATTCGTATGAAATATGTTTTTTAGCGCATTTTCCATCTTGATGAAAATCGCTATTGCAACCGCTTTGTCCGTCCGTCCGTCCGTCCGTCCGTTCCTCGAACTCCTCCCAAACTAGACAACCTAGCTTTCTAATTTTTTCGCTGTTACATAGCTGCCACTCCCAAAGGAGGGCTAGGCTATATTGGATGTCTATATTGCGCCGCCAACATAGAGAAAAACCGCCCCCGATAAACTTGAAATAACATAATATTGCACTTTCTACCAGACCTGATGCTCTGGTGTTCTCATTTTTTGGATAATACATAGTTGCCACTTATAAACGTAAGCCAAGAAACATTACGTCTTCAAGATGCGCCGCCGTCATGAAAAAACTGCTAAAAACCGCCCCCAATCCCTTTAAAATGAAAAACATAAACCCGAAGACATAGCGATCTGATTCTTTCGGTATATAAATAGCTGACCGAAAATGGGAAAGGATAGGCTACTTTTGATATGGCGCCGCCTCCAGCTTCCGCCCCCAAAAGAAAGAAAGTGCAACTTTCAACAATTTTCACTGATTCAGCTGATAATGTTACCTCGAACATTTAGAAACTCTTGACTCAACTTGTGCAAGAATTTCTTTGCCAAACTCCGCCGCTCCCACACGCCGCCCCCAAAGTTTGAAATAAATGTAAAACATGAACCTGAAGACATAGCGATCTAATTCTTTCACTATATTGATAGCTGACTGAAATTGGAAAAAGATAGGCCACTTTCAATTAGCCGCCGCCTCCAGCTTCCGCCTCCAAACAAAAAAAATGCAACTTCCACAATTTTCACTGATTGTCATATTTCCCTTACATTTAGAAATTAAAAACTCCCAACTCAAACTGTGCAACAGCTACTTTGCCGAATGCTGCCGCCCCCACACGCTGCCCTCAAAGTGAGAGATAAATGAAAAACATAAACCCAAAAACATAACGATCTAATTCTTCCGCTAGATGGATAGCTAACTAAAAATGGGAAAGAATAGGCTACTTTTGATATGGCGCCGCCTCCAACTTCCACCCCCAAAAGAAAAAAAGTGCAACTTCCAATAATTTCCACTGATTTACATTTCAATGCTACCTCAAACATTCAGAAACTCCCAACTCAAACTGTGGGAGAATTTCTTTCCCAAACTCTGCCGCTCCCACACGCCGCCCCGAAAGTTAGAGATAAATGTAAAACATAACCCTGAAGACACAGCGATCTAATTGTTTCGCTATATAGATAGCTGAATAAAGATGGGAGGAGATAGGCCACTTTTGATTAGTCGCCGCCTCCAGCTCCCGCCCCCCAAAAAAAAATGCATCTTTCACAATTTTCACTGATTGTCATATTTCCTTAAACATTTAGAAACTCCTAACTCAAACTGTGCAACAGTCACTTTGCCGAATGCTGCCACCGCCACCTCCCCCACGCTGCCCTCAAAGTAAGAGATAAATGGAAAACATAAACCCGAAGACATAGCGATCCACTTCTTTCGCTATATGGATAGCCGACTAAAAATGGGAAAGAACAGACTACTGTTTATTAGTCGCCGCTCCCAGCTCCCGCCCTCAAACAAAAAAATATTGATGAGTGAAAGAATTTTCATTCAAATCTATTTCATTGGCAATTCTGATAACAAAATATCACAATGAGTTTCGAATGAAGAAAGTGGGCAAGGAATAGTATTCCTCCTTCAACCAAATTTCTTTACGTTCACAATATGCCTCTTTTAGAAAATGCGCTACTGAGACTCACGCACGTGAAGGCATACTCACTTGTTATTAATACATATACTCTGATATTAATATTTTTGTCGATTTGTGTTCATTGCCATGTTTTTCACAATGTTCATATTGTATTTTGATATATTCAGTAATAAAACATTGTTCAATAGTAATTTAACCCTTGACTGGCGTCGTGAAAAATCTGCGCGTAAGCACCGTCGTGCGGTCCCACGGACCGCATATTAAAAACGTTAGAAATAAACTACGCTACTATGAAGAATCGATTGCATGTATGTAATTAGGAAGTACAATATAAAAGACATCTCATATACATCAAAATCTTAAAAAAACTTGAATAGTCGAAAAACAACAAATTAAATTTGAATGGTTGATATTTTACGATTGAAATGGCATCGCTTGATCAAAAAAATTTTAATTCAGGAACAAAACAAAATCAGGACAAAACCAAATAAGGATAAACTCTATACATATAAGCAAATATAAAAGAGTCTACAGAACAGAAAAAAAATTGCAGAAAAAAAAAACCTGCAAGGGGTTAGAATAGTAAATTTCTGATCAGTCAGGTTTGTTGTTGGCGCATTCTAGACAAATTTTTCTGCTGCATTCTAAGCAAATAGGCTTTTTTCAAGAATGACACAAGTACCCATGCAGTTTTCCCTTATTTTGACGGACAAAGATAGCATGTTTTCCTTCAAGCATCGAAAGTTCTTCCCCCAAGATTCGGCCGATAGAGCATCACCTCATCCTCAAAATCTGGATCATCGTACCTTACTGCATCAGGAACAGGTATTTTTGCCATCTTGTGGAGTCTAAAGTGTGAAAATCGTGTTATTTGCAAATATAGAAGAATCTCGATTTATTGCCTGCCGTGCGTCGTGAGGTCCGTGGGACCGCAACACTCTAATATTATCTAAATTAGCAGGTCGACCTCGGCGACAATTCACCCAGGTTTGCAAGACACTGAATGCGGAAGGTACTGGGAGAAACGGCGCAAAATAATAAAAGGTGGCGGAGGTAGTGACAAAAATATATTCGGAGCGGTCCCTGGGACACCACAACGCCAGTTAAGGGTTACCCGCAATTTCAATTCAAAAAGTAACCCTTATAAATTGAACCATCAATTTCTTGAACGAAGCAGTAAAATAACCTTAGCACAAGAGTACAATAACTTCAAAATAAGCATACGTGAAATTGAACCAACGCATTATATTTTGTTGATGTAAGGCTTCCCATTATTTGATTCAAATCAACCATCTGCTCATATTATAACTGTGGTTTCTTAGTTACAAAGCTACCACATAGTTGAGTCAATCGTTACACGTCAATATCATCTACTTGAAATAATAAAACGATATTCTTTCTGTTTTAGAATATCATTTATTCATCTGTACAAGACTGCTGTATTCTTGACTCAAGTAGGGACATCTGAATAATCGATAGTATCATCAGAAGAAAATCATTCAATCGCGTATATATGAATGTAGCATTTTCTTAGATGAAGTAATATTTTTTTGGATCAACCATTAATTTTTTTCCGTGTATATCTCCAAATTTAGGTTGCAATAAGCGTGTCGCTTATAAAGTTTGCCCTTATCACTTCTAGCACCACGAGAATAGTTGTTAGTTGTGGAATGAATAAGTCACGCCTCTTTGGATTCCCTGGTTTGAAGATTGAAGAATCTTCAGTTAGCACAACTATAGCCAGAAGCACTGTTCAATATGTAACACTTGAATAAAGTTGTAAGTTGTGATGTTACATGGTTATTGAAAAACTTTTTTTTCATTTCCTTCTTCACTGTTCACCTAAGAATACACCCCAAGTGCTTTGAATTGATTTTAATAATATAGGTGTTCAATAATTTTAGCAACAGAATTGCGAACACTGCATACATAATCCAGAATAATTCTCCATGAAGATCGACAATTTGTCTGGTGATGTAGACAGGGTATTGGCTTCTAGGACGACCATTGGGGTGCTTCCTAAAATATTTTACCCATTTTATCTGAATTAGAGGCCCTAGATCAGTGGGGAAAGCCCACTTCACACGCTATATCTTCAATAAGAACAAAAAAATCGAAATTTTCGTACTTGATGGCCTATTTTTTGCTTGCTCTTCAAATTAATCAGTTTTAAATTTTTATTTACACTGTATTATGTTGTAGGTGAACTGGTAGAATGTACATGAAAAGAGACCATCAATAACGCATAATATTGATTGAAAATCATTTTACTAGATCTTCGTTTAGTTTGCTTTCCTAAGGGGTTCTAGATTCTGGGTGCTAGATGCTCCCTACAGTATCAATACCTATTTTATCTGATTCAGAGGCCCCTAATTAGTCGGAAAAGACACCTCACACGCCATACTTGTAATAACAAAGAAAACATCCAAATTTTTGACCGCCATCTTGAAAACCGCCGGTAAGAGGGTCAGATAGTGACCTTGAATACTTTTTATCACTAAGTTGTGTTTTGTGAGCCCAAATTGTGTTAGCAAGTCACTTTGAAAAGGTGTGTTGCATGCATTCCAGTTTTTCACAAATTCGATCCTATGTTTTTTTTAAATTCCATATTTTGGAAAATACGCGTCCTAGAGAAAGGAACTGCGGACCAAAATGTTCCTTTGTGTCACTAGAATCTGTGTACTAAATTTCATACTTGTATATAGAAATGCCGTTTTTTTCTGATAATCCTGGTGTACCGCTTGGACTAGTCCAAGCGGTACACAGAAAAAAACGGCATTTCTATATACAAGTATGAAATTTGGTACACAGATTCTACTGACACAAAGAAACATTTTGGTCCGCAGTTCCTTCCTCTAGGTCGCGTATTTTCCAAAATATGGAATTTTCAAGAAAAACATAGGACCGAATTTGTGAAAAACTGAAATGCATGCAACACACCTTTTTAAAGTGACTTTCTTACACAATCTAGGTTTGCAAAACATCACTACCCTTTCACCGGCGGTTTTCAAAGATGGCGGTCAAAAATTTTGATTTTTTTCTTGTTATTATAAATATGACGTGTGAGGTGTCTCTTCCGACTAATTAAGGGTCTCTGATTCGGATAAAATAGGTATTGATACTGTAGGAAGCATGTAGCACCCAGAACTTAGAACCCCTAATACCCCTATGAAAGCAAACTAAACAAAGATCTAGATCTAGTGAAATGAATTCAAGTAATATGCATAATGATGGTCTCTTTTATTGACGGCCCCGTTGCGCAGGCGGTTCTGTGGCTGCCTGTTTTGCAGAAGTCCCGGGTTCGATTCCCAGTGAAAAGTTTGGGTTTTATGTTGTTCGAAATCGCACTTTTCTTGGTAATTAATTGGTGAATAAATAGGCAAACGACAAACTTTTACGGCAAAAACCGACTAGGAGAACAACATTTATTTATTTATTCATTTATTATTCATATAAATCAACCAGTTTACCTATTGAAGTGAAATCACAGCACAATATGGTGTGAATACTGGTAGGTTCAATTTAAAGGAGAAGTCGTCACGTCACACCTCACGTCACATTTTAAAAGAACGCCCAACCTCCAACGGCTGTGCTATCTCAGAAGTAAAATTTGAACATTTTGTAACAATTAACATAACGAACAAATGAAACAACACTGAGGCTGGGCTGCTTCTTGGGTCAGATTTAACCATCAGTTGTTTTGGAACTGAAATAGAAATTACTGCGAGATTTGTAATTCGATTCGATTCTTAGAAAGTGGAGAGTGCGTGATATGTGACTTGTGTTGACGCATTCTCTGCGTCATTTCTTAGTTCTTGCAAACTGTAGTAGGTACAAGGTATGTTGTACTTTCCACAACCGCATCTTTGCGTCTTACATTGTGAAGGGCAACCGCATCTGGCAAGCCCTCTACATGCGGCCCAGATGGGCAACAAAGTTGACCAGACCCGAATATCTTCCATCTACCATCGTCTAGCATCCGCCCCCCAGTCCTTCGGCGACGGCAAGGATGGTTTCAACAGGTCACATCGTCCAGATATATGACCTGCCTGGTAGGCAGCCTTTTTGAAGCGCTTCAAAAGTACACCTTGAGTAGGTGGTTGGAGGTTGGTATAGTTATGACTGACTTGTCGCCACTCCAGAAAAGTACTCGCCTTGCTTCTTCTACGGTCTTCAGGTTTTCATCTCCCCCGCTCAGTCGAATGACGGGGCGACACGAACCCAAGTTCTCTTAAGCGAAGCTCTGACAACCCCTGCAAAAATGATACTCCTAGCACCAGTACGTCTGTGTCGGAAGAGGAAATGAGAACAGAGAAGACTTCACCTTGTTCGCAATATCCCTCACGTGAAGAATCATTCGGCCATCGGCGTCTTCCATGGTGAAGCACCTAACATTGTGCATGTGCCTGTTTCGATGTCGCCTTGTGAAGAAACACAAATACCCTTGACGTTGGTGATAAAGTGCTAAGTGCCGGTGATTTGATCGATGAGGTTGTGAACAAGGAATCGGAGTAGTTTCCATTTATTTGCCGCATTTTTAAATATCTCCAAATTTAGCGTGTAGGTTGAAATTAACGTGTCGCTTATAAAGTACGCCTGTATCACTTTTAGCACCACGAGAATAGTTGTTAGTTGTGAAATGAATGAGTATAGACACCTAAATAACTCCTCCTAGAAATAACTTGAAAAGTACCTACATTACTAAATTAAAAATTAGAAATAAACAGACGGCGGATACAAACCTCACGCCCTCGCTCACGCCTCTTTGAATTTCCTGGTTTGAAGATTGAAGAATCTTCAGGTAGCACAACTATAGCCGGAAGCACTGTTCAATACGTAACACTTGAATAAAGTTGTGAGTTGTGATGTTACGTGGTAAACGCACAACTTTTTCCTGATATCCCACTTTTTGATGCTCGCATTCCAACGTGCGACCGATGATTACTTTCGCGGAAGTCGCTAAACAAAAAAATTGTTGACTTAAAAACACACCCCAAGTGCTTTGGATTGATTCTAATAATATAGGTGTTCAGTTTTAGCAACAGAATCACGAACACTGCATTCATGATCCAGAATAATTCTCCATGAAGATCGGCAATTTCTCTGGTGATGTTGACAGGATATTGGCTGTCTAGGACCATTGAAGTGCTTCCTAGAATATTTCACCCATTTTATCTGGATTGGAAGCCTTAGATCAGTGGGAAAAGTCGACCTCACACGCTATATCTTCAATCAGAACGAAAAAAATCGAAATTTTCGTACTTGATGGCTAATTTTCATCTGGCTTTTCAAATTATTCAGTTTTAAATTTTTATTTACACTGTATTATGCTGTGATTTCACTTTATTTGGTGAACTGGTGAATTGTTTATAGAAAGAAACCATCATTATTGCATAATATTATGTGAACATCATTTTACTCGATCTTAGTTCAGTTTGCTTTCCTAGGAGGTTCCAGGTTCTGGATGCTAGATGCTCCCTAGAGTATCAATACCTATTTTAATTGAATCAGAGACCCTATTTTAGTCAAAAAAGACACCTCACACGCCATATTTATAATAACAAAGAAAAAATCAAAATTTTTGACCGCCATCTTTGAAAACCGCCGGTAAGAAGGTCAGATAGTGACCTTGAATACTTTCTATCACTTAGTGATGTTTTGCGAACCCAAATTGTGTGAGAAAGTCACTTTGAAAAGGTGTGTTGCATGCATTTCAGTTTTTCACAAATTCGGTCCTATGTTTTCCTTGAAAATTCCATATTTTGGAAAATACGCGTCCTAGAGGAAAGAACTGCGGACCAAAATGTTCCTTTCTGTCAATAGAATCTGTGTACCAAATTTCATACTTGTATATAGAAATGCCGTTTTCTTCTGATAATCCTGGTGTACCGCTTGGACTATGGTGCCTCATCAGCCGTCCCGTCAGTGGACCCGTCTGCGGCCGCCCCACCTGCCGCCTCACCTGGTGTCCTTCGAGACAAACGACCTTTACCGTCGAAGCTTCATTCCTGCCTGTTCTGTGGAAAAATGAGAACTGATGTCAGAATTCACTTTTTTGGAAAACATGGCGAAGAACCGGAAGTCAAAAAAATTATTGCGATGCAGAAGAACTCTGCAGAAAGAGCTTCTGCACTTGCAACTCTAAGGAGACAAGGAGACGACAAGTACAACTCTCGTCAGGTGTGTGTAGTAGCTTGTATTTGTTTGGCTCTACCTCGATAGCCTCTACATGCCATTTAATCATGTCGTATATGTCGTGAATCACCCTGACAAATAACAAATTCTAGCAGCGATGTTAGACCGGATAAAGAGCAACATTTTAAAGTTGAAAGTCGAGGAACATACTTAAAAAAACATGATTATTGCATGAACGGTAAGTTAGTGACACGAAGTTGAGATTCAAGACACATACTCCAGTAAAGCATGCATGGATAGATAAAAAAACTATTGCCTACACTTTATGTTATCACAATTCACTCAAATATTGTAACAGGCTGGGGAGAGTCTTCACATGCAAAGTTGTATCTTGATTCAATGTTTTTAACGAAACCGAAGGACATTTTTCTTTGATGTAGCAGAAGCGTCTGCTTGTTATTTGAAAGCCGTTGTATAAGCCATTTTTGGTGAAGGCCGTGAGTAGATAAAATTGAGATTCCTCTTGGAAAATTAAACAGCGTGTGTCCTGTTCCCAGTTCAACAAAACTTGGGCTTCTTTTTTTCTTCTCCTATAAATCAAAAAGCACAAAATTTAACAACTAACGGTGTGGAATGAAAATTTACTAGGAAAGTGGGAATACTTATACCTTTAAATGGTAGAAAATGCTCTATAATGCATGGAAAACGTTCTTGCAATGTTCAGTTTCATATATTTTGATTGTGACAACCAGTGACAACTGACAGCACTGACATTGCGTAAATGCGCTCTGAATGACAGTCACTGCCCTGGTCTGGGAGAGGGGGAAGGACCACGGTACCACAGCGATAATATTTACGTCAAGGAGGACGCCTGTATTGCCGGGGTGGTAAGCGTAGAGACGTGCTGATTGGCTGCCTATGCGCATTTCAAGAGTTTTGATTGGTTCTTGTTCAATGTATTATATAGTCACTATAATAACGGTTTTATTTTATACTTGGTTGGTTTTAGGAACAGGTATCAATCGAAAGAGGTGGACAACCCCAGAAAAAGCCTGCATCTGGAAACATTTTCGTCAAGATTTGGAGAGATGTAGTTTGCCCAAAATTGGAATGTGTCGCCAGGTGGTAGCAAATGACAAGGCGTTGCAGAAGAGAACCGCAATGCAATGTTTTGCTTATGTTCACAATTGCAAAAAAAAGCAAAGACAGCACCACATTTCTGGAAACATTCACCAGATAAGTTGAATTTACCTGGTGAGACAAATATTCACTTGCTACTATACTATGATCTCATCTTTTCAAAAATAGTTCTTCACCGTTTATGCATGCACATTGTTTTTCAGTACTATTGGTTGATCACTTAGGTAGGTGAGGTGATTTTTTTTTTCAGGCAATAAGATGTGCTCTCCAGTAAAAAGACTTGTGTCTGTGGCATTTGCCCAGGTGATCAAGAAAAAACGAATGCCTGATCTATCAGACATCATTTAGACAGTGATGGCTAGTTCACCATTGAAAAAAATAAAAATTTCCAAAATCAAACACCATTTGGAGCTAGAAATTGAAAGAAACGTTTTCAGGGAGGAAACCAAGAAAAGGCTGTTCATAGACTGATGAACATATGTACCCATATGTATTACTTTTCTATTGTAACATCTATTATTCTTAATTATATTTTTATTTTACTTTTTTGAAGTTCTGTTCTATGATCATAATCATAATCTTTATTTACCTTTTCTTGATACTGTATGTACATAGGTAAGTCAACATGGGGTACAGTCATATGCTGTACAGTAAAATAATGTACGATCACGTAAGCATACAACTAAAAACAACACATTTTTTGACAAAAAAGAGACAATATAATTTCAACAAACAACAAAACAGGCAAGCCTCGATCAGCCATGCTCCATAAACTCACCGACCGTGTAATAGCAACCCCGGATGAGATGATGTTTCAACAAATGTTTGAATTTTTGGGGATTTGTTTTAAGTTTAGTTGATGAAAGCAGTCTATTGAAGAGCCTGCATCCGGCTTTAGATGGTGCTTTCTCCTGGAAGGCGTGTCGAGCCCTCCGCGGCCTTCGGATATCACCGTTACGGGTAAAATAATCACTGTCCGCGACAGAAAATTCAGACTTTTTGTTATAGATATAGGTGAGAATTCTATACAGATAAAGTGAACACACAGTCACTATTTTTCTGCTTTTGAAATATTCGCGGCAAGACTCACGGTGTGGCAACCGAAAAATCAACCTGACCAGCCTCTTCTGAAGAATAAATACGCGGCTCACGTCAACAGCCCGCCCCAAGCAATGATACCGTAGGAAATCGCAGAGTACGCGAATGCATAGCATATAGCCAACACTGTATCAATGTCTAGTCATGTATATTTTACTCTTTTTATAATGTTTTTCGAAAATAAATTGTTAAGAATTTCCAGTTGATCGCAAAGAAACAATAAAAAATTAACAGGAATATTTGTTGAATATTCGCGAAAAATTAAGTGGACTGTATAATAAAATGAAAATGAACTTACCAATGCAGTCAGTCGGATGATGTGATGCAAAAAAAACAAACTCACTGGGCAACACAAAGGGTGGTAAAAGGAAGGAAGGGAAAGCAGGAAATGAGTTTAACTTAAAAAGATCTTCAAAATGTTCAAAAACAAAACTAAAATTTACTTGTAAAATATAAAACTTCTAATCGAAATTGATTAAGCGGCGGCGTTTTAATTCACGTGTGTAAGTACCAAAATTCGAACAACGATAACACGGAGCAAAAAAGGCGCTCTCGCATTAAAACTAAAGAGACGTATTTCTGGTTGCAGAATTAAATAAATAAACTAATACAGGTGGTTAGGGATGGCCCCAACATTCCCCCCCGCGTTGAACAAATAAAGAAAATAAAAATGAGGAGCAAAATTATTTACAAATAATGAAAATTTAGTCACCTTCACTGAGAAGGCAAAGGACACAGCTTCACGACAGGACGCTTGTAACTACCCCTTGATGTACGGACCAGAGCCACGCGTGCAACGCCATCTTTACCCGGGTAAACCGCCTCCACTCTTCCTAGCGGCCACTCAAGCGGTGGTGACACGTCACTCACCACAACAACGATGGCTCCCGGGATTACTGGGTGGCTAGGCGTATTCCATTTTTGCCTCGCCTGCATTGTGTGCAGATATTCGATACTCCAACGCTTCCAAAAATTCTGCACAATAGAGTCCAGCAACTGGGAACGATCCAATCGGTTGATAGGAAGATCCGTGACATCACGCGATGGCAAAGATTTCAGCGGCGTCGATGTAAGGAAATGCGCGGGAGTGAGAGCCGTCGGTTCCGAGGGATCCTCACTAAGACTGGTCAAGGGCCGAGAATTTAGAAGGGCTTCGATTTGAGCGAGAACGGTAGAAAATTCTTCGTACGTGAGAATTTGAGCTCCAACTACCCTGTATAAATGAGCTTTCACGGATTTGACAGCACTCTCCCACAGTCCACCAAAATGAGGACTAGATGGCGGGTTGAATTTCCAAGAAATTCGTTGTTCGGCAAGCTCATTGCCAAACTCAGCAATGAACTCATTGGATTTGAGGAAGGAGAACAACTCATCAAGCTGTGCGCGAGCACCTAAAAAATTCGAACCGCAATCCGAATACAAGGTGGAGCAACAGCCACGACGAGAAAGAAATCGTTTCAAAGCGGACATGAAACAAGCGGTGCTCAGGTCAGAAGCCAACTCGAGATGCAAAGCTTTGGTGGTCATGCACACAAACAAACACAAGTAAGCCTTTTGTGATTTGAAACCTCTTCCACGCCGTAAAGAAATATAGAAAGGGCCGGCATAGTCGACTCCGGTGTGGAAAAAAGCCTTCGACGGTCGGACCCGATAGCCAGGTAAATCACCCATAAGAGGAAAAGTCGGTTTGGGACGAACACGGAAGCATAAGTTGCACATGCGTACTCGTTGGCGAACAACTGATCTAGCGGACAAAATCCAATACTTTTGGCGGAGAAGCGACAACAGAAGGTTCGGACCCGTATGAAGATTTGTCCGGTGATGATAATCGATGATCAACATCACAAGTCTATCCTTTTTTGGAAGAAGAATGGGATGGCAATGATCATAGCTGATTTCTGCATGTCGCAAACGGCCTCCAACACGGATCACACCATCAAGCAAAAAAGGGTGCAGCTTTCTCAACTGCGAAGAACAAGGCTCATCTCTCTTCAGACGTTCGAGATCTGAAGCAAAATGTAGACTCTGAACCACGCGAATCAGAACCATTTCAGCCCTTTCCAAATCTGGTGCTGCAATTACATTCTCTTCAATAGACAAGATGTGACAAAATCTCAAGACGTAAACACATGAGCGCAACAGTTTGCTCCAGGAAGAACAATTTTCAACCAGCGACAACAAGGGATGCGTAGTCTGGAAAACAGACAAAGTTACGGGTTTTTCTTCAGGCACCCTGTCCAAACCAGGTGATGTGAAAGGGACAATCGACCAATCACTTTCTGGGGTGCTAGCCCAAGGCGGGCCAGAAAACCAAAGAGGGTGTTCTGAAAGCTGAGAAGGTGTCAAACCTCGAGATAAGCAATCGGCAGGATTCTCACATCCTGGAATGTGATACCAAAACTGCGGAGACAAATTTTCTTGAATTTTCGTGATTCGGTTACTTACGAAAGTATTCCAGCGGTGCGGCGATGAATGTATCCAACTCAAGGCAATAGTTGAATCCGAAAATGCAAAGATTTTTTTGAAACGGACTAGATTTTCGAACGTTTTCAAAAGAAATCGCATCAATTTGGACAGAAGAACAGCTGCACAGAGCTCTAACCTAGGAATGGAAACCACTTTCAAAGGTGAGACGCGAGACTTGGCACAAATCAGCGCATTGGTTATCCTTCCGGAGGAAGAAACGGGGTGTAAATAAACCACTGCGCCGAAACCCTTTTCTGAAGCATCGCAGAACCCTAGAAGGCAACTTTCAGATCCCTCGGAAACGTTTAAGTGACGAGGAATCGTCAGCTGCGATAAAGTCGACAACTGCTCTATAAAGGTCTCCCACATGGTCAGGATAGAAGCAGGAGGAATCTCATCCCAGTCGAGACCCTCCTTCCACAACTCTTTGACAAGTAGCTTGGCTCCAAGAATCACTGGTGAAATTAATCCCAAGGGATCAAAAACACGAGCGATGGTGGACAAGATATTGCGTTTGGTACATACGTTTGATTTGAGAGAAACCTGAAATGAAAAAGTATCTTCAGTGGGATGCCATTGAAGGCCGAGAACTTTCAAATTTGCATGAGGATCAAAAGTGACATCCTCTTTGGTCAGTCGAAGATCAGATGGAATTTCTTTTAACAAATTCAGTGAATTGGAGGACCACTTTGTCAACACAAACCCACCTAATCCAAATAAACTAACCAAATCATGAAACAATGTCAGCATTTGATCAAAATTCAACGCGCTCAGGGCTAAGTCGTCAACATAAAAACTGCGAAGAATGACAGAACTCGCGTAAGGGTAATTTTTGGACTCATCCATGGCAAGTTGTTGAATTGTTCTTATGGCGAGAAAGGGAGAAGATTTGATACCAAATGTGACGGTGTTCAATTCGTAGACCATCAGCGGATCCTCAGGAGAAAAGCGGAACAAAACGCGCTGATATTTGCGCTGACTTGGGTTCACCCAAATTTGCAAATACATTTTCCGAATGTCGGCAGTGACTGCGATAGGAAAAAGGCGAAAATTCAGAAGAATTTGGAGCGGATCGGATTGGAGTTTAGGTCCCGTATGAAGTAAATCGTTTAGCGAATAAAGCGAACTTGACTTGCAACTGGCGTCAAACACAATCCTTAAAGGAGTACTTACCGAACCAGGCTTGAACACAGCCTGATGAGGAATATAATATCCTTCAACAGGGACATCACAAGCCTGGCCAATCTGCGACATATGACCACTGTCGATGTAATTCTGCATCGCAGCATTATAATCGAGGCGCAAAGAAGGCGAGGAATTCAATCTTTTCTCTAAAGAAAAGAATCGACGTTCGGCGGAAATGAAAGAATTTCCTAACAAACAAGGATCATCTTTGAACGGCAAATCTACACTATATTTGCCGCCCAGACCACGAGAGACCGTAGACGCGTAAATCTTTTCACAAAGGACATCATCAGGACTTAAGGGTATGGAAGAACCCATGTCCTCCAGTTCCCAAAACTTTTGAACTAACGATTCCAAGGGAGGCTCCGAAAATGAACAGAAAGTTTGCTGCGAGGGAGAAACATTTTCCAAAATGGGCGCTGCACCCATAAGAACAAAGCCCAGTGACGTCTGGACAGCGACAACACGTGATGAAGCATCAGTTACTTTCTCAGAACCAAGCAAACAAGGATATAGCTCAGCCCCAATTATAGCATCAACTTCCTGTGGTTCGTAGAATTTTTCATCAGCCAACAATAATTTTTTCACAAATTCCAGACATGACAAATCCACGGGAGCAGAAGGCAAAGAATCTGAAATTCTATCAACAACCGAAGCGCTGACGTCGAAACGAGTTTCAGGATCAAAGTGGGGCGCAAAAGAAAAGTTTGCATATCCTGAAACAGAACAAGGGATGGCACCAATGCCTTTCACGGATGAAGCGTGTTTGAAAAACTTTAAACCAATTTTTCTGCAGCAGTTGGCGGTTATCAAATTCGACTGACTGCCAGGATCCAACAAGATCCGAATAGAATGGTTGACACCGCTGGAATTCCACAATTGCACAAGAGCGGTTGATAACAAAACGGTAGTGTTGTGTGCGATTTTTGGCTCTGGAAAATTTGAGCATAAACTAGAAAGTACGGAAGACGTAGCTGGCTGCACTGGAGGAGCAGGAACCTCAGAAGTTTCACTCTCACGCTTATCTTCAAGTTTCTCAGGGAAATGCAAAAGAGTGTGATGCCTTTTTTTGCAGATGCCACAGTTGATCTTGGATTGACAATTTCTTACCTGATGCCGGCAAGATAAGCAATTGACACACCTACCATCGTCTTTGATGACCTTGAAGCGATCAGCTGGCGTAAATTTTAGAAATTTTGAACAATGGTACAAATAATGAGAACCTTTATTGCAAACAGAACAATTTTGTGGTGAGTCACTGGTACATTTTGGCGGCGGATGCGGTTCAGGTTTGTTTACAATAAAAGACTGGTGAAGCGGTTTTGATTTCGAAAGCGAAGTGGGGAGTTTTGCAACAGTTTTGCGTGGCATGCGATTGATAATTTTTGACTGTTCTTTGACGAAAGTAACAAATTCCGAAAAGGTCGGAATTGTGGACTTTCTTGCGGACATCTCAAACGCTTTCTCAGTGTCAGGATCGACCTTGGACAAAGCTAGATAAAGCATAATGAAGTCAGCTAAATCTGTCAATTTGAGATTTTTCAAAGCTTGAAAAGAAGGTACAAAAGATTCTACAAAGATTTCCAAATTGTCATCTGAGGTGAGCGCTTTGAAAGAAAATAAGCTTTTCAGATACGTTTGCGCAAGTGCTCTGGTATCCTGGTATTTCTCGACTAGATTTTTCCAAAGGATATCGTAATTGTCACCAGTTGGAGTGATTCCTGCGCATGTCGATAAAGCTCTACCCGATAACTTACCCAATAAATACTGAACTTTTTCAGTCGACGTGTAATCCTTGGAGTCATGAACGCTGGCTTTAAAAGTCTCGTAGAAAATCGGCCATTCTGCTAAATCACCCGAAAATCTAGGAAGTTCGAGTTTAGGCAATTTTGGCTTAGATGGCGGCGGTGGCGTAACGAGAGAGGTAGTTACTGGAGGAGGGATCTTTTTCTTTGCCACTATTTGAATATAGCAACAAAGTTCATCAAAAGCTTCGAGGGGCGCGAGATTTACCTGATAGTCCTTATCCTTCCCAAGCTCCAATAAATTTATTTGCTCAACACAATCCGCAAACAACTGTTTTGTGTCTTCAAATGACTCAAAACGAATCACGAACTGATTGAATTTATTTTGATCTTTCACGTTTTTTGCCAAATCATATAAATTCTGAATTCGCTGGAAATAAACCTCTTTTTTAGACGTCAAAACTTTGATCTTACATTCAGTGGGATCCATGACAAGAAATATGAAGGTCAAGACTGCCAATAAAAACGCGATAAGACAAAATTTAAATTTACCGAAAACTGACTGAGTTCAAATCCGGCTCGAAGGACCAAAAAATATGTTGAATATTCGCGAAAAATTAAGTGGACTGTATAATAAAATGAAAATGAACTTACCAATGCAGTCAGTCGGATGATGTGATGCAAAAAAAACAAACTCACTGGGCAACACAAAGGGTGGTAAAAGGAAGGAAGGGAAAGCAGGAAATGAGTTTAACTTAAAAAGATCTTCAAAATGTTCAAAAACAAAACTAAAATTTACTTGTAAAATATAAAACTTCTAATCGAAATTGATTAAGCGGCGGCGTTTTAATTCACGTGTGTAAGTACCAAAATTCGAACAACGATAACACGGAGCAAAAAAGGCGCTCTCGCATTAAAACTAAAGAGACGTATTTCTGGTTGCAGAATTAAATAAATAAACTAATACAGGTGGTTAGGGATGGCCCCAACAATATTTATTGTTATTACCAAATAATAAAGTTACATGCATCGGTAAATTATTCCATTTCAAGTTTCTTTTCAAACTACATGTATAAATTACTGATTTATGGCAAAAGTTGAGTATGTTAGCAAACAAAGGTTATTTAATAAATTGCGGAATTTCAGGCCTTGGGTCGTCTTTGGTTCTTCGACTTATACCTAAGGGTGCAGTGGGTTCTCCCTGGTTCGGACGGGACTAACAAGAGGGTGGTGCTGCGGACTGGCGGGACTTCGGTGTGGGTGTCGCTTGGCGGCTGGGGTGACCTGGAGGAGCCCCGGTCAGCGGACGGCGCTAAGAAGTTCTTGGTGTGGGTTCTTGGTCACATTTCCTTTTTATTCAACCTGGGTGCCGTGACTCAGCTCCGGTCGTGAGCCCTAAAGCGAACGCTACCTCCACCTCGACCTCGTAAAAGGTCTCTCTCGAGGCGCTGAAGCCAATATGTTTATATCAGAAAACCAAGTATTTGCATCTTTCTTCAGTAAGATTAGGGACCAACAAATGGTCCACCCTTTATAATATATCATACTTGGGGCCGATATATTCATCTCTTGTTCAATTTACCAAACAGTTTACCGTCATAGAAACGATTGTCTGAATAATTGTCTCCGGTCATGACGTTTAACTGTTCGGTAAAGTTATAACGAGAGATTAAGGCTAAAGGGGACTGAAATTGAGTACCAAGTGTGCGACAGAGAGAAAATACATCAAAAGTAATAAAATGTTTTTGAGAAAACTATCGGTCCGATTTTGGATCTAAAAAAAGGGTTATACTCAGATTTCAATTCTATTTGATGCACTAGTCAAAGAAAAAATTCCAAAAAAAATTTTCATTTTTTTTTTCAATTTTACAAAATAATTTTGATTTTTTCTAAAATCACAGGTAGTCATTTTGAAGTACTGAAAATATCAAACATTAATCTGTTTTTAGAATTTCTGTAGCATGAATGGTGCCCTCCGAAACACATTTTGAAAATCTCACTTTGTTATTTGCCGCCCGCTGCAGCTGTTCTCCGCGATGAGTCATTCATGATATAGGCAGTGATCACTTTCTGCACACATGGTGTTATGATGTTTTCTGAGAAATAGGCGATGTGAATAGCAGTAGTAAAGATTTGTGACATCGTGGTATTACGCCGATATATTTCGTTGCTACGATTTCTGAAATTGTAATTTTTGTTCAAGTTGATTATGCCTCTCACGTGATCACACTATCTAGATCTACAATATACTGATACTTCAACATACTCATACTCCAACATACTCATACTCCAACATACTCATATCTGATTATAAAGGGACAAACATTCTAAAGTCAAATTGCAATTGCAAAACAATAGGCTGCACAAATGTGTATATGTATTTGAAACTATATACACTGGAAGTTAATAACAAAACCGCAAAGAACTACTACTACTACTAGTCCTACTCCGTCTGGAGTCTGTTTGTCTGTCTGTCCGTCCGTTTGAGTCCTGTGTGGATATCTCTCTTGTTTGTTTGTGTGTCTGGCTGTCTGTGTGGTTATCTTCGTGAATGACCTCGGCTCATTTGATTTTTGTTGAAATCGTTTCATTAGAATGCACTTGTTTCGTATAAAATTCGTATTACGTATCGTAGTACGAGGCATTTGAGTGTCGAAAAGTGGCCAGTACCTAAGAACCGTTGATGGGAAAAAAGTCATGGCATTTCAACTTTCTCGAATGGGCATGCTCCTACAAGGCCGCAAATCGATGATCTCAGGCAGTGAAATTTTGATATAGAAGTCAATCAATTTGGTTTTTTTATTTTGTCAGTCCAATATATCCTTGTACTTGGAAATAGTGAATGTGTGTCCGTTTAAGCTGAGAATTTCTCTCCAAACAAAATTGTTGATTGGTCTGTATGGTTTCCTGTATGGTCTTTTGTTTTGCCGACTTAGGACATTTCACCTTGATGATAGTACCACTCTGATGAGATTCTGACTCATCCTGACTCTCTGATTCCGCAAGATATCCATGGGTCGGGTCAACAAACAGGCCTCATAATTTAACTTTATTCCGTTATGTTCAGCTCTAATCAAACCATACAACTTTTTTCTTATGATGCGATTTTCTAAAAAATTACGTTCCATAAAGGCTCTGTTACGTTGTATCACCCAGGCAACAGCCAATTGCCGACACGAATTTTTACATAACAGAGAGTTTATGGAATGTTATTTTTTACAGAATAGCACTATTTCGTTTTTTTTTATCTTGAACGGTAAGGCCGCTATGAGATGATTACGCTAGGATCGACCACCTGTATCTTCCCATAGCTTCCAGTTACTGGGTTCAATGCCTGTTCTAAATTTTCACATAGAGTAATTTTCATTAGAATCAAAGAATGAAATTGGCTGCTCCTAATGGTGTCACGACTCAAAAAGTCGCGCCAACGGAAATTCTTTTATTTTGTTATTTTGATTAAAATTGGTTCCGCTAGATGGAAATGGCTGTCCGCAGGCGTAGGTAAATAGGTACTCTTGCCGCGCGAGTTTTAGGTTTGAACAAAAAGACAAAAAGGGAGATAAGACTTTTTACCATTCTGGCGTCAGGTGAAATTACGAATGTGCATGGTGCCAACTCTTATGAGGATATAAGTAATTTCACCGAGTTCATTACTCCAAACAATCAATTTGGTTGTGTCGAAATTGTGCCGTTGTGACGGAGGGATCGTTTGGAGTGTCCAATTAATTTGGGATTTGAATACGTCGATTCAGCGTGAGTGAAAATGTTTTGTCTCTTGACAACAATTCTCGTCAAAATTAATATTCTTTGCAGGCCTTTCTTCGGAATACAAATACCTACCGTTTTGTGATCGCTATTGTTGTTAGCGGAAATTATTGTGTGTTGGCGAGACCCTTTTTGAAAGGTTAGTGCTTATTCGTTCAAACTTAAAAAGAGAAAGTTATCAGTTCTCAATTTTCTCCTGAGTCGCCGAGGGATTTCCATTTATTGATGGAGAATGTATATTTTTTTAGGGTTCTCCGGCCTAGTTGTTCCCCAGCCCAGCTTTCCGGCAGATTTTTGCCGCTGGAGTTGTCGAAAATTGCAAAATTCTCGAAGTGGTTTTTGCCACCCTTGGAGCTGTGAAGGGAGATAGGAACGCCGAAAGGCCTGGAAACTGTTGCTGTCTTCTTCCTTCATACCACCTACCTGCTTTACTACCCGTCATCCATCATCGAGTATCGGCAATTGTCATCGATTGACGACGAATTTACGAGGGACGTCTTTTGTCACCTGGAGGATTTGTGACCGCCTTTTTTTTGTCAACTGCCAGATAAGCCCTACTTTTAGTTATTTTCAATTTATTATTTGCGCGCAATTTAATTGTTATCGTAACTGCGTATTTATTTGCGCTGAACTTTGAGCGACGTGTACACGGCCGGTCGGAAGGAAACGCGATAAATTTTACCGGTTATCGTAGCCATTTTTAAATTTGAACACGCTGTACCTACGATAAAAACGGCGCAGAGGACAGGCTTTTTGGTAGTTTTAGAACGGTTCCATTGGACCTAGGCGACCTCCATTATTTTTATTATTTTTCTTTTATTCTTTCTTCAAAAGAATAATCTTTACGATACGTCCATTTTGCTAATTTTTTTTGTTATTCATTTATTGATTGCCTGATTTAATTTAAAACCTACATTTTTTTCCCTTTTCAATATTATCATTACATTCTTCTTTAATAATAATCTATTTAAACGTATTTTTCCTAGTTCTTTTAAATTATTTTCCATTCCTTGTGCGACAGCCCAGTGAGATTTGATTTGAAACTTTTGAAGCTTTCCGTTTTTGAGCTTCGTGGAGAAAAAAAGCGGTGGCGCCTATTTTCCCTTCTAAATAAAACAAAAAAAAAGGGAATCAGTCAGTATAAGACCCACCCCCAAACCCTGACTAACCGGAGCAACACAGTCCACCTCGAATTGAGTGTGACAGATTGGCGCCCAACGTGGGGCCGCTCTCACTGATTTAGCCTTTTTGTCATTTCATTTTTTCACGTCGGCAAGGAAATGGTAGATTTGTGTTTACATTTGAAAATTTGATTGCGAAGTAGGTAATTTAAATTCCACGTTGATATTTTGTAGTGTCGCTAGAGAGCAAATTTGAATTTTGCTTTCTGATTGTTGTTGGTATTTGTTTTTTTTCAGAGCGGTTTTTTTTTGAAGAAAAAAAATAAAAACCTAAATAAAGAGTCATTATTTCCATCATTACTGATTAGTGCTTGAATAATTTTGTAATAGAGTTGATACACGTTTCGGACTTGTAAAATTACTACAATATTTTACAAAAATTTTGATTTATCGGACTTAGAAAAATTTCTAAGTCATTGGTTTTTGGTTTTTGGTTTTTGTCTACGCTTTCAGGTACCATTAGTAGTGCTGGCTACTAGCTGCTTTTGTTGAAGCGGTTTTCTGCTTTTGTTTTTTGTTTTTTTAGTTGTTCATATTTCGATTGTGTTATTTTCCCGTTTGCTTATTTTTCGCGATGGATTTCTTGAGGATCTCTGTCGATAGGCTGGACAAGGGCGCACTTTTGTATGAGCTGAAGGTACGAGGCTGTGAACCGACAGAAGAAGATGGATTTGACACTCTGAGATCTGCATTAAGAACTGCAATGAGGCTTGACAGTGACGCTTCATTGAGTGTACTAGAAGACGATTACCCCTTCACTCATGATCAAGATAAAGCTGCGGTCACACAGCTTTGTACTGACATTGCTGAGAGACTTGATGGAGTTCAGCTTCAAAACTTGAAGAGCGAGAAAGACAAGATTGGTACGATGATAACGTATGGTTTGGGTCGATTGAAGAGAGGTGCAGCTGTGAATGCCACTGAAGCACAGAAACAAACAGCTTCACAACTTCGTTTGAAACTATTGGACTATGCTGGACAGTTACAGGACAAGCTGAAGACTCTTGAGGGTACCGGACGACCTCCACTCCAGAGTCAATCAACTTTACTGAACCTCAGCACTGGTGCTGCAACTTTCTCTCGACCACCTGCAACCGCAACTTCTTCAGGTGACTCGGATTCCGAAAGTCTAGAGCCTGCCAGCCGTTTAAGAAGTGTTCCAGTTCGAGAGTGGAACGTTAGATTTTCTGGAGATGGGAAAGGCCTTTCTGTTGCCGCTTTCCTGGCGAGAGTGGAAGAATTAAGGACACCTAGAGGAGTCAACCATACTGATCTGATCAGAGCTGCCGTTGATTTGTTCACTGGACCAGCACTCATGTGGTACCGAGCGAATAGGACAAAGTTTCGAAATTGGAAGTCACTGGTCGCGGGACTGAAAGAAAATTTCCTCCCGTGGGACTATGACCACCGCCTTTTTGAAGAGATAACGAAGCGTACGCAGGGAGCCAATGAACCGAGCCACGTCTATTTTGCCGCGATGGCGAATCTTTTTGATCGACTGAGTCGTCCACCATCCGAGGAGGAGAAACTACGCCTGCTGCAGCAGAACATTGATCCGTTTTATCAGCCCTTCCTGGCTTTTCAGAGGGTTGACACTGTGGAAGATCTTCTTCGGGGTTGCCGATTGATTGATAATAGACGCGACGTAGCGAAAACATTTGTCAGACCACCGAAACGTTCACAAGTACTAGAACCAGACTTAGCTTATGCCGAAACTTCGACGTCGGACCATGCGTCAGGAGCTTGCGACTCTGAGAGTTCGACCAGAGGTAATGCTCGTGGAAATTCAGTGAGCGAAGTGGATCCTACTACTGGACGTCGGTCTGATGGTCGTCAAGAAAGAAGAGAGGAGCTGAAGTGTTGGAACTGCGGAGGGACCGACCACTTGTCTTTCCGATGTCGTGAACAGCAGAAAATGTATTGCTACGGTTGCGGTGAACCAGAGGTCACAAAACGAACCTGCCCAAAATGTAATCGTTTGGGAAACGCACCCCCGAGGCGAAGGTAAATGGCCTACCCTCGTCTCGAATTATCAGTGGAGCCAAAGCCACACCTGATGAAGCCATCTTTCCTCTTCGATCTGTTTTGGACTTTGTGTTATCTCACTCACAGGGAGATGAACGGCCATATTTGAAGATTTCAATTTTTGGGATTGATTTCTTGGGGTTGTTGGATTCGGGTGCAAGCCGAACAATCATGGGTAAGAAAGGATGGCAAATCATCAAGAATTCGGGATGCGTAGATCTGCTAAGTAGTGATGTTTCGTCGGTAACCGTTGCAAATGGTAACGTGTGTGAGTGTATTGGTGTTTTGCGAGTTCCAGTAAAGCTGCGAACTATTGAAAAGATCATTGACATACTGATAGTGCCGAGTTTGAATCATTTGTTGATATTGGGAATTGATTTTTGGTCGAGTATGGGAATTGTCCCTGATCTGCGATCTAATGAGTGGTCTTTTACTAATTCGGAGTCTGGAGCATGTCTCGACTCAGTCAATGCTTTGAATCCACACAGTAGTTTATCTTCGGATCGGCAAAAAAATACTTGACGAGCTACTTGACGACGTTTTCGAGAAAATGGGCAGTGGACTCGGCTGCACTGACGTTGTGGAACACAAAATCGAAGTGATGGAGGGAGTTCAACCGATAAAGCAACGCTATTACCCAGTTTCTCCTGCAATTATGAAGCATATTGATGTCGAACTCCAGAAGATGCTAGAGATGGGAGTGGTCCAACCTTCCAGTAGCCCATGGAGTAGTCCAATCGTGATGGTAAAGAAGAAAAATGATACCTATAGATTCTGCGTCGATTTCAGAAAAGTGAACGCTGTGACCAAACGCGACGCATATCCTTTGCCATTCATTACGAACATTTTGGATAAATTGAGAGACGCACGGTTCCTGACCAGCCTGGATATTCGATCGGCTTATCACCAGATACCAGTGGAGAGGGAATCCAGACAATACACGGCCTTTACTGTACCTGGAAGAGGATTATTTGAATTTTGTCGTCTTCCATTCGGTCTCCACTCGGCTCCTGCAACCTGGCAGCGATTTATTGATTGTGTTTTGGGCATGGACCTGGAACCGAATGTGTTTGTTTATCTTGATGATATCGTGATCGTGACACAGACATTCGAACAGCACATTGATATTTTAAAGAAGATATTTTCTCGATTAAATGCCGCTGGTCTCACGCTTGGAAGAGAAAAATGCCAATTTTGTAGAGATGAACTCCGTTATTTGGGATACGTGGTCGACGTGAACGGTCTACATGTAGATCCTGAAAAAGTCAACGCGATTTTGAAGATACCAACCCCTGGCAAAGTGTCTGAAGTAAGAGCTATCGTAGGAACAGCATCGTGGTACCGGAGGTTCATACCCAACTTTTCGACACTGATCCGACCACTCACCGACTTGACGAGGAAAAACGTGAAGTTTAAATGGGGCGTCCCACAAGAAGAGGCGTTCATGAAGATAAAGGAGTACTTGATTTCCGCCCCTGTCCTTTCATGTCCGAACTTTGAGCTTCCTTTTGTCGTGCAGACCGACGCTAGCTCCTACGGCATCGGCGCAGTATTGTCTCAGAATGACCCGGATGGAGAGGAGAGGGTGATTTGCTATCTGTCTAAATCATTAACGAGACAGGAACAAAAATGGTCGACAGTTGAAAAGGAGTGCTACGCAGTGCTATGGGCTGTCCAGAAATTGAGGCCATACGTAGAAGGGTCGCACTTTACGGTCATTACCGACCATTGGTCGCTACAATGGTTGCGAAATCTACATGATCCCACAGGCAGATTGGCACGATGGGCCATCAAACTCCAGCAATATAGTTTTGACATCGTCCATAGAAGAGGGAAAGATCACGTGGTACCAGATATGTTGTCACGATCGGTACCTGTCCTGGACCAAGTAGAAGTTACACCGGACCTAAACGTTGAGATTGCTGATCAAAATGGTTTTGTGGATGAGCGTAAGATGAATCCGGATCGATGGTACACGAAGATGTTGCGAAACGTTGAAGGAAACCCATTGCGGTTTGGTTCGTGGAAGGTTGAGAAATCGAAGTTGTACAAGTGTGTTCGATGGAATGTGGAATCTGATTTACTCAACCCCGACAGTAACTGGAAGCTTGTGATACCGAAGGCAGATCGACGAGAAATCTTGGAGAGGTATCATGACGACCCGTGTGCTGGCCACGCCGGAATTTTTAAGACTTATAAGCGTGTTTCTCAACATTATTATTGGCCAAAGATGAAAGCCGACATCACCCGATACGTTAAATCCTGTATGACGTGTGAGAAGAATAAGTTGGAGCGGAGGAAGCCCGCAGGATTGCATGCTCCGCCCCGTGTTGTTGATGAACCTTTTGAAGTAGTGTGCTGCGACCTTATAGGGCCTTTGCCGAGATCCAACAAAGGTTACAAGTTTATTATGGTTATAATCGATTATTTCAGCAAATTCACCTTGGTCGTGCCTCTGCGTGATGCTACCGCCCAGCTGACCTGTAGAGCATTGGAGGATCAACTACTACTCATGTTCGCTCAACCCAAGATCTTGATATGCGATAACGGACCAAACTTCCGAAGTAAGGTGTTCCAGCAGTTGCTCCAAACGTATGGCGTCCGCCAATCCTTTACGGCCGCTTACCATGCGCAAGCAAATCCTACAGAACGAGTAAACCAAACTTTGGAGACCATGATCAGATGTTACGTCACTGAGAACCATAAAACATGGGATGCTCATCTGTCGAAACTGGCCTGTGCTATCCGCACACAAGTACACGAAGTTACGAGGCGCACGCCGTATTCGGTAGTGTTTGGTCGTGAGATGCCAAGCAATCTGTCCTTGTCTGGTCCGGTTGATCCACCGGTTGGCTTCGAAGTGGACGAATCTAAAGTTGTTGCAGATCGACGAGATGAACTTCGAAGGGTATACGTTGATGTGAAGAACCGAATTCTGAAGGCAGCGGAGAAAAATCGCCGAATTTACAACTTGAGACGCCGTGATGTGAGATACGAAATTGGTGCATCTGTTCTTCGAAGGAATTTTCCTCAGTCTGATGCTGCGAGATTTTTCTCTGCAAAGTTAGCTCCGCGATACGTCGGCCCTTATGTGATTTCAAAGATAGTGTCCCCGTGGACCTATGTGTTAAAGGACTTGGAAGGCAAGCCATGTGGTACCTGGCACGCCAAAGATCTTAAGCCAGCTGTAAATCGAGATGATGTGGTAGAATAGCGTATGGTGCTATGGATTGCGGTGGGAAAGTTTCTTGGTGGTTAGGGGGGAATTGTCACGACTCAAAAAGTCGCGCCAACGGAAATTCTTTTATTTTGTTATTTTGATTAAAATTGGTTCCGCTAGATGGAAATGGCTGTCCGCAGGCGTAGGTAAATAGGTACTCTTGCCGCGCGAGTTTTAGGTTTGAACAAAAAGACAAAAAGGGAGATAAGACTTTTTACCATTCTGGCGTCAGGTGAAATTACGAATGTGCATGGTGCCAACTCTTATGAGGATATAAGTAATTTCACCGAGTTCATTACTCCAAACAATCAATTTGGTTGTGTCGAAATTGTGCCGTTGTGACGGAGGGATCGTTTGGAGTGTCCAATTAATTTGGGATTTGAATACGTCGATTCAGCGTGAGTGAAAATGTTTTGTCTCTTGACAACAATTCTCGTCAAAATTAATATTCTTTGCAGGCCTTTCTTCGGAATACAAATACCTACCGTTTTGTGATCGCTATTGTTGTTAGCGGAAATTATTGTGTGTTGGCGAGACCCTTTTTGAAAGGTTAGTGCTTATTCGTTCAAACTTAAAAAGAGAAAGTTATCAGTTCTCAATTTTCTCCTGAGTCGCCGAGGGATTTCCATTTATTGATGGAGAATGTATATTTTTTTAGGGTTCTCCGGCCTAGTTGTTCCCCAGCCCAGCTTTCCGGCAGATTTTTGCCGCTGGAGTTGTCGAAAATTGCAAAATTCTCGAAGTGGTTTTTGCCACCCTTGGAGCTGTGAAGGGAGATAGGAACGCCGAAAGGCCTGGAAACTGTTGCTGTCTTCTTCCTTCATACCACCTACCTGCTTTACTACCCGTCATCCATCATCGAGTATCGGCAATTGTCATCGATTGACGACGAATTTACGAGGGACGTCTTTTGTCACCTGGAGGATTTGTGACCGCCTTTTTTTTGTCAACTGCCAGATAAGCCCTACTTTTAGTTATTTTCAATTTATTATTTGCGCGCAATTTAATTGTTATCGTAACTGCGTATTTATTTGCGCTGAACTTTGAGCGACGTGTACACGGCCGGTCGGAAGGAAACGCGATAAATTTTACCGGTTATCGTAGCCATTTTTAAATTTGAACACGCTGTACCTACGATAAAAACGGCGCAGAGGACAGGCTTTTTGGTAGTTTTAGAACGGTTCCATTGGACCTAGGCGACCTCCATTATTTTTATTATTTTTCTTTTATTCTTTCTTCAAAAGAATAATCTTTACGATACGTCCATTTTGCTAATTTTTTTTGTTATTCATTTATTGATTGCCTGATTTAATTTAAAACCTACATTTTTTTCCCTTTTCAATATTATCATTACATTCTTCTTTAATAATAATCTATTTAAACGTATTTTTCCTAGTTCTTTTAAATTATTTTCCATTCCTTGTGCGACAGCCCAGTGAGATTTGATTTGAAACTTTTGAAGCTTTCCGTTTTTGAGCTTCGTGGAGAAAAAAAGCGGTGGCGCCTATTTTCCCTTCTAAATAAAACAAAAAAAAAGGGAATCAGTCAGTATAAGACCCACCCCCAAACCCTGACTAACCGGAGCAACACAGTCCACCTCGAATTGAGTGTGACAATGGGCGACAGACACCGTTGGTATATGGGTGAACTTTTTTTTTTGAATTTTCGAATGTTTCAAGAATTTGATTTCAACAAAAATTAGTTTTATGGTGCGATTCTCTGAAAAATTACATTCCATAAAGGCTCTGTTACGTTGTTATTATCTAGGCAACAGCCAATGGCCGACACGAATTTTTACATAACAGAGCGTTTATGGAATGTTATTTTTTACAGAATAGCACCATTAGTCATTTTGTGAGCTGCAGTTTCCTATCTCTGTGACTGTTACTTTTTGATTCACAGGCCAACTTGACGGATAGCGTTTTCCATCTCTCGTTATAAACATTTTGTGCATGAAACAGAAAACAAAATAAAGCCTCCTACTGTACTTTTCTTTAGAGTAGTTTTTCACTCATCTTACTTATTTATTTCTGGAGAACATCCCAATTATATCGAGTGACGAAGATATTGATAATTAAAATTGAAATTGAAAAAGTAACCGATTCGGTATTGGGTATTGCCCAGTTGCTTGTTACACAGTTGAGATTTTCTACGGGACTGGAGACATACAGTCCAGGCATTAATTCTGCAATTACGACAGAGCTCTTTTTTCTCGCGGACTATAAATATTGTATCATGATACAAGACGGGAACCGCTTGCAGGTGGCGGCGGGCGGCACGCGGTGAACTTCAAAGGGAAATATTCAAATTTGATTTCGGTCGATACTATTCATGATATTTAAATTTTGTAAAAAGATTAATATACAATATTTATCAGAGAATAAAATGACTACCTTAAATTTTCAAAAAAAAAATTGAAAAATTGAAAAAATTAAAAAAAAATTCCAAAAAATATGAAAAAAATAATTTTTGACTACAGCATCAAATAGTTATATAATCTAAATATAATAACGTTTGAATTTTTAAAATCGGTCCATTGAGTTAATTTTGAGAATGTTATTAGTTTCCGCGCCATCTCGCGTCTCAGAAACACATTATTTTATGGTCCCCTTTAGCCTTAATATATCGGCCCTTAGGTTGAGAATTATCTGTAATGAATTTGGGACACACTGTATGCTGAGGAATATGAAGCGCTGAAGCTCTGGAAGCTCTGATTTTCTTAACCATAGTTTATATGTAAATTTTTTTCCCCCATCGACATAATTCAGGAAGAGGTCAATAATGATTATTATTGATGCACTTCACGGCTAGTAGTAACAAAATAGTATACTATACCGGTGTCCTGAAATAGCTCATAAACTCTCCAGTACGTTGTAGAAGACCCTTGAGAGAACCCGAAAAAAAGAGCCAAAAAATTCTTTGACTTCATTTTTCAGTTATAAATGGTAAAAACTTGGTCATTCAAAACTTTATTATTTTATTATTTTTCTCGGGTTCCCTGAACGGTCTTCTACAACCTAGGTTACCACAGAGTTCACCGGAGAGTTTATGCGCTATTTCTGAGACACCTGTATACTTAGGTTGAGGAAAGTATTATAAAAGCTGTTCGTAAGTTACAAATTTTTCATAATTGAAAAAAGAGAACTTGTAATATTCTTTTGAACGGAGGAAATGTTAGCAATTTTCCTATAAACAATTCCCGCAAAATCGTAAACTAATCTTTCACCAGTTTCATTCCTTCGTAGGAATTGTTTTGGTCCTTAATTTATCCAGAGCAGTTAGATGGCACCATTTGAAGTCGTATTTGACAGAGTTGAAGGATGATGATAGGTAGAGGGTTTTCTTTTCATTTCTTTCTTTTTTTTGTGGCTGGGCGATGCATGGCACGGCCTCCAAATACTAAAATGGAACAAAATTGGTCACACTAGGCACATCAATATCATCTGATTGAGATATGCGTTTCAAATTTTAGATTCCTTTATCTGGTTTCACATGTGGTTCATATCATGTTTTATCAAGGTTTTACATTTTACTATCAAGTTTCACCATTCTCCATTCTCTATGATGTGGCAAGCCCATCCGGGAATTAGTTTATTTAAAATTGTCGTTCATCCCCTGATGATGGCGTAAGAAGTCCACTTTCCACTCCGGTGCCCGACTCCAGCGATATAACAAGCAACTTCCGATTTGACGCATGACGCGATGTCCATCCACGTTGAACGTCACCTCACGAAGCTTCGTCTCCTGGTTTTAGTCAGCAATCCTCCTTCACAACCACGAGTGTTCCAGCATTGCCTTGGAGCAGCGGAGATCAAATCGTAGAGGATCACTGAGGTCAACTCAGGAACCAACTTCACAGGCTAAGTTGTTTGTTGTCCACCGTCCCTGTTGATTACTTCGAACCTTATTTTTTAATCAAGATTAACAACAATTTGTATTGATACCTGTTACGGAAAACATCGCAGTGCACACTCCCTGTGATGTGCACTCAGTGACTCACGCTGGCGTTTGCCACTCATTATCAAGGTTTAGGGGTATTTACCAGCATGCCACGGTGGGTCAAAGGCAGCCAATAGTACGCGATTCCGACTATATGCTGTTGGCTGTTGGAGACGTACCGTGGGTTCCACAAAACAGATAATACGAGATCAGTTGATTTGCTATTTTTGTTTGTCAATTTGTAGCTGATGCTAGAAGCTAGCTGACTAGAATTCGATGGTTCTAACAGTCATGAAACGAAATACTTTCGAGAAATTGTCCAAATCTTTTTTAATTTTTATTAGATTTTTGCCAGCTTTTCAGGATTTTATCCCACAAATACCACGTTATGATGTCGAAATCTGAGTAAAATTGAGATAAGGTCTTCCTCTATAGTTGGACCAACATGTTGCAGATCATTTATTGAGTAGCCTGACTCAGAAGGAGCCGATCCATCAAAAACTACTCAAAACCTTGTACTTTCGCTATTTTCATTCAAAACCCCATGACACGGGAAATAATTTTCAATCTCATCGCGTTCTTCTCCGATTTCTGACATGTGGCCAAGTGTTTCATATTCTGACATGAAAGCAACGTACTTGAGTTTGAAATCAGGTTTTTTTTCGAATTTCCGCTCAAGAGAATGGAATCTCTGCAAGGCCTATCGCTTTGTATCTCCCAATTTAGAAACGTCATCCTTAAAGGGTATTGAAACAATGAACCTACCATCCTCATCATGTCTTACTGTTTGTTTGAAGATGTTTTCACATTCTTGTTCTTCAATGGATAAAGAAGAAACGTCTGAGCTCGGTTCTTCTAACTTCCAAAACTTTTCTAGTTGAGTCTGAACGTCAAGATTTTTCGTGAAATTACAAATCGTTTAGGTAGGGGCCTTACATGTGATTTTTCCCGAAATGATCCAGCCCAAGGAAGTCTTTTGATGCACAGGTTGGTTGATACCCAAAGAGATTTGACCAATGCACAGAAGGCTATAGAAAATTTCAGCACCGATAAGAAGATCTATGTCACCTGGCTCATGAAAACCAGGATCAGCAAGGCGAATATTTTGTGGAATTTTCAGAGAAGAAACATCTATGCGCTCATTTGGCATTGTTTCAGTGATTTGAGGAACCACGAGACAAGAGATTTGTGTTTATAGCTAACCAAGCTATAAGACCGACCGTGGGTTCAACAAAACAGATAATACGAGATTAGTTGATTTGTGATTTTTATTTGTCAATTTTTAGCTGACTGATCAGTGGAAATGCTGGTTTATCCCTCAATAATAAAAAGATGATGGGTCTAGTACAGATTTCAGGCATTTGTTGTGAGTAATCACCTAGCATTCAGCAGAAAAAAGTTCAGTTAATCTGCAATCAGGCTTGATCGCTGATCATCTTTTTAGTGGAACTGACGGGTAGTGATTTGTTCCAAAAGTTTTAACCTTGAAATTTCTACGTAATTCAAATCCTCACATGTCACATGTCGACACCTCGTTTGGTGCGTGTTGAAATAACCTAAAAATCATCGTCATTAATCATTTTGTTACATTGTATAAACACACATACAATTCCTTTTTTATTGATAAATATAAATCATTACTTGAATGAACTCTCTATATTTTTCTTACCGTGGGTTCCACAAAACAGATAATACGAGATTAGTTGATTTGCGATTTTTGTTTGTTAATTTGTAGCTGACTGATCAATGGAAATGCTGGTTTATCCCTCAATAATGAAAAGATGATTGGTCTAGTACAAATTTCAGGCATTTTTTGTGAGTAAACACCTAGCATTCAGCAGAAAAAAGTCCAGTAATCTGCAATCAGCCTTGATCGCTGATCATCTTTTTTGTGGAACTGACGGTGAATTGTCAAATTCTGTTTACTTCACTTCGCAGTTGTCACTGGTCACTGGTGTCATGAGTGTCATTTGCCAAAGCTAACCAACCGATAATTGAAACTGGTAAATTAAACAAGTGAGTATGCCTTCACGTGCGTGAGTCTCAGTAGCGCATTTTCTCAAAGAGGCATATTGTGAACGTAAAGAAATTTGATTGAAGGAGAAACACCATTCCTTGCCCACTTTCTTAATTCGAAACTCATTTATGAAATAGATTTGAATGATTATTACATACAACGCCCTTGATTATTAGACCTACAAGGATAATATTCACTTATCTAAATCCCACTGTCAATAGCAACGGAAGAAAATTCATGTAAACAACAAAATCTGACAGCTGTCACTTCGGACTTCTTTTATGTAATAATCTTCAAAATATCACTCGTGCTCGAGATTTTCCCAGATAATTTTGGCCAGGCGTTTCCCTCGGGCTGATTGTCCCTGGATAAATGCCCTCCTCCTACGGAGTCGGGCATTTATCGCTACAATCAGCACTCGCAATCGCCTGACCAAAATTATCGTGAAAATCTAAGCACTTGTGATATTACTGTTGAAAATTCTTTCACTCATCAATATTTTTTTGTTTGAGGGCGGGAGCTGGGAGCGGCGACTTATCAACAGTAGTCTATTCTTTCCCATTTTTAGTCGGCTATCCATATAGCGAATGAATTAGATCGCTATGTCTTCGGGTTTATGTTTTCCATTAATCTCTTACTTTGAGGGCAGCGTGTGGGGGTGGCAGCATTCGGCAAAGTAACTGTTGCACAGTTTGAGTTAGGAGTTTCTAAATGTTTAAGGAAATATGACAATCAGTGAAAATTGTGAAAGTTGCATTTTTTTGTTTGGGGGCGAGAGCTGGGGGCGGCGACTAATCAAAAGTGGCCTATCTCTTCCCATTTTTAGTCAGCTATCTATATAGCGGAACAATCAGATCGCTATGTCTTCAGGGTTATGTTTTACATTTATTTCTTACTTTGGGGGCGGCGTGTGGGAGCGGCAGAGTTTGGCAAAGAAATTTTTCCACAGTTTGAGTTGGGAGTTTCTAAATGTTTGAGGTGACATTAAAATGTGAATCAGTGAAAATTATTGAAAGTTGCACTTTTTTCTTTTGGGGGTGGAAGTTGTAGGCGGCGCGATATCAAAAGTGGCCTATTCTTTCCCATTTTTAGTTGGCTATCCATATAGCGAAAGAATTAGATCGTTATGTCTTCGGGTTTATGTTTTTCATTCATCTCTCACTTTGATGGCAGCGTGTGGGGGCGGCAGCATTCGGCAAAGTAACTGTTGCACAGTTTGAGTTGGGAGTTTCTAAATGTAAGAGAAATATGATAATCAGTGAAAATTGTGAAAGTTGCATTTTTTGTTTGTTTGGAGGCGGCAGCTGAAGGCGGCAGCTAATTGAAAGTGGCCTATCTTTTTCCAATTTCAGTCAGCTATCAATAAAGTGAAAGAATTAGATCGCTATGTCTTCAGGTTCATGTTTTACATTTATCTCTCACTTTGGGGGCGGCGTGTGGGAGCGGCAGAGTTTGGCAAAGACATTCTTGCACAGTTTGAGTCAAGAGTTTCTAAATGTTCGAGGTAACATTAACAGCTAAATCAGTGAAAATGGTTGAAAGTTTCACTTTTTTTCTTTTGGGGGCGGAAGCTGGAGGCGGCGCCATATCAAAAGTAGCCGATCCTTTTCAATTTTCAGTCAGCTATCCATATAGCGAAAAACTTATATCGCTATGTCTTCGGGTTCATGTTTTTCAATTATCTCTTACTTTGGGGGCGGCGTGTGGGAGCGGCAGCGTTCGGCTGAGCAAATGTTGCACAATTTGAGTTGGCAGTTCCTAAATGTTCAAGGGAACATCTCAATCAGTAACATTTGTGAAAGTTGCACTTTTTATCGTTTGGGGGCGGAATCTGGGGGCGGCGACTAACCAAAAGTAGCCTATCCTTTCCCATTTTTAGTCAGCTATTTATATACCGAAAGAATCAGATCGCTATGTCTTCGGGTTTATGTTTTTCATTTTCAAGTGATTGGGGGCGGTTTTTAGCAGTTTTTTCATGTCGGCGGCCGACATGAAAAAACTTAGGGCGGCCGGTAGCTCAGGAGTTACGACGCAGACCACCAACCAAGAGGTACCCGGTTCGAAACCCGGCCGTTCCCGAAGAACTTTTCTCCTGAGCCAAGTGTTGATGACTGTGTGAATATTGTATTATGTTACGTATTTGAAACTGAAAAATTTGTTGATTACTGATAACTAACCATTATCGTGTACATATGACAAAATGCAAAGAAACACTTAATAAAAAGGGTACCCTCCTATGACAAAAAATAAGTCGATAAGGAGTAAAATATTATTATTATTATTATTATTATTATCATGTCGGCGGCGCATATTGAAGACGGAATGTTTCTTGGCTTACGTTTATAAGTGGCAACTATGTATTATTCAAAAAATAAGAACACTAGAGCATCAGGCCTGGTAGAAAGTGCAATATTATGTTATTTCAAGTTTATCGGGGGCGGTTTTCTCTATGTTGGCGGCGCAATATGGACATCCAATATAGCCTAGCCCTCCTTTGGGAGTGGCAGCTATGTAACAGCGAAAAAATTAGAAAGCTAGGTCGTCTAGTTTGGGAGGAGTTCGAGGAACGGACGGACGGACGGACGGACCGACGGACGGACGGACGGACATAGCGGTTGCAATAGCGATTTCCATCAAGATGGAAAATGCGCTAAAAACGACTTTGAAAACGACATTGTTCGCAAAAGCAATTAGCTAAGTAGTCGCGAACTGAACTCACCTTTTTCATCAGCTGGCGCCCTAATATAAATATAAATAAATAAATAATAATGTTCCTTACATCCGAAGTCGTAACCCACCCCAACCGCTAGCTAGTCGTCGCATTTCTTTTTGTTTTATTCAAAAAGTAGCCCAGGAAAAAAATGCAAAATTTTGATGTAACTCGGAATAAATTGAGGAACATTAAAAGTCCCCATCTGTCGATCCGAGGCTTGGCATTTTTTCTGTGGGAGGTCTTTGGTACAAGAAGTTACCATTTTCAAAATTGGTGTTTTTTTTTTTGGTGATTTTTCCACCAAACATTATATTTTTGGGGTCAAGAAATACGATGGAATTGATTTCCAGAAGCTGTGATGTACCGGGTGGGCCATAAAAAACCGTGGTCGGAATTTTTCCTCCTCAAATTTTTGTTTTGCCACCGATTCAATCAAACTTTTCAGCATTGGCTAGCAAATTAAATAGGCTATAACTTTCGTTTTTCAAAAAGCTTGACATATCAAAATTCAAGATGGCAGAAACAATTGAACATAGGCCTTCATTTGTTCTCGTTGCTTTTTATTGAAAATTACCAGAAAGTCAAAACCAATAATGTATTATAAAGGAATAGACCTTTCTTGTCAATTCAAGACCACAACTAGTAAAATCCGGTCATCGGCTGAGGAGCTATTGCAAGTTGAAGCGAAGTCTACTTACCGGTTCGTTTATTCCCGCATAAATTACCCAAATTTAGGACTCCTGCCCGCCATATATCCTTATTTTCCAGCCGATTTTTTCAAATTTGGTATCAATGGCTAGCCAATTGGACAAGCTGCTATTTTCATAGAAGAAAATGACCAACATGTCAAAATTCAAGATGGCGGAAGCTATTGAAAATGGGCCTTATTCGTTTTTGTTGAAATAGAAAAACGGAAAGTAGGCTTCGCTCCAACTCGCTGTAGCTCCTCATCAGATGAACCTATTTGATTGGTTGCTATCTTGAATTATCGAGGAAGGTCTATTCCTTCATAATAATTATTGGTTTTGACTTTCCGCTCATTTTTATTGAAAAGCAATGTCGACAAAAGAAATTCTATTTTCAATTGCTCCCGCCATCTTGGATTTTGACAGGTCTGTCATTTTGTAATATGAAAAAGGTAGCCTGTCCAATTGGCTAGCCATTGATACCAAATTTGAGAAAATCGCTTGAGAAATAAGCATATGGCGGATTGACGGGCAGGATACCCAAATTTGGATCAATTATGCGGAAATGAGAAAAACGGAAAGTAGGCTTTGTTTCAACTCGCAATAGCTTCTCAGCAGATAACCCGATTTTATTGATTGTGGTCTTCAATCGACAAGGAAGGTCTAATCCTTCATAATACATTATTGGCTTTGACTTTCCGGAAACTTCCAATGAAAAGCAACGAGAACAAAAGAAGGCCTATTTTCAATTGTTTCTGCCATCTTGAATTTTGATATGTCGGTCATTTTGAAATACAGAAATGACAGCCTATTCAATTGGCTATTCAATGCTGAAAAGTTCGATAAAATCGGTGGAGGAATAAAAATTTCAGCAGGAAAAATTCAGACCACGGTTTTTTATGGCCCACCCGGTACGTGTGGCGTGGAGAATAATTGCGAAACGGCCGGATTACCCATTTCACCATTAAAGTCCACCAAGGCCAAGATCGAAGCCTTTGAGAAATTTCCGGTTCCTAAAAATATCCACAATGTGGGACAGTTCCTTGGCATTGTTGGGTTCGCGAATTCCATCAATTATTTGTCGAACAAGTCAAAACTATCGACGGATCTTCTGAAGAAAACAGTACTTTGGTCTTGGGGTGAAACCGAACAAAAAGCTTTCCAATGTCTTGAAGGTCACCTGATTTCCCAACTTATTCTATCAATAATTTTTGACACCACGAAAGAGACAATTCCGCACACAGATGCCAGTGTCATTTGGGCGTGGCAGAAAGGCTCACGCAACTAAGTTCGGAAAACACCGAAACGGTAATTGCTCATTTCAGCAAACACACGACTCCAAGTGAACAACGGTATCATTCGTTTGAACTTGAAGCCTTGACGATTTCTGTATCTGTAGAAAAATTCCGTAATCTGCTTTTGGGTGAGCCATTCAAGCTCATAACTGACGGCTCTGTAGTAAAAAACGCATTTACCAATGAACATATCAAGCCACAAATTGGGATGTGGGCTTTGGACTTAAATCCTTTGTTTGAAATTTGCCACAGAGCTTTGCCGGGTGCGGTTTTATTCAATAATGCAATTTTAAGAATGCTGGTAATATTGAGATGTTTAAATAGTCGTTATCGCTAGAACGATAGGATTTTGTTGCAGTCGAGAATAGTAACGTAAGTTGATTGCACTTCTTGATGTTTTTTCAGGCGTTACTTGGGACTCTTTTCCTTTAGTAACACGTGAGTACACACCCGATTACTACAGTAGTTTCTTTTCATTCTCTCCTTGCGCGATAATTAGTCGTTTACCCTAGAAGTGAGCTCACAGTTAGGTCGAAACAGACACGCTTAGGTTCAGCGACACCCACCCACGGGGTGACTACTGCTGTAGTATTATCGCGACGTCTTGGCTGAGACAGGGGGCTGTCGTGTGGTCCTAACCCCCAAAATTCCTTGCGGTTCTCTCAAGCTCAGTACAAGACACAACGCATCTACCACTACTGGAGTACTTGCATACCGCTTTCTAGTGATGGGCAAAACTGTTATTTTTACATAACAGATACAACCTGTTACTGTTATTTTTAAATAACAGTTAAAAATAACAAATACAGTTAATCTGTTATTTTACAAATTAACCAGGATTCTCAATATCACAAGGCAAAAATAACAGAACCAACTAACAACTATCGAACTAACAGAGTTAACACGCACTGATATTTTGAAATAGCTTTTTTATTATTTCTCCATCTTCAGCAACGATTGGATTAATAAATTTCAGCGATAATACTTGCTTAGTTGAATAATTATATTCTTCTAGGTTCGTCCACTTCACCTTTACCACTTATCCAATTATAGGCACTTATCACCACCACCTATATAGTTCCTGTTATAGGCTTAGGGCGTGAGCTTGAGTGGTGCAATTGCATGGGCCCTAATGTTTGATTTTCAGATTTCAATTTTATTGTTTTATTTTCAATTACGGGTTCGGCAGTTCGGCACGTATAATAATATGGTTCTCCACTCATCACTGAGTATGATGAGTTTATGCGTTTATGACTGTGATGGTAGGGTGCGGGAAGGTCGGGGCATGGATGACATGGGTCGGGGTGAGCCAGAGAGTGTGTAACTGGATATGTTTCATTTGATGTTTCATTTCAGGAATTCCGCCAATAAAATAAATTATTAAGGTACGAGCCAGGTTACGAGTCTCGATACCAGTGCTATAAAACCCAGTACAAATTGTAGAATTCTTCGTACCCTTCTTTTTGTTTTGTTTTTGGAAAACCTAATAAAATATAGGATTGGTTGAGAGAAATCGTCTTTGGTCTTACTTAGTTACTTCAGTCTAATCTCATTCTCTCAGTGAAACAGTCGGTACTCCAGCAGTGTAGGGGCGATTTCGAAACTCGATTAATTTAGCTTAAACCAATCGGTCGATATTAGCTGAAAAGTTCTGTTTTATTTCCGATTTGAAACTCATCTTGCCTACCAAGCTGTTGATACACACAGGTAAGAACACGATGAGCTACCATTATTCAATACAGTGTTATTTCATAAAATGTTTCATTCTAGTTCAGACCATTGGAAATGGCTTCACGACGGAAGACTTCGATAATTTGGAATTTTTTCAACCCTGTAGATGAAATTGAAGCATCTTGTAACATATGCAAGCATAGATTGAAATACAAAGCATCCATTAGTAACTTGAAATCACATTTGACGAGAAAACATCCTACAATCAAATTATCTTCAGACTCGGAGCAACAACAACAGCGACCACCAGTAATCGAAGATGATCCTGATGATCCACGACCCTCAACGTCAATTTCTAGTGAAACTCAAGAAGATCAACGCCCCACCACAAGTTCTACCACTACGAGAGCGAGAGATATTCCTCCGAATGAATCTCCAGCACCTGCAGCAGCACCACCCCCGCCAAAAAAGCGAAAACTTCTTCAAACAACACTTCATGCTCCCAGAAAAATAGGATTCAGGGTCAAGCAGCATATTGATATGGCCCTATTGAAGCTTGTGACAAAAGATTTCCAGCCGTTTTCTATTGTCGAAGATGAGGGATTCCGTGAATATTCAAATAATCTCAACCCAAGTTACACTCTACCGAGTCGCAAGACGCTGTCCAAGACTCTTCTATCAGGAAAATACGAAGAAGTCCGCGAAAGCACAAAAGAAATACTAAAAGATGGTTTGGCCGTCACCTTGACAACTGACTGCTGGACGTCATGTAAATAACGAACCATTCATCGGAATCACGGTACACTTCATTGACTCCAAATTTATAGTAAGGTCTGTTTTGTTAGAAGCAAGCTCTTTTACTGAAAGCCATACAAGCGTCAATTTAGCCAACAAATTGAGTGGTGTTGTTGCTGAATGGGGGTTGGAAGGCAAAATCATGTTAGCCGTGTCTGATAATGCCGCTAATATATCAAAAGCGATAAAGGACCTCAAGTGGAGACATTTCGGTTGTTACGCCCACACACTCAATTTGATTGTACAAGACGCATTAATTACTGTCAGAGCGCTCATCGAAAAATGCAAAGATATTGTATCTCACTTTAAAAGAAGTAGTGCAGCTCAAACCCGGTTGGAGCAATATCAAAAACAAAGTGGCCGTGACGTAAAAAAATTAATACAAAATCACGGGCGATTGTCGAGATCCAAAGGTATTTGGGAGAGCCTCTATTGAGCAAAGATCAATGTCCGATCAAATAATAATAATAATAATTTATTTACAACGTATGCTACATGATATTAACATAATAGATGACTCTGGTAAATGGTATAATATTAACACAATTGTAAATAAATTGGGGTAAGCGCTAAGTCAAGGACTTGTGCGCGGTATGTCCGAAATGGTGGAAAGAAAATAGCTACAACTACCCCTATTTGAACAAGGCTGTGAGACTTAAATTCGGGACTGTCGCGACTTCGGTGCCGTGTGAAAGACTATTCTCGAAAACTGGTCAATTAATTTCAGACAGGCGCAACAGACTGTCAGCCAGTAAGGTAAACCAGATCATGTTTCTTAATAAAAACAGCAAGTGATGAAATTTTTAAGAAGATATATTTTATGTTTTGTTGAATATTTTTCAAGAAGAGATATTTTTGTTGTATTGAATATAGATATTTACCTATAAGTAAGGTAGGTAGGTGCTTCGTTTTTTTTCTGCCGTCTACCTATAGGTATGCCTAATATTGATTATTGATAGATATAGGTACCTACTTAACATTTATTTTTATTGCTTTACGTTACCTACCCAACTCTTTGTTTCCTAATATTTGATTGATTTTTTTTTCAAATGCAAAGCTTATTTTATAACATCATGATTAATATACCTAATTTGTATGTTGATAGTGATTCAAGTTACAAAAGCTCAATTTTTAAAAATTAATTTTTCCGCTTTATCTCTTTTATACACCCTGTTCCTGAAATCCTTGTGTATTCTATGATAGTATATAGTACAATAACAACAACAACCTGAAACTAAGCGGTCTATGTGAATTAACTGTAACATCCAGGTAGACCGTTATTTTATATCTGTTTAGTCGTTCACTGTTGATCGCGCCGGGCGTCGACGATCCGGGTAAACTGTTATTTTGTATCTGTTATATTTCAACCGAGGTAACAGGTTGTTATTGTTATTTTTAAATAACAGTCGAAAAATAACAGATAGTTAAATAACAACCCATCACTACCGCTTTCTTGTGTCATTCATTTCTATCACATTCATGTGTACGCTACCTGTGACGCTACACATCCAAACAAAAACCATTTTTTAAGCAAAATCCTCATGCTCTACCAGTTCTCGTTTTTTGCTTACTTTTTTGACAGCTAGCCAACCGAACGTCACCTTTTCCTTTGACAGCCAGTGCTACCATATAGCAAGAAAATCACCGGTTACAAGCTGTTATCAAACTCAGTCTAATTTTATTCTTATACCTAATTGAAGGACATACCTCAATAGAAATAGAATAGTTCTCGGTTGTAAATGTGGATTACTGCAATGAATTTGCATTCTGTTTGAAGTGTCCGTTGACTTGATCCTTTGGCTACCAGTCCGTGGTTTTGCAAGACACTAGATAGTTCACATAAATTTTGTACAAGGTGTTCAATAAAACAGTGCAAAATTTTTGTATCGTGAAGAAGCTCCCGTTCGAAAAAGAATTTTTTCTCTAGAATTTTCACCACAAAGAAGACGAGGTAGGCCTTTAAGTAGATGGTAGTGTTTGAATTCTCTGCTCATCTCCTTTATTTACAGGGTGAGCGCAAAAAAATCACCTTTTTGGTTTTGCATGGATAACTTTTTTCCTTGTTAACCAATTTTAAAAATTTGCGGCTCATATTGAAGCTAAAACTTGAAGGTGAAAAGACTTGAGCATCAGAATTGACTCAAGACAAACATTCAAAGCCAAGGGTCCAATGAAATGTGGCTCAAATCTTTAACGCCGTCGACAGCCCGTTTAGGAGAAGGATTTGCTAATGGCCACGTTTCTTTGGAATAAATCATTTATTCTGAATACATTAGGATCTTTTGTTCTTGTCTTAGCTAAGAATTGTGTAGGTGAAAGAAATCATTCACAACTGCATGTTCAACGAGGAGAAACAGTCCCTTGTTCAACTGAAATCGGCCGTAATCAACACTACGAGAATAAAAACAATGAACTACCTGAACTGGTTTGTCCATTACTCATTGTTTTGATTTTTGTAGTCTTGGTTACGACCAATTTAAGGTGATCAGGGGGCTGTTTCTCCATCTTGAACATGCAGTTGTAATTGGACTCCTTTATCTACAATTTTTGGCTAGAACAGGCAAGAGAAACCTCAATGTATTCAGAATAAATAATTTCTTCGAAAAAAAAAAGTGGCTTTTAGCTTATCCTTCTCCCAAACGAGCTGTAGACGGCGTTCATGATTTGGTCCAATTTTTATTGAACATTTGATTCTGAATGTTTGTCTCGAGTCACTTCTGATCCTCAGGTCTTTTTACCTCAAGTTTTAGCTTCAATATGAGCCGCAAATTTTTAAAATCGGTCAAGGACGAAAAAAGTTATACATGCAAAACCAAAAAGATGATTTTTTTGCGCTCACCCTGTAAATAAAGGAGATGAGTAGGGAATTCAAACACCACCCTGTACCTTGAGGCCTACTTCGTCTTCTTTGTGGTGAAAATTCGAAAGAAAAAAATTCTTTTTCGAACGGGAGCTTCTTGACGATTCAGAAATTTTGCACTGTCTTATTGAACACTCTGTACAAAATGTATGTGAATTATCTAGTGTCATGCAAAACCACAGACTGATAGTCAAAGGATGAAGTCAACGGACACTTCAAACAGAAGACAAATTCATTGTACTTATCCAAAGTTACATCAAATTGAAAAAAAGCAAAATTTTTTGGAACGACGTATTGATTTGTGCGTAGTTTAGTTCGTTGATGAACGAGTTCATTTACATTTTGACTATTCTAATGTGAAAGGTAAAGTGAAGTGATGCGAGAGAGGTGAGATTTAATTTCCAGACCTAAATTTTTCCCAGTATAATATATGGTTCAATTACCTAAGCTAAGTTATCGAATGTCAGTCTCATCTCTCCCTACTACCTAGTATAAGTATGCTGCTAAATTCATATCTTATAGCTATTATCGAACTCAGTCCAACTTTATTCGTATACCTAATTGAACTAATTGAAGGACATAAATAGAAACAGAATAGTTCTCGGTTTTCGGATTCACGCGGTGATGAACTAGATCAATGTCCAACAGTTGGACCAAATCACAATTATAAAGTTCAAGAACTAGCGTCATGAAACCGTTCATTTTTTACCAGTTCATTCGCGAATATCACTGACTCGAGTGTGATTCGTCCCACTAACAGTTCGCGAATGAACTGGTAAAATGAACTAGTTTGTTGAGTTCATTTTTTCTTGTTTTGCTTTCACTTATTTGCAACAATTTTGTTTTATTGTGGAATTGTTATTTATTGTGTGTGTATCCATGTGGAAAGTAAATTAAATCTCTGGTACAATGTATACGATTCAGAGGCAATTATTATAGGATCCGACGCAAAAACAGGAAGGCCCGGATTTTATTAAAAGACTCGAAAATCTGGAAAAGAAATTGTTGAGAGAAGAAAGTTATACTGGAGATCAAAAAAAAACCTTCAAAGATTTTTGTATTTTGAATCGCAAATTGAAGAGACGTGGTCAGCTGCTGAAAGAAAGAATGAGAGATTTCAAAATTACGGCAAATGGCTGTGAGGAACTTTTGAATTACCCAAAGGCACAAAGAACCGTAAAACTGCAGGTGGACGGCAAACGAAATCCTTTGAGGTCTCCAGACAGCGTAGCAAAAGAGTGAAGACACAAAAACTACGTAGATCAACCGAAATTGAAGAACTTACATTTGCCACACGAATGAAGCTTAAAGCCTCTGTCAAAACGGATGCTGCAAAAGTTGTGGAGGGTTTCAGTGCATCTCCCAACAGAGCAAAAATACAAGAAAGCATTTTCAGAAAGTTTTAAAGAAACATAGATAGCAATAATTATCTCCTCTTGAAGCTCCTTCTATGTTTGTCGAAGCAGGTATAGTCTATTATAATGATAATCATGATTATGATTTTTCATAGTTGGGTGGGTGATTACTGATTAGGTGTCTTTCATCTGATTCGAAGCCGGTCTGGAACTCCTCCTCGGGTGGTCTTAATAAATAATGAATGTTTATTTCCAAACAGGTGTAAACCCAATACAGGAAATGTTTGCATCTAGGAAAAAACATCACAAGCAAACATACAGAAACAAGCAAACTATAAAACAACAATTGTTACGAAGAGGTCAGTATAGTACCAAGGCAAGGGAATTAAAATGAATGTCGCAGCCAGGAGACAGCTTGTTGAATGTATCGCACATGAAAAATATGGGATATCTGTGCAGAACGTTCGTGTTAGGGCGTTCGCAATAAAAAGTGGGCCGCTGCCTAGAGAAGGCGCGCGGTACGTTGAACTGCAGCCTCTCCAGCAGAGAGGAGCAGTCGATTTTTCCGTTGCACAGCTTGAATAGAAAAGTAATAGCTATTTGCTTTGTTCGGTCACTTGAAGATTTGATACTAACCTCGCCGAGCAGCCCGGCATGATCACAACCTCTGGGCGGATAGACACCGCTTTTAAGGAACATCAACCGTTTCAAAAGTCCACGCTGGACAGACTCGAGGAGAGTCTCGTGGCATTGGTATATCGGATGCCAAATCAGCACACACCATACTCAAGGCGACAACGCACGAGCGAAAAATAATGAGTCATGAGGACATTTGTACCAAATCCCTTACAGTTGTGATGAACAAAGCCCAACACCCTGCTAGCCGATAAAACACACTCTTCGATCTGTTTGCTAAAGGTAAATCGTTCGTCGAAAAAGACCCCCAGACCCCGGATTTCCGAGCACCTATTGAAAACAGTACCATTGACCGAATAAGGAAAAACTAGACGGCTTTTTTTCCTGGTGTAAGACACAACGTTGCACTTGTCAATATTAAGGAAGAGTCTGTTTTCTGTTTTCGTTGCACCACTCGTAGATTCGATCGATATCGTATTGTAGGCGGTTACAATCGGAGATGGATTCAATGGAAATGAACACTTTGAGATCATCAGCAAACAGTAAGTGATGACAGTTTCTGATTTTATTGACGATGTCATTGATGAATATAAAAAACAATAATGTGCGCATGTTGGCCCCCTGAGGGACACCCGAGGTGGGAACAAAGGACTCTGAAATGTGGCCCATATACTCTACGAAATGCTCTTTGCCAAACAGGTAAGAACGGAAGAGGCCCATGAGAGGTTCAGAAAGACCGCAGTCCCTTAACTTACGCAACAAAATAGCGAGATCCAACCGGTCAAAAGCCTTCTGGAAGTCAGTGTACAGGACGTCGACCTGCCCAGTACTATTAAAAACTCCTACAGTGAAACGTGAAAATATAGCTAAGTTGACCTACCTGGCATGAAACCGTGTTGGTAAGGAGATATGGAATTTTCCACATAGCGAAACAGATGGTTATAAATGATAATCTCGAAATCTTAAAGTTACACAAGTTGATGGAGGCCTGTTGTTTTGGATCCGTGACCAATCACCCTTTTTAAAAACCGGACAGACCCTGGGCTTCTTCCAGATGGTCGAAATTGAGGCGGTTTTGAGAATTAAATTGAAGATAAAGTGCAGTGGAGTGACAAGAGAGAATCTGCAGTCCTTAATTAACACGTTGGCTGCCGCCATGATAGAGTCAGAACCATGCCCTTCTTGCCAAATTCCAAATCATCGTGATTCGAGTCTATTTTTATGAATGAACGACAGACGAATGATCCAAAATGATTTTCCATGATTTTTTCTGAGTTTTTTTTCCAAAGAAGTGATGTTGCACAACAATTGTGCCTCATGGCATAGACGGATTTTTTTGACACTCAGTGCCATGAGGCACAAGTACTGTGCCTCGAGGCCAAGCTTTGGGTCCCGCCCTCTCGGTCGTTTTTTGCACGTCTGAACTTGTAACATCTACTCTTGTCTGATGTGAGAAGGTCGCTAATGTCCTGCTTACGTGAAATAAAGTAAGACCCAGATCAACTTGGTCCTGTTCAGCATGCAAGAAACCATTTTGTGTGAATTGTTTTTTATCATACAAGGCTGTTACAGCATGAAATGAATTCATAATTTTTTTTATAGGAGATTTGTCATGCTCCTGACCACCTTTGTCATTGTTCTATATGTGTCTTGGAATCAGTGAATCTGTTTGTCAAGTAAATACTCACTTGATTGTGGCTTTTTCTTTACATTTTCAGGAAATTCCACATATTTTAGTGTCAAACCCAAACAATAAACATTTTTCTGAGGTTCATACATTTTCTAGACCAGCGTGCCACTCTGAACTCAGTACCATATTAAAACATGCTTTTCGAGGCACATTTGCAGAACCACGCCGCAGCCACAGAACTGCCTGCGCCACGGAGCCGTCAGGAACAAACCATACAACTCAGCGAAGTTGGCCGTTTAAAGTTTAATTCACGCGTGTTTTTGTTGATGTCAAATTGGACATGCCTGGCAAGCCCGCACTCAAGTGTGAAACCTAAGGATGGGTGATGTGCATCCTCGTCAACTAGGGGATCTGCTCTCTCTACCGAAGCGACCGGTATACCGGGTCAGCTCTCTCCACAGTGATATTGTAATTGTGTTTATTGTTTTTTAAATACATTTGTATTATAAACAAAGTAAAGTGGGGGAAAATGAATTGATTCAAAATAAAATAAAATAAAATGAAAGAAAACATGAACTGTAAAAGCAACAACAAACTAAATCTGCAAAGCTCAGAATGTGATACCATGGTATCAAAGAAAAACAGCCTCAGCAAGTGCCAAGCCCCCAGGGGTGAAAAAAGAACGGAGATCTCGACAAATACGCATTACCACTTATTCATTTAGAGCAAACGATCGAAGCTTCATTGCTTCACCCATGAACCTGAAAACTGCGCAAGCGCCGGAGTAATTCAGATCGCGGAGCAGCAGGTGGTCTTCACCAGGTAAGTCAGACAATCTCCGTCTCAGGCCTCTGTACATGGGACACTCGAATAAAATGTGATTGATGCTTTCGGTCTTTTGTAGGTTACATATTGAGCATAACTCATTTTTAGCGCACTTTCCCAAAAAATGGGGAAAAGGCGCTTTTAGCTTCACTTTGTCCGTCCGTCCGACCGTACCCCGGATAACTCCTCGGGGAAGAAAGATATCGATGTGGTGTAAACGCTGATCAATGGAACATATGTCCAGGATGTCAAGTTGACTTTCAGTTTTTTGTTATTCTGCCGCCATCTTTGATCCGCCATTTTGAATTTCTCTAAAAGTGATCCGATTGAAATGAAATTTGCAGGCAATGTAAACCACATCAAGATCTATCCAATTTTCGACAATTGATGTCCCGCCGCCATCTTGTATTCCCCATATTGAACATGTTTCGAAATAAGAGAACTAGGAGAATTATGCCTCAACGAAAACAGATATCGATGTGGTGCAAACGCCAATCGAATGCATACGTAACCACCATATAAAGTTGGTCAATGACTTTTGTCACTTGGCCGCCATCTTTGATCCGCCATTTTGAATTTCTCTGAAAGTGGTCTGATTCGAGTGAAATTCGCAGGCGATGTGAACTTCGAGTAGATACATCCAATTTTCGACAATTGATGCCCCGCCGCCATCTTGTATTCTCCACATTGAACATGTTTCAAAGTAACAGAACTAGGAGAATTATGCCTCAATGAAAAGAGATATCGATGTGGTGCAAACGCCAATCGAATGCGTACGTGACCACCATATAAAGTTAACCAAAGATTTTTGTCACTTGGCCGCCATCTTTGATCCGCCATTTTAAATTTCTCTGAAAGTGGTCTGATTCGAGTGAACTTCGCAGGCGATGTGAACTTCAATTAGATACATCCAATTTTCGACAATTGATGCCCCGTCGCCATCTTGTATTCTCCATATTGAACATGTTTCAAAGAGATAGAACTAGGAAAATTATGCCTCAACGAAATGAGATATCGGTGTTGTTCAAACGCCAATGAAATGCGTACGTGTACATCATATAAAGTTGATCAATGATTTTTGTCACTTGTCCGCCATCTTTGATCCGCCATTTTGAATTTCTCTGAAAGTTGTCTGATTCGAGTGAAATTCGCAGGCGATGGGAATTTCAATTAGATACATCCAATTTTCGACCATTGATGCCCTGTCGCCATCTTGTATTCTCCATATTGAAAATGTTTCAAAGTGATAGAACTAGGAGAATTATGCCTCAACGAAAAGAGATATCAATGTGGTGCAGACGCCAATCGAATGCGTACGTGACCACCATATAAAGTTGACCAATGATTTTTGTCACTTGGCCGCCATCTTTGATCCGCCAATTTGAATTTCTCTGAAAGTGGTCCGATTTGAGTGAAATTCACAGGCGATGTGAACTTCATCAAAATACAACCGATTTTGGACAAATGATTCTTTGCTGCCATCTTGGCCGCCATACTGAAATCATCACTTAACGATTTTCATGGAGCTTGGGACTCAGCTTTGTTTCGTATGATCATTCTTATTTTCCAGCCAAATTCCAACATTCTGCCGCCATCTTGGCCGCCATATTGAAATCTCTTATTAGTGGAACGATTTTCATGAAACTTGGAACTCACCCTTGTCTATAGTACGATCATTTTGATTTTTAAGCCATATTCCATGAACCTGATGTTATTTTGGCCACCATATTGAAATTTCTGCCCAAATAACGGTAGAACCCCAATTAACATCTTGCGTTCACTAATCCTTCAAAAAGGAAGTGCGCTACTGAGCCTCATGCCCATGAGGCATATTCGCTTGTTACAGAGTAAACAACCGCTCATACCGTTCACAAAACGCTGTGTCTAGGTGCACGCTAACGTGTACGCAAAAATAAAAATTAGGTGCACGCGAAACGTTATAGTGTGTATATGACGTCAGCTTTTAGCGTGCCCCAGCTTATATTTTCAAGGTACACGCGAAATTATTATTGTGATGGCGTTTTGCGGGCGGGCTGGTAGTAAATGCGGTAGTCTTGACAATCGGTACCTATGATGATGAAGTGTGAACAAACGTTCACGTCGTTTTCTAATTTTGAGCAGACAGCTCTTAAAAGCTATGAAACCGAAAATAACGAGAAGTTGGTTATAAACGGAAGTAGTCCAGGAATTTCAGATGTTAAGATCGCAAATAGTGAACAAAAATGAAACCCAGTCCTCAAAAATCCGGTGTGAGCTTGGTAGATGTGTTGTTTGATTCATCCTCTTTTGATTGAGACTTCAAAGCCATCAATACCAACTATGCTGGCGGCATATACAGGATGACAGGGCCGTAACTAGGCTTGTTGGCGCCTGTGGCAATGTAGCAATTGTGCGCCCCAAGGAAGTAAACATCCCAAGGGGGCCAGGCCCTGCTAGAGCGCCGCAGATGAAAATTTTCCCAGATAATTATAATAATGCTAACAATAATCGCAAATTGAGGCCTGAAGCTTCCATTTCCTCCCCCTCCGGATTTTTGGTGACAATGGAAACACAATTATCTATAAAAAAATTTCAGAATGGGCAATAAGATGATTATCATATTTTTAAAATCTTTTACTCGATCTTTCATAAAAAAATAGGTGGAATCAATAATAAACTCATTCGGCTCCTAGACGAACATATTTTTAAAATCTTTCACTCAATCTTTCATGAAAAATAGGTGAATAAACTCATTCGGCTCCTAGAAGAATTTTTCCAACTCCTGGCCGTCCATTCTTTTGCAGTCAAGCTTCCCAACCCAGAAATAAAAACATTAAGACAAATTGATAATATTCTCACACAAAAAAGTTGACAGAATACTATTAGTACCTAGGTATAGGATGATGAAGATAAAAATTGAACAACAAGACAAAACTTGTCAAGTTATTGACAAAATATTTAGAATCAAAATGGAAAAAGATGCACGTTGCTTCCCCATTTTCAAATACCCAAGTAAGTAACTGAAAATACATTTGATGACAAAAAAAAATGGAAAATGAAAAAAATCTTGAAACTTCAACCACCAAGCTGAACTTTTCTAGATTTCGATTAAAAAATATGTCTATAATTTCACAAAATTCAAGCTTGACGTAGATGTTTTATCGATTGAAAGTAGAGATATCTTTGTTAATCTTTCTTGGCCGACAAAGGGCGCAGCAAATACGACTTGACAAGCTTCAGTTACTGCATGTGAGATGAAATTTTTTTGCAAAATATAGAGAGGCCTTATCTCAAGACTGGTTCGGCGCTCTTGTATTTATTTGGTGCAAATTGCAACTAAATATATGCGGTAATAGTCAGACTGGAGCTCGAAAAGCACCTAGACCGACCGGCGTTGGTGGAGGGCGCCGAGCGCTGCCTTATCCTCAGCATGCTACTTCCTGCAGCGCCGTGCTCTTCAGTTTTATCCGTTTTATGGCTGTTTTGGATCACGTCATGAAAAAGTGGTAGTAAAAGCCGCTTTTGATTTTTTCATTTAAAAAGTTAGTGAAGCTGTAGGTAGAAGTAGATATAGGTTCAGGTAAAAATTTGAAATGAAAATTGAGAAAAATCAGTGAAGGGTATGACCCAAGCTGAAGTGTGCGCCCCTGAAATTTTTGCGCCTGTGGCAAATGCCACCTTCGCCACGCCCTAGTTACGGCACTGCAGGATGAAAGGAAAATAAAAAAAATTGACATTTGTACCTCAAGAATCAAAATAGATGACTACATGAGTACAATGTACATGTATGTTAATCGCCAAAAATATTTCTAATTTCATGGCAATCAATGAAGTCGTCGTAAACTTGAATTAAATATCTTGGGCCGTCCTTGAAATATCTCCAAAAGACTGAAGTTGTTAGTGTTACCAAAAAAACTAGTTTTCCGTCTATCAGTAATTCTTCATACATTGAATCGAAACTTGGTGTTTTCATAATGAACGACATTTACAATGAAATTACAGTGAAAAACTGAAAAATACTCTTCAGGCCAACTGTTGAAAAAAAACAGTCAACTTTTTTCCGATATACGAAAACACTATTTTTTTTCTGGTAACAACTTCAGTCTTTTGAAGATATACAGGGTGTTTCGCAATTACGGTTACAAACTTCTAGGGGAGATTCTGCATCAAGAATGGACCAGGAAAAAATATAACTTCGATGTCCTAAAATGCTCCGTTAAAAAGATACAGGGTGTTCAAGTTGACTTTTTAAAATCGATTTTTTGACATGACTCTTGAACCGTTCAACTGATTTTGTCCAAATTTGGAACAGAGTTAACCAGAATAAGTTTCTATTGAATGATAGCAACGTGTTCAAAAAACAAATTTCAGGGGCGTAGATAATGGGGGTATCTTCATATTTCCTCCCCTATTTTTACCCCCCTAGCTATTTTCCCAAATTGTTCCAATTTTTTTATTTAACGTCCAATTTAGAAAAAAAAGTTACTCTTGCAAAATTTTGATTGGAGGCTTTCTTTTTGAGATATTTGGGTTTGAAACTTTGGAAAACATCTCAAAATCGCCACTTTCAATGAGCCCAATTTTTTTTTCCTGAAAACTTCCTGTTTCTCAAGAAGGATGGTGGTTCAGTGGCGCCGAACTCATAAAAAGTTACTATGGCGAAGAAAATTTTAGACCCCCCCCCCCCTTATTGCCACGTTACGGTCGAGCCGGTAGGCCTAAGAGCCCCTACATTTTTTCAGAATAATAATAATAATAATAATAATATCAACAATAATTAGCAAAAAAAAAGGGAAGGTGCTGACCAAATTGTCCATAGATTTCATATTTTTTTCAAATTTAGAAATTTTCGAGAACTCTTGAAAATACCCCTTTAGGTACAGTTGGGAGCGAAATAATTCATACAAGTCGGCTGGATTTCAGAAATGTTATCCATGTTAGTTTTGATTATGATCAATCTCTAATCAAAACTGGCATTCTAGACGACCCAAGCAGCTTACATTTCTGAAATCCAGCCGACTTCCTAGCGGAGCCGTAGGAAATCTTTAGTTCCCGAATGTATCCACTTACATAACATGGGCTGAATTTCAAGTTCAGGAACTGTGGCAGAAAATATTGCTACGAAGTTTGTGGGAAGAAGTAGGTAAGGTAAGACCCTCTTGTCAAATTGGGCCCCAGTTCTATGTGCAGTTCAGCCACACCTAGTGCAACGCAATGTATTGGAACCATTAGCAAGAATCGAATTTTTTTTTGAGAGATCGTAAGATTTTCCTAGTCCAGTGAGGTGGCTGTTGAAGTCTGTATGATCAAAACCTTTTGCCTCTGCATGGTCTAGAGTGCTATGAAATTATTATTTTATACAGGCTGTTACTTTTTTTTTGTCAATATTCTAGGAGATGGTAAAGCATAAAAAATTAGTGGACTTTCTCAAGAAAATTAATATTGGGAACACATTATAACGAGGGTAGAGGCTTTCAAAGTTGAGTTTTGAAAATGGTTTTTTGGTTAAAACTCCAAATTTAAACACTAGATTTTGACCAAATTCAGTACACAAAGTGAGTTGATGCATACCTACAAACTGGTCATATGGACATTTGTCACATTTTTAACATTTGTTGTATTAATTTTTTTATTTTTTCGGTTTTTGTTTTTGGCAAAAGTAACGAGTGATCGAATAAATTTCTCAAGTCGCCCATGATTCCTGAAAATCTAAAGGAAAAACATGGCTATCAAGGAGTCCGAGGCCTACTTTGAGGAGAAATTCATTCGATCACTCTTACTTATTTTTCAATGCTCCATCATCTCCTGAAGTAGGTACTGACAAAAAAAAATTGTAACACCCTGTATATCAGAGGTTGGCCATAATTGCGATCATAATGACTGAATAAACTGTTGAATGCCGATGTCGGTCTCTGAAAATGTTTAAAACTGAATAAAAAGCTTTCATTATCGAAAGTTATTTCTGAAATGGCACAAAACTGGGAAACGGAGAGTGGTCGTATTCCTTACCGACATACATTGGAGATTCCCAAACAACATGCAGATGTCACTCTGAAGTCTGAAGTATATTGCAGGACATCATGAATACCAACAATTGAAAAAGGCAAAAATAGTCATAGCACTCAAAGTAAAATGGTTTTGATCATACGGTACCTATACCTAGGTACATCGTAAATAACTGTCATTCAGATTCAGTGTACCTAATAATCCTAATATACAATGATTTGCTGGGTAAATCTCTCTTCCTCTTCTTTTCCTTCCTCTTTCCTCTTCTTCTTTTTTCTTCTCTTCTTTTCTTTTTCTCCTTTTCTTCCCCTCCAGACCCCCCCCCTCATTTTGAGGTATGGCGAGCGCCACAAAAAGAGGTCTATTTGGCGCCACTGTATCAACTTCGAAATTCTAGAGAACCTATTTCTGCTAAGAAATCATGAGTTTTTTTGGATTCTAATTTCTAGGTCTTTGAAAGTGGCAATTTCGAGATGTTTTCCAAAGTGTCAAACCCAGATATCTCAAAAACGAAGCCTCTAATCAAAATTTTGCAAGAGTAACTTTTTCCTCTAAATTGGACGTAGAATCCAAAAAATAGAACAATTTGGGAAAATAGCTGGGGGTAAAAAATAGGGGAGGAAATATGAAAAAAAAAACCCTCATCTACGCCCCTGAACTTTTTTTTCTGAACGCGTTCCTATTATTTGATAGAGACCTATTCTGGTTATTTTTGTTCCAAATTTGAACAACATCAGTTGAACGGTTCAAGAGTTATGTCAAAAAATCTATTTTAAAAAGTCAACTTGAACACCCTGTATCTTTGTAACGGAGCATTTTAGGACATCGAAGTTATATTTTTTCCTGGTCCATTTTTGATGGAGAATCCCTAGAAGTTTGTAACCGTAATTGCGAAACACCCTGTAGATATATTTCAGGAACGGCTCAAGATATTTGATTCAAGTTTACGACGATTTCATGGCATGAAATCAGGATTAGTTATGACGATTTACATATCTTCACCTATTTTGGTTCTTGGGTACAAATGTTCAACTTTTTATTTTCCTTTCACCCTGTATATGCCGCCAGCATAGTTGGTATTGATGGCTTCAAGTTTCAATCAAAAGAGAATGGATCAAACAACGCATCTACCAAGTGGCATTCCGTCATCATAAAACTCAAGGTCCAAGTCTTGAGCATCAAGCATCTGGACTATTTCACTTTTCTTGTGTTTTGGCGGAGAAGGAGTGGACTGGCGATGAAATTTGCAAGGGACCTTTCTTGTAGACAATAAAGTTTCCTTCCATTTCTCTCCGGGTACCTTTTTCCCAAGTGCCATCGTTCATGAGATAAGCACGAAAAACTGATCCTCAAGTTCTTCTCGAGGTCACAACGGCCTACAATATCTACAATTTCTGGACTACTTCCGTTTATAACCAACTTTTCGATATTTTCAGTTTCGTAGCTTTTAAGAGCTGTCTCAAACTTGGTAAACGACGTGAACGTTTGTCCACACTTCATCATCATAGGTACCGATCGTCTAAACTACCGCATCTACTACCCGCTGGCTGTTGACATGACAGCCCGCCCGCAAAACGCCATCACAATAATAATTTCGCGTGTACCTTAAAAATATAAGTTGGGGCACGCTAAAAGCTGACGTCATATACACACTATGACGTTTCGCGTGCACCTAATTTTTATTTTTGCGTACACGTTAGGGTGTACCTAGACACAGCGTTTGGCGCTAAATTACCTCATGCATGTCGACCTAGTTTTCGATGGACCATCGAATGGTGAATTATTGCTACTTTAACCTGGACCACCCTGTATACCTACTATTGTAAGTATTCATTATGTATTATTAATTACATATTGGTAATTATTATTTCATGGTATGGTAGGTTCGAAGTTGGCAACGCTGATGTTGGCAGGTTGCTGTTGGTACGAGCACTGTCAACAGCACAGCAGCGGTAGTGCGATTAGCGGGGGCATTACTGCGATCTGCGATGCGATCCTCATCTACTGCAGCCCACGGGAGTGAAACTGCTGCCCAATGACAAGCAACACGCCGGCTTGGTGATGAGAGTGACCAGTACACCCTGGGGCAAGGGGAAGGGTGACAGGTGACAATACTGACATTAGTGACATTTCTGCTGACATTTACTTGTCATTTTCTGCCGCCTCTTTCTTGGCGGTCATTCGCGATTGAAGTGGCTGTGTCCCGCTGGTGTTCTAGATGCGGGAATAAGTGCAATATCAACAGGTAAAGGTTGGATGGAATAGTCGCTACGCCCTAAAAATAAAATATCTCTAATTTGTTCAGCTGTACGGCTATATGGAGGGCAAGAGGAAGTATTACTGCAAGTTCCCCACTTGCAAGAACTTCTATGAACAAGACCTTCTTTCGTTTCCCAAGGACCCTCAATTGTTACGGGAATGGAAGGACATTTGTCAGATAAGTGACGCTCATACCGACCATCCTTCGTTGTTTGGGAGGATCATTTTACACCGAGCTGTTTTGTGAATGAGAAGAAACTTCGGCTTGTTTTAGGCGCTGTACCTTCAGTTCAGGGCGAGACGGCGCCGGCGTCACAAGACGCAAGGACAGTTATTGCACCTTTGTCAAACATTGTTAAAAGTAATTTGGAAGCATTATTAAAAAATATCCTTGAAACACCAGCGGTATCTGAAAATAATGTCGATTTACTTTCGACAGTGTTTGAAGAACGTACTACGCTACCTTGCCCTTGTTTTGACTTGCCATCAACTTCCAGTTTTGTACCAAGTTGTGATTGCTCTCATTCTATAAATATGGGTGAGGTAATGGGCAATTCTTTCATTCATGACCACGGTTCCTACGCACTTGAAAATTCTGTCAAGTCCCGAAGAGAAGTGGTCAGTATTCATTCTTAGATGAAAGTCAACCTGGGATTTTAGGTGAAATTGGCCGTTCAAAAGTTGATCTGACTCCGCGAAAGAACCTAATGTATAAAATTCATCGTAATGTCACTTCACAAATTTCGAAGCTTAAACTTTTGCTTAAAAATGAAAGAGAGAAAGTTGACGTCATTAAAAGTTTGTACAAAGCCGACCGTTTTAAATTTATGGAAAGTGAACTAAATCTTATTGTTACTCGAGAATTTTTCATTTCTCAGCTTCGAAATGTCAATCGTCATATTTGTGGCCGTAGATGGTCAGATCAAGGTAAAGCTTTTGCTCTCTCAATGTATAAGGAAAGTCCGCGTTTGTATAAATAATTGCAGTCATATTTTCAATTGGCTTCAACACGATAGTACCATGCGATCAACAAAATTCGAAATTGGGGTAGGCTGTGACCTGGTCAAATTTCAGGATGTCAAGCTGCTTTCAGCCAGGTCACAGCCTACCCCAATTCCGAATTTTGTTGATCGCACGGTATATTGGAAAAAGAATATCTGCTGGAATTAATTCAAACAAAAGATATTTTTTTACCATGGCTAGCTTTCAGTTCCCTCTTCAACATATCAAAAGTCCTCAACTCTGGGACTGCTACAAAATAGTATACAGGGTGAAAGTTCATTATTTTTCTTTACTTTCTTTTTTTCTTGAAAAACTGATGACCGAAAAAAACGGTTTTAGGTTAGTTTGATAGGCCATAGTCTTCCAATAAACATTTAAAAAAAATATACCACCCAGCAACTGGTGTGTATCAAGTTACAGGGTGAAAACTATTTTTTATCTTTAATTTTTTTTTCTCAGTGGAACTGATCTAGATGGGGCCGGTTCCAGTTCTTTTGTAAGCTTCTAATGTCACACTGAACATATGAAAAAAATACATTTCTGCAACTGCTGCTTTTCAATTTACAGGGTGGAAAGTAACTTTCACGTTTCAATTTTTTTCTTGGTAAAATTGGCTCACACAACAATTGCGACTGATTTTTCTGTAAACTTGAAGTTTCTAGTCAAACATCAAAATAATACATTTCTGCTACAGCTACGGTTTTTTTTTTTTTTTACAAATTTGAATGTTTGGGTATATTCGGGTATATTGCATCAAAATTTCAAAAAATCTTGGAACGCAACCAAACAGTAAAATTTGTAAATAAAAACGTAGCTGTAGCAGAAATGTATTATTTTTATATATTTTTGACTGGAAACCTCAAGTTTACAGAAAAACCAGTCGTAATTGTTGTGTGAGCCGATTTCATCAAGAAAAAAATTGAAACGTGAAAATGACTTTTCACCCTGTAAATTGAAAATCAGCAGATGCAGAGATGTGTCCTTTTCATATGTTCATTAAGACATTATCAGCTTGCAAAAGAACTGGAACCGGCTTAAATCTAGATCAGTTTCACCAAGAAAAAAAATTGAAGTTGAAAATAGTTTTCACCCTATAACTTGATACGCAGCAGTTGCTGGGTGGTATATTTTTAATATGTTTATTTAGTGGACGTGGTAGGAAAAAACAAGTTGCAAATGATGATAAAGGCAAACCACTTTGCAGGACCGTAACTAAGACATAAATAAACGATTTGACCCGCAGTGCTTTTTTTTTCGTCCCTTAGGATTTGAATGGCGCCCCTTTTTCAAAATGGCGGATTTTATCTAGGGGCAGAAGGTATCGATTAGCCTGGTGATGTCCAGCTTTGTTAAAATATATGGAGCTATGTCTCGATCGGTTTCTGGGACATCACACACTATTTAAAAAAATGGTGGAACATTGACATCTGTCGCAGGCAAATTTGGTGGAGGCGCCAAAATGAATTTAGTACGGTCATAAGAAAATCGCTGTAACATTTTTAGTTTCCAACCGATCTTAACACAAGACATCTAATTTCGTAGAAAAGTGAATTCTTCTTGTTACCTACTTCCCATAAAAAAGACATTGAGGAATGTTGAAAAAAAAATTGAAAAATAATTTGAAAAAAAGATTTTTTTATTTTTTTATGTTTATGAAAATTGCCTTTTTTGTAGATTTCGATGTGCGCTTTCTAAATTTGCATTTTTCCGATTAATATCTTTGCAGTGCGCACCGCCATCTTGAAAAAATGATAACTGAAAAGAAGTTTTTGACAATATCTAAATTTTAGAGTATGCAAAATTAAAATGTTTATATACGTATGAAAGTACATTCAATTCTCCACAATTTGACACCTGAACCATCTTTGTGCGACTCGGGGCTCTTGAGCTAGAGCTTCCGGAAGTATCAATTTTCGGTGTTAAATAGTGACCGCGCCTACCGGATTTCACCACTGGATCACCACCATGTCTAAATCAAGTTACCCATCAATAACGCGTCGTCATTTATCACAAATCATGAACATTGGTGGACCTGGCACAGCCCCAAGAGGTGATTTTCACTTCTTTTGGAACCGAAAATTGATACTTCCAGAAGGTCTAACTCAAGAACCACGGATCGCAAAGAGCTGGTTCAGATGTCAAACTGTAGAAGATTGAATGTGCTTTCATATGTATAAAAATATTTCAATGTCACAAAGACCAAAGTTCAGATTTTGTCAAAAACTTCTTTTCAGACATCATTTTTTCAATATGGCGGCGCGTGCTGCAAAGGTAGAAATCGGAAAAGTACAAATTTAGAGAGGGCACATCAAAGTCTACAAATAAGGCAATTTTCATGGAAATGAAAAAATGAAAAAAATCTTTTTTTTTTCAAATTATTTTTCAATTTTTTCTTCAACATTCCTCAATGTCTATTTTATGGAAGATATAAGGTAACAAGAAGAATTTACTTTCCTACAAAATGAGATGGCTTGTGTCAAAATCGGTTGAAAAATAAAAATGTTACGGCAATTTTCTTATGACAGTACTAAATTCCTTTTGGCGCCTCCACCAAATTTGCCTGCGACAGATGTCAATGTTCCACCATTTTTTTAAATAGTGTTTGATGTCCCAGAAACCGATCGAGATAGAGCTCCATATATTTTAACATAGCTGGACATCACCAGGCTAATCGATACCTTCTGCCCCTAGATAAAATCCGCCATTTTGAAAAAGGGGCGCCATTCAAATCCTAAGGGACGAAAAGAAAAGCACTGCGGGTCAAATCGTTTATTTAGGTCTCAGTTGTAACCCTGCAAAGTGGTTTGTCTTTATCATCATTTGCAACTTATATTCCCTATTTCGGTTGTACCACGTCCACTAATTGGAAGACTATGGCCTATCAAACTAGCCTGAAACCGTTTTTTTCTGTCATCAGTTTTCAAAGAAAAAAAGAAAGTAAAGCAAAAAAAAAAAGTTTCACCCTGTATACTGATTTGTAGCAGTCTCAGAGTTGAGGACTTTTGATATGTTGAAGAAGGGACTGTAAGCTTGCCATGGTAAAAAAATCGTTTTTGTTTTAATTAATTCCAGCAAAGCACCTATTTTTTTCTATTTCCAATATACTACGAACCTTGAAAGCCATTCTGTCGAAAATTCCATTCGAGACTGGAATAAATGATGCCATACTGAAACATCTACACAGACCAAACTGCTGGACAACGAAGTTGTCGGTATCGGAAAAATGGTTCAACTTTGTAGGTCAATATCTCTCGATTGCCGATTGCGATTTCTATTTTGTTTGTTGCGTTAACTAGCTTAATCTTTCCGTAACCCATCCTATAATAGTGAATGTTGAGAAACTTCATATAAATTTTTTACAGGGTGATACGTAAAATGGTGCAAAATTGCAACGACTTCATCGTACCCCCATTTGCCAAAAAAAATTTTTTTATGTATTCTAATACAAAAATTATGAAGTGTGGTGTCTTATCTCGGAACGGTTTTGGAATTTCCCGGATTGGAAGTCTAACATTAAAGATATAAATTTTTATGTAGAATGTTGCATATTTACGAAACTCAAGCATGGCACAAGCACAAAAAGTATAACCTCCAGGGGGGCTTTACTTCACTCGGACACTGAAGTTTCACATCGTAACCATGTTCAGGGGCCTTAATCTGCAAATAGAACATGTTTCATATCCAAAGTTCTGATGAAATTCTGACGAAATCCAACGTTCGAAAAACAGGCAGGGACAACCACTTGAAAAAGTGCCCCCTGCTTGGCTCTACACCAAATATTCGGGTTGTGTTGAAAGTTCAATTGTTTTGGACTGTTGTACGAACAATCTTGCTCAATGTCAACATCCATTCATCAGACGTGACTTAATCTCGCGTGCCAACAAGGCAAATCTGTAACATTCAAAATAAAAATTTATATCTTTGTTGTTAGACTTCCAATCCGGATAATTCCAAAACAGTGTCGGGGTAAGACACCACACTTCATGATTTTTGTATTAGAATACATAAAAAAAATTTTTCGACAAATGGGGGTACGATGAAGTCGGTACAATTTTGCAGCATTTCACGTATTACCCTGTAGAAATTTTACATGAAGTTTTTCAACATTCACTTTCATAGGGTAGATCACAGAAGCATTAGGCTAATTAAACACAATAAACAAAATGGAAATCGCATCCGGCAATCGGAAGTTATTGGTCTTCAAAGTCGGACCATTTTTCCGATACCGACAACTTCGTTGTCCAGCAGTTTAGTTCTCAAAACGAAATCTGCAAATCGCACTTGTGCATTGCATTTTGAAGAAATTTCGCTGTCGCAGGGATTTCGTTATGAATTTTCAAAGCAGAAGATTAGTGGCTATGAAGATTTAGGTTCTTTGGGAAGGACAAACAGAGCAGCCAACCATGCTTTAGTTTTTATGGTCAGGGGTTGGCGGAAACAATGGAAACAGATGATTGCCTCGCCTATTACTTTACTGTCGGTACCATTTCCAGCATCAATCTAAAGCTTATTATCAAAGAAGTAATAGGACAACTTCAAGCCGTTGGTTTGAATGTTGTAGCGACTGTCTGCGACCAGGGTCCCACCAACCAGTTTGCAACGAAGACTTTGTGCTCAGAACGACACCCCAGACAAAGTCTGTATCAATTTCTGTGTTAATGATCAACCGATTGTCACCATCCTTGATGTCCCACACCTCCTCAAAAATACCAGCAATTCCCTTCTCCGGTGTAAGATCCAATTTGAACCGCACAAATACGCCAAGTTTGAATATATTGAAGGAGTCTTTAATATTGACCAAAAGAAATCTAGTAAATCTCTCCCGAGACTCCGTAAAGAACATTTTAATTTCTCTGATTCTTACTTGAAGATGAAGGTAAAACTAGCTGCTGCCCAGCTTAGCAGCTCTGTGGCCAGTGCCATAGAAACATTCTCAATTTTCTGTGTAATGTTGCCACACCTCACTGGTATTTATAGTCAAAGTTACTGACTGGGATGGACCAGTGTAAATTATTTGATCTCAAGTCCGGTGCAGATTGCACTGGACAGTATTCGTTCGTTAGTGGTTGGCAAATAACGATGAGATCTAAACTGCTCAACATTTGAAATGTCGGTATCGAGAATTTTGCCCTTTTTCAAAATTGTGTAACTTTGAATTGTCTCAACCGATTCCAATTTTGTCTTTACGGTTGGTTAGATACATCTTCAAGCAATCTCCGTTTGCGAGAGTTTTCAATCAATCAATCAAATTACATTCGTTACAGGGTGGAATGTAAAGCCTTGCAAAATTGTGCTTAGTTCAATAGATCCCCGTTTTTGTGAACTGTTTTTTTTTTTTCAAATTCCAACTATACAATCATGAAGCCTGAGGTCTTTTCTTGAAACGGTTTTTGAATTTTCCAGATCAGAAGTTTAACAATGATATGATTTTTTTCGCAAAAGTTGCAATTTAGACATTTTAAAAAAATAAGAAATTGAGGAGTTATATTTTTGAAACATATCCAAACAAAAATTTTAGAATGTGTTTCTGAATCATCAAAACATCTACATATCCACTTTGACGTCCGTACGTCAAAAATTCCGATATTGATACAATGCGATAAGTGCGCTCTCATATGGCGGATTCCAACCAAAACCACACAAGTTCATTAGACGCCTATACCATGGCTGTATACCAAATTTCAGCTCAATTGGATGAACCGGTTTGAAAGTTATCATTGACGATTACACAGAGTTAGACAAACAGACAGGCAGACAGAGACCGACTTTGATCTGGAAATAGTCTAAATAAATCGAATAGATTGACGTTAAAAGAGAGTTATTCTTCGAAATCTGGAAACAATTTTTTTGCGCGTTCACAATTATTTCCTTTCCATTCGAGAACGCAAACCAGGAATCTAAAACGGGGGTTTCTGAGGGCGCAGCAGTTTTTCAACAGTTCGAGCAACAAGCATGCAAAATTAGAGGTTCCCATCATCAAAAATGCGAAGTTATTGCCAACCAAAATGACTAAAATGGAACTTTCACAAAAAAAAATCATGTCATCATTGTTGGACTTCTGATCTGGAAACTTCAAAAACCGTTTCGAGATAGGACATCAGGCTTCATGATTATATCGTTAGAATTTGAACAAAAAATTGTTCACAAAAATGGGGATCTATTGAATTGAGGACAATTTTGCAATGCTTTACATTCCACCCTGTAACGAATGTAATTGGAATGAGTCAAAAAATCTCGCCAACCAAGTAGATTGCTGGAAGATGTATCTAAACAACCGTCAAAATAAAATCGGAATCGGTTAAGGGCCAAATTTCAAGTCCGAGTTGCAACCCGCGCAGCGTGGCGCAGGTAGTCACGTGATCCAATAATGGCATGCTCATTGCTCACTGGCACAGAGGGATCACGTGACTACTTGCGCCACGCTGCGCGGGTTGCAACTTGGACTTGAAATTTAGCCCTAAGACAATCCAAAGTTATATCGTTTTTAAAAAGGACAAAATTTTCGATACTGACATTTCAAATGTTGGACAGTTTATTATGTACCTTTGGCACCGTCTGTCTAAAAGATAATCTAGACTTTTTGTACCTCAACGTGTGTACTTTGAATCAAGATCCTGTGGAAAATCTGTTTTGCAGCATCCGTCAGCATGGAATTTGCAACACAAACCCAACATGCCACCAATTCACAGCTGCTCTGAAGACTATAGTGGTAAACAAGCTAGTTTCCCCTACTACTGAAGGCAACTATGAAAAGGACTCTTGCACGCCACTCAATGATCTGAACAGCCTGTTGCAGTATGCCGAGGATGTAGTGGAAGAAGACGACGAAGCAGGGACGGCGGGATCATCACAGTCAAGCAAATCTGTTGGGTTTGTACCAACAGAAAAACACCTCGTTGCTGAAGACTCACAGGGCCTTGCCTATGTGGCTGGGTATGTGCTGAAGAACATAGATGTCCCTGACTGTGAAGATTGCCGGAACTACCTCTACGCCAAGGAGGTACTTCCCTCGCATACTTTGACGACATTCCGGAAGTGCGACGCTGCAAGTAGGCTGTTGTATGCCAGTGAGCATGTGATGTTGCTTGTCCAGAACATACATGACAATTTATACATATTTCTTGATGCGAACGGCCATCAGTCCCTCTTGGAAGATAACTTCAAGGGATTGTACAAATTGTCGATTGAATGAAGTCTCTCATCCTCACAGCATGCTGTATATAAGAGGCATGATTGTGATAGTATGATTCTGGACAAGTGTACAAGGTTTTTCATTTTCAAATACGTTAGGGATAAACAAAAGGAGAAAAAAGTAAGTAGCGACCATGTGATCAAAATGAAAAAATTTAGATCTTGTGATTCTGTGATATTGCTTTGTTCTGTAGTCATCTACGTTTTCTAGTCAACTTTTTCTAGTCTTTCACTTTATTAACAACATTCCAATTTTTTTCCATGGGAGTTATATTCACTCACATTGATTATGACGACTCATCTACCTTATCATGATATTACAACTGACTGTGACATTATACCCGATTCTGACATTATACCTGACTTGAGATATTATACCTAACTGAGATATTATTATACCTGACTGTGATACTGTGAAATCAAACCCGATCTGTTCTATTTCTTTTATCGGCTGTGATAGAATTATTGTTTATTTCCATTGTTTGAATTATATTTTTTGTTGAACTGTATATAATGATATATGTATTTGTATATAATCACACTTTTAATTACTTGTTACCTTTATTTGATTTTTATGTACAGGTAAGAATGTAGGTATAGTAATTGTATACCTAGGTACGAGAATTTTTTTTCAGTTATATGTTGTGCAATATTGTTTATATTTTGCTATACGCGATATTAGTGGTGACGTCAGAGTCGCCATTTTTAAATGTCGGATCCAACCATAGTCCGAGAACAAAGGAAATTTTAGAAATTAGTTGTTGCTAGCATTACCTTGCATATTTAACTATATTGGGGTACGAAGTGACAAACTACAGAGCTTAGAGGTCATTTTAGAGCATATTCCAAATTTTCATCTTTTTTCTGAAAAATTATATCAGCAAAAAAACTTTGAAAGTGACAGCGTATGTTGGCGCGACATAACCTCAAAGCGCAAACGACACTGCACCTGCACCAGACAACAACGAGAAACCAGTCAACCACACAGCAAAGTGCAGAGCTGCGGACGTGTTGGGGAAGCTTTTTTGTGATTTTTAGTTGATCATTTTGTAGTGAAAATGGTAAGTAATGTGTTGGGCATCATCAGATTGTAAACACTACAATGAGCGTAGTAAATGTAAATTTCTCACATTTCCAAAAGACGAAACGGAAAGAAAACCGATCGAAGAATCTTTTGACATACCTAGATGTTGGTAAATTTCAACTCTCAACTTCTCCAATACAACCGCAGCTCTGCACATTGCTGTGTGGTTGACTGCTTCTCGTTGTTTGGTGCACAGAGCAGGTGCAGGTGCAAACCAGGGGGGGGGGCACGTTTGAATGGCGCGCCAATATTTTAGTTCGGGTCATTTAATGCTCAGGTGGCGCTACGAACAGCTGTCCCTTGTGTTTCTCTCAATTAACAGGGACCTCTCATTTCTCATAATAGCTATTCTCTGCTGCAGCCCATGACCAGCAGAGCAACGCGACAAGAAGACGCAAGAGCATTCTGCAAATGCGTCGCCGTTTGCAGTGCTCGTATCGTTTAGTGTCTCTGGTTGGTGTGTCATTTGTTATTACTCAATATACCAATAAGTACAATAATGCCTATTTTGCCTGTTCAATTACTTATAACGAGCGTCAGATACTCGATTGCTCAAGTTGACGTACGATGATCACTTTTTCCCGAACGGACGAATCATGAAGAGCGTTTGGAGAAAAGTTGAGCATCGTGCGCCAACTTGAGCAATCGAGTACCTGTTTGATCGCTCTGTACCATTATTTATCCACATTTACAAGTTCAATATTGGACATGATAACCTAATATGAGCATGAGTGGGTGACGGATAGTAGCTGTAGCAGGAGCCAGAGGGACAGGAGCAGGCAAGGGGCAAACCGCTGGGGAAGTCTGGTGTACATGCTGGAGGAAGTCCAGGGGAAATCCGGGGGAAGTCCGAAGGAAGTCCTTCTTAAACATTGAACATCATTTACAATTCCCCGAAATTTCCCGAGAATTTTCTAGTTGAACATGCAACACTGACCTGGCATATCGTAATCGGATTTTAACGATAGAGCTTAAAAATATAAAATTGAATATTTTTTGGTGCAGTCCGATTCGATATCAGACCATCGGTTTTCGAGTTTTCCGGCCTGGAAAATCGCAAATGTCCCAACTTTTTAACCCGTGAACCGATTTTCTGGAATTGTCTTTTAAAAAGGTGATTAGTTTTTGAACACTTTACATCAATTATTTGTTCACAATTTTCCGTGAGTTTTCCAGTTAAAAATGCAAAACTGATCTGGCATATCGAGTTAGGACTTCATTCAATGATGGAGTTCAAAAATCTAAAATTGAACAATTTTTGGTGCAGTCCGATTCGAAATCGGACCAACTGTCTTTTTGAGTTTTACGGCCTGGGAAACGGCTAATATCTGACCTTTTAACCCGTGAACCAATTTTCTGGATTTTTTTCAAACAATAGGTACTCAATAAATACTGATTTGTACTTTTGGCTTAGCATCGCTCAAGTCACAATTCATTTTTCACATTAAAAAATCAGAAGTCTGCTTCGAAAGGAACAGCGCTACTGAGTCTCGCACCCGTGAGGGCATATTCTTTGTTATTTCTTGCACGCATTCAGTCTCTTTTTCAACATATCAAAAGGCTTCGTCTCTGGGACTGCCACAAACAGAGGGTAAAAGTCTTTTCTTCATTTTTTTTCCCAGAAGTTTCTGGATGTACGGGAAAAACTGTTTTTGACTAATTTGATACACTATAGTCTTCTAATAAACATCCATCCATTCTGTTATTCGTTCCATAAACCGTTTTTGTTCGAATTAATTTCAGATAAAATTCTATTGCCACTATACTAAAATAGTGATCAAATCACACAATTGAGTGAATGTTATTATTGCAGTTGACGTGTTTTGGATGCAAGCTGGATCCTGGAGTAAAGTACAAGTTAATGAATATAACAATGAGCATTAGAAGAAAGCTCTCATTAGTGCGGCGGTTAGTGAGATAAGCCTTGCAACCACCTTGCATTTTGTGATAAAAGCATGAAATTTGGCACATATGCTCTACAGACTGTCCTTTACTATTTACGAGGCGGACCCACGATGGAACCGCCCTGCAGCTGTCAAAATTGCCATTTGCCTACCTTCCAGGGGCAAAAACTGAAGTCGGTTATCGAGCTGATTCAAAAGTGACGTCTATCAATGCAGTAGACCTCCACAGTATAACTTCACCAAAACAAATGTCAATATTACAAAAGGAGGGGGAATGGGAGGGGATAGTTCCAGCCGCGGCACTTAGGCTTTTTTTATTTTGACTTTTATCCTAATTCAAGGCATTCGAAGTGAAAATCCTTATTTAGTTCACTTCTTCAAAGCTTCCTGCACGTGAAAACCATGTACGAGACCTGATTGTTACTTTTACATACAAGATCGTGAGCCTCATCTGTTCCTTAAGTCGTAGAAGTAATATCCAATAATTTTATTAATTTTCAGTACGAATGGAGGTGTGCGTGCAAAGCCTTGCAAATTGTGATAAAAGCCTGAAACTTGGCATACATGGTCGATGGACTATCCTTCACGATACAAGAGGTGCACCCATGACAGAACCGCCGTGCAGCTGTCAGAACGCCGCGATACCTTTACACGCACACTTCAATTCGTACATAAAAATGATTGCATATTACTTTGAAGACTTTTGCAACAAAATGAGGCTCACGATCTTATCAAAATAAAAATCAGGTTTCGTACATGATTTCCATGTGCAAGAAGCTTTGAAAAAGTGAACTAAGTAAGGATTTCTATTTCGAAGCCTTGAACTAGAATAAAAGTCAAAATGAAGAAAGTCTGAGATTTTTTTTCTTAAATGTTTTTTACTTCAACAAAACCAAATTAATTTTTTTTAAATTGCAATCACAACACTTTATTTGAAATAAGAAGATGGAATTTAGTCGGAAAAGACCAAACTTGTTAATTTGGTCCAAAATTAACAAAAAAGAAAATCTTCGCCCCGACTGGAACTATCCCCTCCCATTCCCCTTCCTCTTGTAATATTGACATCTGTTGTCGAGAAGCTTTACTGTGAAGGTCTACTGCATTGATAGACGTCACTTTTGAATCAACTTGATGACCGGCTTCAGTTTTTGCAGCTGAAAGGTAGAAAGGTAGGCAAATGGCAATTCTGACAGCTGCACGGCGGTTCCATCGTGGTTCCGCCTCGTTAATAGTAAAGGAGAGTCTGTAGAGCGTATATGCCAAATTTCATGCTTCGATCACAAAATGCAAGATTTCTCTGAAAAATGGTCGTTAATCGCCGCACTACACTACCGAAAATGATGCACTTGGTGGCGAAATTTGTGACCGCGGATCACAAAATTACAAAACTGCATGAGCTAATAATGCTAATAGTACCTACTGCCGAAACCCCAGAAATATCTAACGAGGCATTGTTATTTTCCTTCGAACGATTCCTCGAACGACTCTATTCAGTCTTTTCCTCCTGACATAGGCCCGTATTCATATCCCACTTTTAAGCCTTAAAGCGCTTTTAGTGCGATGCGCATTTAGGGGCATTCCTCATATTTCAGTGTTCAAAAATACATTATTGCGATTGGGAGCGATTGTATGTACTTAATTGCAATTAATTTGCGAGTTGATTTGTATTTTTGAACACTAAAATATGAGAAATGCCCCTAAATGCGCATCGCACTAAAAGCGCTTTTAGCTTAAAAGTGGGATATGAATACGGGCCATAGTAAATAACTATGACGTTAAAGACGCCTTTTCTTTTTTTTTTTTCTCTCAAGTTTTTTACGACGCTTCGACTGCTGTGGTCATTAGCGCCGGCCGTATCTCAATAGTTTTGTGTATTTTGATTATTTGTTGCAGTGGTGAAATGAGGCATCTATAGGTGGATCAAGCGGACCATTCGCTTCATTCTGGGGCGAACTTCTCTGAGCAGAGAGTAATCTCGCTCATCGCGCTACAGTCTGCCTCATTACAATATGTGATAGGTAGAGTCCGTAGACTAGTTATTAGATCGTTAAAAGGTGGGTGGGACGGGTACTTATTTGAATTTGCAGTTCAGACTTCTGTATAGAGGGAGATGTCTTTTATGTATTTCAACAATGGTCTGTAACTGTGTTCTTCGATTCGTTTTGTTAGAGAGGTGCGATCGTGGAATCCAGCTGTCTCTCTGTGGCTTTTATACTTGATGCACTGATACAGAATGTGAGGTATCGTGATCTGGTGTCCTGCACAGGAAGAGCAAGTTGAGGGATTAGTTTTTTCAAGTAGATACGAGTGAGTCAGTTTTGAGTGTCCAGTCAGTAGTCGGTTAATGACCACCTCCTCTCTTCTGGATAATTGGATGGTTTTTGTTTTGTTGGGCCTGGATATAGTAAGTGGTCTATATTCAGATTTTATGCGATTCCACTTGTCAGATATTACCTTTTTGTAATTGTTATTCAAGTCGTAATTTGTGAAAATGATGTTGGGTTGGCTTCCTGTCGTTGTGGTATTTGAAGCTTCTTTGGAGCTTAGATCTGCGTTTTCATTCCCAAGGATACCAACGTGTGATGGGCACCAAACGATCTCAACGTGCTTACCCGTTCCGATTGCTTTTGACAGAGTGTTTTGTATACTTGATACTAGTGGGTTGTCAGTATAGACTTGTTGCATTGCTTGAATTGAGCTTAGCGAGTCGGTGAATAGTGTAAAGTGCTTATTGTTCGTGTTCTGGTCAATGATTTCTGCAGCTTGTACTATTCCAAAAAGTTCAGCCGAGAATATACTGAAATCTGCAGGTAGATAATATTTGTATGTACTTGTTGAAGTCACAACAGCCACTCCATTCTCATTGGTGCCTTTTGAAGCATCAGTATATAGGGTGTAAGTTTCAGGATATTGTTCTATGATGCATTTATGTAGGTGTTGATAGAGTATCGTGGGAGTTGATTCCTTTGGATAAGAGTTAAGAGATAAGTTGTAATTGGGGAATTTCAGAGTCCAAGGGGTTGTTGTCATTGATAAGGTCATGCTGGGGTGTGTTGCTTCTAGATTCATTGAGTTGAGAGTTTTGGTTAATCTGTAATGATAGGGCTGGTACAATCTTTGTTTCTTGTGGTAGATGTTGTGGTGTTTTCTGGTAAACACAGATCGATAAGCAAAACTACCTGGTAGGGATGACATTTTGGATGCGTAATTGACCATTTGATGTTCTCGATGGATTTCGAGAATATGTTCGTCAGCGACCTGTAATAGGCACTCAATTGGGGTAGTTCTAAAGACACCGGTGACCAGTCTCATCGCTGAGTTGTTGATAGCGTCAAGTCTTTTTAGGGTGGTTTTCGAGGCAGAGGAGCATATTATGGCGCCATAATCCAGTTTAGATCTCAAGAGTGCTTTGTATACCATGAGTAGCTGATCTTTTCGAGCTCCCCAGTGGTGGTGAGCAAGGCATTTCAATATGTTTAGTCTTCTGGAACATTCCGTTTTCAAGCGACCTGACATGTATATCCCAGTTCAGTTTTTGATCCCATATCATCCCCAGGAAAGTTAGCTTATTCACCTGTGGTATGTTAGAACCATACATTTTCAGGGGGACTAATGGTTGTGTGTTATTTTTCCTTGAGAAAACTATCATTTTGGACTTTGAGGGAGAAAATTTGAAACCGGATCCTATTGCCCAAGATTCAATCCTTAACCCTTAATTAGTCGCGCGGGGTGTACAAAACACCCCAGCATCATAAATATAGCTACCGATTCCGCTTCGAGTCGAATAGATGGCGCTCCTGTTCAGTACCTTCCTGTCAAAGTATTGTCAGTCATATTCTGTTACCGGTTCTGGAACTGATTTGAAAAGGTGGCTGTTATTTTGTGTCAAACAGGTCCGGGGTACTGTGGACACCCCGTGCGCCTTCCCGCGTAATATTTCTTTGAAGACCTTGCACTGTGAATTAGATCTTTGTCGCTCACAATCCTGATGCAAAAACTTCAAGAAGGTATTTTTTGAGAGAAGTTGGCTTGAAAATGATGAACGAACACATTTGCAGAAGAGTAACATACAAAACATTGACAAAACATCTCCGCCCAAAAATTGCCAAGTTATCAGGTATTCCTGAGAATTCTGCTCTTGCAGGACCTCAGTTGCCAGTGATTAAGGGCAGGTGTGTGGCTTGTCCAAGGAAGAAGGACATCAAAAACCAAATGCTGCTGTGATCGATGTCCTAAAAACATGTGTATGAAGCACATGAAAAATGTTTGTGAAGAATGCTTCGATTCTATGGATAACTATTCCAGTAGCGAAAATGAGTGACTTTGAGCAGGCTGAGTTTTGTTTTTCTTGTGATATTTTTTTATAAAATAACTATTACTTGTAGAAGTCAACATTGTTATTTATGTATTGAGTATTTTTCGGAGTGTTTCATCATTGTGAAGATGAGAATCAATTTTTTCATGGATAAATGGTTCATTTCAATGAAATTCTCATCCTTCTACATTTTCTTGATTTCTGTCGTTATCTGACCAAATTTGACCCCAACAAAACATGTATTCATTCCATCAATGTACATAAACTCGATAACCTTGAAGAACTTGCAAAAAAATAGTCGGTAACACTCAGGGACGCTGCAATTTTAGGGGTGTCGATGACACCCCGCGCGACCTATTACGTCGTGAAAAGAGACGCGCCTGCCCAAGGGTTAACAGAGCTCTTTGTAGACCATCTTGAAGACATTTATTCTTTTGAGTTTTTGTAACAGATCATCAAGTCATCCGCATATAATGATCCCCTGATCGGGAGTTCAACTGCTGAGATCACATCATTGATTGCTATTAGGAAGAGTGAGCAACTAAGTACTGATCCTTGAGGGATGCCATTATGGAGAATGTATTGAGATGATGTGGTGTTGTTCTTTCGAACTCGGAAGGTTCTATCGGTCAAAAAGTTTTGTATGAATGAAAACATATTGCCCTGAACCTTCCATTCGAGTAGTTTCTGGAGAATTCTGTACCTCCATGTGGTATCATACGCCTTCTCTATGTCAAAGAAAACCGCACATAGTTTTTGACCAGTAGCGAAGGCATCGAGAATTTCATTTTGCAAGTTGACCAGATTGTCTATCGTTGAGCAATTTTTCCTGAATCCGCTTTGATTGGGTGACAGATATCCCTCAGCCTCAAGGTACCATCTCAATCTATTGCTCATGATTTTCTCGAGTAGTTTGCACATTGTGCATGTCAACGAAATGGGTCTGTAGCTAGTAGGGTCTGTTTCAAGTTTATTAGGTTTCAGGATGGGAGATATTATGGACTCTCTCCATGCAGTAGGGAAGGTTTGTTTCAGCCATATTTTGTTGTATATGTCTAGCAAAGTTTGTTGTGCTTGTTGTGAGAGATCCTTTATAAAAGAGAAAGGGATCATGTCAGGTCCCGGAGAGGTATTTTTTACATCGTTTAGGGCATTATCAAGTTCTTTTATGGACAATGGGTTGTTTATTTCATGTTTGTCTGTTGGCTCAGATTGCAGAGGGACTTTTTCTTGTTTCTTTTTGATCTTTAGAAATTCAGGACTGTAATGTAGGTCACTGGAAGTTTTGAAGAAGTGGTTCCCTGAGATGTTAACTATTTTGTCTTTAGATGTAGTGATCTCACCGTTTTCATTAGTTAGTGCTGGAATTTGATTAGGTAAGTTATGTTGTCCTTTTATTTTGTTAATTTTGGTCCATACTTCTTTCAGGGGGGTAGTAGGGGGTGATTGATGATACATAGTCTTGCCAGGACTGTCTTTTGGAATTTTTATAGTTAATCTGCTTTTTGCAGATTGTTTTTTTGCAGATTTTGCAGGCAGTTTTTGATTGTTTGGTGGTTGAACTGCATTCATTATTCCACCATGGAACAGGATTTCGTTTGTGAGTGATTTGTTTTTTTCCAATGCATTGTTCTGCAGCTTTTGTTAGTATGTCAGTAAAAGCAGCGACCGTGACGTTGGTATTTTCTTCTATGTGAAAATTTGTCAGTTCTTCGTCGACACTAGTTTGGAATTTGACCCAGTCTGGTTCTTTGGCATTCCTCCACTTTTCCAAAGGTGTAAAGACTCGTTGATTACCGAAGGTTTTGTTAGGGCTAATTACGATTGGGAAATGGTCGCTATCATGTAGGTCTGATAGCACTTCCCATGTAAGTGAGAGACCGATGCGCGGGTCACAGAAACTTAGATCAATGCATGAAAAACCTCCCGTTGAACAATTGAAGTGGGTTGGACTATCCGTGTTTAGAAGAAATAGAAGTGGGCTGTTGTTAATGATGTTCTCTATGGACTTCCCTCTGTTGTTGGTTACTTTGGATCCCCATAACTGATTGTGGGCATTTATATCTCCAACAAGTATAAATGGAGAAGGGATTTGTACTAGTAGATTTTTTAGGTCATTGGGTTCAAAATTCAGATTAGGAGGTAGGTATAAGTTACATATGGTGATTTTGTTCGGCCACCATACCGATACAGCTATTGCTTCAAGATTGGTGTTGATTTGTACCTCTTGTTGATGTAGATCATTTTTTATGGAAATTGAGACTCCTCCGCTAGCAATCAAGTGAGTTTTCCTATTTTTGAAATAGGTGTGGTACCCTGATATGTTTGGATTATGGTTGTTGTCTTTTAGGTTTGTTTCTTGTAAGCAGAGGATTGATCGACAGTGTTCAGAAACTAGCTGTTGGATGCGTTCTAATCTGGGATAGTAGCCATTGCAGTTCCACTGTATCAGATTAGCCATCTCGTATGTTATTTGGTTATGTGTTGTTGTTTTAGAATTCGTCAGTGTCAAAATCAGATTGTTGAGAAACCAGAGATTCTTGTGAGGAGTAGCTTGCCATGCTCGAAATATCAACTTCGCTGTTATCTTTTTCACTATTTAGTTTCTTGCAAATTCTAGTCAACTTATTTTTTGTAGCACGATTTGTCACTTCCAGGTAGATGCCTTTAATCATCTCAATTAATGCCGTGATGTTGTTTGTATACTTCTTTGCTGCTGTTAGGGGATCTTTACTATTGAGGCTTTCCCGAAGAAAACTCTGAAAATCAGGAAAGGATATGATATATCTGGAAGGATCTTCATTGATGGTTTTTTTTTGCTGGTTCGAGGGTGTTGATGACAGTATTAGTTAGGTCTTCATCAGATTTTGAGTATCTTGCTTTTTTGTCAGTGATTTGTAAGCATTTCTTTTGTTTTTTGGCTTTTTAAATTCGAATTTTTTCAAGTCTGGGTCGTTTGGAGTATCAAGAATTTTTGGGGAGCTCTCGGCTGATTCTATGGTGTCTGAGGGTGGATGTCTTTTTTCGGCGGGTATTTTGTGTATGGGGTTCTTGGTTTCTTCAGGTGGTTGTTGATGTATTTCAACTTCTGTTTGAATTTCATTGGACTGTGTATCATCCTGTGAAGGGGGAAAATCATTGATATTTTCTTCAGTTTGTGCAGCGTTCTGGTTTGGGCATTGGTCAGCTTTATGTCCTTGTGTTTTACATAAAAAACATGTAATCTCACCGGTTCCTTTGAAAATTCTGTACTCAGTGTTATCCTGGGTTATTACAAATGATTGGGGGTGTTCAAGATTTTCTTCGGGGTGGACAAAGATCTGTCTTCTGAAGCTGAGAATGTGTGAGTACTCTTCTCCCTCCAGTCCAGCTCGGACAAAGGACATGTTCGATACGGTATTGAAGCCCATGTCCCTCAGAGCATTCTCAAAGATGTCATGAGGGATTGAAGGACAGACGTTCGAGAGGATCAACCGTTGTGCCGGAGTAATTAGACGGCGGATCGTAACATTTTTCCCGTCGATAATTATGGTTTTATGGTGAGAAATGATTTCTTCTACTATTTAGTTGGGCAGTAGATATGTAGATACAGACTCGGTTTCGTGAAATTCTTGAAGCAAAAGTTATGTTTTTGGGTCCGACAATTTTCCCAACTGGTATTACATATTCGCCTAATTTTAGATTGTCGACCACATCGAGTACGATAGCAAGCTCCTTTTTTGGAAACAGAGATGCTTTCGCGACGTTGGAGTAAGAGATGTTCGGTTTGTTTATATGTTGGGTGGGTGTACTTTGATTTGTGCTTAAATTTGGGGTTTTAATCATTTTGGTGTTTGGTGGATATGAAGAGCACCTGTTTCAGGTGTCTTATCCGGGGAGAAATTTGATTGAGATGCTAAATAACTAAATTATTATGATAATCTCAATAAATTCCATTCTACAGTGCTCCCGCACTGCAGAAAAAGGTTGGCTTTTTGTGACCAGCCGGTCACTGATAAGGTTTTGGCGTGTTTTAAATAGAAATTAAATGTAAAATTACTCATCTGCGGAAAACTGCCGACATTTGGAAGCTGGAAAACTGGAAGGTAATCCTTATCATGTAGGATCACAGTTTGGTGACAAACTCGTGGGCACTCACTAACGGGAAACTGCTACAAAAACGGTATAACCGAGAGCACAGAACTCGCGTGCGTTATCAACCGACGGTTTTTCGACCTCCGGAATAAGGACCTTTTCTTTGAATGTTGGAAGATTCAATAATAATCGTGAGGATACAAATTCGACTGTGGGGATCGATGAATCTGGAAACATTACTTTCGAATTTAAACAAGATCTGTCACCAGAAGAAAATTTTCAATTTAAATTGAAAAGGTGAGCACAACGTTCTAAGGCAGCTTCCTCTCAATAAAACAAGAAAAAAAGTTCCTATGAGCATGTGTTCAGAAACGCTACCCAAGGGAGCTACAGGCCCCTAAAAGGTGGGCCCTGAAAATGGTTTTTATTCAATATCTTCAAAACCGTTCAAGGGAAATCAATCAAACTTGACACATCTACTAACCTTCTCATGCCCAACTTAGGCAAGATTAATTCCAAAATAATCCACCAGGGGTGGGGCAGGCTGAGGTGTGGGGGTAAAAATGACCCTAACTTTTTTTAATGTAAATTGTTTCCAAATTCAACAACAGATTATGGAATATTGGAGTTTTCTCTACCAAAAAATAGCCCCCTTGCTCAACCTCGATAGATGCACCGTTTACGAGATTTTTGAGTTTGAATGTATGAAAACGTGGTCAGAAATGCTGATTTTTAATTACGATATTCAAGGCGAAAGAAAACTATTTCAAAGCAACTTCATTTTTGTTAGGCATTCAAACTTTGTTAAGCATAAGAAGGTTATTAAGTGTGTCAAGTTTGATTGGTTTTCCTTGAACGGTTTCGGAAATGAATAATAAACAACCATCAGCAGGGTCCCACCTTTAGGGTAGCTCCCTTATGAAGCGTTTCCGGACTTGGTAGTATGAAAACTCAAAGTTACAAAATTCACAACAATTTCAAAAATTCTCCTTGGCGATAAAACACGTATACCTGCTAGTTTTGAATTTTGTAACTTATTGGGTTACGGCCGCCTACTTTGACAGCCATGTACATTTTGATGGTGAAAATATATTATGATTATGATTATGATTATGATTACAGGTAAAGAAGAGATGCTATTTTTTCGCGAAAACACGCAGTCAAATTTTGGTTCTACCACGGACATTTCTGGACAACTAAAACGAAAAGCAGATCGAAATGGTCCGAATCAGCGGATCCTTTGAAGACACGTTTCAATTTGTTTTCATCTGTTACTAAACGAACTGTCGGAAGCTTTTTCGCATTCGGGTCACTTCCGACTCGTCCCCTTGTATTGAATTGTTGTCTTCAATAAGTTTTGACCTCACAACGTTCTCGCCTGAAGTTTCAGCTTCCATATGAGCCAGAGATGTTTAAAATCGGATAAAAATAAAAGAAGTTATCATTGAAAGCCTGAATTATCACTTTTTTGAGATCACCCTGTTATTAACAAAGATAGACGGAAACCCAAGAAACCGTTTCGAGGTATGGGTTCAATGTTAATCCAGAACGAGTTAAAAAAATTCAATAAAATGTTTTCGCGGATCGATAGGGGTGTAAACTTTACATTTTTTTCAGTACTGAGCACTGTATATTACTGAATTAGGCATACAAATATTCATCTTTCAGTCTTTCACTCTAGTTGTATTATTTTGCAGCAGTAGCAGCAACAACAAGACCACAAAATACACCTGAAGAAGCCACTTGAGACATGATGAGGCTTACACCAAAGAAACGGGCACCAAAAAAGCAAACGATTGAAGATATTCAATATCAACTTCGGCGTACACAAAAAAAAACGCGTTAAGCGTCTTGGGTCTTGGTCTTCGGTCATCTCGGTCTTGGTGAATGCACCAAGACCGAAACTGAAATCATGGAGGCATGCTTTGCTGACCACTTGGAAACAAAGACACTGGCAACAATGGCGCACTGTGAGCAACTTCTGCAATCAAACAGAGAGACATTTTATTCTTCCCGGACCCCTCGAGACATTTTTATAACTGGGTGGGGAGCTTTACCGACCGCTACTTCAGGTACTTTGTTGGATGACGTTAGTTTCCGTATAGCGATAGGGTTACGTTTGGGCAGTAAAATTTGTGAAAGCCACCAGTGTCTATGTGGAGAGAGTGTCGGCGAATTTGGGTACCATGGCTTGGCATGCGTCAAAAGGTCAATTGCACTAGTAGAAATCGCTTAGAAGAAACTACCACTTGCTATGTGGTGAAATGTTACGCACAAAAGATCTTACAGGTCGCAGTGCAGAAAGGATCCTCCGAGACCAAACGACCACCTCTATGTGGTGAAATGTTTCTGTGTGAATTTTTACGAAATTGTGAGGATACCAGTGTCAATAACACAAATTACATTTGGTGACAATTATTAGTGGTGATGTTTTGACTGTGGTAAATGAAAATGATCGATATTGTGTAGATGATCCATTTTTTACGTTTAAACGAGTAAATGTTCCAAAATATGAGTAAAATTATCTGATCACACCATTTTATGAGTGTTTACCGAATACAGTGTATTAAAACCCTTATTCCCGTAAATGAACACCACATCGTGTAACCGCGAGCGGGATCGCAGCGCCAGCGGCCAGATTTTTATTGCGCCATGCACGTCTCTGAGCGACCGGTCGCAACTAGTCTTTGTTTTGTCTTTGTGAAGCTGTGCAAGAAAAGCAAGTACCCGCCCAGTGGTGTAGTGTGGGGTAGTGGTACATCAGTCCAAGAGGCCATTGAGAGGGGTGATACAAGACAGCCCTATCTAATAAGGCAAGGTCCCAACAAAAGTGCCATCGACACATACCTATAAGCTATTAGGTTTGTCGTCATCGATCATCAAATACCTACTTCCGCCGGAGAGGGACGTTCTGAAGGCGTTTGAACTTCTATTTCATCTAGTACATTTTGTCTTCAACGTCCTGTACAACGAATTCATATGTACCTGGTGCCGAAGCACATATTTGTGAATGTGAAAGTCTAATAAAGTATATTTATTTGAATATTGTTTTTTTTTTAAATCCCTGGTAAAACTTTTGCGGTACACGTTTTCGTGTACAGTTGGGGGCGAAGTGATTCATACGACACCGCTAGGAAGTCGGCTGGATTTCAGAAATGTTAGCAGCTTGGATCGTTCTTGAATGCCAGTTTTGATTACGATCAATCTCTAATCAAAAGTGGCATTCAGGAACAATTCGAGCAGCTAACACTTCTGAAATCCAGCCGACTTCCTAGCGGTACCGGATGAATCATTTTGCTCCCAACTGTACATTTTCATTTGTCACGATATAGTGTAAAGTAAAATGATAACACAGAAACATGTTTTGTTACACACAGTAGTGTACTATCCATATTCCAACAGTTAACACGAAATTGTTTAAGTTTACTCGGAAGATAGTAAAGTCACACAGAATTTGGCAACTGAGTCATTCCATGCCAAAACGATCACTTTCTGCACTCATGGTGACCGATTTTCATAAATTTTGGATATGTTGTAGAGACATGAAAATAAGTCGACCCGTATTCGCCGGTTTTTTTTTATAAATTTTTTTTTCGGAATTACAATTTTTCCAAATTTTCCACTTTTGCCTTGCATCCTACTCTGAGAAAAATCATAGCTCTTTAGTCCAATGTCCGATCTTGAATATTTTTGTTTTGATCGAACCACAAAAGATGAGGAATTTTGGACATTGCATTCTTTTTTTGACAGATGTTGAAAAAAGTATGAAAAGTCACTTTTCCGAAAAGAAAACGGTATACTGAAAAATGGTACATCTTCGATTTTCCCAATTTTTTGATATATTGTTCTGTGAACTTTTCTGAATCGAGAAGTAATGGTCGCCAGAATGGACATTGCCCAAAAACCCACGGAATGAATTTTTTAAGCAAGCCGCGCAAGCTGATTCGGCACTCGGAGTCCAGTAAAATGAGGCGATTTTTATGCTGAAGTTGGAACTAACTGAGGGCTCGATGAAAAAAATATGGCTATGTAGAGAATGAAAAACTGAATCAGAAAAACCAAAGTTTCATTTCCAACCACCCCGGGAACCATGAAAAAAAAATGGCGAAGATTAAAAAACATGCGCCGCGATTTTTCTTTTGAAACGGTGAGAGAACGGTGAGAGATTTGTGAAAACTGTAAGGGACAAAGTTGTAGGGAATTCAATAATCTACAGAAAAGTCCCCGGAGGCATATGTCCAACTTCTCCAGTTTAACCATTAATCGCGGCCAAAGTTGCGCGCCGGTCTAGTGAAGTGGAAAAACTGTCCGCGTGACATTCCTTCTTGAATTCTGCGAGAATGGCTGGAGATATCCGAAAATTGCAAGCGACAAAGTTGCAGAGAATGGGGTACTTGCCCAATTTTTTTTTATTGGCTTAATCTAAAGTCTGGGCAAAAATATTGTACCCGTATTTTTTCTTTTTTCTAAATTCCCAAAATTGCGGCTGTAGTGCCTGTTTAAAAAATATATTTGTGACGTCACAAATATACTAAAAACTAAACAAACAGCACTATTGGGTTGAAAGCTCAAAAAACTGTTAGAGTGGCTTGACAATATTTGAAAAATACAGACGAAAAAATTTCACTCAAGTTTCTCTACTGTTACCAACCTTTTGAAAAAAAAAATCGAAAACAAAATCTTTTTAACGAATGGATATATTTTCCGAAAATTTTCAGGAAATACTATTTATCACTCTTGTTGATGATTCAAAGTATTTCCGGTCAAATCTGTCTCGTTGGCAAGTACCCCATTGAATGTTCCGCTAGAAAATCTTCAAGGCCAGTTATTAGCTCGTCTGGTTTAGTCGTAAGTTTTCCAAAAGAACCACTTCATTAACAAGATTGTCGCGCAACTTCGAACGTGGTTCACGACTAAACTAGAAGAGCTAATAATTGACCTCGAGAAACTGCTAGAGTAACTTTCATTTCTCTACAACTTCGTCGCTTACAATTTATGGATCTCTAGCCATTCTCGCAGCATTCAAGGAGTAATGTCACGCGTACTTCACTTGACCGGCGCGCAACTTTGACCGGGATTAACGGTTAAACTGAAGAAGTTAAACATATGCCCTAAGGGACTTTTCTGTAGATTATTGAATTCCCTACAACTTTGTCCCTTACAGTTCTCAGATATCTCTCACCGTTCTCTCACCGTTTCAGAAGAAAGATCGCGGCGCATGTTTTTTAATCTTCGCCATTTTTTTTTCCATGGTTCCCGGGGTGGTTGGAAATGAAACTTTGGTTTTTCCAATTCAGTTTTTCATTCTCTACATTGCCATATTTTTTTCATCGAGCCCTCAGTTAGTTCCAACTTCAGCATAAAAATCGCCTCATTTTACTGGACTCCTGAGCGCCGAATCAGCTTGCGCGGCTCGCTAAAAAAATTCATTTCGTGGGTTTTTGGGCGATGTCCATTCTGGCGACCATTACATATCGATTCAGAAAAGTTCACAGAACAATATATCAAAAAATCGAGAAAATCGAAGATGTACCATTTTTCAGTATACCGTTTTCTTCTCGGAAAAGCGACTTTCCATACTTTTCTTCAACATCTGTCAAAAAAAGAGTGCAATGTCCAAAATTCCTTATCTTTTGTGGTTCGATCAAAACAAAAATATTCAAGATCGAACATTGGACTAAAGAGCTATGATTTTTCTCAGAGTAGGATGCAAGGCAAAAGTGGAAAATTTGAAAAAATTGTAATTCCGAAAAAAAAATTTATAAAAAAAAACCGGCGAATACGGGTCGACTTATTTTCATGTCTCTACAACATATCCAAAATTTATGAAAATCGGTCACCATGAGTACAGAAAGTGATCGTTTTGGCATGGAATGACTCAACTAGAATGTGTTGAAAATTTCACGAGATGTGCTGGTAACCATGTACCAAAATGGACTTGGTACACTCTGACACCTTCAAGTGTGGCCTTCTGTACACTCATTCACGTGTTGAAATTAACACAGGATTTTTTCCCGTGTGGTCGTCTTAGTCGACATGCAGCAATCAACGATTTACTTCGACGTGCTTTGAAGTCGACAGGAGTACCATCACTTCTAGAACCCCCCGAAATATGTCGAAATGACTGAAAGCGACCTGACGGGATGACGTACGCTCCGTGGAAGAATGGACGACAACTACTAGTCTGGGATGTCACTTGTTGCGACCAATGTGTCAAAGCAATATTGCCGTCTCATCGAAGGAAAGCGGAAAGATGGCAGCTATTGCTGAATTGAGGAAGACTGAAAAATATACTGATTTGACAGATCGTTTTGTGGTTTGCCCTTTTGCTGTTGCAACGTTAGGTTCCTGGGCTCCTTCGGCAAAAGCCTTCGCTTTGGAAATTGGACAAAACAATTTTGTGAAGACCAAAGAATCTCGCTCGACGGAATTTTCAAAACAAAGGATCAGTTTGGAAATTCAGAGAGGAAATGTTAGCGCAATTTCAGCTACTCTTCCATCTCAAAAATCATTTGATGAAGTTTCTTACACTTTACGCATTTAGACTCTACACCTCGCTCTACACTTCAGTATTTATCTTTATATTTTAATTTTTTGTATTTTATTTATGATGTCACATATAAATAAATCCTAGAAAGATCAGAAAAAATATAATGAGTGTTAATTAGTTTTAAGGAATAAAAGAAACTTTTGGCACGAGCGCGAATGAGATGAGCACGTCAGAGTCGTCGTTTAAGGCGTCGGGCCAGGGCTGTTCGGCACTAGTATCCAAGATGAGTGGGGTAGTTGCCGCCATCGCCGGCAATGGTCGTGAAGGTGTCGGACCAAACAAACCTCTGAAACAACCAGGATCCGACACGAACTCTGCAGCAGACCGCACGGCGCTACTCCCCAAAGTTGCTGGTAGATACCACCGATCCCGGACCTGACCGAGCAAAGGCTACTTCCAGTGGCATTAGATGTGCAGTAGTAGAGCACAAAAATGTCGGTTACTCATCAAAACGCTGTAAGGGTGACCTTACTAACATGAGTTCTAGGGGATAGAGAGGGAGCCCCGGGACCCGTGCTCCCCGCCCTCTCAATACGGTGTTGACCTCTTACTGGCAGCAAAGCTAGCGTAGCAGTGTGGAGTCTCGTACACATCTAAAGGAACAGCGGGGGGTTGCGACCCAGCTTGCGAAGCCTGCAGATTGCGTGCATGGGATTCTAGGTGAGGTTGCCGTGAACAACCGAAACCGGCCCGGTCGTGTACAGGAGGCCGGCGTTTGAGGTGTCGGGGTGCTGGGGCTAAGCCCACATGCTAGTATCCGAGTTGAGTTTTCAATCCATTGCCGGTGAGAACCATCGCCCCTAACGACAAAATCCGGTGCACCAAAACACGGTGCAGGCGGGTGTCACCCCATGGCAGGGGGGAGCTATACCGGGGAATGATCCTGTAATTGGGTACCCCCCGAGTCCCGACGCCGGGGAGTTCTTGACGGAGCTTCAAGGGTACATGAGCCTGTTTTCCTGCTACTTCAGCTCCGCCGGGGGGTGTACGACGACCGACGACGGTTGGCTTCTGGTGAAGGCCCCTTCGGTAGCATGGAGAACTGTGATTCCGTAAGTAGAAGAGAGAAGGGGATCTATTAATAGAGACTAGATGTAACACAACTAATGCATTCATTCAATATTAGTACATATATTATTCAACAAGCGAGTAATGATTGCTTTCTATCCATGAGGATGTAGTTTGCCGACACGAGCCTTGGCGAGTGTCGTAAAGCATCCTAATGAGTGATAGCCATTACCCGCGAATAGAATACTATGCTTTATCCACTCTTATTGAAAAATGCAGGCATGTATGCGCGTGATACTGCGTGCATTATTCAATATTGGATGAACACACATGAAACGTTCTAGTTGCTTATATGAATGAACCCGACACCGAACGTAGTAAGTCTACACGTCACATAGGCATTGAACGCCATAGTACACACATCAATATCTAGGGGACAAGCAAATTCAGACGATTTCTAAAATCATCATAACTTCTGATTGCCATCAGCGATTTCACATATCGGTTTTCGGTGTTCGATAACCCAATCCTTGGTTTTCATGCTTTGATCACGTCGAATACGAACAATGTTTCATAAAGATTCTACAGGGTGATCAATGGAACAGTGTAAAATTGCCGAAAGTTCAGTACTTACGAGCGCGATTTCCCAAAAAAGAAAATGCATGAATTTTAATAGCACAGTTATGAAGATCAGTGTTTCAGCTTCATTGACGTTTTTGAATTTTAGAAATCGAAGGTGAATTGCCAAAGATATTGATCATTTTATGCTGCCGTGTTTAACTTCCAAGAAAGAAAAAAGTGATCCGATTTTATTGAAACTTGGAACACACTCATGTCTAGTTCAAGTATTTGGAATTTCAAGGTCAAATGTCACTTTAGATCACTTTCGAGCCGCTGTACTGAACTTCTAACATAAATGATTCGATTTGAATGAAACTTTGAAACACACTAACATCGAATCATTCACATAAAACTTAAATGTGGCGGCTTGAAACTGACCGACAAAGACATTTGACTTTGAAATTCAAATTACCTAAACCAGACGTGAGTGTGATCCAAGTTTTAATGAAATCGGATCATCTTCTCGGAAGTTAAACATGGCGACACAAAATGATCAATATCTTTGGCAATTTACCTTCGATTTCCAAAATTCAAAAACGTTACTGAAGCTGAAACACCAGTCTTTATAACTGTGCTATTGGAATGCATTAAAAGTTTTTTTTGGGAAATCGCGCTCGTACTGAACTTTTGGCAATTTTACACTGTTTCATTGACCACCCTGTAGAATCTTTATGAAACATTGTTTGTATTCGACGTGATCAAAGCATGAAAACCAAGGATTGAGCTATCGAACACCGAAAACCGATATGAAATCGCTGATGGCAATCAAAAGTTATGATGATTTTAGAAATCGTCTGAATTTGCTTGTCCCCTAGATTCTTTTGATGTGTGTAGTTTTAATTTCACCCTTGATTTCGCGCCCCATTTCGCCTTCGATTTCGTGGTTCTCCTCGATGATTTCCCATCCAAGCGTCGGACTTCGTTGTTCCCCTTGATGACTTGTCATCCTGCCGCCGGATTTCGCTCGCTCCCTATCGATGGCCGTGGATATCGCGGCCTGTTTGATCGCAATGGGCACGTCGTAAGCGCGTCAGAGTCGACGGAGCCCGCCTGCTGCCACATCGAAATACGATCCCCACGCCTCGGCTGCCACCCAGCCCGAGGGCAAAGACACCAGCGGCTTGTTGGCGCTGCGCCTTTAAATGACACGACGGAATTGTGCGAGGGCCAAAAAAATAGCCGCCGACAGCGCCGAACGGAAAGCTGGCCGTTAGGAAAGCCACTTCGCCGCGAGGCTTGAAGCCACCTAGAGCAGCCACACCCCCGCCAGGTAAGTCATGCTTTCGTACTATTTCCATCAAAAATAGGTGTGAGAAAGACTTTGTCTCGACGGCAAACCATTTCACGTCTAAGTCAAACTGGGAACAAATCGCATTTCACAAGAATTTGGAGACGTAATCAATAAAGCGGCTTCTGAACATGACCAGTCACGACTCCTTTCAAGTTCACAAGCACACACAGGTGATTGGCTCTTGGCTCAATGCCTTCCCATCCACACCGCTTGGAACACACCTTCCAAATAATCCTTCAGAATTGCCGTTGGACTTCGCTTGGGCTGCGATATGTTGTTACCGCCATCGCTGTTCATGCGGAGTGCAAATCAATTCTAAGGGACTTCATGGCCTATCGTGCAAGTTCAGTGCTGGTCGCCGCTCACGACATGCCACGACATCATAAATCACGCCTTACGATTGGCTCAAACCCCAGCGATCAGGGAACCTTTGGGTTGCTCTCGGGATGACGGAAAGAAACCTGACGGCTTGACGTTGAATCCATGGAAGAAAGGAAAATGTATGATATGGGACTACACTTGTGCTGATACGTTCGGCGTTCGCGCCTTCCTATATTCATTACAGCTCAACAAACCAGGGTTATGCTGCTGCTAATTCGGCCGAATCTAGAAAAAAGAACAAAAAATACAAAAACCTCGAGGACCGATTTATTTTTATCCCTGTCGGACAAGAACCAACAGGAGTTTCGGTAGATGAGCCACTCAATTTGGCACAAAATCATCGATGCCACCAACGAGAGGAGAGCCTCGTACTTCTCCTTCTAGAGGCTGAGTATCGCTCTACAGCGCAGCAATGTAGCGTCCATTCTAGTAGTCCGGTTGTTAAAGTATAATACCCTTCACTTTTATAACAAGCAATGCCACTTGGCATACCTATTGCCGAGACCATGTTTGACCGATTAAGATCAGGAGCCAAAGTCGCAAGCAATGCAGGCGTCTTATACAGGGTGTCGTATAGAAAAAAAGTGAAAAATTCGTATATCATTAACCAAACCAGATGAATCCACGTGAATAGGCACATATATTCACAATATATTACCCATTGAGGAAGAGTCAACGGTTTTGGAAAGTCTTGAGCAGTTCCTGAAATATTCAGGAAGAACTGAATTATCTTCTAAATATTTTATTTCTCGGTAAATTAGTGAATTTTCAAGGTATCGAAGTGCAACTTGGTAGTTCTATGGCCAGTGTGGTCATGAATCAAAAACAATCAGGAGCCAAATGCAGGGCCAGTTATTTCCAGAAGTAAGACAGTCAACTTTTTTTTCTTCGTGACCGCCATCTTGAATCTCCGTTTCACTCAACAGTTGGAAAAGTGACAGTCGAATGTGAGAATGTTGGCATCTAGTCACCCTATTATGAAAAAGATGGCCTTGAAGCAAGGTGGGGGTGTCTTCATCGAGAAAACATTGTCACCCAAGGTTTTCATGGTAATACGCATTTGCAGCGCCTGTGATGGCTCATCAAAGATTTCAAAGAGCAGAGCGAGCCCTTTGTCACAATCCTACATTCATTATGAGCTGAATTACCAAAATTCATGATGATCGGTCTAAAGGTAAATTTTTGGTGGCTTGCTGAACCAAATATGTAGCGCTTTTTGGTGAAAAATGCAAAAAAAATCGAGCAATCATCATCATGTCATCCCTCACTAAGGGAAGGCTATTGCAAGAACTGAAACTAATCAACGCTGAAATGTTTTGGGAGAGTCAGCCCTATAATCTTGAGCCATAAAATGTTGGACACATGTGTCCCTTTGTTAGAGAGAAGACATGAGAGGCTTGCATGCAGAAAGTTTTTTTCCAAGCTCTGAGCCACGTATTATCTTCAGAAAGCTACCAAAATTGTGTCTCTGGATCGATGATGATGAATTTTGGTATCAAATTTAAAAATGGATGTAATATTGTTAGTCATCAACTTTTGGTGGGTGTCTGAATGAAATATGCGAATAAGAATTTTGAATTTTTTTTCTGCACGCACGCCTTCCATGTCTTCTCTCTGGTAATCGGACGCATGTGTCCAACATTTATTGCCTCAAGAATATAGACTTCAATCTCACGAAACATTCCAGCGTTGATTTGTTCCAGTTTTTGCAACAGCCTTCTCTTCGTGAGGAATAACATGATAATGATAGCCTGATGTTTTTTGCATTTCTCACTAAAAAGCGCCACCTATTTTGTTCAGCAGGCCATCAAGAGTTTACCTTTGCACCGATCATCATGAATTTTGGTAATTCAGCTCAAAATGAATGTAGGATTGTGACAAAGAACTAACTCTGCTCTTCCAAATTTCTCATTAGCCATCACAGGCGCTGCAAATACGTATTACCATGAAAACCTTGGGTGACAATGTTTTCTCGATGAAGACACCCTCACCTTGCTCCAAGGCCATCTTTTTCATAATAGGGTGACTGCATGCCAACATTCTCATATTCGACTGTCACTTTTCCAACTGTTGAATAAAACGGAGATTCAAGATGGCGGTCACGAAGAAATAAAAAAGTTGACTGTCTTACTTCTGGAAATAGCAGGCCCTGCATTTGGCTCCTGATCGTTTTTTATTCATGACAATACTCGCCGTAAACCTACCAAGTTGCACTTAGATATCTTTAAAATTCACTGATTTACCGAGAAATAAAATATCCAGAAGAAAATTCAGTTTTTCCTGAATATTTCGGGAACCGCTCAAGGTTTTCCAAAACGGTTGACTCTACCTTGATGGTTAATATATTGTGGATATATGTGCCTACTCACGTGGATCCATCTGGTTCGGTTAATGATATACGAATTTTTGACTTTTTTTCTATACGACACCCTGTATACGGCGCCTGCATCACTCACGACTTTGGCTCCTGATCTTAATCGGTCAAACATGGTCTCGGCAACAGGTATGCCAAATGGCATTGCTTGTTATAAAAGTGAACGGTACCCTCTAAATTTTGACCTTAACGTCCGGACTATAGGAACTCTACCGCCAGGAAGAGACCTTGGCGAAATTTTTTATTTATAAATTATTATATTGTACCTGTATTATTCAGGTTTATATAATAAATAGTGTGACGGTTCAGATTTTACAAGCCAGGGTATTTACATGGGTTCCTCTGGGTTTTGGTCAACAGAGGGCGTGTATGGAGGTTTCGGCCACTGTGAGAGGTAATGGGAATGCGCGGTCAATTGTGGATTTTTTAAGTGGGAAGAGAAAAGCGATAAGAGGCGCGAAAGAAGTAGCCATTTTGGGTGTGGAGATTTATTTTCGTTTATTTTTCGTTTCAAAGAAAAACCTCGACTCATCCGCTGAAGAGTTTTTATCTCCACACTAAGGGACCTTTTCACCATCAGTCGAGGTATGTCAGATGCCATTTCGTTCAGCTTTTCTTTAATCCGATGCCTCGGTAGGTTTTCCGACTTTTTCGTTTTAGTCTTTTTTTTGTCCCATGGTGGACGTTACTGTGAGGCCATCGTCGCATCCCGCCGCATTCCCTGCCATGGCTATTCGACCGCCTGTCCAGCCAAGAAAAGTATAGTGCCGTGTCACGAATCGGCGCTGAATCTCACCTCGACGCCGACGTAGCGTCACAGGGGGTTGAGAAATAGTTGGAACATCAACAACACCATCACTGTCCAGGTTGCGTCACCACCCATCGCCGTCAGCGAAGCGTTCGGTCGCTCTTTGGGGGCTCCAGGATTGGCCTTTGTATCAGTTCCGAGAATGAGTCCGTTCCTGTTGTCGTGTTGTCCCGCTCATTAGAATCTTGGTAACCCACACGGTTGGAGCTCAGAAACGGAACACATACCGTGTTCACATGCGTAGGCTACGAACGTGCACATCAGGTAGGCCCTACAGTAGAACGTAAGTCCGGAGCCGTCAATCCGTCGGCTAGAGTGTGGGAGCCTCGAGTGTCTTGGGGGTAGGCTTCATAGGGCAATAGGGGGGCTCCACGTGTAGCTGTGAACGACAGCGTTGTTATCGCCATCCAGGGCTCGTGGGGGCACCGGTGAACATTCGCACTCTCTGGTGGACAACCTGCCATCGACCACACCTGCAACTGTCGCTTGGCAATAGCGTCTTCACGCAGAGCATAATAGTTACCTGCCAGAGGTCCTGGACCTCGATTAACGCTCTTGCTCCGTGCAATTATTGGTTTTAAATTGTAATTATCACGCCGAAATAAAATTACACTGTTGACCTCAAAATTTGTTGACATTTCATAGTTGACAGCTTACGCCAGATTCGCGAGGTACATTATACCTACTCGCTGTCCGATGGAACTACTTGTCGCGCGTCATGTATGCCTACCGTGGCTTTGAAGGGTAATCGGGTGCCCCAAAAAATTACACAAAAAAAGACCCGATTGGCGCCTTAACCTATTAGTGGGCAAAGTTATTTTTTTCAAAAAATATATGTTTCTCTATCATATTTAAGTAAAAGAGTCTTAAAGAAACACAGCAGAGGCAAAATTTTTAAAATCAATTCATAGGTTTTTTGTATTTTGGGCGTCCCTTATAAGGGACGCTGCTCATTGTGGATCAAGTTAGTGAAAAGTGAGAAAATTATACAACTGTAGAATGAAGAAGAATATTTATTGAATAATATCAGTTATAATATATGGGGTAACATCAATAATCTATTTGGTCCTTTATTATCCTTGAAGCACTGCTTGGGGTGCAACCGCTCAAACCTCCATGTTCTCTGGAGTTCTTGTTGAGCTTCTCGATGAGGGGCCTAATTTTGTGAAGCCAATTCTCTCTGAATTGAAATTAAAATATTTTAAAAAATAATCAAATCTTTTTAGCCGCATGCTGTTCTGCACTATTTTCTGGACGTCATCGTCGCTGGACCAAAACAGCCTTCTGTTGGGATATTTCCCATACCCCAATAGAAGAAGAATTCCTAAAGATACATATAACTCATTTAGAGTCAATTCCAAGTTGTCGTTTCTTTGTTGAGCATATCTGTTATTCTCCTTATAATCAAGCTGAGCAGCTATTCATTTGAAAAAGTTTGAAATATTCATATGTAGACTAGAGGCATTAGAGCTGGTCCAAAGATGGTAGTTTGGGATCACATTCTATGCATATGTCATTATCTGGGACTTCCGTAGGATTCTGTAGCCATTTTATTTTCACAAGATTCATCTGTGTTATTAGTTACAAAGAGAAAAACCAGGGGAGAAGTATAGATAGGAAAAATATGTATTTCGATTTTATTGTTAGGCTACCTTCTGGGCGCCCTTGTAGCTCAGATTATGGCAATAAGTCTTCATTGTCATAGTCATCATGATAATCATCTTTCTCTTCTTCTTTGTTTATCAATTCCACAAGGCTGATTCAAAATACCACGTGGTAAGTGGTAAGTGGATATTTCCAACATGTTCATCGTCCGAATGATCACTATCAATGGGTGGCAGAATAAAAATTCGATCAGGAGGTACCACATCGTCATCATCTATGATGTCCAGCAGTTATGCGAGTGTCAACTTGCGAAAATGTAGACTACAAATAGTAGTCACAGTGGGCGGCGTCCCTTATAAGGGACATCACATTATTCCTAATATTTTGTGAAAACTGTACTTCTAAATCACCGTCCAATCAACCGAATCTATCCACTATAGTTATTTTCAAGTAATTCATATGAAAAAACCGCCAAAAGTAGGATGAGATTACCCTATAAAGCAAGATACTTACCCTCCACGTTGCGAGGAATAAATTTCAGAATCCATTTTATTGCTGAAACACCAGTTACACTTTTTTACAACAAACAACCGCTGAAAACACTTGCCACAAGTCTAGACAATGATATTCGGAGGCGTGCGCTCTGATAAACCCCCATTTATTGAAGTTATTAAAACAAATGGCGTCGTCCCTTTAAAGGGACGTTGTCCACTAATAGGTTAAATAAATTCACATTAACATCTCACGGAACTTACGATCCTGCTCCCAAACTCAGCGAGCTGCCGGTGCAGTCGTGACATTTTGACGTCACAAGAGATTTGAGTGAAAAAAAAAGAGAAAAAAAGAATTCCTATCATGCTCGCCTTCAGCGATTGTATTGCGTTAGTCCTTTGCTAAAAATTCATTCAATTTCAACGATTCTCATATCATATTTTTTGCTATGCATTTTATAATGTCACCAAGTTAGTATGTAGTGTTTTGCATGACGCGAAAAAGTGAACACCGAGCACCGCTGTTCAAGCAGCTATCACTTTGACATTTCTTCGCTGACAGAGGTTGTGAGCTTTGACGTAGTTTGTTATTTTTGCGCCGAGTATGTTGACCTCTAGTTAAGTGATCTTTATAGTACCGATTTTATTTCATCATGCATGCCAGCACGACCTAATCTCAATGCTCTACCGACTGAAATCTTTGATTTAGGGGTTTTGCTACTCGGTAGGCTTTGGGCCTGTACGACCCCCAGTTCCACTCGGGCCGGAACCGAAACCATTAAACTGGCTAGCTCTACTACAAGAAAACTGAGGGCTTGGTGCAAACAAGTACTGCGATACGCCCCCATTTTTACCGGCTTTATTTTTTATAACTGATAAAAACCTGCACTAAGAAAACGCACGATTGAGGCCTACTCACGTGAGGGTATATTTATTTGTTTTTATTTATTGGTTTGAAATGTCACTAAGAACGAGCTGGAAAACCTACAACAGTTGTTTTGGAATTTTTTCAATGGATGTTTTTCAATTTGATGTACATCGATGTACATTGATGTTCATTGATGTAATTTGATGTAATTGGTTAGACATCCTGCACGCTCGTTAAACGTACTGAATTTTCGAACTTACCCATTTTCACGAAACACTCAACAATCAGAAGTCGAAACTTACCTGGAAAAGAAAATGTATGTAATTATATTTGTTCAACCCATGCGCATACGTAGTTGAAAAATCATGCGAATACAATTTCAAGCAACACATAAAGTAGCTCATGCCATGTCCAATTGTCCAACAAACAGTATAGTCATGTAGCACCAGCAGCAGCATGTAGAAGGAGAACACCACGAAATTTTTCGGTCTTTCTTTTTGGTTTGAAGTAGTTAAAATTTGATTTATTGTGTAGTGAAATCATTTAAATCAATGTCAACCCATTCCAGTTTTTCCAAATTATTCGAAAACCACTTGAAAAAAATATGGGATAATAGGTACCACTGGAAGGCATTTTTTAAGGGCTTTTCAATGATGTATCAGAAGCAGAGAATTGCCATTTGAAAAAATTTAGTGGAAGGAGCTGGGGCTCAGACATGGGGTGGGGGTGAGTCACTGACTTCACTATTATGGTTCCCCCTCCATTCTGTCGAAACGATTTTGGGCGCTTTACGATATCTGCTCTTGTTTCAGACTTACAGGCAATTGTAAGTTTTGAATTTGACACCCTGTATAGCATCATCGGCAGTCGATTTGCAGCCAGCAGCCAGCAATCGGTAGATTGGTTACCAAATACAGCAAAATTAAAACTTACAGAGTGGCCACGAAAGTTCCTGTACCATTGCAAAAAAGTACAAAATTACAAGGCATTCTTTATCACCCTGTATTAAACATATCGCTGTCACGAGCCAACAATCACTTGCAGCTGGTGAAAGTAATAGAATTTATCTTGAAATTGGTGTAAGTTATTAGAAAATCCGATGATTGACTTCAAATTGTGACCAGTATAGGATGATGCTGACTACATTGAAGGGTATTGATGGGTCTAGAATATTGAATGGGACACTCAGAGAATTTTTAGGGATGGGGTAAAAACTGCAGATGTTGATTGCGAGAAACCTGGCAGCATTTTCCTTCTTTTAACTAGTGTTTTAAAACTATACTCGCCAATGTTTAATAAAGTAGGTACTAGGTACCTAATACACTTCATGCTCCAATTATCCAATAGCCAATACCCGACAAAAAAAAAAGTTTAAGAGAAACAATAACACTCTTGCTCGGTTTCACTCATGCATAGGCGTAGTGTGTCTGAAGCACTCTAAACTACTGAAAGTGAGGAAATGAAATAACTATTTATTTACGAGTAGATGCAATGCTTGGAAGTTGCAACACGTATAAAAACTGAAAAGTTAATGAAATTCAAATCAGTCACCTTGCACATCCAAATGGATAAGGGTCACAAAAATATTTCCCGGAACACCTACTCTTATGTAACAAAAACATTTTGAGACGAAATTTGCCGCCCCAGGACGACCCATTTGCGTACAGGCGTACACTTACCGTGCTCCTTCTAGAAGCGAATTCGATTTTTGTTTTCCTTTTCCAATTCTCATTTCTATAATTTTGATGCCTGCGAACTTAGTCCGCACTATCCCCTAACCCCTACTCCTCGCTAGGCGCGGCCCTGACTATTTTTTGATAATTTGTTGTATTGCTTGCAGTACTTCCAGTATTTCGGTGAAAATTGAAAATGAATCTGATGTAAGCCAGGCTAGCAGTGCTAGCACAAATTCGGAAAGTTCTTTATTTCATGAGCCCTCGGTGCAGCCCAAGATTACTGAATTATTCTCACCCAGTAGAATAACTGAACAAAAACAAGAAGTAATTACCCAGTTGATAACAAAAATGGTTTGCATTGATACGCTGCCGCTATCATTTGTAGAAAACAAAGGTTTCAAAAATTTATTGACTAAAATTGCTCTTTCGTACAAAATTCCAGCAAAAAAAAAACTATCAAATTACGAATTGATGCCTTGTATGAAAGCGAAAAAAACAAGTGTTTTGATGATCTGACAAAAATTGCTCATATCGCCTTAACAGATTGTTGGAGCTCACGGGCAAATGAATCATACATTACAGTGTAGCATGTAGCACGCAACATCACGACTGAAATTATGGAAGAATGACATACAATACTCAATTTACAAGAAAAAATTGAGAACATCCTAACCGAATGGGGGATGATCAGAACAAAATGCACAGCAATTGTCCATAACAATCCTGCAAACATAGTTGGAGCAGTTCGAGGGTTGCCATACCTCGGTCGGTCTATTGCGTTGCACATTCTCTACAGCTGGTTCTAAACAAACTGCAGCAGTATCGTTGGTCATTTTAAGAGCATTCAAACATAGCGATAACTGCATTATCTTCGAAACAAACGCAACTTAGTTTGGAAAACCATAAACTGATTCAGTCCGTCAAAACTCGTTGGAATTCCACATATTTTATGTTGAAGCGAATCGTGGAATAACGTAAAGCTTTGATCGGCGTCTTGTCCGATGGAACAGTAACTACAAAAGCTCACGCTGGCCAATTGATGCTGACAGAAGATGAATGGTCTATCGTTGAAAATTTGTAGACAATATTGGAACCTTTTGAGATGGTTACCACTTTATTATCGTCAGAGACTCAACCTACAATCTCGATGGCGATGCCCATTTTCCAGTCTCTCAAGGATAATTTTATTTCGAAGAGAAAATGAACCAGAAGATATAACGCAAATTGAAAAAAAATTGCTGCAAGAATTTCGTTCTAGATTCAAAAATATTTTTTGTAATAAACTGCTCGTCGTAAGTTGGATTTATTCGGGGAAAGATATATCCGATTTGAAAAAAATTGATGGTGTCTAGTAAAGCTTTTCTTCAGCTACAAGACGCTATGTGACTTACGTCACCATCGACTTTGTCCACGATATACAGGATGCCAAAGGAAAGAGTGTCAAAAGTGTTAGTTTTTGAAGTCATAGAACTTTTTTAGAAAAAATTCCGGATTTTTTTTCTCTTGACTTTTAGAAAGCGGATATCAATATCTCGAAACGGTTTTTGACTTTTGATCGTATTTTGTTTCTTCAAAGAGTTCTTGATTTTTCTGTGGAATTTGGATTTTTTGATACAGAACTTGCTAGAACTGTTGTTTTTTCTTGAAAATTCAAAGAAACGTACGCAATTGCTGGATGAATTATACCATGAGAAAATTTGATCTCATGGGCCCCCAGAAGAGGTTATCCTCTGGACCTCTTCAGAGGAAATATCCAATGAAGCATGCTGCGACATCACATTGACACTTTTTGACTCCAGCATGAATGAAAATGCAAGACTTGTGACCATACGTTGCAGCAAAATTACCATGGTTACCCATTAGTCACATCATGGATGATTTTGTTACTGCCCAAGTCACTGGAAATTTCCAGAAGTGATATTTCCTAGACGAGTAGAGATAGAGCCATAATTATTTTTCTGATTCCAATCGGACACACTATTGGCCATTCGAGCATGATGTGCAAATTTTTCACATTTATACTTTTTCAGTAGTGGGGGGTAATTTTGACGTTTGTCATGTAGGAACTTTTTTGTTGTACTTGTCATCATTGAAATGTCAACATGAATGTATACTGTCATTTTCAGCTGCTATATTTCAAATTTGCGTTCGGGTTTTTTCTTCCTCAAAGTTTAGGTTCCCTGAGAAAATCATTGTTGGTCTTTTGTTTCCATTACTGATGTGGAAGTGGTAGATTACATTGATGTTAACATTTCAATGATGACAAGTACAAAAAAAAAGTTCTGACATGACAAACGTCAAACTTACTCCCCACCACTGAAAAAGTAGAAAGTGAAAAATTTGCACATCGTCCTCAAATGACCAATAATGTGTTCGATTGGAATCAAAAAAAAGAATTACGGCTCTATCTCTATTCGTCTAGGAGATATCACTTCTGGAAATTTCCAGTGACTTGGACAGTAACAGAATCACCCATGATGGGACTAATTGGTAACCATAGTGATTTTAATGCAACTTATGGTTACAAGTCTTGCATTTTTATTCATGCTGAAGTCAATAAGTGTCAATGTGATGTCGCAGCATGCTTCATTAAGTATTTCCCCTGAAGAGGTCCAGAAGATAACCTCTTCTGGGGGCCCATGAGGTTAAATTTTTTCATGTTATAGCCATCCAGCCATTGTGTACGATTCTGTGAATTTTCAAGAAAAATCAACAGCTCTAGCAAATTCTGTATCAAAAAGACCAAATTTCACAAAAAAATCAAGAACTCTTTGAAGAAACAAGATACGATCAAAAGTCAAAAAACGTTTCGAGATTTTGATATCCGCTTTCTGAAACTGAAGAGAAAAAAAATCCGAGGTTTCTGCTAAAAAAGTTCCACGACTTCAAAAATTAACACTTCTGACACTCCTTCCTTTGGCATCCTGTGTATCATGGACAACGTCAGTAATGCCCTAAGTCGACATAACGGCTTGCAGCTAAAGAAAAGCTCTACCAGGCACCATAAACTTTTTTCAAATCGGAAATTATTCCCCCAAGATATCCTTGCTTGAAATTGGAGCAAATTTTGCTCTATGCTTAACTTTTGACGAGCAGTTTACTTCGGTTACCGGTGCTTCAGGAATTGAGATACTTGATCTCAGCACGTTTTTGGATCCACGGTTCAAAAATTAAGAAAGATTTCTTGGATCTCTGCTTAAAACCAAACGGTGAGAAGTACATTACTAACCATAAAAAAAAAATTTGATTATAGGGGGGGTCGTTGAGCAAAATGGCCCTCCTTTTTCTTATGATGAAAATTATGTACTTACTGATGAAAATGTCATTTTTCAAGTGATTTGTATTTTTCGCTGAACAACAAAAACGCATCGGTTTTTCATTTTCGTGGGTTTTTTTTGTTATAGACGACCTGTCACCTGTCAAGTACTCAATAGAAAAGTACTCGAAGTCACCGTCAACGGTAAACTGTCATTTTTGTAACTAAAATTTATTATGTTATTGTAATTACCAACAATGCAACTATGCTTCTGGTGGGAACCATGTGGGAACTTGAAATTTGAACAGTCAACAAAAATTATAGAAATCATTTCAATTATAGCAATTGCGCCTGGCAAAGTTGAAAAAACAATTTAAAAAATGTTGACGACAGGTGGTACCCCAAAATGCCGAAGTGAAGTTGGTAATGATGAAAAAAAAAAATTATCGACACGAAACAAAAATAATATAAACTCTTAGAAAAACTAATTTACACAAATATATTGACAGGAGTCAAAAGTATATTTGGTAATGATGAAAAAATAAATTATCAAAACGAAACAAAAATAATAAACTCTTAAAAACACATACACAAATAAATTGACAGGAGTCACAAATATATATTAGGTAATCATGAAAAAATAAATTATCAAAACGAAACAAGAATAATAAACTCTTAAAAACACATACACAAATAAATTGACAGGAGTCAAAAATATATTTGGTAATGATGAAAAAATAAATTATCAAAACGAAACAAAAATAATAAACTCTTAAAAACACATATAAGCAAATATATTGACAGGAGTCAAAAATATATCTGGCGATGAAACAAAAATGATAAACTCTTAAAAACACATAAGTATATGCAAATATAATATTATATTGACACAAGTAAAAAGTTGGTATTTTCTTTGGTTTGAAATGCTGCGCGAATGCTGCGTAAGAGTAATACTAATAATAATTATATATAAGGAGCTATTCATGTCACCAGGAGTGGTAGTGGCAATTTTCTTAACCCGGTATTCTATACCCGTTTGTTAATCAGATCGATTCTTTTGTTCTTGTTGGCTGCAAAATTGTCGATGACTTAATCAAAAAATGTCGTTGTTTGCTTCAGAGATTTGATCATCTCTCTTTAAATTGCAATAGTTGAAATGCTAGATAACCGCAATTGAGACATACTATTACGCGCGCAATTTTTGATTCGCTTAAGAGTGGAGAAACTTCTTTCAACTGAAGCTGACGTGCAGGTAGGGTGAGAATGAGTGATAACAATTTGTAAATTTCTGGTACATATGTCATTCTGAAATGTGTTGGAAAAAATGAAGTTGTAGATATCAGGTAAATTGACCGATTCGCCGACAATATCTGGATCAGAATAAACCACTTGCAATTCATTTTCTAATTTTTCTTAAGATTTGGATAATTTCTCAACAAAATGTCAAGTAACTGACAAGGGAATTTTTTAGAAAAATCAGAGAATTTTGAACGATCTAAAAGATCAAACAAGTGGGTATGCCTTCACGTGCGTGAGTCTCAGTAGCGCATTTTCTCAAAGAGGCATATTGTGAACGTAAAGAAATTTGGTTAAAGAAGAAACACCATTCCTTGCCCACTTTCTTCATTCGAAACTCATTGTGATATTGTGTTATCAGAATGGGGTACTTGCCAATGAAATAGATTTGAATGAAAATTCTTTCACTCATCAATATATTTTTTTGTTTGAGGGCGGGAGCTGGGAGCGGCGACTAATCAACCGTAGTCTATTCTTTCCCATTTTTAGTCGGCTATCCATAAAGCGAAAGAATTAGTTCGCTATTTCTTCGGGTTTATGTTTTCCATTTATCTCTTACTTTAAGGGCAGCGTGTGGGGGTGGCAGCATTCGGCAAAGTAACTGTTGCACAGTTTGAGTTAACAGTTTTTAAAATATGTTCAAGGAAATATGACAATCAGTGAAAATTGTGAAAGTTGCATTTTTTTTGTTTGGGGGCGGGAGCTGGAGGCGGCGACTAATCAAAAGTGGCCTCTCTTCCCATTATTAGTCAGCTATCTATATAGCGGAACAATTAGATCGCTATGTCTTGAGGGTTATGTTTTACATTTATCTCTTACTTTGGGGGCGGCGTGTGGGAGCGGCAGAGTTTGGTAAAGAAATTCTTCCACAGTTTGAGTTGGGAGTTTCTGAATGTTTGAGGTTACATTAAAATGTAATTCAGTGAAAATTATTGAAAGTTGCACTTTTTTTCTTTTGGGGGCGGAAGCTGGAGGCGGCGCCATATCAAAAGTAGCCTATCATTTCTCGTATCCTTTTCCATTTTCAGTCAGCTATCCATATAGCGGAAAACTTAGATCGCTATGTCTTCGGGTTCATGTTTTTCATTTATCTCTTACTTTGGGGGCGGCGTGTGGGGCGGCAGCGTTCGGCTGAGCAAATGTTGCACAATTTGAGTTGGCAGTTCCTAAATGTTCAAGGAAACATCTCAATCAGTAACATTTATGAGAGTTGCACTTTTTAGCGCACTTCTCCAAACGGGAAGGCGCTTTTGTCCTCGCTTTGTCCGTCCGTCCGTCCGTCCGTCCGTCCGTCCGTCCGTCCGTCCCCGCATCTAGTCCTAGACGAAAAGGTTTTTGCGAAAAATTTTTACTCCATTGGGTAGCTCATGACCTTGTATCCCGAACCAAGAAAAATCTTGACGAAATAATAATAAACAATGACAATAATAACAATTTAGTGTGACGCGGCATCGCCGTTGAATGCTGCATTTCAGAAGCCGGCCTGATCTCGAAAGTTATCACATGCGAGGAAGTACCCGATCTTATCATTTTACCATAATACATATGCGGAGTTATATTTAGAGAATGATTTGAACTTTATTTTAATGAAAATTTCACATCGGTGCGAGGTGCCGATTAGTAGTTATTAATTTTTGAAAATGACTCCGAAACTACGGCTCGGCCGCAAATGATTTATTCGTTGCTTGCTGGTGCTTGATATCCTTTCCTCCGAACAAAACGAAATTCAATACAGAAAATATTTCAACTCGAATGGGTAGCTCATGGCCTTGGTACGCGAATCAAGAAAAAATTTGCCGAAATAATCATGAACAATTACAAAAATAACATTTTGGTGTAGGGCGGCTTCGCCGATCAAGTGCTGGCATTCGCGGTAAGATGTAGAAAGTTGCGATATGCAGGCAACTACAATTTCTTAATGAAATACATCACTGCATGTACGGCATTATATTTAGAGAACAATTTGAACTTTCTTTTGACAAAAACCCCACTTCGATCCGACCGTTGGGTCAATTGTTATCAATTTTTGAAAACGACCGCAAAGCCACGGCTCGGCACATATTACACGACCCTACAAATTTAAAATCAGACGTGCCGAAATAGTAATTGAACATTTTGAAATAGTCAATACTAGGTACCTGAAGGATTATGGCACTCAAATTACGAAAGATGTTCGCTCAATAACAAAAAAAAAGTAGGTAGGTATCACTAAAAATCATGTGACAAGGCTACCATTTTGTCGGTTTTTCGATAAAAAAGAAATGTTCCAATTCAAAAGTGAACCCGATATTAGTGTTCAGGAGGTCGAAATCAGTTGGAGAACATTTTTTTATATAAGTAACAGAATGACGCTTATGTGGCCGGTTTGTCTGTCTGTCTGTCTGTCTGTCTGTCTGTCTGTCCGAGTCCGTGCAGAAATTAAGACGCTGTACTCCTTCTCGAGAATTGAAACAAGAGTCTTGGAACTTTTTTCCGATTAATAGCTGATGTCCCCAAGGGTGGCCAATGGGCACTATTTTTGTTATCCATACATCGTTATCATTATTCTCAAAAAACAGAGATCTCCTGTGCACTTCGATGAAGTTGAACTTCTCCTCGGGAAATAAAGCTACAGCCCTTGAAGATTGAACTTTATCCGGTGGATAGCTTAGGTCCTCAAGGACCAAATAGGCAGGTTGGCTTTCATAATTCGGCCGCCATCTTGGCTGCCATATTGAAATTTCTTATTAGTGGAACGATTGTCATGAAACTTGAAACTTACCCTTGTCTAGTACGATCATTCTTATTTTCAAGCCAAATTTCATGATTGCCCCACCATCTTGGCCGCCATATTGAAATCTCTTATAAGTGGAAGGATTTTCATGAAACTTGAGAGTTACGCTTGTCTCGTACGATCATTCCTATTTTCAAGCTGAGTTTCATAATTCTGCCGCCATCTTGGCTGCCATATTGAAATCTCTTGTTAGTGGAACGATTTTCATGAAACTTGGAACTTACCCTTGTCTAGTACGATCATTTTGATTTTCAAGCCGAATTTCATGATTCTGTCGATATTTTGGCCGCCATATTGCAATTTTTTGCCCAAGACGGTAGAACCCTAATCACTTAACATCTTGCGTTCACTAATCCTCCAAAAAGGAAGTGCGCTACTGAGCCTCATGCCCATGAGGCATATTCGCTTGTTATCGTTTGGGGGCGGAATCTGGAGGCGGCGACTAACCAAAAGTAGCCTATCCTTTCCCATTTTTAGTCAGCTATTTATATACCGAAAGAATCAGATCGCTATGTCTTCGGGTTTATGTTTTTCATTTTAAAGTGATTGGGGGCGGTTTTTAGCAGTTTTTTCATGTCGGCGGCGCATATTGAAGACGGAATGTTTCTTGACTTACGTTTATGAGTGGCAACTATGTATTACTCAAAAAATGAGAGCACCAGAGCATCAGGTCTGGTAGAAAGTGCAATATTATGTTATTTCAAGTTTATCGGGGGCGGTTTTCTCTATGTTGGCGGCGCAATATGGACATCCAATATAGCCTAGCCCTCCTTTGGGAGTGGCAGCTATGTAACAGCGAAAAAATTAGACAGCTAGGTCGTCTAGTTTGGGAGGAGTTCGAGGAACGGACGGACGGACGGACGGACGGACGGACAAAGCGGTTGCAATAGCGATTTTTATCAACATGGAAAATGCCCTAAAAATCATTTTGCTACATAATAAGATAGCTGAAGTCAGTATCTTCAGTACTGTAGATACTGTAGATAGTAAATAAAAATAATGATATATGAACAATCCACCTTTCCCATGACAGAAATTACTAGCGCGCATACCAGTGAGCGCTTACTCCATCTAGTACAAACGGCTACTACAGACCGCTAGTTCTGGGTTCACAGGTATGCGTGAAACTCTGATGGGAAAGGTGGATTTTCTTATGACCGTGGCAAATTCATTTTTGCGCCTTCACCATTGTATTTGCCTGTGGCAGATGTCAATGTTCCACCATCTTTTTTCATGATCTTTGATATTTCAGAAACCGATTCAGACATGGTCATATAAATTTTGTCACAAAGCCGGACAAGACAAGGCTATTTGATACCTTGTCTTGTGCCTTGTGCACCTAGATAATTTCCGCCACTTTGGGCATTTAAATCCTGAGGGACGAAAAAAGAAGCACTGCGGGTCAAATGTGTCTCAGTTATGATCCTGCAAAGTGGTTTGCCTTTATCATCATTTGCAATTTGTTTTTTCCTACCACGTCCACTACCACTGCCTTGTCTACTGCAAAAATTGCTTTGCTCTAACTTGAAGGTACGTATAGTACTCGGTATAGTAGTATCGCCATCAGAAGTGTCACAGCGAGGGGTAAAATATTATTCTTTTTTCCCCAAATACCTGTACATTGCTGTACATTGTTTACGTGGAAAGTTTAAATAATTTGAAATACCCAAATCGAGACCCAAATTCAAAAATAAAAACATTATAAAACTAAGAAAAGGCCAATGGCTGAAAATAATCTGTTTGCATTATTTTTCACTTCGTCTTAAGGACGGAGTTGAATTTGTAAAATAAGCGTTGTGAAATCAATCCCTGTAGGTTTATTCCTTGACGGATTCATACCATTTTGGTCTCTTTCGAAAGCTACAAGGATGTACTTTGGTTTTGAGCCCATTGGCATTTCCAAAATCCAAAAGTCAAAAAAATTATTTTTGGATTTTGAAAATGCCAATGGGCTCAAACCAAAGTATATCCTTGTAGCTTTCGAAAAAGACCAAAATGGTAAGAATCCGTCAAGGGATAAACCTACAGGGATTGATTTCGCAACGCGTTCAATTACCAATTCAATTCCGTCCTTTAAGTAACGTGAACAATGCTCTCCAGCCATAGACAATACAGCACGTTGAAGAAAAAAAAAACAAGACAAAGAATGTTTCTTCAGTGGGCCTAATTGCACCATTGGCTTTGCAAAATGTCAATTGTAAATCACGCAAAGTCAATGATGCAATTGGGCCCTGATCCCGGTCCTGATATACACTAATTTCGGATGATCTAGTAGACATAAATCACAATTCAGCTATTTATGGCACAATAAGACACAACACCACATTGGTTTCCATCGTTACGAGATCAACGCACCATCCTCTCCGCCACCTCAGCGCATGCCTATATGGTCGCTATCGTCGCCACTGCCGGTCATTGCCTAACACTGCCGAGGACTGCGGCGGACACTGCCGTTGAATTTTTCACTGCCTAAGATCACTGGTCACACTGCCGTCATTATCCAGACACTGCCCAAAATATTAAGACACTGCCGACACTCCAAATGTCACTGCCGACACTGCAAATGTCACTGCCGCCAATTTGTACACCACTGCTGAGTGTGAAAGTCCCCCTAGTTATATATCGCACTGCCGATTTTGCACAATTGAATAAATCAAGTCTGTCTGTTCAAAGATGAGATAGGAAACCTTCAAAATGAATATATTGGTGAAATCGTTCAAAAAACCAAGGTATCCGACAGACTCTCGGATGGTTCTTTGGTATTTTGAAAACTCTGGGCTTTTCACAATAGTTTCAAAAACTTGAACCAAACCGTTCCGATTGTTCAAAATGGTTTGAACAATTCTCGACTTGAAATTCCATCTTGTTTGAGCATTACCAGGTACTCTTGTGCTGGTGATGGTATCTAAAAGATGAGTTCGTTTTGTCGATTTAGAAAAAAACGCAGAAATACCAGACAAAGCAGCAAAAAAAAATTTGCATTCTTGAATTTTATTTACTGAGTCTTGCAGGACCAAATTCAGGCGATGAGCGAAGCAATGCGTGAACATTGCCTGCGGAGCTACTTGTTTGATCTTAGCCTGTAAACCGTTCAGCTCTCCAGACATCACTGAAGCACCATCGTACGTCTGTCCTACCAGTTTCTCATTTAGTTTGAATTTTCCAAATTTTTCTGTCAATAAATCAAATAAATCCTGAGCAGAGCGTCCATCGCTCACATTGGAAAAAATCATGAAATGTTCTTCAATTTTGCCGCCGTGAAGCGTACCGAAAAATGACAGACAATTGAGAATGACAGAAAATGTCCGTAGTTTCATCTACTTGCCAGGAGAAACAAACAGAATTTTCGATTTCGCTATCGATTTTTTCACGTACGACATTGAGCAACAGATTCTATCAAATCATTTTGGATTGTTTTCGATAAGCCCGAAAATACAGACGACTCCTTCAAAAACTCTTCAAACTCAGAATCATACGTAGCCAGAAACTCCGCCAACTCTTTGAAATTACCTCTATTCGAAGAATCCGCCGCCTCATTGTGACCTCTGAATGCCAATTCTTGAGTAGCTAAATAGAGTGTCATGTCTATTAGTCGTTTCAGAATACCTCGATTTTCTTTAACCTGTTCATTGAATTTTATTAACGAAATTCTGTGAACTGAGTCAATGGAATTGACAATGTTCTGGCGCCCAAATAAATTCAGTTTCAAGGATGAATACGTGTGATTCTTTGAAATGTTATGTTTCTCTATGGACCTGTAGAGATTTTTCAAATTATTAATTCCAGATGAAGTCCAAGGGCTTTGCTTCAAATTGAACAAAATGCAGGGCCAACAATAAAGTTTATTTTTACTGGATTTTTACTTTCACTTGCTGTGAGCCATGGACATTTAGCGAACCAATTTACTGAAAATTTCCTGTTGGAGCCCTTTGGACAGTGTTCAATAAGGTTGTTCATTTCAGGGCATGGCCTGCCACGTTCCTTCACAAACATTTTATCCTCGTATGATAAATACCTGAACAGATGTTGTAAAAGAAAATTTATTAAACCTGTCGCTTCCCTGACCGCTCCAGGTCCAGCCTGCTGAACACTTTCAGTTGTGGACGTTTCCCCGCAGCATCTTCCATTTTCAGTCACAGTTTCAATAGTTTCACTGTTATCAACAACGCATGAATCGAATCTACCTGGATTTACACAAACACCACCGAAAAGACGCACAGCAATCAAACGGATTCGAACATAACCTAGAAAACCCCAACTGAAGTAAATGACGGTTACAGCACAAGCCGCCGGAAGCGGGAAGCGATCGACACCACTCGCACTCGCCGAAGTTTCTCGAAACGCGACGTTCGAATTTCGCCAGCGAATCAAGCCAGGGTGGGCAATGGGCATGCCTCAGCGGCTCAGCCAGCCGCAGCCGAGCCGACCCGCGCGGCTTGGGCCGCTAAAAAGATTTCACGTTCTGTTTATTTTGAACATCAACATCAACATTATTATGAAAAATATAGATTTGTCGGAAATAAGTAATTCATCACCACCTGATCTGACCTTCGACATGAATGAGTGAAGTAGTAGATCTCAAGAAGTACCTACCTATACCTACCATCATACTATCAATATCAATTAGTTGCCTCGTCCGTTGCCAATCATTACCTACTCATAGTATGTATATCATTCCAAGCATCTTACCATGCATTTTACTAACAACAACAATCAACAATCTCATTTTTTAGCGCATTTTCGTAAGAAAATGACGCTTATATGGCCGGTTTGTCTGTCTGTCCGTCTGTCTGTCTGTCCGTGTAGAAATTAAGAAGTTGTACTCCTCCTCGAGGAATAACGCTAGAGCCTTAGAACTTTTTTCGATAGATAGCTGATGTCCCCAAAGGTGGCCAATGGGCATTATTTTTTTTATACATTCATAGTTATCATTATTATTATCCCAAAACAAAGATTTCCTGTGCACTTCTAAGAAGTTGAACTCCTCCTCGGGGAATGAAACTAGAACCCTGGAACTTTCTGCAATGAATAGCTCAGGTCCTGGTGGGTGGCCAGTGGGCAGATTGGATTTAATGGTTGCGCCGCCATCTTGGCCGCCATATTGAAATTCCTTATTAGTGAAACGATTTTCATGAAACTTGAAAGTTACCCTTGTCTTATATGATCATTCTTATTTTTAAGCTAAATTTCATGATTCCGCCGCTATCTTGGCTGCCATATTGAAATTTCTTGCTAGTGGAACAATTTTCATGGAACTTGAAACTTACTTTTGTCACGTATGATAATTCTTATTTTCAAGCTGAATTTCATGATTCAGCCGCCATCTTGGCCACCATATTGAAATATCTCATTACTGGAACGATTTTCATGAAACTTGGAAGTTACCCTTGTCTTGTATGATCATTCTTATTTTTAAGCTAAATTTCTTAATTTCGCAGCCATCTTGGCCGCCATATTGAAATTTCTTGCTAGTGGAATGATTTTCATGGAACTTGAAACTTACCCTTGTCACGTATGATCATTCCTATTTTCAAGCTGAATTTCATGATTCCGTCGCTATCTTGGCCGCCATATTGAAATCTGTTATCAGTGGAAGGATTGTCATGAAACTTGAAACTTGGAACTTACTCTTGTCATGTATAAAAATTCTTATTTTCAAGCTGAATTTCATGAATTGGCTCCCATATTGGCCGCCATATTGAAATTTCCCATTAGTGTGACGATTGTCATGGAACGTGGAACATCTTGTCTCGTATGAACATTCAATTTTTAAGCTGGACTTTATTTTTACTTTGTATAACTTCTGCTAAATTGCACGAGAGCAACAGTATTCAATATTTATAATAATAAACCAATATAATTTTGCTACTTTACTTCCTGCAGCGACTGCTTAGGTATAAGATTATAGCACGCTCGTGCATTTTGTCATCCCGACTCATGGTAGGCATGCCGTCTTGTGCCTCAATAGATGCGCCTAGTACCTACCTACCGCACGTCTTACGGCTCTCCCGTTCTGGCTTATTTTAAAATTGGCTACCTTGGATCGCAACGTATCGTCTCGCTTACTTCGACATGTTAGATGCGGGTTGGCAAGCCCATACTATACCGAATTTCCAAAACAAAGCTGTATTTTCAATCCCAATTCAACTGGAGATTTTTTTCACAACTTTTAGCATAAACTAAATTATAAAATGTTTTTTATTAGCACTTTTTATTATTCAAAGAAAACAAAAATTTAATTCTGGGGCAGCTGACCGACTATTTTTTCCAGGGCGATCATTCCCGATTGTTGAGTTCCACATATAATCCTTTTTACCGTCACATTTACAGGAGCCAAATGGCACTGTTGGAGATGCAGGTTCCACTTTGGAAAATGCGAATCATCCACCAAGTTCGCACATCCAATAGCAGAGTAATAACTTTCTTCGTGGACGGCAACTGTTATGCGATTGACCCCACGGAACTGTGCAGTATTTGTAACTCGCAGGAGGAGGAGACACTTGCTCACATTCTCTTTATTTGTCCAATTTACTCTCATCTTCGACGCTTTTATTTGAATAAATATCTGATTTTTGCATCAATAAATCCACCATATTTCTCTGTTGAGTTTTTACTGAATGTCACTAACACACATCAATTTTCTGATCTGGTTTTATTTTTTAGAGGAGTCCTACGCCTGCGCGCTTTTAGCAGAAACGAATAATGTCTGATTTCTTTTTCTTTTTATTGTATTTGCACACTGTTTTTCTTTTCTTGTACATCTTGTTTTATTTGTTACTCTAGTTAAGTATTGCTATGAGAATGTAATTCTGTGAAAGCAATAAAGATTATTATTATTATTATTATTATTATATTATTCAAAATGATATTTTTTTTGAAGGTGGAAATATTGCGTTGGGAAAAGTTGATTTTGGGAATTTAACCTGGGTAGGCACTGCCTACCCGCCTACCCTGACGAACCGCCACTGCTTTAAAATAATGAAGGTGTGTTGTAAGTCATATTGTTTGAAACCCTTCAAGGTGTAAAGGACACTATCTGGTTTGGGCGAATTTTGGGCCCGGCGCAATAGGTTTTTTTCAAATTGTGGTCGATCAGCTGCCGTATTTGCTAATATCAAATCGAAATGCTCCTAAGGTAGTGATTTTGAACATCTATGCATGATTTTTTACTCCCCGGTTGTCTGATAACTGGGCCTAGACTCACATCAGGTAGGTAGTAGGTACGTTTTGAAATGTCGATAACTTTTTTATTTTCCAAAATATTTGAATAATTCTTTTTTAATAATAAAGAAGAAACATGGAGAATTTGTTACGAAACGTGTGCAAAATCATATTCATTGAATGTCGCCCGCATGCCTTTACACAAAAACGCTTTTTTCCTGGCCGTTACTACCCGAGACGGCCGCTCACCCTGGCTTTGACTAGGAATACCCGCGTTTGGTGCAAAACTCTACTCAGATGCTCTTTTCTGCTCGTAGATCACTTTCTTTCGAAAAATTCCAACTGATATCAAAAGTAGATTGCATTGGGCGTCGTGCAGGCCTATTTTCAAACTCAACACGGTTTCGATTTTCCGACGGTGATTTGTTCAAAATGAAACTTGCACATTTCGTGAATTAGAAAAAATGCAGTGCGAATTCCGACCTGCGGTAATCCACACGAAATATTCATTTCAGGTGCCGACTTGCTGCAAGTCATTGTTAGGGAAAAAATTGAATTGAGTTTTGAGGGGGAAATTTTTGAAAACGGACTAACGGATTTTGAGTTTTCCTTCTTAGAATAACTGCAAATTTTCAACTTTTCGACCCGTAATCAGATTTCCACCAATTGTTTTTTAAACGAGACGTAACTGGCTCTTGAACATTTTTCGACAGTTTCTGTCAAAATTCTTTCAATTTTGCGAGGGTTTCCTTTCCATTAGAAAATGCAGAACTGACCTAGCTTATCGGAACCGGACTCAAATGATAAACTTGAATGAAACCTCAACTACTGACGATTTTTACAATGATTTTATTAGAAAAAAGCTCCGTGGTTTGCAGGAAAATTGTCCTATTTTTACTTCTAATTTCAATAATTGATCACAGCTTGCCTATCTTCATGTCACTTGGTCCTTCAGAATTGTTATTGTAGGATTTTCAGATAGCCGAGTAGGTAGGTATCGAGATGTAGATAACTTTTGAATTCTTCAATATATTTAAATAATTCTTTTTCAATCTTGAAGAAGAAACAAGGGAAATTCGTAGCCGTACGTGTGAAAAATCATATCCATCAAAGGCTGTCCGCATGCCTCTACACAATAGTATTTTATGTTACTAGCGCCGAAAACCGGGCATAGCATAACGAACGTGAATGCAGCTCGAGGCCTTAGGCCGAGAGCTGCATGTAAGAGAGTTATGCCACAGAATAGAAATAAGTGCTTCGCACAGAAGCCGCGCTCCGGTCGGCTCCTTTGATGTTCAAGGTTTACCGCCAGGGACCTTGAGCACTACTGATTTGAAAGGCCCATCGTCTATGCTCGGCACACTCGTGGTGTTCCGTCGATGTGTGCGATGCCATTGGCGGGTTGGCGCCCGCCCAAGCTATGACAGTTGTATGTTTGTGTTGTTTGTTGACAAGGATATAACCTCAACTGTACCTGACAGACCTGTGTCTGTGTTTCTCTGCTTTCTTACTCTCCGCACCGCATAGCAACAATAGTGCAATGTGTTATGGAAATCGGAAGAAACGCCGGCCGTCGGGCACCTTTACTGTCAGAATAAAATTTGTATCCACAACCCACATACGCGCAAGCGGTGCCCCATTTTCTCTTCTTTGCAGAAGGTGGAGGATTCTCCTCAGCCAAGGCCACATGAACTTATCACCAATTCACCACCACAAAACCGTAGTGATGAGTCCAACAGGTGAAACACGAACACAGGTACAGTTGAGGTTAGCTTTTTGTCAACAAACAACAGGAAGAGCGACGTATTAAATGACATTTAGCAACCGTCATAGCTTCGGCGGGCAGCAATCCGCCAATGACGCGTCGTACACAGCGACGAAGCCTCACGAGTGTGCCGAGTACACACGATGGACCTTTAAACCAGTAGTGCACTTCTATCTCGCTCATATTTTTGATATCCTTTCAAAGTGATACTTCTGTGCCAGGCACTTATTACTATTCTGTGGTTATGCTATGCCGTTTTCAGCGCGAGCAGCATACATCGTTTTTCGTGCTGCTTTTAATAAAATTACAAATAAATAAGATCATATCGCAATAATCATTGGAATAAATTTTAAGTTGGTACTTCTGCCATTTATCACCAAGGCACGAGGCATATACCTACTAGATGCAGATTTTTGTGTGTCAAATGTCGATTTGAAAAATTGCATCCTTTGTTTGAATTTTTTTGCTCAAAACCGCCCTCCCCCTCCCCAATTAGAAGGGCCATCTCCCAAAAATCCCGAAATCACTGAGCTCTAGTGTCTTGTGTGACGACGCAACACAGGAAATGGCATAAATTTATCACTTTTAAACCTTCGCGCCACAAAACGTCAAAAATCATTCTGCAATTGTACCAACAGATATTAGAAAAATGACCCTAAATTGTCGATTTTCAAAGTAATTATTTATAATTTTAACTGATTTAAACCGAAAATTTCAAGCTATAACATTGGAAACGTGATCTTTCTTGAGTTGTGAATGATTTTGCGAGGTTAGTTTATTTTTCACGTGTACTTTTTACTTTGCCGCTCTAGATCTTTTTCTGAATATTACAGTGCAGGACACCGAGCGTATATTATCATTTTCGGTTATGGCAGCACAAGAAACGTATTTTTCCTGGCCGTTACTACCCGAGACGGCCGCTCACCCTGGCTTTGACTAGGAATACCCGCGTTTGGTGCAGGACTCTACTCAATTTGTTCTTTCCTGCTTTGACATGAGCTTTTTTCAAAAAATTTCAACTGATATCAAAAGTACGCATTGGGCGTCGTGTAGGCCTGTTTTCAAACTCGACACGCTTCCAGTTTTCCGATGGTGATTTGTTCAAAATAAAACTTGCACATTTCCTGAAATAAAAAAAATGCAGTTTCATTTTGAACAAATCACCGTCGGAAAACGTGAGTTTGAAAACAGGCCTACATGACGTCAAATGCAATCTACTTTCGATATCATTTGGAATTTTTCGAAAAAAAGATGTAAAAGCAGGAAAGAACAAATTGAGTAGGGTCCTGCATCAAACGCGGGTATGTTCCTAGTCAGAGCCAGGGTCAGCGGCCGTCTCGGGTATTAACGGCCAGGAAAAATACGTTTTTGTGTAGAGGCATGCGGACAGCCTTTGATGGAAATGATTTTTCACACGTAACGTAACGAATTTCCCTTGTTCATTGTCAAGATTGAAAACAAGTGAGTATGCCTTCACGTGCGTGAGTCTCAGTAGCGCATTTTCTCAAAGAGGCATTATTGTGAACGTAAAGAAATTTGGTTGAAGGAGAAACACCATTCCTTGCCCACTTTCTTCATTCGAAACTCATTGTGATATTTTGTTATCAGAATGGGGTACTTGCCAACGAAATAGATTTGAATGAAAATTCTTTCACTCATCAATATTTTTTTGTTTGAGGGCGGGAGCTGGGAGCGGCGATTAATCAAAAGTGGCCTATCTCTTCCCATTTTTAGTCAGCTATCTATATAGCGGAACATTAGATCTCCATGTCTTCAGGGTTATGTTTTACTTTTATCTCTTACTTTGGGGGCGGCGTGTGGGAGCGGCAGAGTTTGGCAAAGAAATTCTTCCACAGTTTGAGTTGGGAGTTTCTGAATGTTTGAGGTAACATTAAAATGTAAATCAGTGGAAATTATTGAAAGTTGCACTTTTTTTCTTTTGGGGGTGGAAGTTGGAGGCGGCGTCATATCAAAAGTAGCCAATTCTTTCCCATTTTTAGTAAGCTATCTATATAGCGAAAGAATTAGATCGTTATTACTTCGGGTTAATATTTTTCATTCATCTCTCACTTTGATGGCAGCGTATGGGGGCGGCAGCATTCGGCAAAGTAACTGTTGCACAGTTTGAGTTGAAAGTTACTAAATGTAAGGGAAATATGACAATCAGTGAAAATTGTGAAAGTTGCATTTTTTGGCTTGGAGGCGGCAGCTGGAGGCGGCGGCTAATTAAAAGTGGCCTATCTTTTTCCAATTTCAGTCAGCTATCAATATAGTGAAAGATATAGATCGCTATGTCTTCAGGTTCATGTTTTTCATTTATCTCTTACTTTGGGGGCGGCGTGTGGGAGCGGCAGCGTTCGGCTGAGCAAATGTTGCACAATTTGAGTTGGCAGTTCCTAAATGTTAAAGGGAACATCTCAATCAGTAACATTTGTGAAAGTTGCACTTTTTATCGTTTGGGGGCGGAATCTGGGGGCGGCGACTAACCAAAAGTAGCCTATCCTTTCCCATTTTTAGTCAGCTATTTATATACCGAAAGAATCAGATCGCTATGTCTTCGGGTTCATGTTTTTCATTCATCTCTCACTTTTATGGCAGCGTATGGGGGCGGCAGCATTCGGCAAAGTAACTGTTGTACAGTTTGAGTTGGAAGTCACTAAATGTAAGGGAAATATGACAATCAGTGAGAATTGTGAAAGTTGCACTTTTTATCGTTTGGGGCGGAATCTGGGGGCGGCGACTAACCAAAAGTAGCCTATCCTTTCTCATTTTTAGTCAGCTATTTATATACCGAAAGAATCAGATCGCTATGTCTTCGGGTTTATGTTTTTCATTCATCTCTCACTTTTATGGCAGCGTATGGGGGCGGCAGCATTCGGCAAAGTAACTGTTGTACAGTTTGAGTTGGAAGTCACTAAATGTAAGGGAAATATGACAATCAGTGAAAATTGTGAAAGTTGCATTTTTTGGCTTGGAGGCGGCAGCTGGAGGCGGCGGCTAATTAAAAGTGGCCTATCTTTTTCCAATTTCAGTCAGCTATCAATATAGTGAAAGATATAGATCGCTATGTCTTCAGGTTCATGTTTTTCATTTATCTCTTACTTTGGGGGCGGCGTGTGGGAGCGGCAGCGTTCGGCTGAGCAAATGTTGCACAATTTGAGTTGGCAGTTCCTAAATGTTGAAGGGAACATCTCAATCAGTAACATTTGTGAAAGTTGCACTTTTTATCGTTTGGGGGCGGAATCTGGGGGCGGCGACTAACCAAAAGTAGCCTATCCTTTCCCATTTTTAGTCAGCTATTTATATACCGAAAGAATCAGATCGCTATGTCTTCGGGTTCATGTTTTTCATTCATCTCTCACTTTTATGGCAGCGTATGGGGGCGGCAGCATTCGGCAAAGTAACTGTTGTACAGTTTGAGTTGGAAGTCACTAAATGTAAGGGAAATATGACAATCAGTGAGAATTGTGAAAGTTGCACTTTTTATCGTTTGGGGGCGGAATCTGGGGGCGGCGACTAACCAAAAGTAGCCTATCCTTTCTCATTTTTAGTCAGCTATTTATATACCGAAAGAATCAGATCGCTATGTCTTCGGGTTTATGTTTTTCATTCATCTCTCACTTTTATGGCAGCGTATGGGGGCGGCAGCATTCGGCAAAGTAACTGTTGTACAGTTTGAGTTGGAAGTCACTAAATGTAAGGGAAATATGACAATCAGTGAAAATTGTGAAAGTTGCATTTTTTTGCTTGGAGGCGGCAGCTGGAGGCGGCGGCTAATTAAAAGTGGCCTATCTTTTCCCAATTTCAGTCAGCTATTAATATAGTGAAATAATTAGATCGTTATGTCTTCAGGTTCATGTTTTTCATTTATCTCTTACTTTGGGGGCGGCGTGTGGGAGCGGCAGCGTTCGGCTGAGCAAATGTTGTACAATTTGAGTTGGCAGTTCCTAAATGTTAAAGGGAACATCTCAGTCAGTAACATTTGTGAAAGTTGCACTTTTTATCGTTTGGGGGCGGAGTCTGGGGGCGGCGACTAACCAAAAGTAGCCTATCCTTTCCCATTTTTAGTCAGCTATTTATATACCGAAAGAATCAGATCGCTGTGTCTTCGGGTTCATGTTTTTCATTTTAAAGTGCTTGGGGGCGGTTTTTAGCAGTTTTTTCATGTTGGCGGCGCATATTGAAGACGGAATGTTTCTTGGCTTACGTTTATAAGTGGCAACTATGTATTTATCAAAAAATGAGAACACTAGAGCATCAGGTCTGGTAGAAAGTGCAATATTATGTTATTTCAAGTTTATCGGGGGCGGTTTTCTCTATGTTGGCGGCGCAATATGGACATCAAATATAGCCTAGCCCTCCTTTGGGAGTGGCAGCTATGTAACAGCGAAAAAATTAGAAAGCTAGGTCGTCTAGTTTGGGAGGAGTTCGAGGAACGGACGGACGGACGGACGGACGGACGGACGGACGGACGGACGGACGGACGGACGGACAAAGCGGTTGCAATAGCGATTTTCATCAAGATGGAAAATGCGCTGAAAAGTTATTTGAATATATTGAAAAATTCAAAAGTTACCTACATCTCGATCACCTACCTACTCTGCTCTCTGAAAATCCTACAATAACAATTCTAAAGGACCAAGTGACATAAAGATAGGCAAGCTGTGATCAGTTATTGAAATTAGAAGCAGAAATAGGACAATTTTCCTGCAAACCACGAAGTTTTTTCCAAATAAAGTCATTTAGTCTAGGCCACTTTTCTCAAAAGGCGTCTAGAAACCGGTCCTAGAAGCAAATCATATAACATTTTGGCAACAAGCGGTTTTTTACTAAATGGACCCCGCTGAATCTGAAAATCCATGTTGCCATCCCGAAATTTGGACGGTTAGGCCCCCAGGGCCCCATTTTCGACATTTCGGGGCATTTTGGTTTTCTCCGATTTTTCCAGTTCAACAGGTCATGTTTCAGAGACCGTAACAGATAAAATAAAAAAAATTCCACTGTTGCCTTGCCTTATGATTACTGAAAGCCTCCTATGCACTTTCCGTTCTTAATTTCTGACAATTACATCTACAGATCATCAAGATCAGAAGAGATGCAAAAACACAACACAAAAACTTCGACCTATGGAGAGCATGTGAAATGTCGAAAATAAGTCCATATATATGCAAGACCATATGTAGAGAAAGCTTCGAATAAGTTTTTGGCAAAGTAACGTTACAACAGGCCTTTTGGTTCAGGAGTTATGATTTTTTGAAAATCGATGTAGCGAAAGTGCGCGCTGTTTTGGGGGAGTGTCGCTCATTTGACCGAATGAGCTGACATCGGCCCGCAGTACAGCGGCGACGCTAGCGGTTCTTTCTCTTACTCTCAAAATTTGCTCTGTATGGATATTACTGATCATTCCACTATGTTTGTTCACGAATATGAATATGTACCTACCTATATATATGCGAACCAAAGCACAAAGATCCATGGCCCATAATCTATCGCTGGTTTAGGTACTCTCATGACCGGGCCGCGGCCAAGCTGAATCCATCACACCGCACTATTTTGAGCAATAAGCGGTCTTCGGGTAGGTAGTTTCATTGATATTATTGCGGCATCTACAAGAACGGTTGATTCAGCCGGTTTTACATCCACAAGTCAAGATGTTGATCTATACTTTCGGTTAGGGGTCTAGCGTCGTCAATAAGGATCAAGTTCCGTGCTCCGTTTTTTTCCAGCCACAGTTTTCAGGAAGTCGCAGATATTCGCGTTGTACCACACTGCTGCCTGACAGTGACTTCGCTGGATATGAAGTCGGGCTGCATCACTTGTTGGAGATAGAGCTTCAGGCTTTTTGACTGTAGCTGTAGTAATAAATCAGTAATTGTAGTAATAAATGATGTCACATCACATCTCGTGAATGCGTGCGAAGCAAGTAGATATACTTTCTTTTTCTTCCAGCGATAAAGTTCTCCGATGATTTCTGCCAAAGATATTGGAAGAAGTAACAGGCTCATGTTGGAAGCACACCGACAAGGACTAGAGCAAATGAAGAGCTTAGTTGAAGATCGTCTTGCACAGATATCGGATAACTCAACTCAAAAGCCTAACAGTAGCCACCATAAACCTTTGCAAAAGAATCATCCATTCACCTCCGGCGACTGACGAAAAGTTGTTGCATCGAAAAATACCAACAAAATAGTTTAGCAAGGCCATAGAAATATCTTACAGCGGCGCTTCGGATGGCATACAAAGCAGGCACAGAAATTTATCTATCGCAGATTTCAAAACATGAGCCTCTCACCTGTGCCAATATCTTAGTATGTTAGTAGATAAATAAAGTATATCTACTTGCTTTGCACGCATTCACGAAATGGGATGTGACATCATTTATTACGACAATTACGGAGACAAGTGCCCTTAAAATATTTGCTAAGTATGACGCACGTTACTTTCGAACTTGGGGGCTAGGCCACTAACGGAAGATGACATCTCTGAGGCAGAGAGATCCATCACAAAGCTTTATAAAGTAAAACTAAGTACAAATGGTCTTCCAAATTGCTGACTGGTGATATATTTTTATGAGAGAATCAGTTGAAAGGACTGATGTCGCCAGGCATGTCCTTTCTGGGGCAGTCAAAAAGCCTGAAGCTCTATCTCCAACAAGTGATGCAGCCCGACTTCATATCCAGCGAAGTCACTGTCAGGCAGCAGTGTGGTACAACGCGAATATCTGCGACTTCCTGAAAACTGTGGCTGGAAAAAAACGGAGCACGGAACTTGATCCTTATTGACGACGCTAGACCCCTAACCGAAAGTATAGATCAACATCTTGACTTGTGGATGTAAAACCGGCTGAATCAACCGTTCTTGTAGATGCCGCAATAATATCAATGAAACTACCTACCCGAAGACCGCTTATTGCTCAAAATAGTGCGGTGTGATGGATTCAGCCTGGCCGCGGCCCGGTCATGAGAGTACCTAAACCAGCGATAGATTATGGGCCATGGATCTTTGTGCTTTGGTTCGCATACATATAGGTAGGTACATATTCATATTCGTAAACAAACATAGTGGAATGATCAGTAATATCCATACAGAGCAAATTTTGAGAATAAGAGAACGAACCGCTAGCGTCGCCGCTGTACTGCGGGCCGATGTCAGCTCATTCGGTCAAATGACCGACACTCCCCCAAAACAGCGCGCACTTTTGCTATATCGATTTTCAAAAAATCATAACTCTTGAACCAAAATGCCTGTTGTAACGTAACTTTGCCAAAAACTTATTTGAAGCTTTATCTACATATGGTCTAGAATATATATGGACTTATTTTCAACATTTCACATAGCTCTTCATAGGTCGAATTTATTGTGTTGTGTTTTTGCACCTCTTCTGATCTTGATGATCTGTAGATGTAATTGTCAGAAATTAAGAACGGAAAGTGCATAGGAGGCTTTCAGTAATCATAAGGCAAGGCAACAGTGGAAGAATTTTTATTTTATCTGTTACGGTCTCCGAGATATGACCTGTTGAACTGAAAAAAACCGGAGAAAACCAAAATGCCCCGAAATGTCGAAAATGGGGCCTAGGGGCCTAACCGTCCAAATTTCGGGGTGGCAACATGAATTTTCAGATTCAGCGGGGTCCATTTAGTAAAATATCGCTTGTTGCCAAAATGTTATATGATTTGCTTCTAGGCCCAGAAAAAACTGGAAAGTATCCTAGTCTAATTGTAAAAATCGTCAGTAGTTGAAGCTTCATTCAAGTTATCATTCAAGTCCGGTTCCGAATGTTCCGATAAGCTAGGCCAGTTTTGCATTTTCTAATGGAAAGGAAACCCTCGGAAAATTGAGAGAAATTTGACAGAAATTGTCGGAAAATGTTCAGAGCCAGTGACGTCTCGTTTAAAAAACAATTTGTGAAAATCTGATTACGGGTCGAAAAGTTGGAAACTTGCAGTTATTCTAAGGAGAAAAACTCGAAATCCGTTAGTCCGATCCCAGGAATTTCCCTCTCAAAGCTCAATTCAATCTTTTACCTTACTTGGTCTGCTCACTTACAATATCGCCATCTGGGGTGTACGTTACCCGGAGCTAGTTGAAAAACTTCAGATTTGTTTCTTCAAGAGGATGTTTTCTCTGCTCAAAAACTCTCCTGACTGTGCCATAAGATTTAGAGTTTGGAGTTGTCAAGGTGGAAAACCTCATTTTCAAAGCCGCATTATCGCTTCTTGAGAGAATTTTTAGTATGTCGTTACCCGAGAATCTGCTTCTTAAAGATTGCGAGAGCTACATGTGATCGAAGATACAACTGGGCTGCTCAACTTAGGTTGTACTTTGAATCCATTGATGCTGTAGATCTTTGGGAATTCTTAGATCTGTACTCCCTCAGGGCGAATAGAGCCAGCCTCTTGAAGAAATACAAGGAATGGTTATACCAGAAGGATGTCATCATGTTGTCGGGCTCGCATCATCTGACATTCTATGACACCTTTGCACTGAACGGCCTACCTGCCACCACCTCCATCTCAGGATCAATTTTCAGGCCATCAAAAGGTTAACACAGCTACATCTGAGCAGTACGAGGAGCATCAAGTTCACCATCAACGGGTGCTGCTATCTGGTGGATCCGAGTCAGATTTGTACGCTCTGTAACCTGAAAGTCCCGGAAAATTTGGAACACATTCTTTTTCTCTGCTCTCTGTACGAAAGCCTTAGAATGCTCTACATATACAGCCTCACTGATATCCATGGATTGCGCTATGCCTTGAAAAACCTCAGCCCTACGATTTCTTGAAACTTGGATAGATAGATTCATTGTCAACTTCCTCAAGCTGCGAGCTTTCGCTTGTAACGAGTAACATAAAGAGCTCACTATATTGCGAATTCAACTCTGACTTGCTTTGTGTCTTGACGCTCACATTAATTTTTTACTATTTCTTTTTTAATAACAGTCCTAGTAATACCTTTTTGCCGATCGACACACATGATTATCTGTAGTTATTTACCTATTTACCTGCTCTCAGCCTTGTTTTATTCTTTTTTCTCTCTTCCTCTTTTGTTGCCTAGAATAAGTATGTAACATTTTTTGAAATAATTGTACCTAAGTTGTTTGAAAGTCTTCTGTTTGTATTATTATCATTTTGCTTATATATTATTATTATTTTTTCATCTTTGCATAGGATTCATATTATGTTATGTCTCCCACTCAATTGTTATTTGGACACTGTACCCATTCCAAACAATAAAGAATTGAATTGAATTTAATGAATCTTTTCTCTGACTATGACTTGCTGCAAGTCTGCACCTAAAATGAATATTTCGTATGGCTTACCGCCGGTCGAAATTCGCACTGCATTTTTTCTAATTCACGAAATGTGCAAGTTTCATTTTTTACAAATCACCGCCAGAAAATCGAGACCGTGTCGAGTTTGAAAATAGGCCTGAACGACGCCCAATGCAATCCACTTATGATATTGTCGGAAATGACAATCTAAACTAAGGGTTCATCCGGTATGTCTCGGTGTAACCGACTTACGGCGCACCCGATACAGTGAATATAAGTACGTTGTACCTCTCGCATCGCAATGATCCGGGAACGCAAAGTTGCAATTTTTGCAAAGATGAGCAAAATCACCACATCCGGCACAATCTACACCGTCCACCGACCTCCATGGAAAAATCCAAAGGAGGGGTGAAGAATGAACCGAGGTGATAAAACCTCTGGAGACAAAAAGAAAGGCCTCTTTTTGGTCGGGGCTGATCGCGTGGTGGTTGTGCGGGACTGCGGTTCGTTGCGATGTACGGGGTCGACGTGATGTTGTTTATAATGTAAGTACTTTACTCTAGTCATTTAATTATTATACTCCGTTTATTTTCGAAAATCTTCAATGTTTAATAAACGTCTCAAACGTCCCCCTTGCTGGATTATTTGCGCCACTTATTAGAATACCGAAATGTACTGAAAAATTCAAGCGAGTGGAGTGAAATCCTATGCCACCCAGTTAGAGGCAACGATCGTCCGGTATTCGGGCATATCAGAATGTCCCAGATAGAAGCCATGAAAAGGTAAGACCACGGTGACCTTTGACAATATCAGTTGGAATTTTTTGAAAGAAAGCGATCTACGAGCAGAAAAGAGCATCTGAGTAGAATTCTGCACCAAACGCGGGTATTCCTAGTCAAAGCCAGGGTGAGCGGCCGTCTCGGGTAGTAACGGCCAGGAAAAAGGCTTTTTTGTGTAGAGGCATGCGGGCGACATTCAATCAATATGATTTTGCACACGTTTCGTAAAAAAATTGATTCTGATTTAATATTAAAATTGAATTATTAGAATATTTTGAAAAAAAGAATTATCGACATTTCAAAACCTACCTACTACCTACCTGATGTGAGTCTAGGCCCAGTTATAAGCTTTTTGTCTTATTTGCGCAATAGACTAGTGGACATGGTTTTTTTTTATTTCTTTTTATGAAAGATCCTCCCAAAATTGTTGCATTGGCAAGATGATTTTGATTGAAAAAGTTTTGGTACATATAAAAAAAAAACATGAAAAAGATTTGTCTGTTTGAATGGCGCGGCAAGTGCGTGACGTCACATTTTGAACAGCCAATAGAAACTCTAGTTGGCCATTCGATGACTGAAGAACACCTTCTCGTTTTGAACTGATTTATACCAAAAAAATACAATGAAATGCTGGAGTGCTATGGTTTGACCTCACATTTTGGTCGATTCTTCCTTAAAATTCATTTATTTTTGCTCGTGCAGGCTCCGGATTAATGTCACAACAGTGTTATTAGTGCCAGTATGAGTGGCAGTACTGCGAGTGTCGCATGCCATATGTCAACCCCACGTCAAATAATCTAGTTTTTCTAATACAATTTCGCTTCATAAGACATAATAACTCCATGCAATGGCATCAAAAATAAGTTCCTTGTGATAAAGTTGTGCTCGCACGTGAAAATACACCACTACGTAATAGATCCAGAATGAATGCTTCGGTCGAATGTCAAATGCGTTCACCTCTCCTTCCTCCCTCCCACCTCCTAGCCCACTTTCACGCTGTGACGTAGCATATTATTCCTGATTTGAATAAGTCCACTTCCAAATTGATTTTTTACCGAAATGAAATCATATTTCGAAAAACTTTTCCAACTACAAATTCGTCATTCAGATATTTATCAGGTTTATATCAGGATACTTTTATACTGAAATGCGATTGATGTCCAGTAGCCTATTGCGCATCGTGATCTCCAGCGTGTTTCGTAGTACTGGCTCCCCTCCCTAAAATCTGTTCGTCCCGAGCAAGCACTTCGTTATTCCTAGACATTGATATTTTTGACCACAATGTACGATGCTTCCCACTTCTTTTTTGCGTTGTGGTTGTACAATCATATAATGTTACTTTCTTGGAATCCTCCAAAGTTGGCCTTCAAATTGTATAGCGTTATTCGCGTTTTCATCCGTCGGTCACAATACGGATCCTTCGTCCTTTGATTTTTGGTCAACAGTCGATTTCAGTAGATTCTGAGATCGATAGCTAGCTAAGTGAGCAAGCTTACTATGTCAAATATCAAAATGACGAGAATGATAAAATTAAGAGGGATGAAAAGTTAAAATTCAACATGGCGGACCCATTGGAGATCCTCTTTTGCATCGTTATGTCTCTATATGCATGTATAGCCAGTCAACCAATTCAACTCACTTTGGTATCAAAATGCAGAGCAAGGCTCATTCTTTTGGAATTCATCTTCTATTTTGTCACGATTAGGTATATCTCTTGACCAAAAAGAAGTTTGCCAATGTTATCCGCCATTTTTAATTTTGACGTTTTGGCGATTTCCCAACTGGTGTTCATAGCCTGCTGAACTAAGTAGATTGCTGTTACAAATAAAATCGTTAAAATCGATCAAAAAGTGAAAAAATGGCAGGTGAGAAACTAACATGTGATTAAATAGTCGATGCATGTCTAAGAAAGTAGTCAACAAACTTTTTTGAAATCGGTATAGCTTCACAACTGATGAACCGATTAAACTCGATGTGATCTTAAAATGCAAGGCAAAGTTCATTCTTCCCAATTCTGTCTTTTGTTTTGTAATTTTGATATTTCTTGACCAAGCGTCATGGTCGGCAGAGTTCCGTCTTTCAACCACCATTTTGAATTTTGACATTTTGGCCAATTCAAAACTGGTGTTTGTAGCTGATTCAATTAGATAGGCACTGAAGCAGATATAATTTAAATTGACAAATAATAAAGATAGGCAGGCGAGAAACTAGTCAATAAAATAAGTAATTGACCAAATTTTTTCAAATCGCTATATCTTTGTACAGGATGAACCAATTTGGGTCGCTGTTGTTTTGGTTTGTTAGAGGAAATCTGTTCTTTCCAAAACCATAATTATAGTTACTATCGCAAGAATCGCAAGAGCGTTTATAAAAAATGAACGAGCTCAAAAAATGGTATATTTTTACTTGCCTCCGCCATTTTGAATCTTGACGTTTCGTCCATTTTGTTGTTTGATTTTCACAACCTATTCATTTGACTATTCAGTGATACTAAGTTTGCTAAAATTGGAGGAATGACAAATATTTGGTGAGGGAAATACAACAGTCAGGTTTTTGCTAGGCCCATCCAGTAGGTAGGTCCTTACTTTTATGATGAGTAACACTTGTATTTTAGGAACATTTGAGAAACAGTTTGAGATATCTCAAAGTGGTTTGTTCCACATTAATAAGCATCACATGAGGAGTATGTGTGATAATTTTCATGTTCCGACCTATTTTGGTTCATTAAACAGAATTTCTCGATTTTTGATCACCCTGTAGGCATCTGCAAAGGGGTTAAGGTGCGTTCAGTCAGCTTATTTAGCGGCAAGTTTTAATTTTAGTCTTAAGCGCTGCATCGCTTATTGACTGGCTGTTCTGAGGAGGCCGGTTCATAAGAGCCAATGGGCGTCGCTGCGCTTGCGACTAAAATTAAAACCTGCGGCTAAATAAGCTCACTGGACGCACCTTTACCATCGTAGAGACACATTTCGAAATTATGGCATTGGTCCGTATGACAATCTTGCCGGATGGCATCGCGATACCACGAGTAGCAACTTTCAGGCCATTCCAAGCGAAAACATCTGTTCGATTCATAGGATCATAATAACCTGGGATAATGGAGAAGGAAAAATGTTTTTTGATGATGATCCCCACATGACTGTTCTTTGTAACTTTGCCTATTTAAAGATTGGCACCTTTCCGATATAGGACCAAAAAATTGTGAAACAGTCATAAGGGCCTCGTGAGGCCCAAAACGTCGACAACTTCGATTGTATTCTTTGCTCAATTGCACCTTCTTATCATCACAAATGCGATAATGCTACGTACCGATAGAACTTGAATGCAGATCTTTCCATCAAAATTCATATCTTCATATTTAGACTGCCGATTTACAAAAATCTGGAATGGCGCAAAGGCGAAGTATCAGCCTTTGTGGTTTCATCGCTAAAATTGAAAGAACTTATTTTTTTCGCTGTGTCTAGGTACACGCTAACGTGTACGCAATGTTGAAAATTAGGTGTAAGCGAAACGTCATAGTGTGTATATGACGTCAGCTTTTAACGTGCCCCAACTTATATTTTTAAGGTACACGCGAAATTATTGTGATGGCGTTTTGCGGGCGGGTTGTCAAATCAACAGCGGGTAGTGAATGCGGTAGTCTCAGTCTCGACGATCGTTACCTATGATGAAAGTGTGTACAAACGTTTACGTTGTTTTCTAAGTTTGAGAGAGCTCTTAAAAGAGAATGGATCTGGATCAAACAATAACACATCTACCAAGTGGCATCCCGCCATCATAAAACTCAAGGTCCATAACAGTCTTGAGTATCAAGCATCTGGACTATTTTAATTTTCTTGTGTTTTGGCGGAGAAGGAGTGAACTGGCGATGAAATATGCGAGCACCTTTCTTCTAGACAGTGAAAATTACAACAATTTCTTCCCAGGTACTTTTTTTCCAAGTGCCAACGTTCACGAGATAAACGCGAAAAACTGATTTTCAAGTTCTTTTCGAAGTCACACCGGATTCTTGAGGACTTTTAGTATGTTAAACTACATGGTTAACTGAGCTTATATCAAAAAATCTGGCAGGGTTTCATTTTTGTTCGCTATTTGCGATTTTAGCATCTAAAATTCCTGGACTACTTCCGTTTATAACAAACTTTTCGTTATTTCCGGTTTCATAGCTTTTAAGAGCTATCCCAAACTCAGAAAATGATGTGAACGTTTGTCCACACTTCATCATCATAGGTAGGTACCGATCGTCGAGACTATCCCATTTATACCCGCTGTTAACATAACAGCCCGCCCGAAAAACGCCATCACAATAATTTCGCGTGTACCTTAAAAATAAAAGTTGGTGCACGCTGACGTCATATACACACTATGACGTTTCGCGTGCACCTGATCTTCGAATTTGCGTACACGTTAGCGTGTACCTAGACACAGCGTATTTTTTTCGCAAACGGGGACCTCTTGACGGCAGAGTAATTTTGCACCGGTTTACATATCACCCTGTAGGAGCTTTATTCAAAGTTACTAAATGTTCGGCGTCAATCCTCCAGATAAACGAAGGATCAGCTTTTCGAACAAAGCAAACCGTATTAAAATCACTGGTGGCATTCGAAAATTCTACCATATTCAAAAAGAGTAAAATTTTCGAGGTGGACACATTGACTGTTGCGCGGTTTAGTCGAATTCATGGATTTATGAATGACATGGGTTTTAAGGGCTTAATTTGATAATACTCGATAATAATAGTTAATTGAGGCATAAAATTTAATTAAACCTGGCACAACTAAAGTTGATTCAAAATTACCGTAACATTCTTGACAGTAATCAAAAGTACAAAAAACAAGTAATTGTTGATCATACCTACTCCTACAGCATTATTCTTTTTAGCGCACTTTCCCAAAAAATGGGAAAAAGGCGCTTTTAGCTTCACTTTGTCCGTCCGTCCGTCCGTACCCGGGATAACTCTTCAGGGAAGAAAGATATCGATGTGATGTAAACGCTGATCAATAGTACATATGTCCAGGATGTCAAGTTAACTTTTGGTTTTTTGTTATTCTGCCGCCATCTTTGATCCGCCATTTTGAATTTCTCTAAAAGTGATCCGATTGAAATGAAATTTGCAGGCAATGTGAACCACATCAAGATCTATCTAATTTTCGACAATTGATGCCCCGCCGCCATCTTGTATTCTCACTATTGAACATGTTTCGACGTGATAGAACTAGGAAAATTACGCCTCAACGAAAAGAGATATTGATGTGGTGCAAACGCCAATCGAATGCGTACGTGACCACCATATAAAGTTGATCAATAATTTTTGTCACTTGGCCGCCATCTTTGATTTGCCATTTTGACTTTCTATGAAAGTGGTCCGATTTGAGTGAAATTAGCAGGCGACGTGAACTCCAATTAGATACATCCAATTTTCGACAATTGATGCCCCGCCGCCATCTTGTATTCTCCATATTGAACATGTTTCAAAGTGATAGAACTAGGAGAATTATGCCTCAACGAAAAAAGATATCGATGTGGTGCAAACGCCAATCGAATGCGTACGTGATCATAATATAAAGTTGACCAATAATTTTTGTCACTTGGTCACCATCTTAGATCCGCCATTTTGAATTTCTCTGAAAGTGGTCCGATTTGAGTGAAATTTACAGGCGATGTGAATTTCATCAAGATACATCCAATTTTTGACAATTTGCCCCGCCGCCATCTTGTATTTTCCATATTGAACATGTTTCAAAATGATAGAACTAGGAGAATTATGCCTCAACTAAAAGAGATATCGATGTGGTGCAAATGCCAATCAAATGCGTACGTGTTCACCATATACATTTGACCAATGATTTTTGCCACTTGGCCGCCATCTTTGGTCCGCCATTTCGAATTTCTCTTCAGGTGGTCCGATTTGAGTGAAATCCACAGGCGATGTGAACTTCATCAAAATACATCCGATTTTGGACAAATGATGCTCTGCCGCCATCTTGGCCGCCATATTGAAATTTCTCATCACTCAACGATTTTCATGGAGCTTGGAGCTTGGAACTTACTCTTGTTTCGTATGATCATTCTTATTCTCCAGCCATATTCCAATATTCTGCCGCCAACTTGGCCGCCATATTGAAATCTCTTATTAGTGGAACGATTTTCATGGAACTTGGAACTTACCCTTGTCTATAGTAGGTAGGTACGATCATTTGATTTTTAAGCCAAATTTCATGATTCTGACGCTATTTTGGCCGCCATATTGAAATTTCTGCTCAAATAACGGGTGAACCCTAATCAACATCTTGCGTTCACTAATCCTTCAAAAAGAAAGTGCGCTACTGAGCCTCATGCCCATGAGGCATATTCGCTTGTTAAACTCAACAGGCATTTGAAGAACCTTCTCGAAAACGAAGAAGAATCATCAGTTAAAGAGATCAACATGAATCCAGTAAAAAAGACAGCTTTAGATATCTTGTTTCCCGATGAGCAGGTAAATTGGAGTAACAAGGTTGATTTATATTCTTCTGAATGTACCATCCCAAAAAACCTCTGCCCTCTTCAACGGAGAAAGAATAATTAAAACAAATACCCAAAGCTGTCTAAATATGCCAAACAATACCTTTGTATTCCGGTTACATCAACACCATCGGAAAGGGCCTTCTCTAAGGCCGGAAACATTGTAACTGCCAAACGATCTTGCTTAAAACCGGAGAATGTGAAAAAAATTGGTTTTGTGAGTAGTATTTAATTATTGAATAGATATTATCAAGTCGAAATTCACATTATATAATATGTATTACGTACCTAGTGAGTAGTTTCTTGTAGAGCATTCCATGAAATTTTTTCTTCAACAATAAAAACTTGTTCGTAACTTGTCTTGTATTGTAATTGACTCAGCAAGATTTGAAAATCAATTCATTATCATCATCATTCATTCACAGTAGCCTTGCGTGACCAATTCGTGATGGGATTAGAACCAGGAAAAGTACGAGATCGACTCTTCAGCGAAGATGAAAAGTTGACGTTGCGAAGGGCCGTGGAAATCGCAACGGCAACTGAAAGCGCACAACTGAGTTAAGGAGTTGTGTCCGTGAAGAAAGAGCCCGAAGACATCCATCGGCTACAACAACAACCAGTCCATCTCCCCACCTTGCGGTGTGTCTAATAGGAAGCCTCGCCCAAAAAAAAAGGTCTTCGCAGCAATAAATCATTTTGGTACACCATTACAAAAAGTACACATAAAACACGTGCACACATCATACAATAAGAAGTATCGTTATTGTTTTATTAGCTTGGAAACTGTTTGAAACTTGCTTGGCAAAAAAATAATAATGATGGTACCTACTCTAAAACTTCAATGAAGTGACATCGAAACATATTTGCCAAATGTGACCTGAGCTAAAATAAGTAGTCATTAATGCAAAAAAAAAGGCAATGAAATAAGAAGAGAAACTGTATGTGACACGTAAGAATACCTCTCATCTGCGATTTGCGGTAAAAATGGGAGATTATTCAACTAGTTTGAAAGTTTGAAAGGCACGAGCAGAGCAAATGTTTGGAATATGACCTTTTCGATGTAGAAATTAGGGGTGAATAGTTTCATCTCCATCATACCTATTTTACGTTAGTTAATACCATTGTACCGTTGAGGGCAGTCTTAGCCCCATAACTCGGCTAGCCTGAACAGGTGCCTTGTTTTTTTTTGTAAAAAGCAAATATCTGATTATTTCAGTGAAAGCTCAGCTTTATACGGAAAATGCCCACCTCCGTAGTAATATAGAGCATTTTGCATAGTATGTATGAGTGGCATGCGCGCACCACTTCTTTACAGTTGTTGGTTGCGTCAAAAAAAAAATCACATCTAAAAAACTTCAAGTCCTAGATCAAAATTTTTTCTTTAAAAAAAATCTGCAATACTTTGGCTCCAATCGCTTCGCTGATTGTATATAGAAAACTGTGAAAATAAAAATTTTCCTCGCTGATTGAAAATCATGCTGCATTCATAGCCGATGAAAATGTTCATAAACCTTATAAATAAATAATAAACCATTGTTTCTCAATCGCTGTCACACTGTGACAAAGGTCTGGATATGTACTTCAATTAAAGAAAAAAAATCAGGCACAAAGCTTCATTAGATCCAAAGATATGATGATGGAAAGGCTGAGATCCATGCGTTTTCTCTATTTTAAATGAGTTTCACGAGTTGTGCATTCTTTTTTTTTTTGTTAAAGATTGTTTATATTTGACCGATCATCTTTAAACGTCGTCGGTATCAACCTGCAATAGTTGAGATTCGATTAGCGAAAGAATGAACTGGATATATTGAACCGTTCAAAAGATACGGAAGATTTAGGTGAATTGTGTTAAGAAACGAGGAACGAGAAACAAAAAAAAACAATCACGAAAAAAAAAAGCGGCCACAAACAGCCTCCGCCACTACGTCTGGCGAGGCTTAAAAACGTAGTCCCCAACAATACGGTCAAGGAAATTCCGCAGCGACAGCAAGCAGTAGACATCTTACACAACCAGGTATGTGGCGGTAACAATCATTCAAGATTTAATTGCCGTTTTCGTTATTATTCTTGTAGTTTCTGTGGAATCAAGGGCCACCTAAGTCGTATGTGTGAAAATAAGCAACCCCTGAAGTTTTTTGATGATGTGCATAATGATGATTATGAAATTGCTAACAATTTAGAATTAGTGGATGAAATAAATCCTGAAGACTATTCTGAATTGTTTAATTTGCGTTCCTTGGATGGGAAGCCGATTTTGATTGAGGTTTTGTTGAACAATGTTCCTTTCAGACTTTAAATTGATTCAAGAGCGGCAGCATCAGTGATTTCTGGAGAGAAAAAAAAAAAAAAAGACTGGACTGGTTAATCAAGGGGACGCACGTGGACGCATACAATTTCTTTTGAAATCAACTTGAAAAAGGTGTAGCTTTTTGTGAAAGAAGCTGTAGGCTGGAGCAAGGTGGAACATTTTTAGTAAGTCTCTGCAAAAGTGGTACTCTTGGAAAACAAATTAACCGAACATCGCCACTTGAAAAAATTTATAATTCCGAAACAAGTGAGCATATATATCCTGTGTGAAGTATGATTTACTTTCAAAAAACCTCAAGTGAGCTATGGTAAATTTATAGATTGATATCTGGCTTCTGAAAAGCACAGTCGGCAATAGCACTTCAGTCACAAAATGCTATGAAAGTGTTATCAGTAGAGCTATTTTAAAGTCCTATGTTTGAGTCATCACACAAAAGTTATAAATTGCCTTAGAATCTCAAGACTTTGGTAACTTATGAAACAACTATTTTTCTAAATTATAACAAAAATTTGGACCAAAATATCAAAATGACCTTGCTCGACTTTTGGCCACTTTTTACGGCACTTGGCCCACTGTGCTTTGCTCTCCCCCACCTCAACTTTGAAATTTAACAAAATACCACCCACTTTGTGATACATCAAATCAAAGGAAATTAAATTCTTTTTCTGAAAACAATTTTTTTGAAATTTTCAACCGCTCCCTAATTCAACTGGACATTTGGAGTATTTTAGTAGGAAAACAGGGGTTAAAAATTTCGAAAAAATTGTGTTCAGGGAGAGAATTCAGTTCCCTTTAATTTGATGTATCACAAAGTAGGTATTGTCATTTTAGATTTTCAAGGTGAAGAGGGGGGAGCAAAGGGGTGAATTTGGGTGGCACTTTTTCCATAGAAAATTTTCTCTTTCGATGCTGTGCAGGATGACGTTGACTGCATTGAAGAGAATTGAGAGGTCAAGAATATTCAATTGGACACTCAGAGAATTTAGGGGGGAAGAGGGGTGGGGTTAAAAATTTTAGAAATATTTCTTCAGAAAGAGAATTTAATTCTGTTGAATTCAATGTATCGCAAAATCGGTAGTGTCATTTGAAATTTCAAAGTTGGGGTAGGTGGGGGCGAGGGGGCTAAAGATAGAAAATCGCTAATGTATGTTTTAGATGTCCCCCTCGATATAAAAATCGACTTGTTTTTGCTCGAAGACATTTTCACTAGGAATCGGGAGTTATTGCAGGTGGATAGTTTTCAAATGATCATCCGGTATGTATTTGTTAACTTTTGTTGATTTGTTCATTTGTTTATTATAGTTTATAATAATAATAATAATAAGTTTATTTTTTCCAGCAGACATTTTTGTCTAAAGTGGACAATAATAATTTTGCCCGATCTGTCATCTGTCAAATAATAAAAAATGACAAAGTTCAAAATTTTACCAGATAATTATTCAAAATATATCCAATGGATTGGAACCAGATTTGACAGGAAGCGACACAACGAAAGTGTCAAATTAAGGCCGCAGTTACAGTTTTCCACCATTCTCCAGTTGGGCGTAATGAATTTTCAAAATTTCTCCTGGTCGTTGCCACTCAAGAAGGGCTCTCGCCGGTGTTCTGACCAGAACGACTCGCTTTTGAAGCAGGACTCCACTCAAAAATTGATTCCTGCTCGGGGATCGATTTTTTTTGGAAAATTCCAACTGATATCGAAAGTAGATTGGATTGGGCGTCGTGCAGTTCTATTTTCAAAATCGACACGGTTCTAGTTTTCCGATGGTAATTTTTTCAAAATGAAATTTGCACATTCCGTGAATTTGAAAAAAACGCAATGCAAACTTCAACATGCGGTAGGCCCCACGAAATATTAATTTTAGGTGGAGACATGCTGCGAATGAAAGTTGGAGAAAAGATTGAACTAATTTTTGGAGGAAAAATTTACGAAATCGGATCAACGGTTGTCGAGTTTTCCTCTCTGGAAAAACTGCAAATTCTCCAACTTTTCATTCCGTGGACCGATTTTGACCATTTCTTTTTCAAACAAGAGGTAACTGGTTCTTGAACATTTTCCAACAATTTTTTCAAATTTCCCGGGAATTTTCCAGTTAGAAATAATTTTTTCCAAATTATTTTCAGTCTTTTTCTGTAATTCCAACTTTCCACCCGAAGAGACGTTTCGAACAAAAATTTACATAGGTTCCTGGATACTAGTCGGGAAAGTTTTGGGGTGACACAACCGATTTTTTGAGCTGAGGGGGCCCCGGCTGCCGGCCGGGAGGGGTTCGTCCTGGTCATCGGGGGGTGTGGGGGGGTGTTTGGATCGGCATTGTGGCTTTGTTGGGGTGGTGTGGGGGATCCGTCGCTGGCTCCTAGACTCATTATGACTGTTATCCACTTTTTTCTGACGAACATTTGCAATGTTTTTTCTGTTGTTTATATGGAATAAATTGAATGATTAATTGATTGATTATTCGGCCCCCCTATTTCAGGGGGCTGAAACTTTGCATACGTATACCCTTCGACATCACGAAGAGCCTGTCAAAAGCTGAATCGAGCAAATTGAACCTAAGGAAAAATTGTGAATTTTTCTTTTCTACTGCATTTATTTAAACATTGGTCCCCCTATTTGAGGGAGCTGAAACTTTGCATACGTAGACCCTTCGACATGTCAAAGGCCCTGTCAAAAGCTGAATCGGGTGAATTGATCGGGTTCAAAAAAAATTAAAACTTGGAGAATTTTCCATTCTTCACCGCATTTATTTAAACATTGGTCCCCCTGTTTCAGGGGCCTGAAACTTTGCATACGCGGCCTTTGACATGTCGAAATAGGGGGACCAATGTTTAAATGAATGCGGTAGAGAAGGGAAAATTCTTTCGAGTTTTAATTTTTTTTCAGCTCTAAGGATCAATTCGCTCGATTCAGCTTTTGACAGAGCCTTTGACATGTCGAAGGGTATACGTATGCAAAGTTTCAGCCCGCTGAAATAGAGGGACCAATGTTTAAATAAATGCGGTAGAGAAAGGAAAATTCTTCAAGTTTTTTTTTGAGCCCTTTAGGATCAATTCGTCCGATTCAGCTTTTGGCAGGGCCTTTGACATGTCGAAGGGTCTACGTATGCAAAGTTTCAGCTCCCTCAAATAGGGGGACCAATGTTTAAATAAATGCAGTAGAAAAGAAAAATTCTCAATTTTTCCTTAGGTTCAATTTGCTCGATTCAGCTTTTGACAGGCTCTTCGTGATGTCGAAGGGTATACGTATGCAAAGTTTCAGTCTCCTGAAATAGGGGGATCAATGTTTAAATGTGAAAGGTGCTCGCTTGACACACATCATACACGCTGGATATGCCGCTCCGTGCGGTTTCTGCGATGCGCTCAAAAGGTGCTAGCTTCACACACGTTTGCGCGATATTTTCCATGCCTTGTTATCCTCTTTTTGCGCCCTTCCGCTACTTTTTCCTGCATTTCATCACCTCTTTACACGCGTCGACTGCCTCTTAATAGCCACTTTCTCCCCGTTTCGTGTGATTCATTCCTTCTTTTGATTGTTTCTTTATACGATTGCTGCGATTTTTGGCCCTGTTTCTTGTTTTACGACGCGTTCTTTTCAGCTTCGTATTGCATGTAAAAAAGTTTACTGGGTAGTGGCTAAACCACAAAACCCAGACTTCGTAAGTCGTAAGTACTTTTATTGCATCCGGAATCAACTCACATGTGTGCGAAATAGGAATCAATCATGTCAACTACCACAAAAACAGAGTATGGAAAAATCTAACCTTTTTCGACGATATCTTTGCCTCCGCTGCAGGTGCACAAAAGGGATCGAAACAGCAACGACTAGGTAACGGTGAAAGCCTCGGCAATGGCTCTCCCCTCGTCAAAGTCCTCATGGAAACTTCCTTATGTGGTCTGTGGTCTGCACAGTGCACGCAGCTTTTATTGAGTTGCCCGCACGCCAACTCTCATTTTCCTATTGCAAAAGAAAGACTACACCGATAACTTTTGTTCATGGCAGTCGAGAAAACCACAAAAACTCAGCAGACCCTTCTGGCAGATTTCATTTTCCTGTTCCTTATCGAACACAAACGCGTGGTGTACTTCGCGAAAACTTGTCACTAGAAGACTTGCCGGAAATGGCTAGGGAAAAATGGCCGACTTCTACTGCTACCAACCTAACTGTCACTTCTGGCGCTGAACGACAAGTTCGGGCGCGCGGAGTCAGATGGCGCCACCGGTACGAAATCGAGCAAATCGATTTTTCAACAAACTACCTTCAAAACCCGAAGCGCTACACTCTACACTAGTAGAGGAAAATATGAAACGAAGTGCTTTTTCAAGAAGTTCGTGTGCACGGAAAGGTAAAAAGTTGGGGCCTATTTTTTTTATGATGTAGTATGGCTTGGGGATGACGAATCCACCTGTCAAAAAATCGTCCAGTGTGGGGGTGGTATGTGGGTGGTTTTGTGAAAAAAAAAAATTCGAAAAATTATCTACAGTTAGTTCGTTAGCTTGTTGCTGATCTCAGCTTAGAACAGATCCGCTGATCCGCTTTCTGCGGGATTGTCCCGCAATTGATTCTTTTGTCCCGCGTCCCGCATACATCCGAAAATGTCCCGCACACTAATATTTTGGCTTTTTTTAATATTCACCAAATTAAAATTTAAAATTTAACTTCCAACCTTAAATTCAGTTCAAATCGATAATTAATGAATATAGAAAAGAATTACTGCGCGCAAAGGTGTAGATGTAGCTAGACTAGACCCACAGAGACCCAATCTGACTAAGACTAGCGTAGGGATCGACCGATACCGATATAGTATACGGTATATCAGCCTATTTTCGGATGATATCGGTATCGGCCGATATGTGGTCGATATGTGGCCGATATTAAAATGTGTAGAACGCTTCTTGAAAACACTTGGAAAACATATAATCCGAATGATCTTGAAACATGTTACACTCAAAAATCATGCCAAATTATTATTTTTCGTTATTAAACTACTTACAAAATTCGGAAATGAGAAAAAACAAAAAGATATTCGAGAAGACCATCATATTCTGTTCATTAATTTACCATTATCGAATTGAAAATAAGTTTTGAAAATCAGAAAAATTACAATAATTTGGAGACTTATTCAGAATCTTTGTGACAGAATCCATTGGAGACTTAAACATCGAAAAACCTTCCGCCGATACGGAAAAAATGCCTTTATTCACATTGGGTAAGAGTATAGTATACAGTGTGGTGATAAAGTCTCACCCAAAATTCATATTTCCTTCAATGATTTTTTTTGTTTCAATCCTAAAACAGGTCGATTTTGTTTTCATTCAACCCACTAACTTAAAAAAAAATACTTTTTTCGTTGACTGCTCTCGATTTACGATGACGTCATCAATTTTTTTGTATGACTACCCTCAAAAGAAAGGACCCCGCACGATTCTTATGGGAAATGGGTCTCGGTCAAATTCCCTAATTTTTTTATATGTTGTAGCCCAATTTGACACGAGCCAAAAACCATCGTCCGTTACCCAAAAAAATGGACAGTTTTTTTTCTATAAGGGGTTGAAAATGGGTTATTTCAAGGTAAAAAAATATGTTCCAACGTAAGTGAGAACATTTCAACGTCCTTTTTAACACATATGGCTCGTGACAATTCCTTTATTCTTTTGTGAGAAAATCAACCCCCTCCCTCACCCCCAACCCCTACTTGTGAGTATCAAATTCGAAATTACGTTTGAAAGTCATGCAGATGGTTCTATTTTGTCGAATTACTAGTTTTGGCAAAAAAAAAAATTCCAACCCCCAAATAGGGGGTGGGGTTGAAAAAAAACCATCGGTTAATTCGGCTGAATTTCTGATATTGTGCTTTACTAGTTACGCTAAACAAGATTACCAAGGGAAAATTCATTCGTATGACCAGTTTCCACCCCACAGAGGGTTGAAGTTGACTATAATGACTCATAAAACATTCTTCCATGTCATAAACAAAATGAATGAAAATAGTGGACTTTCATATCATATTGTTTTGTAAAAATGCCTATCCTTCAAAAATAATTTCAACTCCGTCTCTCATCCCCTATCCTTGTTTCTGAACATCATATTCGAAATAAATTTTGAAAATGAAGGAGAAGGTCTACGGTCGGATTCTCTGCATCTGATTGTGAATCCCCTCTCAAAATTCACTTTCACTATTATGCTTATGTTAGCACCCTTACAGCAGGGAGGGACATAGATTTGATTGAATTTCGATTGAATGATTTTTTGCCTGGATTATTATTAGAAATATTGGTGCTCCTATCAAGTCTCAACTTTACAGCAGGTTAATTATGTTTACCTGTACCTACATAGTTCCTAACTTTTTTCTTTTTCTACGGATACACCTCTACTTATAGTTTAGGTTGAAGAATTTTATGTCATTTGGAGCGAAAGCTGCTCAATCAAAGCAAAATAATGTCACGCTCTTATTCTAGCTACTGTGACTATTTGAAGGATGAAATAAAAATTGATATAATTTCCAAGATTTGTTTCGAATATGATGTTCAGAAACAGGGATAGGGGATGAAGGACGGGATTGGAAGTATTTTTGGAGAATAGACATTTTTACGAAACAAGATGATATGAAAGGCCACTATTTCCATTCATTTGGTTTATGACATGGAAGAATGTTTTATGCGTCATTATAGTCAACTTCAACCCTCTGTGGGGTGGAAACTGGTCATACGAATGAGTTTTCCCTTGGTAATCTTGTTTAGCGTAACTGGTAAAGCACAATATCAGAAATTCAGTCGAATTGACCGATGGTTTCTTTTTCAACCCCACCCCCTATTTGGGGGTTGGAAAAAAAAATTGTGCCAAAATTGATAATTCGACAAAATAGAACCATCTGCATGACTTTCAAACGTAATTTCGAATTTGATACTCACAAGTAGGGGTTGGGGGTGAGGAAGGGGGTTGATTTTCTCACAAAAGAAAAAGGGAATTGTCATGAGTTATATGTGTCAGAAAGGACGTTGAAATGTTCTCACTTACGTTGGAACATATTTTTTTACCTTGAAATAACCCATCTTCAACCCCTTATAGAAAAAAAACTGTCCATTTTTTTGGGTAACGGACGATGGTTTTTGGCTCGTGTCAAATTGGGCTACAACATATAAGAAAATCAGAGAATTTGACCGAGACCCATTTTCCATAAGAAGCGTGCGGGGTCCTTTTCATAGAAATTGAAGCTTTGTCTTTTTAAACAGTGTGAAAAAATTTTGTGTTTTAGATTTTTTTTTTCAGTATAGTAGAACAAAATCGACTTGTTTCAGGACTTTTTCGAAAAAAAATCATCAACGAAAATATTAGTTTTGTGCTGGGCTTTATCACCAGACTGTACAGGGTGATTCATGAGTAACCTTACATAGGCTAATGGGAGATAGAGGACTTCGAGGCGAGTCAGGATCCACTGAAGAAATTTTGTTTTATCCATTGGTTACGAAGATACAGGGTGTTTTGTGTGTTTCGTATGAAAATTTGACAAGCGATATTTCTGAAACGGCTAGAGATATTTTCTTAAAACTCACCAGTAATATTTCTCTATTGGAACTTACCCTGAAGCCATACTGGGTAAGTCAAAATCCAGGGCTGGGATTGAAAAAATGTGCCCCCTTTTTATTTGATCAAAAAGTATATTTTCTGACCGCTTATTTAAAAAACTGCTATCGGATTCAAAAAGCTGAGGAAAAATGCTCCAGGAATCACTCTTCAATTTAGATGGCACACCTAAACCGTTTCGACATAAAAATTGAAAGTTAAATTTGTGGGTGAGATCCCATTTTTGACCGGACATAATCGACTCATTGTTTGACTGAATTCATCCAAATTCATTTTTTGGCTTGTCTCTGTTGAATAGAAGAGCTTGGTTGAAAGAAAAATTCCAGAGCCGACACTTTTTTTGTAAGACAAAATCGAGAGTGGAACCAAAATTTGACTCGATTTGATCGTCAAAAAAAATCTTCGGCTATGGAATTTTTCTTCCTACCAAGCCCTTCTATTCCACAGAGACAAGCTCAAAAATGATTTTGAATGAATTCAATCAAACAATGAGTCGATTATGTCGGGACAAAAATGGAAACTTACCCATAAATTTTATTTTCAATTTTTATGTCGAAACGGTTTAGGTGTGCCATCTAAATTGAAGAGTGATTCCTGGAGCATTTTTCCTTAGCTTTTTGAATCCGATAGCAGTTTTTTGAAAAAGCGGTCAGAAAATATACTTTTTGATCAAATAAAAAGGGGGCACATTTTTTCAATCCCAGCCCTGGATTTTGACTTACCCAGTATGGCTTCAGGGTTCCAATAGTTCCAATAGAGAAATATTACTGGTGAATTTCAAGAAAATATCTCTAGCCGTTTCAGAAATATCGCTTGTCAAATTTTCATACGAAACACACAAAACACCCTGTATCTTCGTAACCAATGGATAAAACAAAATTTCTTCAGTGGATCCTGACTCGCCTCGAAGTCCTCTATCTCCCATTAGCCTATGTAAGGTCACTCATGAATCACCCTGTATATTCACTTGTGCAATGTATTTCATACGAAAAAATCCGGAATGAACAGTAATTGAAAAGTAAAAATATTGAGGCCGATATATCGGTATCGGCCGATATGGATATCGCATATATCGGTATCGGCCGATAATCGGTATCGGCCAAAAAATCCATATCGGTCGATCCCTACTAGCTAGGCATGTATGTGGGGCACTAATAGCATTGTTTGAAAAAAAACACATTATTAATCAATATTGCTATAATAATTCCCAAAAAAAATTCGCCTGCGGTGCTCTTGGAGGGATATACCTTCCCGGAAGCCCTGTTAACTTTGTTGTAAGTGTCTGTCAGGCGTTGCGATTTCAGAAATCTGGTAACCCTGCCGCTGACTGCAAGTTCACGTAAATAATTTATAACTAAAGGGGTGACCTCGGGGGTGACCATTTACTTTGCCATAAGAATACACGTAAAACTTGACTGCCTCGTGGGCAAAGAACGTTGAATATCTTGTAACGTGTTGAACGAGGTGTTGAATGACATTTTTCATTCTACTCCCACTCGATTATCTCCGTAACCACTAGTTTAATTAGTACAGTGGCTTCTGTAAAGTGTAAACCATGTCCAAGTTACCTATTTAAATGCGATGCTTGTGGTTTTTTTAGATTTGATTTATCTCAAATAATAACTGAGCTATAGTCCGGTGGATTAGCGCCTAAACTATGCATTTTGTGATGAAGCAAAGGGCTTCTGGATTTACATTCTTGAGACTGAACTTGACAATTCCAGAAATGGCGCCAACGAGTTTGGTGTGGCAGGTGACCTCAGGAGCCATCCAGAGCTGTAAAAAAAAACAAAATCTTCCATGTTTCTCGAAGGCACCCAAATGCATCATACTTCGATGCGCTGATATCTTATGGGGAGGAATTGACAAAATATGTCGATGCTAATCACGTAAGGGGGCTGAGGAGAAGGCATTTTTGTCTTTGAAGGCGATTTATGGTTTTCATCAATCCTGAATGAATATAAAGGAGTTTGGTATCATTTTCAACTAAAATCGACGTTCTGAGTTCGAATAAATTGTTCAAATTACGTTAGAAACATGTTTGAACAAGTTTGTCTGGAAAAACAGGCTTTTTTGATATTCAACTTTAACCTCATGGTTTTCACTCCTCACCACAGGCATTCCATTTATTCTTGCAATATCAGTTACTTTCAACTTTTCTGCGACTGAAAAAGATGCATCAGAAATGCTTTTCATCTTTATAAGCTCATAGAAGTGTCTGGTCGCGAAGGCGGTTTTGCATCAACACGGCACCTGATAAGTGACGCATGCTTCAATTTAAAAACGTGTTGCGTCATAAATAAAGGCTCTATTGTACGGTTTTCAACTTTGTCTTGCAGAGGAAGAATTGTTTCTTCTTGTAAAAGCAACAAACATGATATCGGAGCTGTATCGCATGCACAATATGACTTTTCGTCTGAAGGTGCGTCAATTACAGTGTTCAAAGTTGACATAAAATAACTTTCCGAACAAATCCTTCTAATCATCTTGTAAAAACAAAAGACATATTCAGTGTATGTTTTTCATCATTAAGAGACCTGAGACCAACACAATATATAACAATTTCGATTCCAGATGTCTTCGAAAATTAATAAACCTGCAGTAAAAACTTTGATATTTTCCCTGATTTTTTCCGAATCGAAATACCGCGTAATGCGATCCAAGGATACATCGATACTGCATTTTGGGTTAGAGCAACGATTTTTTTCATGTGCGAACCTTACACGAATAGACATGATTTGACTCGCAGCATTTCAAATTTCGTCAATAAGAAGGCGAATGGGGGCCCTTCAAACTTTGAAGATAAAAGAACTTTCACAAAACGACCATTGAGTATCGTCATGTCATTGTGTCATAAAAAAAACTCATGAAAAAAGCTCATGAGTCTATTAGAAATGTTGGTAGAAATTGTCGCCGTGTTCGTTCCATTCTCCAAACTTGAAAAAAAAAACCATTTTTTTGTTGAGGTTAAGAAACCTGTTTTTTTTTTACAAGCAAACGATAAATTCATGATGTTCTGTTGAGTAATCAACTAAATCACATTCCGTGAGTCTAATTCCCTGGTAGAAAAGTGCCCATGGGCACATTTTGGAACACATAATGTGCACCATGGCATTGCTTACCATGGGAATGTGCCCAATGTACCCATGTGCACCATGAGGATGTGCTCAACGTTCCCATGTGCAGCATGAGGAGGTGCTCAAAATACAGGGGATATCTGCCAAACGTGCTCATGTGCACCAACCATAGTCACATCCCCAATAATACATTGAGCACATCCCCATGGTGCACATGGATACGTTGAGCACATCCTCATGGTGCACATGAGGCATCATCACATCCACATCAAATAGCACCTCCAAGGTATTAGGTATATGTAATAGCCTACCTTGAGCCTGTGAACAATCTGTAACACCCTGTAACCTACAGGCTGTGAACAATCTGTAACACTCTGTACATGAAAAGAGGCAAAAATTATAGATAGGTAACTAATATTTTGGAATCTTCATGAAAATTGACAATGGAAAGTTTTTTTTCAGATCATTGCAAAGAGAAAGGCCCCAAGAAAATGGTTGTAATGTTGCGGAACACCCTGTATATTATGTAATTATTGATTGCTAATGAACAAGAACAGGAATCAAAATACAAATCTTGCGAAATGTGTGAAATGCTCACTGCTTTATCAAACTAAAAGAAAGATCAATTCTTCCTCAAGAACAGACCTTCATCATGCTTGATTTCTATACTAACTCCACAAGCAACACAAAAAGGACTGCTTCCAACAAGAAAGGCTGCAACACGATACAAATTAATAATTTGTGATCGTTTTCGAGCTTTTAAATAACGGCAACGAAATTTTTGTTCTTCCATATTTACGGATGGCTCCTGAGGTCGCCTGCCACACTAAACTCGTTGGCGCCAATTCTGGAATTGTCAAGTTGAATCTCAAGGACGTAAATCCAGAAGCCCTTTGCTTTATCACAAAATGCATAGTTTAGGCATTTTTTGGCGCTAATCCACCGGACTACTAGTAGTGCGGCGGTTAACGACCATTTTTCGGAGAAACCTTGCATTTTGTGATAAAAGCATGTAATTTGGCATATACGCTCTACAGACTCTCCTTTACTATTTACGAGGCGTACTCACGATGGAACTGCCCTGCAGCTGTCAGAATTGTCATTTGCCTACCTTCCAGGGGCAAAAACTGAAGTCGGTTATCGAGCTGATTAAAAAATAACGTCTATCAATGCAGTAGACCTTCACAGTATAACTTCACCAAAACAGATGTCAATATTTCAACAGGAAGGGGAATGGGAGGGGATAGCCGCGGCACAGATTTTTTTATTTGTTAATTTCGGACCAAATTCGGACCTAATAAATTCAAATTGAATGTTGTAATTGCAGTTTGAAAAAAAATATTTTGTTTTGTTAAGAAATATATATATTTCAGAAAAAAATTTTAGGCTTTTTTCATTTTGACTTTTATCCTAATTCAAGGCATTCGAAGTGGGAATCGTTATTTAAATCACTTCTTCAAAGCTTCCTGCACATGAAAACCATGTACGAGACCTGATTTTTATTTTGACAAGTTCGTGGGCTTCATTTGTTCCTAAAGTCGTAAAAGTTATATGCAATCATTTTCATTTTCCACAGGAATTCTTCCATATCTGTAGTGTGTTTCCTAATGAATATGTAGTTCTTCTGTCTGCACTACTTTATAAATGCGTTGTCTATTTGACCAATATATTGTCAAGAATATGACAGAAGTGCCATAGGGGAAAGGCTCATCCCTTAAGGCTAAAGGGGACTGAAATTGAGTACCAAGTGTGCGACAGAGAGAAAATACATCAAAAGTAATAAAATGTTTTTGGGACAACCATTAGTCCAATTTCAGATCTTAAAAAAGGGTTATACTGAAATTTCAATTCTATTTGATGCACTAGTCAAAAAAAAATCCAAAAATATTTTTTCAATTTTTTTTTTCAATTTCACAAATTAATTTTGATTTTTTCAAAAATCGCAGGTAGTCATTTTGAAGTACTGAAAATATCAAACATCAATCCGTTCTTAGAATTTTTGTAGTACAAATGGTGCCCTCCGAAACACATTTTGAAAATCTCTCTTTGATATTTGCCGCCCGCTGCAGCTGTTCTCCGCGATGAGTCATTCACGATAAAGGTAGTGATCACTTTCTGCACACATGGTGTTATGATGTTTTCTGAGAAATAGGTGATGTAAATAGAGCAGTAGTAAAGATTTGTGACATCGTGGTATTACGCCGATATATTTCGTTGCTACGATTTCTGAAATTGTAATTTTTTTTTCCAGTTGATCATTGATCTCACGAGATCACACTATCTAGATCTAGAATCTACTGATACTCCAAGATACTTATATCCAATTATAAAGGGACAAACATTGTAAAATCATATTGCAATTGCAAAACAATAGACTGCAAGTGCACAAATGTATTTAAAACTATATACACTGGGAGCAATAACAAAACTGCAAAGAACTAGGTACTACTACTACTACTCCTACTCCGTCTGAAGTATGTCTGTCTGTCTGTCCGTCCGTCCGTTTGACTCCTGTGTGGATATCTGTCTGTTTGTTTGTGTGCCTGGCTGTCTGTGTGGTTATCTTCATGAATGACCTCAGCTCATTTGATTTTTGTTGAAATCGTTCCATTAGAATGCACTCTTTTGCATCATTTGTTGTTTTCGTGTTCCTTGTACAATAACAGCAGAGGAAAATTTTTCGACGAATTGATCAGACAAAAAGTTCCTTTACCTCTAGACTTGACTACCTTGATGAGTTTCTTTGATGAAAGGGTGTATTTGGCGATTTTTCTTTTTGTAAAAGAGTCCCAGATTGTGATCTGACTTCAGCGCGAGAAAAGTACAAAAAAAAATGTATCTGTAGAGTTTATTTCTTTTCTTCTAGATTGCGTCCTTATTGATTGAAATTTTTTATTCTCGATTGTGTTGAAAAAAGGTTATTTCAAAAATATGTCGTGGCTAATGGACCATGTTGTCCAAAGCCAAGGAAAAGTGTCTGGCCCAAAGCGAGCTCACCACTTTTCCACACACACACAGAATGCACTCTTGTTTCTACGTATCGTAGTACGATAAGCGATTGAGTGTCAAAAAGTGGCTAGTAAGAAACATTGATGGGAAAAAAGTCATGGCATTTAAACTTTCTCGAATGGGCATGCTCCTACAAAGCTCGCAGATCGATGATCTCAGGCAATAGAATTTTTATATTGAAGTCAATTTTGTTTTTATTTTGCCAGTGCACTATGTCCTTGTACTTGAAAATAGTGATTGTGTGTCCGTTTAACCTGAGAGTTTCTCTCCAAACAAAATTTTTGATTGGTCTGTATAGCTTCTTGTATGGTCTTTTGTTTTGCCGACTTCGGGCAATATATACATATTTTAGAGCTAAAATCATTAATAATAAATTCAATTGATTACTTTCAAATCCGATAGGACATTTCACCCTGATGATAGTACCATTCTGATGAGGAAGAAGCCCGTCTGGCGATTCCGCAAGATATCCATGGGTCGTCGGGTCCACAAACAGGCCTCATAGTTCAACTTTATTCCGTTAAGTTCAGTTCTAATCAAACCATACAACTTTTTTCTTATGGTGCGATTCTCTAAAAAATTACGTTCCATAAAGGCTCTGTTACGTTGTGATTACTCAGGCAACAGCCAATTGCCGACACGGATTTTCACATAACAAAGCGTTTATAGAATGTTATTTTTTACAGAATAGCACAATTCTTTTTTTCTATCTTGAACACTAAGGCCGCTATGGGATATTTACGCTAGGATCGATCACTCTTTATCAGTGGCGGACTAAGGGGGGGGCGGTGGGGGCGGTCCGCCCCGGGCCTCGGGGCCTCAATCATCTGATGGGGCCCCCAATTCCTCTTGTTTGTGAAAAATACTGCAAAAAAATTGTGATAAAATCCAAAAATTCCAATTTTTTCTCTCGATGATCATTTTTTTCGCATATTACTTCGGTGAGAAACATTGTTTTCCTATTTTTTCCATTTCAAAGTTACCTTGGCAGGCCCCATGACAACAGGTCTAGGGGCCTACACAGAGGCAATATAGGTGTGTCTGTATCACTGAATCTCTGCGAATTATTTTCACTTTACGCTTTACGGGCTCCGGCCCAGAATATCATAGTGCCAGGGGCCTCAAGACTTTTGAAATTTTGTATTTTATTATTTCTTTTCAAAAGATGGGAAAGACAAAACAACAAAATTATCTTGTCTGCGCGCTGTAGGTAGTAGAAATTCATATTTTTCCTAATTTTATATACATATACGAGTAGGTTTTAGCATTAAGTCAACAGTCCAAATCCAATTCAACATCCAAAGTTGGAACCGAAAACTTCTTGTAGGTACTGGTAGTCAGTGGCATAGCCAAGTGGGGCGAAAGTGGGCGAATGCTCCCACCCCTCTACCTCTCAAGCGCCCGCGTCACTTCATCCCATACTAAACCGATACAGAAAAAAATTCTGACCAGAATTTTCAGGAAGCGCAAAAATTTTCTGAAAAGAAGTTTGATTATCAAGTAATTTTGGTGAAAACGTCAAAAACCGAAATCGCAACACACATGAAATATACCGATTGTCGTCAGCATCATTATTATCATGCCCAAAAAATTTCGTCTGCGGCGCTACTTTTCCCTGGCTGCACCCTCGCCGTTGCCTCTGCCCTCTCCGCCCTCAAATTCTGACTGCGCTACTGTGTTTTTTATATGTGGTCAAGTTAACAACACTCATTTTTTGTTTCTTAGGCTTTTGCTCAATTACGGCCAGGCAGGGCGGGCCAAAAAGTCGGCCGGCCCCCCTTCATATTCTCAACTTTCACTCCTTAGGGGCCCCATCTCACAATTCCGCCCCGGGCCCCCAATTCCCTTAGTCCGCCACTGCTCTTTATCTTCCCATAGCTTCCAGTTACTGGGTTCAATGCCTGTTCTAAATTTTCATTGAAATCAAAGATTGAAATTGGCTGCTCCCAATGGGCGACAGACTGCTGAGATAAGGTTGTTGTACTTGCACCAGGGTGTACCGTTGGTGTATGGGTGAACTTTTTTTTGAATTTTCGAATGTTTCAAGAATTTGATTCCAACAAAAATCGACAGAAGTCTTATTTCTTGCGGACTATAAATAATGTATGATGATACCGGACGGGAACCGCTCGCGCTTGCAGGTGGGCGGCACGCGCTGAACTTCAAAGGGAAATATTCAACATTGATTTCGGTCGATACTATTGATGATATTTAAATTTTGAAAAAAGGTTATTACACAATATTTACCACAGAATAAAATGACTACCTGGGATTTTCAAAAAAAAAATTTAAAAATTTAAAAAAATAAAAAAAAAATTTCCAAAAAATACAAAAATCAAAATTTTTGACTACAGCATCAAATAATTATATATTCTAAAAATATTAACGTTTGAATTTTCAAAATCGGTCTATTGACTGAATTTTGAGAATGTTAATAGTTTCCGCGCCATCTCGCGACTCAGAAACACATTATTTTATCGTCCCCTTTAGCCTTAAGTACGAATTATATTATTAGGTATAAATTATAATAAATCATTGATCGTCTTCAGCGAAAAGAACGAGGTGCCACAAGAAATGCTGATACTGCAAACGATGCGCTTTGCAGTTTATGTCTCGTGTGGTACTAAGTTCACCAGCACCAGGAAACGGGCATCAATCTGATTGGTCTACGATGTTTCCTGTTGCCTATAAATCTAGGAGTATCCATAGCTCTTCATCGAATTCATTTTTGTAATTGCGGCAGGCCGCTATGCCCGTCGGCGTCTAAATTAATAATTAATTGTTCATTTTAATATCACTTTGTTGTTATACGGATTGTGTTCGCGGGCTTATCTTTATGTCGTCTCGGGTGTCGTTGTGAAATTAATGTGTGTTAATAAAACGATGTAAAACTTTACCGTGTGCTCTTCCAAACCTTCCACCCTGCTTGCAACACCAGCCCCCAAGAAAGTCAGGAAGGGTCAACCTAAACCCTTCCCGACAGATGGCGGAGGCCCTTCGCCCTTTGCATTACGCAAAAGGGCAGAGCCTGTAATATACCTTTCGAACTAGCCAAGCGAGTACGGTAATTAATAGAAAAATGCAAGCATGGTGGAATGGTATCTTGGAGAACACGCGATAAAGCTGGCCAGCGAGACATGGTGACACACGCGGCAAATCGGGAGAACGCGAGAGTAAGGTAAATTTTTGATTTTATGTGTGCAACCCAGAACCCACCCACCCACCCACCCAAAAAATACTGGCCCGACATAGACTAAGATTGTCGCCAAGTTGGTATTGGAAGTCTACTTACCAAAGCCTGTATTAAGAACCTAACCTACCTCATTCCAAAAAGCATAAGTGTGACGAGAGACTAAGATTGTCATTCAAGTCAACAGGAGGTCTACTGTTGAAGCTTTTGCTTTCCCAACCCATCCCATTTCATCTTCGAGCACAAGTCCAAAACCTCTGGGCCACACGTAGAATCAGTTAATTTCAGGGTAATAATTGCTAGGTCGCGATATTTTTAAAAAAAATTTCTGGTGCGTATAATGTACCTCGTTTATTTACATGAAGGCAGGAAGAAAGCGAGCATTAAACTTAGGTACCTATAACTAGCGTACATAGAAGCACGAAGAATTTATCAGGTATTAGGTTGCATCGCGACCTCGCCAGAGTTCAACGCGGCTGATGCAGGAAAAATGACACCAATTGCAGTTTCATTCCAGCCTATTTTGGCAAACTTAACGAGATGCACCGCGGTAAAATTTGTCTTCTCGGGAAGCCATAGTGAGGCGAAAAAAGGTCATTAAGGCCGGAATAATAATGTAGAAAATAGGGGATGTTATTTTTTTGAGGTATAGGGCCGATTCGAGCCAACCAAGCGATAGTAGGGATAAGATAGATGAAAAGTACAAATAATTTAATTTTTTTTCAAGGAATGACTCAGCTTTGTACATTACGCAGTAAAATCACACATGTGCAAATTTTTGTTTTATTTGAAGAAAAATTCTAATTAGAGAGATCCTACGTCTAGCAGGTATCGATTTTTTTTATTTTAGTATTTGGCCACCCTGACTGGACAAGTAACTTAGGTACTGGAAGTAACTTTTCCAGTTACTCAAACAGTTATAAAGTTAGGGGGGAAATTTCGATAGAAATCATTAAGATATGAGTAAAACGTAGGGGCCTCAGCATTATTAATACTGGGGAACAGTAATTTTCGGTAGTAGACAATGCACATGTTGGGTTTTACGAAAAATTTAGGTAGGAAAAACGGACCACGAAAGACGAGCACGGAACGATATTTTTTTTAAGGACAGAAGGACTCGGGAAGTTTTAATTTTTTTTTCAAGGGAAAAGACAAGGCAGAAAAAGACGAAAGACTTAATAAAGGACCAGGCAAGTTGACAAGTAAAAATGTTGCGATTTGTTTTGTCTTAGCTAGGATCCAGCTACGCAAAAAATGGGCAACGCTGTTGTAAGCGAGTGGAAAAGGGCGTAGGGTTTGTGCAACTTAGCCAATTGCGGAAAAACAAATCCTGAGAGTCCAAGAAACTTTGGCAATAACAGGAAAAATACGAAGTTAAGAAGCCAGGTCCGTATCGGTGGATTTACAGGTAGTCACGCCACAAAGGTGGTAAAAATGTGTGGTTTAAAGAAGGAGTAATGATTTTTTCAAAGGAAAAAAATGGTTACCCAAAAATAGCACTACAGGTGGTGCGTCTTGAATACGGTTTACAAGCGAATTAGTTCTGTTAGACGAGCGTGAGCCAACAACTCACGGATGCCTAGTTTGAGCGGTTGCGAATGAAATAGCGGGGACTGAAGTCTACTAATACTTTTGCCAAGTATTATATTTTGAAGCACCTCCAACAGGGAGTCTTGATAAAACTATTTCACTAAGTTGAATCGTAGAATAGCACCATAAGTGCATAGCGCGCGAGCAAACATAGAAGAAATTGACAAACACGCGATATCACCACTTGGGATTTTATTTTCACACCAGATAACCAGCCAAATTGTCATGGAAGGCCGTCCTGCGGGAAAATGAAAGAATTTAGTAAAACTTGCGCGACAAGTTGTATATAGTAATAATAAGTAGTGTACATAGAGTGATTTTTGATATTTTCCTGACGGTTGGTGAAAATAAAATCGCTTTTGGGGTTACGTCACAGGTTTCGGGCGGGGGATAGTGATTTCCAATCGATACCGGCGAGAAGCCGATGGTAATGGAGATATGGAGATTTAAATGGTTAAATATACCGGCAGGGAGCCGAGGATATAAAGGTTTTTAAAGGAATATTGTAATGTACCGGTACAAGAAAAATGTAGGAGACAAGTGAGGTCTCCAATAAATGTAAAATCCACCACGAATGATTAAGCGTCAAAGTCGCAGTGGCGGACTAAGGGAATTGGGGGCCCGGGGCGGAATTGTGAGATGGGGCCCCTAAGGAGTGAAAGTTGAGAATATGAAGGGGGGCCGGCCGACTTTTTGGCCCGCCCTGCCTGGCCGTAATTGAGCAAAAGCCTAAGAAACAAAAAATGAGTGTTGTTAACTTGACCACATATAAAAAACACAGTAGCGCAGTCAGAATTTGAGGGCGGAGAGGGCAGAGGCAACGGCGAGGGTGCAGCCAGGGAAAAGTAGCGCCGCAGACGAAATTTTTTGGGCATGATAATAATGATGCTGACGACAATCGGTATATTTCATGTGTGTTGCGATTTCGGTTTTTGACGTTTTCACCAAAATTACTTGATAATCAAACTTCTTTTCAGAAAATTTTTGCGCTTCCTGAAAATTCTGGTCAGAATTTTTTTCTGTATCGGTTTAGTATGGGATGAAGTGACGCGGGCGCTTGGGAGGTAGAGGGGTGGGGGCATTCGCCCACTTTCGCCCCACTTGGCTATGCCACTGACTACCAGTACCTACAAGAAGTTTTCGGTTCCAACTTTGGATGTTGAATTGGATTTGGACTGTTGACTTAATGCTAAAACCTACTCGTATATGTATATAAAATTAGGAAAAATATGAATTTCTACTACCTACAGCGCGCAGACAAGATAATTTTGTTGTTTTGTCTTTCCCATCTTTTGAAAAGAAATAATAAAATACAAAATTTCAAAAGTCTTGAGGCCCCTGGCACTATGATATTCTGGGCCGGAGCCCGTAAAGCGTAAAGTGAAAATAATTCGCAGAGATTCAGTGATACAGACACACCTATATTGCCTCTGTGTAGGCCCCTAGACCTGTTGTCATGGGGCCTGCCAAGGTAACTTTGAAATGGAAAAAATAGGAAAACAATGTTTCTCACCGAAGTAATATGCGAAAAAAATGATCATCGAGAGAAAAAATTGGAATTTTTGGATTTTATCACAATTTTTTTGCAGTATTTTTCACAAACAAGAGGAATTGGGGGCCCCATCAGATGATTGAGGCCCCGAGGCCCGGGGCGGACCGCCCCCACCGCCCCCCCCCTTAGTCCGCCACTGCAAAGTCGATAAGTTTCTGATTTTTATTTGAAGGGAGTAGAATCAATAAATGGGGAAAAAACCGAGTCGAAACAGAAGGAAAGTATAAGGAAAAATCGGGGAAGTTTTGAATAAATTGTATAAAGTCCTTAAGAACAGATTTAGTAAAAAGTCAAATTTTTGTCGAGAAAGATATCCAGTCAAACAAGAAAAAATCAAATAGTTCCGCGCCTCGAAGGTACGTAAAAGGGTAATCTCATCCATGGGTAATATACATAAAAATTTCATTCCAGTTCTTTTAATCTTTTTGATTTTATTTGAAGATAGATTTGTGGTCAAGTTGATATTTAATTATTTCGTAGCTATGGTCCAGTAGAGTAACACGAGTTTGGAACTTTAGAGTCATTGAACCAGTTGAAACTGAGCGAATATGCCAGAAAATTCAGGAAAAAATCCGGAGAAAGGAATTAAAAAAAAACGAAGCAGGGATAAAAAAGAGAGAATGTTGAAAAAAGTTATTAAATACTTACCATTGGTTATTTGGGAAAAAGCGAGTGAATGAGTTTTTCTTTCAGGTGAAAAAAGTTCCTGAATAATTTTTTTTTTTTTTTGGTATTGTAAAGCTCTGTCAATTGTTAATCATGGTAAATCCATTTTTTTTTTATGTATTATGGTCAAAAAAATTTAAATTTGTTTTGTTAAATGGAACTTGTTTTTGATGGCAACGCGTGATCCCTTTTATGCTATATTTTTTAGCGAATTTTCCATCTTGATGAAAATCGCTATTGCAACCGCTTTGTCCGTCCGTCCGTCCGTTCCTCGAACTCCTCCCAAACTAGACGACCTAGCTTTCTAATTTTTTCGCTGTTACATAGCTGCCACTCCCAAAGGAGGGCTAGGCTATATTGGATGTCCATATTGCGCCGCCAACATAGAGAAAACCGCCCCCGATAAACTTGAAATAACATAATATTGCACTTTCTACCAGACCTGATGCTCTGGTGTTCTCATTTTTTGAATAATACATAGTTGCCACTTATCAACGTAAGCCAAGAAACATTCCGTCTTCAATATGCGCCGCCGACATGAAAAAACTGCTGAAAACCGCCCCCAATCACTTTAAAATGAAAAACATAAACCCGAAGACATAGCGATCTGATTCTTTCGGTATATAAATAGCTGACTGAAAATGGGAAAGGATAGGCTACTTTTGGTTAGTCGCCGCCCCCAGATTCCGCCCCCAAACGGTAAAAAGTGCAACTTTCACAAATGTTACTGATTGAGAGATGTTCCCTTAAACATTAGGAACTGCCAACTCAAATTATGCAACATTTGCTCAGCCGAACGCTGCCGCTCCCACGCGCCGCCCCCAAAGTAAGAGATAAATGAAAAACATGAACCCGAAGACATAGCGATCTAAGTTTTTCGCTATATGGATAGCTAACTGAAAATGGAAAAGGATAGGCTACTTTTGATATGGCGCCGCCTCCAGCTTCTGCCCCCAAAAGAAAAAAAGTGCAACTTTCAACAATTTTCACTGATTTAGCTGATAATGTTACCTCGAACATTTAGAAACTTTTGACTCAAACTGTGCAAGAATTCCTTTGCCAAACTCTGCCGCTCCCACACGCCGCCCCCAAAGTGAGAGATGAATGTAAAGCATGAACCTGGAGACATAGCGATCTAATTCTTTCACTATATTGATAGCTGATTGGAATTGGAAAAAGATAGGCCACTTTTAATTAGCGGCCGCCTCCAGCTGCCGCCTCCAAACAAAAAAAAAATGCATTTTTCACAATTTTCACTGATTGTCATATTTCCCTTACATTCAGAAACTCTCAACTCAGACTGTGCAACAGTTACTTTGCCGAATGCTGCCGCCCCCACACGCTGCCCTCAAAGTGAGAGATGAATGAAATACGATCTAATTCTTTCGCTATATGGATAGCTCACTAAAAATGGGAAACAATAGGCTACTTTCGATATGGCGCCGCCTCCAACTTCCACCCCCAAAAGAAAAATTGCAACTTTCAATAATTTCCACTGATTTACATTTTAATGTTACCTCAAACATTCAGAAACTCCAAACTCAAACTGTGGAAGAATTTCTTTGCCAAACTCTGCCGCTCCCACACGCCGCCCCCAAAGTAAGAGATAAATGTAAAACATAACCCTGAAGACATAGCGATCCAATTGTTTCGCTATATAAATAGCTGACTAAAAATGGGGAGAGATAGGCCACTTTTGATTAGTCGCCGCCTCCAGCTCCCGCCCCCAAACAGAAAAAATGCAACTTCCACAATTTTCACTGATTGTCATATTTCCTTGAACATTTAGAAACTCCTAACTCAAACTGTGTAACAGTTACTTTGCCGAATGCTGCCACCCCCACACGCTGCCCTCAAAGTAAGAGATAAATGGAAAACATGAACCCGAAGACATAGCGATCTAATTCTTCCGCTATTTGGATGGCCGACTAAAAATGGGAAAGAATAGACTACTGTTGATTAGTCGCCGCTCCCAGCTCCCGCCCTCAAACAAAAAAATATTGATGAATTAAAGAATTTTCATTCAAATCTATTCATTGGCAAGTACCCCATTCTGATAACAAAATATCACAATGAGTTTCGAATGAAGAAAGTGGGCAAGGAATGGTGTTTCTCCTTCAACCAAATTTCTTTACGTCCACAATATGCCTCTTTGAGAAAAGGCGCTACTGAGACTCACGCACGTGAAGGCATGCTCACTTGTTTTTTTTTTTAGCTCATGGGTAGGTAGGTAGTTCTAAGTAAAAACAGAGCACGAAGAATTTCGAGGAGTACGAGAGTAGCATCGCGAGCACAAAGTCGAGAGGTGAGGCTGAAGGCATTTGTGGGTGTCGCAACACAGTACGTTGGCATGTTGGAGAATTCAGGTGGTGAATCGAATATAAAAGCGTCCAGGATGCCCAGATTGGTGAAAGTTGATGAGTAGCCGGTCGAGAAAAGTCCCCAAAGGACGGAGTTCCGGCAGCCGACATGTAAATGGGCCGGCCAAACCAAAGAGTGCAGAAGGAACGAGGTGCAGAAATTCCAGGAGGGCGAAAGTCGCAGTAACCCTCCGAGAAAAAAGGAACGAGCAATCGACACAAAGCCACGTCTGTGTACAGGCACTCGCATAAAGCCCTACAGCCGATCCGAACTAAGAAGAACTCGCTTGCCTACACCAACGACATCGACATAAGAAGATTACGAGAGGCTCATAATTATCATTCATTTTTTTTCAATTGTATAGAATCCAGCAGTTTTGTTTTTAGAGAGTAATTGTTGTAATTTTTTTTCTTTTTCTCAACGCGGCTCAAGGGACTGAGCCTGAACTTTTGAAGGGTGGGCAAATGTCAAGAATATGACAGAAGTGCCATAGGGGAAAGGCTCATCCCTTAAGTACGAATTATATTATTAGGTATAAATTATAATAAATCATTAATCGTCTTCAGCGAAAAGAACGAGGTGCCACAGGAAATGCTGATACTGCAAACGATGCGCTTTGCAGTTTATGTCTCGTGTGGTACTAAGTTCACCAGCACCAGGAAACGGGCATCAATCTGATTGGTCTACGATGTTTCCTGTTGCCTCTAAATCTAGGAGTATCCATAGCTTTTCATCGAATTCATTTTTGTAATTGCGGCGGGCCGCTATGCCCGTCGGCGTCTAAATTAATAATGATTTGTTCATTTTATTATCACTTTGTTGTTATACGGATTGTGTTCGCGGGCTTATCTTCATGTCGTCTCGGGTGTCGTTGTGAAGTTAATGTGTGTTAATAAAACGATGTAAAACCTTACCGTGTGCTCTTCCAAACCTTCCACCCTGCTTGCAACACCAGCCCTCAAGAAAGTCAGGAAGGGTCAACCCAAACCCTTCCCGACATAATATTTCGAGCTAGCGCTCATCATCAGGGGTTTTTTTGCTACAAATAAATATAAAATGGTATGAACATACAGAAACCAAAATTCAAAATAACCCACTTTTTAGATTTTTGAAAAAAAAAAATGTCAGGACGGAAAATTGTCAGTTTGAATTTCGGTAATTGTTAACAATAATTGATTAGATACTAAAAAATGATAAAGGTGTTCATGTGAAGGTAGATAGGTAAAAAAGGAAAGAATTGAATAAATATCAATAGCATCATCAGCTACAACAAGCAACGATTTCCCAACGTATCCACACTGGGTACTTCCATTTCATCCATCATAAGGGCTGGTTTTGACCGTCGAGTACGTAGCTCCGGTGCTCCTGTTTCGGATTTGAAAAGGTTCAATTTTGACAACGATTTGATCGTTTCTAAGGCCGACAAAGGAAATTGCGTGGTGATCATGGATAAGTCGGATTATATCCAGAAGACAGAAGATTTTCTAAGGAGCCCTTCCTTTACGGTTTTGAAGAAGGATCCCACGTTAACTTACCAGAGAAATTTGAAGATTGCCTTAAAGTCCGCTGAATCCACACTTTCCCACTTTAATGTCCCCATTTATTCCGTCGTTGTCACATGTCCTCGTGTCCCCCGCTTATATAGCCTACCCAAGATTCATAAGGTGGGGACACCCGTCAGACCTATAGTCTCGTTTCTCAACTCACCCACACATCTGTTAGCAAAGAAAATTAATACGCTTCTTTTGCAGAATTTGAATTACATTTCCCCGTTTTCCATTAAGAATTCTTTGGACCTCATTTCCAGATTGACTCAAATGACAGTGCCTGACGGATGTTTCCTAATATCATTTGATGTCGTCAACTTGTTTCCCTCGGTGCCTCTCGACGAGGTTTTGGACTTGATGAAAAACCTTTTATTCGGCTCTGATTTGAGTGATGTGGACGCCGTAAATTTGTACAGACTTTTAGTAACCTGTTCGAAACAGAATTATTTTAGTTTTAATGGTAAGATTTACCTTCAGTCCGCCGGCTTGAGCATGGGCTCTCCTTTGTCACCGATGCAAGCCGAGGTGTTTATGGCCCACCTGGAGAATGACCTGATTGCGGTCAGTCCTCTGTTTCAGCGCCATATTGTGTATTGGTACAGATACGTTGATGACGTCATTTGCTTGTTTCGAGGTGACGACATTGACTTGGGAAATTTCTTGTCATTTTTGAATGAACTACATGACAATATAAGATTTACGTCTGAATCTAGCGTCGATAATGTCATCCCTTTTCTTGATTTGAAGATTTCAATCCGTGATTCCAAACATTTCTTTTCTATATATAGAAAACCCACATCCACCGATACGATTATTCCCTTTGATTCTTTACATGCCCCGGCACACAAATTTGCCGCCTTAAGTTGCTATATACATCGTTTATTTTCCGTTCCTATGACACCGTCGGAATTCTCGGTGGAGTTGAATATTATTAAACAGATTGCCGTCAACAATGGATTCCCCTCAAAGATTTTTGATTCCTTTTACAGTAAGAAATTCGCACAACATAATATGAGGGCCAGTTTTGCCCTGTCTGACCTACCCGAGCCCCACCGCAGTTTTCCAATCACTTTCTTTGGAAATGTGTCCACCGCCTTGGCCAGGCGTTTCAGACAGGACGATATACATGTGGTTTTCCGATCCCCTACTTCGTTGGGCTCTTTGTTGGTCAAAACAAAGGATTCCGTTGACCCTTTAGATCAGAGCGGTGTCTATAAGTTGGTTTGTGACTGTGGAAAATTTTATATCGGTCGGACGATTCGTTCTTTTAAAGTTCGCTTCAAAGAACATAACAAACAATTGACCTTGCCATCTTATGATATAACTTCGGCCTATGTTAGACATCTAGTTGATAGTGGACACAGTTTTTCTTTTAAAAATCAAAGACCATTGCGACGCCTCGAGGGTAAAAAATCTATCGAATTCTTTGAAATTTTTGAGATTCTTAAGCAGGTTTACAAGAATGGCGACGTTTTATTGAACGAACAAACGCAATTTGATAATATTTATGTGATTCCTGCCTTAGTTAATATGTTTGTTTGAAAAATTGGTTTAATTTTATAATTATCTCCTTTGTTGATTATTTCTTTTGGCGTTGTACTTTTTCGCGTTTTATTATCATTATTTCTTTTTATACATATATGTATTTGTATATTCACTTTTGACGCTGGTCGGATAAGACGCCTCTTGTCTAATTTTAATTTGTAAGAGTTGTTTATATTTGTGATTTTGAATTTTTTGTAATTTACTGTTTTTAGTTTTGAAAATGGCATTATGAAATGCCGAAACTTAAGTAAAACCGACTTTTAATAACTAAGTCTTGTTTTTATTCGTGGAGAGGACGTACATCATTACAAATTATAAAATATCAATAATTATCAAATTGCAGAGAACAATGGATATCCAAAAAATCTAATTACCAGATTATTCAATAAATTCATATACAAGTTTTCTTATCACCATATTTTAGAAGTCTTCCCTATATTGGTTATGAATCATTGAATATTGCACGAATTTTCAAAAAATCATATCAAAATATTTCTATTTCATTTTGTTCTTTAAGAAAACTTGACATAATTATCAACACTAAAGACCCGCTTAATAAATTTGATAAATGTGGTGTATACCAATTATCATGTCAAAACTGCAACAGTGTCTATATCGGCGAAACTGGAAGAAAAGGAGAGATACGCTTTAAAGAGCATTTGAGTGAAATAAACAAGTTTAAAAAAATAGGCTACTTCGAAGCGAAGTCAAAGTTTGCTTACCACATCATTTCATCTGGCCACACATTCAATCCAGACTCTTGCTTCAAAATTTTACATCATGAACCAAGTATCAAAAACGAATTCTTTTTGAATCACTTGAAATTTCAAAATCATTAAAAAACAGTGAACACCTTGAACGAACAGACTGAGTTGCTACAGGGGAGAGACACTTTCGACATTCTGATTGAGGCAGGGAGTGACTTCTTCAAGCAGTTCTTTTGATGTTTGTTTGAGTTGTTCTTTGGTTTTGTTGGTGTGTGTTTGTGTCTCTCTCAAGTAGCTGGTTAGTCTGTTCCTTTTTTTCAGGTGGCACTTGAGTTTATTCAATTCTTTCCTTTTTTACCTATCTACCTTCACCTGAACACCTTCATTCATTATTTAGTATCTAATCAATTATTCTTAACAATTACCAAAATTCAAACTGACAATTTTCCGTCCTGACATTTTTCTTTTTTCAAAAAATCTGAAAAGTGAGTTATTTTGAATTTTGGTTTCTGTATGTTCATACCATTTATACCGGGTGATCATTTGAAAACTATCCACCTGCAATAACTCCCGATTCCTAGTCAATATTTCTTCGACCAAAAACAGGTCGATTTTTATATCGAGGAGGACTTCTAAAACGAGTGTCGGAAAAAAGAACGAAAAACAAAAGGTCGAAAACAAAACATCGAATGCATGAGGTCGAAAAAGAAAAGGTCGAATTTACAATATATCGAAAGTGATGATGATCGAAATACATATGGTCGAAAATGCATAATATCGAATAACAGAATGTCGAAAAACAAAAGGTCGAAAAACAATTGGTCGAAAAACAATTGGTCGAAAAACAAGAGGTCGAAAAACAGAACGTCGAGAAGCAATAGGTCGAGAAACAAAAGGTTGAAAAGAAAAAGTCGAGAAAGAAAAACGGTAATAATCGAAAAGCAATAAGTGTATGTACAATTGAGTGACGGAAAAAAGAACGAAAAGAAAGTGTCGAAAACACAACATCGAATCCATGAGGTCGAAAAAGAAAAGGTCGAATCCACAATATATCGGAAGTGATGACACTCAAAATACATATGGTCGAAAATACATGATATCGAATAACAGAATGTCGAGAAACAAACGACAAAAAACAAAATGTTGAAAAACAAAGATCGAGAAACAGAACCCCCGGAAAAAAAACGTAAAAATCAAAAAGCACTAGGTGTATGTACAATACTTGTTGTAAAGGCAACTAATTTGAGGGTTTGGGACGAGAGAGAGAAGAACCGAGTGAAAAATCAACTAGCCCAAATTCATTTCCGTCAAAAAAAACCTAATCAGGCCTTTGAAAAAATACTGAACCTGACAAGGTCCACGTACACAGGTTTACAAGTCTAAGTTGATTTTGCGTCGAAAAACCAAATCAGATCCTGCAAAAAAAAATACTGAACCTGACGAGGTTCATGTACACAGGTTTATAAGTCCAAGCTAATTTTGCGTCGAAAAATCGAATCAGGTCTTCAAAAAAAAAAAACTACCAGACCTGACAAGGTCCATGTGCACAACTTCACGTTTCAGAGTTGATTTTGTGTCAAAAAACCGAATAAGGTCTGCAAAAAAATTACTGAACCTGACGAGGTCCATGTACACTGCTTTATGTGTCCAAGTTGATTTTGCGTCAAAAACCAAATCAGGTCTTCAAGAAAGAAACTACTAGACCTGACGAGGTCCATGTGCACAGCTTTACGTTTCAGAGTAGATTTTGCGTCAAAAAAAAAACCCAATCAGGTCTGCAAAAAAAATCACTCAACCTGACAAGGTCCATGTGCACAGGTTTATAAGTCTAAATTGATTTACGCTGACGCTGGCGCTGATCAGATTTGAAAAAATATACAGGTGTTTCAGTGGCCTTGCATAATACTTTTGGAGGTGATTTCCCTCTGAAGAATAAGTCGAAAAGTGAGAGTAAAATTTTTCCTCAAGTGCTCTCTGAGGGAGTCACAGCTCCTCAATCGATCCGAATTGTGATCACATTCAAAACAGGTATTTCTAGTTCGATATTGTGTTATTCGACATTTTATTATTCGATGGTTTGCTTCTCGATCTTTTGTTTTTAGACATTTTGGTTTTCGACCTTTTGCTTTTCGATGTTTTATTTTTCGACCTTTTGGTTTTTGACCTCGTGCTTTTCGATATTTCACTTTTCGATCTTTTGATTTTCGACCTTTTGTACTTTCGACAATAGTGCTTTCGATGTTTTGTGATTCCGTTATTTTGTTTTTCGACTTTACGCATTCGATGTTTCGTTTTCGACCTTTTGTATTTCGATCTTTTTTCCGTCACCCTTCTAAAACATACATTGGCAAATTTCTATCTTCAGCCCCCTCGCCCTCACCCATCCCAAAAATAAAATTTCAAATGACACTACCTACCTTGCGATACATCAAATTGAAGGAAATCAAATTCTCTTTTTGAAAAAAAATTTCAAAAATTTCAACTCTACCCCCCAATACCTCTACCCCTTCAATTTGATGTATCACAAAGTAGGTATCGTCATTTTAGATTTTTAAGGTAAGGAGGGGGGAGCGAAGGGGTGAATTTAGGTGGCACTTTTTCCATAGAAAATTTTCTCTTTCGATGCTGTGCAGAATGACGTTGACTGCATTGAAGAGAATTGAGAGGTCAAGAATATTTAATTTGACACTCAGAGAATTTAGGGTGGAAGAGGGGTGGGGTTAAAAATTTTAGAAATATTTTTTCAGAAAGAGAATTTAATTCTGTTGAATTCAATGTATCGCAAAATAGGTAGTGTCATTTGAAATTTCAAAGTTGGGGTAGGTGGGGGCAAGGGGGCTAAAGATAGAAAATCGCTAAAGTATGTTTTAGATGTCCCCCTTGATATAAAAATCGACCTGTTTTTGCTCGAAGACATTTTCACTAGAAATCGGGAGTTATTTCAGATGGATAGTTTTCAAATGACACCCGGTATATTTGTTTGTAGCAAAAAAAAACCCTGATGATGAGCGCTAGCTCGAAATATATATTGGTCAAATAGACAACGCATTTATAAAATAGTGTAGACAGAAGAACTACATATTTAATCATTTTCATGTACGAATGGAAGTGTGCGTGCAGAGGTATCGCGGCGATTCTGACAGCTGCACGGCCGTTCCGTCATGGATGCACCTCTTATATCGTAAAGGACAGTCCATAGACCATGTATGCCAAGTTTCAGGCTTTTATCACAAACTGCAAGGCTTTGCACGCACACTTTTAATCGTACATGAAAATTATTGAAATTTTTGGATATAACTTCTACGACTTTAGGAACAAATGAGGCTCACGATCTTGTCAAAGTGAAAATCAGGTCTCGTACATGGTTTTTATGTACAGGAAGCTTTGAGTAAGTGAACTAAATAAAGATTTCCACTTCGAATGCCCGGAATTAGGATAAAGGTCAAAATGAAAAGAGACTAAGATTTTTTTCTGAAATATATTTTTCTTAACAAAACAAAATCTTTTTTTTTTTAACTGCAATTACAACATTCAACTTGAACTCAGAAGATGTAATTTTGTCGGGAACGACACCAAACTTGTCAATTTGGTCTGTGCCGCGGCTGGAACTATCCCCTCCCATTCCCCCTCCTTTTGTAATATTGACATTTGTTTTAATGAAGTTATACTGTGGAGGTCTACTGCATTGATAGACGTCACTTTTGGATCAGCTCGATAACCGACTTCAGTTTTTGCCTCTGGAAGGTAGGCAAATGACAATTCTGACAGCTACACGGCCGTTCCATCGTGGGTCCGCCTCGTAAATAGTAAAGGTCAGTCTGTAGAGCGTATCTATCACAAAATGCTAGGTGGTTTTTACTAACCGCCGCACTATAGGGACGGAATTGTAACGTACTGCATGCAGCGGACAAATAATGAGTAGTGCAGCGCTGAAGCCCTCGCTTACCGCTGCCACCCGCGCACCTCCTCGAAGGACCAGGGTGTAATGAGGCGGGGAATCTGCATATTTATTATTGTGACTGGGATTACCAGACGTCCGGTTTTCCCGGACAAGTTCTTTTTTTGGCCGCTGATTTTTTTGTCCGGTATATATTTCCATGATTCAAGGAAGGTCTCCTCTTTTTGAATGTGGAAAGAACTTTTTCGTTGATGAACGCACAATGGAGTGACGAACGAAACAGGTTGAGTGTTTCCACTGTAGTGAGCTTGGATTACGGCAGTGGATATCCAAAATTTAAAAAAGAGATGTCCACTTCAAGGCCATGGACGCGATAGCGCTGTTCGAACTTCGAACTTGATCACGTGGTCAAGTAGGTAGTTTGAAACGAACTGATAGGGGCATTGAGGTGACTGTGAACACTGAATGTATCACAAGAAGTAATAAACGTGAAAACGAACATGACCATCATATCATATTTGGTCACAATTTTCAGAATTAATTTTTTAATGTCGGTGTTCTGCCGAAAGGTCGGTACTCTTTTATGAAATAATCCATATTTGATTGCCTTAACTTAGACACTGTTCCCCTACATCAGTTGAAGTATGTTTGGTTGTCTACATCTGAGTGTGGTTTCCAAATTTGTTTTGGAATTTACTAGAACATTCAATGCTAGAACGCAATAACGCATTCCATTTCTGTGATTCTGTATTGACCAGTCTACTTCAAAATTTTGGCACTCTAAGTGGTTTTTGCCCCTTGGCATGTTCGATAAAACTCTACATTCGGAATAATTATCCTTGACCCTATCTTCTCTAATTATTACCCGAGTTGGTATATCGACGCTTGCTTGGAGCACATGAATTTTTTCTTCCGGTTCATTTGGTTCTGAAAGCCGATTTTGGTTTTCCCAGGTTTCAAAATTGTTTTTTAATACTTTTAATCCTTGATTGTGCCGTTTCAGATATTCCGGAATTATTTTCGGTCATTCGCGGTGCAAAACTATGTTGTTCATATTTCATATCGGTATTAATTTTATTACATTCGCGATTCGTTGACGTAGCTTTTTTAAATTCGGTCGTGCAACTTTGATCGCACATCCTGTCTGATTCTTAAAGTATAAAGTATGTCATTTCACTGTCATCAGATGATGATGAACTTCTACAAAAATACCCAAGTAGCGGCGGATTCCTAAAAAGAATATCATCATGGACCATAACAAAACAGGACCTAGAAGAAGCTGGATCATTTAAAAAAAAACGAAGTTCCTGTCGAAACATCAGCATCCGCAACCCAGAAAAAATGTCAACCTGTCTGTACAGAATGCAAAAAATCTTTTAGTAAAGAAGCCGGTCTCAAAATCCACTGTTCTAGAATGCATAAAACATAAAACCATTCAAGCCATTAAGGGTGACGATTCACAGCCGGACGAAGGAAAGACCGTGACATACCATGAGTGAGGAAAAATTTTTCTTCTGCGGTTTTGGCTTTGCCAATGCTCCAAATGCAAAAAGGAAAAAACAGGTATTCCTAAAATTGAATTGGACAGTCCAATAGTTATTTTTTATATATTATTTTCCAAAAAATGTGGAAACTTTTTTGGAAAATTTTTAGCAACAAAAAACAAAGATAGTTATTCGACTAGACAATCCAATTTCAGATGATAGGTTTTTTTTCAGTTTTCATCTCGAAGCACTGATAACAATGAAACCGTAAGAAGAAAAACAACATTTTGGGGCGTCACCCTTAACATCACCAACAGTTCGATCGAGAAGAAGACGAAAACCATAGATAAAACTCTCTCACAAAATTCGGAACGTCAAAATTGCAAAACCTGTGGAAAATCGTTCAAAAACTTGCAAATCCATATAAGCAAGGCACACGGCTCAGAATATCGAGCCTAGGTCTGCAACAAGTACGGTGATTATACAACCGAGAGAAGCTGACGTAAACGACAATAACGAAGAACTAAAGTACTGGACGGATCGTTTCTCTTTACACTCGTGTGAATTCGAATGGGAGGTGTTTGATGAAGATTGCAATAAATTTACTGACTACCTACAGACTTCAGTTCATAAATTACCAGGACCCAAACACCCTGCCTGCAGGTACTACGAACTGAGGAGAAAAAAGAAAGCCTTTCCACAGAATAGAACTTACAAGGATAGAAGGAATCCTCAACAAGCATCGATAGTCAGGTACCATAGGTTCAAAAAACTGATCCCGTAGGCTCCTTTGTGAAGGGGGCAAGAGACTTTTGATTTCTTACAGTCCTATATGTGGAGATACCGAAATGTTTTGGTGCCACTATCAAAATAGCGTCGTTTCAAAATGGCGGCTATTTGTTCCCGGTTACATTTATTCGGACCTAACTTGCTTCATTTTCATCCAATTTGAAAATTTTCTTTTTAGAAATACGTGAATTCATATTCTCTATCCGCTGCTGTCATCGGCTATTATTTTATATCAATTTGTTTGACCGGAATTATAAAAAACTGAAAATTATTGTGGACTTTTAATCCATAGGTTTCTCGACTGTTTCTCAACCAAATTCAAGTTGTATTGTGTTTCTTCAGGAAGTAGGTATACGTCTGATTTTTTAGTTACTACTTCTTTGACCTCTGGAGACACCGAAATGCTCTGGTACTAGTTTCAAAATGGCGTCGTTCCAAAATGGCGACCATTTGATTTTGGAAACATGGATTCACAATCAACTTTCGCCTATTTTCGCTAGACTCAAACCGATTTCAATGATTTTTCTTTTGATCAGATATGGATTGATGTTCTTCATTTGCTGTTGTCCGAAAGCATGTGTGCGAAATAGTTTTTCCAAAAAGTAAAAAAAATCTAGAAAATCAGTGATTTTTACGATCCTTTTTGCCTCAGGTGCTGTGTGCTTCCCCGTGAGAGGCATGCCTGGCAAATATTTTTTCATCATTCTTATATGAATGGAGTTACCGAAATGCTTTGGTGCCACTTTTAACATGGGAGCGTACCGATTTGGCGGCCACCTGGATTTTGATAAGGTGTTCAATAATGCAAAAATTCCAATCCGGTAACCAGAAGAGTTATAGAGATTGTTCCGGCCCCGTAAATTAGGACGAATAAAACGCGCTATGGCATGCAACCAGCCTTACAGGCCTGTCCTTTGCCTTCCCTCCTTTTTGTCGCTCCCCGGCGAGTTACGTCAGCACACTTCCGAGAGGGACTGCGCGCCGACATCAACAAGAATCAAAGAGTGGTTTTCATGTCTGTCATTTTGTGGTAAAACAACGCTCCAAAAACGCTGTGAAAATCAGCCGCAAACTGCGGTATTGCAATCACCGGCAAGTGCCAAGACATCACCTACCTGTCGCAGCATTGCAGAGCCTCGGTCTGATGCCAGCACCGGCAAGTACGTGCCCACCATCATGTCTGCCGTTCGAGGCGCCTCATCACTGCCCGTCTCGAGGAAGCAGACCCGGCGGAGTCCCTCCTGTGGAGGACTTCCATGCTGATCATCGGGGGTGAGTACCTTTTTTTCCATTCCTTGAGTGCCTCGTTTGTTGCTCTGCCACAGCGCCCCTTTATGCCCCCCTTTTTCATTCTAGTGTTTCCCCAGCTGTAGAGTCACCACCAGTGGCGGCGTCACAGGCACATCGTTTATTATTTCTCCTCGCCGGAAATATATATATTTTTTTATGTCATTGATAATCGCATTCGCAAGTAAACTGTTTCAACTGCGTCGTTGAGTTTGAATTATCAACTACCAATCTGTCCTCCTCTCCCGTTTGCTATCGGGCGTATTTGATGAACGCGTCCGCTTCAGAGATAAAAGTCACAAGGTGGATTTACAATTCAATGCTTGTTAAGACAAAATGAACCGCATCTCCATATCTTAAGCCGTTCCTGAAAAATCCTGATATTAGTGGTCAGTTGTATAAAAATTGACGTTTTTTAATGAATCAATAAATTTTTCAGGAACGGATCAAGAAATGGAGATGCGGTTTGTTTTATCTTAACAAGCATTGAATTGTCAATCTACCTTTGACACTACCTTTGACTTCCATCACTATAACTCTTTTGGTTACCAAGTTGGAATTTTTGCATTATTGAACACCTTATCAAAATCCAGGTGGCCGCCAAATCGGTACGCTGCCATTTTGGAAGTGGCACCCAAGCATTTCGGTAACTTCATACATAAGAGAATAATAAAAAAATATTTGCCAAGGCATGCCTCTCACGGGAAAGCCCACAGCACCTGAGGCAACAGGGATCGTAAAAACACTGATTTTCTAGGTTTTTTTCAATTTTTGGAAAAACTATTAGGCACACATGCCAATTTCGGACAACAGCAAATAGAGAACATCAATCCATACCTGATCAAAAGAAAAACCATTGAAATCGGTTCGAGTCGAGCGAAAATGAGACGAAAGTTATGTGTGAATCACGGATTTCTGAATATAGAGCTGGATAGCTAATCACAATATACCCCCACCACAATTTTTGTCAAACGCGTGTTGGCCGCCATACTGTGCTAATTTTTAGTTACTTTAATGCTTGTGGGTTGGCAAAGCTGCGAATAATTGTCATCCCTGAGTGTCACTTTGATTGCCAAATGTCACCCAAATGTCAATCTATTGTCATTTTTTGACGTTTTTCTTGTTTATCCGTTTCTTTGTGCGAAGTTTTCTCGGCGTTTTTCAGTGATTTGTTGAAGAAAAAGACTTGATGTCGTCCTGTTTTGTGCCTAGTTGCAAAAATAGCGACAAACAAAACAAAACCGGCATAACCTATCATGTGTAAGTTTGATGTTTTTATCCGATTTTTCATTTATTACAAAAGAATTATTTCAGGTTTCCGAAACGATCAAAGTGGAGTGGCTCCAGGCCATCAGTAGGGATCAACAAACATTTATTCAGCAGCGTAACAATGAGAGCGTGTTTGTTCAGATCATTTCTTGGATGAAGCCTTCGAGCGAATTGGATTGCTCAAGAAACTGAAACCCAATGTAATTCCTTCACTTGATTTGCCTACCCTGAGACCACGGTATACCTGAGACCATTCCAGTAGCTTCAGAAAGCAGTTAAGCTATCCAGGAAGCTCCAACAACCACAAGCCAAGTTATGCCGGAATCATGACCAGATCAAGCTATGCCGAAAGCATCAACAAGCCAAGCTATGTCGGAATTATTATTAGGCACAAATAAACAATTATGTTATACTTCAATAATTGTTTTCATATTATTTTTGTGATATAAATCAGGTTCGTGTTTGTGTTGTTTTGTAGCGTTTTAAAATCACTAGAACCGATCCAGTTCGGCTCTAAAATCAGGGGATCCGATAGGTTCTCGAAAATCCTTGCCCAATCAGTGATAGCGATTTTCGAGCTGAACTGGCTCCGTTCTGGCCAGTCGAAGACGCCATTAGTTTTTTGCTTGAGTTTCTACGTTTTGTCTTCAAAACAATTCATCAAATACCTTACGTTTCCAACATGTATGTAGTTAACTATTCCGAAATAAAATGAGTTGCAATTTGTAATGAACAACATTAATGAAATCATAACCACTAACCAATAATTGAAAAATTAATAATAGGAAGATTCAAGAACCAAGAATCATTCTACGAAACAAAAGTACAAGCATCTTAGCTTTCTCCCTGTAGGACTCGTCCAGTTTCAGGTAATTATTATTTCACAATTAATATTTGAAACAAATGTAAACACCAATGCACAAAAGACGGCGGTTTATATTTTGAATCCGATTTGTTGCCCGTCAGCCAATAACATTTTAGCACAGTATGGCGGCCAGCTGGGTTCGGACAACACGCATGTGTTGTATTAGCTATCCAGCTCTATATTCAGAAATCCGTGGTGTGAATCCATGTTACCAAAATCAAATGGGAGCCATTTTGAAACGACGCCATTTTGAAATTAGCACCAGAGCATTTCGGTGTCTTCAAAGGCCAGAGAAGTAGTAACTAAAAAATCAGACGTATACCTACTTCCTGAAAAAACACACGGCACATTCTTTCTCAATTTCACCATTTTTCGTGAATATCGCTCTTTTTTTCCCTACTGTATCACTTGTGGCCATTATTTTCCCAGCAAGCTGAGTTTTCAGTGAACTTCATTTATTGTAGATGCTGTTGGGGTCAATACAACTTGAATAAGGTTGAGAATTAGTCCAGAAACCTATAGGGCTAAAAGTCATCATAATTTTCAGTTTTTTTTTCTAATTCCAGTCAAACAGATTGATATAAATGATAACCAATGACAGCAGCGGATAGACAATGTGAATTCACGTATTTCTAGATAAAAAATTTCAAATCGGGTGAGAATGAAGCAAGTTGGGTCCGAATAAATGTCACCGGAAACAAATGGTCGCCATTTTGTAATGACGCCATTTTGAAAGTGGCACCAAAACGTTTCTGTGTCTCCACATATAGGACTACAAGAAATGGAAGGTCTGTTGCCCCCTTCACGAAGGAGCCCACGGGATACCGGATGACTCCTGACTACGAAAGGAGGCGAGAACGTTACAACTACGAATTAGCACAATATTAGGTACTACTATAACCAAAGAAGGAAAGCAGTGAGAATGGTAACGGACGACAAACAAGTAACTTGTACCATTCCCGTTCAAGATATCAAGAACCATTTCGAAAATCTATTTTCCATAAGAAACGAATCAAAAAAGGACGAATACAAACAGAAAATGTCACCAAAAGAAGTCTTTGAAATCAATGAAAATTACGATTTCAACATATCTCCTGAAGATATTGAAAACTCCCTGAAACGGATAAAAATCGATACAGCAGCTGGCATTGATAAAATAATCGTACGAGTTTTGAAAAAGACGCCAATCGTTCAAATCGTTTCAAAAATAGCTTCTATCATGTTGAATACTGGTAAAGTACCTTCATGTCTGAAGAAAGCAAGAACAATTCTGATATACAAAAGTGGGGACCAACGTTCCACAAACAACTGGAGACCCATTTCAATATGCTCTGTGATCAGACGAGTTATCGAAAAGGTGCTGGATCAACAAGTGAGAAGTTACGTTGATTTCCATGAAAATCAAAGGGGTTTCACATGTGTCCCAGGAACCCACATCAATATATCTATTTTGAACGGCCTGCTGAAAGATACCAAGAAAAGACAACGAGATGTTACAATACTGTTCCTTGATATCAGTAAGGCTTATGATAATACAGGTCATGACCGCCTTGCAGCTTAAATCAGAACTTCAAACATGCCTCTAAAGCTTCAAAACATCGTATTAGATCTACAGACAGAGAATACAACTCAAATTGAAATATCAAAAGGCAGAACCAAACCCATCGCACTCAGGAAGGGTGTAATGCAAGGCGCTCCACTCTCTCCCACATTATTATAACATCTCTACCGACCACATAATAGAAGAACTATCGGAAACGGAAATTTCAAACGCCTATAGATATCAGCTACATCCAAGTCTGCCCAATCCAACTATTCTAGGATTCGCTGATGATACTGTGCTGATTGAAAAAAACAGAAGCAAGTGCCTTCACCCTTTTCGACATTGCACAAGAACGGTTTGCCGAAATTGGATTACACCTCAACCATAGCAAGTGTATAGCAATAAATATTAAAAAGGGGAAGCCCTGCAGTTTTGAACACGAACGTCCAATCAAATGTATAACGGCCAACGAAAAGATCAAATACCTCGGCATGGCCTTCAACGACGAAATCGTGCTTGATACAACCAAAATTATCAACAGCCTAAAAAACTCGTTACAAAAACTGACGTCTAGTCCTCTTCTAAAAGCCCACCAAAAATTCTAAATTATCAACTATTCTATATGGCCTTCCCTTGTATACTCCCTCCAGTCTACTCCTTTGGAAATGCTGCCCTTGAAATTTCTCAACGATATTGACAAAATTATAAAGTCTTTTATCAAAGAAATCCTAGATTTTACCATCTGACATTCCAGACAACATGCTATTTAGCTCGCAGAAAGTCAAAGGATTAGCTCTATTTAGACCCACTTGGGAAGCCTTCATCCAAAATTTTAATATCTGTAAGAAATTACATGAAAAAATAACCAATTTGTTGAACACTTAAGAGATCTGGGAGAAGAAGCCAAGAAGTGTGTTCGAAAACTAAATCTATCCTTGGAAGAAACCGACATCTGGAACTTGACTGGTAAACGAATAAGGGAGGAAATCTAGTGACATATTCTACAGTAGAATATACACGTAGATCACGCATTTTCGATGGTGTATATTCTACTGACCCAACCCTGGCCGCGCCACACTAAAGGTCATGAGCTACCTACCCATTGGAGTGAAAATTTTTCGCAAAGACCTTTTCGTCTAGAACTAGATGCTGTGACGGACGGACGGACAAAGTAAGGACAAAAGCGCCTTCCCGTTTGGAGAAGTGCGCTAAAAATAGCAGGAGACATTTTACAAAGCTGCATTATTTGCGGTCAACGCAGAGTTGCTTGCAAGGTGCTTGCAAGCTCCCAGACTTCCTTTGCAACGTTTGAAACAAGTGCTTAAATAAGAATAAATGTTGACAGTGACAATGAAACCCTAAAATCAATACTGACAGCAGTAAATTCCTCTGGAGAAAACCAGCTGAGATGGCATCGCAAATGTTACTAAAAATTCACCAGCAAGAAAATCATTCAAACTTTTGAGAGCAAGTGCAAGAAAAATGGCTCTCCATCCGAAATTCCATCTAACAAAAACCCATATACGATAGGTAGGGAAAAATTCGACGTCATAAGGTGCTTTTTCTGTCAAAAAGAAGTAAGTAATAACAAAAAATTATCTCAGATTGTTTCACATAATATTGAAACTAAAATTGAAAAAATATCCCACAATGATCGTGTGATACTGTCACGAATCGGCGAAAATGACTTGATAGCTAAAGAGCTGAAATATCACAGCACATGTTTTTATTGACCGAAACCATGAACGAGATAGATAGATAGATAGATAGATAGATAGATATTTTATTCAGCCATGTAATGGTAGTTTACAATACGAGTTGGCTGTTACATAAGTGGTTTTCAGACAAGAAGCCGAAATTTGCAGAACGAGGGCGCAGCCCTAGTTTTGTGAGAGGCTGAGTTTCGGAAAGCATCTTGTGTAACAAGCCACGAGTGTTGTACAACATTTTACGTGTTTGTTCCATTGAAAATTGTGAAATTTTTGTAATTTTTGAGGTTATTTTGACAAGTGTCAACTTAAATACATAAACTGTAATATCCATATACAACTTATATAAAAGTCATTACATCTCATGTATTAACACAACAAACACGTAAACTATATTACAGTGGTATTGTAGAATCGAGTAACGTCAATTTAAAAATAAATAATAAATTTTAACACAAATGGAACATACACTCAGGAACATATAAGTCTGTATACACATATAGATAAATTTCCTTTAAAGGGACGAAGATATTATTGAACCTTTGGCGTTAAGGCTATACTTGAAGGCGAAAAACTCGTCAACCCTATAGAAACACTGGTCAAGCATGAACCTGGAGACAGTCTTTTTGAACTTATCCATCGGATAGTTCTGTACTTCCAGCGGCAAACGATTGTACAACTGCATATTGATGGAATTCTTTTTAGTCCGGGCAAGACGGTGGCGGGGCGGTACCATTAGTGCTTTTGATCTAGTGTCGTGGCTGTGGACCTCACCGTGTGTAAGGTAGTCATGCTTGCGGCCATGGATATCAACAAGTGATTTATAGACAAACAATGATGGCAAGGCATTATCTTCATTTCAGAAAACAACGGTTTGCAGTGTGCCCGAAAGTGGGAATTAGTCAATATACGGATCGCTTTTTTTTGCATAACAAATATCCTGTTGGCATGACTCGAAGCTCCCCACAGGGTTACTCCGTAAGAAATACGCGAGTGGAAATGCGCATGCTCGTGCGCATGGTATAGTGACAATAAAACATGAGAGCTGAGTTTTCCGTATAATCTCCGAAGTGAAAAGAGTGCAGAGGAGAGCTCCCGAGCCAGCTTATCTACATGGGACGCCCACGTCAGCCCAGCATCCAAGACGACACCCAGCACCACGAAGCTGCCCCCTTCCCCGGACACCGCGCCGCCCGTTTCCACCGTGAGTCTATGCGTTTTAGACTGATTGAGTTTTAGTGTATTGGCCCGATTGGCCGAGAACCAATCTCCCGCCCTCTCTTCAATTGCCCGTCGTTTAAGAAGCAATTCACTTGTCCCAGCTATAGGCGATTTACATTAGAAAAACGCCACCTGGTGTAGAGCTCGGTACTTGATCGTCGAGGACGTTTTTGCGAGGAAAACCTACTCCGACGTCTAGTAGCCTAGGTGGGCACTAGTGGATACCTGTAATACCCACATATTGACATGGAAATTTGACAAGTAGAAATAATCTGAAAAAGGGGTTTGCATTTGTGTCTCTTATTTCATGTTATGGTTAGCGTATTTAGCAGGTTTTTAGTAGATCGAGCTCCAGAGGTGCGCAGCTGAAAGACTACGCCCCCAGCTATGCACTACATTATTGCAATAAAAAAAGACAACGTTTACGTCGCGAACACAGAGGTAGCTACGGCGAGCTTGTTAGAATGAAAAATGCGGATCTCCAGCTGAAGTCGAAGCAGGAAATCTTTAGAAAAAAGCGAGGAAAAAAGGTAGGTGGTGGTTGACTCTGCACGGCCAGCCCGAGGTGATTTTTTCTTGGCTGGCAGGCTGGTCGACGGGCTTGTGTGTTTCCCTCCGTGCGGGTGTGACAGAGTCTGTTGCTCTTCCTTGGGCGGAAGCTATGGATGATTTAGAGAAAGGTCTGCGACGACGCTGGTCATCAACATGGGGCCCAATAACGAGCCTATGGGGTCCCAAGGGTTCACAGGAACGAAAGTTTGCTTGTGGCGTACTGCACAAGACAGCAAAGTGACAGTTTTGACATGCCACCAATTGACGTAACCACCGCCGTTGCCGGACGGCAACTTACACCAGTTCTAAAAATTAATGCCCTAAAACTTCCTCGACGAAACGGCCATTTTCCCCAATAAGGTCAATCGCCTATAGGATAGGAGGCTACAAAGCAAAAAATCGGTTGTGTCACCCCAAAACTTCCCCGAAGAGTAGCAAGGAATGGATGCAAATTTTAATATGAGACGTCCCTTCGGATGGGAAGTTGAAATTTGAAAAAAAAGGTTGAAGAATGAAAACATTTTCTCTAACAGGGATTCATTTAGAGCTCCATCATTTGAGTTTGGTCTCGATAAGCTAAGCCGGTTATTTCAAGAGAAATTGCCTGAAAACGTAGCTGAAAATATTCAAGAATTAATTACCCTTTGTTTATAAAAAACGTTAGTATAAATCTGTTCACAAGCTAAAAAGTTAGAAATTTGCAGTTTTTCATTAGTCACCAAATTACATAAATAGAAAGAAAAGCTAGTGAGGCAGTCAGACGCATTGTACATGGATAAAGGTGAACGGTCTGAAACTGGCACCACAAAAAGATTGAAAATACTTTGCAGAAAATTAAAAATTTCAACAATTCGAATTTTCCGGGACAACACCAAGTCTTTTTCCAAACCATCTTACTCCACCTTACTTTAAGCTCCGTCATTCAATTCCGGTTTCGATAACCCAGGTCTGTTTCACATTTTCAACAGAAAATTCCAGGGAAATTGAACAGAAAATTGTTGGAAAATGTTGAAGAGCAGTAGATAATTATTAGGCGCGAAGAAGAGCAACCTTGAAAGTTCATTGACCCCTGACCTTGACAGGTCAATGACCTTGTTGACCTTAATCTTGACCTTGAAAGTTCTTTGACCCAAGCAGACGGTGGAGGAAGCAAGCATGAAAATTGAAGAACTAGATAGAGTGAGGATGCAACCTCGAAGAATCAAGTATAATATATAATATACCCTACTAATACCCCATACCAACGCAAACTCCAGACGTGTGTGCCAAAGATCGTGTGGAAAATCATGCTACGTGAGTTCCAAGGGGGATGCGCGTATTGCAGTACTTGGTGTGGGTCACCCTCTAACAGAAAAATTACTGTTCACTTCAAAACAAATAACCAATCCCAGTTCGTGTGTGAACTAATCATAGGTGAAGGGGTAGAAATAGGAGACTGCATACAAATCCAGTTCCATAAAAGCAACCTAGAACAACAATCCTCTGGAATAGAGATGTACCTATTGGGTTTCCAGTATTTCGTTGACGAATTCGAAGTGGATCTACTCTCTACAAGTGACGTGTTCGAGCAAGGCAGCATCCAAACAACACACACAATGTGTCAATATGATGGTGGTGTATACGTACCCTTAGGGGTTGTGGAGGAATAAGATGTGCGGTGTGAAGATGTGTTTCTATCAGTGAAAAAAAGAGCAACGAAATCCATAAAGAATGTGAATGGTGTATAGACAGAAGCTGTGCATATATATTACAGAGCGTTGTCAGTTAGACTTAGTCCAAATTTTGAATTCGACATGGGTGACCAAGATTTCTTTTCTCTGAAATTAGGAGTGGACACAACACTTCAGTATGCCAACTTAATTAAACACCAAATGATGGAAGAGGAAAGTTATTTCCTATCTATCGGCGAATGTTTCAAAGTTGGAATGGTACGAGATGTAGCTGAATATATCGTGTTTGTTTACCGCTACTGTAACAAATACAGATGCCCTTTTTGTCATGTAGCTTACGCCAAGTGGAAACCATGTTATCATCACCCAGAAGCTAGGGTATTCAACCAATATGCTCTAGCATTGCATAAATTCCAACAATCACACGGGATTCCAGATCCCTTCATATCAGGATATATTTGGGAGTCTTCGAACGCGGGTAACAGTGATAAATTCACAGTGACGCTTCATCTTGCGATTTAATATGATTACCCACAAACACCTAGTCCTGCTGAGATAATGATACTATCAAAATGTTCACCGATACAGGACGCACCAGAACACCTTCAACCTTCCGAGTTACAGGCTCCAACCTGTAAAGACATTGAAGACATTGAGAAAACTATCCGTTCTGCTGCAAGTGATCTACGGGGATGTGAAAATCTAGGAAAATTTGAAAATTTTGAAGTGATGAGATAATGGCTTAGCAAAGAGGAAAAGCATGTTTCTAACTTTTTATCATACGCCGAACAATGTATGGAGAATGATGAATAAAACAATCAGTATTCTAGAAGCTTAGTATATCTATTAAGTATACCGGGTGATCATTTGAAAACTATCCACCTGCAATAACTCCCAATTCCTAGTGAATATTTTCTCGAGCAAAAACAGGTCGATTTTTATATCGAGGGGGACATCTAAAACATACATTGGCAAATTTCTATTTCCACCCCTCTCGCCCCCACTCACCACAACTTCAAAATTTCAAATGACATCACCTACTTTGCGATACATCAAATTGAAGAGAAATGGATTTTCGTTCGGAAAAAAATATTTTCAAAATTTTCAACCCCACCCCCTTTTCCCTAAAAATTCTCTGACTATCCCATTTTATATTCTGGACCCCTCAATTTTTTTCAATTTAGTCGGCGTCATCCTTGATAGCATCGAGAAGAAGATTTTTGGTGGAAAAAGTGCTACCCAAATTCACCCCTTTGCTCTCCCCCACCTCAACTCCAAAATTTAACAGAACTTTGTGATATATCAAATTGAAAGAAATTAAATTCTTTCTGAAAATTTTGTTTTCGAAATTTTCAACCCCTCCCCCAACAAATTAGCCATTTGGAGTATTTTGGGGGGGGGGGGGCGGAAATGAAGGGCTTTAAAAATTGTGACAAAAATGTTTTCAGGAAGAGAATCCAATTTCGTTCAGTTTGATGTATTACAAAGTGGGTATTGACATTTTAGATTCTTAAGGTGAGGTGGGGGAGCGAAGGGGTGAATTTGGGTGGCACTTTTTTGTAGAAAATTCCCCCTTTTGATGCTCTGCAGAATGATCTTGGCTGTATTGAAGAGAAATGGAGGTCAAGAATATTAAATTGGACACTCAGAGAATTTTAAAGAGAACGGGAGGTGAAGTTGAAGAATTTTGTAATATTTTTTTCAGAAAGAAAATTCAATTGTCTTTAATTTGATGTATCGCAAGGCGGGTGGTGTCATTTGAAATTTCAAAGTTGGGATGAACGGGGGCGAGAGGGGCTCAAGATGGAAATTCTCCAATATATGGTTTAGATGTCCCCCTTGATATAATAGTCGACCTGTTTTTGCTCAAAGACATTTTCACTAGGAATCGGGAGATATTCCAGGTGGAAAGTTTTCAAATGATCACCCGGTATGTATACAGGGTGGCCCAACGAAAACAGAACAGAGGGGTTTTCGGGCATTTCACATCATTTTTTCGAAAGAGGCTCAGACAGGTCGATTTTTATATCGAGGGGGACATCTGAAACATACATTGGCAAATTTCAATCTTCAGCCCCCTCACCCCTACCCACCACAACTTTAGAATTTCAAATGACACCATCTACTTTGCGATACATCAAATCAAAAAGAATCAAATTCTTCTTCTGAAAAAAATATTTTCTGAATTTTCAACCCCACCCCCCATCTTCCTAAATTTCTCTGACTGTCCCATTTAATATCCTTGACCCCTCAATTATCTTCAATTAAATCAGCGTCATCCTAAATAGCATCTGAGGAGAAAATATTCGGTGGAGAAAAGTGCTACCCAAATTCACCTCTTTCCTCTCCTCCACCCCAATTCCAAAACTTGACAGACACCACCTACTTTGTGATACATCGAATGAAAAGAAATTGATTTCTTTTTCTGGAAACAATTTTTTTGAAATTTTTAACCCCTCTTCTGATCAATTGAACATTTGGAGTATTTTAAGGAGAAAGGGGGCTTTTTGAAAATTCTGAAGATATTTTATTCAGGAAGCGAATTCAATTGCCTTTGATTTGATGTATCACAAAGAAGGTAGTGTCATTTTAGATTTCGAAGTTGAGGTGGGAAGTGAAGGGGTGAATTTGGGTGATACTTTTTACACAGAAAATTTTCTCCCGCGATGCTGTGCAGGATGACGTTGACTGTACTGAAGAGAATTAAGAGATCAAAAATATAACATTGGAAACTCTGACATTTTTAGAAAGAAGGGAGGTAGGGTTGAAAATTATAAAAATATTTTTTCAGAAAGAGAATTTAATTCTCTTCAGTTTGATGTATCGCAAAGTGGGTGGTGTTATTTGAAACTTCGAAGTTGAGGCGGGTGGGGGTGAGGGGGCTGAAAATAGAAATCCGCCAATGTATGTTTCAGATGTCCCCCTCAATATAAAAATCGACCTGTTCGAGCTTTTTTAAAAAAAAATGAGGTGAAATGTCCGAAAACCTCTCTGTTCTGTTTTCGTTGGGCCACCCTGTAAGTAAATTTATTGAGAAACATAGGTGATGATGAATAAAGAAAGAAACAAATAAATATTAGTTATTTCCAACAGGTACAGTGGGGGTAGCAACCTTGAAGGAACTTTCCTCAACCGATCTGAACGTAAAAACACCCTCCACGAATGCAGCTGATGCACATATACGGTAAACAGAAAGGAATACCGTAAAATGCTGCACACTACGACTAGATAACGGTTGCAGTGCCGCAGTGTTTACCACTCGTGACGTGGCGGACAGAAGACTGACTCGGTGTCAATCGCTGTTAAGAACTTTTCGTGAAGGAAACATAATCGAAAACATTTGGTTTTCTAATGAGAAGGTGTTTAATATCAATCCAAGAATTCTCAGGATGACCGGCTCCACATTGGAAGAAACATGAAGAAATCTGACGTGCCGTTAGACCGACTGAACAGGAAACTGTAGCATCATGCTCAATCTTTGATGGTTTGGGCAGCCGTGTCTAGCAACTACAAATTGCCCCTCATTTTCCTGGAACAAGGTATGAGGTTGTAACGATTACATTTTACATGAATTTAAAATTTGCAGTTTGTGTTTAAATTAAAACAATAACCAGGTGAGCCGCCTCACGGCCGAAATTTAAAAATCGTCAAGGGAGTGGTAGCGTTGAGGCTGCAGGAATCTGCCCATCGAAAAATGCTTTCGATGCAGGGCTCTGCTCATTCTTCGCGCGAGCAGTGCCAGAGGGCTCTGTCGTTTGAAGAGGGTAGAGAGACTGTACCTAGAGAGACGAAGCTATGAAAGGGATATATCGGTATTCTCCATCAGTATCTCGGCATTTCCTGGCCTCGTCAAAATTTAAAACATAAGTCTTCTTCGAGCGAGTAACTTTTTGTAACCGGTTGGTTATTAGCGGTTGACACTAGATTGACAGATAATGTAATTTTTTTGACATGTGACATTTCTCGCTAAAACGTTGCGGTTAGAACTTTGGTTATCAGCATTTGGCGGGAAAAGAGGGACTGATAGCTTCAAATAGTTACGTACTTGTACTTGTCTCTGTTACATATAGGGTTGCCAGGCGTCCGGATTTCGTCCCGACTGTTCGGTAATTTACTTGATTGTTCGTGTCCGGAAGGAGAGGCCAACCGAACACCAGCACCATAACTCACAGGGTCATCAAAGCAAACAAAAAACAAAAAAAGCCAACAAATTCATGGACTCATTTCTAAGAAAACCAGGAAGTTCTGTAGACGACAACACCATTATTGCTGAACTAACTAGTACGTTTCATGGCATACAACATCATCATTCATATTTATCGATGGATTGCGGTTCAAAAGTCAATAAAAAAATATTCTCGGACTCTGAAATTGCCAGAAAAATGTCATGTGGTAGAACTAAATCAGCTGCCATTTGTGAGACTGTTCTCGCGCCATTCTCTGTGCAGTTGCTACTCAAAGATTTGGATGCTTCCAGTTTTTTCTCCATTGCCAACGATGCTTCAAATAAAGGCAACAGGAAATTATTTCCGCTTTGCATTCGATTTTTTGATATACGTGTTGGGTTGAAGAGCGAATTTTGGACTTTTACGAAGACGCCAATGAAACTTCGCAGGCAATTTATGGCAAAATTAAGATGATCCTTCAGAAATTCAATCTTCCTCTCACGAAAATCTCTTCGTATGAGTAGATAAAATAGGGGGCTGCAAACAGGAGTGGGGGGTACGACCTTGACCTTGACAGGTCATTGACCCCTGACCTTGACCTTGGATTTGACCTTGACCTCGAATTTGACCTTGACCTTGAATTTGACCTTGACCTTGAATTTGACCTTGACCTTGAATTTGACCTTGAATTTGACCTTGACCTTGAATTTGACCTTGACCTTGACAGGTCATCGACCCCTGACCTTGAAAGGTCATCGACCCCTGACCTTGACAGGTCATCGACCCCTGACCTTGACCTTGAAAGGTCATCGACCCTTGACCTTGACTTCGACCTTGACCTCGGTCCGCGTCCTAACCTTGGTCTGTTCCTTAACCTCACCAGTTATCAACCTTCAACATTAAAAACAAAGTCGTTAAAAGAAAACACGTCTGGCGCGATGTAAATTCCTTTGTGGTGCGACAATATATAAGAGCCCGCTCGGTTGGAGAAGACAACATTCATTCGCAACATACCCAAGTGTTAGTTGTTATTGTGCCGTGCATCCTTCGAACGGAAAATGTCTCTGTGTAATGAAACCGACGGACCAGGACAAAATAGGGTAAAAATATTAAGTCATTACATTTTTCCTTCACCCCTCTTGAAACTTCACTTTTGCAACAGTTCCTTAATCAAAATTTAGTCGATCTAACGGCTGACAACATAACGGATGATAAGGTGATTGATTTGGTATCACAATCAACTACTGACCAACCGACAAATACGAACTATGAGGATATTTTGCAAGAAAACGAACAACCATCACTAACTCATTCGTTTCAGCTGTTAGAACCAATCGCAATCGATTTTTATGAAATGTTGCTAAATGAGGTAGAGGATGTGCAATTACCATCATTATCGCAGTTTAGTACACTTTTTTCGGAAGTATCACAGACTGATGATGCACTTTTTTCGGAAGTATCACAGACTGATGATGCACTTCTTCAAGCTGCAGAGATGCATGAGAGAAAAGTGGAAAAAATATGTGTTATTTCAAAATCAAAAGCGCAAAATGTAAGAAAAGTGAAAGAGTTGAGAAAGCAAATCAAAATTTTAGAAAAAGAAATAATTTCGCAAAATTATGAAGTTATAAAATTGAGAAAAGACCTAAACAAGACATGACATTTCAGACCGACCTTACTGACAACACACCAAGACATCGGTGCATGCAATGTTTTAAAACATTCGCACAGAAAGCAAGCTTGAACCGTCATATGCAGCAAAGTTGCAAGAATTTGAAACGTCACATGGAGGAAAGCAGCGGTAATTCTAATAAGCGAGCTCGCATGGCAGGTAAGAAAATAATTGCTCCCTTGTGAGTATTAGGAAGTGATGTAATTATTATTTTTCCAGAGGCACGTTATTGCGAATCATGCAAGTGTAACGTTGTCGACTTCCACACACACCAAAATTCAACCACGCATAAAAACAATTGCTGCACGCCGTTGGGAGATAATGTGCAACTCATTAAAACTGCATTCAAATGCCGTATTGTGACGTATAGATTAACATCCCCTCGTCAACATCTGATTTTACGAGAATTCATGGATGATGTGTGGACCTCATTTAAGCAGCTGATTCAAGAACAACTCGAGAAAGTGACCGCTGTCAAGGTCAATACCGAGCTGTTCGGTGATTATATCTTACAATCAAAAGATATCACCGACTTAAAATCCTTTCGAACAAAAAACATCGTAATAACCCGATCAACTGACCTGAAACAATATTACGAGAGATTGATAGAATGTCTAGATGAAAAATTATCAGAATTTTTGGAGCGGGATAGTGGTAAGTTCACAAAAAAACAAAACCAAACAATAGATAACACCTTTTGATTTTGCAGGTTGGAGTTTGCAAGACATTGCATACTTGGAAGTGAACATAAACAAGTTCAGTCCACTCCGAGGTTCCTCTTTCATCGATTTGCCATCGGACATAAAAAAGAAGCAAGCTGTTGTGAATGTGAGAAATGCGGACCAGTATTGCTTCCTTTGGAGCATCATGTCCGCACTAGTCACCCCGAAAGGCAATCCAACAGGTACGAATGCATACCCGCATTTTTCTGCTTTTTTCAACTTGGAGGGATTTGAATTCCCCATGAAACTTCCCAACATTCCGAAATTTGAAACCAAACACAACCTCTCAATCAACGTCTATGGTTTAGAAAAAGTTTTTAGTGATGGTAAAACCAAGTATGAGATTGTGGGTCCTTTGCATTATACTGAATGTAAGCGACTTGTGCATGTGAATCTTTTGCTTATCAATGATGATTGGGGTAACCAGCATTATACATGGATTAAAAACTTTTCGGCTCTTGTGTCTAGGCAGATATCTAGTCATAAGGCCACTAAGCATTTCTGTGACGGGTGTATCCAATACTTTCGTAGCTCTGATAAATTGAGAGCACATGTGACGCATGATTGTGAGCATATTTGTGTACAGTTGCCAACGTCTGATCTAAAAACTAATAAATTTGGTGAAAATATTCCTGAGAATATTTTAAAGTACGAAAATTTTGAAAAACAGTTAGTTGTACCTTTTACAATTTATGCCGACTTTGAATCGTATCTCAAGCCGATCCATACTGTCCATCCAAGCACACAAAAGTCTTACTCTGTTGATGTACTTTTTATTTTGCTTGTAGTTACACCATAAATAATTATTAATACTTCTTTGTAGTAAAGGAGTAAAGGATCCTTTACTCATTTTAATATACCTACAACAGCTTCATAAAACTTATTACAGCCCTGACGATGCTTAACAGCGAAACCGGTTGGCCAAAGAAGTATTAATAATTATTTATGGTGTAACTACAAGCAAAATAAAAAGTACCTATAACGTCAACACCATTGGAAGAAGGATGGAAGAATTTTTTCAATTTACTCTGTTGATGTTCAGGAACACGTTCCATATTCCTTCGCATATTATATCAAATGTTCTTTTGATGACACATTGTCAAAATTTGAAATATATCGTGGTCCAAATTGTCCACGAGTATTTATAGAAAAATTGGAAGCGGATGTTACTAGAATTTATCATAATCATTTAAAACATATCAAACCTATGGTTATTACACCAGTACAAGAGCAAGAATTTTAAAATTCAACAACATGCCACATATGCGGAAAAGTGTTTAGTCAAAACGAGGTTAAAACAAGAGATCACTGCCACCTTAGTGGTAGTTATCGAGGGGCAGCACATATGGTTTGCAATGTAAACTACAAAATTCCTAGGTTCATACCTGTATTCTTTCATAATCTCAGTGGGTATGACAGTCATTTATTCATCAAAACGCTATGTCTCGATGAAGAAAAAGTTGACGTGATCCCTACAAATACTGAAAAGTATATCAGTTTCTCGAAAAATATCTTAGTCGATCATATCGAAAACAAAGACGTTCATATAAAATTACGATTTTTGGATTCTTTTCGGTTCATGTCATCATCACTTGCTGAGCTATCTAAAAATTTAAATTCCGATCAATGTCCAACAGTGAGAAAATTTTTCCATGACACTGACAAATTTGATTTAATCCGTCAAAAAGGTGTTTTTCCGTATTCATATGTTGATAATTTGGATAAATTGAGTGATACAGCATTACCATGCAAAGATGAATTCACCAATCATCTTACTAAGGAAATAATAAAGGATAAAGATTATGCTAGAGCACTCACTGTTTGGAATTTGTTGGAATGCAACACCTTGGGTGAATATTCAGATTTATATCTAACATCAGATGTTTTACTGTTGACTGATATATTTGAAAATTTCAGGAAAGTTTGTTTGAGGGCATATAAACTAGATCCATGTCAATTTTTTACAAGCCCATCGCTTAGTTGGGCTGCTATGCTTAAACAAACCGGAATTGAACTAGAACTTTTAACAGACCTAGAAATGATTCATTTTTTTAAAAACTCAATCAGAGGAGGGGTTTCTCTTTGTTCTAAAAGAGAAGCCACCGCTAATAATAAATTCTTGAGTGATTATGATGCCTCTAAACCAGAATCACATATCATGTATTTGGACGCAACCAATTTGTATGGGAAAGCTCAATCAGAATTTTTACCTACGGGTGGTTTCAAATGGTTAAATGGGGAGGAAATTTCCAAATTGGACATTGCAAATATTCCTGATACGTCAGATAAAGGGTATGTCCTTGAAATTGACATAGAGTACCCCAAAAAGCTCCATGATTTGCATAATTGCCTACCCTTCCTACCACAAACCATGAAACCTGAAAACTCGAATATACCTAAATTAATCCCGAATTTGTATGATAAAACTAAATATATCGTCCACTATAGAACTTTGAAACAGGCTCTGTTACACGGACTGGTTTTGAAAAAGGTTCATAGAGTTTTGATGTTTGATCAATCGTCATGGCTGAAAACATACGTGGATTTGAACACTAAACTTCGGAATGCAGCTTTGACTGCTTTCGAAAAGAATTTTTTCAAGCTCATGATAAATAGTATTTTTGGAAAATTTCTAGAAAATTTGGATAAAAGAGTTCTAATTCACCTTATTACTCATTGGGAAAACCAACGCAAACGATATGGGGCTGGTAGTTTGATAGCAAAACCTAGTTTTGAAAGTGCGACAATTTTCTCTGAAACGTTGTGCGCCATCAAGATGAAGAAAACGAAAGTTTTTTATAATCGTCCGCTTTATGTAGGATTCTGCATTTTAGAAATCGCAAAATCAATTATATACAGTTTTCTATATGATTTTATAAAACCTTTGTACAAAGACAATGTTGAGCTTTTATATACTGACACCGACAGCTTGATTTTGGAAATTTTCACTCCTGACGTATACCAGGATATCAAAAAATACTGTGATAAATTTGACACAAGCAATTTAAGTCCAGATAACCCTCACGGTATTCCAATTTCACCACCGACAATCGGCTTGATGAAAGACGAGTATGCTAATAAGTATATTAAACAGTTCTTAGGTCTTTGTGCAAAGACATATATGATAGTGGTAGATGGAGATTTAAAGTTGAAAGATAAATTCAAGAAAAAAGCAAAAGGGGTTCCTTATGCCGCTGTAAAAAAACAAATTACGCTGCAAGATTATCAAAATGCAGTGTTTGAAGAAATTCCAAAATTTTGTGAAGCTGTTACTTTCAAATCAAAATTACATACTGTGTATACTCAATTACAGTATAAGCTGGCTCTAAGTACTAGTGATAATAAACGTATAAAAAGGTACGATTCCATGAAAACATATGCACTGGGACATTGTGATAGTGTAGTAGATCGAAATTAGATTTATTGCTACGCATGTGTGAAGAACTACGCTAATTATTTATAAGTCATCCACTGTTTATCAACTGTTTGTACAGTAAGCGAATAAAATGTGTATATTATAAGTGTATATTGTGAAAACTTATGTAAATAGGTTGTTTAATGTTACTGATAAGTGTTGTTATTGCTAGGTAATAACCTGTTACATATGTTTGATTTACTTTGATATGTGTGAAGATATGATTTTGTAATAAATATTCTAGATTGAAATTATCTATTAATTACCCATCACAGTGGAGTATAAATTCAAACGGTCATAAGTATCACTCATTAGTTGTTGATACTGTGTTGAACGAGCATTATATCCATCAGAAATAAAAAAAAAATGTTAGTTCTGGATGTTCAATGCTTTAAAGGTGATAAAAATAATTTAATTGCTAAAGAGATGGCAGCGTATGATGGAACAAAAATTGCACACTTTGTCTTCAAAGCACCTTTTCCGATGGATCATCTACCATCAGCGCAACATAAAGAAGCTCGCTGGGTAATGAGCAACCATCACACAATCGACTGGGTTGAAGGTCACACACCTATGCATCGCTTTGGAGAGATAGTGAAAAAACTCACACAGCTTGAAGAAGCAGTGTATGTGAAAGGGCAGGAGAAGGCTGGATATTTGCAAAAGTATACGTCAACCCCAATTGTACAACTACCTGAACAACCAAACATCACAGCTTGTGAACCTGCTTGTTTCTATCACACAAGTACACCGTCCGTTTGCGCCTTGGCAAATGTATTTTTTTTACATGATTATTTTAAAATGGAATAAAAGAAATAATATTCATACAGGTTTTTTATTTCTGGTATCAAGAATTATTATCAGGTAATACATTTTGTGGTAAATATTCTACCAAGTCAAGTATAAGCATTTGTTCATATAAACAAATGAAACATATCTGATTATCAATATATAATTCACACAATTTTGCTGCTCTTCCGAACGTGAGGGCTTGTTCATAATAATAGTGAGAATTCACTTCATCCATCCTATAAACGGCTTCATGCATATAATTTAGTTCCATATGTACCAATTCTGAATGTACACTTTCAATAAGTTTCAATAGTTCTTCGCAGGTTGATGAGGTTGTGGTTTCTTGCGGTTTAGGAGTCATCTTCTTCTTCTTCTTCTTCTTCTCTTCTTCCTCTTCTTCTTCTTCTCTTCTTCCTCTTCTTCTCTTCTCCTCTTCTTCTTCTTCTTCTCTTCTCCTCTTCTTCTTCTTCTTCTCTTCTCCTCTTCTTCTTCTTCTTCTCTTCTCCTCTTCTTCTTCTTCTTCTCTTCTCCTCTTCTTCTTCTTCTTCTCTTCTCCTCTTCTTCTTCTTCTTCTCTTCTCCTCTTCTTCTTCTTCTTCTCTTCTCCTCTTCTTCTTCTTCTCTTCTCTTCTCCTCTTCTTCTTCTTCTTCTTCTCTTCTCCTCTTCTTCTTCTTCTTCTTCTCTTCTCCTCTTCTTCTTCTTCTTCTTCTCTTCTTCTTCTTCTTCTTCTTCTTCTTCTCTTCTCCTCTTCTTCTTCTTCTTCTCTTCTTCCTCCTCTTCTTCTCCTCCTCTTCTTCTCCTCCTCTTCTCCTCCTCCTCTTCTCCTCCTCCTCTTCTCCTCCTCCTCTTCTCCTCCTCCTCTTCTCCTCCTCCTCTTCTCCTCCTCCTCTTCTCCTCCTCCTCTTCTCCTCCTCCTCTTCTCCTCCTCCTCTTCTCCTCCTCCTCTTCTCCTCCTCCTCTTCTCCTCCTCCTCTTCTCCTCCTCCTCTTCTCCTCCTCCTCTTCTCCTCCTCCTCTTCTCCTCCTCCTCTTCTCCTCCTCCTCTTCTCCTCCTCCTCTTCTCCTCCTCCTCTTCTCCTCCTCCTCCTCTCCTCCTCCTCCTCTCCTCCTCCTCCTCTCCTCCTCCTCCTCTTCCCCTCCTCCTCCTCCTCTCCTCCTCCTCCTCTCCTCCTCCTCCTCCCCTCCTCCTCCTCCCCCTCCCCTCCTCCCCCCCTCCTCCTCCTCCCCTCCTCCTCCTCCCCTCCTCCTCCTCCTCTCCTCCTCCTCCTCTCCTCCTCCTCCTCTCCTCCTCCTCCTCTCCTCCTCCTCCTCTCCTCCTCCTCCTCTCCTCCTCCTCCTCTCCTCCTCCTCCTCTTCTCCTCCTCCTCTTCTCCTCCTCCTCTTCTCCTCCTCCTCTT